>CM052355.1:29791179-31244684 GCA_028551475.1 Casuarina equisetifolia
AAAATCATAAAAGCAACACCGTTTTGCTCAACACAAGCTTTCAATGCATCGCGTAGAACCATCGAGCTATTTTGTTGAGTTAGTGGAGAATTGAAAATGGAAAAGACTTTTCATTTTGAAAAACTGGTTGCACACTATTTGTTAATCTTGTAAAAAGGTTTGAGTTGGTTCATGTGTTTTGTTGGGTAAGTTAAACTAGTTAACTAGTTAAATGTGGTGATCACATCCCTAATTTTTTTTTATCTTTAACCAAGGATTATAATTAGTAGGAGTCCTAAGCTAAGCCTTGACTAACACTTGAAAATTTCATTATGCCATAAAGTCTATCAAATTCTCAAACACATTAATTATACCAAACTATGCCAAACCGAATTACTTTATTGTTATTACACAAATGGAGAAAATGGAGAGTAGAAAAGCCTTTCTTTACCAAGATTGAGTTGGGTATTCTTAAATTTATAGAGGTTGTGGTACAAACAAGTTTTATAGCCAAGTACATGAATTGAATTGGGTATGTTCCTCAAAGAAAAGAATATGGGTCCTATTTGTCTCACGTTTAGATTATTGGGGGAGGATGTACCAACGCGTCCACTTAGAGAAGATGACAATAGTAACTTGGAAGAGAGAAAAGCAATCTTCTAGTATTCTTGGAAAAGAGAAAAGTAAACTTTCCAGAGTACCCTTGGAAAAGAGAAAAGGTAGATTATACAATTATAAACTAATAACCCCATATATGAAAGGGGTAATATTCTCTAGCTCTCTATATTGCGTACTTCCGCAATCCTAGAAAGAGAACAAAAGCTATATGAAAGGAAGAGAGAAAAAAATTAGCAAAATTAGTAGAATTAGTAAAATTAGCGTACCTTGGATTCACTCTAGCATGGCATCTCTTGGTGATATTAAGAAAAATTAAGTAATGTTTTTAACAAAAAAATGTAAATGAGATAATATCAAACATTCATATCAAATTAAGTCAGAGGGATGTGGGAGAGAAAAAGCATCATGCGGGGCATCTCAAATCAAAAAGGTAGAGAGAGAGAAAGACAACAACAATAGTCACTAAACGGAAAAAGACATGGAAAGAAAGAGAAGGGAATGAGGTGTTTACATAAGCAAAATAAAAAAGGGGGCACTATTCGCTTAACATAAGCTTTCAATGCACTATGCAGAAGCTTTGGGCTATTTTGCTCAGTTATTGGAGAATTGAAAATGGGAAAGACTTTTTCATTTTGACAAATTGGTGTCACTCTATTTGTTAATCTTGTGAAAAGAATTAAGTTGGTTCATGTGTTTTGCTAGCTAAGTTAAACTAGTTGACCAGTTAAATGTGGTGATTATACCTTTTTTTTTTTATCTTTAATAAAGATTTTGATTAATGGGAGTCTTAAGCTAAGCCTTGTCTAACATTTGAAAATCACTTTATTGTATAAAGTCTGTCAAATTCTTGAATATATTAATTATCCCAAACTATGCCAAACATGATTGCTTTATTGTTGTTGCCTGAATGGAGAAAGTTGGGAGCAAAAAAGCCCAATTTACCAAGGTTGAGTAAGATATTCTCAGATTTGTAGAGGCTATGGTACAAACAGGTTTTATAGCCAAGTTCACAAATTGGGCATGTTCTTCAAAGAAAAAAATGGGCTAATTTGTCTCACGTCAAGCTTATTAGAGGAGGTTGTACGAACAGTACACCTAGAAAAGATGACAATAGTACCATGGAAAAGAGAAAAGTGGTCTTCCTATTATCCTAGGAAAATAGAATGAAAAAGAAAAAGTAATAATCATTTTAACAAACAATATGGAAATGAGATAATATCAAATGTTTGTATTATGGTATTGAGATTCCAACTAGCAGAACCAAAGCAAGAGAGGAATTGGTTCGACGCTCTCTCTAAATGTAATGCATGAATAACATGTAAGGCAAAACAAACAAAAAAAATATTACGTTTACAAATAGAAACATTTCACTTGCTTAAGACAACTAGAAATACTATGATAACATCACTGTCTAGTCCACATGCAAGGTAAGGGAAAATGAATATGGCGTCTCTGACAAATTAATAAGTGCATTAGCTTATAAGAGAAGCAGTTGGTTAGGTTAGTGGCAGGAGAAAACTGTGAAAACGTGGGGAGCCAAAGTCGGCGATTGGCAGCGCGTATAAGCGAGTGACCATTCTGGTTGCTCCACCGGAGGCAGATTAGCATCTCTGTGGGGTGGATCTAGGAAAACCATGTGAATGAACGGCGGCAAGCGGTGGTGAGTGGCGGCATGCGGGTGTGAACCTGGGGTGGCAACAGGTTGAATGAGTAGTTTTGGAAGGAGTTTTGCTTGACATTGGGAGAAAAATCTGACAGGAGACTTTTCTCTCGTTAGACTAAAAAAAAAAAAAACCGGCGCTACAATTTGGGTAGGATGGGGTTGAGATTTCCTCCACCTTCTGCATAGATTAGTGTGTTTGATTTTGGGAGAATAAAAAAAGGGAAGACTTTTTTGGTTTCGGTGTTGTCAAAGTTTATTGATTTGAATGGTGAAGGGATGACAAAAAGGGTGACAGAAAGATAAGAGAACCCACAAAGATTCAAAAGGCAGAAAAAGTAGGAGAGGGTGGTTGCAGACATCAATTTAGTCTTCTTTTTAAATCTGTCTATGGTCAAATTGGTAGACTGTATTGATCCCAAGTTACTCTTTGTCAGTAGAAGATGAGTTTCTCAAACAGTTGATTCTATAAATGTAGAATTGATGGCACGTACTCGAAGTGATAAAGTTCCTATGAATGGGGGAAGTGTCTTAAATGCTACAAAATCTGAGTTGGCGGTAGAAATTGCGGCTTCACTTTTCAAATCAAGCATTGATGATTCAGGTAAAAGTACTGATACTCATACTTTGGATAACGTTGATGAACTTGAAAGTAGTAAAGGATTATCTCAAGCAGAAATTGTTAGTGTTGTTGACAAAGTTCAAGAGAATATCTTTATAGTTGCAACAAATAGTCAAAAAACTAATGCACTTCTTGGTGGAGATGAGGTGTCTTGGAAACATATTGCAATGAATAATCTTCTGAAAACAGCTAAATTAGATTATTATCCTCCTTCCATGAAGGGAAACAAACTTGTTGTAAAGCCTCCACCAGAGGTTATTGATGAAGGTAAAAGTCACTTTGAAAATTGTCTTATGGGATATTTCTTAACGGACAATATCTCTTATTATTTAGTGAAAGGACTTGTGGAAAAATTATGGGGAAAAGGAAACATATCTGACGTTTTAGCGACTGAAGATGGTTTCTTTTTCTTTCGCTTCTCAAATATTAAGAAAATGAAAAAGGTTATGGAAGTAGGAGTATGGGATATTGCAAGTTGACCACTTTTCCTTCAGAAATGGCATCCTTTCATTAGATTGGAAAAAGCAAAAATTTGTACAATTCCTATTTGGGTTTGATTATATAATGTCCCTCATGTGCTATGGACCAATACAGGAATGAGTTATGTAAGTAGTGTGTTGGGAAAACCGCTATACATAGATAAAGCAACAGAACAAAAGCTTCGATTATTATATGTAAAAGTGTGTATCTTGATGGATATTAATAGTGATTTCCCTGAAAAATTTGAAATAGACATGGGTAAAGAGGAACCATATAAAGTACAAGTTGACTATTGTTGGGTTCTTATGAAATGTAAAGTATGCAATTGCTTTGGACACAAAGAATGTAATCCAAAGAGAAAAGAAGTTTGGGTTCCTAAAAGGAATGTGAATCCAATAGGTCAAGCTACCTAGAATGAAACTCAAGATATGAGGCCCAATATAAAGGTTCTTGGAAAGAATACCCAAACCATTCAAAATGACTCTTAAGATGTAAGGTCAACTACTATTGCAAAGGACACTGAAACATGTTTTGTTGTTCAACCAAAAGAAATAGTAGGTATTTCTGACTCTTCCCCAGGTACTACAAAGTCAAATTATTCTAGAAAGAAAAAAGGAAAGGAGCAAAAAGTCATCTCTGAAAATAAGTTTGCAATACTATCACAGGAAACACCTTCCACCACCATAGGTCTTATTGAAGATTTTGGGTTAATGGGGTATGAGAATCAACCTCTCAATAAATAAAAGTACTTTCATGGAATGTAAGGAGCTTAAATAAAAGCCCTAGAATAAGGGAAGTAGCAAAATTTGTTCTATCCCATTCCCCCCATATTATTATTCTGACTGAACATAGAGTTAAAGAAGAAAATGCAGATGCACTCTTGAAGTTTGGATTTTCGGATTGGAAATATATTCATAACTACAATTCTAGTAGTCTTGGTAGAATTCGGGTTCTTTGGAAAGCCTTAGAATTACAATTTACAATTAAAGGTTCCTCATCTCAAGTCATCCACTGCCTTCATTGAAAAGCCAGGTATGCACCTTTACTTGTTGTTTGTCATATATGCAAGTAACTTAGAAGTTGAACGTAGAGAGTTATGGGCTGACCTTACAAGTTTTGATACTCTGAATGTAAACAATATTCTTGGTTACTCATGGGAGATTTCAATGAAATACGGAATATCAATGAGCGAATTGGCCCAAACGTTAGATGGACACAAGGAATAGAGAATTTAAATGAAATGGTTGAGAATATAACATTGATTGAACCTCCATTCTATAGTCCTCTATTCACATGGACAAACAAAGGCTCAAGAACTAATCTTCAAGCTAGCAAAATTGATAGGGTCTTTACTAATGCCAAATGGGTGCTTCATTTTGATAGATTCACAATTGAATTTTTACTTCCTGGTGTATCGGATCACTCTCCATGTTTAGTACAATTTGGAAATGACACAAGCAGGAAGAAATATCATTCAGATTCTTTAATTTTTGGACTGATTGCTCAAATTTTTTGGATACACTAAGTTCAGTATGGCAACAAGAAATAAATGGCTAAAAAATGTTTTAAGTTGTGCAAAAATTAAAAGCTTTAAAGCCTTCTTTCAAGAAACTTAATGTCACCCATTTTGGAGATTTGCACCGAAAGGTGAAGGATGTAAAAGAAAATTTAAAGCAAATTCAGAGCAAGTTAGAGATTAATCCTTATTGTCCATATACATGTTCTGAGGAGAAATCACAACTTGAGCAAGGAACATATGGTTAAAAGAAGGGAATAACAATAGTAAGATTTTCTTTGCATCATTGATGCGGAGGAGAGCTCAAAACAAGATCAATAAACTGGATACTAAAGGATGGCTCTGTTATTACAAATGAGCAGGAATTGAGATTTGTTATTATTTCCTATTATCAGTCAATTCTTGGTAACTTTAGAAGTATTCCTATCAACTCTGAAAGGTATGCTTCTCTATTCCAGGAGGACATTAGTGAATTGCTTAATTTGCCAAATTTTGAACGTTCTGATATTATTAAAGCACTTTGGGGCATTCATGATTTTAAGGCTCCTAGGCCTGATGGTTATAATAGTTTGTTTTATAAGAAAGCATGACCTATCATTGGAAGGGATGTAGAAGATGCTGTATTAGAGGTCTTCTCTTCTAGGAACTTACTGAAAGCTACAAATTCAACATTACTCTCTTTAGTCCCTAAAGTTCCCAATCCAAGTTGCACCAAGGATTACCGACCAATAGCATGTTGTAATGTTATATATAAAATCATTTCTAAGATGCTTGCTGAAAAGATAAGCCTCATTTTACCTTCAGTGGTTAGTCATAATCAAATAGCTTTCATTAAAGGGCGACAGATTTCAAAGAATATTATGCTTTGCCAGAAACTTTTACATAACTATCACAAGGGAGACAAAGGTAAACGTGTGGCCATAAAAATTGATCTTATGAAAACATATGACATGGTCAAATGGATGCAGTATTGGGAGTTTTGAAAGCCATTAACACCCTCCAGTACTTGGTTGATCTTATAAATGAATGTATTATTACAGCAAGATTTTCAATCAATTTCAATAGAGAACATGCATGATACTTTAAAGGTACTAATGGATTGCGATAAGGTGATCTCTTATATCCATATTTATTTGTATTGGTTATGGAGATACTTAACAAAATCATTATTTCAAAGACCTCTACAGCAGTGTTTAAATTTCATTGGCACTGCAAATAAAAAAAATCACTCATTTATGTTTTGCTAATGATTTATTTCTCTTCTCTCATGGTGATTTGAACTCAGTCCTATGTTTTATAGAAGCTTTGGAGGAATTTGCTGATCTTACAGGCTTAAAGTATAACCCAAGTAAATGTCAAATTTTCTTTTCTAGGTTATCGGAGCAAGAACAACTTCTTATACTTGATCATACTCCTTTCCTGAAGGGTTCACTCCTTATTAGATATCTTGGAGTTCCTCTTATCATGAAAAGACTAACTCAAGTTGATTGTAAAGGTCTAACGGATAAAATATTTGGAAGAATAGAAGGTTAGGGAATGAAACATCTAAGCTATGTAGGAAGATTACAATTGGCGAAATCCATCCTCATTTCTATTTGCACATTTTGGATGCAAGTCTTCCTATTGCCAAAGCAGATTATTTATGAGATTGAGAAAAAGATAAGGAATTCTTATAGGCAGGCAATATAGATATGCATCGTCCTCACAAAGTAGCTTGGCAAACTGTTTGTTCACCGAAGAAGGAAAGGGGATTAGGTTTACTGAACTTTAAAATTTGGAATAAAGTCCTTTTAGGATGTATGCTTTGGAATCTCATTAATCTCCCAAAAGGCTCATTATAGAGTAAATGGATTCACAATACAAAGTGTAAAAGAACCTCAGTAATGCAGTTGGACATAAAAGGTACCATGGCTTGGAGTTGGCAGGGTCTCCTCAAGTTAAGGCCCACACTTACCTTTGTTCTCTCGAGTCCTACATATTGTTGCCAAAAGATTTATAATGATCTTTGGCAAGTTGGAGAAACGGTGGATTGGTATAATTTAATTTAGATAGGTGACATTAGCAAACATAATTTCATTGGATGGCTTGTTTGTAGGGATAGACTTTTTACAACAATAAAAATTGTACGATGGTTTCCTTCGTTAAACATATATTGTGATTCTTGTCAATCTCAATTAGAAAATAGAAGTCATCTCTTTTTTGAATATGCATGGACAAGGATGATTTGGAAAAGTATTCTTGCTCAGAATAGAATCCGACGTGACATTGGAGGATGGAATGAAGAACTACAATAGATAATCAAAAGCAATAAAAGGAAGGGATTTAGCTGCCAAACTTCTCAAGATATCTTTCTTAACTTGTATTTATTGTATATGGGTTGAACAAAATAGACGACGTTTTCAGGGGAAAACAATGAATATCCCTATTCTCTTAGCAAAAATAAAGAAGATAGTACGAGGGAAAGCTTCTTTGTTTAGAAATATAAAATCTTCTCAATGCAATGTTATTTTGAGTGAGATTTGGAGGCTTCCAACTTTCATCTTTTCATAGATATGGTGACTTTTGTAATACTGGGGTTTGCCCCTATACTTTTGTATTTTAATATGTATTAATACAATTTACCTTTCCACCAAAAAATAAAAAAATATGGCGTCTCTGAAAAAACAAAAAGGTTAGATGGTTGGGGATACAAAGGACATCCTTTTTTGCCTACTACATGATTGGCACTAGTCACGGATGGACCTTATGCCTAACCTCTTACCATTTTTGGGTAGAGAGGTCTAGCTATTCCTTAGGGCCAAGAATTGCAGTTTTTTCCTTGTTTGGAATAGTTTTTTTTTTATTATCTTTAACAAAGATTATGATTAGTAGGAGTCCTAAGCTAAAACTTGTCTAACATTTGAAAATCTCTTTATCCCATAAAGTTTGTCAAATTCTCGAGCATATTAGTTATGCCAAACTATGCCAAATAGAACTCCCACTAACATTTGAAAATCTCTTTATCATTGAAATTAGTGTAGTTCGGATTCTCTGTAGCATAACATCTCTTCGTGACTGTTATCTACGCAAAAAACGCAAAAGAAAAATTAATAAACATTTTTAACAAACAAAATGGAAATGAGATAATATCAAACATTCGTATCATGGCATTGAGATTCCAACAAACTACTAAAAAAGTAGTACATTCAACAAGCAAAACCCAAGCAAGAGAGGAATTGACTAGACGCTTTCACTAAATATAATGCATGGATCACATGTAAGACAAAAAAAAAACAAAAAGGATGTTACTTTCGCACATAGAAACTTTTCACTGGCTTAAGACAGCCGGATATGTTATGTTAACATAACTGTCTGGTCCACATGCAAGGAAGGGAAGAGAAATACGGCGTCTCCAAAAAAACAAAAAAGTGAGATGGTGTGGCTGGGGATGCAAAGGACATGATTTTTTTGCCTGCTTTTGGCTCGATTGTCACTAGTCACAGAGGGACCTTGTGCCTAACCTCGTAGGGCTAAGAATTGCAATTGTTCCTTAGGGCTAAGAATTGCAGTTTTTTCCTATTTGAAATAACTTTTTTTAATCTTAAACCAAAGATTATGATTAGCAAGAGTCCTAATCTAAGACTGGTCTAACATTTGAAAATCACTTTATCTTATAAAGTCTGTTGTATTCTCAAACATATTGATTATGCCAAACTATGCCAAATAGAATTGCTTTATTGTTCTTGCCCAAATAAAAAAAAATGGGGAGCAAAAAAGACCCTTTTGCCAAGATTGAGTGAGATATTCTCGAATGTGTAGAGGTTATGCTACAAACAGGCTTTTATAGTCAAGTACACAAATTGGACATGTTCCTTAAAGAAACAAAAGAGTCCTATTTGTCTCACGTCAAGCTTATTGGGGGATGATGTACCAACAATACAATTAGAAAAGATGACAATAGTAGCATGGAAAAGAGAAAAGAGAAAAGCGGTCTTTTTAGTATCCTTGGAAAGGGGAAAAATAGAATTTCTATAGTATCCTCAAAAAAGAGAAAAGCCAGATTGTACGACTACAAACTAATAGCCCCATATTTGAGAGGGGCAACATCACGTACCATGAAGGTCCTAAAGAGAGAACAAAAGCTATACGTGAGGAAGAGAGAAAAGAAATCAACAAAATTAGTGAAATTAGTGCAGCTTGGATTCTCCCTGGCATGACATCTCTTTGTAATTGTGATCTACACCAAGAATGAAAAAGAAAAACATAGAAACATTTTTAACAATCAAAGTGGAAATGAGATAATATCAAACGTCTGTATCATGGCATTGAGATTCCAAAAAACTGGTAAAAAAATAGTTTATTCAACCAGCGGAACCCAAGCAAGAGAGGAATTGGCTGGACACTTTCACTAAATGTAATGCATGGATCACATGTAAGACAAAAGAAAAAAAAGAACAAAAGAATGTTACTTTTGCACACAGAAACTTTTCACTTGCTTAAGACAATTGAAAATGTTGTGATAACATCATTATCTGGTCCATATGCAAGGATGGGGAAAAGAAATATGGTATATGGTGTCTTTAAAAACACAAAAAGGTCAAATGGTGTGGCTGGGGACGCAAAGGACATGCTTTTTTACCTATTATTGGCTCGGTTGGCACTATTCATGGAAGGACCTTGTGCCTAACCTCTTACCCTTTTCGGGTAAAGGGGTGTAGCTACTCCTTAGGGCTAAGAATTGCAGTTTTGTCCTTGTTTGAAATAATCCTTTTTATCTTTAACCAAAGATTATGATTAGTAGGAGTCCTAAGCTAAGAGTTGTCTAGCATTTGAAAATTACTTTATCCCATAAAGTCTGTTGAATTCTCAAACATATTAATTATGCCAAATAGAATTGCTTTATTGCTGTTGCCCAAATGGAAAAAGTGAGGAGAAAAACGGCTCTTTTTGCCAAGATTGAGTTAGATATTTTTTGGATTTATAGAGGTTGTGGTACAAACAGGCTTTTATAGCCAAGTACCCAAATTGGGCATGTTCCTCAAAGAAAAAAAAGGGTCCTATTTGTCTCACGTCAAGCTTTTTAAGGGAGGATGTACTAACAATACACTTAGAAAAGATGACAATAGTAGCAAGGAAAAGAGAAAAACGGTATTTCCAGTATCTTTGGAAAAGAGAAAAGTAGACTTTTTACAGTACCCCGGAAAAGAGAAAGGCCAGATGGTATGACTACAAACTAGTAGCCCCATATTTGAGAGGGGTAACATCGCATACCACAACAACTCCAAAGAGAGGACAAAAGCTATACGCGAGGAAGAGAGAAAAGAAATCAACAAAATCAACAAAATTAGTATAGCTCAAATTCTCCCTGGCATGGCATCTCTTTGTGACTGTGATTTACACAAAGAATGAGAAAGAGAAACATTTTTAACAAACAAAATGGATATGAGATAATATCAAATATTCGTATCATGGCATTAAGATTCCAAAAAACTAGTAAAACAATAGTACATTCAACCAGCGTAACCAAAGCAAGAGAGGAATTTGTTGGACGCTTTCTCTAAACATAATGCATGGATCACATGTAAGACGAAAAAGAAAGGATGTTACTTTCGTACACAAAAAGTTTTCATTTGCTTTAGACAACCAGAAATGCTATGGTAACATCACTATCTGGTCCATATGTAAGGAAGGGGAAGAGAAATATGGCGTCTCTGAAAAAAAAAAAAAAAAGAACAGATGGTGCAGATGGGGACACAAAAGGACATGCTTTTTTGCATGCTATTGGCTCGGTTGGCACTAGTCACGGAGAGACCTTGTGGCTAACCTCTTGCCCTTTTTGGGTAAAGAGATGCAACTGTTCCTTAGGACTAAGAATTGCAGTTTTTCCCTATTTGAAATAAGGGAAGGTCAGAGCATAAAGAACATATAACGAGAACAAAAAAAGGAAAAAGGAAAAGCTCTCATAATTATTCCAAGTGACGAAAATACCATGTAGCTAAGCTACGCTAGGTAGAAATTGCTGTTGCGATGTTAGCTCAATGATGGAGTGGACCCTCATTTAAAAATCTCACCAAAAAATGCTAAAACTCCTTCTATTTCAAGATTTCTTTTTCTCTCTTAGATTACCCTTGACAATAGATCAAGTTTTTTTTTTCTTTTGTTGGATTATTTCTATGAGCCCTTCTTTCTTGTTCGTTGATTAGTAGAGAATGTTATTCATGAGTTATGCTTTTTACAACTTCGGAAAAGTTAACATGTCAAATGATATTAATAGAGAAGTAATGATGTACTTTACAACTTTCGTTTAAAATGCCTACCCAAAAGGCAAGGTTGATTCGTTCGTTCATCAGAAAATAAATATTCCTTACATTAGGAATAATGGTTTTGGGGGCGCCAAAATCACACGTGTAAGTTCAATGATATGAGTACTCCTACTCCTTACTGTGTGGCGTTGGTATCATTTTTTCTGGACTAATATTAGAGAATTTTGTTCTTTAATCCAGCGGTTTATCACAACTTGGAGCTTGCGTTCCGTACATTTGCCGTATATCAGCATTTTTTTTTTAATTCTTTTACTCCTGAAATTCTCCATGTCCTCCTACGGTTCCATTCAGTTGTCGTTTGTTTTGCCTCTCCCCGTACTATTCTTGATCAGTACTTGATCAGGAGTAAAATTATCTAGTTCGTCAAAAATGCCAGGTGTATTACATACAGAAGCTCATGATTGTAAACAACATAGAAAGCTGAAAAAGAGGCTTCTAAAGTGTCAGGTGGGAAGCATGCATCTTCACTTCCCCTTCCTCTTCCGGACTTCGTTAAGTTTGCGGAAAAAGAAGCGCAAAAGAATTGGAAGGTCAATTTTTGACATGAAGAATCTTAGCATAGAACACCAGTTGGATAGAGACTACATCTCAACCGATGTGGGCCCATCTATATCTGAGAGTGTCCAGATACTAACCTTGGATTTAACTCCACATCTGAGAAAGGGGACTAAATTTGTTTCAAGAAAAGGCGCTAAAAATGCTACTGCAAAGGATTTAAAGAACTCAAATGGTGATTGCTTGATGGAGAATAGGATAGATGGTGAATTTAGATGGAGAATTAATCAGATTGGAGCTATGCTTGCAATTCATAAGCCATTGGGAAAGAGTTTCGCTCCTATTTCTAGTTCTAGCTCTAGCTTGCCCTTAAACCCATTTGAAGCAGGACGATCCTGCGGTCCAAAAGATAACGAAAGAAAAGTAGCCTAGAATGGCTTCATGAATACGCTTAGCCACGGTCTAAAGGAGCCGAAGGGTAAGCTACTTATATTTATCTTGCCGATTTCATTAAGCAGTAGATGCGATTTTTGAGCTTAGATATTACCTTACTTTGTAGGCACATTGTTGATTATTATGAATTCTACAAATAAATCCTTTGATATGGTTTCTGATGTTCGCTTATTTAGCCTGATTTTGTTCAATTTGATGCCCCAAATGAGAATGTGCTAGATGGTGGATCTAGACCGAGTTTACATAGTTTCTGGACAAATCTATATTAGGTCACAGTGACCGATAGAATTTTGTAAATGGCAAAAGGAGGGTCGATTTGAAATTTGTCATTCTGCTCAGAGTCGTTAAGTGTATGGTTTCTTATTCATATCATAGAAAGTTTTTTCCAAATCGGTTATAGGAGAATGAATCTTCACAGTTGGGTTATTTGGTTTAGTTTCATGTACATAAGTCACAGAAATTCTATTTCAGAACTAATGCTTCGTGGGTATCTATCATGAACCGAGATAAATCTGTACAAAGATGAGTGTGAAAGGTCTTCATGATGAATTATTGAACTTCCTTTTTAGAATTGTACATCTACTCAAGGGTATAAAGATTAATACCCTAGGAATGCATGCTGCTACTAGTAATTTTCATAATATATCTCAAGCTCCATGTCTTTTTTCCCTTTAACTTTAGTAAATTATGGGTATATTTCTTCGATTGTTTAGCTTTTGGGATCTCTTCTAGTATAGCGGAGTTTATACTTCTGCTACCAACAATCTACGGATCCTTTCTGTTCATCTTCCTGAATAAGTTTTCTTTGTTAAGTCGCAATATGGGTTATTTATACCTTTCTTCACTATTAACGCCTATTCTGTCTTATTTTGCAACAGCGGATGAGAAGATTAAGAGCAGCAACCAACTCCTCTTGATTGGACTTAAAATCATCACGCAAACGCTGAACATTATAAGAAAAGATAGAAGAAATGGAACAACACTATGAAGAAACATGTTTAGTTCACATATACAAGATACATGGTCGGTCAAATGACAAGAATAGCTATCGAATCTGATAGTTAAGTGACTAGAAGCACATACTAAACATTCACGTCACTGGGTGACTAAGTCTATATTACCAACAACAGACATATTATACTAATACATGTAAATGCAGATACTCATTACTTGCCGTTAATGCAAAACTTTAAAGAATAAAATTAAAAACAAAAACAGCAATCCAGGAAATTTGTTGACTTTGTTTAATTTTTCTCGAGGATTATTGAGGGTATATTCATATCAAAAAAAATCATATGCAAATATACATATGCCACACAGTGAAACAAAAATATTGTGATTAAGAAGAGAACCTCTACTTAACTTAAAGTAATACACCCAAATTTTCACTTGCAACTTCCTATTATGGACGTGAATAATTATCTGAAAAATGCAACACTCATTTATAAATCAAAACTATGGTGGAGTTACTTTAAGATGCTTGTTGACTAACATTTAATTTCATAGAAATCAAATATTTATAAGGGCTTATATGCTTATAGCTTATGTGCACCGTAGAGCCTTCTCTTTAGTTCCACATAATCCTCCGCCCCGCCCCCCCTACACCCCCCCTCTTTCCTTCCTTTTCTGCTTTTCTCCAATTAAACAATCAACCCTGCACTGGACACTAGAACTTATTCAAATATATTTAACTGCAACAATCAAATATTTATAAGGGCTTATATGCTTATAGCTTATGTGCACCGTAGAGCCTTCTCTTTAGTTCCACATAATCCTTTTTTCTTTTTCTCCAATTAAACAACCAACCCTGCACTGGACACTAGAACTTATTCAAATAGATTTAACTGCAACTGATGTTCCTATGCATTGGTTATCTCAAAATCTTGAGCCATTTCTATTTATTCAGCAAAAAAATTCCTTTGTATGCCCAAAGAAAAACGACTATGTCAACATATTGTTGAATTATCACTGACCCTGTAAGAGGAGAACATATCAAATCATTTATAGATTTGAGAGTCTGAGGTGAGCTTGAGACCGTAGATAAGTCGAACACATACCCGGATCATGCCCAAAATAATTTCAAGGCCACCAAATTCCTATGCTGGTAACACGCTCTCACTACAAGCCCTGGTGATCTCTAATTTAAGAAAATAAAAAATAAAAAACCAATTCCACATCGAATCTGACCAAATTTAATAAACACTTCTTCTTTCCTTTCTTTTGCTCAAGTTGCATTCTTGGAACTTTAACTGAAACCACGTGTTTTACTGCTTCAGGAAACTACGAGACATCTAAACACGTACCCTGACTTGAAAAACCTTTGAACTTCGTAAACAATTGACGAAGACGCACGAGGACTTACACTGCCAGACACTGTTTCAAATTTTGGAGATGACGGATGAAGCTTGTAATGGGGTGAGAGTTACCAAAAGCATTAGAGATAGTAATCGTAGCTGAATGATATGCGCACGGAAAAAGGCCAGAAAACAATGGCATTCAATGTTAGGTGTAATGAAGTAGCTGCATTCACTATTTGAATAGAAAGGTCACCACTGCCAGCGTTCCTCATGGTTGTTGTCGGAAGTCCAACCATTTAGACTGCAAATGCAACACATTCTGCGCTTCTGGGGAAGAAAGGAACGGTTGTGCCCCTTTGTCAAAAAAGGCAAAGGATAGTGGATGTTTCAAGATTGATGCACTTGAACTTTACCGTGTCCTGCGTATGCGATACGTTCCGTATGAGGGTGGTTGAAAGTTCTCGGTATTAGGGAAAAATATACTGCTACCCCCATCCCCAAAATGATTTAAGCTCTTTTTCTGTATTATTTATTTCAGTGTGCCCATTTTGTTTCTAAATGTTTTGGTTATTCACGTAAAAATATATAAAACCGTACTTAGATTAATTAAAATTCTTCAAAATTAAACTTTCATGCAATCATAATAGAATATCTACTATTGTTGCTGGCAACAAAGAGGATGATCTATCATTGTTGACAACCAACACATTATTGTTAACATTTTATTGTTGATAATGGTCTTGAATTGTTTCAACTCCTAACTTGGTATTAGAATTTAAGTTAAATTTATTTTATTCCATGTGACTTTGAGCCCAATCTTACTCTACATATAAGGTGTGTTTGTTGAATGAAAGTTTCATATCCAAAGTGTAATTTTTTATTATAAAGCTTAATTAAAAGAAGTATCCTTCAAATTTTTGGACTAACTTTTGGGTCATGCATTTGAAACCTCTAACAAATTGAAATCAATTTTACCCTACTACTATTAGTTACTTTCTGATTGTTGCCATCGATTTTATGAATGAAAATTCCTTTTTCACTTGAATAGGTCAAAATATGTAAGAGTTTTGTTTTTCTTTTCTTTCTCATAGATTATTAAATTTCATGACCAGAAAAATATCTAAACATTATTATACACCATCATTTTTTTACCATAATTCAATTTTTATAAACGATTAGAATGTGAAGGATCAACTAGGGTATTGGTTATGGCATAACAGATATTTAAGTTTGACACTGCTTTCTGTTCTTTACTATGAAGCCACTCACTTGTTCATTTCTAGAATCAACTAGTTTGGGTGATATAATATGTCAACTGTCTTAAGGAAAATAGCGACTAGAGCCTGTTTGAATATTGGTCCAACTGGCTTTTGAATGATTTGGGCATTGGATAGCTTATATCAAAGATTTTCTTGGATGCTCCATTAAATGCAGGAGATTGCAGTCTTGTTGAGCTTTTCCTTTTTCCGGTTCGCTAAGATTTTCTCCGCGGAAGACTCGGACTTGGAAATTTTTTTAGTCTGATTTTCTTTGAGCTCTCAGTTTATGAGTGCGTGGGTTTCTCAGCTTGGATATTGTTTCCTTTAGAAACTGATTAAAAGAAAGGTTGTTTACTCTGTTTTCCGGTGTAATCTAAACTTCTTTGGCTATTTTAGCCTGTGAAAGACTGGTATTATGCTGAGAAATTGCTGCTAGTTATCCAATTTACGTGATTGTGATAATTATTTTGTATCTTCTTGCTCACTGCAACCAGAAGATCTTGAATTTTCCTGAGAAGATATTTTTATTTAGCTCATTCCAGAAATCTTACCGTCAAGACTAGTTTGAAAAAGTTAGCTACTGCATAGGACTGTTTTATAGAAGAATTAAAAGATTACATCTCTGTCTCTTTGCAGGGAGAGGAATTTTAGTTCTATGTTCTGTTTGAAATTCTTAGATGAGAATGTTGCAGAGGAGTCGAAATTTCAAAAAACAGTGTGCTTGAACTTGTACAGTAGCGTTTAATCATTTACTTAATTCAAAGATAAGATTGACAGCAACCTATCTACCTAGAAATTCCAGTCAATAACACTAACCTACTTAATCCTCTTGAACACTTCCGAAAGTAAAGGAAACAAATCAGGATCAGAATCAAATACCTCCTCGTGGTCAACGACCTTGACATTCTCCTTTTCGAAGAACTTCTGGAAGTCAAGCGAAGCCAGAGGCTTGATCAAAACCAATCTCGGGTTCGCAGCACACCAATCAACGAGGGAAAATATAACATGCTTTTACGCTGCAATTGGCCAAAACATGAAGAAGGGCAAGCAATGGGGATATATATAATTGTAGGCGCTAAACAACGCTGATTCTCCCTACTACATCAGAAAGCAAAGGTATATATGACCTGCAGGCGCAAAACCACGTGGATTCTCCGTAAGTTTCCAAAAGCTAAAGGATGGCAGAAGTAAGCCCGTAACAAGTTGACGCACTAAGTTCTGACATTGACCGACGCGGCAGCAGTGTTGATTGTAATGCATTTTTCCAGACAAGATTAGAATATTCCAGCAAAACTCCAGCAAAGAAAGTATCTCCAGCAAGTTCCAGAAGATCCAAAGAATCCCATAGAAGGATAAAGTCGGCTAGCAAAAAAATCTAATGCTTGAAAAGTAAAAAATAATGGCTATGTATGTCAGTTATGTAAGTCTATAAATACCCATCGTGTGTATTGTAAAGAAGAAGATGAAAAAGCTTTAAAGCTTTTCTTGTGTTGTAGTCTTTCAATCAAAGCTCTCTTTCCAACTAATTTGGAGACAACGGGCTCCACTTAACTTTCTCAATCTCCCTTCGGCCATTTTTTTTTCCCAAACCTACCACAAACCTTTTCCGCTGCAAACCACTTTTCTTTTCACCAAAACCAACAATTGGTATTGGAGCCCAAGTTTGATTATATTGGGCATTCTATGGCCGAATCAAGTCAATCTATTTCACTTCCTTTTCAGTCTTCCAAGGAGAAAACTATGACTATTGGAGTCTAAAGATGAAAACGTTTTTCTCCTTTCAAGATTTGTGGGATATTGTTGAAAAAGGCGTAGACATCCCACAAAACATCTCCACTCTCTCTGAGGAACAATAGAAGAAACTAAAGGAGGCAAGATTGAAGGATACTCGAGCTCTCTTTATCATTCAACAAGTTGTTGCTGAACACATCTTTCCAAGGCTTGTAGAAGCGAAGACTGCTAAAGATGCTTAGGAGACTTTGCAAATAGAATATCAAGGAATAGAAAAGGTACATTCTGTTAGACTATAAACCTTGAGAAGGGAGCTTGAAAATATAAAAATGAAGGATTTTGAGACAATTTCATATTACTATGTTAGAATAAAAGAACTTGTTAATCAAATGAGAGCATGTGGAGAAGAAGTATCTGACAAAAGAGTTATAGAAAAGATAATGATAACTCTTACTGAAAAATATGATCCTATTGTTGCTGTTATAGAAGAATCTAAGGATCTAAGTAAATTGTCAATAACTGAATTGATAGGCTCTCTACAATCCCATGAATATAGGCTGAATAGGCGAAGTGAAAGTTCAGTTAAAGATGCCTTTCAATCTAAATTAAGCATAAGGTCTCAGAATTCAAGAGAAAATTCAAAAGAAAATAAAAATAAGTCTACAGAAAGACAAAAGGAGAAAAGAAACCCTCTTTGTAATATATGCAAAAAGACAAATCATTTGGAGAAAGACTGTTGGTTTAAAGGAAAATCACAGTGCCAAATATGTAAAAGATTTCGCCATGTTGAAAAGACATGTAGATATAAAGATAATCATTAGGCCAATTATATTGAAGAAAAGAAGAAGAATCTAAAGAAGAAAATCATGGTGTTCTCTTCTATACAAGCGAAACAATAGAAAAAGAAAGTGATACTTGGTTTCTTGATAGTGGTTGTAGTAATCACATGATTAGGAATAAAAATATATTCACAAAGTTAGACCCATCATTTAAATCCAAAGTTAAACTTGGAAATGGAGAATTTGTTAATGTTGAAGGAAAAGGAACTATTTCTATTAAAACAAAGAAAGGTGTGAGGTTTATTCCTGAAGTTTATTAGTTCCCAATCTACATCAAAATTTGTTAAGTGTTGGACAAATGGTTAAAAAAGGATATGTTCTACATTTTGAAAGAAATTTCTGTACTATATATGATAAAAACGATAAATCTTTAATCTTAGCAAAAATAAAAATGCAAAACAATAGAAATTTTCCTATTCAATGGAAATATGCTCTCTATACTGTTATGAAAGTTAAAACTGATGATTCATAGTTATGGCATAAAAGATTTGGTCACTTTAATTTTCATGGCTTAAAATTACTTCATCAAAAGAAAATGATACTAAATCTTCCAAGCATAGAAGTACTTGATAAAGTATGTGAAGGATTTATGCTTGGAAAACAACCAAGACAGCCATTTCCTTCTGGAAAGGCATGGAGAGCTAAAGATTTGCTAGAATTAGTGCATACAGATGTTTGTGGGCCTATGAGAACACCATCTCTTCAACAAAACAAGTATTTCATCTTATTTATTGATGACTACACAAGGATGACATGGATGTATTTTATGAAAGAAAAGTCAGAAGTCTTTGGAATATTTAAGAAATTCAAAAATCTAGTGGAAAAACAAAATGAACGTTATATTCAAAGACTAAGAAGTGATAGAGGTACAGAATATACCTCAAAAGAATTTAACAAGTTCTGTGAAGATGAAGGAACTGAAAGACAATTAACAGTTAGATATACTCCACAACAAAACAGAGTATCAGAAAGGAAAAACAGAACTCTTATGGAAATGGCAAGATCAATGTTGAAAGAAAAAGGCCTACCAACAACTTTTTGGGCTGAAGCTGTATATACTGCAGCTTATTTACTAAATAGATATCCAACTAAAGCAGTAAAGAACAAGACTCTAGTTAAAGCTTGGATTGGAAGAAAACCACCAGCTAAACATCTTAAAGTGTTTGGTTGTATATGCTATATGCACATACTTGAAGAAAAAAGAAGTAAGCTTAATGATAAAATTGAAAGAGGTATATTATTAGGCTATAGTGATCAATCAAAAGGATATCGAATTTATAGCCTAAGAACAAAAAAATTAATAATCAGTAGAGATATTGAATTTGATGAAAATGCAAAATGGAAGTGGGAAGAAGAAAAAGTTGAGAAGAAAAATGTTCTACTACTTGCTTACATTCCAACAATTCAAGAACCCATGGAGGAGGTTGTTGAACAAAGTGAAGATCCCCAAACGCCAATAACTCTAGAAGCATTAGGTTTGTCTTCTCCAACTCCACAAGGATCTTCTTTAGAATCTTCTTTAAGAAGAGTAAGATCTTTAAGAGAAATATATGAAACTTGCAACTTTGTTTCTTTAGAACCAGAAAATTTTGAAGAAGTAGCAAAACATGATGTATGGAAAAAAGCTATGGAGAAGGAGATTAAAATGATTGAAAAGAATAAAACTTGGGAACTAGTAGACAAACCTGAAAACAAGGAAATTATTGGCATTAAGTGGGTTTATAAAACAAAGTTAAATCCTTATGGAACAATACAAAAGTATAAAGCAAGATTAGTTGCTAAAGGATACTCACAAATTCCTGGAGTAGATTATGTAGAAACTTTTGCTCCAATTGCAAGATTAGAAACCATTAAGGCTCTTGTTTCATTGGCTGCTCATAGAAAATGGAAAATTTATCAGCTTGATATAAAATCTGCATTTCTTAATGGTTACTTGGAAGAAGAAATATTTGTAGATCAACCTCAAGGATTTGAGATAGAAGGATCTGAAAATAAAGTTTACAAACTAAAAAAATCTTTGTATAGACTTAAACAAGCTCCAAGAGCATGGTATAGCAGAATTGATGGATATTTCATCGATCAAGGTTTCAGGAGGAGTTTAAGTGAACCTACTCTTTATATCAAAACTCAAGGTAAGTCTGAAAGACTTTTCATTTCTTTATATGTTGATGATATCATTTACATAGGAAATAGTGAAAGAATGATTCAAGATTTCAAAAATGACATGATAAAAAACTTTGAGATGACTTATATGGGTTTGATGAATTACTTTCTTGGTATTAAAGCAAGTCAAGAAAAAAGAAGGAATATTTATTTCTCAAAGAAAGTATGTTGAGAATCTATTGAAGAAATTTAAGGTAGAAAGTTGTAAGCCAGTTAGTACACCGTTCATGCCTAATGAAAAATTCAGGAAAAAAGATAGTTCAAATAAGGCAAATGGTTCAATTTACAGAAGTCTTATTGATAGCTTACTCTATCTTATTACTATTAGACCTGATATTATGTATGCTACAAGTTTACTTTCAAGATTTATGCAAAATCCAAGTAAAGTTCATTATATAGCTGCCAAAAAAATCTCAAATATATACAAGATACGAAGAATTATGGTATTTGGTATAAGTCAATTGCAGAACCCAAACTAATTGGATGTACAGATAGTGATATGGGTGGCTCAGTTGATGATATGAAAAGCACATTAGGTTATGCTTTCACATTAGGTTTTGGATTTTTCTCTTGGTTGTCTAAGAAACAGGATTTGTAGCATCATCTACTGCAGAAGTAGAGTATATTTCAGCTACAGAATGTGCAACACAAGCTATATGGCTTTAGAGAATTGTTGTTGATGTGGGCAAAAATCAAGAAGAGCCAACAAAGGTCCTCTGCGACAACAAATCTGCTATTGGCATGTCAAAGAATCGAGTGCTTCATTAGCAGAACCAAGCATATTGTAGTGAAGTATCATTTTCTTCAAGAAGCATCTACTCAAAAAGAGATCAAGATTATGTACTGCAAAGCTCAAGATAAAATTGCAGATATCTTTACAAAAGCACTGTCAAAAAATAAGTTTGAGACATTTCGAAGCATGCTTGGAGTAACCGAAAAATGCATTAAGGAGGAGTGTTGATTGTAATGCAATTTTCCAAACAAGACTAGAATATTCCAGCAAAACTTCAGCAAATAAAGTATCTCCAGCAAGTTCCAAAAGATCCAGAGAATCCCATAGAAGGATAAAGTTGGCTATCAAAAAAATTAGTGCTTGAAAAGTAAAAAATAATGGCTATCTATGTCGGTTATGTAAGTCTATAAATACCCATTGTGTGTATTCTAAAGAAGAGGATGAAAAAGCTTTAAAGCTTTTCTTATATTGCAGTCTTTCAATCAAAGCTCTCTTTCCAACTAATTTGGAGACAATGGGCTCCACTTAACTTTCTCAATCTCCCTTCATCCTTTTTTTTTCCCAAACCTACCACAAACCTTTTCCACTGCAAACCACTTTTCTTTTCACCAAAACCAACAAGCGGCTAGAATATGGCAGATCCTGACACTTCGCCACCGTCCTTTCCTACGCCTCGGCGTCAAGGCTCGTGGCTGCAACGGCCTGTTCTACACCCTGAACTACGCCGGTTGCTTTTACTTTCTCAACCCTATGTTTATTTTGAGAATCTACAGATTAAATCTGTTGGCAGAGAATATTGATTGGTGGTGTTGGTACGTGCAGATGACGAGGGAAAGTTCAATGAGGTGGTTGACGACAAGGGCACGAAGATACTGATCAAGCCCAAGGCATTGATGCATTTTGTAGGAACCAAGATGGATTTGGTAAACGACAAACTCAGGTCCCTGAAGGTTTTGACACTGTTTTTGAAGTTCAATGTTGGTCTATGTAGAATGCAACCCGAAATATGCATGCTTATAGTGATGAGCCCGCATATGAGTAGGTGCGCTGCACATTGCTGTGAACCGCCTGCAAATGCTAACTCTACAATTCTTCCTTTTAATACTAACCCGACAAGATATTTGCATTTAGCTCATTCCAGTAATCTTACCTTCAAGCCCAACTTGAACAAGTTAGCTACTGCTTAGGACTTGTTTATAGAACAGTTAACTGATTACATCTCTGTCTCTTTTTAGAGAGGAATTTTAGTTGTTAGCAAACACCAGTACGTCCAATATTTTCTGTTTGTAATTCTTAGGTGTGTATGTTGCAGGGGGGGGGGGTCGAAATTTCAAAAAACAGTGTGATTGAACGCGTACAGTAGCGTATAATGGATGTGAGGATCTGCAAAGTCGAAGAGGGCAGTCATCACCATAGCAAAAGCCCACACGATGCTCGTACAAATCAAAAGCCAAAAATGATGGAAGTAATTCTTCTGGAAGTGTTAAGAAGCCATTCGGAAAGCAAGTTGCGGAGAAAAGCCATCAGTCCAGAAGTGTGTCTAAACTCCCTACGAATAGGGACTGCTATGAGGAAGAATTTGAAGACCCATATGCTAGTGATGGTGCTAGTCAGTCTTCCGAGGTTACTTTGCCCATGACTAAAGGACTATCCTCAACTGACTGATGAGGCTCAATCTCAGTCATGTTTATATTTAGATAGCTTTCCTTCACGACCTTATGCCTGGTCTGCCCTTCCTTATGCTGTCAGTCCGGGGCGAATGAATTCTTTCATAGTTTGGAGGTGATAATTTTGTTGTAGAGGACAAAGTAGCTGTAGCTCATGAGATAGTGTACCATACATCTGTTCTTATTATCTTCTGTTTTGTAAACCACAGTTAGAACTCAAAAATGGGCAGAAAAAGGGGACTTGAGCTGTTAATTCTTAAATGTATAAGCTAGTATCACAAATTAATGATTTTTCATTTACATTTTTCATGACATTCCAAAAGATTACTCCCACAGTGAGTAGGTAGATTTCCACATCAAGTCAGTAAGTTGTAAAGGCGCTCATCAATGCTAAGTTTCATGTTCTTCACAAAGTAAGATTATGATTCATAAGTGATTGTTGGTATAATAGTGTAGATATTGATAAACACTTTCCCTAAATCATTACAATGATACCAAAAGTAATGTAATGATGATAATGTGATAATATCATGTTGCACTCAAACAGAACATGCCACAAATCTTAACAATAATATTAGGATTTAAGTAGTGAAGATTGTGACACTTGTGCTAAGTTCATTGTTTACAATTTAATGAAAGGGATAGTCATCTATGATTATTCAAAATGACTAGTAAAATCATAACTAGACTGTCCAAATCACTTTAAAAAAAGTATCTTTAGTTTTTAAGAAACTAATATATAGTTTAACATTTATAAGAACCTTCATAATCCATCTACTAATGCAAGCAATATATCCATCCAGTATGAAATAAAAACTTTCAGATTGATTGGGAAAAATCGTTATACCTTGAAATTTAGTCTCATATTGGGTGTGTAATTTGCCACATTGAATAGGTAGGTTAGGGAAGGGTTCATCAAGGTCAAGTTTGATATTGGTTGTTTATTAGATAAGTCTAGGATTTATAGATGATTCTAGATAACCCTAATTGCAATTTGATTAATCTTTTGAATTAATGGATCATGACATTTTTCAAGTTCAATATAGTGGAGCTTTATGATTTCTTTGTTTTTTAGTTCTTGTGTTAATGCTATGAATAGGGATTTGGCTCTCTCTCACTAAGAATCCAACTCATTTTTTGCTGCTATTCTCGACTTGAAATTAACCTAGCCTTACTCCTTCGACAAGGTTTCATCTTAAGTAATTGAAGTAACTTTCTTAGTCTCGTTTGTTTGTCAAGAGCACATATGCATTCCTAAAACATGCACATAAATAGATGGTTATGCTTGTGTGTATGTTTGTTAAATTCATATACTAAGTCATTCCCATTTTTTTTTTTGTTATAAAGAGGAAAAGTATTTTGTCTACTAGTCAAAAGATAGAAGAGGTTAAGCATTATAATTATATTGCTATTGATGCTCCTGACTCAAAAAACAGTTCGTATCATTGTCATAAGTGGGATATACAGCACATCAAGCCATGAGGTGATTCTAGGTTGTGCTTGGCTTTTTGATTGATAGTCATACAACTTACAGGATTTACTTGGAGTTGACCTTTCTGTCCGATATGGTATAGTTGTTATAGTTTTTACAGTTTGAAAATCCCTTAAAGACAATCTTCCTTTCTGGCAAGGAAGTGGGAGGCAGATTGATTTCTCAAGATGGCGAAACGATATTCAGTTATGGAGTGGCACAGGAATAGTTCATGTAGTAAGAATTTTCTAGGGAGCTTTGAAGTAAATGTCAGAACGTTTTGTGTAATGGAACCTTCCGACTAAATGTACCCTTGCATTTGGACATGGAAGAAAAGCCATAACAACCTCAAAACCCCTATCAGGTCTAGTTGGATTTTAACATTGCAAATAAGTGTAACAAATATTGTATGGACACTTTAAAAATGTGCAAGGGATATTAGTTTGACATGACATTACATAGCATGCGGAAGGATGTGGCATGTTTCTCCTGTCTGTTTTCCGTCGGGCTTCTATTGTGAGCGATTCCAGGTTCACAAATGATGAATCACCAGTTTTCTATTAAGATTGTTGGATCCTATAGCAATAAAAAGTGGTTTTCTTAGTGTATTTGCACAAATGTCTTCGAGTATTCTTCTTAATTAATGAAAACTAATGTTATTCGTTTGAAAACAAAGAAAACTCAGTAGATCTGAGAGAGAAAACACAGGTGCTCCTCATCATAGTATTGTTGTACCCATGGCAACCCAAAAAGGGATGTTGAATTAAGTTGTGTAATCTTAAGGGCTGGTTTTTGCTTAACTTGGTCTAGATACCTATGAGTTAAGTATTGCGTATAGGATCAAAGTTTTACAATGAAAGAAAAGACCCTTCTAGTCACGTTTAAATGAAAGAATAGCTTTTTAATATTTGAATTAGCTTTTGAGTTCTATCATTAGCTTTTTGCCTTGATATTAAAACCTAGGTTGAATTTGCTTCATCTATGTGATCTCAAGTCCAAAGATACTTGGTGTAGAAGTGAGTGTATGTAGAATAAGAATCTCACATTGAAAAATAAAACCCTTGATATGAAATTTAAATAAAAGAAGAATTTTTCAACTCTTTAGTTAATTTTTTCTAACTAATAAGAACAAAAATCAACATTAAATATAAGCAGTTTATAGTCAAGGATGAAATTTGTTTCTGGTAACTAACAATAGTTGCCGGCTAGTTAGAATATGTCAAGCTAAACGTGAAATGAGTAGTACCAGTTGGTAATAAAAACTAAATTTACAACCGCAACTCAAGTTCACATTACAATCATTTCAATGCTATTTTGGTAGTTTGGACTCTTATCTTTTTACTTAAGAAGCTAGTAATCATAAGATCACTAATTCTTTCTTTTTCTTTTTACCCAAATATTGCCTTGGATCATACTTCAATTCTGTGTAGGTGGTGCTATGAATTGGCATAGAAGCAGAGATTGTGTTTGAGTTTATACCTTTTGGTATTCTTAACAATATGTAATTCTAATTTGTGTAGATCAATAGATGCCTGTTCATATATGCCTGTACATGTCTGTTCATATATCCAAGTATGGAAATGAAAACCAATTTATGAAAAGAAAATATAGAATTACATATCAGAAATTTATAGATGTGCCAAGAAAAGTGATCATAAAAAATAAGCAAATTACCCTTCCTAAGTGTATTTTGACTTACGACATGAGTAAATATACGTGATCAACGAAAAAGACAGCATGATATCCATTTTCTTGGTGTTCTTGGTCTCGAAGTTTATAGGACTCGCAAAATAATATATTGCACATAGAAGCAATAGCTAAAATTGACGAAATCAAAGCACTTTCAAGCACTCAATGAAAATGCAAGAATTCACATCCTTTCAACAAACAAGCCGCTAATCCTAGACACTTGATTCAAACGAAATATGTTTTAGTTTCCAATTGCCATTCGATGATATACAATTACATCTTGTTTTCTTCTTTTTGTCTTTGATTTGGAACAAGTCTCCTAAAAGCGTGTAGATGATAGATAAGTGTCCCGGCAAGGCATTATACCCAAAAAGGTCTACCCACACAAACCGCCTTTGATCATAAACCTGCTTAGTATTTTGGATGCACATATTTTAATTCCTAGAAGCCACAAGCCTTGCACATTCTTTCTACTTACTGGTGGTTTATCGGTAAGGTCTTATTTGAAATTGGTCTACTGATTGAGGACCCCAAAGAGACTTTGAACTGGAACTCTGTCTGTGATGTCTAGGCGGATAATAAGTACGGGCACGCTTGATATTATAGTAAGAAAACAAGCAAGTTGTGCTTTCCTTCGTGATTGAATGCCGTTGTCTTTCCTCACATTGGAAGTACTAGCTTGCTTTCAACTTTCTATTTACTTTTCTCCCCATAAAAGGAGAAGCACTTTATACTAGTTCATTGTTAAATGTTCAAACTGCGTTGACACGACGCTAGTCCTATATTTTTGCCCTTTTCATTCTAATATATGGTTCTTTACAATAACCATCTCACTCTTTGGATATATGATCCTACTATTTTCTGTTTTTTTTTTCTTTTTTATTCTTTTTCTCCACGTCCTATGATGGTTGCATGCACACGCTTTGACAATAGATGTCCTCTTTTGTTTTGTCTCCTGTACTATTCTTGCAGGCTTTGTAGCAGTGTTTGTCAGTGAATACAGGCATATTTGACAAAACTACCCCCAACAGTCCTTCCCCGCTTCCCCAACTTATAAATACCCAACAACATGAAGGTGAAATATGTGTATTCAGGCTTTTTTCTTATAAGGGAAGTATTTGGGGCGGTTCTTCTTTAATTGTTGAAGCTAAAAGTGACAGTGATCTGATTTAGGTTGCCTTCTCCTACAAATAAAGCTATTAAGAGTAGGCTCCAAAATGTCCAACGCTAGATTGGGTAGTAAGGGTGATGTGGTTGATTTGAGGAAACTTTTTTCATCTTCTTAGGAACTGTTAGATCAAAATGAGCGCATTTGGTGAAATAAGAATTTCCAAGCAAAACACTAACCGAGCATGTAAAGAAAGATACAGTGTGAAAGCCGCAAAAGTGCTGCTTTGGAAGTTTGGATCTTTTTTCTAGTAACATCAGCAGGAATTGGTGATGTTAAGCCGATGAGCAAATGGTCTCAACCCAATTAGCCGAGTGAAATGCACGACCATGTGGAAAGATGGATATGAGGATCGGTATTGATCGCTCCCTCTACCATCGCGATGAAAGTGGGTCTGATGCTTGAGCTTATTTACCCATAAAAACTGCATTTGTGATGCATTCTAAACCTTACTAGAGGTAGAAAAGACCAGTCGAAAAAGACATCCCTAACTTTGGTAGTTTTCAGTGGACAAACTGTAGGAAGTTTTACATTTAATACATTTTTTTTTTGTTTACGTTAATATCTTCAGAATAATAAAAGAAAGGCTGTATATCTTAATTTATGGGATCTTGTACCCCTGCATCTTTGCGCATAAGTGATTGCTCTACCATGATTAACAACAGCAGCCCTTTAGCCTTGCAAATATAATAACCGGGCTCCTACTCATTACATGTGTTTTATCTCCTCCACTTTTTTATATTATGTATGACCTTGCCTGAAATGGGAATCGTGGAATATTAAGACGCTTCACACTTTTAAACCAATCGGCAGTTGATATTGTTGGATTTTAAGGTCCTCTTCTTCCACATCACCTAAAGAACAATTTAGGGAAAGAAGATCACAAAATTAGCTTCAGGATCAAAAGCATTTTTGCTAGCCTTTGACCAAGAATGACGCTAATTGTGGGAGGACCATATGCATTCACAACCAGTGGCAGGAAAAAAAAAAAAACAATGAGCATTACTATGGGCACAAAGAATGAAAAACCGACAAAAGATAGTTAAAATTTTTCGTGTAGAGCTATGGGAAAGAAATGTGTGGACACAAGCTCATGTAAAGAGTAGAGTATTGTATCCAGATGTTACCATTTGACCTGTCGATTCCATTGGCTGGTTTAACTTACAAGGATGTTGCAATTATCATCCTTATTCTGCTTGCAAGCAAAAACTTAGAATGTTTATGATTATCAAAATTCCTTTTCAATGTGATTTCAACCAATAATGAAGATTCAGATAAGGAGTCTTGAATATACATTAAAATTCCAATAGGAACTGAAGAATTCTCTATCGGCAGAATTTCTTGCAGTGAAAGAATAATTGAAGTGACCTTAGAAAAGACATAAGTACTTAAAAACATGTGATATTGTTTCTTATTGTTAGAAAAATTACAAATGACATGAAAAGAAGGACATAATAGAGAAAATATGCAATTTCTTCGTAATTTTAATGACAATCTTTAGTAGACAACCTTAATAAAAAACAAATACTTTCTTTTATATCCATAGCATTTTGAACACTTCATCTCTGGTAGTAACATGCCGCTTTCTGGACCATCTTTTTCCAAAAGATATTGCTTTTAATGGTGTGGTAAAGATTATTTCATATCTAGTTCTTTTGCAAATTAGTGAGGAGCCTAATCATTCAATTCCCTATTTTAAGGACTCAAGATTGAATAAAAACATTATTACTTGTTAAAATAATTAGTCACCTAAAGGAAAACAAGTGGAGAGCAACAAATATCATAGATCAAGCAAAAACTAAATTAAGTAGTTTACCAAGCACTTGTTTTTTTACTTGATAAATACCATTAATCACAAAAGTTCTTTCTATGAGGCCTACTTTTTAAGTAAAACACAAAATCTATTGTTATTACAAATCTTAATTGGTAGAATACTTCATCAACATGTGAGCAACAAAGGATAACCATAAAAAGGGTATGATAATGAGATAAGCAAACAATGAACACTCAAACAACTTAAAAGTAGTAAAGCTTAGCCGCTTCAAGAACACTTCTAAATTCTCCCACAACAAAGCTTTTGTAACTTGGTCACCAACGATACGCATAGTATAAGTTATTAGCCATAACTTAGATAAATTCCCCCACTGTGAAGGTTTTATAACTTGGTCTCCAAGGACATGCACAACATTGATTAATAGTCGCAACATAGATGAATTCCCCCACTGCAAAGATTTTATAACTTTGTCACTGATAGAAAAAAGAAAATTCATACTAAAAACAATAAGAATAAACTAGATAAAAAGCTATAGGAGATTAAAAGCCTATTATAATTAACTTCAAAAGAAACCAATAGTAAAAATAAGAATCACCTTAACTTTCATATCAGGAATCACTTCAATAAAAGAATCCCGTAACTTCTGAGCTTGAAAGAATGTCTAAATAGTATATGAGAAAAGTTTAGTTATCTTAGACACATACAAAGAAATGATATCTAAACTACTATTGGATAAGAATATTAAAGAACTAATAATTTAGTATTCATTAATTAGATAGTAAATATATTCCATTTTATCATATAATAATATTACATAAAACCATGAATCAATAATCTAATGTACAAGTCAAAACCTCATCATACATTCTTTGCTCTAAAACTAATACTTTAATGTTAGGTACACAAATCCACATTCCCTCCTCAAAATTGCTGCAAATCTGACCAATTAACCATTTACTTAATTGAAAGATAAGATTGACAGCAACCTATCTACCTAGAAATTCCAGCCAATAACATTAATCTACTTAATCCTCTTGAACGCTTCCGAAAGTAAACAAATCCCTGCCTTCTCTCACGACATATAGCATTTAACAAAAATATAACATCACAGCCAATTAAAACCTACACAAAAGTAGTGAAAATCTGGATCAGAATCAAATACCTCCTCGTGGCCATCGAGCTTGACATTCTCCTTTTCGAAGAACACCGTCTCGAAGTCAAGCGAAGCCAGAGGCTTGATCGAAACCAATCTCGGGCTCGCAGCACACCAATCAGTACTGATTCTACGAATACTAACTCTAGAATCCTTCCTTTCAAAATTGCGACTGAGGCGTTGATGTTCGAACTTTGCGGTTTTGAAGATGCATGGCTCAAACAAGTTTAGAGTAGAAGCCGTCATTTGGGAGAAGAAAAAGAATTGACGCATTGGGAGGAGGAAAGAATGACCGTACTTTCCTTTGTCGAGGGTGTTTCTACCAACGTTTAGGGTTTAATTATTAAAAAAAAAAAAAGGCAATAAGGCTAATTGATCAGTTTAAGGAAAATGCATCTCCCCCCTCTTCCTCGTGAGTTTCTCTCTCCACTAAACAGCGTCGCATCGCGCCTGGAAAACGCCCAGATCCATCCCCTCATCAAGACGTCCAAAACGGAAATCGCAAGGTCTTTTCCAAACCAAGACCGCGACGTACAAGGGAAGATTTTTCCCTCCTTAAACCGTCGAATTTCCCTTCAACAGAACAGGAGAAATCTTCATCAGCCGTCAAAGGAAAATCCTCTACCATCTCGTCTGGGAAACTTCTTCCCCACAATCACGCACTTGCTGCCCTACACAAACCAGCAGATCCTGGGTCCTGAAATGGGAATCGCGACAGCATTTTTCCACCTTGTTTTGGATTCTGTTTCTTTCCTTGTTTATAGCCCTAGATTAGGCTTGTAAAATGCTATGAATTCTACATTATGTTTATCTTTGTAAGCCCAAATCCATTAGCAGTCATATCAACAACAGCGTTGCCCCATCAGGGAGTCCTCCCTGATTGACAAAACTAGATTCTGAGAGTTTTTATTTTAGTGACCTTTGCTTTCAAGAAAACTTGTGAAAAGGAATCGGAATATATTGGAATATAATATTTAATGATTCATTGGTTAAGATTTTTTTTTTTATGAACTAAAAATGTTTAACAAGTTAGATAGAGAAAGATAAACGGCTTAAAATCGATATTAAAACACTATTAAGTTGATATTTCGATATAAAAAACATGCAATAGAAAGATGTAACCTTTTGCCGAGTCGATGATCTGCATAGTTGACAGTTCCATATATCATTATTGCTTCAAAGTAGTCATGGAAAATTGATTGTTGGGATAGAAAAATTAGCCACTATTATGAACGCCCAACCAACGAGGGAAAATATAACATGCTTTTATGCTGCAATTGGCCAAAACATGAAGAAAGGCAAGCAATGGGGATATATATAATTGTAGGCGCTAAACAACGCGGATTCTCCCTACTACATCAGAAAGCAAAGGGATATATGACCTGCAGGCGCAAAACCACGTGGATTCTCCGTAAGTTTCCATCCTTAAGCTGGATTCTCCGTAAGTTTCCAAAAGCTTAAGGATGGCAGAAGTAAGCCCGTAACAAGCTGACGCACTAAGTTCTGACATTGACCGACGCGGCAGCGGCTAGAACATGGCAGATCCTCACACTTCGCCACCGCCCTTTCCTATGCCTCGGCGTCAAGGCTTGCGGCTGCAACGGCCTGTCCTACACCCTGAACTACGCCGGTTGCTTCTACTTCCTCAACCCTATGTTTATTTTGAGAATCTACAGATTAAATCCGTTGGCAGAGAATATTGATTGGTGGTGTTGGTACGTGCAGATGACGAGGGAAAGTTCAATGAGGTGGTTGACGACAAGGGCGTGAAGATACTGATCAGGCCCAAGGCATTGATGCATGTTGTAGGAACCGAGATGGATTTGGTAGACGACAAACTCAGGTCCGTGAAGGTTTTGACACTGTTTTTGAAGTTCAATGTTGGTCTATGTAGAATGTAACCCGAGATATGCATGCTTATAGCAATGAGCCCGCATTGTGACTATGTGGGGCTGCACATTTCTGTGAACCGCCTACAAATGCTAAGTCTACAATTCTTCCTTTTAATACTAACCCGAGAAGATATTTGCATTTAGCTCATTCCAGTAATCTTACCTTCAAGCCTAATTTGAACAAGTTAGCTACTGCTCAGGACTTGTTTATAGAACAGTTAACTGATTACATCTCTGTCTCTTTGCAGAGAGAGGAATTTTAGTTATTAGCAAACACCAGTACGTCCAATATGTTCTGTTTGTAATTCTCATGTGTATATTGCAGGGGGGTGTCGAAATTTCAAAAAACAGTGTGCTTGAACGTGTACAGTAGCGTGTAATGGATGTGAGGATCTGCAAAGTCGAAGAGGGCTCATAGTCATCACCATAGCAAAAGGCCACACGATCCTCGTACAAATCAAAAGCCAAAAACCCTATCTGACGGAAGTAATTCTTCTGGAAGTGTGAAGAAGCCATTTGGAAAGCAAGTTGCGGAGAAAAGCCATCAGTCCCTAAGTGTGTCTAAACACCCTACGAATAGGGACAGCTATGAGGAAGAATTTGAAGACCCATATGCTAGTGATGGTGCTAGTCAATCTTCCGAGGTTACTTTGCCCAAGAGTAAAGAAGCAGACTATCCTCAACTGACTGACGAGGCTCAATCTCAGTAATGTTTATATTTAGATAGCTTTCCTTCATGACCTTATGACTGGTCTGTCCTTCCTTTCTCATTTTTCAGCCTAAATTTTTATCCTGTTTTAAGTAACTTAAAGCAATTTATGTATTGATCCAAGTTTTTATCCTGTTTAAATAACTCTGGCGGTTTATGTATTGACCAAAACACTTGTTGGACATATTGGGATTTCTAAATCACTTTTTTCGGGCTAGATGACCGCACTCTGATACATGTTTTTTGGGAGAACTTTGGGCTAGATGACCCCACTTTGATAAAGAATACTGCTCAGTGTATTCTTTCTCTGTATTTCACCTTCTAATACTTTGTAACAGCAACAAAAGAAATAGTTTCTGATTGGGTTTAATACCTCATTTGCATTAATGATTCTCCAGGAGTAGAGATAATCGGTGCATTCAAGAAGTTCTGGAGCGAATTTCATCTGCAAATGCTCTGCAGCGCAGGAATGCTGTTGATGTTTTGTCCAAACTGATTTGCATTGCATCTAATTCAAGAAGTGAACTTTCTCATCTTAATTGGCATAAGACTACTCTCATCGTTATCCCTGTTCTATAGTGTCTAATGATTTCACCTTCTTGGTGGTTTTATAAGCCTCCTCTTTCTATGGCTATACAGGCAAGATATTGCAAACCATTTGCTGGAGTGCCTCGGAGACGAAGAAAGTGTCATTAGAGAGCAGGCATCTAATTTGCTTCCAAAGATAGGTAGCTTTTGATTATCTGGAATAATGATAAGTATTGTTCACTATGATCTTGAAATTTCTGTTGTATTTGCTGTCTAACTTGTTAAAACTTAAGGGATAGAAAGCAGGGGAATTTGATTATACTTGTTGAAGCCATTGTGAGCTTAAGCTCTAAAAGCTAAGAACTTGTTTCTCAGATTTGGTAATGGTTTTTACTAAGAGACCTTACTTACCTGATGGAAGCATTGATCAAAAGTTTCCTCTTTTGAGCTGTACATTTAGAGACTTGAACTTACTGGTCATATGACTTGGGAATGTCTGGTACTAAAAATCATTCTTCTGTGTTTTCTTATTAAATCATTGAGTTTTATTCCTATGCACAAACAGGGTTCCATAAGTATTGAATAGAAAGACATCAGTGAAGAAGATAAAAATAAAGATAACTATAGGAAAATAAAAAATGTGAAATGAAAATGAAGCTGCTTCATCTGGAATGACAGTGAGGTGGTAGGGGGAAAATTCATGATTCACTATGAAGTATTGAATAGAGTTCTTTAACTCCTAACCCCTTTTGCTTTGAGATCTCTGTTTTACATGCTGCATTCATATCATATGACCATGTACATAGGATGTTTCCAAAATTAGAGCCGAATTTTCATCTGCTGTCACAGCCGATCCTGTTGCCATAGACCTATCGGTATCAAAATTATTCATTTGGACTAAGAATTTTAAAACTCCCCATACAAATCAAAGGCCACCATAACCATTCTTCAAAGATCTCAAACTGTACGTGAAGTTTATGAGATTATTGTACATGAAATTGAAAGAATGGGAAGTATTTTTGTGTTACTATGCAATTAAGGAGTAAGGATGATAACATGTACTGTCTAACTTTGATCAGTATCGGCTCTTATTTTCTGAAACGCAACTTGAAGGTAAGTCCAGCTTATTCCTCTGAATTAATGCTGAGGCTTCTCTGAATCTATTTTTGGCAATTTGCTGGTGGACTTGGTGCTTCTTAGCTCTCCTTAATGTTTGAAAGTATGTTTGATGCCTGAAGAAGCTGCAGTAAATTGAAATATATTAGGTGTCCTTAATGCTTTCATATTGATCTTTACAAGAGGATCCATTTTTCTTTCTTACACTGTGACAACTTGATATTTGCTTAGAGGCATTTAAATTCCATTTAGCTTTTCTTTCACTATCCTTTTTTTTGTTAAAAGTACTTAAGTATACCTCTGCTGTTTATGTTGTAGTTTCTGTTTGAAGCATATATATGCATACAAACTAATTTGCGTCTTGCATTTATATGGGACTTAACGTTAACTCTATCAATGTATTTGCATAGTTTGGTCCATATTGGGCGTGTCTTGCATTCATGGTTCTTATTAGCTGTATCTGTTATGCATATGTTTCCACCATGGAGGTTACACATAAGATCTGGATTACTTGCTAGTTTCAATCTTCTGTTGGAGCTTTTTATTCTGGTAAAAAGTGATACTTTGCATTTCTGAATTGTATAATTTCTCCTGCAAATCTGCCATTATTTTTTCCAGGATTAGTTCGTCTTGTTTACTCTTCAGATGAAAGAGTTCAGTCATCTGCCACGGATGCCTTCATTAAGGTGCTTAAATATCATAATGAGAAAGTTGAAGTCATCTGTACGCTGCTCGACTGTCTAAGGTATTTTTTGCTTTTTGTTCTTTTCTCATTTTTAATATTTTTGTTAAGCTCCAATTCTTAAGGTTGAAAGCATCAAATAGTAGCATATCAGAGGGCATTTTTAACATAGTTCGCTCCCCCCTCTCTTTTTTTCTTATTTCAGCAACCTCAGCCAAAGCCTAGATCTTCCACAAATTACAGGATATGTAGGGAGAGGTTTGTCTCTTGTCTTAATGGCACAATTAACAGATGCACAATTTTCTTTGTACCTATTTTTACTTATAAATTTGCGGTTGGATTCTATGATTGCTTTGTTGGTGTGATTATTGTGTGTTTTACCATTTGGTTTTTTCAAAACATGACCTTTGGAATTCAATGTCTTGATGCTGGTCCAAACATGGATGAGCTATGTATCTGTTGGGGTTCATAGTGTCTACCAATTTGTGGGTTATCATAGTTATTGCACATAAGCTTAGTAATTAAGTCCATTAGAATCAAAGTCATATAAAGGCTAAAGTTATAAGTATTAACATAATGCATTCAAGTAAATGGAGAAATATTTCATGAGAATACTGCAAAAATCTTGTTCTACAGGATTTTGCGATGTGATCCTTTTTTCATTTCTCTAGCAATTTCATTTCAGTTCCAACAATTTTATCCTATATCTAATGTCTGAAAAGGCTACACGTGACACATAGCTTCTTTTTTTTCTTATTTTCTTTTAGTCAATTTTATTCAGTTCCAGCACACCTTAGCTGGTTTCCTATCTTCATTGTCTAAATCCCTGTGTCCTACCTATTTTCTATCTGTTTTTCTTTTGTTATCTCAGATTCTAAAATAATGGGAAGGTCTTTTGCCATCTTGTAAGAATCTCTCTCTTTCAAGCCATTAAGGCTTTGTAGTTTCTTTTCATATGCTCTATCTTCTTGGTCATCAAGATTAGTTTCTCATTCTTAATTTTTCTGATTTTTGGTAAGTTCTATTATGATCTGGGGCCCAAAAAACTTCATCTAATTATAAACATCTCATTGGTAACTGTGGCTGGCTCGAAGTTTGACGGTGATCGAGTACTCAGGCTGATACCAGAGTGGTCAAAAACTGTAAGATTGATACTACTTTAATGATACACTAAATTTAGCTTGGACTCTTATATTCTGAGAGATTTCTTTTACATTGTACACATCTATTTTTCTGTTTATGTCCTGGTTTATGTGCTTTGTTAGATTATTGGCCTCCCATTAATTAGAAAATTCATATTTGTCTTTGTTTAATAGTTCACTTCAAAAATGTGATATAGGACTTGATATCAGTTTGCTTTGTATACTGCCACTCACTCTCTCTCTCTCTCTCGATGTACACACACGCAGAGTCATGTATATGCATTTTATGTATGGTTCAGATCATTTTTTGTCAAGTCACAATTTTAGCTACACAGTGGGTTAAAGTAGGAAATGTTCCCCTCTAAAAAATTGATGACATCTAAACTGCGGCATGTCTTGTAATTGCTGAAATTGCTACTTAGCACTTGAAGATGTGCCATTTTCAGTTCTTTCAATGTTAAGAATAAATGACAAGACTATATAAGGATAGAAAAGTAGTACAAAGTCTTTAAATTTCAGAATTTGTGTTAGGCACGCATTTGCATGCCGACAGACACCAGAGGCAAAGGGATGAGCGATCGGCATTCTGTTCTTAGAAGCATTATTTATTTATTAAGACTTGAGTTTGACGCTTAAGAAAGCTAAGTATAGACTCTTTATGTCCAATCATTCTGGATGGCACTTGCAACCTTTGTCCTACTGTGGCTGCTGGCACAGAATCAGCCAATTTCTTGTTTCTTGTGGATTAACAATTTCATACATAACTGTTTCTGTATTCGTGCTGATGCAAACAATTGGCAGATAGCTTATAAGAGTTCCTCTGGCTACTTTCGTGTTTGGCTTATGCAGCTTTATATTGTATCAACTTGTATTGGCTGGATGTTGCACAAATCTTGAAAAAGTTAGCATTTTCTTCTTGAAAGTATTTTCTTAGCTTAAAATTTTTGAAATATCACAGGTTCAAGACTGGAGCTGTTTGATCGGACCTTTGATTGACAAGATGTTTGCTGAGCCGTCAAATGCAATTTTTGTTAGGTTCCTGAGTTACATAAGTGAGCACCTAGGAGAAGCTGCTGATGTAGTCATGAATCATCTTCTATCGCATATGAAAGGCCAGAAAGAGTGAGTAATGAGTACATTATTTGAATTGCAATATACTTCTTTATATTATTATTGTTATTATCATTTATTGTTATTTCTTGTTTTCTGGTCTATCTTGTTTGTTTGCTCGCATCTGTTAAGTTTTCACAAACACTTATAATTGCAAGCTATGTAGCACAAACACTTCTAATAATAAGCTACATCAATTATGCGCAGAGGCTGTATCTATTGTTCTGTAAATCTTGCCGATAAACCTAAACGTTCTGATCTGCTGGAGGTGACTGTCATTCTATCTGACCTGCTCTGCCATTTAACTTTTCAGGATTGATGAAAGCTCTTTATCCATATGGGCAAATAAAACATATGCCAATCAGGATTTTATGAAAATGCAGCAGTCTCTGTTTGATCGAATATCAGTATTTTTTATTTATTTATTCTTTTACTCCTGAAATTTCTCCACGTCCTCCTGCGGTTCCACTCACACGCTTTGACAATAATGCTCTCTTTTGTTTTTTTCTCTCACCGTCTATTCTTACAGGCTTTTTGGCAGGTTTTGTATGCAAGTACAAGATAAAACTACCCCCACCACAGCCTCTTCTGCTTCCCTTCTTCCCCGCACCCTTCCATAACCAGCCCCTTGAAAACAGCCATTGCATACCCAGAGCTCTTGGACGGCCACAAAGAGAAAATAGAATACAAAAAATTTAAAACTCAAAAACATGTATCATATATATTCAAAAACCGAACCCACAGTTTAAGCACAAATGTACCACAAAAAGTAGTCCAACCGATAATGAATTTATTTACAGCTTAATACTTAACTCCACGCATCTTCTCCACAGCGAACTCCGGTCTCATTCCTTCTTGGCAGCAACTCTGGCCTTCTTTAGTAGCAACCACCAGCGGCTCACGGCAACTTCCCAGTGGTGGAACACACCCAAACATACAGACAGAGCATCACAAGTAAAACTACAATAACCACTCCCACGGCTACCCAGCTCAGCAGTATCAGAACTCCCTTAATATCCTTGCCTAATAGAACCAAGAATGCGAGAATCTCTTTGGCATACAGTACCAAAACTGCCAGCATTTCCTTCGCATACAACACTAAAACAGCCAACATTTCCTTAACAACGTAGCAGATTAAGGTTTCAGTCTCCTTCACAACGTGGCAGATTAAGTTTTCAGTCTCCTTCACAACGTAGCAGATTAGTTTTTCGATCTCCTTACCGATACAGAAGATAAATTGCTTCCGTAGCTGCTCCCCTTTGCCGTCAATGCCTTCCTGCCACTCAATGGAAGCAACGGGTGAAAGGTCTTTAGATATGGGTGAAGGATCAAGTGGCTTACTCTCTGCAAGGCAGCTAATGGGACTTACTAAACGACGGGTGGTGAGGCGGATAGATGGAAGCATAGATCGGCGGACTACCGAAGAGGTACGAAGGAGAGGAAGGCGGGAGAGAGGAAGGGATAGGCTCGGCATCTCTGAACGAAAGTGTGGCACTTGCAGAAAAAATGTGAAAACTGAGAAGGTAAGGATGGCTTTACATAAGGAAAACAGAAGTATTAACAGCCTTTCGATTCATGGATAGACAATCCAATCGTCGGAGGGGGGCTGCCAAGAGAAAGAACAAAAAGGGGCTGGAAGAACTCCACACTGTCCTGTGTCGGTCTTCTACTTTTACAGTTTGTTTGAGTGGGGACCTTTGCTGCTGTGATATGCACGACCATGTGGTGTGTTTACCATAAAAGATATGGCACCAGCACCTGCAAACGTTGTCGGGATAAACTTAGTTTCAGTGTGCTCCCTCTTTGCCGTTTGAGGAAAACATATGAAGTTTGTGTTTACGGCAACTGGTCCCGGACTAACCAGGCTTGTTACTTTGTATGTCTAAAACACAAGTTGTTGAAATGAGAATCGTGGAAAATTAAGACGCTTCACACTTCTAAACCAATCGGCAGTTGATATTGTTGGATTTTAAGGACCATATGCATTTGCAACCAGTGGCGAAAAAAAAAACACAATGAGCACGAAGATAGTTAAAATTTTTCAAATGTGTGGACACAAGCTCATGTACAGAGTAGACTATGGTATCCAATGTTGATCGAAACCAATCTTGAGCTCGCGGCACACTAATCAGTGCTGATTCTACGAATACTTAACTTTAGAATCCTTCCTTTCAAAATAGCGCCACCCCAGGTCCGTAACATAGCCTTCCGTGGAGAAAGACGAGACAAGTTAAAAAAGGCTTGGGCGAAGTTGACAATCCCGACATCGTCCGGTCTTCTAGATTCTAAAGCTCTGTTGAAGTTGTTCGAAATTTGCTTGCTCTTGCTGAGAAACTTGAAGATATAAACTTATGACAGGGGCTCTTCATTGAATCAAACCTATTGTCACCCCCACTATGGTGTTGAAAATCAGGTAATGGCTGTCTCTCAGCAACTTTTATTATTTCCTAAGTTCGATATGGTAAAGATGTAAATGTAAGCATTGGGGAACATTGTTCTACTCATGTTAAATTTCCAACACTCTAGACAGCTGTACGTTGAGTTATGGAATTACTACCGGGGAAGTTTTGGTGGCTTTATCTTTTAACCTTTGCTGCTACTTTTCTAAAGTTTATTTGCCTAGGCATTTTTGGACCTATGGTGAGATCTCTGAATCACTTTTATGCATGGCATTGTGCCTCCCGGGCTTGGCTACAAACTCCAAGGAACCATAAAGTGCTCTCATACCAAAAATGAGCCATCGATGCCAATTCTATATAAAATTAAGAATCTTTGGACTTGTTGGCTTTGAACACGTGGCACCCGCTGCCCACTTCTTCTTTTCGCGTGAGTTATGGCGGAATCTTTTAGGATTTGGCTCCTCTTCTGTGATAGCTTTTCATCTTCTCTATCAGTACGGGTGATTTGACTCAAATTTTTGTATAGGGCTGATCTTTTATCTCTATATATTGTAATGGTGGTTCGTAGAATGTGTTCTTTTTCTTATGCTTTTATGCTTATGTTGTAATCAGATATTCTATGAAATCCAAGTCATTTGTTAGGCTAATCATGTTTCTGTGTTTGATGTTTTGTTTTTTATTTAGATTCTACCTTTCCAATTGCCTTGATTGGATTGCTTTCAAACCCAAATCACTAGGACATGTCAAGTGGATTCAAGCATTGTTTATATTATACAACTACATTTTGTCACATCAGTAGTAAAACCATTATCAACTAAAATAAAAATTCAAGTTTTAAACTACTATTACAATTGATATAGATTCAAAGGGTCTATTGATAAGTAAAAGTTTAAGTTTTTGAATTTCGGTTATAATTGCTATGGATAAATTTAAGTTTTTGAAATTTTTGTTATGATTGTTATAGATTTTGATGTAATTTTTGTGAGTTTTCTTGATAGAATTAATTTTTGTCACAATTTAATCATTGTACCTTTATTAGAGTAAATAGTCATGGAATTGACATTTCATTTGATAAGTTATGCATCCATGGCGGTTGGCTATTCTAAGTGGCAAGATAAGGCTGCATTATTGTGGGTAGTATTTGATTCCATACTGCCTGCCGTTTGTAAATTGATACACAATTCATTAGCCCGTGAAAGGCTGTCAATGTGTGCCAACTTTTGCGCAAATCCACAGGCTCAAACATCATAAAACAAACGAGAATGTTCTGGGATTTTTGGTGTTTTTGCTGGACTCCATGATTGGTTAAAGGGATTGGATTTAAGTTTTCATGAGATTTAAGTAGCTTACATACCCCTCATACGTCTCTAAGAGGTCCTTTTTGTATAGTTGATTTGATGGATGTAAATTGAATAACTAGCAACAGTTTTCCATGAAAGTAGTGTTCCATCTATTGTGATTATGCCGTAATTTTTATTGGCACAAGATGGATATTAAAAAATCAACAAACTACCCAAGACTCGCATGGTCTACAATGTTCCCACTCCATAGATGGCGTTGAAAGGAACTTTTGAAATCTCCTCTGACTCCTTTAGCTTGCAACCTTTTCTGGTCCATAATCCCCGTTGTCTGCCCTTTATATTTGGGAAAGCCGAGGGAGCATGAAAAAGGTTGGGAATAGTGGGGACCACGCGATTAGGGACATGCGGGCCCAGCTCTTCTGCGTACGCTCTGCTCCCACACGGATCGGCGGCGATCATGCATCTGCGTTAAATGCAGCCAAACGCGTGCACCGACTAATCTCCACTGTACAAAGTGAGTTTTTGGGGCGTGTTTTGCGAGCTGTGTCGACAAGGACTCTGAAAGAGATGCATGTTCCAAGTTTATGAGGCGTCTGTTGCCACTGTGCGAGTACGTGATGTCGAGTGCCTGTTTTGTCATTTATGGAATTCCCGTCGCAGCCTGCAGTGACCCTCTGAATTGTTGGATGTTGACAAACAAATAGCCCTGGTCCTTAGGCGTGTTTATAAACAGTGGTCCCTCTGTGCTAATCTGATCATTTTCATTAATGGGATTGATCCACGTAACTGCTCATTCTTTTTGGTTCAAGATAGTTGATACAACACAAACATCTTCTGTTTCCCTTTTTTCGTTTTCCTCTTGTTTTATATGCTCCTGTTTTTGAACGCTTGTTCAAATTCCTCTTTCCTTAGGCTTGTTTCAAGCTCTGGGAAAGTGAAACGAACCAATTGATTCTGCATGTATTCAATGCCCCTAACATAAAGAGAGACCAGTTATATGTTTGCTTAAAAGCCAGTTCCTGTGCTGGTAGATCTTTTTCTACAGGAAGCAGAAATCAAAAAGTATATCATATTTCCTGAGTTAATTCAACATCTTGGAAGGTGACCTTGTTATAAGCTGTGTTGCTAAATTTGTTGCGCTCCAATAAAATATTTTGAAAGGAATATTTCAATTCTTGTAATTGTTAGTATTTGAGGGTTACGATCGGAACGTTTGGAACGAAGATAGTATGAAATGGTCGGAGTTGGAAAATCCGTTGATGGGTAGTAGAATTTGGATAGCAAAATGGTCGTAAGAAAGCAAGTGGATGTTTCTACGATGGGACCAATGTTAAGAAATAGGGTGACCCGTTGTAGCACGTCAAGGTACTCCTATGATTGCAACTTACACTAGTGAAGTTCAATCATTCTCTTTTCCAAGACCAAATTTTTTATTCTGCAATGTCTCATAAGTGAATTAACGCACAAATCACCACGAGTTTACTAATCCAAACAACTTAGAATCTTCATTAGCATTTCAAAAGAATCTTGGTCACCACACGTTAGTATATTGAAAATGGGTTAGTATTTATGCCTTTGAACAATTCAATTCAATAATATATTCTTAGTTCGACTTGATTCTTTCTCCTCTTACTTTCTTTTTTTCTTTCCTTACTTATTGAGGGAGGGGAAGGTGTCGAATTTGGGGACCAAGGTCACGGTCTGGGTGTCTCGGCGACTCTTTCTCCTCCACTAAATCAAAACACAATATTACTCCTACAGTTTTTGGTCGTCTTATACAGCGGTCTTCAGGTTTAACGAATACATGTATTCAGCAATGTAAGAAAAAGAATTAACGGTTGAAAACTCATTTGGACCTTGAAAGAAGTGACATAGAACCCGCTGCGAATTATCAGTGGTTTGTAAAATTTCAAGCTGCAGAAGTCGACGGTCAAATTTCAGGAAAAGAGTTATTAGATTTGTAATCAAATCTGCGCAGAAGCAGGTACAAAACGATCTGTGTGAGAGAGAGTGAGAGAGACAGAAAGATGGAAAAGGACAAAACGAAAAAGACAGGTCCTGACGTCCAATAGCATTGAGGTTGTCCTAGTACCTGTCAACCTTATCCAATATATTGCAGCATAGGGACAGACGAACCAGAGGGATTCATTATTCCCAAGGGCACACTCCCAGTTTTTCTTTGGATTTTTCATAGCAGTGTTTGTTGCTCGGCTTGGGAATGAATCCCGAGTCCCTATCTTATTGCAGTTGATATCCCATCGTGGGCCCCATGCTTCTGCCCCTTCCCGGTTAATGCAGCTCGCAGTGTTGATGCTCAGATGAAAGCTGTGGGCCAGGTGAGAGTTACAGAGAGACAGTGGCAGGGAGACAGGGAAAAAGAGACACAGCCAGGTGAGTTGAGAGCGATAGGGAGAAAGCGAAGAGGAAATAAGACAGAAAAATCTAAGCTTTAAGTGAGGCACCATCTGCTCATGAATACGTGTCATGTTAAGTTCTTGAATGTGAAGATATTATATCGCTTGTCACTAGCCAACCAAGTCGCCAACTTGGCACAACCCGTCACTTTGATATAGACCCTAGTGTGATAACGGCACTGTTGTTCCAAATGCTTCCATTGGCACAAATGGGTTGCTCCCAAAAGCGAGATGGTGGTAAACTTCATCTGCAATAACCGGAATACCCAGCTCTGTTGCTGTCTCTGCAACCTAATGTGCAGAAAAATCATAGAACACTAACGTCAAAACGACACACTAGTTGCAAAAAGGTAAAACGTAGAAACATTTATAATTATTTCTAGAAGGATAATATAAAACATATAAATATTGACTCTTTTATGAAAAATTCTAACGATGCAGTAAAGTCAGAATAGATTTAAGCTACCTAGTTATATAGCTGAATTATATTTGAATGACAAAAAGCAGAAAAAGAAAGACGAAAGCATATCCTAAGCTGCTTTAAATATTCGTATGAATAGACGCTTCCAGAAGGATTACTGTTCGGTGAAATTCTACATGCAAGTGTACATGTCGAACAAGTAATATAATGATAAGTACAGATATCGTCCCACGAAGACTGGTGTTTACTAAACTAATTAATTACTAATGGTGAATAGATCCTAAAGTTTATCTAGCCAACAAAAATGATAAAACATGAATTTAATAACCAAATTTAATCTAAAATTGATAAACGAAATGTGCTAGAGCTTCTAATTTCTCCTAATTACTTAGTACAAATGTTGATCATTTATGCTTGCAAGATTAATTCTATTCATGTGATGGTAGAATTTCCTAATTTATTCACTACCCTATGTTTAGGTGTAGCGAACCTACTTAATTCATTAACTCATTGTATGTCTACATATGAATTAAATGAACTAAGTGCATTAAGATATGTGAATATTCCAGTTTACACCTAAAGCCACACAAATCATATGGTATATTTCTATCCATATTAATTTATGGTTGCATATTACATGAAGCAACTGCATATCGTCGTCGTTCGAACTCAAATATGCAAATCAGATCATCTAAGTAGTAGCTAATCACTTAAACGCATTAAAATCAGTAACATGCAACTTCACATTCATAAAATACCTCACAATCATAACATTCATACGTTATAATTAAGTTTCATCATAGCTCTAATACAATAAATTAAAATAACATATTTACATAAACTAAATTAGTGCAAGAAATTAAACAACACATTCTGTAAATTAAAAACATTAAGCTGTCACCAAAAATGTCTTCAAATCACAAAAAGGCTGCATAAATCTGCACATAAGGGGGAGATGAAGAATCTGTTTGAAGAACGGAAGAAAAACGAGCTGAAACGCGCCGTCACGCGCTCCCGCACGCGTCTCCACGCGCCGGTGACACGCGCCGCCGTTCGCCGCCACGCGCCGCCGTCCGCCGCTAGTCTTCACAGAAACTTCCAGAAATGTAGATCGGGATGCCTAGGTTGCAGATCTGCAAAAATATCCCGAGAATCCGCCACAGAAACGCGTAGATCTGACGAAAGGACAAAGTCGGCGTTCGCACTTCTTCGCCGGAAAACCGTCGGAAACCGCACAAATCTGCTACAGAAACATCGAAAATCATACAAGGGGCTCAGATCCGCTCTTTCCTCGCTGAAAAATGCCCATAAACGACCGAGAATACAACTGGGATCACCGAAAAATGCCGAACGTCGCCGAAAACGCCGGTAGAAGCGGCGTCGGGTCTGCTGTCGCCTGACCCTCAACCTCTTCGCCCGGCGCTCGGCTTATCCGGCGAACACCCTCTTCTCTCTGATTTCGCACTCTGCTCCCTTTTTTCGTTTGTTCTCTCCTTCCCCACGATCAAAGCCCGACTGCCTCCTTTTCCCTTTTCTATTTTCGTTCCTTCCTCACGTGCTTTCCTTTGTGAGCTTAATTGCTTCTTTTTCTCTCTTCTTTTTCTTCCAATTTTTGCTTCATTTCCTTACTTTTCTTCCATTTTGGATTTGCTACCTAAAATAACAAAAACATACTTAAATACAATTAAATATAAATATAACTTAATAAAATTATATTAAATATAACCTAAAATAATAATAATAACTCTATATAAAATAGAGTTATCAATTACCAGGTTTGTGATGACCATGGAGACAATATTCTCATCAGCAAGAGCTTTAACGCTTTTAAGATCAACCTCCCAACCATTTTTTGGATCAAAATCAAAATGACAGACTTCAAGATTTATAGACACAGCATAGGAATAGTACAATGGGAAGCAAGGTCTTGGAACCAGCAAGTTGACACCTGGGAGGGCAAGGGCTCTCAATGTTATTTCAATGCCTTGTATCCAGGCAACTGTGAGATATACATCACTTGGAGATAACATGTATGGAAGATCTCGGGACAGATACTCTGCGACAGCTCTTATATAAGTATTCATACATCATCTCAAATTCCATTGAAATTAACACTATGTGGCATAAAAATCTTGTGCCACATCAATTATGTATCTAAGATTCATAAACATAAACATCTACATATATCTATTTGGTATTAAGGGGACAAACGCATTATCCAATAATAAATTTGGAAGGTTATCAACCACTTTCTGAGACTAAAATAAATGGCAAGGGTGGCAGCAAGACTTGTCTTAGTTAGAGCAAAACCTAGGGAGATTTCTACAAACAAGTGAAAAAAAAAAAAAAAAGAGCATCAAAACCTATCACGAAAGCTACTTCACCTGCTCATTTTGGCGACCCGCATATGCAATTCCAAGGCCCTTTTTTGCACCAATTCGAATGGATGGATCTTCCTTATCTACATTAAAAGTGTCAGTGCCTTAGAAAATGAGGTTACATAAGATGGAGGTGTAGTCTAGGATCAAGTGCTCTTCCTTATCTATAATTGAAAGTCAGGTGCCCAATTGATAAAGGGTAGAGAAATCCTAGTTCATTGAAACCACATATAGTTAAGAAAAAAGATTCACGAAGCCATCCTATTATTTTTTTGTTTAAAATAAAGGTAATTCATGAACCCATTTAGTACTTTTAATACATATATCATTATTAGACTTTCTATTTTCACCATTACACTCGTGCATAGTACAAGGCTTAGCCAAAATACATATCAACTTTAACAAAATTTGCCACCTCTAGAATAAACTGATAGGACCACCCTAATTGTCTATTACTCATGGAAAAAAAATCACATTCATTTAACAACCTTATATCTAAATTCTCTTTTCTCATTCAATGAACTATTCCTCTCACATCAACATTCAAAGTTAATATGAAAAAGCAAAATGTGAACCTCTTTTAGGAACCAAAACTGATGAAGTATCACCAAAAAGAAATGCACAACCAAACATGAGTAATACAATAGAAAGACAATAAATTTCACGGAATAGAAATAGAAATTGAAGGAAAGAGTTCCACAATGTCTAACCCTAACATGGGTATAATTTCTAATCTCAACTGAGGAAATGTAAAAAACATAACCCTAATAGGTAAGACTAACAACCACACAAATGGCTAGAGAGTAGACCAAAAAAGGAATTACCTCATGCTCTTAGGTGCAACCTTCTGCATGCCAAGATCAGGATCCTGGACCTTTTCCACATATAGTTCCAACTGTTGCTTCAACACAAATCCTCATCCGACTGCAATAAACAAATCACACACCACATCATTTTAACCCACATATAATTCCCTAATAGAAAAGGGTATAAACATCTAGAAAATGAAAAATTCATGAGGCCCTAGCAAACTCAAAACCTATCATACTCTGCTTGTTGAAAAACTTAAGAGAAAAATATTTCACCTTTACCATCATTCCTACAAGAAATGATTAAAACAAATTTCGCTCCATAGGGTTCAAAGTCAATCATTATTACAACATCTAGTTTTCCCTACTTTCCCAAAGCCACCATTTCTAGCCCTGCATTTCTAAGCAACTAATTACAACGAAATTCGAATTAATAAAAAAATGATAAAATTTATTGTCTTCAACTCCTAGTTTTGAAATCAAATTAAGGCTCCACACATGGAAATCCATCAATACTAGTTGCCTAGTTTGTCAAAATAGATTGTTGAGAAAGAAACCAGACAATTTGACGGAAAGTCTAAGCCCAATCATCTTCAATCAGTCAAATACCATACTCCAGAATCGAATTCAACAACAAGACCACAAAACTAATAAAGAAACTGGCATATACTCATAAATTATAGGAAACCTAGATGGCTAAATACAAGTAGAAAAGGCTACTAGAACGAGAGGTGGAAAAAAGTAAAAAGAAAAAGAAACAACCGTAGTCAGTGTGGCCTCAACCGAAGAGTCATAATCCTAAATCAACCCATGAATTCCTTGTTCCACATAAACTCATCAGAGCTCAGACTGTCCTCTTCTTCACCTCCCCAATACTTTCTAAGAGTCGTGGTAGTTGACGGGCCAACGTAGTCGCCCAGGGCCACCGTAGTGGATCATTTGAGGAGCTTCTTCTTAGGCAGGAAGACTTTGGTCTGTCTGTCTTGGGTTTGGCACAGGTGTGTTTAGGGGGTCATGAGAGATAGGTGCGGCGGTGGAGGTCCTAAGATACGCTCGGGCCGGGCAGTTCTTGTGAGGAGAAAGGAAATCCGATGGCTTGTGTAACAGTAAGTCAAAGCACAAAAACAGTGGTAGCAAAAGAAATTGCCGTCCATCAGAAATAATTCCATTTCAAGTCTGCATTCCACTGGTGATATTTGACATGCCATTTTGCGTGCTATTGCCAACTGATGTTCTTTCTCTCCTCTCTTTTCAGTCAGTTGCAATTTTTTTTTTTTAAGTTTGTCCCAATGCTGATTTTTATTTTTATTTTTATTTTTTTTAATGAACCAGCTGATTCAATGAAAGGAAGCCATCTGGATAAAAGAATCAAATTGAAGAAGCTTTGTAGGTGGAATACGCGACCTGCTCAATCATATGAAGGCAATGAAATTGAGTCAATACATTAGGTGTTGAACCATGGAGTTAAGACTTCCAGGCCTTCAGCAAACGAGGGCAAGCAGAAGCGAGGAAAGGCTTTTTCTTGTAGCAACCGCGTTGCGAACAAGAAGCACATTTCTCATTTTCCAAAGATCTGTGCTTCGTACAATGTATAACATGTCTCAACAAACCCACCAGCAATTAGTTACGGTGAGCCGTGCGTAAGTCTTATACTTTGGACTCCACATATGTACCGGAGATAGTTACAAATTAAATAATGAAACAGTTAAACAGTCTTAGCACCTACTAGCTAGATGTAAATTTCAGTATATCACCACAGCCTCTGGATAAGTGGTAAATGCTCTTGTTATACTAGCCCATTGCTTGGGTTCTGATCTGTTGTGCTCATGTCATACACACCTCTGTGGGATTGCGTTTAATACCCTTTACTGAATTGCACTTTGGACATGGTTAGGGGGTGCTGGGTATCCCTCTTTTCCACCGGGGAGGGGAAAGGAAGGAAAAATCATGATTTCATTATTGTTCTAGTCTGTGCCAAAGGTTCGGACTAATCCTCACCGCTCGTTTGATTTAATTAATCCTTTTGGGGTCAGTACTTGCACTACCATCAACCAGCATAGCTGCTCAAGCCATAGAGGGAGATGATGGGAACGTAGATGTGGATGGGCTCGAGTAAGAGATGGCTCATGTTGACATAGTTTGACTTTTAATAGAAGAGTTTGGATGGATGCTGGCTTTATATCTATTTCATAGTTGGTCCAGAGGTAGCGGAACTCAAAAGATTGGTGAGCATCATGTATAGAGTTCGACGAGTTGGGTCCTATTGTAACCATTTGCCTATTCGATCACGTTCAAGTTTACTGTGGCCATGACTCAATGATACACTAACCGCGGTAATCCTTGGATGCTTAACACAAACGTGAGCACATGCATTCCACCATTGTTTCTATCCTAGCAACTAGGTTCCTCGTGGATAGGCTATGCTGAAATTTTTGTCGTTAACTTAGTAGTGCAGAATGCAGCTGCATTCTTTTCTAATCTCTATGGCAAGAATCAACCATCAGTTTCTCTTTTTATAGGCAAGGTTTTGGGTGACTGACTGGTAATAATAAAGGAAACCTTCAATTCTCACTTCGAGTACAAATTTTTACACAACCATTTTGGATTCATTTTTGTAAATTGTTAGGAATTGTGATCTAAATGATCAGAGGATGCATAAAGGTGTTGTGTTATTGTGCTTTTCACTAAGCAGCTGATGACGTGCTCGGACCATGGTGGATGAAGAAAATAGAAAGAAAATCACCCTCCTTCAATGAGCTATCAAGTGCAGAAACTACGGTTTTTTTTTTCTTTAAACAGATTTGAAGTATTCCCTACAAACTTTTGAATTTTAGTTCTGAATATTACTGTTTTAATACTAGGTGTACTAAAAGAGAACATTTCTATGGAGAAGAACTTCTAGAGTCGGGGTTCGAGGACTCCGCGGTACCCAGCCTGTAGAGCTTCCAATCTCTTCCAAAACCGCGAAAACCCATACAAAAGTTGAAGCCTTCGCTTTAATGGCCAACGACTTATGGACTATCCTATACAAGCGTGCTGAAGCTGTGGAAGCAAATGTGCAAAAGCTGTCCGGGGCTCCAATGCAAAGGGGAATGAGATTAACCCTGTAAGTTTCCAAAACAACCAAGAGCGGAAGCAGTAGAGAATTCATTACTATTTCCATTGACCAAAGCAGTAAGTGTAATGTTGTTGATTTCTCAGTTTTTTTTTTCGCTCTCTGTGGATGTGGGTGGTAGCGTTGAAGAAGTTGTACTTGATCAGTCGGTAAAATTATCTAGTTCATCAAACATGCCAGGTGTATTACATACAGAAGCTCATGACTGCAAGCGACATAGAAAGCTGAAAAAGAGGCTTCTAAAGTGTCAGGTGGGAAGCATGCATCTTCCCTCCCCCTTCCTCTTACGGACTTCGTTAAGTTTGCGGAAGAAGAAGCACAAAAGAAATGGAAGGTCAATTCTTGACATGAAGAATCTTAGCAGAGAACACCAGTTGGACAGAGACTACATCTCAACGGATGTGGGGCCATCTATATCTTAGAGTGTCCAGATACTGACCCTGGATTTAACTCCACCTCTGAGAAAGGGGACTAAATTTGTTTCAAGAAAAGGAGATAAAAATGCTGCTGCGAAGGATTTAAAGAATCGGATAGATGATGAATTTAGATAGAGAATTAATCAGAGTGGAACTGTGCTTGCAAGTCATATGCCATTGGGAAAGAGTTTTGAGTCTGTCTCTAGTTCTAGCTCTAGCTTGCTGTCAGACCCATTGGAAGCAGGGCGACCCAGCGGCCCAAAAGATAGCAAAAGAGAAGTAGTCCAGAATGGCTTCATGAATTTTCTTGCCAGGGTCTGGAGGGCCAGAGGGTAAGTTACTTATATTTATCTTTCCAGTTTACATAGTTTCTGGACAAATCTATATGAGGTCACAGTGACTGGCAGAATTTTATAAGTGGCAAAGAATTGCTACGCCAAAAGAAGGGTGGATTTGAAGTTTGTCACACTGCTTAGAGATCGTTAAGATATGGTTTCTTATTCATATCATAGAATTTTTTTATTTTTTATTTTTATTTTTCCCAAATTGGTTGTAGGAGAATGAATCATCGAAGTGAGGTTGTTTGGTTCAGTTTTATGTACATGAGCCAGAGAAATTCTATTTCAGAACTAATGCTTCCTGGGTATCTACCATGAACCAAGATAAATCTGTGCAAAGATGAATAAGAAAGGTCTCCATGATGAATGATTGAACTCCCTTTTTAGAATTGTACATCTACTCAAGGGTATAAAAATTAATACCCTGGGTGCATGCTGCCACTAGTAATTTTCATAATATATCTCAAGCTCCAAGTCTTTTTTCCCCTAAAATTATGGGTATATTTCTTGGATTGTTTAGCTTTTGGTATCTTTTCTAGTATAGCGGAGTTTATACTTCTGCTACCAACAATATATGGATCCTTTCATCTTTCTTTCATCTTCCTGAATAAGTTTTCTTTGTTAAGTCCCAATATGAGTTTTTATACCCTTTCTTCACTATTGACGTGCAACAGTGGATGAGAAGATTAAGACCAGCAACCAACTCCGCTTGATGGGACTTAAAGTCATCACGCAGACGCTGAACATTATAAGAAAAGTTAGATGAAATGGAACAATACTATGAAGAGACATGTTTAGTCCACATAGACAAGCTACATGGTCAGTCAAATGGCAAGAATAGCTATTGAATATGATAGGAAAGTGACTAGAAGCACACAATAAACATTCAAGTAAACATTCAAGTCACTGGATGACTAAGTCTATATTACCAATAACAGACATGTTATACTAATACATGTAAATGCAGATACTCATTACTTCCGTTAATGCAAAATTTTAAAGAATAAAATTAAAAACAAAAATAGCATTCTAGGAAATTTGTTGACTTTGTTTAATTTTTCTTGGGGAGCATTGAGCATATATTCATATCAAAAAAGTCATATGCAAATATACGTATGCCATATAGTGAAACAAAAATATTGTTATTAAGAAGAGAACCTATGCTAAACTTGAAGTAATATAGGCAACTTTTCACTTGCAACCTCCTATTATGGACATGAATAATTATCTGAAAATGCAACAGTCATTTATAAATCAAAAACTATGGTGGAGTTACTTTAAGATGCTAGTTGACTGACATTTCATTTTATAGAAAATCAAATATTTAAAAGGGCTTATATGCTTATAGCTTATGTGCACCATAGAGCCTTTTCTTTAGTTCCACATAATCCTTTTTTTTTTTTTCTCCAATTGCACAACCAACCCTGCTATAGACACTAGATTTAACTTATTCAAAAATAAATTTAACTCCAGCTGATGTTCCTATGCATTGGTTTATCTCAAAATCTTCAGCCATTTCTATTTCTTCAGCCAAAAAGTCCCTTTGTATGCCCAAACAAAAATTACCATGTCAACATACTGTCGAATTATCACAAAACCTATAAGAGGGGAACATATCAAATCATTTCTAGGTATCAGAGTCTGAGGAGAATTTGAGACCGTAGATAAGTCGAACATATACCTGGATCATGCCCAAAATAATTTCAAGGGCACCAAATTTTTATTAGTGTCATGGGCTTGGCTTAGAACAACGGTGTATGGATTCTTTTTATGTCTAGTGTCATTTAAAGGTTGGAAATAGTTCAAGAGTCAACTTCTAAGCTCATGACATTTATTATATGGATTGTAAAGGTGCTTATTGATGTCAAATTCTATATTAGTTCCTTACTAACTGAAGCTACCTTTATAAGTAATTTGGATTAAACTGGAAAACAGAGTAAGCAAACTTTCTCTCAAGCAGTTTCTAAAGGAAAGAGCAACATCCCAGCTTAGAAACACACGCATTCATCAATTGAGATCTCAAAGAACAGGAAATTCTGAAAAAATTTCAAGTCCGAGTCTTCTGCAGAGAAAATTATAGCGAACTGGAAAAAAGGAGGGAAAATAAAAAGAAGAGGGATTAGGGTTTGACGCACCTAGTTGTGATTTTGATGAAGTTCGCAGAACTGAAAAGCGAATCTACAACCCGCACAGAGGAAAATGACGCCAGCCGGGGGCTTCCGGAGCCGCTTTCCGCAATTTCCTCTCAGAATTTGAATTCCGATCTCCCCGTATCAAGCTCTGTCTTCCATCGAAACGACACCGCATGATGTGTTCCCGTAGAACCGGTGTCGTATCTTTGTAGTTATCTGCAATGCCCCAAAAGGCACATCTTCCCTTCTTTTTTTTAGGAGAAGAATAAAAGGTATGCTTTTCACATCGGAGGATGGAATGAAGAATTACTATGGATCATTAAAGGATTTAAAGGTAAAGATTTCGCTGTAAAATTTATTAAAATATCATTTTTAGCTTGTATTTATTACATTTGGACAGAAAGGAATAAAAGAAGATCTTAAAATATATTAGTTGACATTCCAATCTTATTGGTTAAAGTAAGAAAAATTGTATGAGGGAGAGCTTCTCTATTTTATAAATATCAAATCCTCACAAGGTAATGTCTTCTTGAGTGAGATCTGGACGCTTCTAACTTCTATTTTTTCTTACTCTTAATTTATTTTTGAAATTTGTTGTAATATTAGGGTATGCCTCTGTGCTTTTGTATATTATATTCTATTAATGCAACTTACATTAAAAACCAAAAAAAGAAAAAGAAAAAAAGGTACGCTTTTATTGGTTTGACACAATATTTTTATCATTAAATAAAAGATATTTAATACCATTAATATCCTGGTTTGAAGTCCACTTCAAATTTAAAAGTGAGTAAATTTTTTTATGTTTCATTGAACTTTGCTTATGCTTAAAATTAAGAAATATTAAAAATGATATTAAAAGGTATTATATATTGTCCATCTCTGAGTTCTGGATCCACAACAGCTTTAACAGCAGGCATCCCAAGTTATCTGTTTGCTGAAAAGCTTGTTTTGATGGCGAAGCCTTGAGTCGAGACATTGGTGCAAAGAAGGTGTGGCTTTCTGCTGATGCTTTTGCAGGGTCACGCGCCATTTTCTTGGCTCATTTGCTTTCTTTAGCTCGTCACATTATTTGGTTCAATCATGTTCCCACTTCCTCCATTCCGTGGACTGCTCTTTTTTGACCATTCTCCTGTATTTTCAAGAGCATGGCCTCCCAAACAGGGTGTCAGCCAAGCGTGCATGATTTTCTGTTGTATTTAATCTACATAAGTTAAAGATTTGATGTTCTTCTTCTTGATCCCGTTATGTACTAGCATGATCGTTATTCTCCCATTTGATACCTGTTAAAGGTTAGATTGCCATTCCAACTAATGTCTAGAGCTTCCCCTGTCTCTCTTCATGATTGAAATTTGAAATTTGAAATTTGGCAGTATTATATAGCTTTTCGATGACTTGATGAAGCAGACTTTTAATATCGTTAGAAAGGCAATTAATTTGGCTTGTCCTGTGTTTCTAGAGCTTCCTCAATTAAGAAATGTGAGGTCAGTGGAGCTTTGTTGTGATGGTCAAGGCTATTCTTCTGCGGGAGTAGAAACATATCCTAGTACTGGTATTTTAACAGGAAGACCTGAGGCTGAACTTGAGAAAATGCTTGAAGTAAGTCTCTCTGCTCTGCTTTGTTGAATTATGAACAACTACGTCTTGGTGGTCTATTTCCTAAATCATGTCAACAATTTTACATCTATGCCAATTTCTTAGGGATTTTTAAGCTCCGTGTACATTTGGTGTGCCTTATATTACATATAACTTAAACCTTGTCATGAGTACTTTCTTTTCATTTCAAGCTACAAGTGGTATTGGAGTTACGTTACCTGCTATTTCAAAGTTATTACCTCTTAGTGTCACTACTACCAAAATAACTTCTTAGTGTAGGACCATAAGTCCTACACTAAAAAGGAACAATTGTAAGATAAAGTTTCAATTAAAAGAGACTTTTTAATTTATGAGCTAGCTTTTGAAGTTAAAAAATTAAGTTGGCTTGTTAAGACTATCTTTATTCAAATTTTCCTTTTAAAAGCTTAGATTAAAAAAACTTACTATTAAATCTCCTAAAAGAGCAACTTGACAACTCTACCCGCTAACAAATATGTTACTGTTATTGGCAGCTCTATTCAATCTTTTGATGGCATGGTTGCAACTCATTGGCTTAGGTATTCCTTCTATTACAATCACTTATCAAATTACCTTTTTCTTTCTTTTTCTAAAAGTAGGTTGTTTTGAGGATAGGACAAAGGGTTAGTCAATTTGAAATATATGCATTTTTATATAGACCCTAACCATTTAATTGACATACTTGGAAAAACTTAAAGATTGTTTGATATCATATGAATGAATAACAATTATATCTAACTTTGCCTAAATGAATAACAATTATATAAATGACGCAGATTTTTAGAATGCAAAATGTCAAAAGAAGCTTGGAAAAAAGGGAGTTGCCAATTAAACGAAACCGTAACACTTATTAACAAGGGCTCCAATTTCTTCATTTTTAAATCATATTGTTAAAAAGAATGGGAAGGGGGAGATCATATTCATTTATTGATCATGCACTATCTTTTTAAGAAATATGATTGTAAAAATAAAAATTCTTTAAAAATTTAATAAATGGGAAGGGGGAGAAAAATAAACAAACGGTTGCTTTTTTTTTTTTTTTTTGCCCAAAGCAAAGGATTGATATCTCGAATTTGAATTAAAAATTTTTGAAATTTTAATTTATTCTTTTAAGAAAGAAATTGTGCCATAACTTTTCCAAGCTAACACATCTAGCTTCTCGTATCTTCCAAACTTAGATTTCACGGACTGTCAAAACCTAACACGACAATGGAGAAACCGGTCAAACTTTTGCTTTAAATACCATACCATTTGTCTTCTTAGATGTGCAGTGTAAGTCACACCCACTGCAACGACGTCGGCTTTCTTGTTTCACATCCCAAACAACCACCACTAACAAGATTCCATTCACACCCTTTGCGGCTTTGCTGGTGATGGAGTTGGAGTTCAAGCACCATAAACTTTGGTTCCGACGTGTCCGAGGATGAGTTTTTGGTGATTCCTCAATGGCAACCATTGCGTTTGCTTCGTCTCTGTCTATTGTCATGGACAGAGTAAGACTTGAGCTTGTTAAGGCTCTAATGATGTTGGGGGTGCAAAAAGGCATCGGCAAGCCTAGATTAATGCTCATGTTGAAATGCTTCCGGGGTTAGTACAAGAAGCTAAGAAGGGTACGTTAATATTGCTTTGTGGATAATATTCAAGCTGTCGTTTATAAGCAAGAATGGTGCTTCTATATTATCAATGAATAGAAGTTGTGAGAATGGAATGTGAAGTCTGAAATTTTTTGCATATGTGCTGTGTGTAATGAAGTGAGAAGAATTATATTGATAAACTTAAAGGAGTCAAGGCTTTTGATTGTTCTTTGATACACATATCCTAGGCTGAAATTATTTTAATCCAATAACTCGTATAGCATGTATGGTTATGGCAGAATAGCGTTTCAAGTAATGAAATGAAAACAAGTCATGTAAAATAGATTCTTTGGCTGCGGAAGAGATGAATTTCTTACTTATGCTTATAGAGTCCTAGTTAATTTTCCTACTAATTATAGTCTTGTAGTACTTTCTAAAATTGGATAGCTAAATTTCAAATCTCAACTTCATAGATCAAAAAAGAATCATTGCTTACTAAAATAATTAGTCGCCTAAAAGAACAAAAGAGGAGAGTAACAAATATCATAGTTCAAGTTAAAACTAAAGTAATTAGTTTACCAAGCACTTGTTTTTTTTACTTGATAAACATTATGAATCACAATAGTACTTTCAAAAGGGCTTACTTTTAAGTAAGACACAAAATCTATTGTTATTACAAACCATAAAATGATCATGATAACGAAACAAGTAAGCATTGATAACTCGAACAACTTAAAAACGGTATAGCTTAGCCACTCCAAGAACTTTTCTAAATTCTCCCATAGCAAAGCTTTTATAACTAGGTCACCAACAACATGCACTATATAGATAAACAACCACAACTTAGATAAATTCTCCCATTGCAAAGGTTTTATAATTTTGTCTCCAAGAACACGCATAACATAAATTAACAGGCGCAACATAGAATTCCTTAAATTCTGAGTTGGAACAAATGCCTAAATAATATAAGGGAAAGGTTTAGTTTTATTAACCACACACAAAAAGATATCTAAACTATTTTTTGACAAGAATATTAATGAACTGATATAATAATCCTACACAAAACAACAATATAAAGCCTCATTATTAACATAAGTAGATATTGCATCCAAAACTATGAATCAATAAAATAACTTTGGAAAAACTAAAATGATCTATTAGTCCTTGTCTTTTTCTCATCAATAATATAAATGTACAAATCAAAACTTCATCATACATTCTTTGCTATAAACATAATACTTTAACGTTAGATACAAAAATCCACATTCTCTCTTCAAAGTTGGAACTAAGGAATACAAATGGTGAAAATCCGACCAATTAATTATTTACTTAATTTGAAAATAAGATTGAGAGAAACCTATCTACCTAGAAATTTTAGCCAATAACACCAATCTGCTTAATCCTCTTGAACATTTCCAAAAGCAAAGGAAACAAATCCCTCCCTAATCTCACGACATATTATATTTAATAAAAATATTGCACCATAGCCAATAAAACCAACACAAAAGTAGTGAAAATCAGGATCATAATCAGATACCTCCTTATGTCCATCGAGCTTGACATTCTCCTTCTCGAATACCTTCGTCTCGAAGTCAAGAGAAGCCGGAGGCTTGATCGAAACCAATCTCGGGCTTCCAGCACACCAATCAGTGCTGATTCTACGAATACTAACTCTAGAATCCTTCCTTTCAAAATAGGGATTGAGGCGTTGATGTTCGAGCTTTGTGGTTTTGAAGATGCCTGGCTTAAACAAGTTTATAGAAGAAGCCGTCATTGGATTGGCACCTTGGTTCCTCGTCGAAGTGTTTCTACCCAAACTTAGGGTTTAATTAGGAACTTCTTATGGGCAGGAAGTACAAATCCACAACGTTCCTACAAAGTAGCTTGGCAAATAGCTTGCTCACCAAAGAAGAAAGGGGGATTGGGATTACAGAATCTAAATCTTTGGAATAAAGTCCTTTTAGGACGTATGCTTTGGACTCCTATAAATCTTTTAGATGTTTCATTATGAAGTAAGTGGATACACAGTATAAAATGTAAAAGAACTTTAGTTATGCAGCTTGATATAAAAGGTTCTATGGTATGGAGTTGGAGAAGCCTACTCAAATTAAGACCCATGCTTACCTTAATACTCTCTAGTCCTGCCTATTGCTGTAAAGATATTTATCAAGACCTTCAACCAATAAATGGGAAAGTGAATTGGTATAATCTAATTTGGACTGGTGGCATTTACAAGCATAACTTCATTGGATGACTAGTTTGTCATGACCGACTTTTTACAACAGAGAGAATGGTACATTGGCTCCCTACAATTAATATATATTGTAACTTTTGTCAGTCTCAAGTAGAAAATATGAGTCATCTTTTCTTTGAATGTCCAAACACAATGTTGATTTCGAAGAGTATCCTTGTTCAAAATGGAATTCCACGTCATATTGGAGGATGGAATGAAGAATTACAATGGATGATCAAAGTAACTAAAGGTAAAAATTTGGCTGCTAAGCTTTTTAAAATATTATTTTTAGCGTGTATTTATTGCTTATGGGCAAAACGAAATAGAAAAAGATTTCAGAGTAAACTAATTGATATTCCAATATTGTTGGCTAGAATAAGAAAAATTGTACGAGGGAGAGCTTCTTTGTTTCAAAATATTAAACCCTCACAAAAAAATGTTTTTCTGAATGAGATTTGGAGGCTTCCAACTTCTATTTTCTCTTACTCTTAGTTTTTTGGGAATTTTTTATAATACTGGGGTATGCCCCTATGCTTTTGTACATTACATTTATTAATGCAACTTACCTTAAAACCAAAAAAGAAAAAAAAGGCAAAGACGTAATTGTAAGGGATGCGCAGGGAGGCAAAGACGTAATTGTAAGTCCAAGGTTGTCAGCATTTACTGCAGGGTACCATATAATGAGTGTTTTGTGCTAGGAAAGGAATTTATTAACCAAAATAATTTTTTTTATAGTAGTCACAGTCCATATACTTAACAACTATTAAACGGTTAAAGTTCTTCAATTGTCACGTCCACTTCTCCACATCAGCAATCCACGCAAATGCCATGTCAGCGGCCCCATGACATCGTGGCGTCATCTTCTTCCGCGCTACCAGTTTAAGGTAAATGCATCTCCTTCCTCTTCCGCGCCAAATTCTCTCCCCAGTAGACAGATTCCTTTCCCTATCAAGACGCCCAAAACGGAAATCGCAAGGTCTTCTCTAAGACTAAGACGTATAGGGGAAGATTTTTCCCTTCTTAAACCGTCGAATCTCCCCTCAACACAACAGGAAAAATCTTCGTCAGTCATCAAAGGAAAATCCTCTACGATGTCGTATGAGAAATTTCTTCCCCACGATCAAGCACTTCCTGCCTTACAGAAACGAGCAGTTCCTGCGTCCTGAAATGGGAATCACGACAGCCTTTGCCTTCCTTGTTTGGTTATAACCCTAGATTAGGCCTATAAAATGTAATGTTATTTTGCACTTTATGATTATGCAAAGAAGTAACTTTTTCAGTACAATTCTCGATTTCTATCTCGCCTCTCAAAGGACATATTACTATATGACGAACTCTATCCAGAGGGATGAAAAAAAGGAAAATTTGGAGTTCATAGATGGCTTGAATTGATGGAAAGATCTAATAAATAACATAAGTATCTAAATATTAAGATTTCTATTTTTTCAATTTTTATATAAATCAGCCTCCACAATCAAAGAATGTAATCTATTTCGGTTGGCTAATACCCTATTTATTCCGTAATACAACCTCTTAAAATAACGATTGATTACAGAAAACTGCCCAAATCGAAGTAAACGAATATTTCAAATTCAAAATCTCAAAACCAAGCAAAAGAAAGCATGTGCTTATAATTGACATTTATGAAATGGTGAGATACAAAATAAATTCTAGTTTCAGCTACATTTTCTGCGTTTTAGACACAAATGCTGACTTGTGTAAAGAGTGCTAAAATCATGCGAAGAACAAAAAGTAAGCAGTTGGTGAGAAGTCAAAGAGCTGGTTTGCAATGGTGGCTCTAAGGGAAGCTGCGCTGACGGCTGATTTTCTCGCTGATGGAACTGTTTCAGATACGTCGTATGATGTGGTTATTTCTTTCCCATAGGCATTATCATTTATTGTGTCAATCTTGGTATTTTGAGAATTATAACATTGTGTAAAATAGGAACTTATTTATGTCTATTTTTTGTAATATTCTTTCCTAAGTTGTACAAAGCTTATGTATTATAAATCAGACTATGTATAATAGGTCCATAACAGTGAATACACAACAAAGTTTTTCCAAGTTCTCTGTTTTCATTCTTCTTTTCCTTCCTTTTCACCTCCTTGCAGGAATGTGTACATGTATTATAGTTGTATAGGTCAGCTCACTTAGTATAGGTAAGTGCACGTACGTGTGAATACATAGGTACTTGGCACCGATTTGAAGGGCATCAAAAGGGAGAGGGGTATAGAATTGTAGACTATTTAAAGGGCTAGAAAAGTAAAAGGGGAATAAAACAACTAGGGGAGAGAGAGATGTTGAAGGTCGGAATAGGGCTTCTTAGTTTGAAGTTTAGAGTTCCTCCACAACTCCATTGAGAGTTTATCCACCACTGTATCATTTCCATATGTTCTTGTCCCATCAATAGCCTTCGCATCATTTAGGGCATGACATCCATTATATACTCAATATTTGTGGAAATTTTTTTCATCTTCATGCAAATAAACAGTGTGAAAGTCTAAAAGCACCCAAAGGCTCTTAAAAGATGGAAATTTCAGCAAAAAAGAATAAAACATACTATATGGCCATAGAAGATAACAAAAATAGGTTATTATCTCTAAAGTTTAACCAATTCATGTAAACCATAACTGTCAATAAACAGTTTTCAATCAAAAGAGAACCCCATATGCGACTGTATTTTGTTTTTTGACATTTGATTTCTTAATTTTTTTTTATGCACACACGAGGAGAGGGAGGATGTTTCAAACCCTCATTTGGTAGACTCACAAGTTAAAGGCTCCTTAAATTTTACTATTAAGCCAAGGGAGACACCCCCATATGCAGGAGTATTGGGTTCAATGTAGGACATGGAAGTTCTCGTGTATTTCCACTAAAAGTATGGAAATTGAGGCTACAGAAGTCATTGGTCAAATTCTATGAGGAGAAAAAAGAAACTGCTCTAATACCTTGTGACAAAAAATAAAATGAGAAAAGAAAGAAAACATCCAAGAGACAAGAAAACGTTGGAAATTCAATTTGTTCAAACATAACACTTGCCATACCATTTGCCATTTGAAGACACCTATGATTCTATGGTGGAATAAATTTATTTTTACGTGCAATATTCTTTATCTACTGCATATCATTTAGAGATTTTGTGAAACACTTGTTCCAGTTTAATAGGCCAAGTAACAGTCTATAAAGGAAAAAAGTAAAAGATTTATGCACCCATGCCCAGTCGTCAAGCTTGATTTGCTCGTAAAGTGATTTAATAATTGCGAAACACCGAATGTTGGTACTGAGCACGTGAATGATAATTAGGAGGAAAGACACTAATAGTGTAAGGGCGACAAACAGGGAGAGAGAGGCAGAGAGACAATGGTAGTGAGACAGCGAAAAAGAGAGAGCCAGGTGAGGGCAATAGTGAGAAAGAAAAAAAGAAATTGCCCATGCCCTTGCACATTTCATCTTCTACCTCTCCATGCCCTTCCATAACCAATGCCTCTCCTAAGAACCTCCCTTTCATACTCATATTAAGCTTCTTGGATGGCCATAGAGAGAATAGAAAATAAAAGACAAAAAATTAAAAGCTCAAAACATATATCATTAACTACATATCCACCACAAAAGTACCAAGTCCAATTAACTACAAATTACTTTCCTACCTAATTTCACCTAGGCACGCCCCTTCGTGGTAGCAAATCCTTCTCTATCGGTAAGGAGATTGAAAAACTGATATCCTATGTTGTTAAGGAAGTCCTGACAGTCTTGACACTATATGCTAATGAAATCCGCACACTCAGTGCACTATATGCCAAGGAAGTCCTGGCAGTCTTGACACTATATGCTAATGAAATCCGTACACTCAGTGCACCATATGCCAAGGAAGTCTTGGCAGTCTTGGTAATGTATGCCAAGAAAATCCTCACATTCTTGGTTCAGTTAGCCAATGACATTAAGGGAGTTTTGTTACTGCTAAGCTAGACAGCCGTAGTACTGGTTATTGTAGTCTGGTTTGTGATGCTTGGTTTGTATGTTTGGATGTGTTACACCACTGGGAAGTTGCTGTGAGCTGTTGGTAGTTGCTACTAAAGAAGGCCAAAGTTGCTGCCAAGAAGGAATGAGACCAGAGTTTGCTGTGGAGAAGATGCGTGGAGTTAAGTATTAAGCTGTAAATAAATTCATTATCGGTTGGACTACTTTTTGTGGTGAATTTGTGCTTAAACTGTGGGTTCGGTTTTTGAATATATATGATATATGTTTTTGAGTTTTAAATTTTTTGTGTTCTATTTTCTCTTTGGGGCCGTCCAAGAGGTTAACCTGGGTATGGAATGGCTGTTTTCAAGGGGCTGGTAATGGAAGGGTGCGGGGAAGAAGGGAAGAAGAAGGGGCTGTGGCGGGGGTTGTTTTATCAAATAGCATTGTACTTGCATACAAAACATGCCAAAAAGCTTGTAAGAATAGACGGTGAGAGACAAAAACAAAGGAGAGCATTATTGTCAAAGCGTGTGAGTGGAACCGTAGGAGGACGTGGAGAAATTTCAGGAGTAAAGGAATAAATAAAAAAAATAATATTGATATTCGACAACACTACGAAACGTAAGCTGTGATAAACCGTTGGATTAACAGAACAAAGTTCTCCCAAAAAACATGTATCAGAGTGGGGTCATCTAGCAGGAAAAAAGTGATTTAGAAATCCCAATATGTCCAACAAGTGCTTTGGTCAATACATAAACCCCCAGAGTTATTTAAACAGGATAAAAACTTGGATCAATACATAAATTGCTTTAAGTTACTGAAACAGGATAAAAATTTAGGCTGAAAAATGAGAAAGGAAGGACAGACCAGTCATAAGGTCACGAAGGAAAGCTATCTAAATATAAACATGACTGAGACTGAGCCTCATCAGTCAGTTGAGGATAGTCCTTTAGTCTTGGGCAACGTAACCTCGGAAGACTGACTAGCACCATCACTAGCATATGGGTCTTCAAATTCTTCCTCATAGCAGTGCCTATTCGTAGGGAGTTTAGACACACTTCGGGACTGATGGCTTTTCTCCGCAACTTGCTTTCCGAATGGCTTCTTCACACTTCCAGAAGCATTACTTCCATCAGACAGGGTTTTTGGCTTTTGATTTGTAAGAGGATCGTTTGGCCTTTTGCTATGGTGATGAGTATAAGCCCTCTGCGACTTTGCAGATCCTCACATCCATTACACGCTACTGTATGCGTTCAAGCACACTGTTTCTTGAAATTTGGACTCCCCCCTGCAACATACACACCTAAGAATTACAAACAGAACATATTGGACGTACTGGTGTTTGCTAAGAACTAAAATTCCTCTCTCTAAAAAGAGACAGAGATGTAATCTTTTAACTCTTCTATAAACCAGTCCCAAGCAGTAGCTAATTGTTCAAATTAGGCTTGACGGTAAGATTACTGGAATGAGCTAAATGCAAATATCTCCTCGGATTAGTATTAAAAGGAAGAATTCTTGAGTTAGTATTTGTAAGCGGTTCACAGATACTCACATGCGGGCTCATTACTGTAAGCACATATCTCGGGTTACATTCTACATAGACCAACATTGAACTGCAAAAACAGTGTCAAAACTTTCACGGACCTGAGTTTGTCGTCTACCAAATCCATCTCGGTTCCTACAACATGCATCAATGCCTTGGGCTTGATCAGTATCTTCCCTTGTACGTGGGAAAATTCGACCGTTTAAGGAGAGGGAAAAATCTTCCCTTGTACGTCGCGGTCTTGGTTTGGAGAAGACCTTGCGATTTCCATTTTGGGCGTCTTGATGAGGGGATGAATCTGAGCGTTTTCCAGGCGAGGTGCGACGCTGTCTGCTGGAGAGACAAACTCGCGCGGAAGAGGAGGGAGATGCATTTTCCTTAAACTGGTTGCAGGTGAGATGCATTTTCCTTGAACTGGTGGAGAGAGAAGCGCGCACAGCGGAAGAAGACGACGGCACGGTGTCACGCTGACGTGGAACTCATGCGTGGATTAGTGAGTCCACGTGACAGAGATGATGTGGAGAAGTGGACGTGGCAGTTGAAGGACTTTAATCGTTTCGTAGTTGTTAAGTATTATGGACTATGACTAAACCCTAAACCCTGCAATAAATGTTGATAACGTTAGACTTAGGTCCCGAGCCAAGTGGTCGATTAATTAGCCTTTTTCTTTTGCCCTTTTTTTTTTCCTTTTCTTTTTTTTAATAATTAATCCCTAAACATGGGTAAAAACACCTCGAAAAAGGAAGTGCGGTCATTAACATTGGTTTCGATCAAGCCTCTGGCTTCGCTTGACTTCGAGAAGGAGTTCTTCGAAAAGGAGAATTTCAAGCTCGATGGCCACAAGGAGGTATTTGATTCTGATCCTGATTTGTTTCCTTTACTTTCGGAAGTGTTCAAGAGGATTAAGTAGATTAGTGATATTGGCTGGAATTTCTAGGTAGATAGGTTCCTGTCAATCTTATCTTTGAATTAAGTAAATGATTAAAAGCTACTGTACACGTCCAAGCACACTGTTTTTTGACATTTCGACTCCCCCTGCAACATACTCACCTAGGAATTACAAATATAACATAGAACTAAAATCCCTCTCTCTACAAAGAAATCTTTTAACTCTTCTATAAGCCAGTCCTATGCAGTAGCTAACTTTTTCAAATTAGTCTTGACGGTAAGATTTCTGGAATGAGCTAAATAAAAATATCTTCTCAGGAAAATTCAAGATCTTCTGATTGCAGTGAGCAAGCAGATACAAAATAACTATCACAATCAGGTAAATTGGATAACTAGGAGCAATTTCTCAACATAATACCAGTCTTTCAAAGGCTAAAATAGCCAAAGAAGTTTAGATTACACCGGAAAACAGAGTAAACAAACTTTCTCTCAATCAGTTTCTAAAGGAAACAACAACATCCAAGCTGAGAAACCACGCACTCATAAACTGAGAGCTCAAAGAAAATCAAACTAAAAATATTTCCCAGTCCGAGTCTTCCGCGGAGAAAATCTTAGCGAACTGGAAAAAGTCAAAGCTCAACAAGACTGCAATCTCCTGCATTTAATGGAGCATCCAGGAAAATCTTTGATATAAGCTATCCAATGCCCAAATCATTCAAAAGCCAGTTGGCCCAATATGCAAACAAGCTCTAGTCGCTATTTTCCTTAAGACAGTTGACATATTATATTATACTTCATCACCCAAACTAGTTGATTCTAGAAATGAACAAGTGAGTGGCTTTATAGTAAAGAACAGAGAGCAGTGTCAAACTTAAATATCTGTTATGCCATAACCAATACCCTAGTTGATCCTTCACATTCTAATCGTTTCTAGAAGTTGAATTGTGGTAGAAAAAAATGATAGTGTATAATAATGTTTAGATATTTTTCTGGTCATGAAATTTAATAATCTATGAAAGAAAAGAAAAATAAAAAACAAAACTCTTACATATTTTGACCTACTCAAGTGAAAAAGGACTTTTCATTCATAAAATTGATGGCAACAATAAGAAAGTAACTAATATTAGTAGGATAAAATTGATTTCAATTTGTTAGAGGTTTCAAATGCATGACTCAAAAGTTAGTCCAAAAACTTGAAGGATACTTCTTTTAATTAAGCTTTACAATAAAAAATTACACTTTGGATATGAGACTTTCATTCAATAAATACACCTTATATGCCGAGTGATATTGGGCTCAAAGTCACATGGAATAAAATAAATTTAACTTAAATTCTAATACCAAGTTAGAAGTTGAAATAATTCAAGACCATTATCAACTATAAAATGTTAACAATAATGTGTTGGTTGTCAACAATGATAGATCATCCTCTTTGTTACCAGCAACAATAGTAGATATTCTATTATGACTGCATGAAAGTTTAATTTTGAATAATTTTAATTACTCTAAGTACGGTTTTATATATTTTTACGTGAATAACCAAAACATTTAGAAACAAAATGGGCACAGTGAAATAAATAATACAGAAAAAGAGCTTATATCATTTTGGAGATGGGGGTAGCTGTATATTTTTCCCTAATACCGAGAACTTTCAACCACCCTCATACGGAACGTATCGCATACGCAGGACAAGGTTAAGTTCAAGTGCATCAATCTTGAAACATCCACTATCCTTTGCCTTTTTTGACAAAGGGGCACAACCGTTCCTTTCTTCCCCAGAAGCGCAGAATGTTGCATTTGCAGTTAAATGGTTGGACTTCCGACAACAACCATGAAGAACGCTGGCAGTGGTGACCTTTCTATTCAAATATTGAATGCAGCTACTTCATTACACCTAACGTTGAATGCCATTGTTTTCTGGCCATTTTTGGTGCGCATATCATTCAGCTACGATTACTATCTCTAATGCTTTTGGTAACTCTCACCCCATTACAAGCATCATCAGTCATCTCCAAAATTTGAAACAGTGTCTGGCAGTGTAAGTCCTCGTGCGTCTTCGTCAATTGTTTACGAAGTTCAAAGGTTTTTCAAGTCAGGGTACGTGTTTAGATATCTCGTAGTTTCCTGAAGCAGTAAAACACGTGGTTTCAGTTAAAGTTCCAAGAATGCAACTTGAGCAAAAGAAAGGAAAGAAGAAGTGTTTATTAAATTTGGTCAGATTCGATGGGGAATTGGTTTTTTATTTTTTATTTTCTTAAATTAGAGATCACCAGGTCTTGTAGTGAGAGCATGTTACCAGCATGGGAATTTGGTGGCCTTGAAATTATTTTGGGCATGATCGGGGTATGTGTTCGACTTATCTACGGTCTCAAGCTCTCCTCAGACTCTGAAATCTATAAATGATTTGATATGTTCTCCTCTTACAGGTTCTGTGATAATTCAACAATATGTTGACATAGTCGTTTTTCTTTGGGCATACAAAGGGATTTTTTTGCTGAATAAATAGAAATGGCTCAAGATTTTGAGATAACCAATGCATAGGAACATCAGTTGCGGTTAAATCTATTTGAATAAGTTCTAGTGTCCAGTGCAGGGTTGGTTGCTTAATTGGAGAAAAAGAAAAAATGATTATGTGGAACTAAAGAGAAGGCTCAACGGTGCACATAAGCTATAAGCATATAAGCCCTTATAAATATTTGATTTCTAAGAAATGAAATGAAATGAAATGTTAGTTTGGGCACACAAAGCGATTTTTTTGCTGAATAAATAGAAGTGGGTGAAGATTTTGAGATAACCAATGCATAGGAACATCAGTTGCAGTTAAATATATTTGAATAAGTTCTAGTGTCCAGTGCAGGGTTGATTGTTTACTTGGAGAAAAGGAGAAAAGGAAGGAAAGAGGAACTAGATAATCTTACTCCTGATCAAGTACTGATCAAGAATAATACGGGGAGACGCAAAACAAATCGAGAACTGAATGGAACCGTAGGAGGACGTGGAGAAATTTCAGGAGTAAAAGAATAAATAAATAAAAATGCTGATATACGGAAAGTGTACGGAACTTAAGCTCCAAGTTGTCATAAACTGCTGGATTAAAGAACAAAATTCTCTAATATTGATCCAGAAAACATGTAAGAATATCGTGCGTTCAATTTTGCATCACCGTGAATGCGCCAACTGATGCCAACGCCAGACACTAAGGAGTAGGAGTACTCAAATCATTGAACTTACACGTGTGATTTTGGTGCCCCCAAAACCATTATTCCTAATGTAAGGAATATTTATTTTCTAATGAACGAACGAATCACCTTGCCTTTTGGGCAGGCATTTTAAACAAAAGCAGAAAGTTGTGAAGTACATCCTTACTTCTCGATTAATATCATTTGACAAGTTAACTTTTCCGAAGTTGTAAAAAGCATAACTCATGAATAACATTCTCTACTAATCAACGAAGAAGAAAGAAGGGCTAATAGAAATAATCCAACAAAAGAAAAAAAAAAACTTGATCTATTGTCAAGGATAATCTAAGAGAGAAAAAGAAATCTTGAAATAGGAGGAGTTTTAGCATTTTTTGGTGAGATTTTTAAATGAGGGCCCACTCCATCATTGAGCTAACTTCGCAACAGAAATTTCTACTTAGCTTAGCTTAGCCACATGGTATTTTCGTCACTTGGAATATTTATGGTAGCTTTTCCTTTTTCCTTTTTTTGTTCTCGTTATATGTTCTCTATGCTCTGACCTTCCCTTATTTCAAATAGAGAAAAACTGCAATTCTTAGCCCTAAGGAACAGCTGCATCTCTTTACCCGAAAAGGGTAAGAGGTTAGGCACAAGGTCCCTTGGTGACTAGTGCCAATCGAGCCAATAGCAGGCAAAAAGGCATGTCCTTTGTGTCCCCAACTGCACCATCTGTCTTTTTTTTTTTTTTTTGTTTTTCAGAGTCGCCATATTTCTCTTCCCCTTCCCTACATATGGACCAGATAGCGATGTTACCACAGCATTTCGGGTTGTCTAAAGCAAATGGAAAGTTTTTTGTGTACGAGAGTAACATCCTTTCTTTTTTGTCTTACATGTGATCCATGCATTATGTTTAGAGAAAGCATCCAACAAATTCCTCTCTTGCTTTGGTTTCGCTGGTTGAATGTACTATTTTTTTACTAGTTTTTTGGAATCTTAATGCCATGATACGAATGTTTGATATTATCTCGTATCCATTTTGTTTGTTAAAAATGTTTCTCTTTTTTATTCTTTGTGTAAATCACAATCACAAAGAGATGCCATGCCAGGGAGAATTTGAGCTATACTAATTTTGTTGATTTTGTTGATTTCTTTTCTCTCTTCCTCGCGTATAGCTTTTGTTCTCTCTTTGGAGCTGTTGCGGTGTGCAATGTTACCCCTCTCAAATATGGGGCTACTAGTTTGTAGTCATACCATCTGGCCTTTCTCTTTTCTGGGTTACTGTAAAAAGTCTACTTTTCTCTTTTCCAAAGATACTGGAAAGACCGCTCTTCTCTTTTCCATGCTACCATTGTCATCTTTTCTAAGTGTATTGTTAGTACATCCTCCCTTAATAAGCTTGACGTGAGACAAATAGGACCCTTTTTTTTCTTTGAGGAACATGCCCAATTTGGGTACTTGGCTATAAAAGCCTATTTGTACCACAACCTCTATAAATCCAAAAAATATCTAATTCAATCTTGGCAAAAAGAGCCTTTTTGCTCATCACTTTCTCCATTTAGGCAACAACAATAAAGCAATTCTATTTGGCATAATTTGGCATAATTAATATGTTTGAGAATTCAAAAGACTTTATGGGATAAAGTAATTTTCAAATGCTAGACAACTCTTAGATTAGGACTCCTACTAATCATAATCTTTGGTTAAATATAAAAAAGATCATTTCAAACAAGGAAAAAACTGCAATTCTTAGCCCTAAGGAATAGCTACATCCCTTTACTCGAAAAGGGTAAGAGGTTAGGCACAAGGTCCTTCCATGACTAGTGCCAACCGAGCCAATAATAGGTAAAAAAGCATGTCCTTTGCCTCCCCAGCCACACCATTTGACCTTTTTGGGTTTTTAAAGACACCATATTTCTTTTCCCCATCCTTGCATATGGACAAGATAGTGATGTTACCACAACATTTCCAATTGTCTTAAGCAAGTGAAAAGTTTCTGTGTGAAAAAGTAACATTCTTTTTTTTTTTTTTGTCTTACATGTGATCCATGCATTACATTTAGTGAAAATGTCCAGCCAATTCCTCTCTTGCTTGGGTTCCGCTGGTTGAATAAACTATTTTTTTACCAGTTTTTTGGAATCTCAATGCCATGATACAAACGTTTGATATTATCTCATTTCCAATTTGATTGTTAAAAATGTTTCTTAATTTTTCTTTTTCATTCTTGGTGTAGATCACAATCACAAAGAGATGTCATGCTAGGGAGAATCCAAGCTGCACTAATTTCACTAATTTTTTTGATTTCTTTTCTCTCTTCCTCACGTATAGCTTTTGTTCTCTCTTTAGGACCTTCATGGTACGCAATGTTGCCCCTATCAAATATGGGGCTATTAGTTTGTAGTCGTAAAATCTGGCTTTTCTCTTTTTTGAGGATACTATAGAAATTCTATTTTTCCCCTTTCCAAGGATACTAAAAAGACCGCTTTTCTCTTTCCCATGCTACTATTGTCATCTTTTCTAATTGTATTGTTGGTACATCACCCCCCAATAAGCTTAACGTGAGACAAATAGGACTCTTTTGTTTCTTTGAGGAACATGTCCAATTTGTGTACTTGACTATAAAATCCTATTTGTACCATAACCTTTACATATTCGAGAATATCTCACTCAATCTTGGCAAAATGGGCTTTTTCGCTCCCACTTTTTCCATTTGGGCAAGAACAATAAAGAAATTCTATTTCACGTAGTTTGGCATAATCAATATGTTTGAAAATACAATAGACTTTATGGGATAAAGTGATTTTCAAATGTTAGACAAGTCTTAGCTTAGGACTCTTGCTAATCATAATCTTTGATTTAAGATTAAAAAATTATTTCAAATAGGGAAAAAACTGCAATTCTTAGCCCTAAGGAACAACTATACCCTTTTACCCAAAAAGGGTAAGAGGTTAGGCATAAGGTTCCTCTATGACTAGTGCCAACCAAGCCAAAAGCAAGCAAAAAATCATGTCCTTTGCATCCCCAGCCACACCATCTGACTTTTTTGTTTTTTTGGAGACGCTGTATTTCTCTTCCCTTCCTTGCATGTGGACCAGACAGTGATGTTAACATAACATATCCAGCTGTCTTAAGCCAGTGAAAAGTTTCTGTGTGCGAAAGTAACATCCTTTTTGTTTTGTTTTGTTTTTGTTTTTTTTTTGTCTTACATGTGATCCATGCATTACATTTAGTGAAACCGTCCAGTCAATTCCTCTCTTGCTTGGGTTTCGCTAGTTGAATGTACTACTTTTTTAATAGTTTGTTGGAATCTAAATACCATGATACAAATGTTTGATATTATCTCATTTCCATTTTGTTTGTTAAAAATGTTTATTAATTTTTCTTTTGCGTTCTTTGCGTAGATAACAGTCACAAAGAGATGCTATGCTACAGAGAATCCGAGTTACACTAATTTCAGAGATTTCTTTTCTCTCTTCCTCACGTATAGCTTTTATTCTCTCTCTCGGACAAATATCGCTTTTCTCTTTTCCATGGTATTATACTCATTTTTTCTAAGTGTATTGTTGGTACATCCTCCCCTAATAAGCTTGATGTGAGACAAATAGGACCTTTCTTTTTCTTTAAGGAACATGCACAATTTGTGTAGTTGGCTATAAAAGCCTGTTTGTACCACAACCTCTACAAATCCAAGAATATCTAACTCAATCTTGGTAGAAGGGGCTTTTTGGTTCCCCACTTTCTCCATCTGGGCAATAGTAATAAAGCAATTCTATTTGACATAGTTTGGCATAACTAATATGTTCGAGAACTTGATAAACTTTATGGGATAAAGAGATTTTCAAATGTTAGACAAGTTTTAGCTTAGGACTCCCACTAATCATAATCTTTGTTAAAGATTAAAAAAAAAAAACTATTCCAAACAAGGAAAAAACTGCAATTATTACGCCTAAGGAATAGCTGCACCTCTCTACCCAAAAATGGTAAGAGGTTAGGCTTAAGGTCCCTCCATGACTAGTGCCAACCATGTAGCAAGTAAAAACGGATGTCCTTTGTATCCCCAGCCACACCATCTAACATTTTTGTTATTTTCAGAGACGCTATATTTCTTTTCCCCTACCTTGCATGTGGACTAGACAGTGATGTTATCATAGTATTTCTAGTTGTCTTAAGCAACTGAAATGTTTCTATTTGTAAAAGTAACATTCTTTTTGTTTGTTTTGCCTTACATGTGATTCATGCATTACATTTGGAGAAAGCGTCCAACCAATTCCTCTCTTGCTTTGGTTCTGCTGGTTGGAATCTCAATGCCATGATACAAACATTTGATATTATCTCATTTCCATATTGTTTGTTAAAATGTTTATTACTTTTCTTTTTCATTCTCTTTTCCTATGATACTAGAAAGATCACTTTTCTCTTTTCCATGGTACTATTGTCATCTTTTCTAGGTGTACTGTTGGTACAACCTCCTCTAATAAGCTTCATGTGAGACAAATTAGCCCATTTTTTTCTTTGAAAAACATGCCTAATTTGTGTACTTGGCTATAAAACCTATTTGTACCATAGCCTCTACAAATCCGAGGATATCTTACTCAACCTCGGTAAAATGGGCTTTTTTGCTCCCCACTTTCTCCATTCGGGCAACAACAATAAAGCAATCATGTTTGGCACAGTTTGGCATAATTAATATGTTCAAGAATTTGACAGACTTTATACAATAAATTGATTTTCAAATGTTAGACAAGGCTTAGCTTAAGACTCCCACTAATCAAAATCTTTGATTAAAGATAAAAAAAATTAGGGTGTAATCACCACATTTAACTGGTCAACTAGTTTAGCTAGCAAAACACATGAACCAACTTAATTCTTTTCACAAGATTAACAAATAATGTGACACCAATTTGTCAAAATGAAAAAGCCTTTACCATTTTCAATTCTCCAATAAGTGAGCAAAATAGCCCAATGCTTCTGCATAGTGCATCGAAAGCTTGTGTTGAGCGAACAGTGCCCCTTTTTTTTATTGTGCTTATGTAAACACCTCCTTCCTTTCTCTTTTTTTCCATGTTTTTTTTTTCGTTTAGTGACTATTGCTGTTGTCTTCCTCTCTCTACTCTTTTGATTCAAGATGCCCGCATGATGCTTTTTCTCTCCCACATCCCTCTACTTAATTTGATATTATCTCATTTACATTTTTTTTGTTAAAAATATTACTTAATTTTTCTTATGTGTTCTTTTTATAGATCACACTCACCAAGAGATCCCATGCTAGAGTGAATCCAAGGTACACTAATTTTACTAATTTTACTAATTTCACTAATTTTACTAATTTTGCTAATTTTGCTAATTTTGCTAATTTCTTTTCTCTCTTCCTTATGTATAGCTTTTGTTCTCTTTCTGGGATTGCGGAAGTACACAATATAGAGAGCTAGAGAATGTTACCCCTCTCATATATGGGATTATTAGTTTATAATTGTACAATGTATCTTTTCTATTTTCCAAGGGTACTATAGAAAGTTTTCTTTTCTTTTTTCTAAGAATACTAGAAGATTGTTTTTCTCTCTTCCTAGGCACTATTGTCATCTTCTCTAAGTGTACTCGTTGGTACATCCTCCCCCAATAATCTAAACGTGAGAAAAATAGGACCCATATTCTTTTCTTTGAGGAACATACCCAATTCATGTACTTGGCAATAAAAACTTGTTTTTACCACAACCTTTATAAATTTAAGAGTATCCAACTCAATCTTGGCAAAGATAGGCTTTTCTACTCTCCACTTTCTCCGTTTGTGTAATAACAATAAAGCAATTCGGTTTGGCATAGTTTGGTATAATTAATGTGTTCGAGAATTTGATAGACTTTATTGCATAATGAAATTTTCAAGTATTAGTCAAGGCTTAGCTTAGGACTCCCACTAATCATAATCCTTGGTTAAAGATAAAAAAAAATTAGGGTGTGATCATCACATTTAACTAGTTAACTAGTTTAACTTACCCAACAAAACACATGAACCAACTCAAACCTTTTTACAAGATTAAAAAATAGTGTGAAACCAGTTTGTCAAAATGAAAAAGTCTTTCCCATTTTCAATTCTCCACTAACTCGGCAAAATAGCCCGACGCTTCTACGCGGTGCATTGAAAGCTTGTGTTGAACAAAACGGTGTCGCTTTTCTGTTTTTGCTTATATAAACGCCCCTTCCCTTCTCTTTCTTTCCATGCTTTTTTTTTTTTTTCTTTTTAGCAACTATTGTTGCCGTCTTTCTCTCTCTCGCTCTCCACTCTTTTGATTTGAGATGCCTCGCATGATGCTTTTTCTTTCCCACGCCCTTTTACTTGATTTGATATGAACATTTGATATTATCTCACTTAAATTTTGTTTGTTAAGAATGTTTCTTAATTTTTCTTATGTGTTCTTTGTGTAGATCACAATCACAAAGATATGTCATGCTAGGGTGAATTTGAGCTATTCTAATTTTACTAGTTTCGCTAATTTCGCTAATTTCTTTTCTTTCTTCCTTGTGTATAGCTTTTGTTCTCTTTCTAGGATTGTGGTGGTACGCAATATAAAGAGATAGAGAATGTTGCCCCTTTCAAATATAGGGCTACCTGTTCATAATTATACTATCTACCTTTTCTCATTTCCGGGGTATTGTAGAAAGTTTGCTTTTCTCTTTTCCAAGGATACTAGAAGATTACTTTTCCTTCTTCCAAGGTACTGTTGTCATCTTCTCTAAGTGTACACATTGGAACATCCTCCCCCAATAACCTCAACATGAGACAGATAGAAACCCTTCTTTTTTTTCCCTTTACTTGATTTGATATGAACATTTTGATATTATCTCATTTAAGTTTTGTTTGTTAAGAATGTTTCTTAATTTCTCTTATGCATTCTTTGTGTAGATTGCAGTCACCAAGAGATGCCATGCTAGGGTGAATCCAAGCTACACTAATTTTGCTGATTTCTTTTCTTTCTTGTGTATAGCTTTTGTTTACGTTCTGGGATTGTGGCAATACGTAATATAGATAGATAGAGAATGTTACCCCTTTCAAATATGGGGCTACCAGTTTATAATCATACTATCTACCTTTTCTCTTTTCCAGGGGTATTGTAGAAAGTTTGCTTTTCTCTTTTCCAAAGATACTAGAAAAACTACTTTTCTCTTTTCCAAGGTATTATTATCATCTTGTCTAAGTGTACACATTGGTACATCCTTCCCCAATAAGTTTAACATGAGACAAATAAAATCCTTTTTTTTTTTTCTTTAAGGAACATGCCCAATTCAAGTACTTGGCTATAAAAGCTTGTTTGTACCACAGTCCCTGCAGATTCGTGAATATCCAACTCAATCTTGGCAAAGAAGGACTTTTCTACTCTCCATTTTCTCGATTTGAGTAATAGCAATAAAGCAATTATGTTTGGCATAGTTAGGTATAATTAATGTGTTCGAGAATTTAATAGAGTTTATGGCATAATATGATTTTCAAGTGTTAGTCAAGGCTTAGTTTAGGACTTCCACTAATCATAATCTTCGATTAAGATTAAAAAAAAAAAGGAATTGATCACGATATTTAACTAGTCAACTAATTTAACTTACCCGGAAAAACACATGAACCAACTCAAACCTTTTTACAAAAGTAACAAATGTTGCAAAACCAGTTAGTCAAAATAAAGAATTCTTTCCCATTTTGAATTCTCCAATAACCAAGCAAAATAGCCCAACACTTCAGGGCAATGCATTGAAAACCTATGCAGAACAAAATAGTGCCCCTTTTTTTTTTTATTTTGCTTATATAAACGCCCCCTTCCATTCTCTTTCTTTTCGTGTTTCTTCTTTTTAGCGACTATTGTTCCTTTCTCTTTCTTTTTCTCTCTCTACTCTTTTGATTTGATATGCTTCGCATGACATTTTTCTATCCCAAATCCCTTTACTTCATGCTTGTCCCTAGATTCGCCAATCTGTCCCGATGCGCCAATCTGTCCATCTACCTACCAGGTTGGCCACTTGTCTGCCAGATTTTTCCATAAGAAGTCTACCAAATGACCTATCACCGCTTGCTTCGGTGGAGTGGTAGGATGGCATTGAAAAGAAAAAGGAGCAACTACTAGTGCAACAGTAGTTTTCCGTTTACCTTAGTAAGGAAATGATGGGTTTGATCTACCACGTTGTTAAGGAACTCTTGGCCATCTTGGTACTATGTGCCAAGGAAATCATTGAAGTTTTCAAATTGTTTATTTACCTTGGTAAGGAAACAAAGGGTTTGATCTGCCATGTTGTTAAGGAACTCTTGGCCATCTTGGTACTGTATGCTAAGAAAATTGTGACATTCATGGTAATATTGGCCAAGGAAATCATGAGAGTTTTCAAACTATTCGCCCATGCAATCATCGTTGTAGTGGCTGCTGTGGTCGTCATCCGTGCTTTCATGTTTTGGTCCATTGGTAAGCTGCCATGAGTTGCTGTTGAGAAAGACTGAGTTTTTGCTACTAAAGAAGGCAGGAGTTGTTGCCAAGAAGGAGCCATAAGGAGTTGCTACCAAGGATTGGGTTTTTGCTACTAAAAAATGCTGGAGTTACTATTAAGAAGGAGCTAGAGGGATTTGCTACCACGAAGGGGCGTGCCTAGGTGAAATTAGGTAGGAAAAGTAATTCGTAGTTAATTGGACTTGGTACTTTTGTGGTGGATTCCTAGTTAATGAGATATGTTTTGAGCTTTTAATTTTTTGTCTTTTATTTTCTATTCTCTCAATGGCCATCCAAGAAGCTTAATATGAGTATGAAAGGGAGATTCTTAGGAGAGGCATTGGTTATGGAAGGGCATGGAGAGGTAGAAGATGGAATGTGCAAGGGCATGGGCAATTTCTTTTTTTCTTTCTCACTATTGCTTTCACCTGGCTCTCTCTTTTTCGCTGTCTCACTACCATTGTCTCTCTGCCTCTCTCTCCCTGTTTGTCGCCCTTACACTATTAGTGTCTTTCCTCCTAATTATCATTCACGTGCTCAGTACCAACATTCGGTGTTTCGCAATTATTAAATCACTTTACGAGCAAATCAAGCTTGACGACTGGGCATGGGTGCATAAATCTTTTACTTTTTTCCTTTATAGACTGTTACTTGGCCTATTAAACTAGAACAAGTGTTTCACAAAATCTCTAAATGATATGCAGTAGATAAAGAATATTGCACGTGAAAATAAATTTGTTCCACCATGGAATCATAGGTGTCTTCAAATGGCAAATGGTATGGCAAGTGTTATGTTTGAACAAATTTAATTTCCAACGTTTTCTTGTCTCTTGGATGTTTTCTTTCTTTTCTCATTTTATTTTTTGTCACAAGGTATCAGAACAGTTTCTTTTTTCTCCTCATAGAATTTGACCAATGACTTCTGTAGCCTCAATTTCCATACTTTTAGTGGAAATACACGAGAACTTCCATGTCCTACATTGAACCCAATACTCCTGCATATGGGGGTGTCTCCCTTGGCTTAATGGTAAAATTTAAGGAGCCTTTAACTTGTGAGTCTACCAAATGAGGGTTTGAAACATCCTCCCTCTCCTCGTGTGTGCATAAAAAAAAATTAAGAAATCAAATGTCAAAAAACAAAATACACTCGCATATGGGGTTCTCTTTTGATTGAAAACTGTTTATTGACAGTTATGGTTTACATGAATTGGTTAAACTTTAGAGATAATAACCTATTTTTGTTATCTTCTATGGTGATATAGTATGTTTTATTCTTTTTTGCTCAAATTTCCATCTTTTAAGAGCCTTTGGGTGCTTTTAGACTTTCACACTGTTTATTTGCATGAAGATGAAAAAATTTTCTACAAATATTGAGTATATAATGGATGTCATGCCCTAAATGATGCGAAGGCTATTGATGGGACAAGAGCATATGGAAGTGATACAGTGGTGGATAAACTCTCAATGGAGTTGTGGAGGAACTCTAAACTTCAAACTAAGAAGCCCTATTCCGACCTTCAACATCTCTCTCTCCCCTAGTTGTTTTATTCCCCTTTTACTTTTCTAGCCCGATAAATAGTCTACAATTCTATACCCCTCTCCCTTTTGATGCCCTTCAAATCGGTGCCAAGTACCTATGTATTCACACGTACGTGCACTTACCTATACTAAGTGAGCTGACCTATACAACTATAATCCATGTACACATTCCTGCAAGGAGGTGAAAAGGAAGGAAAAGAAGAATGAAAACAGAGAACTTGGAAAAACTTTGTTATGTATTCACTGTTATGGACCTATTATACATAGTCTGATTTATAATACATAAGCTTTGTACAACTTAGGAAAGAATATTACAAAAAATAGACATAAATAAGTTCCTATTTTACACAATGTTATAATTCTCAACGAGATTGACACAATAAATGATAATGCCTATGGGAAAGAAATAACCACATCATACGACGTATCTGAAACAGTTCCATCAGCAAGAAAATCAGCCGTCAGCGGCAGCTTCCCTTAGAGCCACCATTGCAAACCAGCTCTTTGACTTCTCACCAACTGCTTACTTTTTGTTCTTCGCATGATTTTAGCACTCTTTACACAAGTCAGCATTTGTGTCTAAAACGCAGAAAATGTAGCTGAAACTAGAATTTATTTTGTATCTCACCATTTCATAAATGTCAATTATAAGCACATGCTTTCTTTTGCTTGGTTTTGAGATTTTGAATTTGAAATATTCGTTTACTTCGATTTGGGCAGTTTTTTGTAATCAATCGTTATTTTAAGAGGTTGTATTATGGAATAAATAGGGTATTAGCCAACCGAAATAGATTACATTCTTTGATTGTGGAGGCTGATTTATATAAAAATTAAAAAAATAGAAATCTTAATATTTAGATACTTATGTTATTTATTAGATCTTTCCATCAATTCAAGCCATCTATGAACTCCAAATTTTCCTTTTTTTCATCTCTCTGGATAGAGTTCGTCATATAGTAATATGTCCTTTGAGAGGCGAGATAGAAATCGAGAATTGTACTGAAAAAGTTACTTCTTTCCATAATCATAAAGTGCAAAATAACATTACATTTTATAGGCCTAATCTAGGGTTATAACCAAACAAGGAAGGCAAAGGCTGTCGTGATTCCCATTTCAGGACGCAGGAACTGCTCGTTTCTGTAAGGCAGGAAGTGCTTGATCGTGGGGAAGAAATTTCTCATACGACATCGTAGAGGATTTTCCTTTGATGACTGACGAAGATTTTTCCTGTTGTGTTGAGGGGAGATTCGACGGTTTAAGAAGGGAAAAATCTTCCCCTATACGTCTTAGTCTTAGAGAAGACCTTGCGATTTCCGTTTTGGGCGTCTTGATAGGGAAAGGAATATGTCTACTGGAGAGAGAATTTGGCGCGGAAGAGGAAGGAGATGCATTTACCTTAAACTGGTAGCGCGGAAGAAGACGACGCCACGATGTCATGGGGCCGCTGACATGGCATTTTCGTGAATTGCTGATGTGGAGAAGTGGACGTGACAATTGAAGAACTTTAACCGTTTAATAGTTGTTAAGTATATGGACTGTGACTACTATAAAAAAAATTATTTTGGTTAATAAATTCCTTTCCTAGCACAAAACACTCATTATATGGTACCCTGCAGTAAATGCTGACAACCTTGGACTTACAATTACGTCTTTGCCTTTTTTTTTTTTTTGGTTTTAAGGTAAGTTGCATTAATAAATGTAATGTACAAAAGTATAGGGGCATAGCCCAGTATTACAACAAATTCCCAAAAAACTAAGAGTAAGAGAATATAGAGGTTGGAAGCCTCCAAATCTCACTCAGAAAAACATTTTCTTGTAAGGGTTTAATATTTTGAAGCAAAGAAGCTCTCCCTCGTACAATTTTTCTTATTCTAGCCAACAATATTGGAATATCAACTAGTTTACTCTGAAATCTTCTTCTATTTCGTTCTGCCCATAAGCAATAAATACACGCTAAAAATAATATTTTAAGAAGCTTGGCAGCCAAATCTTTACCTTTAGTTGCTTTGATCATCTATTGTAATTCTTCATTCCATCCTCCAATGTGGCGTCAAATTCCATTTTGAGCAAGGATACTCTTTCAAATCAACATTGTGTTTGGACATTTAAAGAAAAGATGACTCATGTTTTCTACTTGAGACTGACAAAAGTTACAATATATATTAATTGTAGGGAGCCAGTGTACCATTCTCTTTGCCGTAGAAAGTCAGTCATGACAAACTAGTCATCCAATAAAGTTATGCTTGCAAATGCCACCAGTCCAAATTAGATTATACCAATCCACTTTCCCATTTACTGGTTGAAGGTCCTGATAAATATCTTTGCAGCAATAGGCAGGACTAGAGAGTATTGAGGTAAGCATGGGTCTTAATTTGAGTAGGCCTCTCCAACTCCATACCATAGAACCTTTTATATCAAGCTGCATAACTGAAGTTCTTTTACATTTTATACTGTGTATCTACTTATTCCATAATGAAACATCTAGAAGATTTATAAGAGTCCAAAGCATATGTCCTAAAAGGACTTTATTCCAAAGATTTAGATTCGGTAACCCCAATCCCCCTTCCTTCTTTGGTGAGCAAACTATTGGCCAAGCTACTTTGTGGGAACGTTGTGTATTTGTACTTCCTGCCCATAAGAAGTTCCTAATTAAACCCTAAGTTTGGCTAGAAACACTTCGACGAGGAACCAAGGCACCAATCCAATGACGGCTTCTTCTATAAACTTGTTTGAGCCGGGCATCTTCAAAACCGCAAAGCTCGAACATCAACGCCTCAATCCCTATTTTGAAAGGAAGGATTCTAGAGTTAGTATTCGTAGAATCAACACTGATTGGTGTGCTGGAAGCCTGAGATTGGTTTCAATCAAGCCTCCGACTTCGCTTGACTTCGAGATGGAGGTATTCGAGAAGGAGAATGTCAAGCTCGATGGACATAAGGAGGTATTTGATTATGATCCTGATTTTCACTACTTTTGTGTTGGTTTTATTGGCTATGATGCAATATTTTTATTAAATATAATATGTCATGAGATGAGGGAGGGATTTGTTTCCTTTGCTTTTGGAAATGTTCAAGAGGATTAAGCAGATTGGTGTTATTGGCTAAAATTTCTAGGTAGATAGGTTTCTCTCAATCTTATTTTCAAATTAAGTAAATAATTAATTGGTCAGATTTTCACCATTTGTATTCCTTAGTTCCAACTTTGAAGAGAGAATGTGGATTTTTGTATCTAACGTTAAAGTATTATGTTTATAGCAAAGAATGTATGATGAAGTTTTGATTTGTACATTTATATTATTGATGAGAAAAAGACAAGGACTAATAGATCATTTTAGTTTTGCCAAAGTTATTTTATTGATTCATAGTTTTGGATGCAATATCTACTTATGTTAATAATGAGGCTTTATATTGTTGTTTTGTATAGGATTATTATATCAGTTCATTAATATTCTTGTCAAAAAATAGTTTAGATATCTTTTTGTGTGTGGTTAATAAAACTAAACCTTTCCCTTATATTATTTAGGCATTTGTTCCAACTCAGAACTTAAGCAATTCTCTTGTTGAAGTGATGCTTGATATTGTAGTTAAGGTAACCTTTCCTCTTACTATTATTTTATTCTGAAGGTAATTATTTTAGACTTTTACTATCTAATAATTTTCCATCTAGTTTATTCTTACTATTTAAGCATGGATTTTTTTTTTTGATGAATATGTGAGTTTATTCATCGAAGAATAAAGTAATACATAAGCTTAGGGGCATACCCCAGCATTACAATTCATCTAGGAAAAGATAGAATTTGGAATTCTCCAACTATGACTCAACAAAACATTAGCTTGAGAGAGTTTAATGTTTCTAAATAAAGAAGCTCTTCCACGGACTACTCTCCTGATTTTAGCTAACAACATTGGAATATCAATAGACTTATTCTGAAAACGTCTACGATTACGTTCTAACCATACACAATAAAGACAAGTTAAGAAAGAGAGCTTTAGAAGCTTTGCGGCTAAATCCTTTCCCTTTATTGCTTTAATCATCCATTGCAATTCAGATTCCCAATCGTAGATGACCTTACGAATGCCTTGTTGAGCTAGAATAATTCTCCAAACCTGGTTAGTCCAAGTGCACTGAAAGAACAAGTGAGATCTATTTTCATAATGAGAGCCACAAAAATTACAATGCAAATCAATTGAGGGGAGCCAACGAGAGATCACTGCTGCCGTAGGTAGTTTGTCTCTACATATGAGCCAACCAATGAAGTTATGTTTGCTGATTCCTCCTGACCATATCAAATTATACCATTCAACCTCAGTGCTCACTTGACGTAATTCCTTGTACGTTTCCTTACAGCAATAAGAGGGTTTGGATAGTACAAAGGTTAAAGTATGTCGTAACTTTAGAAGACCTCTCCAACTCCATGCCATATTTCCTTTGATGACAAGATCCATAATTGAATTTCTCCTGCATTTAGTACTATGAATCCACTTACTCCATAAGGATGAATTAGGGCAGTTTATGAGATTCCAGAGAGAACGCCCCAACAAAACTTTATTCCATATTTTAAGGTTTAGTAGTCCAAGACCTCCTTCCTTTTTTGGTAAACAAACAACTTGCCAAGCAACCTTATGAGTTTTATTATCTTCTGAGTGGCCTGCCCAGAGAAAGTGCTTTATCTTCTTCTCAATCTCATAAATGGTCTGTTTTGGGAGAAGGAACATTTGCATCCAGAAGGTACAGATAGAAGTGAGGACTGATTTTGCCAATTGTAGTCTTCCTGCATAGCTTAGATGTTTCATTCCCCATCCATCAATTTTTGTCATGATTTTCTCTGTCAAAACTTTGCAATCAGTATAGGTAAGCCTTCTTGTAATAAGAGGAACACCAAGGTACCTAATAGGGAGACTTCCTTCGGAGAAGGGGGTATGATCGAGTATCAAAAGTTTCTCTTGTTCAGTGATCCCTGAAAAAAATATCTGACTTTTACTAGGATTATATTGCAAACCTGTGAGTGTTGCAAATTCCTCCAAAGCTTCAGTGAGACATAATACTGAATTAATATCCCCATGTGCAAATAAGAATAAATCATCTGATGACTTTTAGCATGGATTTTATTTTTTCTATTAGTGATTGAGCTGTAAAACCTTTGTAGGGAAGGAATTTATCTATGTTGCGCCTGTTAATCTATGTTGTGCATCTTCTTGGAGACAAAATTATAAAACCTTTGCAGTGGGAGAATTTAACTAAGTTGTGGTTGTTTATCTATATAGTGCATGTTGTTGGTGACCTAGTTATAAAAGCTTTGCTATGGGAGAATTTAAAAGAGTTCTTGGAGTGGCTAAGCTATACCGTTTTTAAGTTGTTCGAGTTATCAATGCTTACTTGTTTCGTTATCATGATCATTTTATGGTTTGTAATAACAATAGATTTTGTGTCTTACTTAAAAGTAAGCCTTTTTGAAAGTACTATTGTGATTCATAAGGTTTATCAAGTAAAAAAAACAAGTGCTTGGTAAACTAATTACTTTAGTTTTTACTTGAACTATGATATTTGTTACTCTCCTCTTTTGTTCTTTTAGGCAACTAATTATTTTAGTAAGCAATGATTCTTTTTTGATCTATGAAGTTGAGATTTGACATTTAGCTATCCAATTTTAGAAAGTACTACACGACTATAATTAGTAGGAAAATTAACTAGGACTCTATAAGCATAAGTAAGAAATTCAGCTATTCCACAACTAAAAAATCTATTTTACATGACTTGTTTTCATTTCATTACTTGAAACCCTATTCTGCCATAACCATACATGCTATACGAGTTATTGGATTAAAATAATTTCAGCCTAGGATATGTGTATCAAAGAACAATCAAAAGCCTTGACTCCTTTAAGCCTATCAATATAATTCTTCTCACTTCGTTACACATAGCATATATGCAAAAAATTTCAGACTTCACATTCCATTCTCACAACTTCTATTCATTGATAATATAGAAGCACCATTTTTGCTTATAAACGATAGCTTGAATATTATCCACAAAGCAATATTAACGTACCCTTCTTAGCTTCTTGTACTAACCCCGGAAGCATTTCAACATGAGCATTAATCTAGGCTTGCCGATGCCTTTTTGCACCCCCAACATCATTAGAGCCTTAACAAGCTCAAGTCTTACTCTATCCATGACCATAAATAGAGATAAAGCAAATGCAATGGTTGCCATTGAGGAATCACCAAAAACTCATCCTTGGACACGTCGGAACCAAAGTTTATGGTGCTTGAACTCCAACTCCATCACCAGAAAAGCCGTAAAGGGTGTGAATGGAATCTTGTTAGTGGTGGTTGTTTGGGATGTGAAACAAGAAAGCCGACGTCGTTGCAGTGGGTGTGACTTACACTGCACATCTAAGAAGACAAATGGTATGGTATTTAAAGCAAAAGTTTGACTAGTTTCTCCATTGTCGTGTTAGGTTTTGATAAGGGAAGTCCCTCTATGAAATCCATAGCTATGTCTTCCCAAACTTGTTCCGGTATGGGCAAGGGTTGTAATAGGCTAGCAGCTCTCCTATTATCATTCTTATTCTTTTGGTAGACCCCACAGTCCTTCACTACTCCCTCTACATCCCTCCTAAGCCCTTTCTAATAAAATGTCGACTTAACCCTCCTTAAAGTCTTTTCCCGCCCTTCATGTGCACTATCATGAATTTCCCTTATTATTAAAGGGATAAGAGTGGAGTTAGGGGGTAAATAGATTATCTCCTTAAATGTTAGAATCCTATCCTTATAATGCCATGACCCTATAGCTTCCCTGTGCATCACATTAGCCATTATCTCTTGTGCCTTGGGACTCTTTTGAAGTTCTTCCCAAATTGATTGGAGCCACTGAGGGCAAGGAGCAGTAATGGCAGTAATGGCAGCACAAACCCCTTTTGTCAATTTCTTGATCTCTCCCTCCCCTTGGCAAGAAAGGCCATCAGCTACCACATTATCACGCTCGGCCTTGTATTCCACCACAAAGTCATAGCCCAATAACTTTAGTAGCCATTTCTGCTGAGTGGGGGTTACAATTTTCTAATCCTGCAAAAACTTCAAACGTCTTTGGTTTGTTTTGATGATGAACTGGCTGCCCAATAGATAATGTCGCCATTTCTATACCACCATTATGATTGCCAACATCTCTCGCTTGTAAGTGGAGAGTCTTAGGTGGCTCCCATGAAGGACTTTGCTGAAATAAGCTATCAGCTTCCTCCCTTTGGATAATACTACTCCTATTCCAGACCCTGATGCATTGCATTCCAAGACAAATGGATGTGAGAAATCTGGTAATCTCAAGATGGGTGCTCTTGTTAGCTTATCTTTCAACAGGTCAAATGATTGTTGAGCTCTTTCATTCCAACCGAATGCCTCCTTTTTAAGTAATTCTGCAAGTGGTTCTACAATTTTCCCATATCCTTCAATAAATCTTCGGTAATATCCGAATGTTCCCAAAAATCCTCTCAAGGCCTTCACTAATTTAGGAACAGGCCACTAGAGGATTGCTTCAACCTTGCTAGGGTCCACCGCCACACCTCTCTCACTCACTACATGCCCCATAAACTTTAATTCAACTTTTCTGAACTTGCATTTTGATAGCTTCACATACAATTGATTTCTCCTTAAAACTTCTAGCACCATTTGGACATGCTCAATGTGCTCCTCCCAGCTTTTGCTGTAAACCAGAATGTCATAAAAAAAAACTAGCACAAATTTCCTCAATTGTTCTTGGAAAACCACATTCATGAGGGATTGAAATGTGGATGGTCCATTGTAACCCCAAATGGCATCACTAAGAACTCATAGTGGCCATGGTGGGTGCTAAATGCTATTTTCTCTACATCCTCTTCCTTCATTCACACTTGGTAATACCCGGACTTTAAATCCAACTTTGAAAAATACCTTGCTCCATTTAACTCATCTAAAAGCTCATCAATTGTATGGATTGGAAATTTTTCCTTTACCGTCTGCTTATTGAGTTCTCTATAGTCCACGCATAATCTCTAGACCCATCTGACTTCTTTACTAGTAACATGGGTGAAGAGAAGGGACTTTTGCTTGGTCTAATCACCCCTTCTTCTAGTAATTCCCTTACTAACTTTTCAATTTTCCCTTTCTAGACATAGGGGTACCTATATGGCCTAACAGACATCGATTTGCTATCTCCCTTCAAAATTATCCAATTATCATGACTCCTTCTTGGTGGCAGCCCCTTAGAGGCTTGGAAAACATCCCTAAATTTGGCCAAAACTTGCTCCATTTGCTGGAACTGAATCGATTTTATCCTTATTGCCCTCTCTCCCTCCAATTGTTCTCTATCCCTTCCATTCACCAATTGCACCATTAAAATTTGCTCTCTTTTCACAAGCTCCTTGGAAAATTGAGTCTCCTCTATTAACCTGGAAGGTTTGGGTTGCCACCCCCTCAGGATCACTCTCGTGGTTTCCATTTCAAACTCCATCCGATGATCAGCAGAGTTCCAGATTATGTCCCCCAACGTTTCTAGCCATTGAACACCTAAAACTACTTCCACCGCTACCAAGGGAAGCACATATAGGTCCAGCTTCATTCCAACCCCTTGTAGTTTGACTTCCACCCCCCTACATACTCCCATACTCTCTACTCCCCGTCCACTTGCTAGTAACACCTTAAAGGTATATTTATCCACGATCAGTCCAAGGTGAGTCATAAGGTTCTAGTCTATAAAGTTGTGGGTGCTGCCCAAGTCAATTAGCACTCTTACTTGTCTTTTAAACTTCTCTACCTGCCCGTCCACCTTCATAGTCTTTGGTTTTCCCACTCCTAAGTCATAAAGGGCCATTGTTGAAATTCCCATGGCCTCTTCAGTCTCTGGGCATTTAACAAACTCTTATTCCTTTGTCATAGGTTCTACAACATCTTCATTCACTCCCCACTCATCTGGATACATCGCCTTACAAAGGAATAACCTCTTCTGACACCTATGCCCCGGGGTATACTTATCATTGCAATGGAAACACAGTCCCTTTAGCCTTTTATCCTCTAACTCCACAGCTATAAATTTCCTGGTTGGTAAGGAGTTCTGGGGTTGAGCTTGGTACTACTGTCTGCCACTTACATAGTTCCCTTTTCTAGGGCTATGAGGGGCAATATGGCTCCACCCCCTCTTCGGCTAGGTGGTTCAAAACCTCCTCTACGAATCGCCAGGGGTGTTGTCCTCCCACCCTGCATCTTAATCAGTTAATCCTCATAAATAAGAGCAAAGTGAGGAGCTTCACTTAAGGTGGTAGGGTGTTTGGCATCTACCTCCCCCTGAATTCCTACCCTCAGACCATCAATGAAACAATCTACAACTTGTAGGGTAGTCAAAGGCCCTGTATATGCTAAGGCTTCCCTAAATTGTTCATAGTACTGCTTTATTGACCCCTGTTGTTCCAACCTCATCATCGAATGAATTGAGTTTCTGGGTTTGGTTGCTCCATACCGATCCAACATCCCTTGTTTAAACCGATCCCAAGTAAGATTCTGCCTAACCCGTTCCAAATCCTCCCTATATGTCTGTAACCATTTTACTGCATTACCCACCATGTTCCAAGTCGAGATCCTTACCCGATTGGAATATGCTACCCCATGAAACTTAAAAAATTCTATAGCAAAAAATCCAAGAAGATGGGTCATCTTCGTGATGAAAACAGGAAAATTCAAATCGGGTTATGCGATTTAGGAGGTGAAAATTGGTTTCCTGACCTGATCCTGAAAAACCCAACCCACTGGGCCCGAATCCGTTCAGATCTAACCCTTTGGGGCCTGACCCATCAGGGCCCGATCCATTAGGGCCCAACCTACTAGGACCTAATCTCAACCCACTAGGGTTCAATGATTGCAAGTGAGAAGCAGAGGGGTTAGGGTTACCCTCTCTGGTCGAAGAATTGGGGCTGCCACCGAAAGATGAATCAGAACATTGGGACGTGATCAATTGGAGTTGTGAAACGATGAGATCCATGTGGGACCGCAACTCCTACACCTTGGATGACATTTGCGACATTCCAGAGGTCAATTGAGACTTTAGCATAGACATGCCGGTCTCTATCTGAGAAATGCACCCCTCCATTACAGGATCGAGGTGCTCTGCTACCACTAGTAAGGGTGGTACCTGAGGTAGACTCGATTTGAGGAGAGAGGCTGCTGCTTGCGCCCTGGTCACGGGACCCTTGGGAGAGCCTTGCCTAAACGTTGCCTAGCGATACTTGGAGGCATGCAGAATGATGTTGAATTGGAAGTAGAACCAGCTGATTAAGGGCTCGTTACTAGGAACCTTGACCGATCTCAAACTATCACCGAACTGAATGGAAAATGGGCTCGTTGTCGGGAATGCTTCACCGCCTTTTTTTATACTGCGCCCACAGCCAAAAGTATCTCAAAACCCCAAACATGATAGAATGACCTCCTATGGCACCCCTCCACCCTCCTTTACCAAAACAGAATGTGATCTTTGCTCTCCTCTCCACACGGACCTCTATAATCTCCTTTATTTCACAAGCCCACTATCACACACAACCCAATCCATTAATACCCGTGTCACTGACTTCGGTCACTCAGCCTCCTCCTGCTGCTTTCAGCCCAACATAATTCAACTTTCAACCCAACAAAATTCAGCTCGTAACAAGCCCTCTGAATTGTTGGATGTTGACAAACAAATAGCCCTGGTCCTTAGGCGTGTTTATAGACAATGGTCCTTCCGTGCTAATCTGATCGTTTTCATCAATGGATTGATCCATGTAACTACTCATTCTTTTTGGTTCAAGATAATTGATACAACACACACATCTTTTGTTTCCCTTTATTCATTTTCCTCTTGTTTTATATGCTTCTGTCTTTGAACGCTTGTTCAAAGTCCTCTTTCCCCAAGCTTGTTTCAAGCTCTAGGAAAGTGAAACGAACCAGTTGATTCTGCATGTATTCAATGCCCCTAACATAAAGAGAGACAAAAAATGTAAACCAATGACTTCCAGGATTTCTCCTCTACAACCCTAGAACGAAGTGTTGTTATCCAAATTCTACTACCCATCAGCGGATTTTCCAACTCCGACCATTTTATACGATCTTCGTTCCAAACGTTCTGACCAAATATTTGCTATCATCACTTATACTTTAACGTCATGTACTAATGTACCCCACACATCTGTTGAACATAAGCTAGTGTGGTCTTTCGTAACCCTCGAATACTAACAATTACAAGAATTGAAATATATACTTTTTGATTTTTGTTTCCTGTAGAAAAAGATCTACCAGCACAGGAACAGGCTTTTAAGCAAACATATAACTTGGGATGGCTGCTGTTAAAGTTGCCATTGATCCAGACCTCTGAGATAGAGATTCTACTTTGGTTTGTAATATGGAACCGGTGCCATTCGGTATCTCATTGTTTATCTTCATCGTTTTGGGCTCATAATTTCTTCTCACAATTTTATTCTAGAGGCATGGAAAAAAAGTTTAAATTATAATTGGCCTGATATCGAGGAAATGTTGAGGTTTTGCGCTAAAGCTCCCTTTTGGCAAGAATGGGGCATGGATGTTAGCAAAGATTGGTGGAATTTAGGGAGACGTGTAACCTGCTGCCATTTGTGCTTTCGGCGTGAGTTATGGCAGAATTTATTAGGATTCGACTCCCTTCTATCATAACTTTTCATGTTCTCTGCCAGCGGGTGGGAGCTCATAAGCCCTAAACCCTCATTTTTTGAGTATACTCTCTCAGTCTGTTAGACATGTCTAGCTACCTTCCCCTCAGGAGGTGGTTCTCAAGATCCTGTCCCGGCTGCCTCCAAAATCTCTTCTCCGATGCTTATCCGTCTGCAAATCCTGGCTCTCCTTCATTGGGAGGGTCGATTACATATCTAACAACCTTATCAATGACTCCATTCTCACCACCACCACTGGCCATGAAAACCTAGTGGTAAAGAGCGTTGCCATATCCATTTTCGGAAAGAAGTCTTTCTCTTTCCTCTCATACGAAACCCTTGAACGTGCCTCTCAGACACCGGAGGATCTTCCCATACAAGCCTCACCTGGGTTTAAGTGTTGTTGGTTGCTGCAATGGCTTGATATGTCTCTTTCATTTCTTTAGTGACGGCAATATCTTTGTTTGGAACCCGGCCACATCCAAGCTCAAGGCCCTTCCTTGTGATTTCAATGTGGACGCTCTATGTTTCGGCTTCGACCACAAGCAAAATGAGTTTAAGGTTCTGAAGATTTTCTTTAATTTTGAGTAGCTTCCTTCCAAAAACTCGGGAGAGCTGCATTTTCGTGTGAAACGCCTAGCAGAGGTCTATAGCCTAAGAAGCGACAGTTCTCGGGGAAAGCTTATCATCGACGGAGTCTTACCCTATATTAGAAATGGCTTGGGCATGATTATGTACAGCACAGACTTACCCAATATTGGCAGACCCAATTTGCGGCGAGACCTTGCCGATGCAAACGGTGTTTGTTACTAGCGGACACTTAGTGATGTCAAGGGTGATGTCCAGGAAGAGAAGGTCATTGCTTTCCTTTTCATCGACGAGGTGTTTGTTAGAAAAGAAACTTTATAGGATCTGCGTAGACAGATCTAAAACACCGTTTGTAAGATTTTCATTTAGCAAACAAATAAAAATAAAATTCAAAGAAACATACCGCTCTTGCGATCCATTCTTTCGTCGTTGTAGACCCAATAATACTCTTTGAAATTTGGGCTTAGGCAAATATCCTCTATTCTCATAAGATTCACTAGCTCGATGAGAGAACCTAGGTTTCACCTCTTTTGTGAAAAAAAAAACAACCTTATGAAACCCTAAGAACATTACGTATTTATATGAGCTAGAGGATAAGACCTAGCCTTACCTTATGTGCAACCCAATAGGCCCACTCATCACGGCCCTATTTGGTTAGCCACGGCCCACATAAGCCAGTCCATATTTAGAACTTTCATGGACCAACATAATATAGCCCACTTTAGTAAGCTTAAATAAAAATTAAGCTAACATTATCCCACTTGGGCTATATTAAACTAAAATAATGCGCATTTTTACATTGATCCAGAAACAGTTCTGAATTAAAACCAGCCATATGAGATCTTAAACTTTGAATCACATCAGTAACTATACCTATTAAGAGATATAGCACCAATCATGACCACAAAATCTTCAATCTCTTAACACAGATAAATATGGTGATGTGGCAACTATATATAACACTTTAACAATTTCTGTATGCGTTATTACTGTTGTCAGTCTAATTCTCTCTCTTTCGATAACAGAATGTCATCAGAGAATTTACTTTATGGTTCTAATGAACCTTTTAACATATCTTGCACTTTATAACTCAAGTTAAACTTTATATGTTACAAGATATCCTTATGGCTATGTAATTCCAGCCAATGCTTAAGGTATACTTTTACCTTAAGTTTTTAAAGAGAAGATTAAAAGCTCCCACTATACAAAAACATCCCATGATGCCGCTAAGCCCATGCTATTGACATGTCTTTCATAAACACAAGGGCTTAGACCTTTAGTAAGCGGATCAGCTATCATATCAACTGTACTAATCGACTCTACTGAAATTTCACCTTCCTTAACCTTTTCCTTTATGGTTAAGTACTTTATGTCTATATGTTTGGACCCTCCTAGACTTTTATTATTGTTAATAAACAATACTGCGGCTCTATTATCACAGTATAACTTGATTGGTCTATTAACAAAATCAAAGCCTTGTAATTCTCTTATGAGGTTCTTTAGCCAAACAGCTTGAATGGATGCTCCATAGCATGCCATAAATTTCGAATGCATGGTTGATAACTCTATTTTTATAGAGTTATTTTACTTTTTTTTAGGCAATAAATAATACAATGTTTATGAGAAAATATTTGAACTCCTCTTATTTATTTGAATTTGTCTTGTTTTTGTAGCACAAGGAGAAAATGGATGAACATGGAGAACCTGATGCTTATTGTGTGGTAAAATTGTAATATCAAGATCAAGAAAGTCAAGATGGGCTTGGGCTTTGGATAATTGTTATTAGATTTTCTATTTAAATAGAAAACCCAGTCATGTTAGGAATTCAAGTCTCAATTAATTTAGGAGTTCAAAACCCAATTGTTTTAGGTCTCTAAAACCCAATTGTTTTAGGTCTCTAAAACCTAATTCTACTAGGATAGGAGATAGGTCTAAACCTAAACCCTATTTAAAAGAAGAGAAGAGGCAAAAGAAAAGGGAGGAGGAAATTGAGCACAACTCAAGAAAGAAGCCAAGAATTCAAGGTTTTCTTGAAGAGAAGACAAAAAGGGTGACAGACTTCTTGTTCTTGGATTCAAGATGCCTTCTTTATTTCTTATTACCATTCTTCCTCATTATTTCTTTATGTTTTAGTTTATTTTTGTTAGAGCTACGATGTAACCTAATTATGATGGTATGAATCTTATGATTATTATGTTTTGCAAGATATTTTATTTATGTGAAGTTACATATTACAGAGTTTAATGCTTTTAGGTGATTAGCTACCACTTAGATGACTTGATTTGCATGTTAAAGACCGATAGGAAATAGCATGCAGTTGCTTCTTGTAATATGTAACCATAAATTAAATATGGATAGACATATACCATATTGTTTGTGTGGCTTTTGGTGTAAACTGGGAATATTCATAGATCCTAATGCATTTGGTTTGTTTCAATTCACATATAGAGATATAGTGAATTAATGAACTAAATAGGTTTGCTATACCTAGACATAGGATAGTAAATAAATTAGGAAATTCCGCCATCACATAGATATTATCTCTCTTGCAAGCATAAATAATCAATATTAGTGCCTAATAATTATGGTGAAGTCATATGCTCTAACATATTTCTTGTATTTAGTTTTCTTAGATTTAGTTAGTTAATCTATCATCTATTAATTTGATTTGCTAGATAAATTCTAGGAGTTGTTCACTATTAGTAATTAATTAGTTTAGTAATCACCAATTTCTGTGGGACGATATCTTTCTTATCATTATATTACTTGTTCGACATGTTCACTTGCATTTAGATTTCACCGAACAATGGTTGAAGATGTCATCATTGTCTGTTTTGAGTTTTTCCATGAAATAGCTCCTTCTGCCATCATAAACACATATCCTGATGTAGATTTCCAATCATCCTTACATCCAGCAAAATCTGAATCTGTATACCCAACCAGCTCTAATTCTTTTACATGCCTGTAAGTCATCATACAATCTTTTGTTCTCTTTAAGTACCTTAAGACCTTCTTAACAGCTACCCAATGCTCTTGTCCAGGATTCGATTGATATCTTCCAAGAAGTTCTGTTATAAAAGCTACGTCAGGGCGCGTACAAACTTGAGCATACATAATACTACCAAGCGCACTTGCATATGGTATATTCCTCATTAAAGCTTTCTCTTCCTCTGTCGTAGGGCATTGATCTTTACTTAATTTATCACTCTTATAGATTGGCACCCTACCTCCTTTACAATCTTCCATGTTATACCGTTCAAGAATTCTACCTGATAACTCTATATTTTATAGAGTTATTAGTAGTATTTTAGGTAATGTTTAATATAGTTTTTATTAAATTATATTTGTATTTAATTATATTTAATTATATTTTGTGTCATTTTATGCAGCAAACCCAAAATAAAAGAAAAAGAAGAAAAAGAAGGAGAAAATCATGAAAAAGGAATGAAAAAGAAGAAAAGTAAAAGGTGGAAAAACAAGTGGAAAACACGTGGGGACCGTAACAGAGGGAGAGGCAATTATCACGCGGGAGGACAAAAACAAAAAGAGGATTATCGGGCAGAACGGATAGGGAGAGAGAGTGAAAGGAGAGAAACCGGAAAAGAAAGAGAAAACAAGGAGAGAGGAGGGCTTTCGCCGGACGACCAGAGGCAGGGGGCGAACGCCGGTGCGGGAAGGTCGTGCGACAGCGGACTGGAACGTCGTCTGCGTTCGTCTCCTCCGGCGACCCATTCCGACGACCCATTTCCGGCGTTTCGTGTGATTTCGTGGCGGTTTCCGGCGAAGAACGGCGAACGCCGTCGGAACCTTTTCCGTCAGATCTACACGTTTCTGGAGCGGATTTGAAGGATTTCTCTGCAGATCGGCACTCCAGGGACCTCGATCTACATTTTCCGGCAGTTTCCGTGAAGAATGGAGGCGGCGCGTAGAAGCTCACGGCGGCGCGTGACCGGCGACTGGCCGACGCGTGGTGGAGGCGCGTGGCAGCGCGTGGAAGCTCCTTTTCACCCCGTTTTTCAGACAGAATCTTCTCCTCCCCCTTATGTGCAGATTTGTGCAACTTATTTTGTGATTTGAAGACATTTTTGGTGACAACTTAATGTTTTTAATTTACAGAATGTGTTGTTTAATTTCCTGCACTGTTCTTGTTTGTGTAAATATGTTGTTTTAATTTATTGTGTTAGAGCTATGATGGAACTTAATTATGACGTATGAATGATATGATTATTTGTGTTTTGTGAGATATTTTATGAATGTGAAGTTGCATGTTACTGATCTTAATGCATTTAAGTGAGTAGCTACCACTTAGATGATTTGATTTGCATATTTGAGTTCGAACGACGATGATATGCAGTTGCTTCATGTAATATGCAATCATAGATTAATATGGATAGAAATATACCATATGATTTGTGTGGCTTTAGGTGTAAACTGGAATATTCACATATCTTAATGCGCTTAGTTCATTTAATTCATATGTAGACTCACAGTGGATTAATGAGCTAAGTAGGTTCGCTACACCTAGACATAGGGTAGTGAATAAGTTAGGAAATTCCGCCATCACATAAGTAGAATTAATCTTGCTAGCATGGATAATAAACATTTGTACTGAGTAATTAGGTGAAATCAAAAGCTCTAGCACATTTCGTTTATTAAGTTTAAATTAAATTTAGTTATTTAATCAATGTTTTACCATTTTAGTTGGCTAGATAAACTTTAGAGTCTATTCACCATTAGTAATTAATTAGTTTAGTAAACACTAGTCTTCGTGGGACGATACTCATACTTATCATTATATTACTTGTTCGACATGTACACTTGCATGTAGAATTTCACCGAACAAGTTTTTGGCACCGTTGCCGGGGATTGGTTGTTTTACTGCTGATTAATATTAATACTGAATAGCTTCTTAGTTTAATCTAGCTTTTGTTGCTTTTATTTTATTTCTACTTTTAATATTGTATTTTGTTGCAGAAAAGAAAGATGGAGAACAATGATGGTACACGTAAATTGCTGAAAGATTATGCACCATCATTTTGGAATGCCACAACAAGCTTTCAAAGGCCTGCAATTCAGGCAAACAACTTTGAGGTCAAGCCTGTGCACATCAAGATGCTTCAAAAATCCGTGCAATATAGTGGGCTACCAAACGAGGATCCAGAAGCTCACATTGAAGCATTCCTTGAATTCTGTGACATGATTGGAGATCATGGAGTCACAGAAGATGTTATCAGGCTAAAATTATTTCCATTTTCTCTTAGAGATACAACTAAAGATTGGTTCTCTTCACTTCCTGCAGGATGGATAACTACATGGGACGATTTGGCTCAGAAATTTCTTGCTGCAGGAGGGGACTTACATAGCAAATCACCAGAAGAGGCATTTAACTTCTTAGAGGAGATGGCAATTGATGACTATCAATGGTCTACTGAGAGACTACCAATGCATCAAGCAAGTGGAGTCCATGAAGTAGATACCCTCGCCGACTCACGTGCCGAATGGGAAGTGTTCCTAAGGAATAGATTTTGTGAATTTTGTGGTGGAGCACATGAGAGCACGGGATGTCAAGTAGGTAACCCTTATGTTCATTATAATGATTATGCTAATTTTGTTGAAATTCCTAGCAGGTCACAAAATGACTATTACTCCGACTCGTACAATTCGGGATGGTACAACCATCAAACTTGTACATGGGGTAATCCAAATGAGATGAGACTGCAACCAACATTTTGGCAACCAGAAGAGGTTAAACCTAGCTTAGAGGAAATGATTAGCGAGATGGCCTACACCTCACAGAACCTTACAGAGGGGATTGAAGCAAAATTTCAAAATCAAGAAGTGAGCTTTCAGAGACAAGAAGCTTCAATCCAACAATTAGAGGTGCAAATGAGTCAGCTGATCAGCATGCTCTTAGAGAATCAGAAGGGTCCTTTGCCTTGCGACACGGAGAAAAGTCCTATAGATACCGTAGAGGCAGTAACCCCAACATGTGGCAACCAAATGGGAGAAGATGATGCTGACAATGAAATTTTTGAAGAAACAGATAAAGATGTCAGCATACAACTTGAGGAGGCACCTAGGAACAACCTTGCTCTAGTACTTTATGAGTCCTTCATGCTTCCAACTCCATCTACCCAGAGATTCCAGCAACGCGTTAAAGATAAGCAGTTTTTGGAATTCCTTGATATATCTTTAAAACTGCACATTAACATTCCTTTTGCAGAGACTCCAGTTCAAATGCTTATTTGTGCAAAAATTTTGAAAGAGATACTGGTAAACAAAAGGAAGCTGGAAATATATGAGACAGTTGTGCTGATTGAAGAATGCACAACCATTAAACGACACAAACTGTCTCCAAAATTGTTGGAATTTCATCCTCCTTGAACAACGTGGAGATAGTTTGGCTGAAAACTATAAAGCAAGCGCTTCTTGGGAGGCAACCCAAGTACTTTATGGTCATTTAGTTAGAAATTTTTTGTTAGCAGTTTGGTGTGAAGGCTGTCACCATATGCTCATCACAGCTCCATTTTGACAACCTACAATTAGGGGAGTTTTCCTTGTTCTTTCCTTACTATTGCTTTATTTTTTTCTATCATTGAGGAAAACACTTCATTTAAGTTTGGGGGTGCTGCTGCTATTGTTGGAAGTGTGCTGTTTTGTTGGGTTGTGTTGGAGGTTGTGTGTAGTGGAAATTGCTGTTGTGTTGGAAGTGTATTGGAAGTGCTTTTTGTTATGCTTGTTGTGCTGGAAATGTTTTGTTAGAAGTGTTGTGTTAAAATTTTCTGTTTGGTGTTAAAAGTTGTGTTAGAAAGTCTATTTTTTTTTTGGTGCAAAATCTTTTTCTTGTGTTGGACCATGATTTCTATGATTGGATTCTTTATTGTGCATTCTTGGTGATTCTTAGAGAGATGTAGATTTTGTTCAAACTTGCAATTGTGGTATGAGTTAAGTATGATTTTGATTATGTTGATTTACTTATTGAGCACTTAAAGTCTGCATTTTCTTGAAATTGTGTGTATCTCTAGAGAACATTCATGTGAAGTGTGTGATTTTCTTATATCTCACCCGAATCTTAGAATTTGCTTGATTTCCTCTTGAGGCGAAATCCTAGGTTGCATCTAACTGAGAAAATGATTTAGGCCATCTTTGGATCGATTGAGCCTTTCAAGCCCACCTTATTTACTTATCCCCAGTCACCCTATTGAGCCTTATTCTTATCTTGATTTTGTTAAATGACACTTGCACATATATCTCTTAGCCTTTTGATCAATTTGTCCTATTGTCCTATTCCCATGAACATATTGACTTCTGGTGTATACAAGTTTATTTGAGCATGAGAAAAGTCGAGGGGAAGGATTTAGTATGGGAAGAAGTTGATTGCAATGATTATGTGTGACACAATTTGTTGTTTTTGTAAATGTTAATGCAAATGCAAATGAAAAAAAAAAAAAAGAAAAGCATTTGCTTTAGGATGAAATACTCTTATTATCTTTTGTAAGATTCAAGTCACATAGTTCTCTAAAGGAGACCTTTGAGCACTATTATTGAATATCATTGATAAGAGAGGATTGAGGTGGCTATATGTGTAAATGCTTTTGTTTTTGCTTTGTCATTGCACACATGATTGTGGCTTTTGGATATTGTCAAAGTATGATTGGACAAGAAAGAATGAGACTAAGTGGTGGTAGAAAGATCATCTTTATGGAGTAAAAAGGTAGAGAGGGGCTAGAGTTTTGATGAGATCCTAGAAAGTAATGTGTTCATGGGTTATTTGAGCTTAAATGACTTCCATATTACCCTTAGCCCAGCCTTACATTACAAGCTTATGAAAGTCCTATTGATTCTTGATTAGATGATTGACTTACATTAGTGGAGAGAGGAATGAAAAGCAAACCTATGAGGTTTGGTTAAAGATTTTGAGATGTTGCATATTAATGTGGATCTATTTGGAGTACATGCAATTGAGACAAAATGTGGACTCTCACACACACACGTGGTTGACATAGTTAAGAGTCTATCTTACCTTATAAACCAATTGCAATGTTTGGATGAAAGTTATGTTTTTCTTTGAATTGTTAAGTTGAGCAATTATGGGTAAACATCATGGAAGGATTGGTTGTATGTGTTGTTTAGTTCTTTTGCTCGAGGACGAGCAAAATTTTAAGTTTGGGGGTGTGGCATTGTTGTTTTGGAAAATACTATGGAGTGATTGGTGGTGTTAGAATATGTTGTTTAGTGCTTTTTGTGTGTAATTTCTAGTGCTTTTTGTGAGTAAATTTTTTTTATGTTGTCATAATGTGTTGTTCAGAGCTTTTGCTCGCGGACGAGCAAAAAGTTAAGTTTGGGGGTATATGTGGCATTGTTGTTTTGAAAAATACTATGGAGTGATTGGTGGTGTTAGAATATGTTGTTTAGTGCTTTTTGTGTGTAATTTCTTGTGCTTTTTGTGAGTAAATTTTTTTTATGTTGTCATAATGTGCTGTTCAGAGCTTTTGCTCGAGGACGAGCAAAAAGTTAAGTTTGGAGGTATTGATGACTCTATATTTTATAGAGTTATTAGTAGTATTTTAGGTAATGTTTAATATAGTTTTTATTAAATTATATTTGTATTTAATTATATTTAATTATATTTTGTGTCATTTTATGCAGCAAACCCAAAATAAAAGAAAAAGAAGAAAAAGAAGGAGAAAATCATGAAAAAGGAATGAAAAAGAAGAAAAGTAAAAGGTGGAAAAACAAGTGGAAAACACGTGGGGACCGTAACAGAGGGAGAGGCAATTATCACGCGGGAGGACAAAAACAAAAAGAGGATTATCGGGCAGAACGGATAGGGAGAGAGAGTGAAAGGAGAGAAACCGGAAAAGAAAGAGAAAACAAGGAGAGAAGAGGGCTTTCGCCGGACGACCAGAGGCAGGGGGCGAACGCCGGCGCGGGAAGGTCGTGCGACAGCGGACTGGAACGTCATCTGCGTTCGTCTCCTCCGGCGACCCATTCCGACGACCCATTTCTGGCGTTTCGTGTGATTTCGTGGCGGTTTCTGGCGAAGAACGGCGAACGCCGTCGGAACCTTTTCCGTCAGATCTACACGTTTCTGGAGCGGATTTGAAGGATTTCTCTGCAGATCGGCACTCCAGGGACCTCGATCTACATTTTCCGGCAGTTTCCGTGAAGAATGGAGGCGGCGCGTAGAAGCTCACGGCGGCGCGTGACCGGCGACTGGCCGACGCGTGGTGGAGGCGCGTGGCAGCGCGTGGAAGCTCCTTTTCACCCCGTTTTTCAGACAGAATCTTCTCCTCCCCCTTATGTGCAGATTTGTGCAACTTATTTTGTGATTTGAAGACATTTTTGGTGACAACTTAATGTTTTTAATTTACAGAATGTGTTGTTTAATTTCCTACACTGTTCTTGTTTGTGTAAATATGTTGTTTTAATTTATTGTGTTAGAGCTATGATGGAACTTAATTATGACGTATGAATGATATGATTATTTGTGTTTTGTGAGATATTTTATGAATGTGAAGTTGCATGTTACTGATCTTAATGCATTTAAGTGAGTAGCTACCACTTAGATGATTTGATTTGCATATTTGAGTTCGAATGACGACGATATGCAGTTGCTTCATGTAATATGCAACCATAGATTAATATGGATAGAAATATACCATATGATTTGTGTGGCTTTAGGTGTAAACTGGAATATTCACATATCTTAATGCGCTTAGTTCATTTAATTCATATGTAGACTCACAGTGGATTAATGAGCTAAGTAGGTTCGCTACACCTAGACATAGGGTAGTGAATAAGTTAGGAAATTCCGCCATCACATAAGTAGAATTAATCTTGCTAGCATGGATAATAAACATTTGTACTGAGTAATTAGGTGAAATCAAAAGCTCTAGCACATTTCGTTTATTAAGTTTAAATTAAATTTAGTTATTTAATCAATGTTTTACCATTTTAGTTGGCTAGATAAACTTTAGAGTCTATTCACCATTAGTAATTAATTAGTTTAGTAAACACTAGTCTTCGTGGGACGATACTCATACTTATCATTATATTACTTGTTCGACATGTACACTTGCATGTAGAATTTCACCGAACACTACCTATATATGCCTTTTGAGAAAGCCCCAATAAACGCCGAGAACGGTTCCTTTGAATTTCAATCCCTAAAACATAAGTTGCTTCACCGAGATCCTTCATATCAAACTGAGTTGACAATAATTCTTTAGTCTCATGAAGTAACGTTTGACTATTACTCGCAAGTAAAATGTCATCCACATAAAGGACAAGAAAGATCGGAGTGCTCCCACTAATCTTGGTGTATATACAACGATCTACTCTATTCTCCACAAAACCACATGAAGTGATAAAACTATCAAACCTTATGTACCACTGTCTAGAAGCTTGCTTTAATCCATAAATAGACTTCTTAAGTCTACAAACAAGCTTTTCTCCTTCTTTCATTTCAAAACCTTCAGGCTGTTTCATATACACTGTTTCATCTAGTGTTCCATTCAGAAAAGCAGTTTTAACATCCATTTGGTGTAATTCCATATCAAAATGAGCTACTAGAGCCATTACGATTCTAAAGGAATCTTTAGAAGATACTGGAGAAAAAGTTTCATTATAATCTACTCTTTTTTTCTGTGTGAAACCTTTTGCTACTAATCTAGCTTTAAACCTTTCAACTTGACCAGTAGAACTCCTTTTGGTCTTATATACCCATTTACAACCAACAGGTTTACAACCTTCAGGTAACTCAACTAGTTCCCAGACATCATTATGCTTCATTGATTGCATTTCATCTTGCATTGCATCTAATCACAACTTTGCTTGAGAACTAGATATTGCTTCTGTATATGTTATTGGATCCTTCATAACTCCTATATCATAATCATGTTCACCCAAATAAACTAAATAATCTGGATGAATTGTAGACCTTCTTTCTCTAGTTAATCTTCGAAGTATAGGTTCAGGATCTTGATTCTGCACTTGATGTTCTACAACTGGATCTATAACAGATGATGAAGACTCAGAAGTCCTTACAGTTGGTACTATAGGCATTTCTATTGCTTGAGTAGGTAAAGAAAACGTCACAAACGTGCCTACTACATCTGCATCCTGAATTGGTGAAGGAGTACTTACAACATTTTCCACTACATCAAGCTCCAAAAACTTTGCAGTTTGAGACTCTACAATTCTAGTCCCTCCAGATGGCTTATAAAAACGATATCCCTTAGAATATTCAGGATAAGAAACAAAGTAACATCTTGTAGTCCTTGAATCCAACTTGCCTAGAGTTGGATTATACAATCTTACCTCTGCAGGACATCCCCAAACTTTTAAATGGTTTAAACTAGGTACACGACCAGTCCACAGCTCAAATGGCGTAAGTGGAACAGCTTTTGTGGGTACTCGATTGAGTATATAAAGAGCTGTTTTCAAAGCTTCTCCCCATAAGAAACCAGGTAAATTAGTTCTACTAACCATACTTCTCACCATATCCATAAGAGTCCTGTTATGTCTTTCAGCTACACCATTTTGTTCAGGACTCCCTGGCATTGTAAATTAAGCAACTATTCCGGAGTCTTCTAAATATTGAGCAAACGGGCCTTTAATCTGTCCAGCATCGCCATGTTTGCCATAGTATTCTCCCCCTCTATCTGACCTAACAACCTTGATTATTTTTCCCAACTATTTTTCGACTTCAGTCTTGAAAATCTTGAATTTATCAAGAGACTCAGACTTTTCCTTAATCAAATACAGGTAACCATAACGGGAAAAATCATCTATAAATGTAATGAAATATACATTTCTGCATAAGGTTGATGTATAGGGTCCACTGATATCAGTGTGTATAATCTCTAAGAGATAAGAACTGCGATTTGCAGTCTTTTTCTTTATCTTGACCATTTTGCCTCTACAACAATCAACACATGTCTCTAGATCATCTTTAAAAGGAGGAAGAATGTTAGACTTTATCAATCTATCCACCCTCTCTCTAGAAATGTGACCAAGCCTTTTATGCCACAGCATGTATGATTGCTCTTTAGGTAAAGATCTTTTTGGAACAACCTTTTCAATATTATAGACATTATAAGGAGATAAACTTAATTGATATAAACCATAAGATAAAACACAAGATCCAACTTTATTTGAATTGTAAAACAAAGTAATCATTGAATTCTTTATTTCAAATGCATAACCATCCATGTCTAAAACAGAAACAGAAATTAAATTTCGTCTAAAAGACGGTATATAAAAAGTGTTCTTCAATAACATTTGAAAACCTGAATCTAATGTTAAAACAATATCTCCCACAAAGTCTACAGGAACTTTAGCATTATTCCCAACTGTAAGCCATAGTTCATCTTTACTTGGTCTCCGCTTGTTTATGAACCCCTGAATGGTAAAAGCAACATGATTAGTTGTACCAGTATCTAGCCACCAAGAACTTGATGGGGCTATAGATATATTAGATTCACAAACAAAAACCAAAGAACTATTACCTGCTAGCTTGTGCTTTTGAAGCCAAGATTTGCATTTGTTACACTTTTTCTTCATGTGACCTTTCTTCTTACAGAAGAAGCAACTATCACTCTCTCTTAAAGAGTGTTTTCTTGACCCCACCTTTATGACCAGATGAACTAACATTCTTAGAGGTTGAAGGAATACCTGGATGACTTGGTGCAACTACTCTTCTGCCTTTCCCCACATTTGAATTAGGAGAATACATTACCATATGCGACTTGTCTCGCTTCAACTTCTCTTCCTCAGCTACTACTTTAGCAATCAGATCATTAAAAGACTAGCTTTCCTCCTGATTATTATAGGCAGTCTTGATTATTCCAAATTCAGGAGGAAGCAAATTCAGAGCATGGTGGACAACACACGCATCAGGGAGTGCAACATCCAAAGCCTTAAGCTTTGATTGGTAATCTACCATTCTGATGATGTAATCTCTTACATCACCAGCTCCATCATACCTCATGGCATATAATGCCTGAAGTAGCTGCCCTGTTTCAGCATTTGAAGATACCTTATACCTGCTCTTTACAGCTTCTATAAATGCCTTAGCAGTACCATCCACAGGCAACCCACTCCTAAGATGATCCATGATTGATCTCTTCATGGACAATAAACAAATCCGATTACTCCTTGTCCATGATTCAAAAGTCTTCTTTTGCTCTTCAGTACTCTCTTCAGTAAGAGCAGCTGGCTGTTCTATAGTGAAAGTAGAATGTACATCTGCCATCTCCATTGCGAACATAACATCCTCTTTCCATCTTTTAAAGTTCGCACCCGTAAGTGTCTCAATAGTAATCATTTGGTTGTTGATAGGAAAGGTGACTGAAAGTGAGCCAATACAACATTAATAATATACGAGTACTATATAAATACAATCACATACTTGGAGATTCAACAACTCTATCATGTAAACACCTTTGGGCAGAATACATAACAATCAATGTAAAATCTCAGCATAGTAAAGGCCATGAGAATATTCTAATTTTCATAATCTACCACCTTTGGGTGTATAGACTAATCCAATTAGTCTAAACACATGCATTTTAACTATGCAACTCTTTATGTTCTAATATATAATCACCTCCTTTGGGAGTATGACTATATACTAAAACTAAAAACGTCTTCATCCGCATGAGAAAACTTCTTGAACACAACTAAGTTGTGCAACTTTGGCAGTCACAACCTAATTGGATCATTCTCATACTGCGAGACATGCTTTATGTCTCATTAGAATATGAATTAACACTTTAACAGATTCAACTAAATGCATGCTTCAATTACATATACTATAATAGCATACAGAGTATGTCTATAGACAAACTTAAGCATGAAAGAAAATAAACAAGATGTCAACATACATGCTCCAAACTTTAAAGTATCAAAAGAGACTGAAAAGATATATAAAACATATCATATAATATATCAAAATGTTTGTTATTCAAAAATACACATTCTGGTTCAAACTGCACTCAATTTGGACCATCCACGTGCTCTCACGTGCCAGTCAAAGTTTCTGGTCAAAATAGTTGATTTTTTTTTTGTTGACCATTGACCACTAACCGTTGACCGGGTCGGGTTGACCCGTTGACCGGGTTGGGTTCATGGACCCTAATGGATCGGACTGGGTTGACCCAAATGGGCCTAACCCGGATGGGCCGGATTGGGTTGACCCGAATGGGCCGGTCCGGTCACCCAAATGGGCCGGACCGATCACCCGAATGGGCCGGATCGGTGACCCGATCCGAATGGGTCAGATCGGACACACCCTGATGGGCTGGGCCGACCCCGATGGGCTAGGACGGGACGGGCTGAGCCCGATGGGTCAGGACGGGTCAGGCTGACCCTGATAGGCCAGGCCGGCCCACCCTCAATGGGTCGGACCATCCTGACCCGGGTCCAGCCCTGGTTGGGTCTAGACCCGGATGACCCGCGAAGCGGGTCAATCCAGCTATTCGGGTCGAAAACGACCCAAACGGAACCTGAATGAACCGCGAACGATTTCGTTCACGATTCGCAGATTCGTGCAAAATTAGCACGAAATCTGCATCGATTCCGGCACAGATTGGCCGGAAACACATGGAAAAACTGTTCTTTGGTCGATTAAACGCTCAAAAATGACCAAATTTGAACCTAAAAGTTAGGTTTTTAGGCAAAAACAAAAAATTGACTCAAAAAATGCGATTTTTGTGCTAAAAGTTCATGTAGAACTGTAGATCGACTTGCACAGAAGTGGATTGTAGAGAGAAACATCACAATCCGATTGAAATTTCTTCAAATTTTGCCCGATAATGCGATTTGGGATTTTGTTAATTTGAAAGTTTTGAAAATTACAGTTTGAACCCAAATAATCCAAAAATTGTATTTCCAAATCATAAACAACACCCCAAAGTTTAGCAAATCACATTTTGACCCGAATAGAAAAACAAACACGATTTTGTAAACCAAATAAAAATCAAAACTGAATTTTAGACCTCATCTACGATGCTCCGATACCACATGTTAGAAAAGAAACTTTATAGGATCTGCGTAGACAGATCTAAAACACCGTTTGTAAGATTTTCATTTAGCAAACAAATAAAAATAGAATTCAAAGAAATATACCGCTCTTGCGAACCATTCTTTCGTCGTTGTAGACCCAATAATGCTCTTTGAAATTCGGGCTTAGGCGAATATCCTCTATTCTCATAAGATTCATTGGCTCGATGAGAGAACCTAGGTTTCGCCTCTTTTGTGAAAAAAAAAAACAACCTTATGAAACCCTAAGAACATTACGTATTTATATGAGTTAGAGGATAAGACCTAGCCTTACCTTATGTGCAACCCAATAGGCCCACTCATCACGGCCCTATTTGGTTAGCCACGGCCCACATCAGCCAGTCCATATTTAGAACTTTCATGGACCAACATAATATAGCCCACTTTAGTAAGCTTAAATAAAAATTAAGCTAACAGTGTTCAGATCGATGCCATTGCTGGATGCAAGTCTTCTCGCCGGCGACACCGACAAGAAAGCTCTCTCGGTGCAAAATGAATCATTGGTAAGATAGTATTGCATAACGAATCCGTCCATATCTGGGTGTTGCTTGAGTTTGGTCTTATGGAGTCCTGGACTCGGCTTCTGAGGGTTGGAGCCTTCCGGGCTTGGGTATGGCCGGAAGAAGGGCGAGTTGTTTATGGAGAACAGCGAGGGGGAGCTGGTCTTGTTTGATCCTTCTCTACGAATAGTAAGAAATTTTCAGTTGAGGAGATAAAGGAAATAAAAAGGAAAAAAAGAAGTTGGGGCTGAAGGAATCATTATAGGTTTTTGGTTACACACCAAGTTTGATTTCGATGGACGGAGGGTTTGAACGTTCAGAGTAGGATGTGTCCTGAATAATGGACCTCACGACAGAATGAGTTTTTGTCACAGTTTAGTAGTTGCATTTTTGTTTGAGTAATAGTCATGGAATTGACATTTTATCTTCTTAGTTATGCGTCCGTGGTGGTTGGGTATTTTAGGTGCTTATTTTATTTTATTTTATAGATAAGGCTATTATGCTGAGGTGGGATGATTGGAATGAGATAAGGCGCCATTTCTGTGGGCAGTATTTCATTCTGTCCTGCCTGTTGTTTCGTAAATTGATAAAGAGTTTATTAGGCCGTGGAAGGCAATCAATGTGTGTGATCCATCCAACTTTTGTGCGGAGCCCATTGGTTGAAACTTCATTAATAAAGGAGGACTTTTGGCAATTTTGGTATTTCTGCTATAGACCTTTTGATTGGTTGAAGGGATTTGCTTTCTACGGATTAAAGTCTGCATATGGATATAGATTCTAATGTACCGTGCAGTATTATGGCACTAGCAGCTTATATACCTTCTACAGTCTCATCTCTATTTTCTGGGGTATAATGCTTTCCTTGGGCATCTGTATGTTTTCTCTGGGAAATTTTTGGTGTTCTCAGTGAATTCGTTCCTTGGATCCCTGATGAGAAAGGAAAGGAATAATGCAGGCTGCCTTTGTGATTCTCTATGGAAGTCGCATGGCAATTTGGAGTAGAATCATTGTCTCATTTGTACTTTGTTGTCCGTTCTGTCTCTCTTCTTGTTTTCCTCTGCCTAAAATAAGCAATGCCCAGGAGTTATGAAAGCCATTCTATTGGCATATAACATATGAACACCAAGGGACTAGTAGGTGCTCTAAGAAGCAACATTCTCGATGTCTAACAGGGAACCAATCCGATCGTCTTCAATGCAATTAGCAATTAGATTTTTTCGAGCATAAATTTGGCTTTAGGCTAAAGCCCCTCTGATTCGAAATATGGACTTCTTCCCATTTAGTAGTCAATGTTTGGTAGGACAATATCATAAAACTTGAGCTTTATACAATATCACAAAGGTTTACTCAATTCTCTAAAACTAATAATTAAGAAATAAGATATCGTTGCATGTGATGAATATTCCAAAACCATAAACTCATTTTTAACATATCTTGATTTAATCCATAAACAATAAGTATTTAGTATTATATTTTAAATTTGATATCATGTTAAAAGAATTTACTTATTTTCTTAAAATTAATTATTTAGAGAATACAATACTTTTAAATTTAAGGTGGAACTTAAAACTAATATATTAGTGACATTAAATATTTTTTTCCCTCGATAAGAAAAATATTATGCCAAACCAATAAAAAAGCGTGTAATGGATGTGACGGCTCTGGAAAAGTTGAAGAGGGCCCATAGGCAGCATCATGGCAAAAGCTCACAAGGTCCTCCCGCTATTCAAAAGCCGAAAACCCTGTCAAATGGAAGTAATGCTTCCATGAGTGCAAAGGGGCCATTGGGAAAGAAAGTTATGGTGAAAAGCCGTTAGTTCCGGTGTGCGTCTAAAGTCCCCACAAATTAGGAGCGCTATGAGGAAGAAACTGAAGATCTATATGCAACCGGTGCCATTAGGTATCTCATCGTTTATCTTCATCGTTTTGGGCTCATAATTTCTTCTCACAACCTTATTCTAGAGGCATGGAAAAAAAATTAAATTACAATTGGCCTGATATGGATGAAACGTTGAAGTTTTGCTATAAAGCTCCCTCTTGGCGAGAATGAGGCATGGATGTTAGCAAACATTGGACATGCTGCCTTAGGGAGACGTGTTACCCACTGCCCACTTGTGCTATCGGCGTGAGTAATGGCGGAATTTATTAGGATTCGCTTTTCATGTTCTCTACCAGCGGGTGGGAGCTTAATCTCAGTCATGTTTATATTTAGATAGCTTTCCTTCATGACCTTATGACTGGTCTGTCCTTCTCATTTTTCAGACTAAATATTTATCCTGTTTAAGTAACTTAAGCGATTTATGTATTGATCCAAGTTTTTATCCTGTTTAAATAACTTTGGCGGTTTATGTATTGACCAAAGCACTTGTTGGACATATTGGTATTTCTAAATCACTTTTTTGCATAGCTTTGTTGTCCAGCTAAAAATGTTTTCATCTATTTCATGTTCTTATAGTTTGTAGTTTCATCACTTTTAATCGGATAGGTTTTTGGAAATGAGCACCTTTGACAGAAGAAAGATTCTTTTTATCTTCTAAGATTCTCCCTGCACCCTTCATACCTGAAAAAAAAAAAAAGAAATAGAAAAGTATGTCAAGATCAAGTTTAACAGTTTTGCTTAATGTTCCTCAATTATTTTATCACATTTCTCTTTCGATTTTCTTCTCCGCATATAATTCTTCACAATAATATGAGGATTTAAGTTGTGGAGATTGTGACACTTGTGCTAAGTTCATTGTTTACAATTTAACCAAAGGGATAGTCATCTGTGATTATTCAAAATGACTAGTAAAATCGTAACTAGAGTGTCCAAATCACTTTAAAAAGGTATCTTCAGTTCATAAAAAACTAATATAGAGTTTAACATCTATAAGAACCTTCATAATCTATATACTACTGCAAGCAATATATCCATCTAGTATGAAAGAAAAGTTTTCGGATTTGATTGGGAAAAATCGTAATACCTTGAAATTTAGTCTCATATTGGGTGGGTAATTTACCATATTGAATAGGTAGGTGAGAGAAGGGTATATTGGGTGGGTAATTTACCACATTGAATAGGTAGGTGAGAGAAGGGTTCATAAAGGGCAAGTTTGACATTGGTTGTTTATTAGATAAGTCTAGGCTTTATAGATAATTCTAGCAAGCTCTAATTGCAATTTGATTAATCTTTTGGATTAATGGATCATGACATTTTTCAAGTTAAATATAGTGGAGCTTTATGATTTCTTTTCTTTTTAAGTTCCTTTATTGATGCTATGAATAGGGATTTGGCTCTCTCTCTCTCTTTCTCTAAATCCAACTCATTTTTTGCTGCTATTCTTGACTTGAAATTAACCTAGCCTTATGTTTATGTGTATCTATTTCTAAAATCATTTCAACAATTTTACATTTGTGCCAATTTCTTAGGAATTTTTAAGCACCATGTACATTTGGCCTTCTTTATATTTCAAATAACTAAAATATTGTCATGAGTTCTTTATTTTCATTTCAAGCCAAAGTGGTATTAGAGCCACATTACCTACTATTCCAAACTTATTACCTCTTAGTGCCACTACTACCAAATAACTTCTTAATGTGTAGAAAAGTATTAAGGACCATAAGTCCTACACTAAAAAAGAACAATCGAAAGATAAAGTTTCAATTTAAAAAGGATCTTCGAATTCATGAGCTAACTTTTGAAGTTAAAAAATAAGTTAGCTCGTTAAGACTATTTTTATTCAAAATTTCCTCTAAAAAGTTAGATTAAAAAAGATTAAATAGTTAAAATATATCTTATGTTATTGGTAGCTCTATTCAATCTTTTGATGGCATGGTTGCAACCCATTGGCATTGGTATCCCCTCTATTACAATCACTCCTCAACTTATCTTTTTCTTTCTTTTCCTAAAAGTAGGTTGTTTTGATGATAGGACAAAGGGTTAGTCAATTTGAAATACATGTGTCTGTTTATAGACCTTAACCACTTAATGGCATACTTGGAAAAACTTAAAGATTATTTGATATCATATAAATCAATAAAAATTATATCTAACTTTTTCCTAAAAAACATATAAATAACATAGATTTTCAAAATGCAAAAATGTCAAAAGAAGCTTGGGAAAAAGGGTGTTGCTAACTAAAAGAAACCATAACACTTATTAACGAGGGCTACATCTTCTTCCCTTTTAAATCATATTGTTTTGAAAAATCGAATATTCAATATATATATATATATAAAAGACATCATATTCATATATTGATCATGCACTATCTTTTTAAGAAATATGATTATAAAAATAAAAATTCTTTAAAAAATTAATGAATGGGAAGGGGACGAAAAATAAACAAACGTTTGCTTTTGTTTTTTTTTTCAAGGAAAAAGATTGATATCTTGAATTTGAATTGAAAATTTTTGAAATTTTAATTTATTCTTTCAAGAAAGAAATTGTGCCATAACTTCTCCAAACTAACAACAGTTAAAATCTCCATTCTTCTAGCTTCTCATATCTTCCAAACTTGGATTTCTCACACTGTCAAAATCTAACACGAAAATGGAGAAACCGGTCAAACTTTTGCTTTAAATACCATATCATTTGTCTTCTTTAGCTGTGTAATGTAAGTCACACCCATTGCAACGTGGTTGTCTTTCTTGTTTCACACCCCAATCAACCGTCGCTAACAAGATTCCATTCACGCCCTTTATCGCTTTGCTGGTGATGGAGTTAGATTTCAAGCACCAAACTTTGGTTCTAACGGTTCAGAGGATGAGTTTTTGATGATTCCTCAATGGCAACCATTAGGTTTGCTTCGTCTCTGTCTTTTTGTCTTGGACGGAGTGAGACGAGAGCTTGTTGAGGCATCAATGATGTTAGGGTGAAAAGAAGCATCGGAGAGCCCGGATTAATGCTCATATTGAAATTCCAAAGTTAAAACCAGAAGCTAAGAAGGTTATGTTAATACTGCTTAGTGGACAATATTTGAGCTGTTGTTTATAAGCCAAAATGTTGTTTATATATTATCGATGAATAGAAATTGTGAGAATTTAATGTGAAGTTTGAAATTTTTTGCATATGTGATGTGAGCAACAAAGTAAGAAGAATTATATTGCTAGTTTTAAAGGAGTCAAGGGTTTTGATCGTTCTTTTATATGCATATCCTAGGCTGAAATTATTTGAATCCATTAACTTGTATAATATGTATGGTTATGGGAGAATAGTGTTTTAAGTAGTGAAATGAAAACAAGTCATGTTAATTCTCCTACTAATTGTACTCTTGTAGTGCATTTTAAAATGGGATAGCTAAATGTCAAATCACAACTTCATAAATCAACAAAGCATCATTGCTTGCTAAAATAATTGGTCACCTAAAGAAACAAAAGATGAGAGTAACAAATATCATAGTTCAAGTAAAAACTAAAGTAATTAGTTTACCAAGCACTTGCTTTTTTATTTGATGAACACTTTGAGTCATAATAGTACTTTCAAAGGGGCTTACTTTTAAGTAAGACACAAAATCTATTATTATTACAAGCCTTAATAGGCTCATTATTTCATGATCTTGTGAATAATTAAAAAAAAAACCCTAAAATGATCATGATAGTGAAAGAAGCAAACACTAAAAACTCAAACAACTTAAAAGCAATATAGTTTAACTGCTCCAAGAACATTTCTAAATTCTCCCATACCAATGCTTTTATAACTTGGTTACCAACAACATGCAAAGTATAGATTAATAACCACAACTTAGATAAATTCACCCACTACAAAGGTTTATAACTTGGTCTCCTACAACACACACAATATTGATTAATAGCCACAACATAGGTAAATTCCCCCACTGCAAAGGTTTTATAACTTGGTCACCAATAGAAAAAAAAAATCCATACAAAAATAGTAAAAATAAACCAAATGGAAAACTGTTAAACATCAAAAGCTTAAAATAATTAACTTCAGAAGAATCCAATAGTAAGAGTAAGAATCACTTAAACCACAATATTAGGAATCACTTTAGCAAGAGAATCCCTTAACTTCTGAGCTTGAAAAGATGCCTAAATAGTATAGTGGAAAGGTTTTGTTTTATTAACTGCATACAAGGAATGATATCTAAATTGTGATTGGGTAAGAATATTAAAGAACTAGAAATTAAGTATTCATTAATTAGACAAAGTAAATTTATTCTAAATTATCATATAATAATCATACAGAAAACAAGCAAGTTGTGCTTTCCTTCGTGATTGAATGCCGTAAGCACATTTATCTTTCCTCACATTGGAAGTACTAGCTTGCTTTCAACTTTCTATTTACTTTTCTCCCTGTAAAAGGAGAATCACTTTATGCTGGTTCATTGTTAAATGTTCAAACTGCATTAACACGACGCTAGTCCTATATTTTTGCCCTTTTCATTCTAATATATGGTTCTTTACGATAACCATCTCACTCTTTGGATATATGATCCTAATATTTTCTGCTTTTTTTTTAATTCTTTTTCTCCAGGTCCTATGACGGTTGCATGCACACGCTTTGACAATAGATGTTCTCTTTTGTTTTGTCTCTCCCGTACTATTCTTGGAGGCTTGTAGCAGAGTTTGTCAGCGAGTCAAGGCATATTTGACAAAACTACCCCCAACAGTCCTTCTTCCCCGCTTCCCCAACTTATTAATACCCAACAACATGAAGGTGAAATATGTGTATTCAGGCTTTTTTCGTATAAGGAAACTACATGGGGTGGTTCTTCTTTAATTGTTGAAGCTAAAAGTGATCTTGATCTGAGTTAGGTTGCCTTCTCCTACGAATAAAGCTATTAAGAGTAGGCTGCAAAATGTACAACGTTAGATTGGGTAGTAGGGTGATGTGGTTGATTTTAGGAAACTTTGCTTTCGTCTTCTTAGGAACTGTTAGGTCAAAATGGGCGCATTTGGTGAAATAAGAATTTCCAAGCAAAACACTGACCGAGCATGTAAAGAAAGATACAGTGTGGAAGCCGCAAAAGTGTTGCTTTGGAAGTTGGGATCTTTTTCCTAGTAACATTAGCAGGAATTGGTGATGGTAAGCCCATGAGCAAATGATCTCAACCCAATTAGCCGAGTGAAATGCACGACCATGTGGAAAGATGGATATGAGGATTGGTCTTGATCTCTTCCTCTCCCATTGCGATGAAGTGAGTCTGATGCCTGAGCTTGTTTACCCATAAAAGATATGGCACCAGGATTTGCATATGCTGTCGGGATAAACCTAGTTCCAGTGTTCTCTCTTTTTGCCACTTGAGGAAAACGTATAAAGCTCGTGTTTACGGGCAACTGGCCCTGGACTAACAAGGGTTATTGTTTTGTCTGAAACGCAAGTTATAGAGATTGTATATTTGTATCTTTTTTTCATTCTTCTTCGAAGCCCAATTTTATAATCTTTACATTGAAACTTATATTTAAGTTGCTTAATATATATAGGTATATATATTTGTATAGTTAAGAGCAAAATGTAAGTAAATCACGACACACATTACTCAACGGCATTTTTTTGCACTCAGTGTGCTAGCCTTGCCCATTTTGAGTTCATGAATGACCAAATGGATGCATTATTAACTTTACTAGGGGTAGAAAAGACCTGTCCGAAAAGACATTCCTAACTTTTGGTAGTTTTCAATGGAAATAGTATGCCAAAACTAAACTGTAAAAAGTTATGCACTTAATACATATTTGATTTTTCTTTTCTTTTTTTACATAAATATCTTCAAACAATAAAAGAAATGCTGACTTGCAAATATAATAACCGGTCCTACTCATTACACCGTGTTTTATCTCCTTCACTACTAAACCAATCAGCAGTTGAAAATTGTTCAATTTTAAGGTCATCTTCTTCCACATCACCTAAAGAACAATTTAGGGAAATAAGATCACAAAATTAGCTTTAGGAACAAAAGCATTTTGCTAGCCCTTGACCAAGAATGATGCTAATTGGTGGGAGGACCATATGCATTCACAACCAATGGCAGGAAAAAAGACAATGAGCATTACTATGGGCACAAAGAATGAAAAACAGGCAAAATATAGTTAAATTTTTTTGCGTAGAGCTATGGGAAAGAAATGTGTGGACACAAGTTCATGGATAGAGTAGATTGTGGTATCCAATGTTACCATTTGACCTATCGATTCCATTGGCTGGTTTAACTTACAAGGAGATAAGATGTTGCAATTATCATCCTTATTATGCTTGCAAGCAAAAACTTATAATTTTTATGATTATCTTCCTTTTCAGTATGATTTCAACCACTAGTGAAGATTCAGGTAAGGAGTCTTGAATATATATTAAAGTTCCAATAGGAACTAGAGAATTCTCTATAAGCAGAATTTCTTGTAGTGAAAGAATAATTGAAGTGACCTTAGAAAAGACGTAAGTGCTTAAAAACATGTAATATTGTTTCTTATTGTTAGAAAAATTACAAATGACATGAAAAGGACACAATAGAGAAAATATGCAATTTCTTTGTACTTTTTAATGACAATCTTTAGTAGAAAATCTTAATATAAAACAAAAGATACTTTCTTTTATGTCCATAACATTTTGAACACTTAATCTCTGGTGGTGACATGGTACTTTCTGGACCATCTCTTTCCAAAAGATATTGCTTTGTATGGTGTGGCAAAGATTATTTCATGTCTGGTTCTTTTACAAATTAGTGAGGAGCCTAATCATTCAATTTCCTATTTTAAGGACTCAAGGTTGAATAAAATCTGCATTAGATCAACTTGAGTTTCAATACTATCTAAGCCAAAGCCAATTCATAACTTGGAAAGACAATTTTCATATTGAAATACTACTTAATGATTGTAATTTTTTTAATACGAAAAATAAGCCTAAAAAATATAATTTAGAAACTAGGTTATGAAATTAAAGAGACATTTTGTATATTTAAATATTATTCAAGAATTCTATTTTTCCATTTTAGAATTAAGTACCATTTGGTGTGAGCTAGTGTAAAGAAGAAAAACCTTAAGAACTCCAGTGGGTTTGATGCCTAAGCTTGTTTACCTATAAAAGATATAGCCCCAGGACCTGTCTATGTTGTCAAGATAAACCTAGCCCCAATGTGCTCCCTCTTTGCTGCTTGAGGAAAACATATGAAGTTTGTGTTTACACCCCACTGTCCTGGACTGACTACGGTTGCTGCTTTGTCTAAAATGCAAGTTGTGGAGATTGTATATATATATCTCTTTTTCATTCATATTACCTTGCATTTTGCTCTTACTTATATATATATATATTTGTTTATCACGATACATATTACCCAACTGCATTCCTTTGTGTTCAACACGCTAGCATTGCCCATTTTGAGTGTACGAATGACCAAAGAGATGCTTATAAAATTTACTACGGGTAGGAAACAGCTGTAGAGAAAACATCCCAAACGTTTGGTAGTTTTTAGTTGAGATAGTATGCCGAAACGAGACTGTAAAAAGATCGACTACACTAACACATATTTGAATTTCTTTTTTAACTAACTATCTTTATAGCAATAAAAGAAAGGGTATATATCTTAAATTTATATGATCTTGCCGACTTGCTGGCTTTAAGAAAATATTATTTTAATGCTTGTTGTCTTGCTCGACTTGCTGCTATTGTGTCTGCTTCGTCTCCGTCTTTGGACTTGGACGGAGTGAGACCAGGCTCCAGTGATGTTGGGGTCCAAAGAGGCGTCCGAGAGCCAGATTAAGGCTCATATTGAAAGGTTTCCGAGGTTAATACTAGGAGCTAAGAAGGTTATGTTAATATTGACTTGTGGACAATATTCAAGTTGTGGTTTATAAGCTAAAATGGTGTTTCTATATTATCAATTAATAGAAATTGCAAGAATTGGTCGTAAATTAAGGATTTAAGAAGGTTATGTTAATATTGACTTGTGGACAATATTCAAGTTGTGGTTTATAAGCTAAAATGGTGTTTCTATATTATCAATTAATAGAAATTGCAAGAATTGGTCGTAAATTAAGGATTTAAGAAGGTTATGTTAATATTGACTTGTGGACAATATTCAAGTTGTGGTTTATAAGCTAAAATGGTGTTTCTATATTATCAATTAATAGAAATTGCAAGTATCATAATTAGTCGCTTAAAGGAACAAATGAGGAAAGCAACATATATCATAGTTCAGGTAGAAACTAAAGTAATTAGCTTACCAAGTACTTGTTCTTTTACTTGATAAATATTACAAATCACAACAATTCCTTCTAAGGGGTTTACTTTTTAAGTAAAACACAAAATCTATTGTTATTACAAACCTTAATTGGGTAAATATTTCATCATTATGTAAATAATAAGGAATGACAAGAAAAAGGGCATGATGATGAAAAAAGCAAGGAATGAGCACTCAAACAACTTAAAAGTAGTATAGCTTAGCCGCTGCAAGAACACTTCTAAATTCTCCCACATCAAAGCTTTTATAACTTGGTCACCAACAACACGCACAGTGTAAACTATCAGCCACAACTTAGATAAATTGTCCCATTGCAAAGGTTTTATAACTTGGCCTCCAAAGACACGTATAATATAGATTAATAGCTGTAACATAGATGAATTCCCCCACTGCAAATATTTTATAAGTTGGTCACCAACAAAAGAAAAGGAAAATTGATATTAAAACAACAACAATAAACTAGATGGAAAACTATTAGAAAGCAAAGACCTAAAATAATTAACTTCAAAAGAAACCAATAATAAAAGTAAGAATCACCTTATACTCAATATCAGGAATCACTCTAGTAAGAGAATCCCTTAACTTCTGAGCTTGAATAGATGTCTAAATAATATAAGAGAAAATTTTAGTTTAAGTATCCACATACAAAAAATGATATCTAAATTACTATTGGCCAATAATATTAAATAACTAGTAACTAAGTATTCATTAATTAGATAGTGAATATACTCTACATTATCATATAATAATCTTACATAAAACAACAATATAAAGCCTCATTATTTGTATAAGTAGATATTGCATCTAAAACCATAAAACAATTATCGATAGTCCTCATCTTTTTCTCATTAATAATCTAAACGTACAAATCAAAACTTCACGATACATTCTTTGCTCTAAATATAATACTTTAATGTTAGGTACAAAAATTCACATTCCCTCTTCAAAATTGTAAGCAATGAATACAAATTGTGCAAATTTGATGAATGAATCATTTACTTAATTCAAAGATAAGATTGACAGCAACCTATCTACCTAGAAATTCCAGCCAATAACACTAATGTACTTAATCCTTTTGAACGCTTTCGAAAGTAGGGGAAACAATCACTGCCTCCTCTCACGACATATTGCATTTAACAAAAATATTACACCATAGTCAATGAAAACCAACACAAAAGTAGTGAAAATCAGAATCAGGATCAAATACCTCCTCGTGGCCATCGAGCTTGACATTCTCCTTTTCGAAGACCTCGGCCTCGAAGTCAAGCGAAGCCAGAGGCTTGATAGAAACCAATCTCCGGCTCGCAGCACACCAATCAGTGCTGATTCTACAAATATTAACTCTAGAATCCTTCCTTTCAAAAAAGCGACTGAGGCGTTGATGTTCGAAGATGCACGGCTCAAACAAGTTTAGAGTAGAAGCCGTCATTTGGGAGCAGAAAAAGAATTGACGCATTGGGAGGAGGAAAGAATGACCGCACTTTCCTTTGTCGAGGTGTTTCTACCCACGTTTAGGTTTAATTATTAAAAATACTAAATAAAAAATAAAAATAAAGGGAAAAGACAAAGCCAATAAGGCCAATTGATCGACCACTTGATTCGGGTTGTAAGTCTGACGTTATCAACATTTATTGCGGGGTTTAGGGTTTAGTCATAGTCCACAATACTTAACAACTATTAAACAATTAAAGTCCTTCATGTGCCACGTCCGCTTATTCTTCCGCTGTGCGCGCTTCTCTCTCCAGCAGTTTAAGGAAAATGCATCTCACCTGCAACCAGTTTAAGGAAAATGCATCTCCCTCCTCTTCCGCACGACTTTGTCTCTCCAGCAGACAGCGTCGCACGTCGCCTGGAAAACGCCCAGATTCATCCCCTCATCAAGACGCCCAAAACGGAAATCGAAAGGTCTTCTCCAAACCAAGACCGCGACGTACAAGGGAAGATTTTTGCCTCCTTAAACGGTCGAATTTTCCCATAACAGAACAGGAGAAATCTTCATCAGCCGTCAATGGAAAATCCTCTACGATCTCGTCTGGGTAACTTCTTCCCCTCGATCATGCACTTCCTGCCTTACACAAACCAGCAGATCCTGGGTCCTGAAATGGGAATCAGCCCTTTTCCACCTTGTTTTGGATTCTTTTTCTTTCCTTGTTTATAGCCCTAGATTAGGGTTGCTTCTACTTTCTGAATTCTTTTTTTTTTAATGCACGCACCCAAAAGAAAGAAGAGAGAGGGGATTCAAACCCACAAAGAACATCACTGAGCCAAGCCCACCCCTCCTAAACCCTATGTTTACTTTGAGAATCTACAAATTAAATCCGTTGGTAGAGGATATTGATTGGATTCTTTTTCTTTCCTTGTTTATAGCCATAGATTAGGGTTGCTTCTACTTCCTCAATTGTTTTTTTTTTTTAATGCACACACTCAAGAAGAAAGAGAGAGGGGATTCGAACCCATAACCTGTTGGTAGGGTTTGACATAAAGAACATCACTAAGGAAGAGAGAGGGGATTTGAACACATAACTTGTGGGATTATTGGTAGGGTTTGACATAAAGAACATCACTGAACCCTATGGGACTATCGATAGGGTTTGACATAAAGAACATCATTGAGCCAGGGCCCACCCCTCCTAAACCCAATGTTTACTTTGAGAATCTACAAATTAAATCCGTTGGCAGAGACTATTGACTGGATTCTTTTTCTTTCCTTGTTTATAGGTGTAGATGACGAGGGAAAGTTCAATGAGGTGGTTGACGACAAGGGAGTGAAGATATTGATCAAGCCCAAGGCATTGATGCATGTTGTAGGAACCGAGATGGATTTGGTAGACGACAAACTGAGGTCCGTGAAGGTTTTGACACAGTTTTTGCAGTTCAATGTTGGTCAATGTAGAATGTAACCAGAGATATGCATGCTTATAGTAATGAGCCTGCATGTTAGTATGTGTGCTGCACATTGGTGTGAACCGTCTGCAAATACTAACTCTACAATTCTTCCGTTTAAAATAGCGAACATTTCTATTTTGAAGCCTACAAATTAGTTGTTTCTACGGACAGAAGGTCATTGCCTCCCATTTCATCGATAAGGTGTTCAAGAGACGCCATTGCCGGATGAAAGTCTTCTCGGTGGCCACACCAACAAGAAAGCTCTAACGATGCTAAATGAATCCGTTGGTATGATAGTGTCACATACTGAACCCCTCGATATCTGGGCGTTGTTTGAGTTTGGTGTCATGGAGTCCAAGACTCGGCTTCTGACGGTTGAAACATTCCCGAGTTTGGGCTCGCCATCGGGTTTCTGGAAGAAGGGCGTGTTGTATGATCGTTCTCTACAAACCGTAAGAAATCTTCAGGTTTTCGGATGAGAGAATAATGCAGGCTTTTGGTTACACACCAAGTTGGATTTCAATAGAGAGAGGGTGTGAACTTTCAGAGTAGGGTGTGTACATCGAGGAAGTCTAACAATAGGGGAAAAGACTTGTCTTCACCTCAGAACCACTTTCCTCTGCTCTTGTAAATCATCGGTGTGTTGGTAGGTGACTTGGGGAGGAACAGGGCAGCTCTTTTTTGAGGCCTGGAAGGCATTCCTGTAAGTATGGAAAGTTTTTGAAATTTTTGTTATGGTTGGTATAGATTTTGATGTAATTTTGTGAGTTGTCATGACATAATTAGTTTCTGTCACAGTTTAATCATTGTATTTTTATTAGAGTAATAGTCTTGGAATTGACATTTCATTTTGTGAGTTGTGCATGCATGGCAGTTGGATATTCTAAGTGCCAAGATAAGGCTGCATTATTGTGGGCGGTATTTGAGTCCATGCTCCCTGCAGTTGTAAATTAATATGCAATTCATTAGGCCGTGGAAGGCAATCAATGTATGTGATCCATCCAACTTTTGAGCAAACCCACGGGCTGAAACTTCATAAAATAAAGGAGAATGTTAGGGCATTTTGGTGTTTTTGCTGGACTCCATGATTGGTTGAAGGGACTTGCTTCCTATCTAAAATTGGATTTCAGTACTCCTGAGATCTAAGTAGCTTATATACCCTTCATACGTCTCTAAGAGCTCCTTTTTGTATAGTTGATCCAATAACTTGACAATATGGAAAATTCTGTCTCCATTTTCTTGATAATCACAGTGATATACGGCTACAAAAACTAGTGTTAGGAAAAAGTGCAAAGATAGTGTGGTTAGGAACTTGACACTACTCTCAATTGGTACGAGTCATCTGTAGTTTTGTCGCTTTGGATAATGTTAGGCTGGAAATAATATCTCTTGCAGACGATTCATAATGCAACATGAGTTAGGATCAAGAACAGGTGTTGAATCTGCACAAGATTTGCAGTGGAAGATCCTGACTGATATCTCTACTTTCCGGTGTAGCATACTTTGCTTGGGCATCTGTTGTCTTCCTTGGGCTAATTTTTTAAGTTTCTGTGAACTCATTTCATGGCTTCCAAGTGATCATGTGGACGTTCATTCATATCTTGGTTGAAATGATTAACAAGAAAAGAAAAGTAATGCAGGCTGCCTAGAAGAAATGGGTGGTTCTCTATCTAAGTGGGAGGGGAATTTGGAGCAGAATCTGCGGCCCATTTGTCTTTTTTTTTCTTCTTACTTTTCCCCTCTGCCTAAAATAAATAAGTAATGCCTGGGAGTTATAATGCCTTTCTAGAAGTAACCTTCTCAATGGGGAAACAATCCGATCGTCTTCAGTGCTACTTGCTTGTACAGATTTTTTTTTCTTTCTTTCCTTTTCATTTTTTTGGGCCAAACTCTTGTGTTTTCTTATTATCATCTCTAAGTTCGTATGTGAACTTGGGCAACCCTTTTCTTCCACCTCTTCAAGCCAAGAGAGAAACTTCTTCCCATTTAGCAGCCACAACTCGCACTTTATCTGTGCCATTGTTGGAGTAACACTCGAGGGTCCAAACTATTTAGCTTGAAACTCTCCAACAAACTGACAAAGAAGGCAATGGCGCACACACCCCAAAACTGCTGTTTAAAGATTGAATACCTGTGCCCAGATTGCTACGGAATGGATTCTGAATACATTCTCAGTTGCCATTGTAATTGGGTTTCCAAACACTTTCACTAAGCCAACGTTTGGTAGGCTCTTTCTACTATATTCGTCGTGCCTCCTAAGATGTATGTAACAATATCATAAGGTTTACTCATTCTCTAAAACCAAAATTAAGAAAGAAGATTTACTCCAATACATGATATTGACTTTATATAGTACTTTTTTTTTTTAATATCTTGATTTCAAACATCAGAAAGCACATCTAATAAAGATCCAATCCACAAATAATCAGGATTATGCTTAAAATTTGAGTTTTGATATCATTTTTATAAGAAATTAAGGGCTTCAAACCAGGATATTAGTACTACTGGATAGTTTTCCAGTCCATGAGAAAAATATTACGCCAAACCAATAAAAACATACCTTATGTTCTTTTCTTTGAAAAAGAGAAAAGGGGGCAATGCCGGCATTTGGGCCGCCGCAGATAACTACAAAGATATGACGCCGCTTCTATAGGAACATATCGAAGAGGCCAGACGGAACACTAGTTTCATAGAGAAATTGCTGCCAGTTATTCAATTTCCATAATTGTGATAATTTTTTTGTATCAATTTGCTCACTGCAATTAAAGATCTTGAATTTTCCTGAGAACAATTATTCGCATTTATCAAACCACAACAGCAAAATGAAATACAAGAATAAATTTAATTATATATAGTTACTAATTTGAAATATTTTATCAGGACCAATAATGAAATATTTCTATTGAATGATTTAAGAGTAATCGGTGGCTCTTTTAAAGCACTAGACAAGAATCAAGCATGGGAGACTAAAGATGTATCAACAAGATCCTAAAACAACCTACAAAATTTATGTCATGAAACAACTTAATGATATTACCCAATAAAATGGGCATTTCTCCAAAAGTTAATTTATTCCATTATAGGAGGTATTTCTTGACAAACCTATTTAAGTGTTCTATATGTCAACTTAACATTTTATTTTTTCTCTTGTTCTTTTTATTTTTTATTTTTATTTTTATTTTTATTTCTTTGTACATTCCTCTTCAAACTAGATATGATTTTCTAGAAGACGCTCAAGTATTTCAGACCAACTGAAATCATGTGTGCCAAGGTCTAAATGGTTCCATCAATCACGCAGGAACATATAAACAAAGAATTATAAGCTTGTACTTATTTAACTTGGCAAGATATTCAACAGCTTATAATGCAATCAATATTTTACCAAAAAAACACTTTGACTTTTCACATAGACTTCCTTATATCTTGAATTATTTCCAAGTCAAAAATTTTGGCATAAAATAAGTTTGAAATGTATGAATGATGTAATTCAAAAAATAATCATTAATTGATTATTTGTACTATGACTATTCCATAATTTTTGTTGGAACAAGATGGATATTAAATTCGCTTCCCTAGCTATCACTCACATTACTGCTTATGGTCTCTATGTTCGAATGCACTATTGTAAATATTTATTATGTTAACTCCATCATTTCATTAAACTTCCTTTCCATCTCCACTTCCATCCTTTCTCCTTTCATAATGAGAATCAACCATCTCCGGCTCTAATACCAAGTTGTTACAAGCTCGAGTCATAAAATGAGTGATCAACCTAAACGTCTACATTGCAAATAGTGGGGAAAAACACTTCCTACAACTTAGTTTATCACATTAGATAACAATCTTATTGAGGGAAATAGTACCTCGTTGAGTCACACAAGAGATTACAAATTGCTTTTCCTTATCCCTTTTTATCTACTTATGATATTGGCTACAATTCCCCTTAATTAATTACAAAAGTTAAGGTTTGACACTATAGTTTTCAATTCCCCTTAATTAATCAACCCACAAATTTAGTTTTCAATTTTTTTTTCTTTTTTTTGCATGCAAATCTTTCACTTTAAAGGTACATTAAAGATACCAGATAAGTGGCTGATGTAATTTGCATGATGAATAATTTGAGATGTTCTATGATATTCATGTTTCTTTAATAACCTAAGATTATGATAAGTGATAACAACATTATTGTCTAAGTTAGAGTTTATGATGATGATGTCATTTTATTTAGAACACAAGTCTAAAACATGTTGTTTTAACTTTGTTAACTCACTTTTTTTTATTCATTTATATACACATTTAAACTCACACACCCAAATGTCAAACCTAAAATTAAAAAATTCAAGATCCTGCTAGCTTAACATTGAACTAATAAGCTAACTAAAACCCAACCATAATCACCCAATGTTACTCTACACACCTTCGTCCCAACCCCTAGAGTTGTTCAAATAGGAAAGCAACAAAGCTTATTAGCATTTACAAGCAGCTCACCAACCGCCACCATGAAAACCCCATTACTTGACTCTCACCCACATTCCAGAACTAGGTACTCGAGCATGCACGACGAACAACATATAGTAGCCCGGAGGCGCGACCTCGGCTGTGGATGGACCCATCATGGTTGCATTATACACACCTAGTGTCAAGCGTGTAACTCCAAGCAACTTCAACACCACCATTCTCTGATTCATGGAGAATCCATGCGTTGTGAAGGACGGAGCAATGATCCCTACAGAAACAACTTGCACTGTCAAATACACGGGCAAGGTGAACGTCACCGTGAAAACCTCCCTGTGCCTTACAAAATCGTTTACCGGCAAAGTATCCGCCGAATCAGAGTGTAGTTCACCGAAAAAGTAGGGAACTCGATGCCGGTGAAATTATAATATACATGCGGATTACTTCCTCCCACCAAAATCCGTCCATCGGGCAGTAGAACAGCCGAGGACTGATATAGTCTTGGCGTTGACGAGGCTAGCATGACGGACAAGCGCTGATTGTAGGGCTGAGAAGGGCGATAGATAACCGGTTCTCTAACAGGGTCACGGCCATTTTCCCAACCAGCCGTGCCAAGCCCTCGCCATTTATTATAATCACATCTCCGTTGGGAAGAAGCAACATATCACCCATCACTCGAGGTATCGGCAGGTCGTCCTTGACCCAGTAAAGGTTTTCATCGCTGACATTCAACCTACCGCACGTCAAAACCACTCGTGCGAAGCTCCCATTCGCCAACTGCCAGAACCCATCTCGTGGTGCACCACCGCATATCATGACTTCAGCTACAATGTTACTGCTGTTCTCGTCCAGAGGCAGCAACACCGACGAGCCTGAATTCGGATAGTTCCGGAGATCATCACCGGGGATATGAGGAAACTCTTTAACTATTCGGTTCTGGTTGTAATCGAACAGTATTGATCTCCAATTGGCAAAAATGAACATGTTTCCGTCTGGCAAAAGATGTAAAAATGGGTATAAATTGCTTTCATCTCGATCCGTGTTTCCAGTAGAAAGTTAAGCTGAGAGTTCCTAGACCCTCGCGGTTTTCAGGGTAAAATTCATAGTTGAATTCCAACGATGATTATTCAGTATTTGACTACTTATACCATCTTCGTTCGGATAAGTAGTTTGGAAACTCTATCCAATCACAGTTTTCGTCCATGCATGGGGTGAATGAACGAATAACGAGGTCACCGTCGTTGTAGCCACCGGTTTGGATGAGGGTTCTATCCGGAGGAACGGCCCCTGAAGAGCACCAAGTGTCAATCTGTACCCTAAGATGCCGGAAAGTACTGGAGCCAATATCATATACAAGAGAGTGAGCGGTGAAATCAACTTTGAGTGCAGTATCGGAAGGGTCCAGCACTGGCCATCAAGCAACGGGAGGTTCAATGGGCCAAAGTTTGTGCGGTCGAACATGATGACTTCGTTGTTGTATAAGACTCGCATGTGCATGGCATATATGCCGACGGATGCATGCAAAAGCTGCCACTCGCCATGAAGGCCAGGATGTGGAGGCAGCGCTTGATATAAAACCAAGGAGGAAGAAAGAATAGATGAGGCCAAAACTGCAGAGTGGGACCATATTGGTAGGCATTTTGGTAAGCAAAGAGAAAGATACAGTTAGGTTACTGGTGTATACAATAGTTGGTTGAGGAAGCGTAGGAAATGTGATTTACTTATAATTAGAAGCTGTTGTTAAATATTATTATATTAATAAGGGAGGAGAAGGTAAATCTTTGCAGGGGGCTCCAAAACTTCGCAACTCAAAGGATGCAGCCATGAATCACATCAGAAGCTCAAGAAAGATGATGCTGAGACTTGCACATCTGCGAATGAAATAACGTCGATTTCTCTCAACAAGTTCAGAAGGTGTTGGGCAGGAATTGCAAAAATTACGGATGTATTTCATTGATGTTAAAAAAAATCAAAAAATAAATATTCCTTTTCGAAAATGACATTCAGAAAACATCAAAAGGAATCTTCTACCCGAGTCCCATGCTGCCATACTTTTTTAGTACTTACCTCCGATACAGGTTTTAGAGAGTACAGACTCGGCCTAATTTCTTTTCCCCCTACTTCGTCTTCGGTCGACTTGGACCCATCCATCTTCTTCTTTTGTTGCCTCCTTGGGGCTAGGATTGTTGACTGGCATGTCCACCGGACTCGAATTGACTGCGGCTCTGGTGCATCAACCATCATATTTGATGAATCGTCCAGCATCATATTTTATGAATCAGCATTCTCATTTGCTTCAACTCCATAGTTGTCATTATTGTCATAATCATTGTCATATTAATAGAGTAGAAAGAGGGGGTACTTATAAATTTCAATCTTTTCATTCCAGCTTCTCAATTTTTCAACATTGTTTCATGGTTTTGGGGTCTCGATGACCCTCCAGAAAAGAATAAACAAGATATAGTTTTCACCGAACATGATTGCACGATGAAGTGACAAAATTCAGATACCTATCCAAAAATGACAATACCATTTCCTATGGTTTTTCCTTTTTTATCTTTCAATGCACCAGCACCATAGTAGCCATCATGATAGCAACACCGGCAACACAACAGCACAAGCCATAGCTACTAGTTATAGATTTTCTTAACATACCACAGCCTAAGTTTCAGTCAAATCCATGGGGAATTCATTGGAACCACTATGAATGTTTTGACTCACAGTTCATGGCAACAGTATAGTTTTTGTGAAAGTTAGCAACATATATATATAGAAGAAGAGAAGTTAAGACTATAACAAATGCTGTCAAGATACATAAAAGGTTGACTAATATTCTAAGGCAAGGCCATTTGAAAATTCTAGATCAGATCTCACAACATAGAAGGGCACATAAACTAGCCAATCCAAGTTATACTCCAAAAATGGAAACTTTATGGATGGATACATTAGTATATAAGTTTCCACAGGTTAGACAACTAAATTTATTGATTGAATTTCCTATTTCAAGTTGAACAATGCTACTAACGTGTACGTAGATGCTATTCATGCCAAGAAGTCATTGGCATAATCAAGTAATATCTGATACAAGAGAATTGCGTATTTAAAATATCTATGATATACAAAATCTCTACTGTTCTTGTTTGTGTTTTGTTTCAAGTTCAAAAGAGCCTTTGAAATACTGGTGGGGATGATTTTTAGTGACCTTTTTCTTTGAAATAAAAAAGAGTAATATGAGAATATTATTAGATGATTGCCTCAACTTTCAAAAAGTGAAAACTTACTTTGGAAATAATGAAAAGAGAAAGAAAGTCAATTTGGCATGGAAGGAGTACAATACAAAATTAACCACGTTAAATAAACTAATGAATCTCTTTCTAACAAGGTTAACCCCAAAATAACTAGAATTCAGGTTAGGATGGAGGAACCTCGTTGTCATCAAAGGGTAGGCTAAGGGTTCTCCAAATGCTTAATATCAAAGAGACTAACTTCTATTTTAAGTACCTCTTCCCCTTTGAATGCTTTTGCATTGGACAACATGAATGTTTCATACAACTTTGCAAAGGGAGGAAAAAAAAAAAAAAGGCAGTGCCTGAAAAGGAAATAAACTAGCCTTGTCATCACACAATAACCATCTCACTTTTTGGATATATGATCCTAACAGTTTCTGCTTTTTTTTTTTTTTCTCCACGTCCTACGACGGTTGCGTGCACACGCTTTGACAATAGACGTTCTCGTTGCGTGCACACGCTTTGACAATAGACGTTCTCTTTTATTTTGTCTCTTCCGCACTATTTTTACAGGCTTTCTAGCAGCGTTTGTTAGTGAGTAAAGGCATATTTGACAAAACTACCCCCAACACTTCTTCTTCCCCGCTTCCCCAACTTATTAATAACCAACAACATGAAGGTGAAATATGTGTATTCAGGCTTTTTTCTTATAAGGGAAGTAATTGGGGCGGTTCTTGTTTAATTGTTGAAGCTAAAAGTGATAGTGATTTGAGTTAGGTTGCCTTCTCCTACGAGTAAAGCTATTAAGAGTAGGCTGCAAAATGTACAACGTTAGATTGGGTAGTAAGGGTGATGTGGTTGATTTGAGGAAATTCTTTTTTCATCTTCTTAGGAACTGTTAGATCAGGGCGCATTTGGTGAAATAAGAATTTCCAAGCAAAACACTGACCAAGCACGTAAAGAAAGATACAGTGTGGAAGCCGCAAAAGTGCTGCTTTGGAAGTTGGAATCTCTTTCCTAAGTAACATCAGCAGGAATTGGTGATGTTAAGCCCATGAGCAAATGGTCTCAACCTAGTTAGCCGAGTCAATGATGATGGAGCAGCACGTCCTGTGTTAATGACCAGGGAAGTAAAACCCGTCACCATTTTGTTCTGCACACTCATCATACAGATTTTTGTTGATTAAGAGAGACTTAACACAATCCATACACTTTAACAACGTTCAGAACTCTCCCTGTTGAGCAGTACTGAGAAGCTTCTCACAAAGCATTACCGCAAAACGTGGTTTAAGATGAAAGAATTTAACAAGAATGGAGAATGGTTTGGTAGAAGCCATTGTTGACTCTTGCATGGTTTGACTGTCACATACCTTCCGTTCACATATCTTTCTTTGTCCTTGTTTAACGCTCTCTATAAATCACTTTTCTCCGGCTAGATGACCCCACTCTGATACATGTTTTTTGGGAAAACTTTGTTCTGTTAATCCAACGGTTTATCACAGCTTACGTTTCGCAGTCTTGTCGAATATCAGTATTATTTTTTTTATTTATTCTTTTACTACTGAAAGCTAAGTATAAACTCTTTTACTCCTGGATGGCACTTGCAACCTTTGTCCTACTGTGGCTGCTGGCACAGAATCAGCCAATTCTTGTTTCTTGTGGATTAACAATTTCATACATAACTGTTTCTGTATTCGTGCTGATGCAAACAATTGGCAGATAGCTTATAAGAGTTCCTCTGGCTACTTTCGTGTTTGGCTTATGCAGCTTTATATTGTATCAACTTGTATTGGCTGGATGTTGCACAAATCTTGAAAAAGTTAGCATTTTCTTCTTGAAAGTATTTTCCTAGCTTAAAATTTTTGAAATATCACAGGTTCAAGACTGGACCTGTTTGATGGGACCTTTGATTGACAAGATGTTTGCTGAGCCGTCAAATGCAATTTTTGTTAGGTTCCTGAGTTACATAAGTGAGCACCTAAGAGAAGCTGCTGATGTAATCATGAATCATCTTCTATCGCATATGAAAGCCCAGAAAGAGTGAGTAATGAGTACATTATTTGAATTGCAATATCCTTCTTTATATTATTATTGTTATTATCATTTTTGGTTATTTCTTGTTTTCTGGTCTATCTTGTTTGTTTGCTCGCATCTGTTAAGTTTTCACAAACACTTATAATTGCAAGCTATGTAGCACAAACACTTCTAATAATAAGCTACATCAATTATGCGCAGAGGCTGTATCTATTGTTCTATAAATCTTGCCGATAAACCTAAATGTTTTGATCTGCTGGAGGTGACTGTCATTGTATCTGACCTGCTCTGCCATTTAATTTTTCAGGATTGATGAAAGCTCTTTATCCATATGGGCAAATAAAACATATGCCAATCAGGATTTTATGAAAATGCAGCAGTCTCTGTTTGATCGAATATCAGTATTTTTTATTTATTTATTCTTTTACCCCAGAAATTTCTCCACGTCCTCCTACGGTTCCACTCACACGCTTTGACAATAATGCTCTCTTTTGTTTTTGTCTCTCACCGTCTCTTCTTACACAGGCTTTTTGGCAGGTTTTGTATGCAAGTACAATGCTATTTGATAAAACAACCCCCACCACAGCCCCTTCTTCTTCCTTTCTTCCCCGCACCCTTCCATTACCAGCCCCTTGAAAACAGCCATTCCATACCCAGGTTAAGCTTTTGGACGGCCCCAAAGAGAAAATAGAACACAAAAAATTTAAAACTCAAAAACATATATCATATATATTCAAAAACCGGACCCACAGTTTAAGCACAAATTCACCACAAAAAAATAATCCAACCGATAATGAATTTATTTATCACTTAATACTTAACTCCATGCATCTTCTCCACAGCAAACTCTAGTCTCATTCCTTCTTGGCAGCAACTCTGGCCTACTTTAGTAGCAACTAACAGCAGCTCACGGCAACTTCCCAGAGGTGCAACACATTCAAACATACAAATCGAGCATCACAAGCCAGACTACAATAACCAGTACTATAGGTACCCGGTTTAGCAGTAACAAAACTCTCTTAATGTCATTGGCTAATAGAACTAAGAATGCTAGGATTTTCTTGGCATACAACACTAAGAACGCCAGTATTTTTATAGCATACAACACTAAGACCGCCAACATTTCCTTCACAATATGGCAAATAAAAGTTTTGGTCTCCTTAATAATGTGGCATATCAAAGTTTCGGTCTCCTTCACAATATAGCAAAAGATCAATTTTTCGATCTCCTTACTGATACAGAAAACAAATTGCTTCTGTAGCTGCTCCCCCTCGCCATCAATGCCTTCATTCCACTTTATGGAAGCAACGGGTGAAAGTTCTTTAAATATGGGTGACAGATCAAGTGACTTACTCTCCGCAAGGCAGCTAATGGGACCTGCTAAACAACGGGTGATGTGGCGGATATATGGAAGCATAGATCAGCTTGGCAACAACTCTGGCTTTCTTTAGTAGCAACTAACAGTAGCTCACAGCAACTTCCCAGAGGTGCAACACATCCAAACATACAAACCAAGCATCACAAGCCAAACTACAATAACCAGTACTATGGCTACCCGGCTTAGCAGCAACAAAACTCCCTTAATGTCATTTGTTAATAGAACAAAGAATACTAAGATTTCCTTGGCACACAACACTAAGACCACCAGTACTTTCTTAGCATACAACACTATGACTGCTAGCATTTCCTTGAAAATATGGGAGATAAAATTTTCGGTCTCCTTAATAATGTGGCAAATCAAAGTTTCGGTCTCCTTCACAATATAACAAATCAGTTTTTCGATCTCCTTACCGATACAGAAGACAAACTACTTCCGTAGCTGCTCCCCTTCGCCGTCAATGCCTTCATTCAACTCTATGAAAGCAACGGGTGAAAGTTCTTTAGATATGGGTGACAGATCAAGCAACTTACTCTCCGCAAGGTAGCTAATGGGACCTGCTCAACGATGGGTGGTAAGGCGGATAAATGGAAGCATAGATCGCTTGGCAGCAACTCTGGCCTTCTTTAGTAGTAACTAATAGCAGCTCACAGCAACTTCCCAAAGGTGCAACACATCCAAACATACAAACCGAGCATTACAAGCTAGACTACAATAACCAGTATTATGGCTACCCGGCTTAGCAGTAACAAAACTCCCTTAATGTTATTGGCCAATAGAACCAAGAATGCTAGGATTTCCTTGGCATACAACACTAAGACTACCAGTATTTTCGTAGCACAAAACACTAAGACCGCCAGCATTTCCTTGACAATATGGAAGATAAAATTTTTGGTCTCCTTAATAATGTGGCATATCAAACTTTCAATCTCCTTCACAATATAGTAGATCAGTTTTTCGATCTCCTTACCAATACAGAAGACAAATTGCTTCCGTAGCTGCTCCCCTTTGCCGTCAATGCCTTCATTCCACTCTATGAAAGCAACGGGTGAAAGTTCTTTAGATATGGGTGACAAATCAAGTGACTTACTCTCCGCAAGGCATCTAATGGGACTTGCTAAACGACGGGTGGTGTGGCGGATATATGGTAGCATAGATCGGCTTAGCAACAACTCTGGCCTTCTTTAATAGCAACTAACAGTAGCTCACGGCAACTTCCCAAAGGTGCAACACATCCAAACATACAAACCGAGCATCACAAGCCAGACTACAATAACCAGTACTATGGATACCCGGCTTAGCAGTAACAAAACACACTTAATGTCATTTGCTAATAGAACGAACAATGCTATGATTTCCTTGGCATACAACACTAAGACCACTGCTACTTCCTTAGCATGCAACACTAACATTGCCAGCATTTCCTTAATAATATTGGAGATAAAAGTTTTGGTCTCCTTAATAATGTGGCAAATCAAAGTTTCGGTCTCCTTCACAATATAGCATTAGTTTTTCGATCTCCTTATTGAAACAGAAGACAAACTGCTTTCATAGCTGCTCCCCTTCCCTGTCAATGCCTTCATTCTTCTCTATGGAAGCAACGGGTGAAAGTTCTTTAGATATGGTTGACAGACAAGTGACTTACTCTCCGCAAGGTAGCTAATGAAATCTGCTCAACAATGGGTAGTGAGGCGAATAGATGGAAGCATAGATCAGCTTGGCAGTAACTCTAGCTTTCTTTAGTAGCAACTAACAGCAGCTCACAGTAACTAGCCCTAGGTGCAACACATCCAAACATACAAACCAAGCATCACAAGCCAGACTACAATAACCGGTACTATGGCTACCCAGCTTAGCAGTAACAAAACTCCCTTAATGTCATTTGCTAATAGAACTAAGAATGTTAGGATTTCCTTGGCATACAACACTAAGACCGCTAGTATTTCCTTAGCATACAACACTAAGACTGCTAGCATTTCCTTGACAATATGGTAGATAAAAGTTTCAATCTCCTTAATAATGTGACAGATCAAAGTTTCGCTCTCCTTCATAATATAGCAGATCAATTTTTTGATCTACTTATAGATACAGAAGACAAACTGCTTCCGTAGCTGCTCCCCTTCGCCGTTAATGCCTTTATTCCACTCTATGGAAGCAACGGGTGAAAGTTATTTAGATATGGTTGATTAATAAAGTGACTTACTCTCCGCAAGGCGACTAATGGGACTTGTTCAATGACGGGTTGTGAGGCAGATAGATGGAAGCATAGATCGGCTTGGCATCAACTTTGGCCTTCTTTAGTAGCAACTAATAGCAACTCACGATAACTTCCCAAAGGTGCAACACATCCAAACATACAAACTGAGCATCACAAGCCAGACTACAATAACCAGTACTATGGCTACTCGACTTAGCAATAACAAAACTCCCTTAATGTCATTTGCTAATAGAACTAAGAATGCTAGGATTTCCTTGGCATACAACACTAAGACTGCCAGCATTTCTTCAACAATATGATAGATAAAAGTTTCGGTCTCCTTCACAATATAGCATATTAGTTTTTCGATCTCCTTATCGAAATAGAAGACAAACTACTTCTGTAGCTGCTCCTCTTCCCCGTCAATGCCTTCATTCCACTCTATGGAAGCAATAGGTGAAAGTTCTTTAGACATGGTTGACAGATCAGGTGACTTACTCTCTGCAAGGCACCTAATGGAACCTACTCGACGATGGGTGGTGAGGCGGATAGATGGAAGCATAGTTCGGCTTAGCAACAACTTTGGCCTTCTTCAGTAGCAATTAACAACAGCTCACGGCAACTTCCCATAAGTGCAACACATTTAAACATATAAACCGAGCATCACAAGCCAGACTATAATAACTAGTACTATGGCTTCCTAGCTTAGTAGTAACAAAACTCCCTTAATGTCATTTGCTAATAGAACAGACAATGCTAGGATTTCCATGGCATACAATACGAAGACCGCCAATACTTCCTTAGCATACAACACTAAGACCGCCAGTACTTCCTTAGCATACAACACTAAGACCACTAGCATTTCCTTGACAATATGGCAGAAAAAAGTTTTGGTCTGCTTAATAATGTGGCATATCAAAGTTTCGGCCTCCTTCACAATATAGAAGATCAATTTTCGATCTCCTTATCGATATAGAAGACAAACTGCTTCCGTAGCTGCTCCTCTTCGCCGTCAATGCCTTCATTCCACTCTATGGAAGCAACGGGTGAAAGTTCTTTAGACATGGTTGACAGATCAAGTGACTTACTCTCTGTAAGGTAACTAATTGGATCTGCTCAATGACGGGTGGTGAGGAGGATAGATGGAAGCATAGATCGGCTTGGCAGCAACTTTGGCCTTCTTTAGTAGCAACTAATAGCAGCTCATGGCAACTTCCCAGAGGTGCAACACATCCAAACATACAAACCAAGCATCACAAGCCAGACTACAATAACCAGTACTATGGCTACTCGGCTTAGCAGTAACAAAATTCTCTTAATGTCATTTGTTAATAGAACTAAGAATGTTAGGATTTCCTTGGCATACAATACTAAGACTGCCAATAGTTCCTTAACATACAACACTAAGATTGCCAACATTTCCTCAACAATATGATAGATAAAAGTTTTGATCTGCTTAATAATGTGGCAGATCAAAGTTTCAGTCTCCTTCACAATATAGCAGATTAGTTTTTCGATCTCCTTATCGATACAAAAGACAAATAGCTTCTGTAGCTGCTCCCCTTCGCCGTCAATGCCTTCATTCCACTCTATGGAAGCAACGGGTGAAAGTTCTTTAGATATGAGTGATAGATCAAGTGACTTACTCTCCGCAAGGCAACTACTGGGACTTGGTAAACGACGGGTAGTGAGGTGGATAGATGGAAGTAGATCGGTTTGGCAGCAACTCTGGCCTTCTTTAGTAGTAACTAACAGTAGCTCATGGCAACTACCCAGAGGTGATACACATCCAAACATATAAACCGAACATCACAAGCCAGACTACAATAACCAGTACTATGGCTACCCGGCTTAGTAGTAACAAAACTCCCTTAATGTCATTTGCTAATAAAACCAAGAATACAAGGATTTCCTTGGCATACAACACTAAGACCGCTAGTACTTCCTTAGCATACAACACTAAGACCGTCAGCATTTCCTTGACAATATGGTAGATAAAAGTTTCGGTCTCTTTAATAATGTGGCAGATCAAAGTTTCGGTCTCCTTCATAATATAGCAGATCAATTTTTTGATCTCCTTACCAATATAGAAGACAAAGTGCTTCTATAGCTGCTCCCCTTCACCGTCAATGCCTTCATTCCACTCTATGGAAGCAACGGGTAAAAATTCTTTAGATATGGTGACAGATCAAGTGACTTACTCTCCACAAGGTAGCTAATGGGACCTGCTCAATGACAGGTGGTGAGGCGGATAGATGGAAGCGTAGATCGACATGGCTACAACTTTGGCCTTCTTCAGTAGCAACTAACAACAGCTCACCACAACTTCCCCTAGGTGCAACACATCCAAACATACAAACTGAGCATCACAAGCCAGACTACAATAACTAGTACTATGGCTACCCGGCTTAGCAGTAACAAAACTTCTTTAATGTCATTTGCTAATAGAACTAAGAATGCTAGAATTTCCTTGGCATACAACACTAAGACCGCCAGCATTTCCTTGACAATATGGCAAATAAAAGTTTTGGTCTGCTTAATAATGTGGCAGATCAAAGTTTCAGTCTCCTTCACAATATAGCATATTAGTTTTTTGATCTCCCTATCGAAACAGAAGACAAAGTACTTCCATAACTACTCCCATTCACTGTCAATACCTTGATTCCACTCTATGGAAGCAATGGGTGAAAGTTCTTTATATATGGTTGACATATCAAGTGACTTACTCTCTGCAAAGCAGCAAATGGGACCTGCTCAACGACGGGTGGTAAGGCGAATAAATGGAAGCATAGATCGGCTTGGCAGCAACTTTGGCCTTCTTTAGTAGCAACTAATAACAACTCATGGCAACTTCCCAGAGGTGCAACACATCCAAACATACAAACCAAGCATCAAAAACTAGACTACAATAACCAGTACTATGGTTATCCGGCTTAGCAGTAACAAACTCCCTTAATGTCATTTGCTAATAGAACCAAGAATACTAGGATTTCCTTGGCATACAACACTAAGACCGCCAGTACTTCCTTAGCATACAACACTAAGACCGCTAGCATTTCCTTGAAAATATGGTAGATAAAAGTTTCGGTCTCCTTAATAATGTGGCATATCAAAGTTTCGGTCTCTTTCACAATATAGCAAATCAATTTTTCAATCTCCTTACTGATATAGAAGACAAACTGCTTCCGTAGCTGCTCCCCTTCGCCGTCAATGCCTTCATTCAACTCTATGGAAGCAATGGGTGAAAGTTCTTTAGATATGGTTGACAGATCAAGTGACTTACTCTCCGCAAGGCAGCTAATGGGACTTGCTCAACGACGGGTGGTAAGGCAGATAAATGGAAGTATAGATTGGCTTGGCAACAACTCTGACCTTCTTTAGTAGCAACTAACAGCAACTCATGGCAACTTCCCCTAGGTGCAACACATCCAAACATACAAACCGAGCATCACAAGCTAGACTACAATAGCCAGTACTAATAATGTGGCAAATCAAAGTTTCGGTCTCCTTCACAATATAACAAATCAGTTTTTCGATCTCCTTACCGATACAGAAGACAAACTACTTCCGTAGCTGCTCCCCTTCGCCGTCAATGCCTTCATTCAACTCTATGAAAGCAACGGGTGAAAGTTCTTTAGATATGGGTGACAGATCAAGCAACTTACTCTCCGCAAGGCAGCTAATGGGACCTGCTCAACGACGGGTGGTAAGGCGGATAAATGGAAGCATAGATCGCTTGGCAGCAACTCTGGCCTTCTTTAGTAGTAACTAATAGCAGCTCACAGCAACTTCCCAAAGGTGCAACACATCCAAACATACAAACCGAGCATTACAAGCTAGACTACAATAACCAGTATTATGGCTACCCAGCTTAACAATAACAAAACTCCCTTAATGTCATTGGCTAATAGAACCAAGAATGCTAAGATTTCCTTGGTATACAACACTAAGACTGCCAGTATTTTCGTAGCACAAAACACTAAGACCGCCAGCATTTCCTTGACAATATGGAAGATAAAAGTTTCGGTCTCCTTAATAATGTGGCATATCAAACTTTCAGTCTCCTTCACAATATAGTAGATCAGTTTTTCAATCTCCTTACCGATATAGAAGACAAACTGCTTCCGTAGCTACTCCCCTTCGCCATCAATGCCTTTATTCCTCTCTATGGAAGCAACAGGTGAAAGTTCTTTAGATATCGGTGATAGATCGAGTGACTTACTCTCCGCAAGGCATCTAATGGGACCTACTAAACGACAGGTGGTGAGGCGGATAGATGGAAGCATAGATCAGCGGACTACGAAAAGGTACGAAGGACAGGAAGGCGAGAGAGAGGAAAGGATAGGCTCAGCATCTTTTATCGAAAGTGTGGAACCTACAAAAAAAAATGTGAAAACTGATAAGGTAAGGATTGCTTTACATAAGGAAAATAAAAATATTAACATCCGTTCAATTCATGGATAGACAATCCAATTATCGGAGGGGGGCTGCCTAGAAAACGAACAAAAACGGGCTGGAAGAACTCCACACTGTCCTGTGTCGATCTTCTACTTTTACAGTTTGTTTGAGTGGGGACCTTTGTTGCTGTGATATGCACGACCATGTGGTGTGTTTACCATAAAAGATATGGCACCAACACCTGCAAATGTTGTCAGGATAAACCTAGTTCCAGTGTGCTTCTTCTTTGCCATTTGAGGAAAATGTGTGAAGAGATTTGATTGCAAAACTTATTAAGATGTCCTTTTTAGGTTACATTTTTAGTAAATGACTTGAATGTAACTACATATAATTTTAGAACAAAATAATTGACGCCTTAAACATTGTTAGTAAAAGTAAGTATTCTACGAATACTTACTCTAGAATCCTTCCTTTCAAAATAGCTAGCGATTGAGGCGTTAATGTTCGAAGATGCACGGCTTAAACAAGTTTAGAGTAGAAGCCGTCATTTGGGAGTAGAAAAATAATTGAAGCATTGGGAGGAGGAAAAGATGACCGTACTTTCCTTGTCGAGGTGTTTCTACCAACGTTTAGCGTTTAATTATTAAAAAGAAAACATAAAAGAAAAAAAAAAGAAAGAAAGAAAAGGGCAATAAGACTAGTGGATTAATGGATCATGACATTTTTCAAGATATATATTCAAGAAGAGGACATATGCATTATTAAAACACGCACATAAACAGACGGTTATGTTTGTGTGTATGTTCGTTAAATTCGCGTCCACCGACCGCCTCTCCCGGTCACTCCCACCCCAGTTCCGTACACGGATCCCTTGAACCCCGCACCTGACTGCACTGTCCCTTTTGAACGGCCACCTACCCGCACTCATTGAGCTCTGCCAAAACGTCAGAAACTTAGTGCTCAGAGAGAGCGAGAGAGAGAGAGAGCATTCAATGCTCGTAACATAGCCTTACGTGGAGAAAGAGGAGACAAGTTAAAAAAGGCTTGGGCAAAGTTGACAATCCCGACATCATCCGGTTTTCTAGATTCTGATGCTTTGTTGAAGTTGTTCGGAATTTGCTTGCTCTTGCCGAGAAACTTGAAGATATAAACTTATCACGGGGGCTCTTCATTGAATCAAACCTATTGCCACCCCCACTGTGGTGTTGAAAATCAGCTAGTGGCTGTCTTTTAGCAACTTTTATTATTTGTTAAGTTCGATATGGTAGAGATGTAAATATAAGCATTGGGGAACATTGTTTTCCAATACTCTAGACAGCTGTACGTTGAGTTATGCAATTTCTATCGGGGAAGTTTGGGTGGCTTTATCTAGTAACCTTTGTTACTTTTCTAATGTTTATTTGCCAAAGCATTTTTGGATCTATGCTGGCATCTCTAAATCACTTTTATGCATGGGATTGTTGTCCAGCTAAAAATGTTTTCATCTATTTTATTCCTTATAATTTTTAGTTTTGAAAATGAACATGTAACATAAAATATTAAAGAATGTTGCACAAATAATTTATACCAGAATTTTAGAAAAAATCACAACAAGGCCTCCCGGGCTTGGCTACAAATTATATATCTCTGGACTTGTTGGCTTTGAACACGTATCACATGCTGCCCACTTCTTCTTTTGGCGTGAGTTATGGCGGTATCTTTTAGGATTTGGCTCCTCTTCTGTGATAGCTTTTCATCTTCTCTATCAGTATGGGTGATCTGACTCAAATTTTTGTATAGGGTTGATCTTTTATCTCTATATATTGTAATGGTGGTTCGTAGAATGTGTTCTTTTTCTTATGCTTTTATGCTTCTGATGTAATCAGATATTCTATGAAATACAAGTCATTTGTTAGGCTAATCACGTTTCTGTGTTTGATGTTTTGTTTTTGATTTAGATTATACCTTTCCAATTGCCTTGATTGGATTGCTTTCAAACCCAAATCACTAGGACATGTTTTGCGAATGCGTAATCAAGTGGATTCAAGCATTGTTTATATTGCACAACTACATTTTGTCACATCAGTAGTAAAACCATTATATGGGACTTACATCAACTAAAATAAAAATTCAAGTTTTAAACTGTTATTGCAATTGATATAGATTCAAAGGGTCTATTGATAAGCAAAAGTTTAAGTTTTGAATTTTTGTTGTGATTGCTATGGATAAATTTAAGTTTTTGAAATTTTTGTTATGATTGGTATAGATTTTGATGTAATTTTTGTGAGTTGTCATGATAGAATTAAATCTAAGAATTCGGTTTGTGTTTCCAAATGACACCAAGGCTCCATTTTATTTTAACACTAACTTAATCCACCAAAACTGAAAGAAAACCCTGAGACCTTATTACGCGCTTGAAACTTCATTAACTAAAGGAGAATTTTGGGCTATTTTGTTTTTGTTATAGACCTCCTGCTTGGTTGAAGGGACTTGCTTTCTATTTGAAATTGCATTAAAGTTTTCATGAGATTTGAGTAATATATAACATCATTGGTTTTAAGATATTCATTCCTCTTGAGCATGGGAAAAGAATTTTTATAAAAACTTTTGAGTAGGCATGTGGATATAGACTCTAATATCATATAAGGAAGCATATTTTTTTAAAATTAACTTGCCAAAATGAGTACATATTTAAATATAATTGAAGTAATATAATGTATAGTGCTTTGGCACGAGTAGCTTTGTCTCTAAGAGCTCTTTTTGGGGTAGTTACTCGAATGACAAGACAACCATGAAAATTCTACTTCTCTTTTCTAAATTAAAAAAGTGATAAAATGGCTACAAAATTAGTGTTAGGAACGAGTGCAAAGAAAGTGTGGCTCAAAACTTGACACTATTCTCAATTGGAACGAGTCTTTTGTAGTTCCGTCGCTCTGAATAATGTTAGGCTGAAAATTACATCTCTTGTAAATTATTCATAGTATAACATAAGTTAGGATCAAGAACAAGTAATGAATCTACAAAATATTGTATTACATGAAAGATCTTGGCATTCAATAGTGTGAAAATCTTTTACCTAAAAGACATTTAATGGCTTATTCTCATCTCTAATTTCTGCTGGTGGTGTTCTTGGTTGAAATGATTTACAAGAAAAGAAATGCAGGCTGCCTTTAAGAATGGGTGATTCTCTATGTAAATGGCATAGGAATTTGTACCACATTTGTTTATTGTGTTTGTCGCCCATTATCTCCTTTTCTCCTTACTTTTTGTTCTTGTTTTCCCCTCCGCCCAAAATAACCTGAGACTTAACAGTGTCATCCTATTGGGACATAACATACGAACACCACGGGATTAGTAATTGCTCTAAGAATCAACCTTCTCAAAATTAACAAGCAAACGATCCAATCGTCTTCAATGTAGTATCTTTGTATAGATTATTTTTCCTTCAAACGTACATAGTACCATGCTTCTTAAGATGTATGTCACATTTAAGACTTTAACTCTATTATGATATGCAAATGGTTAATTATATGTTAGTTCAGTAATAAGTTAATAAATGTTAGATTAAAATGATTAAGAATTCTTAAGTCTTTGGTGCATGCATAAAAAATATGATTAAAAAAAATCATCAAACATGATGAATGCTCCAAAACAAGATATTAACAATATATAGCACTTTTTTAAATATCAGTTCAATATGTCTTGATTTTGAGCATAAAAAAACATGTCCAATGAATATTTAATCTACAAATAACTAGTATTATATTTAAAATTTGAATTTTGAAATCATATTAAAAAAATTTATTTACTTTCAGAGTCGAAGTGTACTTCAAACCAGGATACTAGTAATATTAAACATTTTTTTACTGAATGAGAAAAATATTATGCCAAATCGATAAAAACATACCGTATGTTCTTTTCTTTAGGAAAAGCGGGGAAGCGCGCGTTTTGAGCCATCGCAGATAACTACAAAGGTACGACACCGCTTCTACGGGAACATATCTTGCGGCGTCGCCATCGAAGACAGAGCTTGAGACGGTGAGATCGGAATCCGAAGTTCTGAGATGAAAATGTGGAAATCTGCTCCGGAAGCCACCGGCCGGCGTCGTTTCATCTGTGCGGGTTGTAGATTCAATTTCCAGTTCTGCGAACTTCATCAAAATCACAAGCGGGTGCGTCAAACCCTAATTCCTTTCTTTTCTTTTACCTTTTTCCAGTTCACTATAATTTTCTCTGCAGAAGACTCGGAGTATAGGGATGTAGACTTGGAGTATATGGTAAACCTCCTTCGTGGTTACGATGCTTGCAGCTAGTCAATAAAACTGAAAGCATCAATGGCATTGTCACCATTTTCTCAAATAATTAAATTTTCCTTCCCCAAATGTAGGTTATATTTTGTTTCTCCAAAAAAATGAAAAAAGAGAAATTAAGGACACTAAGTTTCTATAGTTTCCCTTACAGTGGCTTTCACTGCCATTGTATATTTAATTGATGCAGTTAAGGTTTCAAATGTAAGTACTCACTAAAAGTTATGGCTAATTTGACAGGAGAATCCGGGCAGGGACTAGGCCCTATGCTGTCAGTGACGGGGGAAGGCATTCTCTCATGGATTGGAGGGGATAATTTTGTTGTAGAGGACAAAACAGCTGCAACTCATGAGGTAGTGTAGCATACATTTGTTCTTATTATCAAGTTAAGGATTTTTAAGTGCTAGTATCAAAATTAAGGATTTTTTGTTTATGTTTTCCATGACATCCGAGAAGATTAGTCCCTCAATCAGTAGGCAGGTCATACACATGAAGTGCGTAGATTGTGATGGTGCTCATGGATTTCATGCTCTTCACTAAAAGAGATTAAGATCCTTAAGTGATCGCTGGAATAATTATGTAAATATTGATTAGCACTCTTCCTATTGTTATAATGATATCAAAGTAATGTAATTATGATAATGTACTAATATCATGTTGTATTGAGACTCCATGGGGTGCAAATCCTAACAATCAAGATTTCAAGTGGTGGAGATTGAGACACTTGTGCTAAGTCCATTGTTTTTGAGTTAATGAAAGTGATGGTCATATCCACGTGACTATTCTAAAATAACTAGTAAACTTGTATTTATTGTCCAAATTACTTATAAAGATAGCTTTAGTTACTAAGGAACTAATATAGAATTTAACATCTATAGGAACTTTTACAATCCATATACTAAATGTCAGCAATCCATCCGTCCCATTTGAAACTAAATTTTCTATATTTGATTTGGAAAAATCATGATAACTCAAAATTTAGTCTCTCAGTGGATGGGTAAATTGTGAGATTGAATAGGTGGATTATTGATGGGTTCATAAATGTCAAGTTCATTATTGATTGTTTATTAGGTTAAGTCTAGACTTTATAAATGATTCTAGAGAGAGCTGATTGCAATTTGATTAATTCTTTTGGAATAATCAATCAGGACATTTTTCAAGTTTCAAGATAGTGGAGCTTTATGATTTCTTGACTTTTTAGTTGCTCCGCTGATGCTATGAGTTGGGATTTCACTCTTTTTGACTCTGAGAATCTGACTCATTTTTCCTGCTATTCTTAACTTGAAATTAACTTAGCCTTACTCTTTCTACAAGGTTGTTCCTCATCTTTAGTAATTGAAGTGACTGTTTTACACTTTTTTTTTTTTTTTTGTCAAGAGCGCATGAACTCCTAACATACATACACAAGTTGACGGTTATTTTTGTGTGTATGTTTGTTAAAGTCATATACCATGTCAATCCAATTTTTCTGTGAGAAAGAGGTAAAGCATTTTGCCTACCAGTCGAAAGAAAGAAAAGGTTAAGCATTACAATTATGTTGCTGTTGATGGCGCTGACTGAAAGAGCAGTTTGAGCCATGAAGTGATTCCAGGTCATGTCGTGCTTAGCTTTTTGATTGATAATCATAGAACTTATAGGATTTAGTTGGCCTTTCTGTCTGCTATAGTGTACTTTTTATAGTTTTTAGGGAGTGAAACTCCATTAAAGACAATCTTCCTTGCAGCAAAGAAGTGGGAGGCAGTTTAATTTCTCTCAATGAAGAAACAACATTCAGTTATTGAGTGGCACAAGAGTAGTTCATTTAGTGAGAATTTTCTATGGAGCTTGAAGTAAACGTCAAAACATTTTATATAATGGAACCTCCTGACTAAATATACCTTGAATTGGATATAGAAGAAAAGCCATAACAACCTCAAAACCCCTAGCTGGTGTAGTTGGATTTAAATATTGCAAATAAGTATAACCAATATTGTGTGGTACTTCAAAAATGTGCAAGGGATGTTAGTTTGACATTATACCCATAGCATGCTCAAGGATGTGGCATGTTTGTCCTATTTGCTTTCTGTGGAGCTTCTATTGTGAGCAATTCTAGGTTCACTAAATCCCAAGAGTACTTTTAATTTGTTCCTTATTTCTGCCATGTTGAACCTTCAGTCTTCTATTAAGACACTTGGTGTATCGGTCTAACCTTTTAGAAGTTCAGAAAATAGGAATTGAAGTTTGAACAATTAGACAGATTAGAAAACTAGAAACGGAAGAATGGTGTGCTCTTGCAGATAAATATAAGTGGCACCAAAGCCCATTTGTGCTTTGCAGTTCCACCTTCAGCCACGCACTTCTTCTGTGATTGTCCCATTAAGGATATGCTACAATCCATTTCCAGCAGTTTCTTGACAGTAGTTGGATTACCTATGTTTTATCTTCCAATCTTTTCTTCCTTTTGTCTTCTTTCTGACCTGGTTGATTTTAATGTACAGGCATCATTTCTCTTGCTGAATTTGCATGCTCTTACTGAGAAACTTGCAAATATAGACTTATCACAGAGGCTCTTCATTGAAGCAGATCTATTACCACCAGAGCTGGTATGTTCAATTTCCCACTTTGATGTTGAAAATTAGCTAATGGCTGTGTCTCAGCAAGTTTTATTTCTCAAATTCAATATGGTGAAGATGTAAATATAAGCATTGGGAAACACTGCACATTGTTCTACTCATGTTGAATTTCCAATACTGTAGACAGCCGCATGTTGAGTTATGAAATTTCTACTGAGGGACGTCCGGATGGCATTGTCTAGTAACCTTTGTTGCTTTTCTGACGTTTATCTAACATTTGTTTGATCTATTTTCCTAGCAAATGTTGATTCTATAATGAGTTCCATCTCGGATGGCTAGAAAGCCTTGAGCAAGTTACCATGTCTGAATGTTAGTGGGGTCGTGAATGATAGTGTTTTTTGTGATTAATTTCTGGAACCCTCATATGAAAAGTTTCTCACGTCATGAACTCCTAAAAACAGTTTTTATCTTGAGATTTCCTCCCTGTTTTGTCTCATACAATTAATCAGAAATGATTAGTCCAATTCTCATCTAGGTCACCTATGCATTTGAAGAAAATATTTCAAACTTGTAAAGAACATCCTGAAAAGGTTCTTTTGTGCTTTAAGAGTGTTGGGCCCTGGACATCTTGAGGTCTCTGGGGGAGCCATTGTAGTGGTGAAATAAAGATCTCACCTCTAGCCATAAATCTTGACAGAGAATTTACATGGTGCTGTTTTAGTCAAAAAGAAAGGTCTGTACAACGTACATGAGATTTCCAACAAGTGACTATTGTAGTGTGAAACGAATATGAATCTATAAAGAAACTATAAACTACCATATAGTCCAACGGCATCTTAAGTATTCAAAAGTGAGCATCAGGAGTTTGCTTGAGGAAGATGATGAGTCGGGTTTCCACCGATGATCCCACGGTTGCAGGGACTTCAGCTTTGATACTTAAAATTCAAAATCTCAAAACCAAGCTTTGGATTCCCACTATCAAAGCAACTTGGCATCTGAAAGGTAATAGGAATGAGTGTTTGAGAAATTAAATATTTCTGGACATATTGTCTGAGAAAAGTCATTATCCTGCATTGCTACGACAAATATTGGTCCTCTTTTAATTTCTTCAGTTACAGAGATGGTATTGTAGGTCTCTTTTTATTGAGGAAGCTCTGTGAAGATGTAGAAATTGGGTGACTTCAAAGCTGCCTCATCTCTTCAATTACCCACAATACTTCACGTATATCTCTTTCCCTACAACTTTTTGTTTGGATTTATTTTGTTTTGACTTTTCATTTTAGACATTTATGATTTATTTTAAGTTGCTGCCTTTTAATCATTATGTTGAAGTTCATTCTCCTATTCACCTTCTTTCTGTTGATGTTGGAGACTATAACGAGTGCGCTTTGATTCTCTAGGTACTCATGGATGAGAAAAGATCACAATTCAAACAAAAAAATTAAAGAATTGAACCACGAGTGAAATTGAGCCATTGCGACAAGGCCCTTTCCGTTGGCTGGGGAGGTTTGGGGGGTTTAAACAAGTTGCTGCCTTCTGTTTGTTTATCTTGCTGAGAGAAAACTTGAACTTCCTTAGCTAAACTTCTGCTAGAATGAGCCTAAGTTGTGTGCAGTTTGCCTACTTGCGAATCTTGCAGCAGCCAAACTTGGTGGGGAACCTGATATGCCTCGAAGTGCGGTTAAAGTGATACCCACGTAGAGTGGCCGAAGTCCCAAAGTGAGTTCAAAGTCAAAGGAATGCCCAGTTTAACGCTTAGTTATTTCGAAGCGAATGGAATTTCCAGTTTAATCATTTTATGGATAGTTGCTTGAAAAGCTTTTCCTGTGAAAAGCATTTTGTTCAATAAGAATCGTTGGAGACCTTTCATGCCTAATTTGCAAGCAGGTGCTTATAGACTACAATGCATGGTATTCATGTCAATGAACAAGAAAATATTTTACGCACTAGAATTTTTCGGGAGCCAATTGTTACAGCAGTTACATGGCTTACAATTAATTTGGTAAGAAAGAAATGCAAAAGTTTTACATGAAGTGGTCCCAGACGAGGATGGACCATTGTTAGAGCTAATGTCTTAAAATTTGAATATCGGTGCTAACCTCTTTCACACCAGTGACGGGGTAAAATACTTGACCTTTTGGGCCTACATGGGCCAACTTCTTGTTGTGTGGGTCACTTGATGCAGAATGGGTCAAGTTTTTACTGTGCGACCATGGGAGAAGCAGTTTCTCTTCTCTCGTGTCTGACTGTGATTTTGTCTAATCATCATAAGCGGGCCAGTCCCTAGCTCCTTCAAATTCCCAGAGCAAATTGTTCCATGCCTAACATTTACATTCAAGCATTCAAGATAAGCACATCCCTCGCTTATTTCAAATTTGCAAAGGTAAATTGTTTCACTAACAAAATGGTTCAACGTGAGGCTCTTATAGCGTCAGTGCATTTTTCTCTTAGACACTAGGTTTCTTCACTCCTAGTTGTTTACACCCTTCCTGATGTTCATGCTTTTATTTTTTCTCTCTAGAAGAGCTCTGCCCTGAAAAAGGAAAAAGTTGGCATGCAAAGTAAAATCTTAGCTCCTGTCTACTGGACCACCTCCATTGTTAATGTATCATATAACATTCCCTCACATTAGTGGGGATGTGAGGGTAATTTTTTCGTTTATAAATATATAGAAAGTGAAAGATAAGGAAGTATATAGTAAGTCACCAACCAAAACCTAGGTTTTCTACCCAATAATCCAATAGAAAGGATTGATTCAACACACAAAATCACATCCATTTTTTAAGCCCAGGGCAATTCTAATTGCATGGGTGAGTTCCTTTGGCTTAGTGGTAAGCCAAAACCCCTAGCCGAGTATTTGATGAAACTCAACAATTCTAATTTGTAATTTTGTATAAAAAACAATGTCAATAACAAAAAGTTAATGATTGATTTGTATAATTTTGTGGAGTAAATTTTATACATTAAAGTTTCATTAAAAAAGAAAAGAAAAACAAATAGAAAAGCCAAATTTTGCATACCTAGCTGCAATTTCAAAATCAAAGGATTTCAAATTAGAGGTAGAGAGAGACTACATTAGTTAAAGAAGAAACACAAGATGTATAGACACACTGAGAACAATAAGATGTGCTCAATTTGTTCTCTACGATGCTGCCTCACTTTTGATAACACCAGATCCTACATGTTAGCACTAAATTAGAACTTTGACCACAAGCAATCCCCACTGAGAATATTCTTTCAAATAAATACAGGTAAACTTTCTTCTTCCTCCTAGAGCAACTACAAAGTTCTTTTGTTTCCGAAAGCTAGAAAGTTCCTTAAATGACAAGAACTAATTGGAAAGCTTTAATGGAAATGGAGAACGGGCATTAGTTGCCGAGTAATGGAGCTGTTACATTGAAGATTGATGAAGCCACACAGGCAAAGAGCATAAAATGCTCGGAGTCAATATGGAAGCTAACTTACTATGCAACTTTTGAAGCATTTATTATCAAAATTACGTAGAATGGGCCTTGGTTCAGGGATACAAAAGGATGCCTTGGAGGCTGGCCGAATCAAACTTTACCTGCAATGGGTACAATTCTTTTTATTATCATACAAGTCACTCGTTTTTAGTAAAAGGAAGCAAGTCTGTTGAAGATAGATATCAATTATTTTAGGTGAGGGCGAACGCAGATAGCTCCAAAACCCAATACTTCCATGCCATTTGGCAACGGAGTTCATGCTTGTCCTGGCAAAGAGCTTCCGAAGCTAGAGATGCTCATTTTGACCCACCATTTAGTAACCAATTTCAGGTACGGTGCAGAAGAAGAGCGATCTTTATTTTGATACAAATGATAGGTCAAAAGATGTTTTTCTGAAGGTGGACATTTTTTTTCTCTTTTTTTTTTTTTTTTTTTCTGTGTGGGGGTGGGGTGTGGTGGGGGATATGGGATTTCTAAGTGATTTGACAAGCCTCTTTCCTTGGGGTTTGCTGATTTCTATACGCAGGTGGATGGTGGGATGATCCCAAAGTGAGATTTAGCATTGCCCCTTCCCAGTCCCGCAGCATGGGCTCCCGGCCAAGTTTTGGGAAGAGCCCTGGAGTCCCCAAGTCAGAAGAAGGTTGGCTTTCGCCGGACAACCATTTTCACCGGCGGAGTCCTTAAACCAAGTCTCCTCTTTAACAATGGAGGCTTTTCTCCGGTTGAATGTGTATCATACCTTATCTCTTAGTTCCAAGTTCAACATCCCAAAGGTGCATAAGTGGGGTGTGAATTTAAACCAAAAAAAAAAGAAAAGAATATTATTCTTTTAATTTTTGTTTTTGAGATTGATTAAAATAAATATTTTTATGTATTCTTATAATTTCTCTATGTATCAAACTACTTGTGTATTTACATACTATAAGTTCTTTTTGTTTCTTTGATTCTTTCATATGAATATAAAACTCAAAAGTATATCTTTTCATGGTTCAAAGAAAATAACGAACTTGAAATATAGATTTCTATTTACTTTTATATCTAAAAATAAGAAGAATGAATTTTTTATTTATTCTATATTTTATTCAACAATAAAAAATTAAAGATTATAAATGAAAGTCTCTTTCACACATCCATTCCCTTGAAACTAGCTAGCTAGCTTAAGTGTTGAGCTAGTGAGGACCCTAATGATAAGATTTGGGGTTCAACACCATCTATGTGTGAGTTAAATACGAACATCAACATAATTGATAAAAAGATCCATCTTCATCTAATTTTAATATCAACATAATGGATATACTCATTATTCAATAAGGTTGTGTCCACATCCTTTTTTTTTTTTTCCTACTATCTATTTTATAATCTTTGGAATGGATTTGATTGGAAAAATCTTTACCCAAGGAGACGATTTTTCATTATTCCCTTTATTATTCTAATAATTATTATTACTGTTATGAGAATCGTAAGTATTAAAAATATTAAAAAATAAAATAAATAAACACATTTTCTATTTTATAACTATTATTCATTATAATGATGGCTTATTATCACTAAATTATTTAATTTAAAAATAGAGTTTGTTACTTTTTTGGTATGAATATAGGCAAGGTCTCTATTCTCCCTCCAAATAAAAATACAATGATATGACCAAGGTTTTATGACTTATGCCTTATCATGGCAATACCCTAACACTAAGTTAAAAGGGTCCACTTTTTAAATTTAATTACTGAATAAGTCATTAAACCTATTCTGACGTATATGTTATATATATGTACATAGATGAAGTTTATTGTACATATATATCTTATCCAAATAGCAAAGCATTCAAGAACCATAAATTAAATTATGTAGTCTGTATAAAATAAAATAAAAGATGGTTTAGTAAGATTAGATTAAATAAATTAAAATGCAATAAATTGTTTTGAAACCGGCCCTAATTGAGTTGAACCTAATCACAACGAAATTCCATTTGATTGATACATATATTTAACGATTCACCGTAGATCTAAGGCATTTCCTAGAATCATTGATAAAAAGATTTATTTACATATTTTTATAGAATTTTTTTTTTCAATAACTTGTTCTTTTCTATCTACTTCCCAATTTTTCAGATTTATGTTTACATGTATTTTTAATATCTTTTCGAATATTATTTTCGTTGGATATTAAAAATAAATATTAATTATTTTTTTAAAAAATAATATTAAAAATTATATGATTAGAATGAATGATTCATGAATAAAAGTAGGGATTAAAAGATTCTATGGAATCATGAAAGAGGGAAAGACCTTTTGAGGTAGCGAGAGGGCTTGAATCCCTCTGGCGCTAGGGTACTACAAAAGGAAGTCAATAATGGATTATCAATAAGCCAGACTGTAAATTCATTGGCAATATATCTACGCTAATTCAAATCCAATTCAGTCCACTATAATTCACAGATCCCACTGTGAAGTAATAGAACCCTATCTCTTGTTCCCAAAAATGGGAATACATAAGGATAAAAAACTACAGTTTTCTAATATATTTTACTACCATTCATTTGCTCACTTTTTTCTCACAAATTTTAATTTTGCTTGCTAATGATCAAGATTCACATTTTCATTGAAAGCTTATTTGATTGTTGATCAATTAATAAAAACAACAATGAGAGGATTATTAAGAATCTCTAAGACCCTATGTATCAAAGTGCATGTTTGTCTGCATATTAAATTTATTCTCGAGTTTCTATTATAATACAACTTTTGTAATCTAAAGAAAATAGAAAAGACTTGAACGAATTCATATATTTATGATATACACTTCACAACACATTCGAGGCTGATGAGGTGCATATTATAACATACTTATAGTAAGTATGTTTGGTGCTCAACTAATAGCACCAAACTAAGTTAACATTTCACTAGGATCAAGGTGCTAGAAGGTTTGTGGGAAGAGAAGGTGAGGGAGTTTTAGTGAAAATGGCAAGAATGATATAGAGAGTGTGTGAGTAGAATGATCATCAATTATCCCTTTATATAAGTGTTCACACCCCTAGCCTATTGAGTGTAAAATTGGTTCTACATTGAAGCAAGGTTATAAATGTGTAATAGTCTAACATAATATGTCACAAAAGATTCAAACCAAAGATATTGCATCTAAGAAAAATGTTATAACATTAAATATAAGACTACAATCACTAAGACTTCCAAATAATTCCTTTGTCTGTAAATTCAATTTGCCACCATATATCATCAATGATGTTTCAAACAATCATTAGATGGGCAACTTCAAAATAATCCTAGAAAATTAACTTTAAAGTTAAATTTTTTAAGTCTTTTTAGAAATGATTTGAAAGCTTATCTCCTATCCTCAAATACTAAGAATGTTCTTAGGAGATATTGGAATTTTTCTTCAATAATATTTCACGAGAGTTACCAAAAGAAGTAGTTCTATAAAGATGCCACCTAAGTATTATAAGTTGAATAACAATAGGCTCACAGGTCCTACACAGGCATCTTTGTCACAAGTTAATTGATGATAATAAGAAAGATTCTTGTATGGATTGGAAATACAAGAAGTTCGAATCTTCTTCTCATGAGTGACAGTTTCTTTCATTGTCATATTCCTTGTGACTTGGTTCAAATTTAAGAATCCTTTTATTGAGGGCCAACCACTTTAGTGGTACAACTTTGAATAGATTTATTAGCTTAAAAACATAGACATAATGAAAAATTCACTTTCAAGGGCGATACCAAATAGCTTTAATAATATGTCCTCCTCTGAGATGTGAGATAGAAATCGAGAATTGTACTGAAAAGGTTCGTTCTTTGCTTGATCAGGATGTACAAAATAACATTTTATAGGCCTAATCTAGGGTTATAAACAAGGGAAGAAAAAGGATTCAAAACAAGTTGGACAAAGGCTCTCGTAATTTCCATTTCAGGACGGAGGATCTGCTCGTTTCTCTAAGGCAAGAAGTGCGTGATCGTTGGGAAGAAATTTCTCTGACGAAATCGTAGAGGATTTTCCGTTCATGACTGATGAAGATTTTTCCTGCTCTGTTGAGGGGAGATTCGACGGTTTAAGGAGGAAAAATCTTCCCTTGTACGTCGCGGTCTTGTTTTGAAGAAGACCTTGCGATTTCCGTTTTGGGCGTCTTGATTAGGAGATGAATCTGGGCTTTTTCCAGGCGAGCTGCGACCCTGTCTACCATTTAATAGTTGTTAAGAATATGGACTATGACTAACATAAAAAATTTCACTTTGATTAACAAATCCCTTTCCTAGTACAAAACACTCGTTTTATAGTACCCAGTTGCCAGAGTTCTGTCTGCGCAACCCTAACAGTTACGTCTTTGCCTTCTTTTAATAACTAAACCCTAAGTGTGGATAAAAACACTTCGACAAGAAAAGTGAAGTGATTTACTCCTTCCTCCTCCCAAGGCGCCAGTCCTTTTTCTGCTCCCAATGACGGCTTCTTCTGTAAATTACTTGTTTGAGCAGAACATCTTTAAAACCCCAAAGTTTGAACGCCAACGCTTCAATCGCTATTTTGAAAGGAAGGATTCTAGAGTTAGTATCGGTAGAATCAGCGCCGGTTGGTGTGCTCGGAGGACGAAATTGTTTTCAATCAAGCCTCTGGCTTTGCCTGACTTCGAGACGAAGGTCTTCGAGAAGGAGGATGTGAAGCTTGATTGCCACGAGGAGGTATTTGATTCTGATCCCTGATACTGACTCATTTTGTGTTGGTTTTCATTGGCTATATCATGTAATATTTTGTTTAAATGCAATACGAAGTGAGAGGAAGGATGTATGATTTAAGAATAACCAAAGATATCAAGATAGGATATAATTCCCCATGAAGATAATATAGGGTTCTAAAAGGTTTAAGATTAGGACTATATAAATATTTTAATTAATTAGAGATAAAATAGAGTTCTAATTAGAGAAGATTGGTACTGAGATTCTATATAAGGTGGCTTAGGGATAAAGGAGCAAGGCAACTAGAAATCGATATTTAGAATTCCAAGAATAAGAAGGGAATGATCTTTGCAATTCATATTGAAGTAATAAGCCATTCACTTAACGAAGCTTTAGTAGTTTTAGCATTCAAGTAGTTATTGAAATTGTTTAGTAATTTTTAGTGTAGATTGTAGCCTTTTTTTCCTAATAAGAGCGATTATTCATTTTAATTCCTTTTTATCATTTACTGCTTTCTCTTGAAAATATCCAAAATCATGACAAGAGTGGGGTTTGCTTCCTTTGCTTTCGAAAATTGAAGGGGATTAAGCAAATTGGTGTTGTTTGCTGGAAGTTTTGGGTAGATAGGTTGCTCTCAATCTTATCTAAGAATAAGTAAGTAACTAATTGGTTGGATTTGTGCAATTTGTATTCATCGGTTGTAATTCTAAAGGGGGATGTGGATCTTTGTACCTAGCATCAATGTATTATATTTAGAGTAAAGAGTGTGTTTAAAAGTTTTGATTTGTACCTCTAGATTATTGACAAGAAAAATATAGGACTAATTGATCATTTTAGTTAGCGGTATTTTTTAATTGATTCATGGTTTTGGATGCAAGATCCAATTATGCTAATAATAAGGCTTTATATTGTTATTTTATTTAGGATTATTACATGATAAAATAGAATATATTCTCTATATCTAATTAATGAATACCTAATTGTTAGTTCTTTAATATTGTTATCAACTAATGGCTTAGATGTCACTTCTCTGTATGTAGTTAATAAAACTAAACTTGTCATTTCTTTTGTTTAGGCATCCATTCAAGCTTGGAAGTTAAGGAATTATCTTGCTAAAATGATTTTTGATGTTGTTGTCAAGGTGATCCTTACTCTTACTATTGGTTTCTTTTAGAGTTAATTATTTTAGCATTTGTTGTCTAACAATTTTCTATCTAGTTTATTTTCACTTTATTGGCATAATTTTTTTTTTTTTCTATTGGTGACCAAGTTATAAAATCTTTGCAGCTGGAGAATTTATCCATGTTGCAGCTATTAATCTATATTGTGTGTGTTGTTGGTGACCAAGTTATAAAACCTTTGCAATGGAGGAATTTATCTATGTTTTGGCTATTAATAAGTGCTATGCCCGCCATGGGTGACCAAGTTAAAAAAGCTTTGCTGTCAGAAGATTATGAAAAGTTGTTGAAGCGGTTAAACGATACGGCTCATATGTTATTAGAGGTTTCAATGATTGCTTGTTTCATAATCTTCATCATTACATTCTTATTATTTTTTATTTACATGATAATAGAACATATAATGAAAAGTTGTTGATGCAGTTAAACTATACTGCTCATAAGTTGTTAGAGGTTTCAATAATTGCTTGTTTCACCATCTTCATCACTACAATGTTATTATTTTATATTTACATGATGATACAACATATTTAATAATGAAAGATTTTGCCTCTTACTTAGAGGTTGGCCTCCTAGGGAGAACTATTGTGATTCACAATATTTATTGTAAAAAAATAGGTGCTTGGTAAATTGATTACTTTAGTCTTTACTTGAACTATGATATTTATCACTCTTTTATTTAGTTCTTTTAGGTGACTAACTATTTTAGCAAATAATGATGTTTTATTCATCTACTAAGTTGAGGTTTGACATTCAACTATCCAATGTCAAAACACATAACAAGTAATAAATCAGCTACTTTAGAGTAGCACTTATGCATAATGTAAAAAAAAAAAAAAAAAATCATAGTTTGAAGTTGTTAATGTGCTATAAGACTACAATTGGAAGGAGAATGAAGGAAGCATAAGTAAGAAATCCAGCTCCTCCACACCAAAAGTTCCATTTACAGACTTTCCTTTCATTTTATTGCTTAAGACACCATTTTGCCGCAACCACATAAGCAATGGATACAATGTCAAGTGAGTTGGAAGGCAAGCTGATTCTTCTCCATTTGCATGAATCCAGCTTCTAGGATTGTCTCCTGTGGATCTTTTCTTTTTCCTTAAATTGAGCTGTATCAAGAAAGTATGGTGACAAATTTAGACCTTGTACATATAAAAGTTGAGTACAGTAAAAAAGAGAAAACTTTCACTCATAATGGTGACTTTAGCTGATCGGAACTTGTCAGCAAGATATCATGTGTTGACACCCACAAAGCAACCAATATCTAGAGTGTCCTTAATCATGGAAGTTCTAGAATACTGCAAACGGTGTTGCTCAATAGCTTGAAGCCAATTTCCACGTACAGTTTTATTAGCATCATCTAGTGAAAAAGCATCAAGTATTGCTGGTCTTGTCATTAACATAGTTGTTGACTCTACTTCCGCAATAGTTTGCCATTCAAGATGCAATATTTTAAGGATTATAACATCTTTGAAGTAATTTTTTTGCAAAAGTATATAGTGCAGTATTAGGAACATCAATAAGATTTTCAATATAGTGTTTAAATCATTTTGATTAAAATGGAACAATTATTGTTAGTAAATCTTGTCATGTGGTATCGGTTATTAGCTTGTGATCTTGGACTTGTACTCATAACAAAGAATAAATTAGGTTATTATATAAAGTTCCCATCTTACCTAGATGATAGTGTTTAGCAATTTAAAAGAGATATATCCCACAATATTTTATATTCATTAAGATACATATATTGATAAGGCCAAATCAGACATCAAATTTGGTCAACGAAAGCTCATGTTAAAGGTTTTAAAATTTCATAAAATAAAAAAAAAACCAACATTTTTAACTTCTCAAAAAGTAAACTGCAAATGGACTAGGAAGCTTAGGATAAAGTTGAAAAATGTGCTAGCCATGAAAGGCTACCTTCATCATATGCATGATGATATCCTCGTATATCCATGGATTTGGCTTTTTACAGTCCAATACACGAACTGGAATGTTCCTTAAAGAAAAAAAAATGGTGCTCTCTTCCTTGCGTCGAGTTTATAGGGAGGATGTACCAATAATATCTTTAAAAAAGATTACAATTGTCCCTTAAAAAGAAAAAAAAACAGTCTTTCTAATATCTTTGTAAACAAGAAAAGTAGACTTTTACGGTACCAGAAAAAAGAAAAAACCTAGATGGTACGACTTCAAACTGCTAGACTCATATTTGAGAGGGATAACGTTTTCTCCCCCCCTCTCTCTCCTCCCCCTCCCTCTCCCTCTCCCTTTCCCTCTCCCTCTCCCTCTCTTTCTCTCCCTTTATCTCCTACTACCGTGTGAAGAAATGACTGCAAAACAGCAAAACAAGAAACAATGCACTTGAAGAAGACCATTTTGTGGAAGCATGATGTGCTATCTTTATTAACACTTCTCAAAGAATGAAGAACCCCTAATTACAAGTTAAGTACAACAAGAATAAGAGATGGGCCTCATCATGTCTCTTGGCTCGTAATAAAGACAATATAGTTCAAACTAAAGGCCCACAATACTTACACATTTTTACACTTCCCCTCAAGCTTGGAGTATAAATCAATTACTCCAAGCTTGGATAGAAGGTGTTGTGTTGTGGGCTATATAATGCCTTAGTAAAAAGATCTATAGGTTATTCCTGCATATTTACATACTTAGTCCTTATTATGCCTTTATCTATCTTTTCTTGGATAAAGTAGAAATCCACTTTGATGTGCTTTGTCTTCTAATGATAGATAGGATTAGTAGTTATATGCATAGCTGCCTCATTATCACAATACAATGATATTGGTTGAGGAAGAACCACCTCAATATCTTGAAACAATTCCAATAACCAAATGATTTCACAAACTGTGTAATCCATTGCTCTATACTCGGACTCAACTGAAGATTGAGACACAGTTAGTTGTTTCTTAGTGACCTATGATATTAAGGAATCACCTAGTTTAATGCAATAACTAGTAACACATTCCCTTGACATGGGACAAGTTGCATAATTAGAAATACAAAAAGTTGTTAATTCTAGCTTTGAAGATAAAGAGAGAAAAATCCTAAGTCTAGTTGTACCTTTAAGGTATCTTAGGATTATTATAGATGCATCCATGTGTGATTTCAGAGCATGTGTGAATTGGCTCAAATGTTAGACTACAAAGCTGATATTAGGATGTGTGTGAGTAAGATACATCAAACACCCAGTCATACATTGAAATGGGGCAAAGTCATATAAAAGAGGATCATCCATTTTCTTAGGATCTCCTTCATCATATTATAGTGTTGTGAATTTAAGACTTTGCTCCATGGGTGTAATAGTGGGTTTGGATCCTCCAAGACCTATCTTTAAAATGAGTTCTAGTGCATATTTGCCTTAGGTTAAGTATATCTCTCTTGATGACCTAGCTATTTCAGTCCCTAGGAAATACTTACATTGACCTAAATCTTTCATGTGGAATATTGAATTCAAATGCTATTTGAATCTTGTGATGGCAGACATATCATTCCCTATGATTAAAATATCTTCAACATAAAACATGATTATAATGAATGAATCTCTACTACATCTAGTAAAAAATGCATAATCATGTAGAGATTGTCTAAATTCAACTGCTAAGTGTGCCTCTATAAGTATTGCATACTATTGTCTTAAAGCTTGTTTTAATCCATAAAAGGATTTCCATCAGCGACATACAATCTTCACCCCCTAATGGGAAGAACCAGGAGGTGGTTGCATCCATCAAATCACCATGAAGAAAAGAATTTTACATATCTAATTGATGAAGATCCCAATGTTTCACAGCAACCATGCTAATCACTAATCTAACCATTATTGATTTTGCTACTGGCAAATAGGTCTCATCATAATCTATCCCTTCACGCTCTATATAACCCTTGGCCATTAAATGGGCCTTGAACCTCTCAATGGATCCATTAACATGATATTTTATCTTATACACCTACTTACATCTAATGGCTTTTCAACCAAGTGCTAACGACACTACATCCCACATGTGATTGGCCTAAAGAGTTGTCAACTCTTTATTCATTGCTTCTACCCAATGACTATCCTTAAATGCCTAACGATATGTTTCGAGCTCTATGACAACAGAAATGGAAGCTATGAATTGTTGATAATGTGAAAAGAAAAGGTCAAGAGAGAGTTAATTAGAGATAAGGTACTGGCTATTCAACCCTATAGAGGTGGTTGAACATAAATAGTTAGTTATCCAAATAGGAGGTCATGTGGTATGTGTGGATCGTCGAGATTGGTCCAGGAAAGGCTAATGTGGCGGTGATTATGAAATTGCAGGGCTTGGCTGAATTGGAACAGACTCAGCAACAACAGGGCATGGTGGTGAATGAGATGTTATGTTTGGTAATGTGTCTGGTAAAGTACATGGTGTAGGGTTAGGTGTTAGATTAAAGGAATATGATGATGATGGAATGACTATAAGGTTTCTAATGTAATTGATAACTAATTGTTCATCTGTGAGATGTCCAACCTGGGTGGATGTTGATTAAAGGACTGGTATATAGAAAAAGAAAACTCATATTCATAAAACACAACATCACGACTTATAAAACTTTTCCCACTCTCTAGGTCATATACTCAATATCTTTTTTGAATAGAAGGATATTCTAGAAAAATACAAAGGAGAGCCCTTGGTGTGAACTTGTCTCTAGGATGAAGGATTATGGCATAACATCTACAGCCAAAGACCCTCAAGTGGTCTAAGGATGGAGGTGTACCAAAGAAAAGCTTAAGAAAGGACCGATTTCCAAGTTTTGCACTTGGTAATCAATTAATGAGATAAGTAGTAATTAAAATACATTTTCCCTAAAAAGGTCAAGGAATATGAGCTTGAAAAAATAATGCTCATGCTACATCCAATAAATGATGATGTTTGCATTCTACTATCCCATTTTGTTGAGGAGTGTAAATGCAAGAGCTTTCGTGAATAATTCCACGAGAGGACAAAAAAAAGGTGTAGGTAGTAGAGAAAAACTCAGTACCATGATCTGAACGAATACATTTAATCATGGTACCATATTGAGTTTGAATAGAGAGAATAAAAGATTGTATTGTAGAGAGAACTTGATCCTTAAAATGCAATAAAAAGGTTCATGTCACTCATAAAAAATCCTTAACAATTGTTAGAAAATAACATGAACTATCATGGTTGGGAACCCAATGAAGTCCCTATAAATCCATGTGAACAAACTTAAATATAGCATGACCAAGAAACTGGCTCTTTGGAAAAATCGATATTGTCTGTTTAGCCAATAGATAAACTTGACAAGTTAAATGCTCAAGACAATGTATATGTTTTTCATATGCAAAGAAGGATTTTTATGAACTATGACCCAAGTCTACAATGCCATAAATCATAACTGGTGCATACATTAATGTGGGAAATATTGTTTGCAAAAGTACTACAAATAGTGTTCACGTTCATACAATTCAAAAAGGAATAGATAATATTCAAAAGATGATTAATATAGTAAGGTAAATCATCTAAAGTGGGTACAAAAAATATAGTCCTTGATAAGCCTTACCCAGTCCAATCACCTGCCTAGTTGAATGATCCTAGAAAATGTACAATTCATTGAAAAAAATAACAACACAATCACGATCAAATGTCATTCTTTTTACAAACAACAAATTAAATTTTAATTGAGGAATAAACATGATATAGTTAAGGCGCAACATGGGTGTGGATTGTGCATGTCCAACATGTGTGGCATAAACGGAGGTATCATTAGGCAGCTTAATGGGTGATAATTGGGATCTGCATGAATAAAAAGGTGAGGTTAAGTGGTTGTACTTGCAAACCTCCCTTCAAGAAAAGCTAAATCTAGGGACGGCCACATTTTAAGTTACTCTAGCATGCTTTGAATTTGTTCTAAGGAGAGAGGTAGGTTTGGTGACCCAACATGTGTTTGCATCATCAAACCAACAAAGGGTTGGTTTGGTCCTGAAGCACCTTTAGTGGATTGATCGCGAACTGTAATAAGAGGACCATATGATATAGGTTGTTGTCCATGACTTAACTGCAAGCCTAGACCTCTATGGGGCCCAAAATGAAATGGCCTAGGAGTTAAAAGGAATTGGCCCGCAGCCAAGATAAAAAGCCTGCAATGGGGAGGGCCCAAGCTATTAGGTTGGATTCTAGCCTACGACCCTAAGAAGCCTAACAAAACTATCAGGTCCCATGCACCCATCTTACTTGATGAATGACCCATCAACAATGTTGCTGTAGCTTGCTTGCATCGCCTAAGATCCCATCTGTTTCCTTATGCCTCTAGGTGTCCAGCTAAGGGGAAATCCAGCCAACTAGTAACATTTGTCCCTAGTATAGTCGGGCTTATGGCAGTGTGAGCAAATTGGCTTTCCCCTAGAATTAGATTTGCTGCTAAAGACATTGGTGGGGTTAGATTGTAAACCTTGATTCTATGATGAAACTAGTAAAGCAACCCCTTCATGAGGTTGAAATTTTGAATCTCTATTGTGACATAGGTATTCATCTTCCTTAGCAAGGTTAAAGGCTTGGTTGACAGTTAGGAGAGGATCCTTAGATAGGATATTGGTCCGATAGTTTTGAAACTCCTCTAAAAGGCTAAGCAAAAAATCCATGAGATTATGCTTGGTCGTGCATTCTTCCAGTCATTCAGTAACCTGACAAGAACAGCTCCTATAACTACAATGAATGGGTGGTTTGACCATCTGGATTTCAACCCACAAGTTAACAAGATTTGTGTAGTATTCAGTCATAGTAGCCCTAGAGAATTAGTTCTCAAACTATTTTTGCCTTAAATTATAGCTCTAGGTTGAAGTAAGAGTCCTAAATTGGAGCTTGAAAGCCTTTTAGGTTTTCTTAACATTGTTAATGCAGGTAATAAAGCCAGCATGCTCTTTGTGACTAACTTTTTGAACCAACTTACTAAGGCTGAGTGATTTTGATCCCACAAGTTTTGTTTTTCAACGTCTTTCTTTGGTTGAGGAAAGCACCATCTACATATCCCTATTTATTTTTACCAATCAACAAACTTTTAACTTGTTGACTCCAAATGTCGTAGTTTATAATCATCTTTGAGTTTCTCTGTAGCTAGATGAACTACAAGCATGTTAGTGACTGAAAGATAAAAAGGGTAATGGTAGGGATTTTAATGCTGCTTTAGGTGAAAGGTTGAAGAAGCCATAAGTTGAGTTTGGGAATGATTGAAAAAGGTAAGGGATAGGATGGTCCAAGGATGTAAAAAGGGTCAGAGAATAGGTGAGACGTCATTATCTAAGCTTGAAACAATGAATGAAACAACTAAATGCAAAGTTATTATGACAATATTTTTAAAATGCCAGAAATAGCCTTAAACTTAAAAAAACAAGCAGAAGATTGAAAATGAAAGAGGAACATAACAAGAACCAGGAAAACAAGTGAAGAAACTTACACTGTGTAGACCTTGCTTTCGATACCATAAAGAAATGGCTGTAAAATAGCAAAAAAGAAACAAAGCACTTAAAGAACACCATTTTGTGGAAGTATGATGTGTTGTTTCTATTAACACTTCTCAAAGAATGAAGAACCCTTGATTACAAGTTAAGTATAGCAAGAATAAAAGATGGGCCTCATCATGTCTCTTGGCCCGTAACAAAGACAATATAGTTCAAACTAACGGCCCACAACACCTACAAATTTTTACATCGTGGCCCAAAAAGAACAAAAACCGTAGGAGGAAGAGAGAAGAAATCAACCAAATTAGTGAAATCAACATAGCTTGGATTCACCCCAACATCCCTTTGTGACTATGATCTAAATAAAGAATGCAGAAAAAAAAATTAAAGCCAAGGTAGTGGAAATCTTGGCAAAGGAAGTCTTGCAAAGAACTTAGACGAGTGCCTCCGTGCCAAAATGTATTACTTCTATGTTAATAGTTCTAATACCGAAAAAGAAAAATCCCCAAAGTTTTAAAGATCTCAGGCTTATTAATTTAAACAACTTATAAAATTATTGTCAAGATTCTAAACAATACACTGGTACGTTTGTTACCATTGATAATTTCCAAGAAATAGTCTAGTTTTGTGGAAGGGAAAGATATTCATGAGAATGTCACAATAGCCTAAGAGATGGTTAATAAATTAGATCATAAAGTAATAGTCAACATGATGATTAAGGTAGATATGAAAAAGGCATATGATTGTATGGAATGGGGTTTTATACTTAAAGTATTGGAATGGTTTGGTTTTTCTCGCCTATGGAGTGATATGGTATTTAGGTGCATGTCCAACAATTGGTTTACACTTTTAGTGAAAGGAGCAAAACATAGTTTTTTCAAGTCCATATGAGGTCTTTGACAACGGGACCTTCTGTCACCTAACATCTTTATCTTAGCTCAAGATGCCTTAAGTAGAAAGCTCAACCATTTGATGGAGATGACGCCATTCATTGGAAGATTTAAAGGTGATAATAATTTCCTGGGATGGGGGTTTCTCATCTATTATATGTTGATGATATGTTAATTTTTATGGAAGAGAACCAAAGGTCTCTTGAATATATCAAGGCTTTACTACAAAAGTATGAAGTGCATAGTGAACAAAAGGTGAATGTAGAAAAGACAAAGGTAATAGTGTTAAGGAAGTTAGAATCATCCAAGAAAGAACTTATCAAGCATATCACAGGTTTCTCTTTTGTAGACTTGCAAATTAAATATTTGGGTATACCATTATTCAAAGGATGAAACTGAATCCATTATTTTAACAAAATGGTAAATGCTATGGCTAATAGAATGTATAATTGGAAAGCAAAATTATTATCTCAAGGGGGCAAATTGACATTAATTAAAAGTGTACTCTCCTCTATGCCAATACATACCATTTCCATTACGAAAGTACCGAAAATAGTCATACAAAGATTAATAATATATTGGCCAAATTCATGTGGAGTAATGGGGATAACCATAGTAGCCATTAGGTTAAGTGGCAAAGTATTTGTACACTTTTGGAAAAAGGTGGACTAGGATTTTGAAACCTAGAACAAACAATGCAAGCACTTCAAACAAAGTTTGCATGGTATTTTGTCCAAGGACAATCCGTATGAGCCTTAATTCTTTAAGCCAATTATGGGCCTCAATTCTTTGAGCAAATTATGGGCATCCAATGAAAGCAATTAGACAAGGTAGAAAGAATGCACATTCACCTACATAGAATATGCTTTTGCCTTGGGTTGAGTATTTAATCTAGCATGGTAAATGGATTATTGGTGAGGGAAAATGCTCTTTTTGGAATGATAATTGGATTAGACAACCCCTTTGATGTCCCTTATGTCCACAACAGGATACAACAGTTAGAGAAGTCTTTCAAAGTCAAGATCTTATTAGGGAACATTTGTCTAGTGAGCAGCGAGAGCAAGCCAACAAAATTGTATGTAGTTAGGATCTAGATAGGCTTGTTTGTGATTTGAGTGCTTTTGGTGAATTTTTAGCTTCATTAGTGTATCAAGATCAAAGAATGAAAAAAGATAAAGTGGCTTGGGCTAAGTTTCTATGGAATAAAGTGGTTCCTCCCAATATTGGATTGTTTATGTGGAAGTTAATTCATTATCGCATCCTTGTGGAATGTAATATGCAAAGAAGAGGAATCTAATTGGCATCTAGGTATTATTGATGTGAAAAAGGTGAGATAGAAATGATGGATCATGTATTTATGCATAATGGATTAGCATAACAGCTTAGCATACATTCAGCGACATACTTCAGGTATTTCTTTCATTTTAATTCTATATCTAACTTTGTTTCTTCATGGTATATCGAGGCATCATTGCACAATTAGAGGAAAGCTCTAATAGCCATTTTGGAAGAGTTATTGTGAGAGGAATTAGGTTGGCTAGGAATTTTGCAAAACACAATGGGGAGCATAAGTCCATATTCAAAATTAACAAAGATGTTACACATTAGATGCTTTGAATGTCAATACTAATCTAAGTTAAGGTACAGGTAAGTCTTCTTGATCAAATTTCACTAGCCTATTAAAGGTTTGTATAACTCACATTCCATTGAGGCAAGGAGTTTAGGTTCATTGGTAACCTCCTCCTGGGGCAATATAAGCTTAACATGGATGGATCAAGCATCATGGGGAATAATGCTAGTAGGGGAATCCTTAGAGATTATAATGGAGATTTCATAATGGTTTTTTTCCACCAAATTGTATCCTAGCACAAATGTAAAAGCGAAGCTTATACCTTGTTAAAGGGACTTAAAATATGTTAGGCAAGGAGTCAAGTACCTCAGGTTATTGAATTAGATTCATTTTATTTAATCCAATGTTTGATTAGAAAATGGAAAACTCCTTGGAAATTAAAATATGTCATACGTCAATGTTTATCTATGATTCCTTCACATGTACTTATGCATTATGTGCATTGTGAGGGAAATGTAGTAGTCGATCATCTTGCTAACTATGGTCAATTCATTCAAAATGTCACAATTGTTGACCAACTTGGTACATTACCTTATCCATGTTTAGATGTTTATGTTAAGGATCATCTAGGATTAGGTAATTATAGGCCATCATAGGGTTAAGCGAATGTGTTGCCCAATATATTTCTTGTTTTCATTTTACTTATGTGTGTCATTTAAAATATAAGTAATTAATTTTTCTTTAAGGGTTAAGATTATACCATGTCCTTTGTACTCATTTGAGGTATGGTTATTATGCCCTACTTTGTTGATATTAATAAAATTTATTAGAGTACCGCCCTTGTTTTTCTTTTTTAAAAAAAGGAATATCCATAGAAAAATTTTAGGACTGAATTTATCTTGCACATATAGTATAATAACATAATGATAGCACCAAACAACCAAATATGATTTATGAAGGGGCAACAAAGAAATCTCCACTAGAACTAATGCTGCTCAATAATAGTAGAGTGGGCTGTTTATGAAATGGGTCACGATGTATATGCATTCTCTCGAGTAGCATAGGAGAATATGAGCTTAAAATTTAAAGGTTCATGTCACATTTAATAAATGGTGATACTTTATTCAACTCATCATTTAGCAATGACATGTAAATGTAAGAACTCTCATGCAATATACCTTTATTAGAAAGGTACAATACACACTAAAGAAAAACAAAATTGATACTATTGTCAAACAAAATGCCTTTACAATAATACCACGCTGGAATCAACCTTCACCATATTCTAAAATACAATGATTCACTTCTCAATTTGATGAATTTCATGTTTGTTATGGTTTATCTGTTATAGTTTTTAGGGGGTGAAACTCCTTGAAATAGGGAGAAAAATAAAGCGTGTAGGTAATCATGGATTAACAATCAAACTGACTGCTCTACCATTCAATGTAAGCATTGAATGCAGTGAAGAGTGTAGAACACGAACTTCCATTGGCTAATAATTCATTAGAAATAAATTTCCCACAAATCCTTCTAGAACATCCAACCAAATTCTCTCTACTCGTTTGGAACGGAGGAAGAGGGAAAGACAATCCTCCTAAGAACTATGCTATAATTGGCCACCCCCAAAAGTAGGTGGGTCTAACAATACAAAACATGTAGACCCAACATACCATCCTCTACCAAACCATACCTTAGACCTAGATTGACTACCACCTTGGAGACGGTATGCTTGTTACAACCGATTTTTTTTTTTTTTTTTTATGGTGGGAACCTTAGTAGGTAAGAACTTGGAATAGTCTATCAATAGGTAGACCTGAAACCCATACTTTTAGGCCTCATGTAAAGTATAGCTTTCCTCAACTTGTGATAAATCCTGGTAAGCATAGAACTGTTTGAAAATAAATTCTGGTTGGAAAAAATAAGGTGACAGAGAATAATAAAGCATGTAGTTTATCATAGATTGACAATCAAAATAACTAATCTTAGAAACAGATGATGTCTTTGAAGGTTTTTCCCAAAAGAAACAGTAGAAGAAACAAATTCAACTCATGAATTGCTGTTAAGTTTGAGACTAACCATAGGAGGAAAAGACTGCATTCACGTGGATTAGCAGCATGATGTAGGTAGTTAGAATATAATGACCAAATGGAGGCATTACATAGCGAGGTTTGTGCTAAGAATAAAGAAGTTCCGATGAATAGAGTTTCCCATCGCAATGTTAACAAACTAGAAAGAACAAACAAAAGCAAGAGCTGGTATTTATTTGACCAAAATCAGCATATACTAGTGCTCAATTAAATCGTGGTTGACGACTGCGACCATTCACTTCCGAGCTTTGTATTTTAAGATGAAACAAGATAAGGTCATTGTCATTTTGCAAGAATAAGCTTTTTAAGTTTGAACATAAACAATATTAAAGAACTATAGCAATTGCCAAAGAAACACTACCTCCGGCAGCAACTTTATCAATCACCTTATAAACCTCTTCTACATGCCCTTCCATATAAAGATCTGTTATCAAACAACTAACAGTAACATGATTTAGAGAACAACAGAAAGCTTTCCTCCTATCCAAAATTTCCAATTCCTTCATTGCCTCACCCTTCTCACAAATACACTAAATCACAAACATATAGGTAACGACAACTAGGCTGCTAGTCCTGCATTCTTTCTCCATCTCACCCAACAACTCCAATGCATTTTCTGTATTCCCACACTGATAAACTCCATCGACAAAAGCTGAATACCCAATAGTGTTGGGCAAACACCCGTATCCCATCTTTATCTCAACCAATCGGAAGCATTCTCTAATATACCAACACTACTAAACCCACTAATCACTACAACCTATGTGATCATATCAGGATAGAGATGACTCAAACCCATCTCGTTCATCAAGTCCTTTGCTTTAGGCATGTCAACCCTTCACCAGAACAACCTTATAACCACATTATAACCTGTAGTGTCAGCCTGCAAATTAAATTCCTTCATTTTCCTCAACACCCACAAAGCCTCATTGGTAAGCCTAACTTCTCTAAACAAGTTCAAAACTACCTTAAATGCCTTGGCATTTAACACCGACCCCTGAACTCGATCGCCCTCAATAACATGAACAAGAAAGCTCGGGTTTGGATTAAATTCAAACAATTCACAAGTATAGAACTTATCCCAGACAACGTGCTGGGTGGCACCAGCGTCAAGGCCCTTCATTGTGAGTACTATGTGGACACTGTATGTTTCAGCTTCGACCACAAGGGAAACAAGTTTAAGGTTCTGTGGTTTAATTACATTCTGGATGATCTGTAGTCAAATACCCCGAGAACGGGGGAGGGCTAGAATATCGTTTGAAACTCTGAGTAGTGGTGTATAGCCTAAGAAGCGGTAGTTCTTGGAGAGTGCTTGTCATTGACAGTCACTTACCCGCTGTCAAAACTGAACCCGATTTCATAGGACCCATTTCACGACCAAACCTGGCTTACTTAAATGGAGTTTGTTACAGGCAAACGCATAGTCGTGTCAAGGGAGAGAAGGTCATTGCTTTTCATTTCACCGACAAGGTGTTTAGAGTGATGCCATTGTTAGATGCAAGTCTTCTCAGCGGCCACACCGATAGGAAGCTCTCACGATGCTAAATGAATATGTTAGTATGGTAGTCTCACATAATGAATCCTTCGATATCTAGGTATTACTTCATTTTGGTGTCATGAAGTCCTGGATTCGAATCCATTTTTGTGTTTGTGGTAAACAAACACGCACTCGCTACACATACTTTGTTGATTATGAGAGACTTGAGACAATTCATACACTTAACAATGTTCATAATTCTACCTATTGAGCAGTACTGAAAAGCTCCTCACAAAGCATTACCGCAAAAAATAGTTTCAGATGGAAGAATTTAATGAGAATGGAGAATGATTTGGGTTTGGGTTACAGAACTACCCATTCCGCTGGATCTTTCTATTGAGCAGGGTGGGTCCTGAGTTTTATGGCAGCGGTTCTTCTTCGATGAAGCCATATGGAGCCTTGAAAGTGCTAAGCTTCAAGAGGATCGTCTTTTCACCTATGAGGAAGATAAGGTCATTGCTTTCCTTTTCACCTACTAGGTGTTCGGAGCGATGCCATTGCCGGATGCAAGTCTTCTTGGCAGCCACACCAAGAGGAAAGCTCTTACGGTGGTAAATGAATATGTTGGTATGATAATGTTGCATAATGAATCCTTTGATATCTGGGTGTTACTTGAGTTTGGTGTCATGGAGTCCTGGACTCGGCTTCTTGGTTTTGGGATGGCCAATGGATTTCTAGAAGAAGGGTGAGTTGTTTATGGAGAACAGCAAAGGAGAGCTAGTCTGGTATGATCGTTCTTACAAATAGTAAGAAATCTACAAGTTGAGGAGGTGAAGGAAGTAAAAAGAAGAAAAAAAATGGAAAAAAGAAGTTGGGGATGAAGGAATCCTCATAAAAACATTTTGGTTACACACCAAGTTCGATTTTGATCTAGGGAGGGTTCGAACTTTCAGAGTAGGACGTATATGGAGCAAGTCTAACAAAAGGGGGAAAAAACTGTCTTCACACCAAAACCACTTTCCCCTTTTGTATATTGTCGGTGTTTTGGTAGGTGACCTGGGAAGGAACATAACAGTTGCTTTATGATTTCTTTACCTTTCAGTCGCTATGCCACGAGTAGGGATTTCACTCTTTTTGACTCTGATAATTTGACTCACTTTTGCTGCTATTCTCAACTTGAAATTAACCTAGCCTTACTCTTTCTACAAGGTTGTTCCTCATCTTTAGTAACTGAAGTGACTATTTTACACTATTTTTTTTGTCAAGAGCACATGCACTCCTAACATACATACATAAGTTGACAGTTATGTTTGAGTGTATGTTTGTTAAAGTCATATACCATGTCAATCCAATTTTTTTTTTTTTGTCATAAAGAGGTAAAGCATTTTGCCTACCAGTCAAAAGAAAGAAAAGGTTGAGCATTACAATTATATTGCTGTTGATGGCGCGGACTAAAAGAGCAATTTGAGCCATGAAGTGATTCCAGGTCGTGTCGTGCTTGGCTGTTTTATTGATAGTCATAGAACTTATAGGATTTAGTTGACCTTTCTATGTGCTATAGTGTACTTGTTATAGTTTTTGGGGAGTGAAACTCCCTTAAAGACAATCTTCCTTGCAGCGAAGAAGTGGGAGGCAGTTTAATTTCTCTCAATGAAGAAACAACATTCAGTTATCGAGTGGCACAAGAATAGTCCATTTAGTGAGAATTTTCTGTGGAGCTTGAACTAAACGTCAGAACATTTTGTATAATGGAACCTCCTGACTAAATATACCTTGAATTGGATATAGAAGAAAAGCCACAACAACCTCAAAACCCCTAGCCGGTGTAATTGGATTTAAATATTGCAAATAAGTATCACCAATATTGTATGGAACTTCAAAAACGTGCAAGGGATGTTAGTTTGACATGGTACCCATAGCATGTGCCAAGGATGTGGCATGTTTGTCCTATCTGCTTTCTGTGGTGCTTCTATTGTGAGCAACTCTAGTTTCACGAAATCCCAAGAGTGCTTTTAGTTTGTTCCTTATTTCTGCCATGTTGAACCTCCAATCTTCTATGAAGACGCTTAGTGTATCGGTCTAACCTTTTAGAAGTTCAAAAAATAGGAATTGAAGTTTGAACAATTAGACAGATTAGAAAACTAGAAACGGAAGAATTTTGCGAGATCGGACCAATTTCAGCTGATATTCTGAAAGTGTGTTAACTTTTTTATGTTTTAATGTATCGGTATTTTTTGACGTGACAGAAGGGAAAGGGAAAAGGCTGCTTTTCTTCCCTTCAGCAAAATATGGGTCCTTTTAAGGTCCATTAACAAAGTCCAGCTTCCACGGAGTGAGCCGAAGCCTCATACCCCTTTTTGGGGACGGTATGGCTCCTCGTTATTGTTAGTGTGGGTCTACCTTATATGCCAATATATTGTAAATTGAAAAAGATAAGAGAACAAATGTGGTACTTGAAGAATTGTGGATAAAGATGTTCTTGGTGCAAAGTATATCAAACAAAAAATCGATAGAACTTTCAAGGAGACGATTCTTCTCTTGATAATTCTAATTATTATAACTAGTGTTATAAGAATAATCAATAAAAAATATTAAAAATATCAATCAAATAAACAAATTTTCCATTTTATAACTATAATTACTATACAACTATTCATTATAATTATGGCACATTATCATTAAATTATTTTATTTAAAAATAGAGTTTCTTATTTTTTTGGTGTAAATATAGGCAATATCTCTATTTCCCTTCCAAATAAGAATACTACGCAAGGGTTTTATGAAAACAAGAAAAACCCCTTATCCAATTCGAACCAATAACTTATGCCTTACCATTGCGGTACTCTAATAGTGGGTTAAAAGGGCCCATTTTTAAAATTTAATTACTAAATAAGTCATTAAACTCATTTTAACTTATATGTTATATATATGTACATAGATATAGTTTATTGTACATATATATCTTATCCAAATAGTAAAAGGAATCATAAATAAGTAGTAAACCATAAGTGTTCACACCCCTAGCCTATTGATTGCAGAATTGGTTGTACATTAAATCATGGTTATGAATGTGTAATGGTCTAACGCAATGTGTGGGACAACTAAATATTCAAACTAAAGATATTCGATCTAAGGCAAATGTTTCAACATTAAATATAAGACTACAATTGCTAAGACTTCGAAATAATTCTTTTGTAGGTATATTCAATTTGCCACCATATCATCAATGATGTTTCAAACAATCACTTAGATGGGTAACTTCAAAATAATCCTACAAAAATAACTTTAGAGTTAAAACTTTTAAGTCTTGTTAGAAATGATTTGCCAACTTATCTCTCACCCTCAAGTATTAAGAATGTTCTTAGGAGATATTGGATTTTTTCTTCAACAATATTTTACAAGAGTTACCAAAAGTAGTTATACAAAGATACCACCTAAGTATGACTAAGTTGAATAACAAGTGGCTCACAGGTCCTACACAAGCATCTTTGTCACAACTTAATTGATGATGATAAGAAAGATTCTTGTATGGACTAGAAATACAAGAAGTTTGAATCTTCTTGTCATGAGTGACAATTCCTTTCATTGTTATATATATATATATTTTTTTTGATGAATGTGTGAGTTTATTCATTAAAGAATAAAAAAGTACATAAACTTAGAGGCATACCCCAGTATTATAATTCATTTAGGAGAAAATAGAATTTGGAATTCTCCAACTATGACATAACAAAACATTTGCTTGAGAGAGTTTAATGTTTCTAAATAAAGATGCTCTTCCACAGACTACTCTCCTAATTCTAGCTAACAACATTGGTATATCAACAGCCTTATTTTGAAAACGTTTACGATTTCGTTCTAACCATATACAATAAAGACAAGTTAAGAAAGAAAGTTTAAGGAGCTTTACAGCTAAATCCTTTCCCTTAGTTGCTTTAATTATCCATTGCAATTCAAATCCCCAATCGTAGATGACCTTACGAATGCCTTGTTATGCTAGGATACTTCTCCAAATCTGGCTAGTCCGAGTACATTGAAAGAACATATGTGATCTACTTTCTTATTGAGAGCCACAAAAATTATAATACAAATCAATTGAGGGGAGCCATCGAGAAACCACTTCTACTGTAGGAAGTTTGTCCCTACATATGAGCCAACCAATGAAATTATATTTGTTAATTCCTTCTGACCATATCAAATGATACCATTCAACCTCAGTATTCACTTGACGTAATTTCTTGTACGTTTCCTTACAACAATAAGAAGGTTTGAAAAGTGTAGAGGTTAGGGTTTGTCGTAATTTTAGAAGACCTTTCCAACTCCATGCCATATTTCCTTTGATGTCAAGAGACACAATTGAAGTTCTCCTGCATTTAGTGCTATGAATCCACTTACTCCATAAGGATGAATTTGGAAAATTGATGAGATTCCAGAGAGACCGCCCCAACAAAACTTTATTTCATACTTTAAAGTCAAGTAGTCTAAGACCTCCTTCCTTTTTAGGTGAACAAACAACTTGCCAAGCAACCTTATGAGTTTTATGATCTTCTGAATATCCTACCCAAAGAAGTGCTTTATTATATTGTTTTATGATCTTCTGAATAACCTTATGACCTTTATGATCTTCATTGTCATATTCCTTGTGAGTTAGGTTAAATTGAATCATTATACCTTTCTCATAACTCATTTTCTGGATTGCTATGTCCTTGCTTGAATCTACAACCAGTTGATCACCTATAGTTGCAAGGAAATAACCTTATCTGATCACTAAAAAAATTTATGTTCAATTTATCCTGACTAAGTGGGAGATTTCTCAAATTTAAGAATCCTTTTATTGAGGGGCAACAACCTTAGGGGTACAACTGTGAATAGATTTGTTGGCTTAAAAAGATAGACATAACAAAGGATTCACTTTCAAGGGCGAGACAAAATTGGTTCAATAATATGTCCACTGAGATGTGAGAGTTCTGATGTATGTACCAAACAAAAAAAAAATCCTATTTAATTTCCAGGATGTTTCCCATATATTCTCTCCAGAAAATGATCTACTTGTTTTTGCGCAACCTTGATTTCGTTATGCTCACACATGTCAACAGGCCACGTCTAATCATATTCAACCCACGTTTCTCCAGTGGAGCCCACCCAAACCAATAGATGATGGCCACCTCCTGTGAGACTTCTAGCTCCTTGTGCGCACGTGACGTTATAAAGCCGGCTTCTTACAATGAACGCACAGAGGTCTACGCAAATTGCGGGTCATCCAAGTGTTTCTATGGGATCTCCTGCCGCTTCCCTTCAGTTTTTGGCTGTGTTCCTTCTATACAATTATTGGTCCGCTTGCTAAGAATGATATGAATGAGCTCCTTCAAATACGTGTATTGATCATAAAGGAAATGGTTGTACCAGGGAGTTTTTCAATTCTTTGGGTCGTTCTGGTTCATGAAGGGGACCATCTCGTTGTCTACGGAGCTTGTTTTTTGGCGTTCATTCTGCATCTTGGGATCTTGCGAATTCGCTTCTGTCTTCTCCTTCCTTCTTCTTGCACATCTCTTCCCCGACTCCTTTTTTTTTGCCGCCCTCTCTTTCCTTCGTTCTTCACTCTCTTTCCTACATGCCCTTGGTTTCCCCAGAAGACCATCCAATTTACCTTGTTCAATTTCTAGCTTTTTCTTGCTAGCATCGGCCTTTTGTGAGAACTTTAGTTTCTCCAACGTCAAGTACTCCTTTGGTTGGTTTGATATCATCTTTTCATGCTTTACCATTCCTTTCCCGTGCAACTCCGTTTGGAACGTCGTTGTCTGCAACTCAAGTATCAATTTCGTGGACGTTCTTTGTGGCATTAGCTTCAAGGTCATATCAAATCATCGCCATTTTTTCCATGGAGTTCTCCACAAATAAACCACTGCTACTAGTCTTAACACGGACTACACCACCTTTCTCACTCTAGGCAATGTCATCAGCATTTGTACTCCAAGCAATGAAACTCTTACCGTCACTCCCACTTCTCTTGACTAGAGTTCCTTCATATGGACGCCTTTGGCATGTTGGGCTAGCTTCCGGCTTCTATTGTAGGAATGGGTAGAGGTGCCATCCTGTCTGAACTCACTGGAGTGGGGTTGGACGTTCGCCTCCCGACCAAGGTCGTGGGTAACATTCTTACAGTGCTCCAACTCTTCTTCCGCAAGCCTTCATTTTTTTCTTCATGCTCTGGTGGACCGCCAAGATGACTAAATTTTGAGCCAGTGGTAGGAACTGTTGGCTCATTGTATGAGTCCATGTAATGTGGGCTTATATCAATGATGCATAAATGATCATTCCCTACCGTGGCAATGCAATGTTATTTTATTGGTCCATTTAATTGTACACACATTGTACATATATTCCCCTTTTGCATATATGGTACTGGCTGGTGTGGGCCGTTGTCCATCTTATAGACTTTGATGAGTAAGGCTATTTGTATGGACATTTTAATAATTAGCTAAGTCCCCTCTTTAATATATTTAATGTTGCTAAAGGCAGAAATTTTGGAGATAACAATGGAATCTATTTTATTGCATTTAGTCGTGGGAAACTGCTCCTCAGGGTAGTTTCGCCACCTCATCCATCATGCCCCTCTCTCCCGTAAAACACTAAGCACACAACTCACTAATAACCCACGACTCACACACACCAAGTAACCGATTATTCACACGGGTAAATAAAAGAGGCTTTTACGTAGTCATTGTTATCATCTTCTCCCTAATCTTTCACATAGCAACTTTTGGCTATCTCATCGAGCTAGTATCTGGAAAGAATAGAGTGGAAGATTTAGTCCAAAATGACGGCGCAAATGGAAAAATACGGTATGTCTTTTGATCTATTTATGTTACATATATTAAACCCATTATTTCTCCATGATCAATGCTCAGATCCTGTAAAAGAGTCTTGTTTGAGACTAAATTTTTCTAACAATTGGTATCGGAGCCACATATAGCATTGATTTGGCGAGTTAGATCGAACCAAAATGCGTTTTTGGTTCAACCTCAAAATGGGTTTTCGTGTTCATTATAGACTAAAATTTTGAACTCAGATTTGAGCTGAACTAGTGGTCCTTTGGACCGAATGAGGTCAGATTCGGAACCACCACGGTGTGCTGATTCTGCTGACACCAAGAACTGTCGGAAACGGCGGTTTTTTCGACCAGGTCACACGTGACCCGACCCGACCTGAACCGGGTCAGGCCGCTAGCCGCCTGCGTTCGCCTTCGAACAGGTGACCGAAGATATATTGTCCGACGACGATCTCAACAGTGTCTTGACCAGCCAGAGAATCGGTCTGCCAGATTTCGGCCGAATCTGGTTCTATCCAGATCTGGCCGCCGGTGTGCACCGAAGCGCCACCATTTGTAGAGTCGGTCGTCGACCATGTGCCGACGATTTCGATGACACTTCGATCGGCCGGAGAACCGGCCGATCTGACAACGAACCGGCCATATCGACCGGAATCGGCTGAGTTGGCTCGAATCGGCCGAGTCAGCCTGAACCGGCCGAGTTGACTCGGCCGAACCGGCTGAACTGGCCATACCGGCCGATAGCTGCTTCTAACGGCGCGTGGAGGCGCGTGAAGGCGCTTCGAAAACCCCTTTTTATGCCAAAATTTTTATAATTTTAATTTGAATATTTTGATGCAATTTATTTTAAATAATTGCCTCTGTTTGATGGTTATTTAAATTAAAATTACTTAATTTATTGTTTAAGTAATTTTATATGTGATACTTGTATGCTAGGATGTGATGATTAACTGTTTGAAAAATTATTTATGGCCTTCTGAATGTTAGTTGTTTATTTAAATATTATATTAAGCCATTTTAGCTTAGCATACAAATTACATAACACTTAAAATGTTCATTAAGTGCAATTTAGAGACAAGTGTCCATCTTTTAAATATTAAGTTGCACATTTGGATTGTGAGTAGTTTATATTGTATCCCGCAGCACAAACCGAGCTCATAGTTTGATTGAGTTGTGACCATCACAGTGGCACACCTTGGTTAGGTTGTGGGTTTGTGTTTTGTGCATTTGAGGGATTTCTCCAAGTACGCGGGAGTCATGTGATTCAATTGGATTGTGACCACTACAGTGGCGTAATTTGATTGAGTTATAAGACTTCATTCTTGTACTGTGGATGAGTCCAATCCTAGTACGTTTCATTCTCCCACAGGAGGTGATTATGTGTTAGGAATTGGATGTTTCACAACTAGCATGCCTGGATTTGGGCCAATCTTTGTGGTCCATACACCCACAGGTGGTGGATTGTGATGATTGGTTCTTCCTTATGATAGCTGTTGTGCGGAGAGTTTCTGGATGGCATGTCATCTTGACTGCCCGCAAGTGTTTATATGATAATGCTTATGAAACTCTCTTCTTATCTACTCACTGTGTGCTCCTGTTATGTATTATTAATTACAACAACTTTCACGGTTAACAACTACACAGTAACCATAAAGATCTTGACTATATTAAATTTTAAGAAATGGTTGGTTGATCTCCGCTTCACCTTGCGGATTTCTGATCTGCATTCGGTCCTCACTACTGAAAAACCAAAGGACCTTATTGCAACTAGCACAGAAGAGTATAAGAATAAGTGTGCTACTTGGGCTAGAAAGAATGAGTTCTGTCTATTGACAATGCAAAGGACAATTGAGGATCACCTTCAAGCGGATTTACCCAGCGATGGCACTGCTAAGGAATTTCTAGAGGCAGTGGAAAAACAATATACACCGCCCATTAATGCTCTAGCTGGAGAGCTTTTGCAAGAATTATTTGATCTTAAGTATGATGGATCCATGCCTGTAAGGAACTAATCATGAAGGTGATTGATTATAAGGCCAAACTCAAGAAGGCAGATGTTCCCCTTTCTGATGCAATCATAATTCATAAGGTTTTGAATAGCCTCCCTACAGACTTTGCTGTTCTTAAGACGACTTATCATATGCGACATAAGTAGTGGACAACTAATGAGTTGTTAACTCAAGTGATGGTTGAAGAGAAGCAATTAAGAGCTAACAAAAGTTGTGTTGCCTTGTATACTCAGGGAGCTAGTTCTAGTAAAAACAGGAGATTCAAGCCTCAACGTAATAGAGACCTTAGAAGGGCTCACCCAGCTTTCCGGGAATTAGCCCCTCAGGGCAATGTTGTTGGGACAAGGAGGTCTCAGATGGCTGTTGGGGTCAAGCCAGATGAGATCATATGTTTCTATTGCAGGGCAAAGGGGCATAAGAAACCTGATTATCCCAGGCTCAGGAAGAGCAAGGGAAAGTGCCCAGATGGAGGTAATTGCTCTTTAGCTTATGTTCGTGAGTCTCATATGGTAGAAACACCCTCTAGTTCTTGGTGGTTAGATACAGGTGCCACTAACCATGTAACATTTACCATTCAGGGATTCGTAAACCAGAGGAGGCCAAGTCAGGATGAGAAGTATCTCTTTGTGGGGAACAACGTTAAGGTTGATGTGGAGTTCGTTGGAGATGTCACCTTGCTTTTAGAGACTGGTTTTAGGATGACTTTATATAACACCTTTTATGTACCGTCCTTTAGACGGAATCTAGTTTCAGTTTCTTTGTTGGACAAATTAGGGTATTCTTTTGAAGTTAAGAACTCCGTTGTTAATATATGTTTTGATTCGAACCTTATTGGTTGTTGCACTTTGAATCATGGTTTATATAAGCTTTGTTTATCCCCACATGAGATCTATGTTACGATGAATGATGAACGTAATGTCCCTAAGAGGGTGATGTCTAAAGAGCAATCGTATACATTATGGCATAAGAGACTTTGCCACATTTCGAACGAAAGAATACAAAGGTTGATTAAGGTAGGAATTTTGCCCACTCTTAATGAGGATTTGGAAACCTCTGTGGATTGTTGTAGAGGTAAGTTGACTAAGACAAAGAAGAAGACTGTAGTTCACTATTTTGATTTGTTGGGTGTGGTGCACACTGATATAAGTGGTCCATATAGACCAACACTATAAGGTGATGTTTATTTCATTACCTTTATAGATGATTTCTCACATTATAGATATGTGTATTTAATCAAAGAGAAGTCAGAGTCCCTTGAAAAGTTTAAGGAATTTAAGGTTGAAGTTGAGAAACAGTTGGGAAAGAGTATAAAGATTGTGAGATCTAATCGAGGTGGAGAATACTATGGGAGACATGGTGATGCAGGACAACATAAGGGACCGTTTGCTCAGTATTTACAAGATTCTGGCATAATAGCTCAATTCACTATGCCAGGGAGCCCAGAACAGAATGGTGTTACTGAGAAGCGAAATAGAACTTTGATGATATGGTTAAAAGCATGATGAGTGGGAGTAATCTACCCCAGTTTCTATGGGGAGAAGCCTTAAAGACTTCTATGTATATTCTTAATCGCATTCTTACTAAAGCAGTTTAGTTGACTCCGTTTGAGTTATTTAAGGGACACAAACCTAGTTTGAACCATATCAAAGTTTGGGGATGCCCAGCGGAGGTGAAACTGTATATTCTGACTTTAGGAAAGTTAGATCCACGAACTACTAGATGTTATTTTGTGTCCTACCCAGAGCACTCTAAGTGCTATCAATTCTATAGCCCTGGTGGAGGTCCTAGAATTGTGGATTCACAAACAACTAAGTTCTTAGAGCTTGATGTTGCAGAGAAAGCTGAATGTTCACAGACCTCAGAGAGCAGAGGCGTTACCTATGTGGGTGTTGAAGCTGATCCTTTTACTTCATTAAGCATGCAACCTATTGAATCAGTTCTAGTACATACAGATGTGCAAGAACATGACACTAATGAAGTTTCAATTGTGGAAATGCAAGCTCAAGATCAAAATACTGTAGCTCCGCAAGTTCAGAGATCTACTAGAGAGAGGAGATCAGCTATCCACCCTGACTATGAGGTATATCTTGGTGAACATGATTATGACATTAGGATTGTACAGGATCCAGTGACTTACTCCGAGGCTGTTTCAAGTCCACAATCAGAATTTTGGTTAAATGCTATGAAAGATGAAATGCAGTCCATGAAGCATAATGAAGTCTGGGATTTAGTTGAGCGACCTGAAGGATGCAAGCCCGTTGGTTGCAAATGGGTGTTTAAGACAAAGAAAGATTCCACTAGAAAGATAGACAAATTCAAGGCCAGATTGGTTACTAAGGGATTTAGATAGAAAGATGGAGTTGATTATGATGAAACATTTTCGCCAGTATCCTCTAAAGACTCATTTAGGATTGTTATGGCACTAGTGGCTCATTTTGATATGGAACTGCACCAGATGGATGTTAAGACTGCCTTTTTAAATGGAGTCTTGGATAAAGAAGTATATATGGAACAACCTGAGGGTTTTGTAAAAGATAATGCTAATAAGTTTGTTTGTAAGCTAAAGAATCCATTTATGGCCTTAAGCAAGCCTCGAGGCAATGGTACTTGAAATTTGATAGCTTTATCACTTCGTGTGGTTTTGTTGAGAACTTAATGGATCATTGCATATATACCAAGTTCAGTGGGAGTACCCCAATTTTGTTAATTCTTTATGTCGATGACATATTATTGGCATGCAAAGATATAAGGTTACTTCGAGAAACTAAGACATTATTGTCTTCTCAGTTTGATATGAAAGACCTTGGTGAAGCTTCTTTTGTTCTCGGGATTGAGATTCATAGAGATCGTTCACGTTGATTGTTAGGTCTTTCTCAAAGGGCATATATTAATCAGGTATTGACAAGGTTTAACATGCAAGATTGTAAACCTGGAAATGCGCCAATACTTAGAAGTGACAAGCTGAATAAATTACAATACCCTCAAAGTGAAGCTGATAAGGAAACTATGAAGAGAATACCATATGCCAGTGCAATAGGTAGCTTTATGTATGCACAGGTTTGCACCAGACCTGATATTGCTTTTGCCACTAGAGTTCTTGGTAGATTTCAATCTAACCTTGGTCATGATCATTTGGTTGCTGCCAAGAAGGTTATGAGATACTTGAAAGGAACAAGGAATTATATGTTGACTTATAGACATGTGGATGATTTGGAGCTTGTTGGGTATTCAGATGCGGATTTTGCAGGCGATAAGGATGATTTAAAACCCACATCAGCTTATGTCTTCATTATGGCAGGTGGAGCAGTGTCATGGAAAAGTGTTAAACAAACGTTGATTACATCCTCCACCATGCATGCAGAGTTTGTGGCTTGTTATGGTGCAGCTGTTCAAGCCATTTGGTTGAAAAACCTTATAAAGTTGTTAACTGCTCTTGATTTTATTGAAAGGCCCGTTCAATTATATTGCGATAATTCTGCTGCTGTGTTATTCATTAACGACAACAGAAATATCAAAGGGGCCAAGCATATAGAGATCAAATTTTTGACGATTAAAGAGAGGGTAAAGAATGGTGAAGTTGCAGTGGAGCACATTGGAACAAATGCCATGGTAGCTGACCTACTTACTAAAGGATTAAGTCCTTCTGTATTGCAAAAGCACGCTGACCGCATGGGTCTTTGTTCTTCATTTGATGCCTTTGTTTAGTGGAAGCTTATGCTCTCTATTTTGATGCTTTTGCTTAGTGGGAACTGTTGATGTTTGTTGAACACTTTTGTTCAGTGGGAGCTGATGCCCACTTCGTTGTTATGTATCATTGCAGCATTTGTTTGTTTATTTTTATGAAACCTTGATTGATGCATGTACATCTTAGATACCTGTCTATTGTTTAATTTTCATAAACTTGTGAGACACATATGTGCTTGTTTAAGATAGGTTATAAAGTCTTAAGGGAGGTGCGACCTTGAGCATTTGGTGAGGGCACATTATTGTTGGCCATATTATAATGTCTTGTAGCACACAAATATTTATGTACTCGAGTATCCTACACAAGACATTTTATATTCTCCTGGGACGGTTTGTCGATGACATCTTCTCACCTTGGGGATGTCCTTCTAGGACAGTTTGTCGATGACGTTTGTCATTTGAAGTGATATTCCCCTATGACAGTTTTGTCGGTGACGTTGGTAATTAGGAGAATGGGACTGATAGGAGGGTAACACTACATTTCTTTTGTGGTGTTACTTGTCCACCACACTACCATATAAGATTTATGTTCGTAAAGTGGAGGACTCTTGTGACTATCTTGGGAGTTGTGTCTCTGAATGGCATAATAACTACTATTATCTTTGAGTTTGAAACTTTATGTGACAAGATCAGCAATAAGAGATGTTTCTAGATTTTCTGGACCAGCATAAAATATTTTTAAAATTATTTTCATATATATAAAATCTACTAGTAGTATTATTTGTTTTTATGATCATTGCTATAACCTAAGTGGGAGATTGTTGGCTCATTGTATGAGTCCATGTAATATGGGCTTATATCAATGATGCATAAATGATCATTCCCTACCGTGGCGATGCAATGTGATTTTATTGGTCTATTTAATTGTACACACATTGTACATATATTCCCCTTTTGCATATATGGTACTGGCTGGTGTGGGCCATTGTCCATCTTATAGACTTTGATGAGTAAGGCTATTTGTATGGACATTTTATTAATTGGCTAAGTCCCCCCTCTAGCTCTCCGTTTATATATATATTTAATATATTTAATGTTACTAAAGGGAGAAATTTTGGAGATAACAATGGAATCTATTTTATTGCGTTTAGTCGTGGGAAACTGCCCCTCAGGATAGTTTCGCCACCTCATCCATCATGCCCCTCTCTCCCGTAAAACACTAAGCACACAACTCACTAATAACCCACGACTCACACACACCAAGTAACCACTTATTCACACGGGTAAATAAAATGGGCTTTTACGTAGTCATTGTTATCGCCTTCTCCCTAATCTTTCACGCAACAACTTTTGGCTATCTCATCGAGCCAGTATTTGGAGAGAATAGAGCAGAAGACTTAGTCCAAAATGACGGCGCAAATGGAAAAATACGGTATGTCTTCTGATCTATTTATGTTACATATATTAAACTCATTATTTCTCTATGATCAATGATCAGATCCTGTAAAAGAGTCTTGTTTGAGACTAAATTTTTCTAACAGGAACACCAAAAAACAGCTTGCTTTTTGGTAGAAAGACAAAATACCAATTGATTTGTTTCTTCCGGGCTCGCAGCCTTCCTTTAGATTGATTTGCTCGAATCTTTTGGCCTGTTGCGACTTTCGCTGCACCAGAACCCGTGCTTTGGTCAGAACCACTGCACTTCTGCCTTTTTCCTTTCTCACCTTGGTACATTCAACATTGCAAGACGCACGTAGGGCCTCTTTCGCCTGAACCCTAGTCTCCTTACGCCTTCTTTCCCAAGTCTTAAGTAACCTCTCAAGTCTAAACTTGAGACGGTCCTGTAAATCTTCTGGCAAACCTTCTTCCGAAGATCCCACGGTTGCAGGAACCTGTCCCCGATACCTTTTTTACGTGCAAAAAGGTTAGAACACGTAACTGGAGCTCTTCGGAATGGATTTTCACTCATTTGCGATGGATTAAGATAATATGGATAAAATGGAGCCTTGGGCAGCATCATTGGAGGGATGCCGAAACTCTGTTTTCAGAAAGGAAAATAACCTTGGTTCTTAGATTTCAAAAGCTGCTTACACATTACACGGCAAGCTCTTTATATGAGCTTCCTATCTTATAAACACGCCATGCATCCCTTACCTTCTTACCTACTTACAGACGCAACCTACCTCCTATTACACGCCTACCTAGCCAAGATCGCTACCTTTACCAGTCACCATGGGTGCCGCACTTCCGAGCTTGTTACTTCATCCACGGACGTGCTTGGCGTTAACCACATGAGCAGCAGAAAGCAGACGAAAAGAGTTAAGAAAGCATGTCAAGTTCGTGTACACAGAGAGTCCCGTGAAGGCGAAGACCTGCGCCTCTAAGTTGAGGGACCTCGTGCAGGAGCTCACCGGCCGAGACTCCGACTCAGCGCGGTACGCCAAAGTTTTCGTGACTTAGTCGCTTATTTGGAGCAAAACCCATGGTCGATTTTTTAAAATAATTTTTTTGGCGCATATTCTTTTGTTACTAATCATTATTGTTGTTTCTTTTTTTTTATTGTTTCTTTTTTAAATACTAATTGCAAATCTTGGTTTTTAGCGTGTTTAAGCGTAACTTTATTGACGACCTACACGTGATTACGTGAGCATTTGGTCATGGACTACTTCAATGCTTTTATTACATTTTCAAGCCGCCACCCCATCAATCCTTTCTTGATGGCTGTTGAAATACAATGCACTTTTAATGCCATCTATGGCCACTTTGAGCTTTTTATTGCAAAACGAAAATTGCCTTTGATGGAGTCATTAGCTTTGGCGTTAGTGGTGCTTTGATTTAGCCAAATAATCACCGTTCGGGTGGGTACACTTGGGATTGTTAGGCTTAATTCTATCGAATAACTTGGAGAGCGGAGTCCTCTTCCAACTTGAGTCGCTGCATGTTTCGTTCGGGAATACTGGGTTTTGGGTCCCTTCAGAATTAAGGACGTTGCCTTGTTTTTTTTGCTTCCTCAAACAAAAACTTCAATGACGGCCAGGAATTAACTCGTCTACCAGCTTGACTACGTTACTACCCAACATGCTCTTGAATGCCTTAAGATTGAGCAAGCCTCTCGATATAGTTTGGAGCACCTTCACTTGATTAGAGAAGGGGGAAATAATACCTTTGATCTCCCGGATAACACGTTTCCCTAGTTCTTTCCTAAGTCTCTTCACTCGTGGTGACTTTTCTCTCCTCCTCGGTGTCCTCCGTTTTTCACTTTGTTAATTTTCCCGTTACCACTTCTAACTCCTCTGCTTCCACGTAGGCTCCACACGTCACCACTACACCCCCATTATCCTATCCTTGTGTCCCTTGCTTGGGACCCACTGAACTTCTCGGAAAAAGATGTGAGGCTTCAGCCTCGAGCGCCCTTACTGTGCCCATGACGCCGAGCGGGATGCATAAACATGCTGGAAAGTATTTTGTGCCCTTTGATGGGGAAGATAGTGCATATACTGAATTCCAAGCCTCTCCCAGGCAATTCCAACTCCACAAGAGGTTCCAAGGATGCATAACATGCTGATCTAACATTCTCCCGTTAACATGCCTCCAAGCGATTTACATTTGTAGCAACACGGCCGATGTTCGGGGGTTGATCGGGCCCTTCACTTACTCCACCACCTTTCTCAGTTTTGGGCTTTCTCACCACTGCTACTTACTGCTTCAGTGTCCGGCGAAGCTTCATCTCGCCCGCTAAGTTTTCCAACGAAACCTTCTTCACTCTTTATTTTATTTTTGTCTCCCTTCTTTTGCCTGGTTTCTTCCTCTTTTTCTCTCCCTTCTTTCGCCTTGTTTCTTCCCTTGCCGGCCTTTACTGTTGGTTTTCCTTCCTCCAGCACTGATGTGACAGAAAAAACAGAGCCACGTCAACTCTTCTCTGCTCACAACTCTACGTGCAGTGTTGGCCATTTCTCTTCATTTTCATTTGGGGTTTAGTGGAGAGTCAAACGAGTGGCCTTCCCTAGTGCTGACTCGACAGGATAATGGGGCCCTTCTGGTCTTGAGTGAGACAGGAACAAAGGGGAAAAAATCAAGAAAAAAAAAAGAACGACGGTCATGAGGGTAACTTTGTCAAAACAAAAAGTTGTGAAGTTAAATAAATAGCACTGCTTTGGAGGCAACAGTAGTATCCGGGACAGCTACAATGGGTTTAAGTCCTCTTTTTCCTTCCAAGCCTTCGCTTTCTCCCTCTCGCCCTTGGATCTTTCCTGCCAAGCCCGTCCTCTCTCCCTTTTGCGCTCCCCCCATCTTCCCTACCAAGCCTCTCCACTGCCATCCTTCTCGTCATGGAAAAATTAAATGCTTAAGCATTTCTAAGGCTATTCAAGCACTCATGCCAAAGGCCTCTCGTGCTCCTTTCCATGTTTCTGAGCCTGTTCAGGCATTCATGGAAAAAGTTTCTAGAGTCCCTGAAGCGTACCATCCCTTTTTTACTGTTGTGCAGCGGTCTTGATTTTCATCGAGAAACTTCAAGTGGTTTAGGCTCATTATTGGAACAATTTTGGGATTTCAAAAGAGGGAAATCCAACCTCCTTCATCAATTCAAGAACAAAGGTTTCGTTCGAGGGAAACCTAACCTCCACGATAACAAGACTTCTACAAAACTGAACTCCTTCCAACTAAGATATGGTTTCCCTTTTTAAAGACCTCTCAACGACTTCCATTAACCGCTCACTGATTACAACAGAATTAACAATAATGGACCAGTATATGACTCATAACGACGTCGTTATATGCAGTTGAGCCAGCGGACTGCTGCATACCTCCCCCCTTAAAAATAACCTTGTCCTCAAGGTTAATCTCAAGGAAGTACTCCACACGGACTTCTTACTGGCCGCTGAGACTCAACTCCTTCTTATCTGATCCATATACGATGGCAACTGCAGTTGTTCCTTGGTAATTCTAGTAACATTCACTCCCGCAATAGTACTTGCATCCTTGGTTGTCTGCCTCTGGACCTCATTAAAGTACGCAGGACTTGGAAAATGCCGCCTCAATTTTCATTTGCAAATTAGCGAGCAACTCCTTCTTACTAGTTTCTCACACCCCAGCTTAAGTTCTTGTCTTATAGCTCTGCCCCTTTTTCACTATACAGTTGTTCATCATATATGGATTGGGTGATCAACTTCTGAATGCAACTAAAATTTGCTCAAATGTGGAATAATCCTTAGCACAAAAACCGATCACAGTAGTAAGAATGGCCAAGAAGACCCATAAATCAGCTTTTGGCATCTTGAGTGAACCAAAGATTGCAACCCATCCAACTAGAACAAAGCCGAGGAATTTGACCATGTCCACTGGAGTTAGTCCTCGGGTTTTCTTTTGGGGAAGAAATATTTCAATATCAATTCGAATCAAAACATACGCTAAAATGTCAGAATTCCCCACTAAACCACTATAGGCATTCCTCTTAACATTTTCTGAAGCCTTGCAGTAAGGGTTGTTCAAAGAATATGTATGTTTATTAAGAAAAGAATTTGTCGTAGCACTTTCAACAACTAATTCACCAAAAGCAGAAAAACTCAAGATAATCAGTAGAACAAACATGATAAACTTGGCGGAAGCATGCTCTTTCCAAAAAATACAGATACTTTCTTTATTAGATATACCAGAATCAGAATATCCAACCTTAACCTTTTGGTGGCCATTGTGGTTCCTTATGATATGTTTCCTGTACCAATCAATTAATATGAATTCCCTGATCACTGATCCTATTCCTCTCAAGTTCTTCACAATTTCAAATAAAGCCTTCACCCGTAGCATTTCACCATAACATGGTCTTCCTAATTCCCCACCATTAACAAGTCCTGCCTCTTCCTGCAAAAGTTCAATGACAAGAATGTCAATTGTATTTGAAGCCATAGAAATGACGTAGGTGCCAAATGAATCACCCCCCAGTTTAGTAACTACACAGAGGGTGTGCAAAACATCTTTTCCATTAACAGCAACCTCAATACTTGGAGGAACAATCCGTCTTTTCTTTCTAAGCTCACTAGTTAATAACTCTAATTTCACTTCTTTAGTTTTGTTTGAGCCCGTGTCATCATGCTTTACAACCTTTTTAAGCACTTCATTGACATCTTTACAATAAGGAGTAGAATGCAATTCAATGTAGTGCTTCTTGGAATTATACACTCTGCAGATATCGTTAGACCCACAGCCATTTCGAGGGTTAAGATCAAGATCAAGAAGATCTATAGGAATTGAAATAAGACAATCTTCAATTCCTAAAAACTGATCTCCTCCAACTACCTCGCAAACACAAACCACAAGTTTTTGCAGATACTTTTTCTGCAATGCACTATATACCTCTTTTTCCATCCAATCAATCAACTTGTGAGACTCTGTATACTGGGGCATTATCTTTTTGATTTTCATCTGTAAAGTAGTAACAGATTTATCAGTGAAGTACTTCTCCAGAAATAAGCCTCTGATAGAGCTAATACTAAATGTAGCAATGCAGAACCAGCTCTTCGTCAGAAGAAGCAACTCCTGCTCAATTACTTCCGTGTCCTTCTCTCTCCGTGCAACCACCAAGGTTTCAACACTTACATATAAAATTGGATAATCAAAGCTAGAAAGAAGGCACAATACAGAGGATTTTCTTTGAAAATTGGAATGGGCGTTGAGTGAACAAAATTTGCTCATGAGAATGTAAGGCAATTGGCTCCATTCTGGTGGCCGGCCGAAGTGAGTAAAAATAGACCTGGTGAATGGAACGTCAGAAAAGTTGAATGGCGATTCTCTCTCTAGCCAATCAATGCTTGTTCGTGGTAGCCGACTTTTCCTATGTGATAGATTTTGCCGTAAATGAATCCAGATCTGGTTCATATCGTCGGATTTGCCGATCTGGTCCATCTTTTTTGCATTCTCCTCATCATTAGAGCCGAGCATCATTTGTGGCCATTCGTCGCCGGATTCAGTAAGATCTCCATCAGAATGAGCCACCTCAATGATTATTTCAGATTTATTTAAATTGGAGCTATGATTTTCAATTTGCAAGATACTAACCAGATGTTGATCGGCAGTGGTTGACTCGTCATTTTCCCCAATCTCTTGGTCATCGGACTGAAGTTGGTCGGAAATAGACAGAATCCTTTTGGCTTGCAATTCGTCAATTTATTTCTTGCGAAGAGCTTCACGCAAGTCATTCAATCCAACTATCATAATGCTGTAAAAGACCTTCAAATCTTCTTTGATATCAGCCAAGCCCTCTCTCACTGGATCCATTCCGCAGGACGAACCTGGCTCCAGATACCACTTGCAGCGGTCCTGATTTTCATCGAGAAACTTCAAGTGGTTTAGGCTCATTATTGGAACAATTTTGGGATTTCAAAAGAGGGAAATCCAACCTCCTTCATCAATTCAAGAACAAAGGTTTCGTTCGAGGGAAACCTAACCTCCACGATAACAAGACTTCTACAAAACTGAACTCCCTCCAACTAAGATATGGTTTCCCTTTTTAAAGACCTCTCAACGACTTCCATTAACTGCTCACTGATTACAACAGAATTAAGGCAACAGAATTAACAATAATGGACCAGTATATGACTCATAACGACGTCGTTATATGCAGTTGAGCCAGCGGACTGCTGCATGTTGCAGCTGCTCTTGAAGTAGCAGTGAAGTCCAAGGGAAAAGACACCTCGTCTAACTACGGCGTATCTGTCTGCCAACATAGGTAAACCGATACTCTCCCGGGTGGATAATTTAATCTCTGTTGTAGACAAATTAATCTCTCGTGCTGCAGTATTTATGGTCGTAAACATTGTTGTTGTTGGATTTTTGACCTGGCGGTGCTGTGAGTGTAAGAAGAAGGAAAAAAAGGATTCAGAGGCTCCAAAAAATCTGACGGAGAAGGAGGCAAAGTAAGAGATGGGAGCTGGGGGGGTTTTCTTAGTTTTTATTTTGTTTTTTACCGGGGTGGGGGGGGGTTAGTGCAGAACAAGTTTGATGGGAATCAGTTTATTCTGTAATTACATAGGTTTGACTCTTTTGATTGTAATTACAGTCCATTTCTCAAACACGAATTTATTTCGGTGGTTTTTGTAACTTTCGGTTATATATATATATATATATATATATATATGAAGTTAAGGATTTGTCTTCTCCTTTGAACTGTTTTTTTTTTTTTCCTGCCTTTTTCTTTGAAAGAAAAATGGAAGATGGGGGTTCAAGGAGGAAGACACCAAACCAGGAACACCCGCTGCATTTCCTTTGTCCTGCTTTCTTTTTTTCTTTTTTCTTTTTTTTCTTTCTTTGAAAGAATGGGGGTTCAAGAAGGAAGACATGAAAACACCTGTGCAGTTCCCTTGTGTTGCTTTTTTCCTTCCGTTGGTTTTTGGTTTTTATTGGTTACATACTAATTAAACAATTAAATGTGGTTAAGTTTGTCAATCTTGTAAAAAAGTTTGAGTTGGTTCATGTGTTTTGCTGGGTAGTTAAACTAATTAACCAATTAAATGTGGTTAAGTTTGTCTTTGTTTTCGCCTAAAACACTTTGTATTAAAAGTAAGAGAGAGAGAGAGAGAGAGAGAGAGAGAGAGAGAGAGAGACGAAGGGCCAAACCCAGATACAACAAAATTTCGCCCCTTATGGTGAGACGATATCCTCGGACAGGCTTTTACAGCCTAGTACACGAACAAAAAGAGGGGTCCTTTTTGTCTCAGACTTTCTACCGTATCCCAGAAAAGTGAAAAGCTGATAGCCCTATATTTGAGAGGGGTTACGTTCACTGTCTTTATGTATCTCTTCGTGTACTTGGCTTTCGGATTCACCTGGCATGGCATTACACAAAGAATGCATGAGATAATATCAAACGAAATGTTAAAAAATAAATAAAAATAATAATAATAACAAAAAAGGTGTCTGGTCCACGTGCAGGGAAGGGGAAGAGAATATGGCATCTCTGAAAAAACAGAAAAGCCGGATCGTGCGAATGGTGCAGATGGGTGGGCAGAGGACATGCTTCTTTGCCTGCTATTGGCTCGGTTGGCACTACTCATGGGGGGAGCTCGGCCCTAAACTCTTACCCTTTTCGGGTAAGGCGGTGCAGCAGTTCGCAGGGCTAGAATTGCAGCTTTTTCCCTGTTTCAAATAAAGGGAAGGTCGGAGGAAAGAGAACATATAAAGAAAACAAACAAAACAAATAAAAATAAAAAATAAAAATAAAAATCTCCCATAATGACGAAAATACAATGTAGCTAAGCTAGGAAGAAATTGCCGTGAAGTGAAGTCAGGTCAGCGACGGAGTGGACCCTCATTTGAAACTGTTACGTGCTAGATAGAGATCATGTGTTAGGAAAGGAACCTTTTGGATGGGTAACTCTCCGCTAGAAAGAACTCAGCTTTTCTAAATCTAAGAATTCGGTTTGTTTTTATTTTAACACTACCTTAATCCACCACGAATGAAAGAAAACCCTGAGACCTTATTACGCGCTTTAACATATTTGCACATAACAATGGTATCAAAGCCGAGGTCCCTGCAACCGTGGGATCGTCGGTGGAAGCCTTGGCAAAGGAAGCCTTGCTGGAGGACTTAGAGGATCGCCTCAATTTCAGACTCGAGAAGTTACTCCAGACCTGGGAGAAGAGGCTCTACACGAGTCTCGTAACTTGATGCGTAACAAGTTGAGCAAGACAGAGGATAGCAATGCTGGTTTGAGCCCTGGCTCTAGTGTAGAGACAGTCACAACAGGCCAAGGAGGTTCAAGTTGCTAAATAGGAAGAAAAACTTTAGGACTGAATTTGTCTTGCACATCTAGTATTTTGGACTGCGAAACCAAACCCGAGTTCATGGGACCCAGTTCACGGCCAAACCTGGCTTACTCAAACGGACTTTGTTACTAGCGAACGCATAGTTGTGTCAACGGAGAGAAGGTCATTATTTTCCATTTCACCGACGAGGTGTTCAGAGCGACTCCATTGCCGGATGCAAGTCTTTTGGCAGCCACACTGACAAGAAAGCTCTCACGATGCTAAATGAATCCGTTCGCATAATGAATCCTTCGATACCTAAGTGTTGCTTCAGTTTGGTGTCATGGAGTCCTGGACTCCAATCCATTTTTGTTTTTGTTGTACACAAACACACCATATGAGAGAGACATGGAGCGAAAAAGGCAATAATTTCCCAAAGAAATCATTTGAACAAAAAGGCCTTTGGAAGGATAAAAATCAATAAACATCATACATAACCAACTCCAATAATGCTTAAGATAAATATAAGAAACTTACCCTCTGGCACATCCAGACCTAGGGTAACCATATTCATGAAGCCATTCCGGACTACTTTCCTTTTGCCGTCTTTTGGACCACTGGGTCGCCCTGCTTCCAATGGAGCAAGCCATAGCTAGAGCTAGAGACGGACTCGAAACTCTTTCGTAATGGCTTATGACTTGCAAGCACGGTTCCGCTATGATTAATTCTTTGTGTAAATTCACCACCTATCTTATTCTCCATCAAACAATCATCAATTGAGTTCTTTAAATCTTTTGTAGCAACATTTTTAGCTCCTTTTCTTGAAGTAGATTTAGTCCCTTTTCTCAAAGGTGGAGTTAAATCCAAGGTCAATATCTAGACACTCTCAGATATAGATGGCTCCACATCTGTTGAGATGTATTCTTTGTCCAACTGGTGTTCTCTGCTAAGATTTTTCACGTCAAAAATCCACATTCCCTCTTGTCAAAAATCAACTAGTGGCCTTTTGCTCTGATGCAGAGTATGAGAGCCTTCACATCCATTACACGCTACTACACACAATCAAGCACACTTGTTTGAAATTTCAACTCCCCACTGCAACATAGACACCTGAGAATTAGAGAGTACGCATTGGACGAACTGATGTTTCCTAAGAAATAAAATTCCTCTCTCTACACAGAGACAGATGTAATCTTCAAACTCTTCTAAAAGGTGGAGTTAAATATTAGTGAGTAGTGTGTTTGGAAAGTGTTAATGACAAAGAACATCTCTTGCCCTAGGTAAGTGTGGGAAAATGTTTGTATATGTATATGCTTATGAAAAATCTAAAGGATAGCAACGTAATTAAGCACAAGAACAAAATGCAAAAAACCATATATTCTGTACACACTTCAACAAAATAATGGCAGGTACTTTGACAAGTTCAATAATAAGCAACAGATGAAGCTAGATAAACAACTCAGCATACTAGTTGCTATTAAATGACATAGCTTCAAAGGAGCATCAGGATATACATATTCTCACTTGCATGCACCAAAGAAACCTGACGACAACAAAACTATCATAAGAATGTGTTAGAAGGTTTTTCAAGGCCTTCACCACGCACCTAACAAAGTTCCACTAGATGTTAAACAGATGGCTTATCCCTATATAACCATGTCTTTTAGAAAATAAACCTTCTATTTACTGAGAAGAAAAATCTAAACAGCATTAACCTTTGAAGTTTCATCTTAGTTCTTCTCATTCTTATCCTTTTTCCCTCCATACGGTCCATGTAAATATAGGGACCTACGATTGTAACCATATTTTCCTTAGCGGCTCCAGGATAACATCCGAGCTCCTGCTAAATTGACATTTGAACTTAGATGACCTATAATGAGCAGGACAAGACTAAGTTATAGACAACTCTTTAGAATCAAAACTTATTTTAAGTACACCATTGGGAAGTCTAGTCTTTGCAAAACAACAAGAAGTGGCAAGCTTACATAATGATCCAGTAAAGAGAATTGAAAACCCAATTTTTCTTTAGCATGGCGTTTAAAAGCACATCTAATAGACGTACTAGAAACTCAAGAGAGCATCCATTTTATTTAATGAATTAACGTAAGTAACAGCCTTGTTTCATTTTCATCTCATTTTCGAATCAATTCCTGTTCTCATATCAAAGATAAGGGACATTCCACATTCTTTGGAGTGAAATCTTTTATGCCTAAAACATGTCTTTTTTTGGTTGTGTGGAACAAAAATATCCACTTATTGCATAAACCACAATCATTTTCACAAATAACATGTTAGTATCCACATTGAATGACGCCTCTATAACAAATCGAGCCAACATCTACAAAATAGAGAATCCATGAATATACAGGAATTACATTGTTTATATCCCAATGTATTTTGTGTGCGTGTGTGTATGGTAACGCAAAGAATAATCTATTTCATCCCTCATTTTAAATCAAGAGAAAATCTTAAATGGAAACAACCTTGGGACTAGTGTGTACTTACATGAACTTAAAAGAGTACACACAGAACTTTATCCCAATTATCCGTTATGATAGTACAGGTATTTAATTGCAATCCAACGCCAATACGAACATAACAAATGCAAATGGAAGTGGTAGGAGATGAGCAGAGGATTGTTACGTACCAGAACAATGTTGTATGTCAATAGTCGGAGCCTACTTCCATCGGCATGTCCAAGAACATTGGGCTATCTTGCTTGGTTATTGGAGAATTGGAAATGCGAAAAGCTTCATTTTGAATAACTGGTTCCGCCAAGATGAAAGCTAGGGGAGCAAATGGGATTAGATACCCCAGTAGTCCTAGCCGCAAATGATGGATACTAGGCACTGTGCGTATTGACCCGCGCTAAAAAAGTGTCATTCTCTTGCTTATTCCTTTGCTTTAAGATGTTTCTTACCTACCAAACATCTTAAAGTCAGGTAAGGCGGGTTCCACTTCATGTTAGGGGATTTGTTCCAACCTAAATTATTAACGCCTAACAACATGAAGGTGAAATATGTGTATTCTGGCTGCAAAAAATATTTGGGGTAGTTCTTCTTTAATTGTTGAAGCTAAAAGTGATAGTGATTGAGCTAGGGTTGCCTTCTCCAATGAATAAAGCTATTAAGAGTAGGCTGTAAAATGTACAATGTTAGATTAGGCAGTAAGGCTGTAAAATGTACAATGTTAGATTAGGCAGTAAGGCTGTGAAATGTAGGGTTGCCTTCTCCAGTGGGTGGGCTCCACTGGAGAAACGTGGGTTGAATATGATTAGACGTGGCCTGTTGACATGTGTGAGCATAACGAAATCAAGGTTGCGGAAAAACGAGCAGATCATTTTCTGGAGAGAATATATGGGAAACATCCTGGAAATTAAATAGGATTTTTTTATTTTTGTTTGGTACATACATCAGAACTCTTACTAAAAAAGTAAAAATAAACCAAATAGAAAACTGTTAGATAGCAAAAACAAAAATCATTAACTCTAAAAGAAATCAATAGATAAGTGTAAGGATCATCTTGACAACAATATCAAAAATCACTTTAGTCAAATAATTCCTTAATTTTCAAGCTTGAATGAATGCCTAAATAGAAGTATGAGAAGTTTAGTTTCATTAAACACATATAGAGAAGTGACATCTAAATCATTGGCTAATTAGAATATTAAAGGGGTTATTCATAAAAAAAAAAGAATATTAAAGGGCTAGCAATTAGGTATTCATTAATTAAAATAGTGAATCTATTCTATAATATCATCTAATGATCCTACATAAAATAATAAGATAAAACCTCGTTATTAGTATAAGCATATATTACATCCAAAACCATGAATCAATTAAATAATACTGGTAAATAAAATTATCTATTAATCCCATATTTTTCTTGTCAATAATTAAAGGTACAAATCAAAACTTATATAAGATTAAGAGCAACTTGTCCACCCAAAAATTCCAGCAAAGAACACTTGCGTAATCCCCTTGAATGCTTTTGAAAGCAAAGGAAACAAATCCCTCTCTTGTCATGATTCTAGATATTTTCAAGAGAAAGCAATAAATCATAGATAGGAATTGAACCAAATAATTTCTCTTGTTAGGAAAAAAAAAAGGGCTACAATCTATGCTAAATCACTAAACAATTCCATTAACTACTTGAATGTAAAAACTATTAAAGCCTCCTCAAGAGAATGGCCTACTACTTCAATATGAATTGCAAAGATCTTTTTCTTCTAATTCTTGGAATTCTAAATATTGATTTTTAAGTTGCCTTACTCCTTATCCTTGAGCCTCCTTATCTAGAATCTTAGTGTATCAATCCTTCTCCAATTAGAACTCTATTTTATCTCTAATTACTTAAAATATTTATATAATCCTATTCTTAAACCTTCTAGAATCTTATCTTATTTTCATGGAGAGTTATATCCTATGTTGATATCTCTGGTTATTCTTAAATCATGATATCCCTTCTCTCACATCATATTGCATTTAACAAAAGCCAACTCAAAATTAGAGAGAACCAGGGATCAGAATCAAATACCTCCTCGTGGCCATCGAGCTAGACATTCTCATTCTTGAAGACCTTCGTCTCGAAGTCAAGCGAAGCCAGAGGCTTGCTCGGAAACATTCTCGTCCTCCAAGAACACCAATCAGTGCTGATTCTATCAATACTAACAATAGAATCTTTCCTTTCAAAATAGGAACTGAGGCGTTGGCATTTGAACTTTGGGGCTTTAAAGATGCCCGGCTCAAACAAGTAATTTACAGAAGAAGCCGTCATTTGGGAGCAGAAAAAGGATTGGCTTCTTGGGAGGGGAAGGAGGAAATGGCCGCACTTTTCTTGCCGAAGTGTTTCTATCCACACTTAGAGTTTAATTATTAAAAAAAGAAGGCAATAAGACTAGTTGATCAAAGGCAAAGACGTAACCGTACAAGGGAAGATTTATCCCTCCTTAAACCGTCAAATCTCCCCTCGACAGAACAGGAAAAATCTTCATCAGGCATGAACGGAAAATCCTCTACGATTTCGTCAGGGAGATTTTTTCCCCACGATCACGCACTTCCTGCCCTGAAATGGGAATTGCGACAGCCTCGGATCCTTTTTCTTCCCTTGTTTATAACCCTCCATTAGGCCTATAAATGTAAAGTCATTTGGCACATTTTGATTAAGCAAAGAACGAACTTTTTCAGTACAATTCTCGATTTCTATCTCACATCTCAGCGGACATATTATTGAACCAATTTTGCATCGCCCTTGAAAGTGAATCCTTCGTTATGTCTATCTTTTTAAGCCAACAAATCTATTCACAGTTGTACCGCTAAGGTTGTTGCCCCTCAATAAAAGGATTCTTAAATTTGAGAAATCTCCCACTTCGTCGGGATAAATTGAACATAATTTTTTTTTAGTGAGCCGATAAGATTATTTCCTTGCAACTATAGGTTATCAACTAGTTGTAGATTCATGCAAGGACATAGTGATCCAGAAAATCAGTTATAAGAAAGGTATAACGATTCAATTGAACCTAACTCACAAGGAATATGACAATGAAAGAAATTGTCACTCATGACAAGAAGATTCGAACTCCTTGTACTGCGAATTCATACAGGAGTCTTTCTTATCATCATCAACTAACTTGTGACAAAGCTTCTGGTATAGGACCTATGAGACAATTTTTATTCAACTTTATAATACTTAGGTGGTATCTTTGTATAACTACTTCTTTTGGTAACTCTCGTAAAATATTGTTGAAGAAAAAATCCAATATCTCCTAAGAACATTCTTAATACTTGAGGGTAGGAGATAAGCTGGCAAATCATTTCTAAAAAGGCTTAAAAGTTTTAACTCTAAAGTTATTTTTGTAGGATTATTTTGAAGTTGCCCATCTAAGTGATTGTTTGAAACATCATTGATGATATGGTGGCAAATTGAATATACCTACAAAAGAATTATTTCGAAGTCTTAGCAATTTTAGTCTTATATTTAATGTTGAATAATTTGCCTTAGATCTAATATCTTCAGTTTGAATATTTAGTTGTCCCACACATTCTGTTAGACCATTACACATTCATAACCATGCTTTAATGTACAACCAATTTTGCAATCAATAGGCTAGGGGTGTGAACACTTATTTACGATTCCTTTTACTATTTGGATAAGATATATATGTACAATAAACTATATCTATGTACATATGTGTAACATATATGTTAAAATGAGTTTAATGACTTATTTAGTAATTAAATTTTAAAAATGGGCCCTTTTAACTCACTGCTAGAGTACCGCCATGGTAATGCATAAGCCATTGGTTCAAATTGGATAAAGGGTTTTTGTTGTTTTCATAAAACCCTTGCATAGTATTCTTATTTGGAGGGGAAATAGAGATATGGCCTATATTTATACCAAAAAAGTAAGAAACTCTATTTTTAAATAAAATAATTTAATGATAATGTGCTATAATTATAATGAATAGTTGTATAGTAATTATAGTTATAAAATGGAAAATGTGTTTATTTGATTGATATTTTAAATATTTTTTATTGATTATTCTTAAACACTAGTTATAATAATTAGAATTATCAAGAGAATAATCGTCTCCTTGAAAGTTCTATCGATTTTTTGTTTGATATACTTTGCACCAAGAACATCTTTATCCACAATTCTTCAAGTACCACATTTGCTCTCTTATCTTTTTCAATTTACAATATATTGGCATATAAGGTAGACCCATACTAACAAAAACGAGGAGCCATACCGTCCCCAAAAAAAGGGTACGAGGCTTCGGCTCACTTCGTGGAAGCTGGACTTTGTTGATGGACCTCAAAAGAACCCATATTTTGCTGAAAGGAAGAAAAGCAGCCTTTTTTCCTTTCCCTTCTGTTAAGTCGAAAAAGGCCGATACATTAAAACATAAAGAAGTTAACACACTTTCAGAATATCAGCTGAAATTGGTCCGATCTCACAAAACCCGGCTCATCGTCTACCTCAAGCAAACTTCTGTTGCTCACTTTTGAATAGTTAAGATGCCGTTGGACTATATGGTAGTTTATAGTTTCTTTATAGATTCAAATTCGTTTCACACTTCAATAGTCACTTGTTGGAAATCCCATGTATGTTGTACAGACCTTTCTTTTTGACTAAAAAAGCACCGAGTAAATTCTCTGTGAAGACTTATGACTAGAGGTAAGATCTTGATTTCTCCACTACAATGGCTTCCCCAGAGACCTCAAGATGTCAAGGCCTCACCACTCTTAAAGCACAAAAGAACCTTTTTCAGGCATGTTAGGATGTTCTTTACAAGTTTGAAATATTTTCTTTAAATGCGTAGGTGACCTAGATGAGAATTGGACTAACCATTTCTGATTAATTGTATGAGACAAAACAGGGAGGAAATCTCAAGATAAAAACTGTTTTTAGGAGTTCATGACGTGAGAAACTTTTCATCTAAAGGTTCAAGAAATCAATTACAAAAAACACTATCATTCACCACAGACCCCACTAACATTCAGACATGGTAACTTGCTCAAGGCCTTCTAGTCATCTGAGATGGAACTCATTATAGAACCAAGATTTTCTAGGAAAATAGATCAAACAAATTTTAGATAAACGTCAGAAAAGCAACAAAGGTTTCTACACAAAGCCATCCAAACTTCTCTCATTAGAAATTTCATAACTCAACATGCGGCTGCCTACAGTATTGGAAATTCAACATGAGTAGAACAATGTGCAATGTTTCCCAATGCTTAAATCTTCACCATATTGAACTTGAGAAATAAAACTTGGTGAGAGACAGCCATTAGCAAATTTTCAACATCACAGTGGGAATTGAACATACTAGCTGTGGTGGTAATATATATGCTTCAATGAAGGCCTCTGTGATAAGTCTATATGAGTAACTTTCTCAGCAAGAGCATGCAAATTCAGTGAGAGAAATGATGCCTGTACATTGAAATCAACCAGGTCAGAAAGAAGACAAAAGGAAGAAAAGATTGGAAGATAAAATATAGGTAATCCAACTACTGTCAAGAAAAGGGTAGAAATGGATTGTAGCATATCCTTAATCGGATAATAACAGAAGAAGTGCATGGCTGAACGTGGAACTGCAAAGCACAAATGGGCTTTGGTGCCCCTTATACTTATCTGCAAGAGCACACCATTCTTCTGTTTCTAGTTTTCTAATCTATCTAGTTGTTCAAACTTCAACTCCTATTTTCTGAACTTCCAAAAGGTTAGACCGATACACCAAGCGTCTTCATAGAAGACTGGAGGTTCAACATGGCAGAAATAAGGGACAAACTAAAAGCACTCTTGGGATTTAGCGAACCTATCTCCAGAGAAAGCAGATAGGACAAACATGCCACATCCTCGGCGCATGCTATAGGTATCATGTCAAACTAACATCCCTTGCACATTTTTGAAGTTCCATACAATATTGGTGATACTTATTTGCAATATTTAAATCCAACTACACCGGCTAGGGGTATTGAGGTTGTTGTGGCTTTTCTCCTATATCCAATTCAAGGTATATTTTGTCAGGAAGTTCCATTATACAAAAAGTTCTGACGTTTAATTCAAGCTCCACAGAAAATTCTCACTAAATGAACTACTCTAGTGCCACTCAATAACTGAATCTTGTTTCTTCATTGAGAGAAATTAAACTACCTCCCACTTCTTTGCTGCAAGGTAGATTGTCTTTAAGGGAGTTTCACTCCTTAAAAACTATAACAAGTACACTATAGCACACAGAATGGTCAAATAAATCCAATAAGTTCTATGATTATCAATCAAAAAGCCAAGCACGACATGACCTGGAATCACTTCATGGCTAAAACTGCTCTTTCAGTCAGCGCCATCAACAGCAATATAATTGTAATGCTTAACCTTTTCTTTCTTTTGACTGGTAGGCAAAATTCTTTACCTCTTTCTCATAAAAGAATTGGATTGACATGGTATATGACTTTAACAAACATACACACAAACATCACTATCAACTTAAGTATGTATGTTAGGAGTGCAAGTGCTCTTGACAAAAAAAAAAAAAAAGTGTAAAACAGTCACTTCAATTACTAAGGATGAGGAACAACCTTGTAGAAAGAGTAAGGCTAGGTTAATTTCAAGTTGAGAATAGCAGCAAAAATTAGTCAGATTCTTAGAGTCAAAAAGAGTGAAATCCCCACACATAGCATCAACAAAGCAACTGAAAGGTAAAGAAATCATAAATCTCCACTATCTTGAAACTTGAAAAATGTCATGATCCATTATTCCAAAAGAATTAATCAAATTGCAATCAACTCTCTCTAGAATCATTTATAAAGTCTAGACTTAACCTAATAAAATATCAATATTGAACTTAACATGTATGAAACCATCTATAATCCACCTATTCAATCTCACAATTTAACCATCTACTATGAGACTAAATTTTGAGGTGTCATGATTTTTCCAAATCAAATACAGAAAATTTAGTTTCAGATGGGATGGATGGGTTGCTGACATTTAGTATATGGATTGTAAAGGTGCTTATAGATGTTAAACTCTATATTAGTTCCTTACTAGCTAAAGCTATCTTTATAAGTATTTTGGACAGTAAATACAAGTTTACTAGTTATTTTGGAATAGTCATGTGGATATGACCATCACTTTCATTAACTCAAAAATGATGGACATAGCACAAGTGTCAATCTCCACCACTTGAAATCCTGATTGTTAGGATTTGCATCCCATGGAGTCTCAATACAACGTAATATTAGTACATTATCATACTGACATTACTTTGATATCATTATAACCATAGGAAGTGTTAATCAATATCTACATAATATTCCAGTGATCACTTAAGGATCCTAATCTCTTTTAGTGAAGAACATGAAATCCATGAGCACCATCACAATCTACGCATGTCATGTGGATAATCTACCTATTGGTTGAGGGACTAATCTTTTAGGATGTCATGAAAAACATAAACAAAAAATCCTTAATTTTGATAATAAGGACAAATGTATGGTACACTACCTCATGAGTTGCAGCTGTTTTGTCCTCTACAACAAAATTACCACCTCCAATCCATGAAAGAATGCTCTCCCCCCTCCATGATAGCATAGGGCCTAGTCCCTACCTGAATTCTCTTCTCAAATTAGCTATAACTTTTAGCAAGTACTTACATTTGAAACCTTAACTGCATCAATTAAAATATACAATGGCAGTGAAAGTCACTGGAAGAGAAACTATAGAAACTTAGTCAATTTAATTATTTGAGAAAATGGTGACAATGCCATTGATGCTTTCAATTTTATTGACTAGCTTCAAGCATAGTAACCACGGAGGATTATCGTATACTCCAAGTCTTACATGCCATGAGTAATAACACATACATCCTCCACCAAGGAGGTATTACACCTTTAAAACTTGTATGTACAGAAGACAATCACAGGAGAAATCTTGTGATTATGCAAACTGTTATACTTGATCCTGAAATACCTGTTTTTTTTTTTTTTTTGGTGGAAGTTGGGTGGGAGCATCGTGGAAGATAAAGAACATCTTTCGTTACCAAAAGGTGCTTATTTCCAAAAACCTTTCTAGTTTGATGACAATCAAAACTACAAGAACATGAAATAGATGAAAACATTTTTAGCTGGACAATAATGCTATGCATAAAAGTGATTTAGAGATCCCAAGATGGGTCCACAAATGCTTTGGTCAATACATAAACTGATTAAATTATTTAAACAGGATAAAAAATTAGGCTCAAAAAGGACTCAGAAGGAAGGACACACCAGGCATAAGGTCATCCATGGAGGGAAGGGTATCTAAACATAAACTTGACTGAGACTGAGCCTCAGCAACCAGTTGACGATAGTCTGCTCCTTTACTCTTGGGCAAAGTAACCTCGGAAGGTTGACTAGCACCATCGCTAACAGGTGGGTCTTCAAATTCCTCCTCATAGCGGTCCCAATTCGTGGGGTGTTTAGACACACTGCGAGACTGATAGCTTTTTGAAGCAACTTGCTTTTCCCAATGGCTTCTTCACACTTCCAGAAGCATTACTTGCATCAGACAGTGTTTTTGGCTTTTGATTCGCATGAGGACCGTGTGGCCTTTTGCTATGATGCTGAGTATGAGCCCTCTTCGACTTTGCCAGAGCCTTCACATCCATTACACGCTACTACACACGTTAAAGCACACTTTTCTGAAATTTCAACTCCCCACTGCAACATAGACACCTGAGAATTAGAGAGTACGCATTGGACGAACTGATGTTTCCTAAGAACTAAAATTCCTCTCTCTGCAAAGAGACAGATGTAATCTTCAAATTAGACTTGACAGTTAGATAACAAGAAAGTGCTAAATGCAAATAATTTCTTCTCAAGAAAGTTCAAGATCTTTTAATTGCAGCGAGCAAGTTGATACAAAAGAATTATCACAATTACGTAAACTGGATAACAAACAGCAATTTCTCTACACACTACCAGCCCCTCACCGACTAGAAATAGCCAAAAAGGGCTCTTAAAACGAATGGAGGGTACATAAGCTACTCATACCAAAGCATTGTACATCATATTACTTTAATTCTATTTGAATATGTACTCATTATTTAAGTTAATTTTAAAAATATTGTTTTATATGATATTAGACTCTATATTTACATGGCTAGTCAAATTTTTTTATAAAAAGTCTTTTCCCACGCTGAAGAATGAATATCTTAAAACCATTGATGTTATATATTTACTCAAATCTCATGAAAACTTTAATCCGATTTCAAATAGAAAACAAGTCCCTTCAACCAATAAGAAGTCTATAGCAAAAACATCAAAATAGACAGAAATTCTCGTTTAGTTAATGAAGTTTCAAGCCAATGGGCTTGCTCAAAAGTTGGATGGATTATGCACATTGATTGCCTTCCACGGCCTAAGAAATTCTTTAACAATTCCCAAAACTATAGGCAAGATGGACTTAAATACGGCCCACAATAATGGGGCCCTATCTCATTCCACTCATCCCATGTCGGCATAAGAGTCTTATCTTTTACAACTATTGCCACCTCGAACACCCAACCACCATGGATGCACAACTTATGAGATATAATATCAATTTCATGGCTATTACTTAAACAAAAACACAATAATTAAACTGCAGCAGGAACTGATTCTATCATGACAATTAATAAAATCTCATTAGATCAATACCAACCACAACATAAATTCAATAATTTTTTTTTTATCAACTACCCTTTCTAATCCACATCAACTACAATAGCAATTTAAAGAAAAAATTATTTTAGTTAGGTAAAACCAATGTAGTTTTGTGACTAATGTGACAAAATGTGATCTATGTACTATAAATAATGTTTGGGATATAAATGCATATCTTTCTCATAAAGTAGTTTGGCAAATTATTTATTCACTAAACTATTTGTAGTTTTTATCAATCTCACATAGAAAATAAGAGTAATTTTTTTTTTGAATGCACATGGACAAGAATAATTTAGAAAAGTATTCTCACTCAGAATAGAATCCAACTAGACATTGAAGGATAAAATGAAAAACTACAATAGATAATTGAAGTAATTAAAAAAAGAAATTTAGTTGTTAAACTTTTTAAAATATCTTTTTTAGCTTATATTTATTGTATATGGGCTGAACAAAATAAAAGATATTTTCAAGAAAAAATAATTGATATTCCTATTATCTTAGCAAAAGTAAGGATAATAATATGAGAAAAAACTTCTTTATTTAGAAATATAAAATCTTCCTAATAAAATGTCATTTTGAGTGATATTTGAAGATTTTATACTTTTATCTTTTCATAGATGTAATAACTTCTGTAATATTAAGTTATGTTCCTATGTTTTTATATTTTAATATTTATTAATACAATTTACCTTTTCACAAAAAGAAGAAGAAGAAAAAATACATGGAATATCATCTTATAGGAAATCTGACCCTAATGTACATAATGCTTGAATTGACTTGATTGAGTATTCCAAAACAAGTCCAAGTGATTTGGGTTTGAAAGCAATCCAATCAAGGCAATCAGAGAGGCAAAAATAAATTAGAAAACAAAACATCAAACATAGAAACACGATTAGCCTAACATGTGCCTCGGATTTCATAGAATATTTTATTACACCAGTAGCATAAAAGCATAATGTTAAAAAGAAAAAAAAAGGTTTTACAATTCACCATTATAATATATAGAGATAAAAGATCAGCTCGTTAGCTACATTTATTATAACTTTTGAGGCAAATGACCCATACTTATAGTCATGCCTTCTAGGCCTGAAAAAAGAGCTGTTATAGTCCTTCCAAGTCACCTACTGAAATACTGACGATTTACAAAAGAAGGGGAAAGCGATTTTGATTTGAAAACAAGCTTTTCCCGCTTTTGTGAGACTTGCTCCATCTACACATCCTACTCTGAAAGTTCGAACCCTCCCTTGATCAAAATCAAACTTGGTGTGTAACCGAAAACCTATAATGATTCTTTCATCACCAACTTCTTTGTTCCCTTTTTATTTTATTTTTTATTTTTATTTCCTTCATCTCCTCAACTTGAAGATTTCTTATTGTTTGTAGACAATGATCATACGAGACCAGCTCCCCCTCGCTGTTCTCCATAAACAACTCGCCCTTCTTCCAGAAACCCATTGGCCGTCCCAAACTCAAGAAGGTTTTCGATCCTCAGAAGCTAAGCCCAGGACTCAATGACACCAAATTCAAGCAACAACCAGATATCCAAGGATTCATTATGCAACATTGTCATACCAATAGATTCATTTAGCACTGTGAGAGCTTTCCTGTTGGTGTGGCCGCCGAGAAGACTTGCATCTGGCAATGGCGTTGCTCTGAACACCTCGTAAGTGAAAAGAAAAGCAATGACCTTCTCTTCCTCGCAGGTAAAAAGACTATCCTCTTGAAAATTAGCACTTTCAAGGCTCCATATGGCTTCGTTGAAGAAAAACCACCGCCATAAAACTCAAGACCCACCCTATGATCTACCAAACATCCCTCAATAGAAAGATCCTGCAAAATGGGTTATTCTGTAACACAAACCCAAACCATTCTTCATTCTCATTAAATTCTTCCATCTTAAACCACATTTTGCGGTAATGCTTTGTGAGGAGCTTCCCAGTACTCTCAATAGGGAGAGTTGTCAACATTGTTAAGTGTAGGAATTGTGTTAAGTCTCTCATAGTTAACAAAAGTATGTATAACAAGTATGTGTTTGTGCACAACAAAAACAAAAATGGATGCGAGTCCAGGACTCCATGACACCTAATTGAAGCAACACCTAGATATCGAAGGATTTATTTAGCATCGTGAGAGCTTTCCTATCAATGTGACCGCCGAAAGACTTGCATTTGGCAATGGAGTCGCTCTGAACACCTAGTCCGTGAAATGGAAAATAATGACCTTCTCTCCCTTGACATGACTAAACGTTCGCTAGTAACAAACTCCGTTTAAGTAAGTTAGGTTTGGCCGTGAATTAGGTCCTATGAAATCGGGTTTGGTTTTGCGGTCCAAAATCCTTCTCAAGCCACTTCTAACAGTGGGTAAATCACCATTGATGACAAGCACTATCCAAGAGCTGTCGCTTCTTAGGCTATACACCACTGCTTGGAGTTTCAGACGATATTCCAGCCCTCCCCCGTTCACGGCGTATCTGGCTACGGATCATCTGGAATGTAAATAAACCGCATAGCCTTAAACTTGTTTCCTTTATGGTATACAATGTCCACATAGTACTTGGAAGGAAAGGCCTTGATGCTAGTGCCACCCAATACGTTGTCTGTGAATAAATTCTATACTTGTGAATTGTTTGAATTAATCAAAACCCGAGCTTTCTTGTTGATGTTACTGAGGGCTATTGGGTTCAAGGGTCTGTGGTAAATGCCAAGGCATTTAAGGTAGTTTTGAACTTGTGTGGAGAAGTTAGGCTTGCCAATGAGGCTCTATGGGTGTTCAGGAAATGAAGGAATTTAATTTGCAGGTTGACACTACGAGTTATAATGTGGTTATCAGGTTGTGTTTGCGAATGGGGTGACATGCCTAGAGCAGAAGACTTGATGAACGAGATGTGTTTGAGTCATCTTTATCCTGATATCATCACATATGTTGCAATGATTAGGGGCTTTAGTAGTGTAAGTATATTAGAGATTGCCTTCCGATTGGTACAGATAAAGATGGGATACGGGTTTTTGCCCAATGTTATTGTGTATTCAACTCTTGTCGGTGGAGTTTGTCAGTGTGGGAACACAAAAAGTGCATTGGATTTGTTAGGTGAGATGGAGAAAGAAGGCGGGACTAGTAGCCCAAATGTTGTTACCTATATGTCTGTGATTCAATATGTTTGTGAGAAAGGTGAGGCAATGAAGGCATTGGAAATTTTGGATAGGATGAAAGCTTTCGGTTGTTCTCCAAATCGTGTTATTGTTACTTGTTTGATAAAAGATCTTTACGTAGAAGGGCATATAGAAGAGGTTTATAAATGATTGATAAAGTTGTAGTGGGAGGTAGTGTTTCTTATGGCGATTGCTATAGTTCTCTAATATTGTCTATGTTCAAACTTAAAAAGCTCATTCTTGCTAAATGACAATGACCTTGTCTTGTTTCATCTTGTTTTAAAATACAAAGCTTGAAGTGAATGGTGGAAGTCATCAAGCACGACTTAATTGAGCACTAGTATATGTTGAATTTGGTCAAATAAATACCAATTCTTGCTTTTTTTTGCTTTTTCTAGTTTGTTAACATTGCCATGGGAAGCCCTTTTCATCAAATCTTCTTTATTCTTAGTGCGAGCCTTGTTGTATAATGCCTCCATTTGGTCATTATATTCAAACTACCTACATCATGCTGCTAATCCCCGTGAATGCAGTCTTTTCCTCCTATGGTTAGTCTCAAACTTAACAACAATTCATAAGTTAAATTTGTTTCTTCTACTGTTTCTTTTAGGCGAAACCTTCAAAAACATCATCTATTTCTAAGATTAGTTATTTTAATTGTCAATCTATGATTAACTACATGCTTTATTATTCTCTATCAGCCTATTTTTTTCCAACCAGAATTTATTTTCAAAATGTTCTATGCTTACCAAGATTTATCGCAAGTTATGGGAAGCTATGCTTCACATGAAGCCTAAAAAATATGGGTTTCAGGTCGACCTGTTGATAAATTGTTCCAAGTTCTTACCTACCAAGGTTCCCACCATGAAAAAAATAATAATATGTTGTAACAAGCGTATCATCTCTAAGGTGGCAGTCAGTCCAAGTCTAAGGTATGGTTTGGTAGAGGATGATATGTTGGGTCTGCATGTTTTGTATTGTCAGACCCACCTACTTTTGGGGGTAGCCAATTGTAGCGTAGTTTTTGGGGGTGGCCAATTGTAGCATAGTTTTTAGGAGGATTGTGTCTTTCCCTCTTCCTTCATTCCAAACGAGTAGAGAGAATTTGGTTGGATGTTTTAGAAGGATTTGTGGGAAATTTATTTCTAATCAATTATTTGCCAACAGAAGTTCGTGTTCTATACTCTTAATTGCATTCAATGCTTACATTAAAAAGTAGCTCAATGAGTTAGATTGTGAATCCATGATTACTTGCATCCTTTATTATTCTCCCCATTTAAGGGAGTTTCACCCCCTAAAAACTATAACAGATAGACCATAACAGACATGAAATTCGCCGAATTGAAAAATGAATAATTGTATTGTAGAATACGATGAAGGTTGATTCCAGTGTGGTATTATTGTAAAGGAATTTTGTTTAACAATAGTATCAATTTTTTTTTCTTTTTTTCTTTAGTGTGTATCGTACCTTTCTAATAAAGGTATATTGCATGAGAGCTCTTACATTTACATGTCATTTCTAAATGAGGAGTTGAATAAAGTATCACCATTCATTAAATGTGACATGAACCTTTAAATATTAAGCTCATATTCTCCTATGCTACTTGAGAGAATGCATATAATTCGTGATCCATTTCATAAACGGCCCACTCTACCATTATTAAGTAGCATTAGTTCTTATAGGAGATTTTTTTGTTACCCCTTCATAAACCATCTTTGGTTTTTTAGTGCTATTGTTATGCTATTATACTTGATGTGCAAGATAAATTTAGTCCTAAAGTTTTCCATGAATATTCATGAGTTACCTTTCATTTTAAAAAAGATATCACATTTTTTATCCCTTTACTAAAAATTTTTGTGAGTTAAGACATTATCTTCCGTTATGTTAAGTTTCTTTTTTCACAAGATTCTTTAACCATAACCTTAATACATAAGGCTACCATGTCAACTCCAGTAATGTAGTTTGGTGATGTATATGTTTATGGCAGCATCGAAGGTGTAACTTGGCTCCTTTGTATTCCAACCATATCCTTTTGACAAGTTTCCTTTCAACCTCAAGCTAAGCTCCACGTCACTTATCATGCACTCTATCAACACGTTATCGATCTTTTTCCTCTTCTTTTCCTTCTTCTCACTACTCTTGCCTTATCTCTTCTTTTTATCGGCCTTGGCTCCTTCTCTATGCCTTATGAAAGCCCATAACAAGCTCACTTACTTGTTTTCGTTTGACCTTATATAAACTATAAAGAGCTTTGATGAGCCCAAGCAAAATCATGTTGTGTTCAACTTCATGTGGCTCGTGATTCTATACCCCAAGAGAATTGTATTGTTGCCTTCCCGCCTAGTAATGAACTAGCATGAGCAGATTATCATGTAGTAGCATTTTGCTGTCAAGGTTGAACTTAAAAGACCGAACAACCTTTTTCCTTCCTGCCAGTAACTTTTTCTTCCCATTCAGTAAATCGAACCAGCACTGCTATCCTCTGCCTTTCTCAACTTGGTACGCATCACATTATGAGACTCGTTTAGAGCCTTTTCTCCTAGGTTTGGAGAAACCTCTCGAGTCTGAACTTAAGGCGTTCCTCTAAGTTCTCTAGCAAGGCTTCCTTTGCCAAGACTTCCACTGGCAATCCCACAATTGCGAGGACCTCAGCTTTAATTCTTTTTCCTTGCATTCTTTATTTAGGTCATAGTCACAAAGGTGTTGGGTTTTGGATATGGGATGGAAGAAGAACAAGATATCGAAGAAAATTGGGAAAATGACAAGGTAAGGTTGGTTGAGGCAAAACGTCGAACATGTGGTAGGCAAAAAGTTAGACACTAAAAACATCTTTAAATGGAAAAACAAAATTCTTCCTTTTATACAACCAATCAAAGTAACAATGGGCACAACAAAGGAAACTCAAGAGAATTGCAATCTCTTGAATACACAAGCATGAACTAACACATACAACAACATTTATGGAAAAAAAAAAACACTCACAGAGAACTTTTGTTGGAGGACTCCATTCACTATCTTGCTTCATTGTCTTCTCTTTACAATATTGCTGCTCCTTGTGCTCCATGGTATTTATAGCTTCATAAGGTTGGTGCTTCCTTGTTTTCAGCAAATACGGACTTCAAGCTTGTAGTTTGGAGAAAGCTTGATGTTAGAGATCTTTTCTTGGTGTCAGAAGATAATTTTTCGGTGAACTGAAGATTCTAGTTTTTCCGATGTTTTCTACACATTTATGTCTTTAGGGAAGGAGAAAGGAGAAAGGGATGATGAATAGTCTTTACGAGCTTATTACCTTTCGGGCTGAGCAAGTTTAAACCCAACAATCTCCTTCTTAAACTTGATCATGCCTAAATTATATCTTAGCCTCCTAAACTCTTCAAACTTTAATGGCTTTGTAAATATATCTGCTAATTGATCTTCACTTTTACAATAAGTCAACTTAATGGTTCCCTTTTTTACTTGGTCCCGAAGGAAAGGAACTTCATCTCAATGTGTTACTTTTCCCATGATAGATTAGATTCTTTGACAGTGATAGTGCTGACTTGTTATCCATGTAGATCTCTGTAGGATCCTTCTATAGGTATTCCATCTTTGTCAACAAATTCCTTAACCATATTGCTTGACAAGCACAATGAGATGCCGTAACGTATTCCGCTTCGCAAGTTGATAATGCTATCACAGACTACTTTTTTGATGACTAAGAAAAAACTACTGTCCCAAGACTAAAATCATATCCAGAAGTACTTTTCCTTTCATCCTCATCTTTTCCAAACTCACTATTCGAATATCTAAATAAACTAACATCCTTACAGTTTTTATAAAGCAAACCGTAGTATATTATACCTTTGACATACCTTAATATACTCTTTGCTGCCTTAAAATGAGCTTGCTGGGGAGTCTCCATATACCTGCTTACCAAACCCACTGCATACATAATATCTGGCATTGTATAGGTTAGATATCTTAAACTCCTAACAAGACTTTTAAACATTTGCGAATCTATAGCTTTTCCTATTGATTTTTTTTTTAATTTAGTACTTCCATCAATTGGTGTAGAAATTGGTTTGCAATCAATCATTTTAAATTTACTTGAAACTTGGTTTGCATACTTTTTTGGTGAAATAAAAATGCATGCTTTTCCTTAAAGCACTTCTACTCCGAGAAAGTAAGACATCATTCCAATACTAGTCATTTCAAATTCTTCAAACATAGAGTTCTTAAAGTCTTGAAACATACTTGGACAATTGCCTGTGAATATCATATCATCCACATATAAGCATACCATCAACATTTCTCCATCCTTATTTTTCTTTGTGTATAAAGCATGCTCATAAGAACTTTTTACAAAGCCATTCTTTTCCAAATATTCATTAATCCTTGAATTCCATGCTCTTGGGGCTTGCTTTAATCCATATAGTGCCTTTTTCAACTTATACACTTTTTCTTCTTGTCCTTCTTTTATATATCTTGGAGGTTGTTCTACATATACTTCTTCTTCTAGACACCCATTAAGAAAAGCTGATTTTACATCCATTTGATATATTTTCCAACCTTTTGCTATAGCTAAGGCTATAATTAATTTAATAGTATCTATCTTAGTAATTTGAGCAAACACTTCTTCATAATCTATTCCATAATTTTGCTTGCTACTAATGTAGCTTTATATTTTTCAACCTTTCCTTCTTGATTTGTATTTGTTTTATAAACCCACTTAACTCTAATTGCTTTGTGGCCCTTAGGTAAGTCCACTAACTCCCATGTATAATTTCTTTTTATTACATTGATTTCTTCATCCATTGTTTTTTTCCATTTTTCACTAGTTGTAGCTTCTTCATATGTAATTGGATCACATTAAGCTAATAAGCAATACAAGGAGTAATTACTTACCTCTACGAGTTATGTTTCCTCATATATGTCTTCCAAACTTCTCATCTTTGATGAAGTTTCTCTAGGTCTGTTGCCTCCTCCTTGTCTCAATGAAGTTTGTTCATTTGTTGCTGCTTCTTATTGGACTCCTTCTTTTTCTCTACTTTTGTAGAATAGGTCTTTGATTAGCTTGTCTTCTTCACTCCATTTCCATTGTGCTTCTTCATCAAACTCCACATTCCTTGATACAATCAGCTTTTTCTCATCTAGATCATACAACTTGAAGGCCTTTAATCCTTTATTGTATCCTATGAAGATACATTTAATTCCTCGATCATCTAGCTTCTTTCTTCCTTGTTCTGGGACTTGAGCATATGCTATGCAACCAAACACCTTGAGGTCAATTACAACTAGTTTGCTACCACTCCATGCTTCATCTGGTGTTTTATCTTTCACCCTCTTTGATAACTCTATTTTATATAGAGTTATTTTGATTATCTTAGGTAATATTTAATATTATTTTTATTATATTATATTTGTATTGAATTATATTTATGCATATTTTGTTATTCTATGCAGCAAACCCAAAGTAGGCTAAAAACAAGAGAAATGAAGCAAAAGATAGAGAGAAAAGAGAATAGAAAAGAAAACAAGCAAACCCATGTGAGAAAAGAGAAAGAGAGAGGAACTAAACTGGGTGAATTGTGAAAAGAAAGAAGGAAAAAAGAAGAAAACACATGGGACCCAAAGGCTATTATGTGGAGCTGGTCATGAATTGTCGAGGGAAATCGAGCGAAAAGTGAAGTGAGTAGTGGGCGGGACCGAAAAAGTGAGAAAAGTGGGAGAAAAACAAAGAAAAAAGGAAACCGGTCATGCGACAGCCAACCGATTCTCCCTGGTGGTGGAACCTAAAAGTCTGTCTAAGAATCCAGGTGATTGGAACGTGCAAACGCCGTCCAGCTCCCTTTCTTCGGTCAAGCTTTGAGTGACATCACCATTCGGTGTTATTTCCAACGAAGAAACACCATTTTCTAGCCAAATCTGAGACCAAATCAGCAAGGAAGGACCATATCGAGTGGTTAATAGAGACTTCCGGTCAGTTTGCAGCAGATTTAAGGCGATTCATGTAGCAGTTTTTGGTGAGACGCGATGAGGGCCAAGTGAAGATTTTGTCAGATCTACGCCGTTTGACAGCGAATTAGCTCAAGATCTTGGTAGATCGGCACTCCAGGCATCATAGTTGGCGATTTCTGGCAGTTTTCGTGAAGACCAGTGGTGGCGTGTGGCGGTGTACGATGGCGCGTGGCGGTGTATGGCGGCGATGTGGTAGCACATGAGCGCATGTGACGGTGGCGCGTGAGCAGGAATTTCGTCACTCTTTTCAGACAGCTTCTTTTCTCCTCCTTGATGTGTAGAGTTGCATAGAAATTTCTTGAAAGGAACAACAATTGGTGACAGCTTTTTAGTTTGTTCTAATCTAGATGCTTTGTGTAATTTGTAGTATTATTTCTGTTTACTCTAATATTATGAACTAAATTACTTTTGTTAGTGCTAAGATGTAGCCTAGTTAGGATGTTATGAGTTCCTTAGTTGACATGTTATGCAAGACAATATATTTATGTGAGTTATATGTTATTATTTTCAATGTGATTGAGTGATTAATCATCAATTAATTAATCTGATGTGCATGTTTGAGATTGACAGGAGAAAATATACAAATGCATCTTATAATGTACAACCATAAATTGAATGTGGGTAGACATATGCTATGTTGATTGTGTGGCTTTAGTTGGAATATTCATTAACTTTAATGCTCTTAGCTTATTTAATTCATATGCAGACTTATAGTAAATTAATGAGCTAAGTAGGTTCGTTATACCTAGACATAGGATAGTGAATAAATTAAGAAATTCCGTCATCTCATAAATATCATTGTTCTTACAAGCATTAAACTATTGGAATTCATATCTACTAACTATGGTGAAATCAAATACTCTAGCATACTTATCATATTTTATTAACTCTTTAAAAGTCAATTGCTTTAGTGTAATTTCAAGTTAGAACATATTTTCATGATAATTTGCTAGATAAATTGTAGGACCAATTCACTATTAGTAATTAGTTAAGTTGATAACATTAATCTTTGTAGGACGATACTCAATCTCATCATATTATTACTTGTTCGACATGTATACTTGCATGTAGAATTTCAACAAATACTCTTTGTTAGACAACGATTGATCAAGTAGACTACACAATCGACTGCTTCAGCTTAGAAATTCTTTAGTAAATCCTTGCTTTTCATCATGCTTCGTGCCATGTTGAGCATTGTCCTGTTTTTCCTCTCTGTGACACCATTTTGTTGTGGTATATACACTGCTATGTTCTAGTGGATGATTCCTTCCGTCTTGCAGAAATTTTTGAACGATTTGGAAGTATATTTTCCTTCTCTGTCTGATCTGATTGTCTTTAAAGGCTTTTTAGATTGCTTTTCCACCATAGCCTTGAACTCCTTAAACTTTTCCAATGCCTCCAATTTTTGCTTCAAGAAATACACCCAAGTTTTTCTACTGAAATTATCAATGAATGAGATGTAATACATGTTTTCACCCAAGGAAGTAACATCAAATGGACCAGCGAGGTCAGTGTGGACAAGCCATAGTAGCCTTTTTTCTCTCTAAGAGCTTCCAGGTTCAAAACTCCTCATAAATTACTTCCCTTTCACACATGCTTCACATAACTTGTCTGGATGATTAATCTCAGGAAAACCTTTAACCATATTCTTACTTGCAAGTATTTTTAATCCTTTAAAACTAAGGTGTCCAAATCTCAAATGCCAAAGCCAAGACTCATCATTCATTATAGACTTTAAACACTTAACTGATTTGGTTTGAAGGTTAAGTGTAAAAAGCCTATTTTTCTACATTTCTACTTTGGCTATTAACACCCTTTCTGAGTTTCTAATGGTTAAACCTCTATCTTTGAGGTTTATCCCATATCTTTTCTCTAATAATTTCCCAAGACTTATCATATTATTCTTTAAAGTAGGTACATAATAAACTTCATTAATAAACTTTTATGTTCCATCCTTAGCTCTAACCATTATTCTTCCTTTTCCTTCTATTGGTATTCTGGTATTATCTCCAAATCCTACTTCTCCTTTAATTGTCTCGTCCAATTCATTAAAAAGCTCCTTATTTCCATTCATATGATTAATGGCCCTAGTATCCAAATACCAAACATTTCCTTTTATTGTCCTTTCTTCCTTGGAAGTTAATACGATAGTTTGTTCATCTCTTGATTCCTCTTCCTTTACTAAGTGTGCTTCTCTATTTAAGTTGGTTCTACACTCTTTACTAATATGCCCATATTCTCCACACCTATAACACTATGGTCTATTATTCCTTTGTGTAGAAGCTCCTTTATCATTTCTTGAGGAGAAACCACCTCTACCTTTACCTCTTGGTCCTTAGGCATTAAATCTTTATTGTTCTTGATCCATATTATTACCTTGATAATTCTTTCCTTTAAATCTACTTCTTCCTCTCTATCCTCCTCTAAACTTTTCTCTATTTCTTATTCCTCCACTATGACTTGAACTAGTTCTTAACTTACTTTAAAGAGCTTGCTCTAAAGTTGCTTCTTCTTCATCTTGTTTCATTCTAAATTCATGGGCCTTAAGTGATCCTAATAGCTCTTCAATGCTTAGTTTAGAAATGTATTTAGATTTTTCAATAGCTGCTACTACATAATTAAATTTCCTATGTAAAGAGCTTAAAATCTTCCCTATTACCTTTCTTCAATTATACTTTCACCATTTCTCTTCATTTCATTTCCTATTGATTTCACCTTTGTAACATAATCATCTACCGTCTCTCCATTACTCATCTTTAATGATTCAAATTCACATCTAAGAATTTGGAGTCATACCTTTCTAGATTTCTCCACTCCTTAGAAAGCCTTCTGCAAAATATCCTAAGCTTCCTTTGCATTCTTTGCTCCTAAAATCTTCTCAAAGGTTGCTTCATCAACTCCTTGGTAGATGATGGCCAATGCTTCTTGATCCTATTGCCCTTTCTTCTTAAGCTGCTTTTTTGCATTCTTTGACAAGGCTGATATATTTTCTGGTTTGTGGAAGCCATCTTCAATGTAATTCCATAAGTCATAAGTGCCAAGGATCACTCTCATTTGGGTACTCCAATTCCTATAGTTGGTTTAGGATAACTTGGGTACTTGGACTTGGACAATGTTAAACATGTTTTAGGTGAACCCGGCTCCGATGCCACTATTAGGTTTTGGATATGGGATGGAAGATGAACAAGATATGGAAGAAAGTTGGAAAAATGAGGAGGTAAGGTTGGTTGAGGCAAAATGTCGAACATGTGGTAGGCAGAAAGTTGGACACTAAAAATAGCTTTAAATGGAAAAACGAAATTCTTCCTTTTATATAACCAATCAAAGTTACAAGGGACACAACAAAGGAAACTCAAGAGAGTTGCAATCTCTTGAATACACAAGCATGAACTAACACATACAACAACACCTGCAGGAAATGAAAAACATTCACAGTTTGAGCAACAAATGGAACAACTTAGAACTGCCATTCCTAAAGAACTGTTGCTTCACTATCTTCTTTCTACAATACTGCTGCTCCTTGTGCTCCATGGTATTTATAGCTTCATAAGGTCGATTCTTCCTTGTTCTTTAGTAGATATGGACTTCAAGCTTGTGGTTTGGAGAAAGCTTGATGTCAGAGATCTTTTCTTGGTGTCAGAATATAATTTTTTGGTGAATTGAAGATTCTAGTTTTTTCTGATGTTTTCTACACATTTGCATCCTCGGGTAAGGAAAAAGGAAAAAAGGATGATGAATAGTCTTTATAGGCCTCTTGCCTTTTGGGCTTTTCCTTCTTATTTGGGCTGAGTAAGTTTAAACCCAACAAAAGGGATGTCAGGGTGAATTCGAGCTACGTTGACGTGCTATCCCTCTTAACTATTCTCTTCTTTCAAGTACTGTAAAAAGTCTACTTTTCTTTTTTTTCAAAGATATTAGAAAGACTTTCTTTTTTCTTTTTCAGGGATATTAGCGTACTTGGGTGTAAAAAAGCTTGCGGCCTCTCCAAATCCGAGGATATAGGAGGATATCATCATGCATATGATGAAGGCAACTTCTCATGGCTAGCACATTTTTCAACTTCATCTTAAGCTTCCTAGTCCATTTGCAGTTTACTTTTTGAGAAGTTAATAATGTTGGTGCTTTTTTTTTTTTCATTTTATGAAATTTTAAAACCTTTAACATGAGCTTTCATTGACCAAATTTGATGTTTGATTTGGCCTTATCGATATATGTATATTAATGAATATAAAATATTGTGGGATATATCTCTTTTAAATTGCTAAACACTATCATCTAGGTAAGATAGGAACTTTTATATAATAACCTAATTTATTCTATGTTATGAGTACAAGTCCAAGATCACAAGCTAATTACCGATACCACACGTACAAGATTTACTAACAATAATTGTTCTTTTTTAATCAAAATGATTTAAACACTATACTGAAAATCTTATTGATGTTCCTAATGCTGCACTATATACTTTTGCAAAAAAATTACTTCAAAGATGTTATAATCCTTAAAATATGGCATCTTGAATGGCAGACTATTGCGGAAGTAGAGTCAACAACCATGTTAATGACAAGACGAGCAATACTTGATGCTTTTTCACTAGATGATGCTAATAAAGTGGTACGTGGAAATTGGCTTCAAGCTATTGAGCAACACAGTCTGCAGTGTTCTCGAACTTCCATGATTAACAACACTCTAGGTATTGGTTGCTTTGTGGGTGTCAACATATGATATCTTGCTGACAAGTTCCCATATGCTAAAGTAAACATTATGAGTGAAAGTTTTCTCTTTTTTATACTGTGCTCAACTTTTACATGTACAAGGTCTAAATTTGTCACCATACTTTCTTGATATAGCTCGATCTAAGGAAAAAGAAAAGATTCACAAGAGAGAATCCTATAAGCTAGATTCATGCAATTGGAGAAGAATCCAGCTTGCCTTCCAACTCATTTGACATTGTATCCATTGCTTATGTGGTTGCGGCAAAATGGTGTCTTAAGCAATGAAATGAAAGGAAAGCCATGTAAATGGATCTTTTGGTGTAGAGGAGCTGTATTTCTTACTTATGCTTCCTTCATTCTCCTTCCAATTGTAGTCTCACAACTGATCAACAACTTCAAAACATGATAAATTTTTTTAACATCATGCATAAGTGCTACTCTAAAGTAGTTAATTTATTGCTTGTTATGTGTTTTGACATTGGATAATTGAATGTCAAACCTCAACTTAGTAGATGAATAAAGCATCATTACTTGTTGAAATAGTTAGTCACCTAAAAGAACTAAATAAGAGAGCGACAAGTATTATAGTTCAAGTAAAGACTAAAGTAATCAATTTAACAAACACTTGTTTTTTTACTATAAATATTATGAATCACAACAGTTCTCCCTAGGAGGCCAACCTCTAAGTAAGAGGCAAAATTTTTCGTTATTACATATGTTGTATCATCATGTAAACATAAAAGAATAACATTGTAATGATGAAGATGGTGGAACAAGCAATGATTGAAACCTCTAACAACATATGAGCAGTATAGTTTAACTGCTTCAACAAGTTTTCATAATATATTCTATTACCATGTAAATAAGAAAGACTAATATTGTAATGACGAAGATTATGAAACAAACAATCATTGAAACCTCTAACAGCATGTGAGCAGTATAGTTTAACCGCTTCAACAACTTTTTATAATCTTCTGACAGCAAAGCTTTTTTAACTTGGTCACCAACAACGGGCGTAGCACATATTAATAGCCAAAACATAGATAAATTCCTCCACTGCAAAGGTTTTATAACTTGGTCACCAACAACACACACAATATAGATTAATAGCTGCAACATGGATAAATTCCCTGGCTGCAAAAGTTTTATAAGTTGGTCACTGATAGAAAAATAAAATTTATGCCAAAAAAGTGAAAATAAACTAGATAGAAAATTGTTAGACAACAAAAGCTAAAAGTAAGGATCACCTTGACAACAATATCAAAATTCATTTTAGCAAGATAATCCCTTAACTTCCAAGCTTGAATGGATGCCTAAATAAAAGAAATGAGAAATTTAGTTTTATTAACTACATATAGAGAAGTGACATCTAAGCCATTAGTTGGTAACAATATTAAAGAACTAACAATTAGGTATTCATTAATTAGACATAGAGAATATATTCTATATCATCATGTAATAATCCTACATAAAATAAGAATATAAAGCCATATTTTTAGTATAATTGGTGATTGCATCCAAAACCATGAATCAGTAAAACAATACTGGCAATTAAAATGATTGATTAGTCCCATGTTTTTCTTGTCAATAATCTAGAGGAATAAATCAAAACTTCAAAATACATTCTTTACTCTAAATTTAATACATTAACGCTATGTACAAAGATCCACATCCCCCTTTAGAATTACAACCAATGAATACAAATTGCACAAATCCAAGCAATTAGTTACTTACTTATTTCTTTGAAAGCAAAGGAAACAAACCCCACTCTTCTCATGGTTTTGGATATTTTCAAGAGAAAGCAGTAAATAATAGAAAGGAATTAAAATGAGTAATTGCTCTTATTAGGAAAAAAGGCTACAATCTGCACTAAATTACTAAACAATTCCAATAACTACTTGAATGCCAAAACTACTAAAGCATTACTAAGAGAATGACTTACTACTTCAATATGAATTACAAAGATTATTCTCTTCTTATTCTTGGAATTCTAAATATTGATTTCTAGTTGCCTTACTCCTTATCACTAAGCCTCCCTATCCAGAATCTCAGTGCCAATCCTTCTCTAATTAGAACTCCATTTTATCTCTAATCAATTAAAATATTTATATAGTTCTTATCTTAAACCTTTTAGAACCCTATATTATCTTCATATCTTCGGTTATTCTTAAATCATGACATCCCTCCTCTCACTTCGTATTGATTTCAACAGAATATTACACGATATAGTCAATGAAAACCAACACAAAATTAGACAGAATCAGGGATCAGAATCAAATACCTCCTCGTGGCAATCAAGCTTCACATCCTCCTTTTCGAAGACCTTCGTCTCGAAGTCAGGCAAAGCCAGAGGCTTGATCGAAAACAATTTCGTCCTCCGTGCACACCAATCAGCGCTGATTCTACCAATACTAACTCTAGAATCCTTCCTTTCAAAATAGCGACTGAGGCGTTGTCGTTCAAACTTTGGGGTTTTAAGGATGCTCCGCTCAAACAAGTAATTTACAGAAGAAGCCGTCATTTGGGAGCAGAAAAAGGACTGGCCCCTTGGAAGGAGGAAGGAGGAAGGAGGAAGGAGGAAATCACCTCACTTTTCTTGTCTAAGTGTTTCTATTCACACTTAGGGTTTAGTTATTAAAAGAAGAAGGCAAAGACGTAACTGTTAGGGGTGCGCAGACGGAACTCTGACAACTGGGTTAGGGACGTAAGTCAACGTTATCAACATTTACTGCACGGTATTACAAAACGAGTGTTTTGTACTAGGAAAGGAATTTGTTAATCAACGTAAAATTTTTTATATTAGTCACAGTCCATATTCTTAACAACTATTAAACAGTAGACAGCGTGGCAGCTCGCCTGGAAAAAGCCCAGATTCATCTCCTAATCAAGACGCCCAAAACGGAAATCGCAAGGTCTTATTCAAAACAAGACCGCGACGTACAAGGGAAGATTTTTCCCTCCTTAAACCGTCGAATCTTACCTCAACAGAGCAGGAAAAATCTTCATCAGTCACGAACAGAAAATCCTCTACGATTTCTTCTGAGAAATTTCTTTCCCACGATCACGCACTTCTTGCCTTAGAGAAACGAGCAGATCCTCCGTCCTGAAATGGGAATTACGACAGCCTTTGTTCAACTTGTTTTGGATCCTTTTTCTTCCCTTGTTTATAAACCTAGATTAGGCCTATAAAATGTTATTTTGTACATCTTGATTAAGCAAGGAACGAACGTTTTCAGTACAATTCTCGATTTCTATCTCACATCTCAGAGGACATATTATTAAGGCCATTTGGTATCGCCCTTGAAAGTGAATTCTTCATTATGTCTATCTTTTTAAGCCAATAAATCTATTCACAGTTGTACCACTAAAGTGGTTGGCCCTCAATAAAAGGATTCTTTGAATTTGAAAAATCTCCCGGGTCGTCGGTATGAATTGAACATAAATTTTTGTAGTGATCCGATAAGATTATTTCCTTGCAAGTATAGGTGATCAACTGGTTGTAGATTCAAGCAAGGACATAGTGATCCAGAAAATGAGTTACGAGAAATGTATAATGATTCAATTGAACCTAACTCACAAGGAATACGACCATTAAAGAAATTGTCACTCATGACAAGCAGATTCGAACTTCTTATATTTCCAATCCATGCAGGAATCTTTCTTATCATCATCAATTAACTTGTGAGAAAGATGCCTGTGTAGGACATATGAACCTATTGTTATTCAACTTAATAATACTTAGGTGGCTTCTTTATATAACTACTTCTTTTGGTAACTCTCCTGAAATATTATTGAAAAAAAATTTCAATATCTCCTAAGAACATTCTTAGTATTTGAGGATAGGAGATAAGCTTTCAAATCATTTCTAAAAAGACTTAAAAATTTTAACTTTAAAGTTAATTTTCTATGATTATTTTGAAGTTGCCCATGTAAGTGATTGTTTGAAACATCATTGATGATATATGGTGGCAAATTGAATTTACCTACAAAAGAATTATTTTGAAGTCTTATCGATTGATTGTAGTCTTATATTTAATGTTGTAACATTTGTCTTAGATGCAATATCTTTGGCTTGAATCTTTTGTTGTTCCACATATTATGTTAGACTATTACACATTTATAACCTTGCTTTAATGTAGAACCAATTTTACACTCAATAGGCTAGGGGTGTAAACACTTATATAAATGGATAATTGATAATCATTCTACTCACACATTCTTTATGTCATTCTTCCCATTTTCACTAAAACTCTCTCACCTTCTCTTTTCACAAACCTTTTAGCCCCTTGATCCTAGTTAAATGTTAACTTAGTTTTGTGCTATTAGTTGAGCACCAAACATACTTACTATAAGTATGTTATAATATGCACCTTATTAGCCTCTAATCTGTTGTGAAGTGTATATCATACATATATGAATTTGTTCAAGTCTTTTCTATTTTCTTTAGATTATAAAAGTTGTATTATAACATAAACTCAAGAATAGATTTAATATATAGACAAACATGCACTTTCATACATAGCGTCTTAGAGATTCTTAATAATCCTCTCATTGTTGTTTTTATTAATTGATCAACAATCAAATAAGCTTTCAATGAAAATGAAAATCTCAATCATTAGCAAGCAAGATTAAAGTTTGTGAGAAAAAAGTGAGCAAATGAATGGTAGTAAAATATGTTAGACAATTGTAGTTTTTTTTTATCCTTATGTATTCCCATTTTTGGGAACAAGAAATAGGGTTCTATCATCTTATAGTGGGATCTGCAAATTATTGTGGACTGAATTGGATTTGAATTAGTATAGACATATTGCCAGTGAATTTACAGTCTAGCTTATTGATAATGATAATCCATTGTTGACTTCCTTTTGTAGTACCTTAGCGCTAGAGGGATTCGAGCCTTCTCACTACCTTAAAAGATCGTTCCCTCTTTCATGATTCCATAGAATCTTTTAATCCCAACTTTTATTCATGAATCATTCATTCTAATCATATAATTTTTAATATTATTAAATTTTTAACTAATATTTATTTGTAATATTTAACAAGAATAATATTTGGAAAGATATTAAAAATACATGTAAACATAAATCTGAAAATTTGGGAAGTAGATGGAAAACAACAAGTTATTGAAAATTGTTTTTCTATAAAACCTTGGTCATATCATTGTATTTTCATTTGGAGGGAGAATAGAGATCTTGCCTATATTCATACCAAAAAAGTAACAAACTCTATTTTTAAATTAAATAATTTTGTTATAAAAAGCTATCATTATAATGAGTAATTGTATAGTAATTATAGTTATAAAATATAAAATGTGTCTATTTATTTGATATTTTTAATATTTTTAATATTTCTTATTCTAATAGCAGTAATAATAATTATTAGAATAATAAAGGGAATAATGAAAAATCATCTCCTTGGGTAAAGTTTCTTCCAATCAAATCCATCCAAAGATTCTAAAATAGATACTAGGGAAAAAAACAACCTATTGAATAATGAGTATATCCATTATGCTAATATTAAAATTAGATGAAGATGGATCTTTTTATTTATTTATTTCAATTTCATATTTCTTTGGGCACTATAAGTATTTGTCATTATTATTATTATTATTATTATTATTAATACTTCATTCTTCTGCTAAAAAAGGCTATTAGAAGTCACAACGTATGAGTTGTTTTAAATATCTTTTTTTATATATATTTTAATTTCCAAACATAAGATATGACTAATTAGATATTTAATATCTAATAAGAATTATACAATTATAATATAATTTATGAGATCATCAATTTATGTACCAAATATTTCCACACTAATACACGTGATTTGTTTTTTGACAACAAGATGAAAAATTATTTTTTAATTTATTATAATATTCGCTTTCAACTCACACAGTCCTCATTAGCTCACCACTTAAGCTAGCTAGTTAGCAACAAGGGGATGAAGAATGGATTTGTGAAAGAGACTTTCATTTATAATCTTTAATTTTTAATTGTTGAATAAAATATAGAATAAATAAAAAATTCATTCTTCTTAATTTTACATATAAAAGTAAATAGAAATCTATCAAGTTAACTATTTTCTCTGAACCATGAAAAGATATACTTTTGAATTTTATATTCATATGAAAGAATGAAAGAAAAAATAATAATTTATAGTATGCAAATACACAAGTAGTTTGATACATAGAGAAATTATAAGAATACATAAAAATATTTATTTTAATCAATCTCAAAAACAAAAATTAAAAGAATAATATTCTTTTTTTTTTGTTGAAATTCACACGCCCACTTATGCACCATTTAGGACGTTGAACTTGGAACTAAGAGACCTTATATAGCACTTGCTCACCGTTGGGGATGCATGTTGACAAAAAAGAATGAGGTTAGTTTAAGGAACAAGAAGAATATTTATGGGGATCATTTGGTAATGAGAAAAGGAATCACTAGAAATTCATCCATTTGATTGATAAGTCATAAGACAAGGCATTCAAAGTTCATGTGATTATTAGGACTAGAAAAGAATAACTAAATTGAGCTCATGAATTTACCTTAACAGGTTAGGTAATAATAAGTGATTTGTGTACTTAAGACCCACTAGAAAGAAGGGAAGGGGAAATGTACGAGAACTTATACATAAATGATAAAAGCCTCTCAAATGCCTCTAAAATGATATAAGGTAATAGAAAATGGTTGAAGGAGTTGAATAGGAGGATGACTATGACTATAGCTCTTGGTAAGTTTAGCAAAGATGAAAATGATTTATTTTATATTATGGATGACTAGTTACAGAGGGAGTGTTTCCATTTTCATAGGCTGATCTGGTCTGTTGCTACTTTTTTTTTTTTTTTGGTGAAAGGTCAAATTATATATCACTCATAAAAAAATTTACAAGATTGTTCGATTACAAAATATCATCATCTAAACTCAAATATTGCACTTGGCAAATTCCAAAGCTCTTGTAAAAATTTATTATAATTTGTAAGCTTAACTCCTTTGGTAGATGTAATCTTCTCTCTCACATCCTTCTTGATTTTAGCAATAATAGTTAATTTATCTAAACTTATATCGCTGAATCTTCTTCTATTTCTTTTTCTCCAAATGTGATACAATACGACCTTGAAAGATATACTAAGCAAAGTTGCTGCAAAGCTCTTACTCTTAACAGTCTTGATCATCCAACATATTTCATCTCTCCAATGTTCAATTCTTCGAGTTAATCTATTCATGCCTAACAAAGCCTTCCAAATGTAGTTTGTAAACCTGCACTTAAAAAATAAATGTTATTGTGATTCTTTTTCTTGTTAGCAGAGGTGGTTTGTTGCTGCTTTTTTGTACTTATTTTGCCTTAGAGGTTGGTTTATAGGTACAACTTTTGTAACTTCATATTACACACACAAAAAGAGATGCGAACTTCTTTCTCACGATTATATGCATACATTTAAACATTGATGATGAAAACCAAATAGATAGAAAGGATGAGACTTAAAAGGTTTATATCTATGATGCACATAAGATTAAGGATAAATTGGTACTCAAACTTGTATAGAAAATGAGAGTCCCACATTGAAAATTAAAATCTCTAAGGTTAAGAATAAATTAAAAAATGACATTCTAACCCTTGAGCTAGCTCTTTTGGGTTGAGCTTTTTGGCCTTTTAACTTAGTATCAGAGTCACCGGCTAGAGTCCTATATTAAACCAAATATAACAATCCTTTAACATACTTAAGTTACAAAATACAATGAAGAGTCATAATTTATTTATTTATTTATTTTTTGAACAGGGGGCAGTACCTAACATATTTTATTAATAAAGGCTGAAAGACCATACCTTGTTAAGAACCATACTAGAAATGAGATAAGGTATGATACACATTCAACCGGAGAAAGGCCTCCAATGTAAAAGAGGAGGCTTGGTTTAAGGACTCTGCCGGTGAAAATGGTTGTCTGGCGAAAGCCAACCTTCTTCTGACCTGGGACTCAAACTTGAAATTTAGGACTACTGGGCTCCCCCTAAACTTTGGTGGGGAACCCATGTTGTGGGACTGGGAAGGGGCAATACTAAATCTCACTTTGGGATCATCCCAATCAGCAAAACCCAAGCAAAGAGGCTTGTCAAATTACTTAGAAATCACATCCCCCACCACACCCCACCCCTACACAAACGAAAAAAAAAAAAAAGTCCACCTTTAGAAAGATATCTTATGACCTGTCATTTGTATCAAAATAAAGATTGTTCTTCTGCTGCTGAAATTGGTTACTAAATGGTTGGTTAAAATGAGCATCTCTAGCTTGGCAAGCTTATTGCCAGGACAAGCATGAACTCTGTTGCCAAATGGTATGGAAGTATTGGGTTTTGGAGCTATCTACATTCGCCCTCACTTAAAATAATGATGTCTGTCTTCAATAGACTTGCTTCCTTTTACTAAAAGCGAGTGACTTGCATGATAATAAAAAGAATTGTCCCCATTGCAGGTAAAGTTTGATTTGGCTAGCCTCCAAGGTATCCTTTTGTATCCTTGAACCAAGGCTCATTGTACGTAATTTTGATAATAACTGCTTCAAAAGTTGCATAGTAAGTTCGCGTCCATATAGACTCCGAGCATTTTATGCTCTTTGCCTGTGTGGCTTCACCAATCTTCAATGTAACAACTCCATTACTCAGCAACTAATGCCCATTATCCAGTACTATTAAAACTTTCCAATTAGTTATTGTCATTTAAGGAACTTTTTAGCTTTTGAAAGCAAAAGAACCTTGTAGTTGCTTTAAGAGGAAGAAGAAATTTTACCTGCATTTATTTGAAAGAATATTCTCCATGGGGATTGCTTGTGGTCAAAGTTCTAATTTAGTGCTAACATGTAGGATCTGGTGTTCCCAAAAGTGAGGCAGCCTTGTGGAGAACTAGTTGAGCAGATCTTATTGTTCTTAGTGTGTCTATACATCTTGTGTTTTTTCTTTAACTAATGTAGTTTCTCTCTACTTCTAATTTGGAATCCTTTGATTTTTCTTTTGCAGTTAAGAAACAAGTTACAAATTCTCACTCTGGGCATAGGCAAGGTTTGGTTTAGTCTTTGCTTATGTTGCTTATTCCCCCGAAATTGCAACTAGGTATGCAAAATTTGGCTTTTCTATTTGTTTTTCTTTTCTTTTTTAATGGAACTTTAATATGTAAAATTTACTCCACAAAATTATACAAATCAATCATTAACTATTATTGACATTGTTTTTTACAAGGAATTACAAATTAGAATTGTTGAGGTTCATCAAATACAATTGCATGCAATTAGAATTTATTTTTTTTTTAAAAAAAAAACACTTACACACATTGGGGGGAGTGGGAGGAAGAATCAAACCCTTGACCTGCTAGACTCGTAGGCCAGGGGTTTTGGCTTACCACTAAGCCAAGGGAACTCACCCATGCAATTAGGATTGCCATGCGCTTAAAAGATGGATGTGGTTTTGTATGTTGATTCAATCCTTTCTATTGGATTATTGTGTAGAAAACTTAGGTTTTGTATGGTGACTTACTATATACTTCCTATACATTTATAAACAAAAAAATTAACCTCACATCCCCACCAATGTGAGGGAATGTTATATGATACATTAACAATGGAGGTGGTCTAGTAGACGGGAGCTAAGATTTTACTTTGGCATGCCAACTTTTTCCTTTTTCAAGCCAGAACTCCTCTAGAGAGAAAAATAAAAAATAAAAAGCAAATGAACATCAGGAAGGGTGCAAACAACTAGGAGTGAAGAAACCTAGTATCTAAGAGAAAAATGCATTGACGCTATAAGAGCCTCACATTGAACCATTTTGTTAGTGAAACAATTTACCTTTGCAAATTTGAAATAAGCCAGGGATGTGCTTATCTTGAATGCTTGGATGTAAATGTTAGGCATGGAACAATTTGCTCTCTGAATTTGAAGGAGCTAGAGACTGGCCCGCTTATGATGATTAGACAAAATTATGGTCAGACACGAGAGAAGAGAAACTGCTTCTCCCATGGTCTACATGCAAAGTAAAAACTTTACCCATTCTGCATCAAGTGACCCACACAACAACAAGTTGGCCCATCTTGGCCCACAAGGTCAAATATTTTACTCTGTCACTGGTGCGGAAGAGGTTAGCACCGATATTCAAATTTTAAGAGATTAACTCTAACAATGGTCCATCCTTGTCTGGGACCACTTTATTTAAAACTTTTGCACTTCTTTCTTACCAAATTAGTTGTAAGCCATGTAACTGCTGTAACAATTAGCTCCCGAAAAATTCTATTGCGTAAAATATTTTCTTGTTCGTTGACACGAATACCATGCATTGTAGTCTACAAGCACCTGCTTGCAAATTAGGCATGAAAGCTCTCCAATGATTCTTATTGAACAAAATGCTTTTCACAGGAAAAGCTTTCCAAGCAAGTATCCATAAAATGATTAAACTGGATAGTCCATTCACTTCCGAATAACTAAGCGTTAAACTGGGCATTCCTTTGACCTTGAACTCACTTTGGTGCTTCGGCCACTGTAAGTGGGTATCCACTTTAACCGTACTTCGAGGCATATTAGATTCCCGACCAAGTTTGGTTGTTGCACGATTCGCAAGTGGGCAAACTTCACACAACCTGGCTCATTCCAGCAGATGTTTCGCTAAGGACGTTCAAGTTTTCTCTTAGCAAGATAAACAAACAGAAGGCAGCAACTTGTTTAAACCTCCCAAACCTCCTCAGCCAACGAAAAGTGCCTTCTTACAATGGCTCAATTTCAGCTCGTGGTCCGATTCTTTAATTTTTTTGTTTGGTTTGTGATCTTTTTCTCATCCATGAGTACCTCTAGAATCAAAGCACACTCATTACAGTCTCCAACATCAACAGAAAGAAGATCAATAGGAGAATGAGATTCAACATCATCATCAGGCAGCAACTTAAAATGAATCATTAATGTCTAAAATGAAAAGTCAAAAAAAAAAAAATAGATCCAAAAAATTTGTAGAGGAATAGATTTACGTGAAGTTGGTGGGTAATTTCAAGAGGTAAGGCAGCTTTGAGGTCACCCAATTTCTACATCTTCACAGAGCTTCCTCAATAAAAAAAGACCTATAATACCATCTCTGAAACTGAAGAAATTAAAAGAGGACTAATATTTTTAGTAGCAAAGCATGATAATGACTTTTCTCGGACAATATGACCAGAAACATTTAATTTCTCAAACACTCATTCCTATTACCTTTTAGATGCCGAGTTGCTTTGATAGTGGGAATCCAAAGCTTAAACTACAAGCTTGACTCTTCTTTCTACGGACTAAAGATGAATGCTCAATAGGAAAAAGATAGCAAAGCACTTTAAAAGTAGTTTGGTATTTAACACATCAAAGGATGCTTCCTAGCAACATTCGAAAAGAAAAATAGAAAAAGAGCATGTAGTGTAGACAACCCCACTAAGCCCTTTTCTATCTCTTATTGTCATTCCCTAAATCTCTTGTTCCTATATTCTCGCAGAAGCTAAAACTGCAGTTTCTAACCCATTATAAGGTTCTTTTCTTTCCCCTTTTTTTTTTTTTCCGGCACAATCTGTATAGACATTACTTCAAGATTATTATCACAAAAGGTCCAATCACTAACATTCTTCAGTAGAGTAGACATTCCAACTGAGGTTGTTCTGGAAACTAGAAATATGAGTAGAGCCTAGTTTAGACCACGATCTGATGAACCATTTGACTTTCCATTGAGGGGAGCATCTTATTGAGGAAGGATAGTGTTACATGCAAAATGGTTTGAGCACGCAACTGGCTCAGGACCAAACGAATTAACCTTCGTTTGGGATAGATGGTGGATGTTTTGGATAACATGGCGCTTCAGCAACGTTGGAGGGGCACCAAAAATACCTCTGTTTTCTAAGGGAAAACAACCTTTCTTCATTGATTCGAAAGCTGCCCTTTGTTCTTACACAGTTTATTCTTATAAGAGTCTTCTTGTGACCATATTCCTAGCACCACACAGCGAGAAGCATAGAAGCCATGCTTTTGTTCACCTTCTTACAGAGACATGACATACCTCCGTCCATACCTGGTTACAGCTAGTTTGGCATAGGGCCTACGGTTAATTGGGGAGTCAGCAAAATAAAAGGTCTTTTCTAATTTGCATATGTAACAGATAGTCCGTTCATTACTACCACAATGTTCCCACTAGAGACAATATCTAGTTATAGTCGACATATTACCTCCAATACCAAGGGCAAGGAAACTCCCAACAAAGTGTTTTTCTACAACTGGGTCCAATGTCTCCGACGATAACACTATCTGGAATTCCTAGTTGTTCCACATCTGGGTATACGTCAATATAGGCTTGAAGTTCTCCATGCATAATGAAGTCACTTCTCTGCCGAGGCATACACAAACTACCATCACTTAAACTTCTCCATCCTGCAGCTTACATTTCCAAGTTTTATGTCAATTTGAGGCTTCTTTAAACTATTAATATTATTAAGCCACAGAAAAGTGGACGTAATTTGCTCATATTGCTACCAAAATTATCGTAAGTGGTGTTTGTTACCCTCCCCATGGGTGAAATTACGTTCAAATGTTGGAATTTTGACGGTTGCTGGACTAGGCTACATCATCTGCGAGCAAATTAGTGGCAATCTGAGTTATTTCCTGAGCGTAAACCGGAGGTAATCCAGGTGCATCTTCATAAGGAAAAGGTGAAAAAGGCGTCAGTTTATCAGGGAAGGCTGTAGTATTAGATCCGGTGCCAATTGTGATCATAAAAGTCCAAGAAAAGTCAATACCTTCATTGAAGTTGTGGGACTCAAAGTTCTTCATTCGTTGGTGACAGTGAAGAAGCGACTGGCCCGTGCTTATGATCCAAATTGTCATTTGCCATTATACGGCCAAGTCGAGGCACAAATAAGGCAGAAAGCGTAACTCATGAATAAACATTCTCTACCAGTCAATAAAGAAGGGCTCATGGAAATAATCCAACAAAAGAGAAAAAACTTGACCTATTCTCAAGGATAATCTGGGAGTGAAGAAACCTTGAAGCTGAAGGAGTTTTAGCATTTCTTGATGAGAGTTTTAAATGGGGGTCCACTCCGTTGCTGAGCTGACTTGGCAACGACAATTTCTGCTTAGCTTAACTACATGGTATTTTCATCATTCGGCAGACTTATTGGCGGTTTTCCTTTTCCATTTTTTATGTTCTTTATATGTTCTCTTTCTCTTGACCTTACCTTATTTTGAACAGGGAAAAAACTGCAATTCTAGCCCTAAGGAACAACTGCACCCCTTTACCCGAAAAGGGTAAGAGTTTAGGGCCGAGCTGGGTAGGGGCAATGCTAAATCTCACTTTGGGATCCCACCAACATCCACCTGCTTATAGAAGTCAGAAAACCCCAAGCAAAGAGGCTTGTCAAATCACTTAGAAGTTCTAAGATAATGTAAGAAACTTCCTCGAACACGGAAGTGGATTTGGTTATATTAGGAAATACTGGTGACTGTTTTTAAACCATTGATCGATGTATTGACAATGTGAAAACAATTAGATCAGTGGCGTTTATTTATTTTTAAATTCAGACGGTTCTTTAATTTCTCTCCCTCGACTGCTCCCCCTTAGCAGGAACGTTATGTAACAACTTCCCCGGAAATTGCAGAGTACGACCACAACCAAAGCTGAAACCCGCCTCTTATTCTTCCATCACGAAACACACATTGTCCCCTTCCCAAAACAAAACCTTCTACGAGGTTTATCAATTCTTCTGTCTTCAGAAGCTTTGCTTATAAAAAGGTTACGGTTTGAAGTTGTTTTACTCTACAGAATAAGAAATAGGGGCAGCTCTTCAGGAAACATAGTAAGAATGGAAATCCACATACGAAAGCTACTCACTTTGTCGCTTTCTCCTCTGCAATCCACTACCAAAATTTCACCCCTACCGGCCGAACAGCCCTTGACGTCCCCGCCGAGCCCACAATCGCAGACAACGGTTCTCACACTGCTTTTCGCCGTCTTTGTTGCCCTTTTCATGTTCTTCATCTCCATGACTTTGCATTGGTTCTGTAAAGAACATAACAATGACACACCTCGTCGCGGAGAAATGAGTGGCCTGCGAAGAACAATGTCTTTTCCGCCGTTGGGCCTACTACCCAGGTCAAACCAGCGCAAAGGGGTGGACCAGATCACAATTCAGGCCCTGTCGGTATACTCTTATAGCATGGACCTGATCACAATTTGCCACAACGAGTTCGAGGAGAAAGAGGCCGTGAAAGAAATACCCGTTTGCAAGCATTTGTTTCACCCCATCTGCATTGACTCGTGGCTGTCGTCGAACGTGACTTGCCCAGTGTGCCAGTCGGCTTAGTTGTCCGAGGAGACGAAGGAAACCCCAACCAATGAGGGACACACATGCAACCCTTCTTAGGACTGTAAGCCGACCAACTCGGTTCAACTTAGTCGATTTTCCCGTGCTTTAAAACTAACCCAAAAGCAAAGATATTTTTGGCCTCTGAAATTGGCTATTTCCTAAATCGACTAGACTTGTGGTGCACATTTTGGCAATGGAACGTGAGACGTGCTTGGGTAGGGGAATGGGTATTTGGCCTGACTGTTTGAAGAAAGGAGAAATTTGAGATAGTAAGAACTGGGTTGGGCGTTTCATTAAGATAAAATGAGACCTCCTATTAGAAGGCCCCATTTTTCGCATTTCCCAAACGTGATCGTAGAGGATTTTCCGTTGATGACTGATGAAGATTTCTCCTATTCTGTTGAGGGGAAATTCGATGGTTTAAGGAGGGAAAAAATCTTCCCTTGTAGGTCGCAGTCTTGGCTTGGAGAAGATCTTGCGATTTCCGTGTTGGGCTTCTTGTGTGGATTGGTGAGTCCAGTTGATGTGGAGAAGTGGACGTGGCACTTGAAGAACTTTAACCGTTTAATATTTGTTTAATAGTTTGATGCCTCAGAAAGAACTGTTGTGATTCATAATATTTATCAAGTAAAAAAAAAAGTGCTTGGTAAACTATTTACTTTAGTTTTTACTTGATTTATGATATCTATTGCTCTCCTCTTTCGTTCCTTTAAGTGACTAATTATTTTAGCAAGCAATGATGTTTTGTTGATCTATGAAGTTGAGGTTTGGCATTTAGTAATCCAATTTCAATATACACTGTAGGACAACAATTAGAGAGAGAATTAACTAGTATTCTAGAAGCATAAGTAAGAAATCCAGCTCTTCCATAGCCAAAGATTCTATTTACTCGACTTATTTTTATTTCATTGCTTAAACACAGTATTTTTTCATAATTATACATGTAATACAAGCTAATGGATTGAAATAATTACAGCCTAGGATATGCATATAAAAGAACAATCAAAAGCTTTGACTCCCTCAAGCCTATCAACAAAATTCTTCTTACTTCATTACACGTAGCACATATGCAAAAATTCTCAAACTTCACATCCAGTTCTCACAATCTCTATTCATTGATAATATGGAAAACATCATTTTAGCTTATAAGCCACAGCTTGAATATTGTCCACAAGTCAATATTAACACAATCTTCTTAGCTCTTGGTACTAACCTCGGAAGCATTTCGGTACGAGCATTAATCCTGGCTCGCCAACACCTCTTTGCACCCCAACATCACTGGAGCCTCCAAAAGCACTAGTCGCACTCTATCCAACACCAAAGATGGAGACAAAGCGGACACAATGGCAGCAAGTCGAGCAAGATAACAAGCATTAAAATAATATTTTCTTAAAGGCAACAAGTTTGCAATATCATATAAATTTAAGATATATACCTCTGACTTTATTGCTTTAAAGATATTTAGGTAAAAAAAAAAATAATTCAAATATGAGTTAGTATAGATGAACTTTTACAGCTTGGTTTTAGCATACTATCTCCACTGAAAACTGCTAAAAGTTTGGAATGTTTTTTCAACAGCTCTTTTCTATCCTTAATAATGTTTATAATGCATCCTTTTGGTCCTTAGTGAACTCAAAATGGGTAAGGTTAGGAATTGAGTAATATGTGTCGTGATCTTAAAAGCATTAAAGCTCTTGCTGATGAGAATATTGTCTCCATGGTCATCATAAACCCTGGTAATCCTTCTAGAAGTGTTTATTCATATGAATATTTGAAGCAGGTGAGGATATACTTTCTTTTTCTTTTTTTCTGTTTTTTTGTCATTCAAATATAATTCAACTATATAAGTAGGTAACTTAAATCTATTTTGACTTTATTGCATTGCTAGGATTTTTCAACTAGCAGAATAGGCTGTTTTATATTATCCTTCTGGAAATAATTATAAAGGCTTCTACTTTTTACCTTTTGGAAACTAGACTGTCGTTTTGATGTTAGTGTTGTATGATTTTTCTGCACATTAGGTTGCAGAGACAGCAAGAGAGCTGGCTATTCTACTTATTGCTGATGAAGTTTATCACCATCTCACTTCTGGAAGCAACCCATTTGTGCCAATGGAAGCATTTGGAACAATAGTGCCTGTTATCACACTAGGGTCTATATCAAAGAGATGGGTAGTACCAAGTTGGCGACTTGGTTGGCTAGTGACAAGCGATCCTAATGGCATTCTTCTCAAATGCGGGATCCTTATGGCTAGTAACAATATATTATGCATATAATGTTAGAAGGTTCATTTTCTTGCTCAAACTAGCTTGTAAGAAAGGATAGGATAATATCTTCACCTTCAGGAACTTAACATGGCACATATTCATAAGCAAATGGTGCCTCACTTAAAGCTTGGATTTTGATATTACATTAGAAGGCTCACTTTCTTATTTACAATCGAAGCACCTTTGTATATAAAAAGTAAAAGATGTCAATATATTGATAACATAGATACATAATAGACTGCAACATATGCATCACCTAGAAAAATTTCTTACAAGGCAAACCAAAAAGAAAAGACTAGGAAAGGATAATATCTCAATTTCAAATATGACTTAGCTGTGTTCTCATTTGCATTTAATTTCTTGTTGTTTTTACACGCTAGTTGAGGAATCCTAGAAATTAATTAGGCTGACGGAGAAAGACAAAAGAGGAGAAAGAAAAAATCGTAACAAAGCATGATATATGACTATCACATCCAAGACTAATGATATTTTGTCTATTTTTCTTTTGTTTGCACTAAGAGAGGCAGTGGGAACGAAAAGTTGGCTGTGGATAACTTTTTACAATTAATACTTCTGATCTTGAAGATTGGCAGTGAGAGGGTGAAAGTCTTCTGCAAAAGACATGCCAAGAAACAATAAAATATATTCTTATATACAAGATCAAACAGCAACGATAAACAACTATCGTAAATCTCAATCTGAAGCTGGTCTCTCATGGTGGTTTCCATGAATGGTAATAAGAACAAAAACAAAAAGAATTGTTAATAAAATCCCGTCCTCCAAGTTTTGGTACTCGGGCAAGCCATGGTGAAAAGGGCTGATGATGACTACTGATCAGAAACTTCTTGTTTCTCGATCTTATATTGTTGTTATAGCTGACCTACAATTAGCAACATCACCTTGTATTTCTAACTTTATTTGTGTTCAGCCTATTTTAGACTACAAGTATTGTAATATCATTATATCATTATGTTAGGTTATTATGCTTTGTTTGGGATGCCACTTTCAAAGTCGGTATAATTAATCAAACCTTGATTGCCAAGTTTATTTTGCAGCATTTACAACCTCTAAGCTCATCAACACAATTATCCTTTGGGTTCATTAAGGTACATTTTTTGGCCTAGAACCATCTTCTCCAGTCTTGTATGCTAGCCCCACATTTGGAATTGCTTGCAAGGTGTATAGTGTTTATACTTTTGTTATTGGGCGTAACTCATTGCCAGGCCCTCATGCTTTACCCAACCTAACGACCAGCCAATTTTGTTTCACAAGCGGGTTGGGTCTTGTTTGACTAAGCCACATCATATCATTCTCTTGTGTTGCTTGTAAGCTCTAGTCTTCTTCAGTTTTTTTTTTTTTTTTTTTTTGGGGAGATTAGTCTGTGCAATGCATATTATTCTCAAATGATTATCCTATAGTCATGTTTGCTTGGCTGATCTCAATTTCCTTTACTATTGCTATCTCACTTTTGGTAACATGTTCGTGCCAATGTGTGCATTTGGATCAATGGTGCTTATCATTGCATTAGGGTCTCTTTCTAGCGTTGATTTGGTGTTGGTTTCCTACAATTCTTAATGGACAATGTTGAAAGAGAACTAGCATGGCAAATCCTATTCCTCTGCCACAAAAACCTCATTTTGGGCAATCACTGATCTCAATTTGAAATCATCTCTAATGTCTAAAGCGTCTCTCTCATCTTGTCTGCACTAAATAGTAACGGTTCTGAAATCGAAAGAATCAAGTTTTGTATCCTGTTACTATTTTTTCCAGAATCGATGTGGGCGTTCTTGGTGGAGCAAAAGATGGTATGGAGATTACGATGGCTATGGGGTCTTTGGAGAACACAATGTCCGAAGCAGCAACCCCGCTGGGAACTACAATTGGTGCGGCCTGTGGCCCACACTGCAACCGCCCAAATAATTGCGGCGTCGCTGCTCTCCACTGGTTTTCCTCCGACTATCACGGCAATGGCTTCAAGTGCTTCACCAATAGTGATCGGCTCTGTAGGGCTGCCACTAATTACATGCTCCACAGTAATTAGTGGAACCGTCTTGCTAAATTGATCAATGACCTGTTTGTTATGACCGTCTCACATGGCAGGTTTTAAAAGTCCGTGTACATCTTTTGGTATTATTAATATTGTACTATGCTCTTGTTTCGAGTAATCTGTGCGCTTGGAAGCTATAGATTTCTTTTCACCATCCAAAAAAGAGGTGCTTTTCTTCGGATTAATAGAACAACCTTTTTTGAATCCGAGAAGATGAAGTTCTACCAATGGAGGAAATGATCCAAAAAGGGAAAAAGAAGAAAGAAACTGTAATACTCTTAAAGTGATGGTCTTGCCGCATATTAAGTATTTCATTTTAGGGGAAAAAGGAACAAAATACTCAATTTACCACATGGAGTGTAAAGCCAGCCGTAAGGGAGTCACATTTAAAGCTAGTGGCACCGAAATAAATTGAAGAGAAGAACGAAGTGAACGTCGGATGCGCAAAAGAAGAACCCAGAAGGCCCCATTTTCTTGTCTAGTCAGCACCGGGGAAAGCTACTTGTTTGACTCTACACAAAACCCCAAATGAAAATGAAGAGTGAAAGAACTCATGAAACCATATTGGATTACCGGAATTTGGATTCCGGTGGAGGAAAAGATGAATAGATAAGAACGTAAAAACCCTAGATTTGTGAAAGCTTCGATTGATTGAAATTTTCTGATAATTTTGTACATAATGATTACAAAACATATATATGAAAACTGATTTACAAAAACAAATGATTTACAAATCAAATCATAACAAATATGGAAGGAAATCGTTCGGCGGCACTGGAAAGAACTTCGGAGGAGAGCGACGAGTGCGAGCGTGGGCGGAACTGGGTTATGAAGCGGGTTGCGCGTTCATGTTGGGTTGCCCGGTTCTGCTAAGGTTGGCGCTGACGTAGCTGGTCTGCGAACGTGGTGCTGACATGGTGCTATGCGTGACACATGTAGGTGACGTGTCCATTAACATCCCCCCGCAAGCTGAAGGGGTAGATTGCACCGTCAGCTTGGAGCGAAAAAGAAGAAAGCGAGCTAAGGAGAGACCTTTAGTGAAGATGTCTGCTGGTTGGTCGACAAAGGAGATGAACTATAGGTGAAGTTGACCACGAGCAAGACATTCTCGAACAAAATGTAAGTCGATCTCAATGTGTTTAGTGCGAGCATGAAAGACCGGATTAGCAGTCAAGTATAGAGCAGAGAGATTGTCACACCACAGAGTCGGGGAATGAGGCGGAAGAGCATAAAGATCACGAAGGAGATACTCAATCCACATAAGCTCAGCAGTGGTGTCAACAAGAGATTTGTACTCGGCTTCAGTGCTGGAGCGGGCGACAGTGCGTTGGTTGCGAAAGCTCCTGGAAATAAGATTCTTGCCCAAGAAGATGCAGAAACCACTGACGAAGCGTCGATCATCACCATCACCAGCCCAACTAGCGTCAGAGAAGGCATGAAGGGCAGTGGAAGGGCTGCGAGTGAGAAAAAGACCCAGGTGTGGAGTGTCAGCCAAGTAGCGTAAAATGCGTTTCACAGCTTACTAATGAGCAGTGGTAGGTTGATGAAGAAACTGGCAGGCAATGTTAACAGCATAGGCAATGTCCGGCCGAGTGAGAGTAAGATACTGAAAGGCACCAACAATACTATGGTAGGGAACGGGATCATTAAAGGGCTCGTCATTCCATAAAGAGAGTGGCTCATCTATGGTGCAAGGAGTGGAGATGGCTTTAGCATCAATTATCTTGACACGAGTAAGGATGTCATGTGTGAACTTGGCCTGATGAAGGAGAAGGCCATCAAAGGTAGGCTACACCTCAGCACCAAGGAAGTAATGAATAGGGCCGAGGTCCTTGATAGCAAACTCCTGTTGGAGAATCTGAAAAAGAGTAGCAATGGGGGCTTGGGGGGACCCAGTGAGAATAATATCATCAACGTAAACTAGAAGAATGATGCTATATCGGGGAGTATGGCGAGTGAACAAAGAGGTGTCAGCAGCGGAGATCACAAAGCCAATGGACGAAAGGAAAGAGCTCAATCGCTGATACCATGCATGAGGGGCCTGTTTAAGGCCGTAAAGGGAGCAATGAAGACGACACACATGGGAAGGCTAATCGGGATCAACAAAGCCTGGAGGTTGCTGCATATATACAACTTCACTGAGATGACCATAAAGAAAAGCATTGGAGACATCTAGTTAACGAATGGTCCAACCACGAGAGTAGGCAAGAGAGAGAACTGTGCGAACAATGAAAGGCTTGGTGACGGGGCTGAAGGTCTCCGAGAAGTCGATACCTTCTTGCTGATGAAAGCCCTTGGCTACAATGCGAACCTTGTAGCATTCAAGAGAACCATCTGAGCAAAGCTTGACCTTAAAGATCTACTTGCAACCAATGGGATGGATGCCAGGGGGCAGGGAAACTAGGGTCCAAGTGTCATTGCGGATGAGAGCTGAGTACTCGGTAGCCATAGCTTCACGCCACTAAGGGTCACGAGCAGCCTAGGTGTAGCAAGTGGGCTCTAGGTGAGGATGGGTGGAAGCGGTAAGGGCATAAGTATGGTGGCGGGTGAGTATGCGGCAGGCAAGGTGGGGGAGCAGCGAGAGACGAGGGTGGGGGGGAAGGATTGGAGGGAAGTATCAGGGGGAAGGGGAGACTTAGGATTAGGGAGGCTGTCTGTGGGGGGTGGGAGCATAGGAGAGGGCACCGGGATAGGGATGGGGACAATAGTGGGTGATGGGGGAGAGGATGAGTAAGGAGTGGGTTGGTGGTAAGGGAATACCTCTTTATGGAAAACTACATTGGTAATAATAAAGATGCGCCGAGTCTGGGGATTGTAGTAGCATTAGCCCCGATAGCCTGGAGGGTAGCCAAGGAAGATGCAGGCTTGAGAGCACGGAGCGAGCTTATGGGGAGTATAGGGCGAAGGTAGGGGAATACAGCACAACCAAATACCCGAAGGCAGGAGATATTTGAAGGATGGTGGAACAACATCTACCACGGGAAACAATTACTGAGCAGGGGAGTCGGGAGGTGGTTCATGAAGAGCATCCCTGTCTCAAAAGCAAAGTCCCAAAAATGAGGTGGAACAGCAACCTGGGTGAGGAGAATGAGACCAGTCTCCACAATATGCTGGTGTTTACGTTCAGTGGTACCATTCTGAAATGGTGAGTAGGGGCAGGAAAGGCGCTGATGAATGCCATGTTACTGAAGATAGGCATGGAAAGCCGTAGAGAGAAACTCGGGAGCACCATCACATTGAATAGCCTGGAGGCAGCCATGCAGTTGATTTTCAACAAATTTGTGAAAGGCAACGAAAATAGTAAAGAAATGAGAGTGAGTAGAGAAAGTGTATAACCAAGTAAATCGGGAAAAATCATCAATGAAACACACATAGTGTTTATTGCCATGAAAAGAGTCAATGGGAGCAAGACCCTAAATATCAAAATGAACTAATTGTAGCGGGTAAGACGACCTAGAGGGAGAATAGGGGTGGGGATGGTGGTGACTCTTACTAACAGCACACGTCATACAAGGGGGATCAGGGGGGAGGTGTATTTTATTGAGGACGTTTTAAAAAACGGAAGGAGAATAACTGTAGAGGGGTGCCCAAGACAGCGATGCCAGAGAGAGTGACTATGAGGACTAGAGCCAAGAAAAGCACGTGGAGGATAGGGGACGGTAGGCAGAGCGGTGCGATAGAGGCCACGATCAAGCGTTCCATGGAAAAGGACCTGTCCCGAGTGGGATGAGATAGCCCAAAAGTGGGTAGGAGAAAAAAGGAAATGATAGTTATTCTCGGAAGTAAATTGAGAGACAGAGATAAGATTTTTGGTCATGGAAGGAACAACTAAAACATTGGACAAAGTAAAGGTGGGAGTGCGAAGAGTACCTATGTGGGTGATAGGGAGAGAGACCCCATCACCGACAATGAGTTGTTGAGATCCAATGTATGGAGTCACATGAGTGAGACCGGTGGTGGAGTTAGTGACATGATGAGACGCACTGGAATCTGGAAGCCAAGAGGCGGTGTCAAGAGCAGAAGGAGGGGGATTAGGTGGGCCATAATGGGCAAGGGGGGGGGGGGGAAGTTAGTAAGCAAAAGGGCCGAATCCAGTGTGGTAAGGTGTAGCATAACTATGGTAGGGATGCGGGGGAAGGGGTGATTCGGTGTGCGGGGGGGCACCGTAGCTATAGAGGGCATACGGAGAGGGGTGGGATTTGGTGGGGTAGGGCGCAAGGTAGTTATAGTGGGCATGCGGGGGAGGGAGGGATTCAGTGGGGTAAGGTGTAGGGGAAGTAAAGTGGGCATGCGGGTTATGTGGGTTTTGGGTTAGGTGGTGTCGGGGGGGTTGAATTGCGGGTTGAACTGCTTCGGGCAACTGGACACGTGGTGTCTGGCCCTTTTGCACAACCCTCAGAAAGGCCCATTTTTATGGCGGCCTCGCGAGTTTGAGCGATTGGGCTAGGCCTGAGCAGGTGGGGTCAGGAGAAGGCCGTCTCGGGCGGGCAGGTTGGAGGAGGGGTGGGCTAGGCGAGAATTAGGGTTGCGGGGTGAGTGAGGGAGGAGGGGGTCAGGTGTGGGTTGCCCCTGAAAGGCACCTGGGTAGCTAGAGAATGCCACTAGTGAGACAGCGGCGACGCCACGGCTACGTAAGCAGCCATCTTGGGCGAGAATGAGGCCGTGAATGGCCTCACGGGTGAGGGGGTTCATCTCGTGTTGGACGGAGATGGTGGTGGCTAGGGTGTCGTAATCGTCCTCTAGCCCTCAGAAAAGTTGGCCGATATACTCATCGTCGTCAATCTTGACGCCGATGGTGGCCAACTGATCCAAGAGGGATTTCACCTCCTGAAGGAACTCGGTCATAGACTGAGAGCCTTTCGTGATGGGGTGAAGCTGGAAGTGGAGAGAGGAAGCACGGGCACATGACTGGGCGGCATAAGATTTCTGGAGGAAAGCCCACGTAGCAACTGACGATCGGAGATCAGAGAGTTGGGTGACGACGATGTTGATGGAGGTTGCCAGAATACAACTCAGAGCGGTATGGTCGTGGATGAGCCAGTCGGTGTAGGCAGAGTTGGGTTTTTCAGGGTCGTCCACAGTGGGGAAGGTGCGGGGAGGGGCAGGTTCCGTTCCTTCCAAAATGGGAAGTAAATGATGGGAGAGGAGAAAGGGAAGAAGTTGTGTCTGCCACACGATGAAGTTAGAGCTGTTGAAACGCTCCTGGAGGGATAGGGATGGGGCGGCGGGTCGAGAGGAGGTGGTAGTGGTCAGCATGGTGGGAAATTTGGGAAGGGTGGAAGAATCGGTGGATTCGGGGATGGGATTAAGGGCCATTGTTCGGATCGGGAGAAGGCGTTAGCCGGTGTGGCTCTTTGATACCATGAAAGAACTCGTGAAACTAGATTGGATTACCGGAATTTGGATTCTGACGGAGGAGAAGATGAGCAGACAAGAACGTAAAAACCCTAGATTTGTGAAAGCTTTAATTGATTGAAATTTCCCGATAATTTTGTACAGAATGATTACAAAAAATTTATATAAAAACTGATTTACAAAAACAAATGATTTACAAATCAAATCATAAAAAATATGGAAGAAAATCGTTCGGCAGTGCTAGAGAGAACTTCGGAGGAGAGTGACGAGCACAAGCACAGGCGGAACAGGGTCATGAAGCGGGTTGTGCATTCATGTCGGGTCGCCCGGTTCTGCCAGGGTTGGCGCTGACGTGGCTGATCTGTGAATGTGGCGCTGATGTGGCGCTATGCGTGACACATGTAGGTGACATGTCCGTTAACAAAGAGAAAGGGCTAATACTGCACGTAGAGTTGTGAGCGGAGAAGAGTTGACATGGCTTTGTTTTTCTATCACGTTAGTGCTGGAGGAAGGAAAACCAACAATAAAGGCCGACAAGGGAGGACACAAGGGAAAAGAAGGGAGAGAAAAAGAGAGAGAAAAAAAAATAGAGTGAAGAAGGTTTCGAAGGAAAACTTAGCGGGCGAGGTGAAGCTTCGCTGGACACTTAAGCAGTAAGTAGCAATAGTGAGGAGCCCAAAATAGAGAAAGGTGGTGGAGTAAGTGAAAGGCCCGATCAACACCAGAACACCAGCCGTGTTGCTCCAAGTGTAAATCGCTTGGAGGAATTAGGCGATGCTGGGAACTATGCCTTCTGGATGGAGGATGAAACCACGGGAAAAAAAATAAAAATAAAAACAAAAGATAAAAATAAGAAGAAAAAGAAGGAAGAGAAGACGACAAAGGCGCTCGAACAGGGGGAATGAAGCGGAAGTTCATAACACGGGAGAATGTTAGATCAGCATGCTATGCATCCTTGGCACCTTTCGTGGAGTTGGAGTTGCCTGGGAGAGGCTTGCAATTCGGTATATGCACTATCTTCCACCTCGAAGGGCACAAAATACTTCCTAAGTTTAGTTATCTATAGTGCCATATTCTTGCAAACCCAGAAGCTCCAAGGTGACCGCATCGATCTTATCTTCCCTTGTATGAAGTTCAAATTGGAAAAGGGAATCCTGCTCGACGTTATGGGCACAGTAAGGGCGTTCGAGGCTGAAGCCTCACATCTTTTTCCGAGAAGTTCAGAGGGTCCTAAGCAAGTGACACAAGGATAGGATACTGGGGGTGTAGTAGTGACGTGCGGAGCCTACGTGGGAGCGTGAGGAGAACGCGGAGGGGCAGAGGAGTTAGAACTAGGAAAGGGAAAATTGAAAAAAATTGAAAAAAGGAGGACACCGAGGAGGAGAAAAAGTTATCACAAGTGAAGAGACTTGGGAAAGAACTAGGGCAACACGTTATCCGGGTGATCAAAGGTATTATTTCCCCCTTCTCTAATCAAGTGAAGGTGTTCCGAACGATATCGAGAGGATTGCTTGATCTTAAGGCATTCAAGAGCATGTTGGGTAGTAACGTAGTCAAGCAGGTAAAGGAGTTAATTCCTGGCCGTCACTTGAAGTTTTTGTTTGAGGAAGCCAAAAAAGAAAAGAAAAAAGGCAGCGTCCTTAATTCTGAAGGGACCCAGGACCCGGTATTCCTGAACGAACCATGCAGCGACCCAAGTTGGAAGAAGACTCCGCCCTCCAAATTGTTGTCTCGAACGACTAATTATGCCAAACAATCCCAAGTGTGCCCACCCGAGCGGTGATTGTTTGGCTAAATCAAAGCACTACTAACGCCAAAGCTAATGACTCCATCAAAAACAATTTTCTTTTTGCAATAGAAAGCTCAAAGTGGCCAAAGATGGAATTAAAAGTGCATTTTATTTCAAGAGCCATCAAGAGAGGATTGACGGGTAGTAGCTTTAAAATTTAATAAAAGCATTGCAGTTTTAAAAATGCAATAAAGTCAATAAACTCTTGCTTAAACACGCTAAAAACCAACATTTGAGTATTTAAAAAAGAAACAATAAAAAAACAAAAACGATAATAATTAGTAACAAAAGAATATGTGCCAAAAAAATGGTTTTAAAAAAATCAACCATGGGTTTTGGTCCAAATTAGCGACTAAGTCACGAAAACTTTGGCGTACCGCGCTGAGTCGGAGTCTCGGCCAGTGAGCTTGTGCACGAGGTCCCTCAACTTAGAGGCGCACGTCTTCACCTTCACGGGAGTCTCTATGTACACAAACTTGACAGGCTTCTTAACTCTTTTCGTCTGCTTTCTGCTGCTCATGTGATTAACGCCAAGCACGTCCATAGATGAAGTAACAAGCTCGGAAGTACGGCGCCTATGGTGACTGGTAAGTGACCTAGTGGATAATACCCGTAGTCGTATTTATAAAGGGAGAGGGAAGGGTTTTCACTTTTTTCAGAGATGCCATATTTCTCTTCCCCTTCCCTGCACGACAATGATGTTATAGCAGCATATCCGGTCATCTTAAGCAAATGAAAAGTTTCTGTGTATGAAAGTAACATCCATCTTGTGTTTTTTTTTTTTACTCATACAAAGTGTTTTACGTGAAAACAAACGCAAACTTAGTTGCAATAAGTTGATCCTTAAATATATTCATCTTGTTTCATAAATATTTTTCTGTATTCTTATAATTTCTTTGTGTATCACTTTTCCTATTTTGAAAGCCTTATTCTGACCTTCAAACATACCTCTCTTCCCTCTTTGTTTTATTCTCTTTTTACTTTTCTAGCCAGATAAATAGTCCACAATTCTATCTCCCTCTCCCTTCTGGTGCCCCTCAAATTGGTACAGAGCACATATGTATACACACGTACCTGCACTTACCTATACTAATTGAGTAGACCAATACGTATACAACTATATTACACAGACACAGACACAGACACATACCTGAAAGGAAGTGAAAAGGAAGGGAAGAGTGAAAATAGAAAACCTGGAAATAGTTCACTGTTACGAGCCTCTTGTCCATAGTGTCCGATTTATAATACATCAACTTTGTACAACTTAGGAAAGAATATTACATAAAATGAACACAAATAAATTTCTATTTTACACAATATTATAATCCTCAAAATAAGGAGATTGACATAATAAATGAGTATGCCTATGAGAAAGAAATAACCACATCATACGAGGTGTCTATAACAATTCCATCTATTTTCTCCATACAGAGCAAACGAGAAAATCAGCCGTCACCAGCAGCTTCCCCAAGAGCCACCATTGCGAAACAGCTCTTTGACATCTCACCAACTGCTTACTCACTTGTTCTTCGCATCGCAACCTGCAACGTAGATTTTAGCACTCTTTACACAAGTCAGGATTTGTGTTTAAAAATGCAGAAAATGTAGCTGAAACGAGAATTTATTTTGTATCTCACCATTTTATAAATGTCAATTACAAGCACATGCTTTCTTTCGCTTGGTTTTGAGATTTAGAATATTAAGTAGTCGTTTACTTCGATTTGGGCAGTTTTTTAAAATCAATCGTTACTGTTAAGGTTGTGTTACAGAATAAATAGATTATTAGCCAACCGAAATAGATTGCATTCTCTAACTGTGGAGGCTGATTTATATAAAAATTAAAAATATAGAAATCTTGATGTTTAGACACTCATGATACTTATTTGATCTTTCCGTCAATTTAGGCGTTCTATGAACTCCAAATTTTCCCTTTTTCATCACTCTAATAGAGTTTGTCAAAGGATGAGGTTGATACTAAATTGGTGAGATGTCAATTTAGAGGTGATATGTAGAATGATATGTCCTTTGAGAGGTGAGGTTGAAATTAAATCCAATCAAGGCAATCGGAGAGGTTGAAACTAAATTACAAAACAAAACATCAAACACAGAAACGCAATTAGCCTAACATATGCCTCATATTTCATAGAATATCTGATTACACCAGAATCATAAAAGCATAATATTAAAAAAATAAAAAAGGGTATTACAATTCACCATTACAATATATAGAAATAAAATATCAGTCTGTAACCGACCTTCATTAAAACTTTTGAGTCAAATCACCCATACTTACAGCCATGCCTTCTAGGCGTAAAAAAAGAGCTGTTAAGTTCCTTCCTTGGTCACCTACCCAAAACACCGAGGATTTAGAAAAGAAGGGGAAAGCGATTTTGACGGGAAAGCGGTGAAGACAAGTTTTTTACCCCTTCTGTTAGACTTGCTCCATGTACACGTCCTACTCTAAAAGTTTGAACCCTCCCTCGATCAAAATCGAACTTGGTGTGTAACCAAAAACCTGTAATGATTCTTTCCATCACCAACTTCTTTGTTCCCTTTTTATTTCCTTCATCTCCTCAACTCGGAGATTTCTTATTGTTTGTAGAGAACGATCATATGAGGCTAGCTCCCTGTCGCTGTTCTCCATAAACAACTCGCCCTTCTTCCAGAAAACCCATTGGCCGTCCCAAACTTAAGAAGGTTTTCGACCCTCAAAAGCTGAGCCCAGGACTCCATGACACCAAATTCAAGGAACACCCATATATGCAAGGATTCATTATGCAACACTATCATACCAATAGATTCATTTAGCACTGTGAGAGCTTTCCTGTTGGTATGGCCGCCGAGAAGACTTGCATTTGGCAATGGCATCACTCTGAATACCTCGTAAGTGAAAAGAAAAGCAATGACCTTCTCTTCCTCGTAGGTAAAAAGACTGTCCTGTCGAAGCTTAGCACTTTCAAGGCTCCATATGGCTTCATCGAAGAAAAACCGCTGCCATAAAACTCAGGACCCACCCTATGATCTACCAAACATCCGTCAATAGAAAGATCCTGCAAAATGGGTTGTTTTGTAACCTAAATCCAAACCATTCTTCATTCTCAATGGAGTCACTCTAAACACCTCGTCGGTGAAATGGAAAGTAATGACCTTCTGTCCCTTGACACGACTATGCGTTTGCTAGCAACAAACTCCCTTTGATTAAGCTAGGTTTGGCCGTGAATTGGGTCGCACGAAATTGGGTTTGGTTTCGCAATCCAAAATACTAGATGTGCAAGACAAATTCAGTCCTAGAATTTTTTCATGAATATTCATGACTTACTTCACATTTCAAAAAAGATATCACATTTTTTATCCCTCTACTAAAACTTTTTGTGAGTTAAGACATTATCTTCCGTTATGATAAGTTTCCTTTTCCACAAGATTCTTTAACCATAACCTTAATACTAAGGCTACCATGTCAACTCCATTAGTACAGTTTGTGTAGGATACATTGGAATCAAAGTCTCTACCATGTGTTTTTGTAGGATACAACACACGACACAAGGGGTACCGATGCTAGCACATTCCCACAGGGAAGTTATTTATATCAAGACACTTGGTGTTCAGCGAACTTGTATACCCATTTAAGATGCCAACTTCCTCAAGTACAAGAGTTTATTTGAATCCAACAGAAGATCTTAATTCAAGCAAAATCAGATCACTTGGAAGAGATGTGGATCAAATCACCACATTAGAAAATAGCAATATAGGATAGCTACAGGATCACACAGACCTTCAAGATAATCAGCCCATACAAAGGCCCCTTCTCATGCAAGCTACTCCAAGTAAGGAAATCTAAGCACCTTGCATGAGGTACGATAGAGAATCACAAAATCTGCAAGATATTCATGCTACCTCTGTACTGTATAAAGAAAATTTGGACCAACCATTTGAGTACGAACAAAATTGTACTTTAAATAGAACCTCTCCTCATTTGGAAACCTCACTTGTGCCTTTAGAGAAACACCCTACAATGACTTCTTCTTCTTCATCTTCTGAACTTGACATAACTACAACATCCGCTCATTCCACTCTGGTCTTTACCCAAACTAGTGATAACTCAACACTTGCTACAACCTCTTCTAGAATCCATCCAATGACAACCCGAAGCCAGCTAGGAATCAGACGCCCCAATCCACGTTTTGCACTCCATGCACACATGCATATTCCAGCAGCTCCCAACAACATAGCTCAAGCACTTTCTCATCCGTAGGTAAAAAAACATAATAATAAAAAAAGATATCATCAAACATAATGAATGCTCCAAAACAAGATATCAATAATATATAGTACTTTTTTAAATATCATTTTCAATATGTCTTGATTTTGAGCATAAGAAAACAGGTCCAATGAATATTTAGTCTACAAACAATTAGTATGATATTTGAAATTTGCATTTTGATATTATATTAAAAAAATTTATTTACTTTCAGAGTCGAAGTGTACTTCAAACCAAGATAGCAGTAATATTAAACATTTTTTTTACTGAATGAAAAAAATGTTGTGCCAAATCGATAAAAACATACCTTTTGTTCTTTTCTTTAGAAAAAAAAGGGGAGGCGCGCGTTTTGGGGCATCGCAGATAACTACAAAGACACGACGCCGCTTCTACGGCAACATTTCATGCGGCGTCGTTTCCATCGGGGAGATCGGAATTTGAAGTTCTGAGAGGAACTTGCGGAAATCGGCTCCGGAAGCCACTGGCCAGCGTCGTTTTCATCTGTGCGGGTTGTAGATTCAATTTTCAGTTCTGCGAACTTCATCAAAATCACAAGCATTTCTTTTCTTTCACTTTTTTCCAGTTCACTATAATTTTCTCTTCAGAAGACTCGGACCTGAATTTTTTTCAGAATGATTTGTTTTATGAGCTCTCAATTTATGAATGCGTGTTTCTCAGCTTGGATGTCACTGTTTCCTTTAGAAACTAATCGAGGGAAAGTTTGTTTACTCTAATCGCAGTTCAATTAAAAGACTTGAACTTTCTTGAGAAGAAATTATTTGCATTTAGCCCATTCTTGTTATCTAACTGTCACGTCTAATTTGAACAAGTTAGCAACTGCTTGGGATCCGTTTATAGAAGAGTTTGAAGATTACATCTGTCTCTTTGTAGAGAGAGGAATTTTATTTCTTAGGAAACATCAGTTCGTCCAATGCGTACTCTCTAATTCTCAGGTTTCTATGTTGCAGTGGGGAGTTGAAATTTCAAACAAGTGTGCTTGATTGTGTGTAGTAGCGTGTAATGGATGTGAAGGCTCTGGCAAGTTCGAAGAGGGCTCATACTCTGCATCAGAGCAAAAGGCCACTAGTTGATTTTTGACATGAAAAATCTTAGCAGAGAACACCAGTTGGACAAAGAATACATCTCAACAGATGTGGAGCCATCTATATCTGAGAGTGTCTAGATATTGACCTTGGATTTAACTCCACCTTTGAGAAAAGGGCCTAAATCTACTTCAAGAAAAGGAGCTAAAAATGTTGCTACAAAAGATTTAAAGAACTCAAATGATGATTGTTTGATGGAGAATAAGATAGGTGGTGAATTTACACAAAGAATTAATCATAGCGGAACCGTGCTTGCAAGTCATAAGCCATTACGAAAGAGTTTCGAGTCTGTCTCTAGCTCTAGCTATGGCTTGCTCCATTGGAAGCAGGGCGACCCAGTGGTCCAAAAGACGGCAAAAGGAAAGTAGTCCGGAATGGCTACATGAATATGCTTACCCTAGGTCTGGATGTGCCAGAGGGTAAGTTTCTTATATTTATCTCAAGCATTATTGGAGTTGGTTATGTATGATGTTTATTGATTTTTATCCTTCCAAAGGCCTTTTCGTTCAAATGATTTCTTTGGGAAATTATTGCCTTTTTCGCTCCATGTCTCTCATATGATGTGTTTGTGTACAACAAAAACAAAAATGGATTGGAGTCCAGGACTCCATGACACCAAACTGAAGCAACACTTAGGTATCGAAGGATTCATTATGCAAACGGATTCATTTAGTATCGTGAGAGCTTTCTTGTCAGTGTGGCCGCCAAAAGACTTGCATCCGGCAATGGAGTCGCTCTGAACACCTCGTCGGTGAAATGGAAAGTAATGAACTTCTCTCCCTTGACACAACTATGCGTTCGCTAGTAACCAACTCCGTTTGAGTAAGCCAGGTTTGTTTTTGTTTGTTTTCTTTATATGTTCTCTTTCCTCCGACCTTCCCTTTATTTGAAACAGGGAAAAAGCTGCAATTCTAGCCCTGAGAACTGCTGCACCGCCTTACCCGAAAAGGGTAAGAGTTTAGGGCCGAGCTCCCCCCATGAGTAGTGCCAACCGAGCCAATAGCAGGCAAAGAAGCATGTCCTCTGCCCACCCATCTGCACCATTCGCACGATCCGGCTTTTCTGTTTTTTCAGAGATGCCATATTCTCTTCCCCTTCCCTGCACGTGGACCAGACACCTTTTTTGTTATTATTATTATTTTTATTTATTTTTTAACATTTCGTTTGATATTATCTCATGCATTCTTTGTGTAATGCCATGCCAGGTGAATCCGAAAGCCAAGTACACGAAGAGATACATAAAGACAGTGAACGTAACCCCTCTCAAATATAGGGCTATCAGCTTTTCACTTTTCTGGGATACGGTAGAAAGTCTGAGACAAAAAGGACCCCTCTTTTTGTTCGTGTACTAGGCTGTAAAAGCCTGTCCGAGGATATCGTCTCACCATAAGGGGCGAAATTTTGTTGTATCTGGGTTTGGCCCTTCGTCTCTCTCTCTCTCTCTCTCTTACTTTTAATACAAAGTGTTTTAGGCGAAAACAAAGACAAACTTAACCACATTTAATTGGTTAATTAGTTTAACTACCCAGCAAAACACATGAACCAACTCAAACTTTTTTACAAGATTGACAAACTTAACCACATTTAATTGTTTAATTAGTATGTAACCAATAAAAACCAAAAACCAACGGAAGGAAAAAAGCAACACAAGGGAACTGCACGGGTGTTTTCATGTCTTCCTTCTTGAACCCCCATTCTTTCAAAGAAAGAAAAAAAAGAATAAAGAAAAAAAGAAAGCAGGACAAAGGAAATGCAGCGGGTGTTCCTGGTTTGGTGTCTTCCTCCTTGAACCCCCATCTTCCATTTTTCTTTCAAAGAAAAAGGCAGGAAAAAAAAAAAAACAGTTCAAAGGAGAAGACAAATCCTTAACTTCATATATATATATATATATATATATATATAACCGAAAGTTACAAAAACCACCGAAATAAATTCGTGTTTGAGAAATGGACTGTAATTACAATCAAAAGAGTCAAACCTATGTAATTACAGGATAAACTGATTCCCATCAAACTTGTTCTGTACTAACCCCCCCCACCCCGGTGAAAAAACAAAATAAAAACTAAGAAAACCCCCCCAGCTCCCAGCTCCCATCTCTTACTTTGCCTCCTTCTCCGTCAGATTTTTTGGAGCCTCTGAATCCTTTTTTTCCTTCTTCTTACACTCACAGCACCGCCAGGTCAAAAATCCAACAACAACAATGTTTACGACCAAAAATACTGTAGCACGAAAGATTAATTTGTCCACAAGAGAGATTAAATTATCCACCCGGGAGAGTATCGGTTTACCTACGTTGGCAGACAGATACGCCGTAGTTAGTTCAGACGAGGTGTCTTTTCCCTTGGACTTCACTGCTACTTCAAGAGCAGCTGCAACAGTAAAAAAGGGATGGTACGCTTCAGGGACTCTAGAAACTTTTTCCATGAATGCCTGAACAGGCTCAGCAACATGGAAAGGAGCACGAGATGCCTTTGGCATGAGTGCTTGAATAGCCTTAGAAATGCTTAAGCATTTGATTTTTCCATGACGAGAAGGATGGCAGCGGAGAGGCTTGGTAGGGAAGATGGGGGGAGCGCAAGAGGGAGAGAGGACGGGCTTGGCAGGAAAGATCTGAGGGCGAGAGGAAGAAAGCGAAGGCTTGGAAGGAAAAAGAGGACTTAAACCCATTGTAGCTGTCCCGGATACTACTGTTGCCTCTAAAGCAGTGCTATTTATTTAACTTCACAACTTTTGGTTTTGACAAAGTTACCCTCATGACCGTCGTTCTTTTTCTTTTTCTTTTTCTTTTTCTTGATTTTTTCCCCTTTGTTCATGTCTCACTCAAGACCAGAAGGGCCCCATTTTCCTGTCGAGTCAGCACTGGGGAAGGCCACTCGTTTGACTCTCCACTAAACCCCAAATGAAAATGAAGAGAAAGGACCAACATTGCACGTAGAGTTGTGAGCGGAGAAGAGTTGACGTGGCTCTGTTTTTCTGTCACATCAGTGCTGGAGGAAGGAAAACCAACAGTAAAGGCCGGCAAGGGAAGAAACAAGGCGAAAGAAGGGAGAGAAAAAGAGGAAGAAACCAGGCAAAAGAAGGGAGACAAAAATAAAATAAAGAGTGAAGAAGGTTTCGTTGGAAAACTTAGCGGGCGAGATGAAGCTTCGCCGGACACTGAAGCAGTAAGTAGCAGTGGTGAGAAAGCCCAAAACTGAGAAAGGTGGTGGAGTAAGTGAAGGGCCCGATCAACCCCAGAACATCGGCCGTGTTGCTACAAATGTAAATCGCTTGGAGGCATGTTAACGGGAGAATGTTTTAGATCAGCATGTTATGCATCCTTGGAACCTCTAGTGGAGTTGGAATTGCCTAGGAGAGGCTTGGGATTCAGTATATGCACTATATGCACTATATGCACTATATTCCCATCGAAGGGCACAAAATACTTCCCAGCATGCTATGCATCCTGCTCGACGTTTTGGGCACAGTAAGGGCGTTCGAGGCTGAAGCCTCGCATCTTTTTCCGAGAGGTTCAGTAGGTCCCAAGCAAGGGACACGAGGATAGGATAATGGGGGTGTAGTGGTGACGTGCGGAGCCTACGTGGAAGCAAAGGAGTTAGAAGTAGTAACGGGAAAATTAAAAAAGTGAAAAACGGAGGACACCGAGGAGGAGAGAAAAGTTACCACGAGTGAAGAGACTTAGGAAAGAACTAGGGCAACGTGTTATCCGGGAGATCAAAGGTATTATTTCCCCCTTCTCTAATCAAGTGAAGGTGTTCCAAACTATATCGAGAGGGTTGCTCAATCTTAAGGCATTCAAGAGCATGTTGGGTAGTAACGTAGTCAAGCTGGTAGACGAGTTAATTCCTGGCCGTCACTGAGGTTTTTGTTTCAGGAAGCAAAAAAACACAGGGCAACGTCCTTAATTCTGAAGGGACCCAGAACCCAGTATTCCCGAACGAACCATGCAACGACTCAAGTTGGAAGAGGACTCCGCTCTCCAAGTTATTGGAACGAATTTTAATCCAAACAATCCTAAGTGCACCCACCCGAACGGTGATAATTTGGCTAAATCAAAGCACCACTAACGCCAAAGCTAATGACTCCATCAAAAGCAATTTTCGTTTTGCAATAAAAAACTCAAAGTGGCCATAGATGGCATTAAAAGTGCATTGTATTTCAACAGCCATCAAGAAAGGATTGATGGGGTGGCGGCTTGAAAATGTAATAAAAGCATTGCAGTAGTCCATGACCAAATGCTCACGTAATCACGTGTAGGTCGTCAATAAAGTTACGCTTAAACACGCTAAAAACCAAGATTTGTAACAAAAGAATATGTGCCAAAAAAATGGTTTTAAAAAATCAACCATGGGTTTTGCTCCAAATTAGCGACTAAGTCACGAAAACTTTGGCGTACCGCGCTGAGTCGGAGTCTCGGCCGGTGAGCTCCTGCACGAGGTCCCTCAACTTAGAGGCGCAGGTCTTCACCTTCACGGGAGTCTCTGTGTACACGAACTTGACATGCTTTCTTAACTCTTTTCGTCTGCTTTCTGCTGCTCATGTGGTTAACGCCAAGCACGTCCGTGGATGAAGTAACAAGCTCGGAAGTGCGGCACCCATGGTGACTGGTAGAGGTAGCGATCTTGGCTAGGTAGGCGTGTAATAGGAGGTAGGTTGCGTCTGTAAGTAGGTAAGTAGGTAAGAAGGTAAGGGATGCATGGCGTGTTTATAAGATAGGAAGCTCATATAAAGAGCTTGCCGTATAATGTGTAAGCAGCTTTTGAAATCTAAGAACCAAGGTTATTTTCCTTTCTGAAAACAGAGTTTCGGAATCCCTCCGATGATGCTGCCCAAGGCTCCATTTTATCCAAATTATCTTAATCCACCGCAAATGAGTGAAAATCCATTCCAGAGAGCTCCAGTTACGTGTTCTAACCTTTTTGCACGTAACAAAGGTATCGGGGACAGGTTCCTGCAACCGTGGGATCTTCGGAAGAAGGTTTGCCAGAAGATATACAGGACCGTCTCAAGTTCAGACTTGAGAGGTTACTTAAGACTTGGGAGAGAAGGCGTGAAGAGACTAGGGTTCAGGCAAAAGAGGCCCTACGTGCGTCTTGCAATGTTGAATGTACCAAGGTGAGAAAGGCAAAAGGCGGAAGTGCAGTGGTTCTGGCCAAAGCACGGGTTTTGGTACAGCGAAAGTCGCAACAGGCCAAAAGATTCGAGCAAATCAGTCTAAAGGGAAGGCTGCGAGCCGGGAAGAAACAAATCAATTGGTGTTTTGTCTTTCTACCAAAAAGCAAGCTGTTTTTTGGTGTTCCTACCACTGGCTCAAAATTTAGTCATCTTGGCGGTCCACCAGAGCATGAAGAGAAAGATGAAGGCTTGCGGAAGAAGAGTTGGAGCACCGTAAGAACGTTACCCACGACCTTGGTTGGGAGGCGAACGTCCAACCCCACGCCAGTGAGTTCAGACAGGATGGCACCTCTAGCCATTCCTACAATAGAAGCCGGAAGCTAGCCCAACATGCCAAAGGCGTCCATATGAAGGAACTCTAGTCAAGAGAAGTGGGAGTGACGGTAACAGTTTCATTGCTTGGAGTACAAATGCTGATGACATTGCCTAGAGCGAGAAAGGTGGTGCAGTCCGTGTTAAGACTAATGGCGGTGGTTTGTTTGTGGAAAACTCCATGGAAAAAATGGCGACGATTTGATAGGAAGAAGCCAGCTCTATAACGTCACGTGCGCACAAGGAGTAAGAAGTCTCACCGGAGGTGGCCATCATCTACTGGTTCGGGTGGGCTCCACTGGAGAAACGTGGGTTGAATATGATTAGACGTGGCCTGTTGACATGTGTGAGCATAACGAAATCAAGGTTGCGGAAAAACGAGCAGATCATTTTCTTGAGAGAATATATGGGAAACATCCTGGAAATTAAATAGGATTTTTATTTTTCTTGGTACATGCATCAAAACTCTTACTAAAAAAGTAAAAATAAACCAAAATGGAAAACTGTTAGACAGCAAAAACTAAAATCATTAACTCTAAAAGAAACCAATGGATAAGAGTAAGGATCATCTTGACAACAATATCAAAAATCACTTTAGTAAGATAATTCCTTAATTTTCAAGCTTGAATGGATGCCTAAATAGAAGTATGAGGAGTTTAGTTTCATTAATCACATATAGAGAAGTGACATCTAAATCATTGGCTAATTAGAATATTAAAGTATTAGCAATTAGATATTCATTAATTAAAATAGCGAATCTATTCTATATTATCATCTATTGATTCCACATAAAATGATAAGATAAAGTCTCGTTATTAGTATTAGCATATATTACATCCAAAACCATGAATCGATTAAATAATATTGGCAAATAAAATGATCTATTAATCCCATGTTTTTCTCGTCAATAATTAAAGGTGCAAATCAAAACTTATATAAGATTAAGAGCAACTTGTCCACCCAAAAATTCCAGCAAAGAACACCAAAATTGCATAATCCCCTTGAATGCTTTTGAAAGCAAAGGAAACAAATCCCTCTCTTGTCATGATTCTAGATATTTTCAACAGAAAGCAATAAATCATAGATAGGAATTAAACCAAATAATTGCTCTTGTTAGGAAAAAAAAAAGGCTACAATCTATGCTAAATCACTAAACAATTCCATTAACTACTTGAATGTAAAAACTCTTAAAGCCTCCTCAAGAGAATGGCCTACTACTTCAATATGAATTGCAAAGATCTTTTTCTTCTAATTCTTAGAATTCTAAATATTGATTTTTAAGTTGCCTTACTCCTTATTCTTGAGCCTCCTTATCTAGAATATTAGTGTATCAATCCTTCTCCAATTAGAACTTTATTTTAACTCTAATTACTTATATAATCCTATTCTTAAACATTCTAAAATCTTATCTTATTTTCATGGAGAATTATATCCTATGTTGATATCTTTGGTTATTCTTGAATCATGATATCCCTTCTCTCACATCATATTGCATTTAACAAAAATCAACTCAAAATTAGAGAGAATCAGGGATCAGAATCAAATACCTCCTCGTGGCCATCAAGCTTGACATTCTCCTCCTTGAAGACCTTCGTCTCGAAGCTAAGCGAAGCCAGAGGCTTGCTGGGAAACATTCTCGTCCTCCAAGCACACCAATCAGTGCTGATTCTATCAATACTAACTCTAGAATCTTTCCTTTCAAAATAGGAACTGAGGCGTTGGCGTTTGAACTTTGGGGTTTTAAAGATGCCCGGCTCAAACAAGTAAATTACAGAAGAAGCCGTCATTTGGGAGCAGAAAAAGGATTGGCTTCTTGGGAGGGGAAGTTTCTTGCCGAAGTGTTTCTATCCACACTTAGGGTTTAATTGCTAAAAAAAGAAGGCAATAAGACAGTTGATCAAAGGCAAAGACGTAACTGAACGCGACGTACAAGGGAAGATTTTTCCCTCCTTAAAGCGTCGAATCTCCCCTCAACAAAACAGGAAAAATCTTCATCAGTCATGAACGGAAAATCCTGTACGATTTCGTCAGGGAAATTTCTTCCCCACGATCACGCACTTCCTGCCCTGAAATGGGAATCACGACAGCCTTTGTCCAACTTGTTTTGGATCCTTTTTCTTCCCTTGTTTGTAACCCTCGATTAGGCCTATAAATGTAATGTCATTTGGCACATTTTGATTAAGCAAAGAACGAACTTTTTCAGTACAATTCTCGATTTCTATCTCACATCTAAGCGGACATATTATTAAACCAATTTTGTATCGCCCTTGAAAGTGAATCCTTCGTTATGTCTATCTTTTTAAGCCAACAAATCTATTCACAGTTGTACCACTAAGGTGGTTGCCCCTCAATAAAAGGATTCTTAAATTTGAAAAATCTCCCACTTCGTCCGGATGAATTGAACATAAATTTTTTTAGTGATAAGATAAGGTTATTTCCTTGCAACCATAGGTGATCAACTAGTGGTATATTCAAGCAAGGACATAGTGATCCAGAAAATGAGTTATGAGAAAGGTATAATGATTCAATTGAACCTAACTCACAAGGAATATGACAATGAAAGGAATTGTCACTCATGACAAGAAGATTCGAACTTCTTGAATTTCTAGTCCATACAGGAATCTTTCTTATCGTCATCAATTAAGTTGTGACGAAGATGCCTGTGTAGGACCTGTGAGCCAGTTGTTATTCAACTTAGTCATACTTAGATGGTATCTTTGTATAACTACTTCTTATAACTACTTCTCTTGGTAACTCTTGTAAAATATTGTTGAAGAAAAAATCCAATATCTCCTAAGAACATTCTTAATACTTGAGGGTGGGAGATAAGCTGGCATATCATTTCTAAAAAGACTAAAAATTTTAACTCTAAATTTATTTTTGTAGGATTATTTTGAAGTTGCCCATCTAAGTGATTGTTTGAAACATCATTGATGATATGGTGGCAAATTGAATATTCTGACAAAAGAATTATTTCGAAGTCTTAGCAATTGTAATCTCATATTTAAAGTTGAAACATTTGCCTTAGATCAAATATCTTTAGTTTGAATATTTAGTTGTCCCACACATTATGTTAGACCATTACACATTCATAACCATGCTTTAATGTACAACCAATTCTGCAATCAATAGGCTACAGGTGTGAACACTTATTTACGGTTTCTGAATGGTTTACTATTTATTTACGATTCCTTTTACTATTTGGATAAGATATATATGTACAATAAACTATATCTATGTACATATATGTAACATATAAGTTAAAATGAGTTTAATGACTTATTTAGTAATTAAATTTTAAAAATGGGCCCTTTTAACTCACTATTAGAGTAATGCCATGGTGAGGCATAAGTTATTAGTTTAAATTGGATAAGGGGTTTTTGTTGTTTTCATAAAACCTTTGCATAGTATTCTTATTTGGAGGGGAAATAGAGATATTGCCTATATTTATACCAAAAAAGTAAGAAACTCTATTTTTAAATAAAATAATTTAATGATAATGTGCTATAATTATAATGAATAGTTGTATAGTAATTATAGTTATAAAATGGAAAATGTGTTTATTTGATTGATATTTTTAATATTTTTTATTGATTATTCTTACAACACTAGTTATAATAATTAGAATTATAAAGAGAATAATCATCTCCTTGAAAGTTCTATCGATTTTTTGTTTGATATACTTAGCACCAAGAACATCTTTATCCACAATTCTTCAAGTACCACATTTGTTCTCTTATCTTTTTCAATTTACAATCTATTGGCATATAAGGTAGACCCACACTAACAATAACGAGGAGCCATACCGTCCCCAAAAAGGGGTATGAGGCTTCGGCTCACTCCGTGGAAGCTGGACTTTGTTGATGGACCTTAAAAGGACCTATATTTTGCTGAAAGGAAGAAAAGCAGCCTTTTCCCTTTCCCTTCTGTTACGTCAAAAAATACCGATACATTAAAACATAAAAAGTTAACACACTTTCAGAATATCAGCTGAAATTGGTCCGATCTCGCAAAATTCTTCCGTTTCTAGTTTTCTAATCTGTCTAATTGTTCAAACTTCAATTCCTATATTCTGGACTTCTAAAAGGTTAGACCGATACACCAAGCGTCTTCATAGAAGATTGGAGGCTCAACATGGCAGAAATAAGGAACAAACTAAAAGCACTGTTGGGATTTAGTGAAACTAGAGTTGCTCACAATAGAAGCACCACAGCAAGCAGATAGGACAAACATGCCACATCCTTGGCGCATGCTATGGGTACCATGTCAAACTAACATCCCTTGCACGTTTTTGAAGTTCCATACAATATTGGTGATACTTATTTGCAATATTTAAATCCAACTACACCGGTTAGGGGTTTTGAGGTTGTTGTGGCTTTTCTTCTATATCCAATTCAAGGTATATTTAGTCAGGAGGTTCCATTATACAAAATGTTCTGACGTTTAGTTCAAGCTCCACAGAAAATTCTCAATAAATGGACTATTCTCATGTATGTTGTACAGACGTTTCTTTTTGACTAAAAAAGCACCGAGTAAATTCTCTGTGAAGTCTTATGACTAGAGGTAAGATCTTTATTTCTCCACTACAATGGCTCCCCCAGAGACCTCAAGATGTCCAGGCCGCACCACTCTTAAAGCACAAAAGAACCTTTTCAGGCATGTTAGGATGTTCTTTACAAGTTTGAAATATTTTCTTCAAATGCATAGGTGACCTAGATGAGAATTGGACTAACCATTTCTGATTAATTTTATGAGACAAAACAGGGGGGAAATCTCAAGATAAAAACTTTTTTTAGGAGTTCATGACGTGAGAAACTTTTCATCTAAGCGTTCAAGAAATCAATTACAAAAAACACTATCATTCACCACAGACCCCACTAACATTCAGACATGGTAACTTGCTCAAGGCTTTCTAGTCTTCTAGATTAAACTAGGGCTTGCAATCGGGCAAACAAGAAGGGTCTTCCACAGCACTATACATAAACACATCTAAAACTCAGATTCACAGCATTTTTCTCGCCATGTTTCCTCCATAGTTGAACTGCTGTAAGCTGCAAACAAAATAGAAGCAAAAAGGGAGACAAATCCGGCCTTTTGCAAGTTCGATTTGCTTTAAAAAGCTTCAAAAAACAAAAGGCAGTGAAAAAGTTCGTGACTTTCAAAACCATAACTTGCTTGGAACTTCATAACATCAAGGAAAGATGGTGTTTGGTGTTTTAGTATCCACACCGGCGATACATTTATCAAAACAAAAACAAGTAGAGAAACCCAACAAAACCCAAGATTCAACATGCTATTAGGCGCTTGTCGATAAGACACTTCGTTAGATAAAGCAAATTTACTGTTATAGCTACTAAATGGCGAATCCGTAAATCTATTTTTTGTTAGAATTGCCTCTTCATAAGTCCAACAATGTCAAACTATTGTATTATAGCTTCCTTGAATTATTTAAAAATAAAAATAAAAACTGTAAAGTTTAGAATTTGAGAGAAGAAACTTGACATGCTAAATTTAGTCATCGTTATCACCTCTAAGTCATTCGTTCAAATGGGATAAGAGGGTTTTTGTTGTTTTCATAAAACCCTAGCATAGTATTCTTATTTATGGATAGAGATATTGCCTATATTTATACCAAAAAAGTAAGAAACTCTATTTTTAAATTAAATAATTTAATGATAATGATGTATAATTATAATGAATAGTTGTATAGTAAATATAGTTCTAAAGGGGAAAATGTGTTTATTTGATTGATATTTTTAATATTCCTTTATTGATTATTCTTATAACACTAGTAATAATAATTAGAATTATAAAGAGAATAATCGTCTCCTTGAAAGTTTTATCGATTTTTTGTTTGATATACTTTGCACCAAGAACATCTTTATCCACAATTCTTCAAGTACCACATTTGCTCTCTTATCTTTTTCAATTTACAATATATTGGCATATAAGGAGACCCATACTAACAATAACGAGGAGCCATACCGTCCCCAAAAAGGGGTATGAGGCTTCGGCTCACTCCGTGGAAGCTGGACTTTGTTGATGAACCTTAAAAGAACCCATATTTTGCTGGAAGGAAGAAAAGCAGCCTTTTCCGTTTACCTTCTGTTACGTCAAAAAATACCGATACATTAAAACATAAAAAAAGTTAACACACTTTCAGAATATCAGCTGAAATTGGTCCGATCTCGCAAAATTCTTCCGTTTCTAGTTTTCTAATCTGTCTAATTGTTCAAACTTCAATTCCTATTTTCTGGACTTCTAAATGGTTAGACCGATACACCAAGCGTCTTCATAGAAGATTGGAGGTCCACCATGGCAGAAATAAGGAACAAACTAAAAGCACTGTTGGGATTTAGTGAAACTAGAGTTGCTCACATAGAAGCACCACAGAAAGCAGATAGGATAAACATGCCACATCCTTGGTGCATGCTATGGGTATCATGTCAAACTAACATCCCTTGCACGTTTTTGAAGTTCCATACAATATTGGTGATACTTATTTGCAATATTTAAATCCAACTACACGGGCTAGGGGTTTTGAGGTTGTTGTGGCTTTTCTCCTCTGTCCAATTCAAGGTATATTTTGTTAGGAGGTTCCATTATACAAAAAGTTTTAACGTTTACTTCAAGCTCCACAGAAAATTCTCACTAAATGAACTACTCTAGTGCCACTCAATAACTGAATCTCGTTTCTTCATTGAGAGAAATTAAACTGCCTCCCACTTCTTTGCTGCAAGGAAGATTGTCTTTAAGGGAGTTTCACTCCCTAAAAACTATAACAAGTACACTATAGCACACAGAAAGGTCAACTAAATCCTATAAGTTCTATGATTATCAATCAAAAAGCCAAGCACGACATGACCTGGAATCACTTCGTGGCTTAAACTGCTCTTTCAGTCAGCGCCATCAACAGCAATATAATTGTAATGCTTAACCTTTTCTTTCTTTTGACTAGTAGGCAAAATGCTTTACCTCTTTCTCACAAAAAAAATTGGATTGACATGGTATATGACTTTAACAAACATACACACAACCATCACTATCAACTTATGTATGCATGTTAGGAGTGCATGTGCTCTTGACAAAAAAAAAAAAGTGTAAAACAGTCACTTCAATTACTAAAGATGAGGAACAACCTTGTAGAAAGAGTAAGGCTAGGTTAATTTCAAGTTGAGAATAGTAGCAAAAATGAGTCAGATTCTCATAGTCACAAAGAGTGAAATCCCTACTCGTAACATCAGCAAAGCAACTGAAAGGTAAAGAAATCATAAAGCTCCACTATCTTGAAACTTGAAAAATGTCATGATCCATTATTCCAAAAGAATTAATTAAAGCAATCAACTCTCCTTAGAATCATTTATAAAGTCTAAACTTAACCTAATAAAAAATCAATATCGAACTCGACATGTATGAACCTGTCTATAATCCACCTATTCAATCTCACAATTTAACCATCCACTATGAGACTAAATTTTGAGGCATCAGGATTTTTCTAAATTAAATTCGAAAAATTTAGTTTCATATGGGATGGATGGGTTGCTAACATTTAGTATATGGATTGTAAAGGTGCTTATAGATGTTAAATTCTATATTAGTTCCTTACTAACTAAAGCTATCTTTATAAGTATTTTGGACAGTAAATACAAGTTTACTAGTTATTTTGGAATAGTCATATGGATATGACCATCACTTTCATTAACTCAAAAATGATGGACACAACACAAGTGTCTCAATCTCCACCACTTGAAATCCTGATTGTTAGGATTTGCATCCTATGGAATCTCAATACAACGTGATATTAGTACATTATCATACTAACATTACTTTGATATCATTATAACAGTAGGAAGAGTGTTAATCAATATCTACATAATTATTCTAGTGATCACTTAAGGATCCTAATCTCTTTTAGTGAAGAACATGAAATCCATGAGCACCATCACAATCTACGCATTTCTTGTGGATAATCTACCTATTGATTAAGGGACTAATATTTTAGGATGTCATGAAAAACATAAACAAAAAATCCTTAATTCTAATAATAAGAACAGATGTATGCTACACTACCTCATGAGTTGCAGCTGTTTTGTCCTCTACACCAAAATTACCACCTCCAATCCATAAGAGAATGCCTTTCCCCCTTAATGACAGCATAAGGCCTAGTCCCTACTGAATTCTCCTATCAAATTAGCTATAACTTTTAGTGAGTACTTACATTTGAAATGTTAACTGCATCAATTAAAATATACAATGGCAATGAAAGCCATTGGAAGAGAAACTATAGAAACTTAGTGTCCTCAATTTCTCTTTTTTCATTTTTTTGGAGAAACAAAATATAACCTACATATGGTAAAGGAAAATTTAATTATTTGAGAAATGGTGATAATGCCATCGATGCTTTCAATTTTATTGACTAGCTTAGAGCATAGTAACCATGGAGGATTACCGTATACTCCAAGTCTTACATGCCATGAGTAATAACACATACATCCTCCACCAAGGAGGTATTACACCTTTAAAACTTGTATGTACAGAAGACAATCACAGGAGAAATCTTGTGATTATGCAAACTGTTATACTTGATCCTGGATTACCTGTTTTTTTTTTCCTTTTTGGTGGAAGTTGGGTGGGAGCATCGTGGAAGATAAAGAACATCTTTCGTTACCAAAAGGTGCTTATTTCCAAAAACCTATCTAGTTTGATGGCAATCAAAACTACGAGAACATGAAATAGATGAAAACATTTTTAGTTGGACAATAATGCTATGCATAAAAGTGATTTAAAGATCCCAGGATGGGTCCACAAATGCTTTGGTCAATACATAAACTGATTAAATTATTTAAACAAGATAAAAAATTAGGCTCAAAAAGGACACAGAAGGAAGGACACACCGGGCATAAGGTCATCCATGGAGGGAAAGGTATCTAAACATAAACTTGACTGAGACTGAGCCTTTGCAATTGGTTGACGATAGCCTGCTCCTTTACTCTTGGGCAAAGTAACCTCGGAAGGTTGACTAGCACCATCGCTAACAGGTGGGTCTTCTAATTCTTCCTCATAGCGGTCCCAATTCGTGGGGAGTTTAGACACACTCCGAGACTGATGGCTTTTTGAAGCAACTTGCTTTTCCCAATGGCTTCTTCACACTTCCAGAAGCATTACTTCCATTAGACAGCGTTTTTGGCTTTTGATTCGCATGAGGACCGTGTGGCCTTTTGCTATGATGCTGAGTATGAGCCCTCTTCGACTTTGCCAGAGCCTTCAGATCCATTACACGCTACTACACACGTTAAAGCACACTTTTCTGAAATTTCAACTCCCAACTGCAAGATAGACACCTGAGAATTAGAGAGTACGCATTGGACGAACTGATGTTTCCTAAGAACTAAAATTCCTCTCTCTGCAAAGAGACAGATGTAATCTTCAAATTAGACTTGACAGTTAGATAACAAGAATGTGCTAAATGCAAATAATTTCTTCTCAGGAAAGTTCAAGACCTTTTAATTACTGCGAGCAAGTTGATACAAAGAAATTATCACAATTACGTAAATTGGATAACAAGCAGCAATTTCTCTACAACTACCAGCCTCTCACCGACTAAAAATAGCCAAAGAAAGTTTGGAATACACCGGAAACAGAAACATCCAAGCTGAGAAACACACGCATTCATAAATTGAGAGCTCATAAAACAAATCATTCTGCAAAAAGTTTCAAGTTCCAGTCTTCCGCAGAGAAAATTATAGCGAACTGGAAAAAAGTAAAAGAAAAGAAAGGAATTAGGGTTTGACGCACCCGCTTGTGATTTTGATGAAGTTCGCAGATCTGAAAATTGAATCTACAACCCGCACAGATGAAAACTACGCCCCCCGGTGGCTTCCGAAGCCGCTTTCCGCAATTTCCCACAGAATTTCGAATTCCGATCTCCCCGTCTCAAGATCTGAGTTCCATGGAAACGACGCCGCATGATGTGTTCACCTGGAAGCGGTGTCGTATCTTTTTAGTTATCTGCGATGCCCCAAAAGGAACGCGTTGCCTTTTTTTTTTTTTTTTTTTTCTTCTAAGAAAAGAACAAAAGGTGTGTTTTTATTGGTTTGACGGAATATTTTTTCATTGAGTAAAAAATATTTAATATTACTAATACCCTGGTTTGAAGTCCACTCCAAATTTAAAAGTGAGTAAATTTTTTTAACACGTTATTAAAATTCAAATTTTAAATATAATGTTTCATTGGACTTTTTTTTTATGCTCCAAATCAAGACATATTAAAAATTATTATATTGTTAATACCTTATTTTGGAATATTCATCATATTTGAGGATTATTTTCTTTCTTCTAATTATTTTTTTTAACACACACCTAACTCATATACCTAGTTATCAAACATGCAACTCTTTGTCACGTGTGCTATTAACTTATTAGTGTTAACATATGATTAATTTTCTTAATTATCAATTTCAAAGAATTGAGTAAGCCTTTATCATATCATAATAGAGCTCAAGTTTTAAATAAGACATACGTCTTAAGATTCATTGTGCTATGTACACTTGAAGGGAAAATAACCTGTAAGGCGATACCGCATTGGAGACGATTGAATCATTTCCTTGTTAACTTAGTGAAGGTTGCTTCTTAGAGCAGCTACTAATCCCTTGGTGCTCGTACATTATGTGCCAATAGAATAGCACTGTTAGCTCCTGGGCATTACTCATTTTAGGCGGAGAGGAAAACAAGAAAAAAAAGGAGAGAGATAATGAGCGACAAACAATAGACAAATGTGCCAAAGATTCTGCTCCGAATTCCCTGCCACTTCCATAGAGACATGGATGAACATCCACGTGATCTTATCAGGAAGCCATGGAATGAATTCATAGAGAACACAACCTGCAAAAACTAGAGATGTGAATTAGTAATTAAATGTCTTTCGGATCAGAGATTTTCACATCATTGAACGTCGAGATCTTTCACCTAATCCAACTTTCTGCAGATTCAACCCTTGTTCTTGATCTTAACTTATGTTGTAATATGAATAATTTGCAAGAGATGTTATTTCTAGCCTAATACTATTTAAAGCAACAAAACTACAGAAGACTCGTTCCAACTGAGAGTAGTGTCAAGTTTTGATCCACGCTTTCTTTGCATCTGTTCCTAACACTGATTTTGTAGCCATTATATCATTTTGGTAGTCTAGAAAAGAGAAGTAGAATTTCCATGGTTGTCTTGTCATTCGATTAACTACACAAAAAAGAGCTCTTAGAGACATATGGAGGGTACATAAGCTACTCTCCCAAAGCACTGTACATTATATTACTTCAATTCTATTTGATTATGTACTCATTTTTGTAAGTTAAATTTAAAAAGTATATTGTCTTCTATGATTTTAGAATCTATATCCACGTGCATACTCAAAAGCTTTTATAAAAAGTCTTTTTTAAGAATGAATGTCTAAAAACCATTGATGTTATATATTACTCAAATCTCATGAAAACTTTAATCCAATTTCAAATTGAGAGCAAGTCCCTTCAACCAATCAGGAAGTCTATAGCAGAAACACCAAAATAGCGAAAAATTCTCCTTTGGTTTATGAAGTTTCAAGCCAATGGGCTTGCACAAAAGTTAGATGGATCATGGACGTTGATTGCCTTCCAATTGACAAATTCTTTGTCAATTTACAAAACTACAGGCAGGATGGACTCAAATACGGCCCACAATAAGGGGGCCTTATCTCATTCCACTTTTCCCACCTTGGCATTAAGAGTCTTATATCTTAAAACAATTGCCACCTAGAATACCCAACCACCATGGATGCATAACTTACAAGATATAATATCAATTCCGTGGCTATTATTGGAACAAAAAAAAAACAATAACTAAACTGTGGCAAGAACTGATTCAATCGTGACAGTTAAGAAAATCTCATTAGATCAATACCAACCACAACATAAATTCAAAAACTTAAATTTTTATTTATCAACTATTCCTTCTAATCCACATCAACTATAGTAGCAGTTTAAAACAAAATTGTATTTTAGTTGATGTAAAATCAATGTAGTTTTACAACTAATGTGACAAAATGTGATCTAGGTAATATAAATAATGCATGAAATATCTTTTTATAGATGTAATGATTTTTGTAATATTAGGATATGCCTATGTGCTTTTATTTTAGAATATTTATTAATACAATTTATCTTTTCATTAAAAAAAATATAAATATCATTTTGTACAAAACTTGACCTTAAAAGTACATATCCTTGAATTGACTTGATTGGGTATTTCAAAACAAGTCCAAGTGTGATAACTCTATTTTTATAGAGTTATTTTACCTATTTTTTAGGCAATAAATAATACAATGTTTATGAGAAAATATTTGAACTCCTCTTTATTTATTTGAATTTGTCTTGTTTTTGTAGCACAAGGAGAAAATGGATAAACATGGAGAACCTGATACTTATTGTGTGGCAAAATTGTAATATCAAGATCAAGAAAGTCAAGATGGGCTTGGGCTTTGGATAATTGTTATTAGATTTTCTATTGTTATTGGATTTTCTATTTAAATAGAAAACCCAGTCATGTTAGGAATTCAAGTCTCAATTAATTTAGGAGTTTAAAACCCAATTGTTTTAGGTCTCTAAAACTCAATTGTTTTAGGTTTCTAAAACCCAATTGTTTTAGGTCTCTAAAACCTAATTCTACTAGGATAGGAGATAGGTCTAAACCTAAACCCTATTTAAGAGAAGAGAAGAGGCAAAAGAAAGGGGAGGAGGAAATTGAGCACAACTCAAGAAAGAAACTAAGAATTCAAGGTTTTCTTGAAGAGAAGACAAAAAGGGTGACAGACTTATTGTTCTTGGATTCAAGATGCCTTCTTTATTTCTTATTACCATTCTTCCTCATTATTTCTTTATGTTTTAGTTTATTTTTGTTAGAGCTACGATGTAACCTAATTATGATGGTATGAATCTTATGATTATTATGTTTTGCAAGATATTTTATTTATGTGAAGTTACATATTACGAAGTTTAATGCCTTTAGGTGATTAGCTACCACTTAGATGACTTGATTTGCATGTTAAAAACTGACAGGAAATAGCATGCAATTGCTTTTTGTAATATGTAATCATAAATTAAATATGGATAGACATATACCATATTGTTTGTGTGGCTTTTGGTGTAAACTGGGAATACTCATAGATCCTAATGCATTTGGTTTGTTTCAATTCACATATAGAGATATAATAAATTAATGAACTAAGTAGGTTTGCTATACCTAGACATAGGATAGTAAATAAATTAGGAAATTCCGCCATCACGTAGATATTATCTCTCTTGCAAGCATAAATAATCAATATTAGTACCTAGTAATTATGGTGAAGTCATATGCTCTAACATATTTCTTTTATTAAGTTTTCTTAGACTTAGTTAGTTAATCTATCATCCATCAATTTGGTTTGCTAGATAAATTCTAGGAGTTATTCACCGTTAGTAATTAGTTGGTCTAGTAATCACCAATCTCTGTGGGACGATATCTTTCTTATCATTATATTACTTGTTCGACATGTTCACTTGCATTTAGATTTCACCGAACAGTGATTTGAGTTTAAAAGTAATCCAATCAAGGTAATCGGAGAGGCAAAAACTAAATTAGAAAACAAAACATCAAACACAAAAGCACGATTAGCCTAACATATGCCTTGGATTTCATAGAATATTTGATTACACCAGAAGCATAAAAGCATAATATTAAAAATAAAATTAAAAAAAGGTTTTACAATCACCATTGCTATATATAGAGATAAAAGATCAACCTGTAAGCTACCCTCGTTAAAACTCTTGAGTCAAATCACCTATCCTTACATCTATGCCATCTAGGCCTCAAAAAAGAGCTGTTATGTTCCTTCCCAGATCACCTACCCAAACACGACAATTTACAAAAGGGGAAAGTGGTTTTGGTGTGAAGACAGTTTTTTCCCCCTTTTGTTAGACTTGTTCCATATACACGTCCTACTCTGAAACTTTAAACCCTCCCTAGATCAAAATCGAACTTGGTGTGTAACCAAAAAGTTTTTCTAATGATTCCTTCATCCCCAACTTCTTTGTTCCATTTTTATTTTATTTTTCTCTTTTTACTTCTTTCATCTCCTTAACTTGTAGATTTCTTACTATTTGTAAGAACGATCATACCAGACTAGCTCTCCCTTGTTGTTCTCCATAAACAACTCACCTTTCTTTTAGAAATCCATTGGCCATCCCAAACCAAGAGGGTTTTCGACCCTTAGAAGCCGAGTCTAGGACTCCATGACACCAAACTTAAGTAACACCCAGATATCGAAGGATTCATTATGCAACACTATCATACCAACATATTCATTTACCACCATGAGAGCTTTCCTATTGGTGTGGCCGCCGAGAAGACTTGCATCCAACAATGGCATCACTCCGAACACCTAGTAGGTGAAAAAGAAAGCAATGACCTTCTCTTCCTCATAGGTGAAAAGACAATCCTCTTAAAGCTTAGCACTTTCAAGGCCCCATATGGCTTCATTGAAGAATAACCGATGCCATAAAACTCTGGTCCTACCCTGTGAACTACCAAACATCCCTTAATAGAAAGATCCTGAGGAATGAATAGTTCTGTAACCCAAACCATTCTCCATTCTCGTTAAATTCTTCCATCTTAAACTATGTCTTACGGTAATGCTTTGTAAGGAGCTTTTCAGTACTGCTCAATAGCTAAAATTGTGAACGTTGTTAAGTGTATGAATTGTGTTAAGTCTCTCATGATCAACAAAGTATATGCAACGAGTGCGTGTTTGTTTACCACAAAAACAAAAATGGATTCGAATCCAGGACTTCATGACAACAAAATGAAGTAATACCCAGATATCGAAGGTTTCATTATGTGAGACTATCATACTAACAGATTCATTTAGCATCGTGAGAGCTTTCCATTGGTGTGGTCGCCGAGAAGACTTACTCTAAATACCTCGTCGGTGAAATGGAAAGCAATGACCTTCCCTCCCTTGAAACAACTATGTGTTTGCTAGTAACAAACTCCATTTGAGTAAGCCAGGTTTGGTCGTGAAGTGGGTCCCATGAAATCGGGTTCAGTTTTGCAGTCCAGAATCCCTTTGGAGCATGATAGTGAGAGTGAACGGGTGATGGGGCGATTAGACGGCAATGGGTAGTCCTCTTCCCACCAACTTTGCGTGTTTCGATTCTTTCCTTTTTTGAAAGAGCAAAATATGGAGAAAAGGAAAGCACATCTAACACAAGGAAAAGTCTGAAAATCTTCATTGCGTTATTCAGTTACATGGGGGGATATTTATATAGAAATGGGTTACCCCTTCTCACGCTAAACATGGAGATATTTAACCCTTCTCCTTAACAGATGGGGCATAAAAGGAAAACAAAAAATTTATTCTAACCTCCTTAACGGAGAGAATGACGCAACAACGAAACTTCTGGAATGGAATAATTGTGGCAGCTACTGACATGCACTATTCTACTAGCAAATGCAAGCTAAGGCCCCTTGGTGACCTCAAATCATCTAGCCGAGGCCCTTTTCCTTCTCACACATTACATTCCCACCCCCTTGGGATTGACCTTGTCCCCAAGGTCAAAGTCGGGAAAACGGAGTAGCATGTCATGACAAGCTTCCCAAGTGGCCTCTACAGGTGAGAGTTTAGACCAATGTATGAGTACCTCCAGAACTTTCCTGTGGGTGCGTGACTCCAATATTGCCAACGGTTTTGGTAAAAGTTGGTCCACTTCCTCGATGTACACAGGTAACTCCTTTTGGGTTTCCATGTCTTTTCCAATGCACTATTTTAGACAGGAGACATGAAAAGTGGAGTGAATTCGAGAAGTTTCAGGAAGTCATAGCTTATACGCAACTGCACCTACGTTTTGAATGATTTCAAAAGGGCCATAAAATCGGGGAGCCAGCTTGAGATCTCGACGCAAGGTCACTGAGAGATTTCTATATGGCTAGAGGCATAGATAAACATATTCTCCTACCTCATATTAAGCCTCCGATCAATGCTTATCATAGTTCAACTTCATTTGGTATTGCATTTCTTGCAAATGATGTCACATTTTTTTTATCATTCAGTCCCTTTCCTTTAACTCTCAATCCACTACTTCTACTCTAACCGTTCCCCACACATAAGTCAAGAGTGAAGGAGGTGCTTTCCCATATACCATTTCATACGGGCTTAAACCAGTTGAAGAGTGCTTACTGGTATTGTAACAATATTCTGCCTAGGTCAACCAAAGAGTCCAGTTCTTTGGATAGTCTCCGGAGAAACAATGCAGGTACATCTCTAGGGACCTATTCACCACTTCTGTTTGACCATTTGTTTGGGGATGGCATGTAGTGGAATAGTTGAACCGAGTTCCTTGCAAATGGAACAATTCCTTCCAAAAGGTGCTGGTAAAAACCTTGTCTCGGTCACACACTATTGTTGCTGGCATCCTATAGAGTTTGAGAACTTGATCAAAAAAGATACGAGCCATTGAAGTAGCTATGTATGGGTGATTAATAGTCGTAAAGTGTGCCATTTTTTAGAGACGGTCAACCACTACGAGAACAGAGCTTTTTCCCTTAACCATCGGAAGTCCATTTACAAAATCCATGGACAAATCAGTCCATGTATCTCAAGGAATTGGTAAGGGTTGAAGTAAACCAGTAGGATGTTTATTCTCCCATTTGTTCGACTGACAAATCTTACACTGCCTGATCCATCCTTGAATTTGTTAGTCCATTTTTTTCCAAAAGAATACCCGACAGATTCTCTCGATGGTTTTATGCACTCCCTCATGGGTCTCAGAGTGCATTTCTTAAATTATTGTAGGGATAAGTTCTGAATCAGCCTTCAAATAAATTTTGTCTTTGAAAAGCAAAATCCCGTCCCTACATGTCCACAGTGAGCTAGCTTCCCCTTGCCTTATTTTTTCCATCATCTCTAAAAGTTCAGGAGATTCTTCTGTTTTCGACTTAATGGAATCCACCTATAGGGGTAATGGCTGTGTAAGAGCATATAAACTTGCACCCGAATGGCACCTGAAGAGAGAATTGGCAACTACATTGTTAGGTCCTGGTTTGTACTCAATATGAAAATCATAACCCAATAATTTAGCCCCCCATTTTTGTTGTAAAGGGGTAGTTAATTTTTGCTCAAACAAATACCGCAAACTATGGTGGTCTGTTCGAATGGCAAAGTGTCGTCCTAACAAATACCCTTTCCAGCGTTGCACAACCATGACAATGGCAAGAAACTCCTTTTTGTAAGTAGAGAGTTGGGCATTCTTTCCATGCAATTGCCTACTAAAATAGGCAATGGGTCTTTTGCCTTGCAATAAAACTACGCCAACGCCCAATCCAGAGGCATCGGTTTCCAGGACAAATTCCTTCTCAAAATCCGGTAAAGCCAATACTGATGTTCGGGTCATGGTTGATTATTATTCTTCAAAAGCCTTTTTTGCCTCTTCTGTCTAACGGAAGTTTTCCTTTTTCAAGAGATCTGTCAAGGGTGCTGCCAATCAACCATAATTAGGCACAAATTTATGATAGTAGCCTATTAGGCCTAGAAAACCACGTAAACCCTTGAGATGAGTGGGATGTGGCCAATTCAGCATGTCTTTGATTTTTTCTGACACTATTGCAACGCCTTCTTTGTTTATGATGTGGCCCAAATAATACACCTTTTTTACACCAAAGGAACATTTCTTTTTTTTGACAAATAATTGGTGTTGTGCTAATATACGAAATATTGAAGCCACATGTTCCAAATGGAGATCCCAATTTTCACTATAAATTAAGATATCATTAAAAAAAAAACAAGGACATACCTCCTTAATTGTTCCCTGAAAACAAAATTCATGATGGCTTGAAATGTTGATGGAGCATTGAAAAAGCCGAACGGCATTACTAAAAACTTATAGTGGCCATTATGGGTCTGAAAAGCTATTTTTTCAATATCCTGGGCTTCATCCGAACTTGATAATAACATGATCTGAGATCAAGTTTAGTGAAATATTTTGCTCCATTAAGCTCATCTAAAAGCTCTTCCACCGTAAGTATAGAAAATTTATTTTTGATAGTTTGCTAATTTAAAGCCCGATAATTAACACATAATCTCCAGCTTCCATCTTGGCTTTTTACTATAAGCATAGGAAAGGAAAAAGGGCTAGAACTTGGTCAGATAACACCCTTCTGCAGCAAATCACGAACCATTTGTTCGATAATATTTTTCTATGCATAGGGGGATCTATAGGGCCTAGAGTTTACCTTCCACTTGTCATCTTTGAGTTAAATGCCGTAATCCATCAATCTTTGTGGAGGCAAACCCTTGGGCTCTTGAAAAAGGCTTGAAAATTCTTCCAAGATCTTGTCCAATCTATCATCAGGTTGTGGTTCCTCTTTGGAATCTTCATCATCATTTGTAACCCACTTCATTTGAAGTAGTAATCCCAAACCAACTTTTTTCAAGATTTTCCCCACTTGATTATTGGAAATTACTTTGGGAGGTGGGGCTTTTACTCCATTTAATTCTACTCCATTTAATTCAACTCTCTTGCCATTGAGTTTGAAAACCATGGTAAGATCTGTAAAGTCCCACAAGATTTTTCCTAATGAAAGGAGCCAAGCCACCCCAAGGACAACCTTGGTTCCTGCCATGTCTAAGACATTAATATCAGTGAAAAATACAGAATTAGGAAATTTAATTTCCACCTATTGACATAAGCCCGAGCTGTGGATTTTCTGTCCATTTGCTACTGCCACGTTCAGCTAGCTTCTAGATTGGATGGAGATGCCGATTTTCTCGGCAACAACAGTGTTCATAAAATTACGAGTACTGCCAGAATCCACCAGGAAACATACATCAAACTTCTTACTCCCACATTTCCCCATCACCTTCATTGTTTGTGGAACAGGTATTCCATATAAGGCATTGATTAAGATGACATAACCTTCACTGAACTCTTCCAAAACCTTATCCCACCCTTGATCACCTTCTAATTCTTCATTCTCAATTGCTTCTAGGAGAAAAAGTTTCTTGCAACGATGCCCAAGAACAAATTTTTCATCACAGTTGAAGCATAATCCCTTCGCCCTGCAATCCATAAGTTCCATTTGAGAAAGTTTACGAACAGGCATGGGAGGTTTCCCTGGTGCCGTAGAAATGGGTCCTAGAGTTGTTACCGAAGTTGTTCGGCTTATGGATAACCCAGTTTTCCAAGTTGGAGGTCCTCCGTGTCTAAACTCAAAAAGTTTGGCAAGACTCATTGCTGACGATAGAGTTGTTGGTTTATTAGCTTGCACATCCACTCGCAAGGCCTCCTTAAGCCCACTTATAAAACAACTAATCTGTTGTGTGGGTGTTAGTTTGCTTGATTTTAGCAACAAGCAGGAAAACTGGAGTTGGTACTCCTTAACTGAGCCTTCTTGCCTCAGTTATACCATTTCTGCAAAGCTATCCTGGTATAAAGAAGGTTTGAATTTGTTAGTTATCTCATGTACTAGCAAATCTCAAGTGACATGCACACCTTCATTCTCCTCCTTCAGTAGTTGGTACCAGATCAATGCATCTTTCTCAAAATTCCAATAAGCTAACATCACTTTGTCATCATCAGGGGTCTGGTGGTACTCAAAAAATGAAGGAATTTAATGGGAGGATAATAAAGCAAGTTTTGCAGGACCTAATCAGCTAACATATTTTTCTTATCCTCCTGGACAATTATCCGAGGTGTCCTTCCCATTACGCATCCCATCGACCTTATTGTTGAGGCCGACGAACATATTTTGTAGCTGCTGCATCTGGTCCATCAACAAAGTCAATTTTTGATTGACGTCATCTCCACGATCCTGGTGTTGCTTAGCCATGGAACCTGGCTTTGATACCACTTTGGAGCGTGATAGTGAGAGTGAACGGGTGATAAGGCAATTAGACAGTAGTGGGTAGTCCTCCTCCCACCAACGTTGTGTGTTTCGTTTCTTTCCGATTTTGAAACAGAAAAATATAGAGAGAAGGAAAGCACATCTGAGACAAGGAAAAGTCTAAAAATCTTCGTTGCCTTATTTAATTTAATGGGAGGATATTTATATAGAAATGGGTTACCCCTTCCCACGCTAAACACGGAGATATTTTACCCTTCTCCTAAACGGATGGGGCATAAAAGGAAAACATAAAATTTATTCTAACCTCCTTAACGGAGAGAATGACGCAACAACGAAACTTCTGGAATGGAATAACTGTGGCAGCTACTGACATGCACTATTTTGTTGGCAGATGCAGGCTAAGGCCCCTTAGTGACCTCAAATCATCTAGCCGAGGCCCTCCTCCTTCTCACACGTTACACCCTCTCAAGTTACTTTTGACAGCAAGTCGCTGTCGATGACGAGCACTTTCCAAGAACTGCTGCTTCTTAGGCTATACACCACTACTTGGAGTTTCAAACGATATTCTAGCCCTCCCCCGTTCTCGTGGAATTTGACTACAGATCATCCGGAACGTAATTAAACCACAGAACCTTAAACTCGTTTCCCTTGTGGCCGAAGTTAAAACATATGGTGTCCACATAGTACTCGCAAGGAATGGCCTTAACGCTGGTGCCACCCAACACGTTGTTTGGGATAAATTCTATACTTGTGAATTGTTTAAATTTAATTGAAACCCAAGCTTTCTTGTTGATGTTATTGAGGGCGATCATGTTCAGGGGTCGGTGTTAAATGCCTTGGCATTTAAGGTAGTTTTGAACTTGTGTAGAGAAGTTAGGCTTGCTAATGAGGCTTTATGGGTGTTGAGGAAATGAAGGAATTTAATTTGCAGGCTGACACTACGGGTTATAATGTGGTTATAAGGTTGTTTTGCCGAAGGGTTGACATGCCTAAAGCAGAGGACTTGATGAACGAGATGGGTTTAAGTCATCTTTATCCTGATATGATCATATACGTTGTAGTGATTAGGGGATTTAGTAGTGTGGGTATATTAGAGAATGCTTCCGATTGGTTGAGATAAATATGGGATACGAGTGTTTGCCCAACGCTATTCTGTATTCAGCTCTTGTCGATGGAGTTTATCAGTGTGGGAATACAGAAAGTGCATTGGAGTTGTTGGGTGAGATGGAGAAAGAAGGCAAGACTAGCAGCCCAAATGTCGTTACCTATATGTCTGTGATTCAGTGTGTTTGTGAGAAAGGCGAGGCAATAAAGGCATTGAAAATTTTGGATAGGATGAAAACTTTCGGTTGTTCTCCAAATCATGTTACTTATAAGGTGATTGATAAAGTTGTTGCTGAAGGTAGTTGTTTGATAACAAATCTTTATGTAGAGGGGCATGTAGAAGAGGTTTATAGGGTGATTAATAAAGTTGTTGCCGGAGGTAGTGTTTCTTATGGCGATTGCTATAGTTTTTTAATATTGTCTATGTTCAAACTTAAAAAGCTTATTCTTGCAAAATGACAATGTCCTTATCTTGTTTCATCTTAAAATACAAAGCTTGGAAGTGGCAGTCGTCAACCATGACTTAATTGAGCACTAGTATATGTTGATTTTGGTCAAATAAATACTAGCTCTTGCTTTTGTTTGCTCTTTCTAGTTTGTTAACAATGCCATGGGAAACTCTGTTCATCGGAACTTCTTTATTCTTAGAACAAGCCTCGCTATGTAATGCCTCCATTTGGTCATTATATTCTAACTACCTACATCATGTTGCTAATCCCCGTGAATGCAGTCTTTTCCTCCTATGGTTAGTCTCAAACTTAACAGCAATTCATGAGTTAAATTTGTTTCTTTTGCTGTTTCTTTTGGGCGAAACCTTCAAAGACATCATCTGTTTCTACTATTAGTTATTTTGATTGTCAATCTATGATTAACTACATGCTTTATTATTCTCTGTCACCCTATTTTTTCCAACCAGAATTTATTTTCAAAATGTTCTATGCTTACCAGGATAATCTCAAGTTATGGAAAGCTGTGCTTCACATGAAGCCTAAAAAATATGGATTTCAGGTCGACCTATTGATAAACTGTTCCAAGTTCTTACCCACCAAGGTTCCCACCATGAAAAAAAAAAAATTATGTTGTAACAAGCGTACCATCTCTAAGGTGGCAATCAGTCCAGGTCTAAGGTGTGGTTTGGTAAAGGATGATATGTTGGGTCTACATGTTTTGTATTGTTAGACCCACTTACTTTTGGGGGTGGCCAATTGTAGCATAGTTTTTAGGAGGATTGTGTCCTTCCCTCTTCTTCCATTCCAAACGAGTAGAGAGAATTTGGTTGGATGTTCTAGAAGGATTTGTGGGAAATTTATTTCTAATCAATTATTTGCCAACGAAAGTTCGTGTTCTACACTCTTAATTGCCTTCAATGCTTACATTGAATAGTAGCTCAGTGAGTTTGATTGTGAATCCATGATTACCTGCATGCTTTATTGTTCTCCCCATTTAAGGGAGTTTCACCCCTAAAAACTATAACAGAGACCATAGCAGACATGAAATTTGCTGAATTGAAAAATGAATCACTGTATTGTAGAATATGATGAAGGTTGATTCCGGTGTGGTATTATTGTAAAGGAATTTTGTTTAACAATAGTATCAATTTTTTTTTCTTTTTTTCTTTAGTGTGTGTCGTACCTTTTTAATAAAGGTATATTGCATGAGAGCTCTTACATTTACATGTCATTTTTAAATGAGGAGTTGAATAAAGTATCACCATTTATTAAATGTGACATGAACCTTTAAATATTAAGCCCATATTCTCCTATGCTACGTAGAGAGAATGCATATACATCGTTATCCATTTCATAAACGGCCCACTCTACCATTATTAAGCAACATTAGTTCTTATGGGAGATTTCTTTGTTGCCCCTTCATAAATCATCTTTCATAAATCATCTTTGGTTTTTTTGTGCTATTATTATGCTATTATACTTGATGTGCAAGACAAATTCAGTCCTAAAGTTTTTCCATGAATATTCATGGGTTAGCTTTCATTTCAAAAAAGATATCACATTTTTTTATCTCTCTACTAAAAATTTTTGTGAGTTAAGACATTATCTTCCATTACGATGAGTTTCCTTTTTCACAAGATTCTTTAACCATAACCTTAATACGTAAGGCTACCATGTCAACTCCAGTAATACAGTTTGGCAATGTATATGTCCATGGCAGCATCGAAGGTGTAACTTGGCTCCTTTGTATTCCAGCCATATCCTTCTAACAAGTTTCCTTTCAACCTTGAGCTAAGCTCCACGTCGCTCATCATGCACTCTATCAACACGTTATCAATCTTCTTCCTCTTCTTTTCCTTCTTCTCACTCCTCTTGTCCTGTCTCTTCTTTTCATCGGCCTTGGCTCCTTCTCTATGCCCTGTGAAAGCCCTTAACAAGCTCACTTGCTTGTTTTCGTTTTACCCCATATAAACCATCAAGAGCTTTGACGAGCCCAAGCGAAACCATGCTGTGGTCAACTTCACGTGGCCCGTGATTCTGTACCCCAAGAGAATTGTACGGTTGCCTTCCCGCCCGGTAGTGAACTAGCATGAACAGATTATCATGTGGTTGCATTTTGCTGTCAAGGTTGAACTCAAAAGACCAAACAGCCTTTTTCCTTCCTGCCGGTAACTTTTTCTACACTTGAACCAGCGCCCTGCTCGAACCAGCACTGCTATCCTCTGTCTTGCTCAACTTGGTACGTATCACGTTATGAGACTCGTGTAAAGCCTCTTCTGCTAGGTTTGGAGAACCCTCGCGAGTCTGAACTTGAGGCGCTCCTCTAAGTTATCCGGCAAGGCTTCCTTTGCCAAGGCTTCCACCGGCGATCCCACAGTTGCAGGGACCTCGGCTTTATTTTTTTTTTTTTTCTGCGTTCTTTATTTAGATCACAGTCACAAAGGGATGTCAGGGTCAATCCAAGCTACGCGGATTTCGCTAATTTCGCTGATTTCTTCTCTCTTCTTCCTCAAGTTTTCGTTCTCTCTGGGCCGCGGTAGTAGGAGATAGAGGGAGAGAGGGAGGGAGAGAGAGAACACAATCCCTCTTAAATATGGGTTTAGCAGTTTTTCAAAGTACTGTAAAAAGTCTACTTTTCCTTTTTTCAAAGATATTAGAAACACTGTTTTCTTTTTCCTTTTCAGGGATATTAGCGTACTTGGCTGTAAAAAAGCCTGCGGCCTCTCCAAATCCGAGGATATAGGAGGATATCATCATGCATATGATGAAGGCAACCTTTCATGGCTAGCACATTTTTCAACTTTATCCTAAGCTTCCTAGTCCATTTGCAGTTTACTTTTTGAGAAGTTAATAATGTTGGTGTTTTTTTTTTCTTTTTTTCATTTTATGAAATTTTAAAACCTTTAACATGAGCTTTCATTGACCAAATCTGATGTCTGATTTGGCCCTATCGATATATGTAAATTAATGAATATAAAATATTGTGGGATATATCTTTTTTAAATTGCTAAACACTATCATCCAGGTAATATAGGAACTTTAATATAATAACCTAATTTAATCTATGTTATGAGTACAAGTCCAAGATCACAAGCTAATTACCGATACCACACGGACAAGATTTACTAACAATAAATGTTCATTTTTAATCAAAATGATTTAAACACTATACTGAAAATCTTGTTGATGTTCCTAATGCTGCACTATATACCTTTGCAAAAAATTACTTCAAAGATGTTATAATCCTTAAAATATTGCATCTTGAATGGCAGACTATTGCGGAAGTAGAGTCAACAACCATGTTAATGACAAGACGAGCAATACTTGATGCGTTTTCACTAGATGATGCTAATAAAGTGGTACGTGGAAATTGGCTTCAAGCCATTGAGTAACACCGTCTGCAGTATTCTAGAACTTCCAACTTCCATGATTGAGGACACTCTAGATATTGGTTCCTTTGTGGGTGTCAACACATGATATCTTGCTCAACTTTTATATGTACAAGGTCTAAATTTGTCACCATACTTTCTTGATATAGCTCAATTTAAGAAAAAAGAAAAGATCCACAAGAGAGAATCCTATAAGCTGGATTCATGCAACTGGAGAAGAATCCAGCTTACCTTCCAACTCATTTGACATTGTATCCATTGCTTATGTGGTTGCGGCAAAATGGTGTCTTAAGCAATGAAATGAAAGGAAAGTCATGTAAATGGATCTTTTGGTGTAGAGGAGCTGAATTTCTTACTTATGCTTCCTTCATTCTCCTTCCAATTGTAGTCTTACAGCACATTAACAACTTTAAAATATGATATTTTTTTTTACATTATGCAAAGTGCTACTCTAAAGTAGTTAATTTATTGCTTGTTATGTGTTTTGACATTGGATAGTTGAATGTCAAACCTCAACTTAGTAGATGAATAAAGCATCATTACTTGCTGAAATAGTTAGTCACCTAAAAGAACTAAATAAGAGAGCAAAAAGTATCATAGTTCAAGTAAAGACTAAAGTAATCAATTTACCAAATACTTGTTTTTTAACTGTAAATTTTGTGAATCACAACACTTCACCCTAGGAGGCCAACCTCTAAGTAAGAGGCAAAATCTTTTGTTATTACATATGTTGTATCATCATGTAAATATAAAAGCATAACATTGTAATGATGAAGATGGTGGAACAAGCCATTATTGAAACCTCTAACAATATATGAGCAGTATAGTTTAACCGTTTCAACAAGTTTTCACAATACATTCTATTACCATGTAAATAAGAAAGACTAACACTATAATGACAAAGATTATGAAACAAGCAATCATTGAAACCTCTAACAACATATGAGCAGTATAGTTTAACCGCTTCAACAACTTTTTATAATCTTTTGATAGAAAAGCTTTTTTAACTCGGTCACCAACAATGGGCATAGCACATATTAATAGCCAAAACATAGATAAATTCCTCCACTGCAAAGGTTTTATAACTTGGTCACCAACAACACACGTAATATAGATTAATAGCTGCAAAATGGATAAATTCCTCGGCTGCAAAAGTTTTATAACTTAGTCACCAATAGAAAAATAAAATTTATGCCAAAAAAGTGAAGATAAACTAGATAGAAACTTGTTAGACAACAAAAGCTAAAATAATTAACTCTAAAAGAAACCAATAGTAAGAGTAAGGATCACCTTGACAACAATATCAAAAATCATTTTAGCAAGATAATCCCTTAACTTCCAAGCTTGAATGGATGCCTAAATAAAAGAAATGAGAAGTTTAGTTTTATTAACTACATATAGAGAAGTGACATCTTAGCCATTAGTTGATAACAATATTAAAGAACTAACAATTAGGTATTCACTAATTAGATATAGAGAATATATTCTATATTATCATGTAATAATCCTACATAAAATAACAATAGAAAGCCTTATTATTATATAATTGGATATTGCATCCAAACCCATGAATCAGTAAAACAATTCCAGCAACTAAAATGATCGATTAGTCCCATGTTTTTCTTGTCAATAATCTAGATGTAGAAATCAAAACTTCAAAATACATTCTTTACTCTAAATTTAATACATTAAAGCTATGTACAAAGATCCAAATCCCCCTTTAGAATTACAACCAATGAATATAAATTGCACAAATCCAACCAATTAGTTACTTACTTATTTCTTTGAAAACAAAGGAAACAAACCCCACTCTTGTCATGATTTTGGATATTTTCAAGAGAAAGCAGTAAATAATAGAAAGGAATTAAAATGAATAATTGCTCTTATTAGGAATAAAGGTTATAATCTACACTAAATTACTAAACAATTCCAATAACCACTTGAATGCTAAAACTACTAAAGCCTCATTAAGAGAATGACTTACTACTTCAATATGAATTACAAAGATTATTGTCTTATTATTCTTGGAATTCTAAATATTGATTTCTAGTTGCCTTACTCCTTATCCCCTAAGCCTCCTTATCCAGAATCTCAGTACCAATCCTTCTCTAATTAGAACTCTATTTTATCTCTAATTAATTAAAATATTTACATAGTTCTTATCTTAAACCTTTTAGAACCCTATATTATCTTCATGGGGAATTATATCCTATCTTGATATCTTCGGCTATTCTTAAATAATGACATCCCTCCTCTCACTTCGTAGTGCATTTGAACAGAATATTACACGATATAGCCAATGAAAACCAACACAAAATTAGACAGAATCAGGGATCAGAATCAAATACCTCCTCGTGGCAATCAAGCTTCACATCCTCCTTTTCGAAGACCTTCGTCTCCAAGTGAGGCAAAGCCAGAGGCTTGATCGAAAACAATTTCGTCCTCCGTGAACACCAATCAGCGCTGATTCTACCAATACTAACTCTAGAATCCTTCCTTTCAAAATAGCGACTGAGGCGTTGTCGTTCAAACTTTGGGGTTTTAAGGATGCTCCGCTCAAACAAGTAATTTACAGAACAAGACGTCATTTGGGAGCAGAAAAAGGACTGGCGCCTTGGAAGGAGGAAGGAGGAAATCATCTCACTTTTCTTGTGTAAGTGTTTCTATTCACACTTAGGGTTTAGTTATTAAAAGAAGAAGGCAAAGACGTAGCTGTTAGGGGTGCGCAGACGGAATTCTGACAACTTGGTTAGGGAGGTAAATCTAACGTTATGAACATTTACTGCAGGGTACCATAAAACGAGTGTTTTGTACTAGGAAAGGAATTTGTTAATCAAAGTGAAATTTTTTATGTTAATCATAGTCCATATTCTTAACAACTACTAAACGGTAGACACCGTCGCAGCACGCTGGAAAAAGCCCAGATTCATCTCCTAATCAAGACGCCCAAAGCGGAAATCGAAAGGTCTTCTTCAAAACAAGACCGCGACGTACAAGGGGAGATTTTTCCCTCCTTAAACCGTCGAATCTCCCCTCAACAGAGCAGGAAAAATCTTCATCAGTCATGAACGGAAAATCCTCCACGATTTCGTCAGAGAAATTTCTTCCCAACGATCACGCACTTCTTGCCTTAGAGAAACGAGCAGATCCTCCGTCCTGAAATGGGAATTACGAGAGCCTTTGTCCAATTTGTTTTGGATACTTTTTCTTCCCTTGTTTATAACCCTAGATTAGGCCTATAAAATGTTATTTTGCACATCTTGATTGAGCAAAGAACGAACCTTTTCAGTACAATTCTCGATTTCTATCTCACATCTCAGAGGACATGTTATTAAAAGCCATTTGGTATCGCCCTTGAAGGTGAATTCTTCATTATGTCTATCTTTTTAAGCCAATAAATGCATTCACAGTTGTACCACTAAAGTGGTTGGCCCTCAATAAAAGGATTCTTAAATTTGAAAAAAACTCCCGGGTCGTCGGTATGAATTGAACATAAATTTTTGTAGTGATCCGATAAGATTATTTCCTTGCAAGTATAGGTGATCAACTGGTTGTAGATTCAAGCAAGGACATAATGATCCAGAAAATGATTTATGAGAAAGTTATAATGATTCAATTGAACCTAACTCACAAGGAATATGACAATGAAAGAAATTGTCACTTATGACAAGAAGATTTGAACTTCTTGTATTTCCAATCCATGTAGGAATCTTTCTTATCATCATCAATTAACTTGTGACAAAGATGCTTGTGTAGGACCTGTGAGCCTATTGTTATTCAACTTAATAATACTTAGGCGGCATCTTTATAGAACCACTTCTTTGGTAACTCTCCTGAAATATTATTAAAGAAAATCTCCTAAGAACGTTCTTAGTACTTGAGGATAGGAGATAAGCTTTCAAATCATTTCTAAAAAGACTAAAAATTTTTACTTGGAAGTTAATTTTCTAGGATTATTTTGAAGTTTCCCATCTAGTGATTGTTTGAAACATCATTAATGATATATGGTGGCAAATTGAATTTGCCTACAAAAGAATTGTTTCTAAGTCTTAGCAATTGTAGTCTTGTATTTCATGTTGTAACATTTATCTTAGACGCAATATCTTTGGTTTAAATATTTTTTTGTTCCACATATTATGTTAGACTATTACACATTTATAACCTTGCTTTAATGTAGAACCAATACTGCACTCAATAGGCCAGGGGTGGGAACACTTAAGAGGGATAATTGATGATCATTCTACTCACATAAGCTCTATGTCATTCTTCCCATTTTCATTAAAACTCTCTCACCTTCTCTTCCAACAAACCTTTTAGCACCTTGATCCTAGTTAAATGTTAACTTAGTTTTGTGCTATTAGTTGAGCACCATACATACTTACTACAAGTATGTTATAATATGCACCTTATCATCCTCCAATGTGTTGTGAAGTGTATATCATACATATATGATTTCATTCAAGTCTTTTCTATTTTATTTGGATTAGAATTGTTGTATTATAACAGAAACTCAAGAATAGATTTAATATATAGACAAACATGCACTTTCATACGTAGGGTCTTCCGGATTCTTAATAATCCTCTCGTTATTGTTTTTATTAATCAATGAAAATGTGAATCTCAATCATTAGCAAGTAAGATTAAAATTTGTGAGCAAAAAGTGAGCATATGAATAGTAGTAAAATATATTAGAAAACTGCAATTTTTTTATCCTTCTATATTCCCTTTTTTGGGAACAAGAAATGGGGTTCTATCATTTCATAGTGGGATCTGCGAATTATTGCAAACTGAATTGGATTTGAATTAGTGTAGACATATCGCCAATGAATTTACAATCTAGCTTATTGATATTCCATTGTCGACTTCCTTCTGTAGTACCCTAGCTCCAGAGGGATTCGAGCCCTCTCCCTACGTCCTTGAAAGATCTTTCCCTCTTTCATGATTCCTTAGAATCTTTTAATTCCTACTTTTATTCATGAATCATTCATTCTAATCATATAACTTTTTAATATAATATTTATTAATATTTAATGAAAATAATTCGAAACATTATCAAAAATACATGAAAACATAATTTTGAAAACTTGGGAAGTAGATGGAAAACAAGTTATTGAAAATTATTTTTTTTTATAAAAATATGAAATAAAAAAATTTGGGAAAACAAGTAAAATAAATGTTTTTATCAATGATTCTAGGAAATGCCTTAGATCTACAGTGAATCGGTAAATATATGTACCAATCAAATCGAATTTGGTTATGATTAGGGTCAATTCAATTAGGGTTGGATTAAAAAATATTTATTGCATTTTAATTTATTTAATCTAATCTTACTAAACCATTTTTTTATTTTATACAAACTACATAATTTAATTTATGGTTCTTGAATGGTTTGCTAGTTGGATAAGATATATATGTATAATAAACTTTATCTATGTACATATATATAACATATACGTCAGAATAGGTTTAATGACTTATTCAGTAATTAAATTTAAAAAGTGGACCCTTTTAACTTAGTATTAGAGTATTGCCATGATAAGGCATAAGTCATAAAACCTTGGTCATATCATTGTATTTTTATTTTGAGGGAGAATAGAGATCTTGCCTATATTCATACCAAAGAAGTAACAAACTCTATTTTTAAATTAAATAATTTAGTGATAAAAAGCTATCATTATAATGAAAACTTTTATAGTAATTCTAGTTATAAAATATAAAATGTGTTTACTTATTTAATATTTTTAATTTTTTAATACTTATTATTCTAATAACAGTATTAAAAATAATTAGAATAATAAAGGGAATAACAAAAAATCGTCTCCTTGGGTAAAAATTATTCCAATAAAATCCATTCCAAAGATTATAAAATAGATAGTAGAAAAAAAAAAGAGTAAATGGACGCAACCTATTGAATAATGAATATATCCATTATGCTGACATTAAAATTAGATGAAGATGGATTTTTTACTTATTTATTTATTTCAGTTTCATATTTCTTTGAGCACTATAAGTATTTGTCAGTATTATTATTATTAATATTTCATTCTTCTACTAAAAAAGGCTATTAGAAGTCACAACATATGAGTTGTTTTAAATATCTTTTTTTTCTTTTAATTCCCAAACACAAGAGATGATTAATTAACTATTTAATATCCAATAAGAATTATATGATTATAATATAATTTATGAGATCATCAATTTATGTACCAAATATTTTCATACTAATACATGTGATTTTTTTTTCTGACAAGATGAAAATTATTTTTAAAATTTTTTTATTATAATATTTGCATTCAACTCACAGATAGAAAGTGTTAGACCCCAAACCCTACCATCAAGGTCCTCACTAGCTCATCGCTTAAACTAGCTAGCTAGCAACAAGGGGATGGAGACGGGATGTGTCAAAGAGACTTTCATTTATAGTCTTTTATTTTTTGTTGTTGAATAAAATATAGAATAAATAAAAAAATTCATTCTTCTTAGTTTTTACATATAAAAGTAAATAGAAATCTATATTTCAAGTTCATTATTTTGTTTGAACCTTGACAAGATATACTTTTGAGTTTTATATTCATATGAAAGAATCAAAGAAACAAAAAGAATTTATAATATGCAAATACACAAGTAGTTTGAGAATGCATGTTGACACAAAAAGAATGAGATTAGTTGATGGAACAAGAAAAATATGTATGGGGATCATTTGGTATTAAGAAAAGGAATCATTAGAAATTCATCTATTTGATTGATAGTCGTAAGATAAGGCATTCAAAGTTCATGTGATTATTAGGACTAGGAAAGAATAACTAAATTGAGCTCATGGATTTACCTTAACAAGTTAGATAATAATAAATGATTTGTATACTTGAGACCCACTAGAAAGAAGGGAAAGGGAAATGTACACGAACTTATACATAAATGATAAAAGCCTCTTGAATGCCTCTAAAATGATATAAGGTAATAGAAAATGGTTGTAGTAGTTGAATAGGAGGATGACTATGACTATAGCTCTTGGTAAGTTTACCAAAGATGAAAATAATTTATTTTATATTATGGATGACTAGTTACAAAGGGAGTGTTTCCTTTTTTGTAGGTTGATTTGGTTTGTTGCTGATTTTTTGTGCTTATTTTGGCTTGGAGGTGGGTTTGTAGGTACAACTTTTGTAACTTCATATTACACACACAAAAAGAGATGCAGAATTCTTTCTCACCATTATATGCCTACATTCAAACATTAATGATGAAAACCAAATAAATAGAAAGGATGAAACTTAAAAGGTCTATATCTATGATGCATATAAGATTATGGATAAATTAATACTCAAACTTGTGTGAAAAACGAGAATCTCACATTGAAAATTAAGATCTTTAATATTAAACATAAATTAAAAAATGACATTTCAACTATTGAGTTATCTTTTTTGGGTTAAGCCTTTAGGCCTGTTAACTTGGTATCAGAATCACCAGCTAGAGTCCCACTTTAAACCAAATATAACAATCCTTTAACATACTTAAGATAGAAAATACAATCAAGAGTCATAATTTTTTTTTTTTTTGAACAGGGGCAGTACCTAACATATTTTATTAATAATGGCTGAAAGACCATACCTTGATAAGAACCATACTAGAAATGAGATAAGGTATGATACACATTCAACCGGAGAAAAGCCTCCATTGTAAAAGAGGAGGCTTGGTTTAACGACTCAGCCGGTGAAAATGGTTGTCCGGCGAAAGCCAACCTTCTTCTAGACTTGAAATTTGGGACTGCTGGGCTCTCCCCAAAACATGGCCGGGAGCCCACGCTGCGGGGCTGGGAAGGGGCAATGCTAAATCTCACTTTGGGATCATCCCACCATCCACCCGCGTATAGAAATCAGCAAACCCCAAGCAAAGAGGCTTGTCAAATCACTTAAAAATCACATCCCCCACCATACCCCACCCTACACAAACGAAAAAAAAAATGTCCACCTTCAGAAAAATAACTTATGACCGGTCATTTGTATCGAAATAAAGACTGCTCTTCTTCTGCACCGTACCTGAAATTAGTTACTAAATGGTGGTCAAAATGAGCATCTCTAGCTTGGCTAGCTCATTGCCAGGACAAGCATGAACTCCGTTGCCAAATGGCATGGAAGTATTGGGTTTTGGAGCTATCTGCGGTTGCCCTCACCTAAAATAATTGATATCTATCTTCAACAGACTTGCTTCCTTTTACTAAAAACGAGTGACTTGCGTGATAATAAAAAGAATTGTAGCCATTGCAAGTAAAGTTTGATTCGGCCAGCCTCCAAGTATTCTTTTGTATCCCTGAACCAAGGCTCATTGTACGTAATTTTGATAATAAATGCTTCAAAAGTTGCATAGTAAGTTAGCTTCCTTAGTGACTCCGAGCATTTTATGCTCTTTGCCTGTGTGGCTTCATCAATCTTCAATGTAACAGCTCCATTACTCGGCAACTAATGCCCGTTCTCCATTACCATTAAAACTTTCCAATTAGTTCTTGTCATTTAAGGAACTTTCTAGCTTTCGGAAACAAAAGAACTTTGTAGTTGCTCTAGGAGGAAGAAGAAAGTTTGCTTGTATTTATTTGAAAGAATATTCTCCGTGGGGATTGCTTGTGGTCGAAGTTCTAATTTAGTGCTAACATGTAGGATCTGGTGTTATCAAAAGTGAGGCAGCATCGTAGAGAACAAATTGAGCACATCTTATTGTCCTCACTGTGTCTATACATCTTGTGTTTCTTCTTTAACTAATGTGGTCTCTCTCTACCTCTAATTTGGAATCCTTTGATTTTGAAATTGCAGCTAGGTATGCAAAATTTGGCTTTTCTATTTGTTTTTCTTTTCTTATTTAATGGAACTTTAATGCATAAAATTTACTCCACAAAATTATACAAATCAATCATTAACTTTTTGTTATTGACGTTGTTTTTTTATAGAGAATTACAAATTAGAATTGTTGAGTTTCATCAAATACTCGCCCAGGGGTTTTGGCTTACCACTAAGCCAAAGGAACTCACCCGTGCAATTAGAAATTGCCCTAGGCTTAAAAAATGGATGTGATTTTGTGTGTTGATTCAATCCTTTCTATTGGATTATTGGGTAGAAAACCTAGGTTTTGGTTGGTGACTTACTATATACTTCCTTATCTTTCACTTTCTATATATTTATAAACGAAAAAATTACCCTCACATCCCCACCAATGTGAAGGAATGTTATATGATACATTAACAATGGAGGTGGTCCAGTAGACAGGAGATAAGATTTTACTTTGCATGCCAACTTTTTCCTTTTTCAGGCCAGAACTCCTCTAGAGAGAAAAAATAAAAGCATGAACATCAGGAAGGGTGCAAACAACTATGAGTGAAGAAACCTAGTGTCTATGAGAAAAACGCACTGACGCTATAAGAGCCTCACATTGAACCATTTTGTTAGTGAAACAATTTACCTTTGCAAATTTGAAATAAGCCAGGGATGTGCTTATCTTGAATGCTTGAATGTAAATGTTAGGCATGGAACAATTTGCTCTGGGAATTTGAAGGAGCTAGGGACTGTCCCTCTTATGATGATTAGACAAAATCACAGTCAGACACGAGAGAAGAGAAACTGCTTCTCCCATGGTCGCACAGTAAGAACTTGACCCATTCTGCATCAAGTGACCCACACAACAAGAAGTTGGCCCATGTTGGCCCAAAAGGTCAAGTATTTTACCCTGTCACTGGTGTGAAAGAGGTTAGCACCGATATTCAAATTTTAAGACATTAGCTCTAACAATGGTCCATCCTCGTCTGGAACCACTTTATGTAAAACTTTTGCATTTCTTTCTTACCAAATTAATTGTAAGCCATGTAACTGCTGTAACAATTAGCTCCCGAAAAATTCTAGTGCGTAAAATATTTTCTTGTTCATTGACATGAATTTTTTCTTGTTCATTGTAGTCTATAAGCACCTGCTTGCAAATTAGGCATGAAAGGTCTCCAACGATTCTTATTGAACAAAATGCTTTTCACAGGAAAAGCTTTTCAAGCAACTATCCATAAAATGATTAAACTGGAAATTCCATTCGCTTCCAAATAACTAAGCGTTAAACTGGGCATTCCTTTAACTTTGAACTCACTTTGGGACTTCGGCCACTCTACGTGGGTATCACTTTAACCGCACTTCGAGGCATATCAGGTTCCCCACCAAGTTTGGCTGCTGCAAGATTCGCAAGTAGGCAAACTTCACACAACTTAGGCTCATTCTAGCAGAAGTTTAACTAAGGAAGTTCAAGTTTTCTCTCAGCAAGATAAACAAACAGAAGGCAGCAACTTGTTTAAACCCCCCAAACCTCCCCAGCCAACGGAAAGGGCCTTGTCGCAATGGCTCAATTTCACTCGTGGTTCAATTCTTTAATTTTTTGTTTGGATTGTGATCTTTTTCTCATCCATGAGTACCTAGAGAATCAAAGCGCACTCGTTATAGTCTCCAACATCAACAGAAAGAAGGTCAATAGGAGAATGAACTTCAACATAATGATTAAAAGGCAGCAACTTAAAATAAATCACAAATGTCTAAAATGAAAAGTCAAAACAAAATAAATCCAAAAAAAAAAAAAGTTGTAGGGAAAGAGATATACGTGAAGTATTGTGAGTAATTGAAGAGATGAGGCAGCTTTGAAGTCACCCAATTTCTACGTCTTCACAGAGCTTCCTCAATAAAAAGAGACCTACAATACCATCTCTGTAACTGAAGAAATTAAAAGAGGACCAATATTTTTAGTAGCAATGCAGGATAATGACTTTTCTCAGACAATATGTCCAGAAATATTTAATTTCTCAAACACTCATTCCTATTACCTTTCAGATGCCAAGTTGCTTTGATAGTGGGAATCCAAAGCTTGCATTGAGATTTTTTTTTTTTTCTTATGATCAATCATTATCTTTAAGGTTGTGTTACAGAATAAACAGAGTATTAGCCAACAGAAATAGATTGCATTCTTTGATCATGAAAGCTGATTTATATAAAAATTCAAAAAATAGAAATCTTAATATTTAGACACTTATGTTATTTATTTGATCTTTCCATCAATTTAGGCGTTCTGTGAACTCCAAATTTTCCCTTTTTTTCAGCACTGTGATAGAGTTCTTTAAAGGACCTATAGAGTATTATGTCCTTTGAGAGGCGAGATAGAAATCTGAGAATTGTACTAAAAAAGTTAGCTCTTTGCATAATCATAATGTGCAAAATAACATTACATTTTATAGGACAAATCTAGGGTTATAAACAAGGAAAGAAAAAGGATCCAAAACAAGGTGGAAAAGGGCTGTAAGGCAGTATCTGCTGGTTTGTGTAAGGCAGAAAGCGCGTGACCGTCGGGAAGAAATTTCCCAGACGACATCGTAGAGGATTTACCGTTTACGACTGATGAAGATTTCTCCTGTTCGGTTGAGGGGAAAGTCGACGGTTTAAGGAGGGAAAAATTGTTGGGTATTGGATATGGGATGGAAGAGGAACAAACGTATGAAAGAAAATTGGGAAAATGAGGAGGTAAGGTTGGTTGAGGCAAAACGTCAAACACGTGGTAGGCAGAAAGCTGGACACTGGAAAACAGCTTTAAATGGAAAAGCGAAATTGTTCCTTTTATACAACTAAGCAAGATTACAAAGGGACACAACAAAGGAAATTCAAGAGAGTTGCAATCTCTTGAATACACAAGGACGAACTAACTCATACAACAACACTTTGAGGGAAAGGACAAGACTCACGGTTTGAGCAACAAAGGAAACAACTTGGAACTGCCGTTCCTGGAGAACTCTTGCTGGAGGACTCCGTTCACTCTCTTGCTTGACTGTTTTCTCTCTCTACAGTGCTGCTCCTCCATGTTCTCCATTGTATATATAGCTTCATAAGGTCGGTGCTTCCTTGTTCTTTAGCAAATACGGACTTCAAGCTTGTGGTTTGGAGAAAGTTTGGTATCAGAGATCTTTTCCTGGTGTCAGAAGATAATTTTCCGGTGAAGAAGAAGCCTCTAGTGTTTTCCAGTTTGTTCTGTACATTTCCGTCATCGGGAAAATGGAGAAGTGAGAAAATGATGAATAGCATGTTCTGTACATTTCCCAGATAATGGAGGAGTAAGAAAATGATGAATAGCATTCGTGGGTCACTTACCTTTTAGGCTTTTCTTTCTTATTTGGGCTGAGCAAGTTTAAACCCAACAAAAATATTCCCTTGTACGTCGCGGTCTTGTTTTGGAGAAGACCTTGCGATTTCCGTTTTGGGCGTCTTGATGAGGTGAATGTTGTGATTTGTCATAATTAATGGGGATAATAATGTCTTGTTCATCCCTTATGTATTTAGAATTGAAATAGGTGACGAGGACAATATTGTAATCTTCTCCTTAGATTTATTTTTAAGGTTTTGTGTATGGTTGCATGGAATTGGCTTGGTGGCTTAAAAGTCTTACGGCTCAAAGCCTTGTATGACTTAGTTGTGCCTTAATGTGTGAAAGATTGGTGTTGGATACTTATAGTCCCTAAATTGTAAAGAAAGCCAATGTTAGAGTTATTGTAAAGATCTTATAAGCAACCAAGAGCCCAATAACAGTCAGATTAAGAGAGTGTGTATTGTGTGTCTTTATTGCTTAATTTGTGTGTCAATTGATGTGCCATGCAATGTTTTTGCCCCAACAATGAATCTAGGCCTCTTCTAGAATGCCATGAAAAGAAAAAGTCTTTAAAGGGACAGGTTACATACACATGTCGTTAATGCATTCTTTTGTGTTACTCAACTTTGGAAAGACACATACTCTTATCTCTATGGATTTGGGTTGGAAATCACCTAGAATGGCATGCTATCACCGTTTTTCAAAGGGTACCTCTTTAAGTTATATGAAAAGAAAGCACTTTATATGAGTTTCCCAAATAAAACATTTTTAACACATTTGAATTTACTTTCTATATTGTAAATAAAATATGGATAACAAAAGTGCATAACTTACCTTCCCACGCTCCAAAAATGCAGAGTTTTTGCAATTGCTAAAACGACGTGCAAGTTATGTAAACTGGTTAAAATGACTTGACGATGATGCACTTTTAAACGTCTTTGAAAAGACACAAACTCTTATGTATAAGAATTCGTGCTAGAAATCATCTAAAATGAAAATGCCATTTGGTCCCATCAAGCACGGCAACTCGTTTTAAAGCTTTCCAAATGGGAGCATTTTATATGAGTTTCTAAAACCAAGCATTTTTAACGCATTTCAATTCACTTTATCCCTTGCAAATAAAGCCTTGATTACAAGAGTACATAAATACCTTGCCACGTGCTAAAAATGCAGGACTTTAACAATTGCAAAAACGAAATGCAGGTAACATGCACCCGTTAAAACGAGATGTCGTTGATGCATATTTTTGTGTCATTCGACTCTAAAAGGACACATACTCTTATCTATATGGAATTTTGTTAGAAATCATCTGAAATGGCATGCCATTGAGTCCCCTAAAAGATGACAACTCGTTTCACCGTTTTTCAAAGGGGTAACCCTTTAAGCTCCTTGGAAAGAAGGCATTTTATATGAACTTCCAAACCAACCATTTTTAACACATTTCTATTTATTTTCTTCACTGGAAATAAATGCTGGATTATGGCACTACATAACTCAGCCTTTGTAGGTTTCATTTAATTTTTAAATTTGATTTTTGTATTTCAAATTTTGAATTTGTTTTTTTGAGTTTAATTTTTGTAAATCAATTTTATTTAATTTTTGAATTTATTAGCTAATGTATATAAATAGAGAGAGGTGTAAAAATTCATTCTAAGGAAAAAAATTTATTCAACAAAAGTCACATTTGTTTATTCGCTGTTCTTTTTCTCTCTTTTCTTATTTCATTGTTTTGGCGAGTTTTTCATTCAGATGCTAAATTTTAACTAAAACACTTGGACAAGGAAGGTGCGTTCGTTACCTCTTTCCTCCTCCCTCAGTGTCAATGCTTTTTCTGATCCCAAATGACGACTTCTTTTGTAAACTTGTTTGAGCCGGGCATCTTCAAAACCATAAAGCTCGAACGTCAACGCCTTAGACCGCTATTTTGAAAGAAAGGATTTTAGAGTTAGTATTCGTAGAATCAGCACTGATTGGCGTGCTGGGAGCGCGAGATTGGTTTCGATCAGGCCTATGGCATCGCTTGACTTCGAGATGGAGGTCTTGGAAAAGCAGAATGTCAAGCTTGATGGCCACAAGGAGGTATTTGATTCTGATCCTGATTTTCTCTACTTATATGCTGGTTTTCATTGACTATGGTGTTATTTTTGTTAAATACAAAATGTTGTGAGAGAAGGGAGGGATTTGTATCTTTTACGTTCGGAAGTGTTCAAAGGGATTAAGCAGATTGGTTTTATTGGTCGGAATTTCCAGGTTGATATGTTGCTCTCAATCCTAACTTTTAATTAAGTAAATAATTAATTGGTCAGATGTGCCCAATTTTTGTTCATTCTTTACAATTTTAAAGAAGGAATGTGGATCATTGTGCCTAATATTAACATATTACATTTAGAGTAAAGAATGTATGATGAAATTTTGACTTGTACATTTAGATTATTGATGAGAAAAAAACTAGGACTAATAGATCATTTTAATTTTTCTGTTTTAGATGTTACATTCTATCTTAGTTTCTTATTAATTGAAGCTAGCTTTATAAGTAATTTGGATAGTAAATACAACTTTATGAGTTATTTTGAAATAGTCATGTGGATATGACCATCACTTTCATTAACTCAAAAACAATGGACTTAGCATAAGTGTATCAATCTCCACCACTAAAAATCTTGATTGTTAGGATTTGTATCCCATGGAGTCTCAATACAACATGATATTAGTACATTATCATAATTACATTACTTTAATGTTGTTATAACAATAAGGAGAGTGTTAATCAATATCTGCACTATTATTCCAACATCCACTTAAGGATCCTAATCTCACTTAGTGAAGAACATGAAATCCACAAGCACCATCACAATCTACTCACTTAATGTTGATAATCTACCTATTGAATAAAGGACTAATCATTTGGGATGTCATCAAAATGTAAACAAAAAATTGTTAATTTTGATAATAAGAATAGATGTATAGCATACTATCTCATGAGTTGTACCTATTTTGTCCTCTACAACTAAATTACCATCTCCAATCCATGAGAGAATGCCTTCCCCCCCAACTAATAGCATAGGCTAGTCTTGGTTGAATTCTCCTGTCAAATTAGCCATAACTTTTTAGTGAGTACTTAAAATTGAAAACTTAATTGCATCAATTAAAATAAACAATGGCAGTGAAAGCCATTGGAAGAGAAACTATAGAAACTTTATGTCCTCAATTTCTCTTTTTCATTTTCTTTGGAGAAACAAAATATAACCTATATTTGGTGAAGGAAGGTTTATTTATTGAGAAAATGGTGACAACACCATTGATGCTTTCAATTTTATTAACTAGTTTCAAGATAGTAACCACAAAGGAGGCTTACCAGATACTCCAAGTCTTACATGCCATGAATAATAACACATACATCCCCCACTAATTTTTTTTTTTTTTTTTGGTGAAAGGTCAAATTATATATCACCTGTAAAAAAATTTACAAAATTGTTCGATTACAAAATATCATCTAAGCTCAAATATTGCAGTTGGCAAATTCCAAAGCACTTGTAAAAATTTATTACAATTTGTAAGCTTGACTCTTCTGGTAGATGAAATCTTACCTCTCACATCATTCTTGATTTTAGCAATAATGGTTGAGTTTTATAGACTTGTATTGCTGAATCTTCTTCTATTCCTTTCGCTCTAAATGTGATACAATACAGCCTTGAAAGATATACTAAGCAAAGTAGTTGCAAAACTCTTCCTCTTAACAGTCTTGATCATCCAACATATTTCAGCTCTCCAGTGTTCAATTCTTCGAGTTAATCCATTCATGCCTAACAAAACCTTCCAGATGTAGTTTATGAACTTGCACTTAAAAAATAAATGTTCATGTGATTCTTCTTCTTGACAGAGGTTGCATTGTAGATCCATTGAACTATTCCATTTAGCCACCCGATTTGCTGTAGATAGTTTGTCTCTTAAAATGATCCAACATATAAAATTATGCTTCGGTACTCCTTTCCAAACAAGTGTTGCCCATTTGGAATCTTCTCTGTTCTCTCTTAGTGCTACATAACTTTTGGCAATATTGTATTTTGAGTCCATCACTAGTTGTATGAGTTTACTTCTTACTTGTAAAATATTTCTAAAACTCCAAGCTAGTGATCCTTTCATCTCAACTTCTAATACATTCATTTTCTTCAAATTTTCTGTTATCATCTATTTAACCCATAAGGAGTTTGAATTGGGGTGCACAAGAGACCATAGGAGTTTTCCAATTGCCGCCTTATTCCAAGTGTGAATGTCTATCAAACCTAGTTCTCCAGAAATTTTAGGCCAACAAACTTCTTTCCATGCCACTTTCATTACACATCGTCCATTAGATTTACCTGTCCAAAGGAAAGTTCTAATCCTTTTTTCAATTTCATAAAGGGTCTGTTTTGGTAGTAGAAAAATTTGCATCCAATATGTTTGCAATGAGAATAGAACACTTTTTGCTAGATGCAGTCTCCCCTCATAACTAATATGCTTAGACTCCCAACCTTCAATTCTTCTCAATATCTTTTTTGTTAGGATAGTACACTCTAGGTTGGAAAGAAGTTTGCTGGCCTAAAATTTCTTTTAGTAATCAATGACACTCCTAAGTATTTTATGGGAAGTTGGCCTTCTTGGATAGGAATATGATCAAGTATTAGAGCCTTTTCCTGTTCAAACAAGCCTGAAAAGAAAATTTGACACTTCTCTAGATGCATCTTCAAACCTGTTATATTTTCAAACTCTTGCATAGCATCTAGTAAACACAATATGGACTCAATATCTCCATGAGCAAACAAAAAGAGATCATCAGCAAAGCATAAATGAGTGATCTTTTCTTTAGCGCATTTCCAGTGAAATTTAAACATTCCAAAAGATACTTTATTTTGTATAATTCTGTTAAGAATCTCCATCACAATAACAAAGAGAAAAGGAAAGAGAGGGTTTCCTTGTCTAAGTCCCTTTGCCCCCCTAAAAAAACTTGTATGAGAGCCATTGATATTCACAGAATATCCCACAGTAATGATGCAGCTTTCAATCAGCAATCTAAATTTGTCTAGGAACTTCAAAACTTTCAGAGTATTTAGGATTGCATTCTAGTCTATTGAATCATATGCTTTCATAATATCAACCTTAATTGCCACCCTTTTCCCATGAATATCTTTGTGATAATTGTGCATTAACTCTTGACACAACAAAATATTTTCCTTAATGTTCCTTCCTGGCACAAAAGCTGTCTGATAAGGATGTATGAAATGAGGCAAAACTAAACTTAATCTTCCTGCCACAATTTTAGATATGATCTTGTACAACACATTGCAATAAGATATTGGTCTAAAATCTTTCATATTGATGGCATTAATTTTCTTAAGGATAAGAGAGATTACTGTTGAATTTATGTTTCGCAGTAGCTGTCTCCTTTGAAAGAAAGCTATTATTGCATCTTCTATGTCACTCCCTATAATACTCCACGCTTTCTTAAAGAAGAAGCTATTATATCTATCAGGACCTGGAACTTTGTAATCACCAAAAGTATTAAGGACCTTTTATATATCTTCTCTTTGAACGTCTGCTATAAGGCTTCTCTTTATCTCTTCTGGAATTTCTATAGGAAATAACTCTCTTAATCTTGTTTCTGATGGTTGAAGTTGGTTTGCCCTCCCTAACAAGTTTTGATAGTAACTTAGAATTTTGTTCCTTATCATTTGAGGATCTTCAGTAAGTTGCCCATCATCTAATTCCAGCTTGACAATGTGATTTTTTGTTCTCCTCTTCATCATGCTTCTGAAAAAGACTTTACTATTACAATCTCCCTCTTTCAACCAATTATTCCTTGATTTTTGCTTCAGAAGTATTTCTTCATGCTTGCTATGTATTAATAACTTTTCTAACCACTCCTTTTCTTCATTGCGCAATTGGGTATTTAAAGGGTCATCAAAGAGCTTTGCTTGTGCTATTTGTAGCTGCTTCCTTGCTACCTCTATTTTCCTTGGTAGTTCTCCAAATTCCTCTCTATTTAGCTTTCTCAACTCTTTTTTCATTTCCTTCAACTTTATCATTATTTTGTACATTATAGTGCTATCAACCCTTTGTTGCCAAATATTCTTCACTATTGTCATAAATTGGGGGTTGTCTGGCCAGAAGTTGAAAAATCTAAAAGACCTTTTCTGACTTGGTCTATTATTGCCCACCTTGATAGTGCAAGGACTATGATATGACAATCCAAGAGTACTAAATTTAATGGAGAAATCCATATTACTTTGCAACCATTTAGGGTTTACCAAACATCTATCCAATTTACTGCCTTTGAACCCTATTCCTTTACCTTTGTTCGTCCATGATAGGAGCAGTCCTACAAAGTTTGGTTCTATAAGTTCTGCATCACTTATGAACTTGTTGAAATCTTCTATTCCTTCTATCCATCTACTAGCTACACTAACCCTCTCATTTAGATTCCTCACTGTATTAAAATCCCCTACTAGTAGCCATTGAGTGTTCTTTCCATAACTGTTATAACATTGTGTGAGGTTACTCCAAAGATCCTTTCGTTCATTTGCTGCATTTGCTGCATAGATGGCAGATAAGTACCATACTTCATGTCCCTCTTCCACTTTACAATTCACTACATGTTTAGAACTACTAAGCATTGTGATGTTGAGTTGTGGCTTTTTCCATATAATCCAAATCCTACCATTTTCATTATCTCTATAATTATGGATAAAACCCCATTGGGGAAAAAGAGAATCTATCACTCATTGTGCTTTATCTTCTTTTATTTTGTGTTCTAATAGAATGACAATGTTAGCTTTAGCATTCTTGATAACTTCTCGTACCTCCTTTTGTTTAAGGCTTTTATTCAAGCCCCTGACATTCCATGAGAATATGATCATTTGTCTGGGGGTATAGTGTTTTCTCCTTCAACACCTTCAAGACCTACAATATCCTTGCATCTTGCTTCATTTGGTTCTTGATGATTACTTATCAGCACACTAAATCTATTACTGGTATTGTCCTTCTCACATGTATTCCTTTTAGGGCTCCTTTTGTTTCCCCTTCCATTCACACTTGCTTTATTGCTTTGTTCTAATTTGACTTTTGGACTTGTGGTGGATTCAACTTCATGTGTTATTGAATTTACAATCTTATCTCTTATATCCTCATGTCTTTGGTCCTCATGAACTTGATCTTCATTACCTTTATCCAAATTTTCTTTATCCTTACATCCTTCATCATATTTTTTCGTCTGACTTAATGGCTTTTGTACTAGAACCCATATCTCTTTTTTCTTTATAACACACTCCTTATGTCCAAAGCAATCACATTTCTTGCATATTTCAGGTAACCAACAATATTCCACTCCTACCTCAAAAATAGCACCATTTCCCATGTCAATTTCAAATGAAGTTGGTAGAGAACACTTTATATCTATTTCAACACATACTTTTGCATATGATATCCTCTGTCTATGTTTGATAGCTTTATCCATGTATAGTGGCTTTCCAACAGCACTAGCTACATAGCTCATACCAATCTCATCCCATAGAGCACATGAGACATTATGCAACTTTATCCAAATTGGTATTGAAGTGATTTTTTCTTTTTGCAGTCTAATAGTGTTATGCCATTTTTGCAGAAACATTGATTTTCCTACCACATCACAAACTCCAGCTTCTAATACTTCCTCCATCTTTTGTTTATCAGAAAATCTAAAGAAGAAGAAGCCATTGTCTGTTGCAGAAATATCTATTAAGTTTTGTTTTCCCCATTGCTTTTCTACAATTCCTTTTACTACAAAAAATGGTAATTTTGAACCCAAAAAGAAACCCATAACACAATTTTCATAGAATTTACTTCATTCTTCAATAACTTCCTTAGGAGGGGCAATTCTAATTTTCTCATCATTTAATACCGGTGGCTGGTATTTCATATGAGCATTTTGTGCTAATCCTCCTACTACAACCTTACTCCAAGATTCATGTTTTCCTTTATGTTCAAAACTCTCCTTAAAGATAATGTTGTTTGTCTCTTCTAGACTCTCATTTTTCTCCTTATTTCTTGTAGGCCCTTGGAATAAACTCTCTTGGATTTCTTGTTCAATTCTCTCCTTGTCTTGATGAGATAATACATTATCCTTGGGCATACTTCCTTTAGCCATGTTCCTATTTGTAAGGGTTATTCTTCCAAATTTCATTATTTTAACTTCTGTATCATTATTTTCTCCTAAAAATTTCCAACACTCTTCAAGTTTCCTTATTTTCCTTTTCTCTCTTCTCTCAAACTCAGCACTCTCTGAGTCTATCCTCTGAAAATCCTTGACCATCAGTAGTTACCAACTTAGTAATTAACTAATTTGATAGGCAAGATTTTGATAAGATGTACCAAAAGTTCATAATCTACTCAGTATATATACCTGATAGATTCTGCCTTCTTCTACCGACAATCTACTTAAATCCCTTTAACTTAACTTAATAGAAACATGACTTTTAGTAAGTATATTCTTCTCTTATCACTCCAAAACAAATATCTTAACTAAACAATCAATAAATCAAAACAAACCAACAAACAACAAAATTCACACCTAACACTCAGTACACCAACTTCTACTTCTAAATTGTAAATTCAATATAAAAAATAAAAATAAAATAAAATAAAAAAATAAAAAAATAAAACACACAAAAACAACACTCACTTCGGCAGAGTTTATTCTAATTATAATCTAATATGCAGGATTTTTTTTTTTTTTTAACACTTACCTCCGAGCCTAGGAGATCCGGCGATCAGCCATCAGGATCTTGTCTCCCGCTGACCTGCTCTGCTTCCTACTGCCTTCCGCCGGCGACCACATGATGGGGATGCGATGTGGGGGAGCGATGGCCTCTGGGTTCGGCCGGGGGGGGGGGGGGGGGACGTGCAGGCGGCGCTCTGGGTTCAGGGGTGTGCGGGCGGGGAAGGGGCGACGTGCGGCCTGCGATCTGGGTTCAGGGGTGCGCGCGGGCGGCGATCTGGGTTCAGGGTGTGCGGGCAGGGGGCGGGGGGGGGAGGGGGGGGAGGGGGGAGCGTGCGGCCGGCGATCTGGGTTCAGAGGTGAGCGGGCGACGTACATCCCCCACTCAATATGATGCAAAATTGTTAGAGTTGATCTTGAAAAATATTTTTTTCTTTTTTCTTTTTTCCTTGTTGGGGTGAGAGCATCTTGGAAGATAAAGAAAATCTTTCCTCGCCAAAAGGAGCTCATTTCCACAAACCCATCTGGTTAAAGTGATGACAATACAAAGTACAAGAACATGAAGTAGATGACATTTTAGCTGGCAAATAATGCTAGGCATAAAAGTGATTAAGAGATTCCAGTATGAATCCACAAACGCTTTGGCCAATACACGAACTGATTGAGTTATTTAAACAGGATAAAAATTTAGGCTAAAAAATAACCAAGAAGCATTCCTTCGATCTGACAGGATTTTCGGCCTTTTGATTAGCAGGAGGACCCCGTGGGCTTTTGCCATGGTGCTGACTATGAGCCCTATTCGACTTTTCCAGAGCCTTCACATCCATTACACGCTTTTTTATTAGTTCGGCATAATATTTTTCTTATCTAGTGAAAAAAATATTTAATGTTACTAATATATTAGTTTTAAGTCCCACCTTAAATCTGAAAGTATTTTATTCTCTAAATAATTAATTTTAACAAAATAAGTAAATTCTTTTAACATGGTGTCAAATTTATAGTATAATAGATACTAATAGTTTATGAATTAAATCAAGAAATGTTAAATGGGCGTTTATCGTTTTGGAATATTCATCATAGGCGAGGATATCTTCTTTCTTAATTATTAGTTTTAGAGAATTGAGTAAACCTTTATGATACTGCATAGAGCTCAAGTTTTATTATATTATCCTACCAAACATTGACTACTAAATGGGAAGAAGTCAGCCAAATTTATGATCCAACAAAATCTAATTGCTAATTGCATTGAAGACGATCGGATTGGTTCCCTGTTAGACATCAAGAAGGTTGGTTCTTAGAGCACTTACTAGTCCCTTGGTGTTCATATGTTATATGCCAATAGAATGGCTCTCTTAACTCCTGGGCATTCCTTATTAAAGGCAGAGGAAAACAAGAAGAAAGACAGAACGGACAACAAAGTACAAATGGGCCACTTATTCTACTCCGAATTCCCATGCCCCTTCCATAGAGAATCATAAAGGCTGCCTGCATTATTCCTTTCCTTTCTCATCAGGGATCCAAGGAACGAATTCACTGAGAATAAGTTCCCTGCATACAATCTTCTGCAGATTCAAGACATGCTTTTGATCCTAACCTATGGTGCACTGTGGATATCTGTAAGAGATATTATTTCCAGCCTAACGATATCCAAAGCAACAGAACTACAGAAGACTCCTTCCAGCTGAGAGTCGTGTCAAGTTTCAAGCCACATTTTCCTTGCACCTCTTCCTAACACTAATTTTATAGCCATTATATTACTATGCTAATCAAGGAAAGAGATACGGAATTTTCATGGTTGACTAGTTATTCAATCAACAATACCAAGAAAGCTCTTAAGAGACTTATGGAGGGTATATAAGCTACTAGTGCCATAATACTGCACACTACATTAGAATCTATATCCATATGCAAACTTTAATCCAATTTCAAGTAGAAAGCAAGTCGCTTCAACCAATCAAGAAGTGTATAGCAGAAACACCAAAATTGCCAAAAGTCCTCCTTTATTTAATGAAGTTTCAGCCAGAGGGCTCGCACAAAAGTTGGATGGATCACACACATTGATTGCCTTCCACCGCCTAATAAACTCTATCAATTCACAAAACTACAGGCAGGACGGACTGAAATACTGCCCACAGCAATGGGGCCTTATCTCATTCCAATCATCCCACCTCAGCATAATTGCCCTATCTATAAAAACAATAACCACCTAGAATACCCAACCACCATGGACGCATTACTCAGAAGATAAAATGTCAATTCCATGACTATTACTAGAACAAAAAAACAAAAATGCAATAATTAAACTATGACAGAAACTCATTCTGTCGTGACAGATCATAAAATCACATAACATATATACCAACCACAATAGAAATACAAATACTTAAATTTTTGTCTATCAACTGACCCCTTGAATCTGCATATACTACAACAGAAATTTAAAACTTAAACTTTTATTTTAGTTGATGCAGATCCGATTTCGTTTTACCACTGATGTGACAAAATGTGGTTTGTGTAATATAACCAACGAATGGAATATGGAAATCTGACCCTAATGTAAATAATGCTTGAATCGACATGATGGGTAATCGAAAACAAGATCAAGTGATTAGGGTTTGAAAGCAATCCAATCAAATCAATCGGAAAGGCAGAAACTAAATCAGAAAACAAAACATCAAACAGAGACGATTAGCCTAACATATGAGTTGGATTTCATAGGATTTCTGCTTACAGCAGAAGCATAAAAGCATAAGAAAAAAACCTTCTAAGAACCACCACTGCAATATATAAAATAGAAGATCAACCCTATACACTACCTTCATTAACACCTTGAGTCAGATCACCCATACTTGCAGCCAAGCCTTCCAGTCCTCAAAACATGGCTGTTGTGTTCCTTACCAAGTCACCTACCGACACAACCACGGTTTACAAAAGAAGGGGAAAATGGTTTTGCTGTGAAGACAAGTGAGTTCCATTATTCAGGACACATCCTACTCTGAACGTTCAAACCCTCCCTCGATCGAAATCGAACTTGGTGTGTAACCAAAAACCTGTAATGATTCCTTCATCCCCAACTTCTTTTTTTCCTTTTTATTTCCTTTATCTCCTCATCCTGAAGATTTCTTACTAATCGTAGAGAAGGATCAAACAAGACCAGCTCCCCCTCCCTGTTCTCCATAAACAACTCGCCCTTCTTCCGGAAACCCAATGGCCATCCCAAAGCCCGGAAGGCTCTAACCCTCAAAAGCCGAGTCCAGGACTCCATAACACCAAACTCAAGCAACACCCAGATATCGACGGATTCGTTATCCGATACTATCATACCAACAGATTAATTTAGCATTTAGCACCGAGAGAGCTTTCCTGTTAGTGTCGCCGCTGAGAAGACTTGCATCCGGCAATGGCGTCGATCCGAACACCTCGTTGGTGAAATGGAAAGCAATGACCTTCTCTTCCTGGACATCAACCTTGACACTGCTAAGCGTGCCCCAGTAACAAAAACCGTTTGCATAGACAAGGTCTGGCCGCGAACTGGGTCCGCCAATATCGGGTAAGTCTGTGCTGTACATAATCATGCCCAAGCCGCTTCTGATATAGGGTAAGTCTCCGTCGATGATAAGCTTTCTCCAAGAACTGCCGCTTCTTAGGCTATAGATCTCTGCTAGGCGTTTCACATGAAAACGCAGCTCTCCCGAGTCTGTGGATGGAAGCTGCTCAAAATCAAAGAAAATCTTCAGAACCTTAAACTCATTTTGCTTGTGGTCGAAGCCGAAACATAGAGCGTCCACATTGAAATCGCATGGAAGGGCCTTGAGCTCGGACGTGGCCGGGTTCCAGACAAAGACATTGCCGTCACTGAAGAAATGAAAAGAGACAAAGCAAGCCATTGCAGCAACTAAGAACACTTAAACCCAGGCGAGGCTTGATTGGGAGGATCCTCTGGTGTCTGAGAGGCACGTTCAAGGGTTTCGTACGAGAGGAAAGAGAAAGACTTCTTGCCGGAAATGGATGTGGCAAAGCCCTTTACCACTAGGTTTTCGTGACCAGTGGTGGTGAGAATAGAGTCATTGAGAAGGTTGTTGGATACGTAATCAGCCCTACCAATGAGGGAGAGCCAGGATTTGCAGACGGATCGGCATCGGAGAAGAGATTTTTTGAAGGCAGCTGGGACAAGAACTTGAGAACCACCTCGTAAGGAAGGTAACTAGACATGTCTAACAGACTCAGAGAGTATGCTCAAGAAATGAGGATTTAGGGCTCCCGAGCTCCCACCCCCTGGTAGAGACGATGAAAAGCTGTGACAGAAGGGAGTCGAATCCTAATAAATTCCGCCATAACTCACGCCGAAAGCACAAGTGGGCCGCGGGTAACACGTCCCCCTAAGGCAGCATGTCCAGTGTTTGCAATTATCCATGCCGCATTATAGCCAAGAGGTCACTTTATAGCAAAACCTCAACATTTCATCCATATCAGGCCAAATTGTAATATATATTTTTTTCCATGCCTCTAGAATAAAATTGTGAGAAGAAATTATGAGCCCAAAACGATGAAGATAAATGATGAGATGCCTAATGGCACCGGTTCCATATTACAAACCAAAGTAGAATCTTCATCTCTGAGGTCTGGATCGACGACAGCTTTAACAGCAGGCATCCCAAGTTATATGTTTGCTGAAAAGCCTGTTCCTGTGCTGGTAGATCTTTTTCTACAGGAAAAAGAAATCAAAAATTATATCATATTTTCTGAGTTAATTCAACGTCTTGGAAGGTAACGTTGCTATAAGCTGTGTTGCTAAATTTGTTGCGCTCCAATAAAATATTTTGAAAGGAATATTTCAACTCTTGTAATTGTTAGTATTCGAGGGTCACGGAAGACCGCATTAGCTAGAGTAATGGGTGTCTCCGTTACCTTTGATGCTAACGATATTGTCAAGTAACGATATTACTTGGGCTACACATCATTGTGGTTGGGGTTTTTTGTTACGTTTGCAAAAAGAAAGCTCCAAAGACAAGTTTTTAGGGATTTTTCTTTTTTTATTTTAGTAAAAAACAAGCTTGTAGCTCGATTAATCTCTCATGTAATTACATATGAGCTAACTTTCATTTTATTGTAATTAAGCGCATTCTCAAACATATATTTATTTTGGTTTCTGTGATTGTTAGTTATATGAAATTAAAAGGATTTTCATGCTTCTATATGTCACTTCCTTTGTACAGATTTTTCTTTTTCTCCTTTTTTTTTAAGAAAAAAACAAAGAAAGAAGAAGGTTGCGTAACCCATGAACCCTCTGTCCCAAGATGGTCTTTGTACGACTTGCCGTTGTGGTATTAGTGGCGAGGCTTGTTGTCGTATTGCTTTCGAGATCACAAGTTAAATCATGCATGAGAGAGCCAGAACAACAACATTTTCAATGAGTAAAAAGAGCAACTTCACACAGAGGAGTAAAGAAATTAACCCTAAAAAAAAATTCACAAATGCAAAAGAAAAAATGAAAAGCCTTCAACATCCACAGGTTTTAAAGAAACAAAAGAAGTGGAACTAAATCCCCTCAACTGTCCTGTCACTTATTCGTCACTGGTTTTAGGAACATTCTGACAAAGAAACAATCTGGAAGTAAGACCAGACTCACCAGAACGACATTGAATTTGAGCTGCTCTCTGAGGTGACAAACGATCTTCCTTAAAACTTCTAGGTGATTCTGTATTACTTGTTGTCTCTTCTTAAGAACGCAAACGGCAGCTCCAAACTTGTTTATGAAATCTGAAGGCACCATGAAGATTCGAAGGCCCTTTCTCTACTGGCCCAACATCATTTCTTGTGTCCTTCATTTTTATAGATATTTGGAATCTAAAACCATTTCATTCCCACTTCTCACCCCATAAAAGACATCTTAAATCTAAAAGGAGTTCTTAGACTACAAAAATACTAGACCCAAAACCTCAATTCTTCTAAATTCTTCAAGCTGGAGGCCATCCAACCTACGAACCCAAACCTAAAAAGGAAAAATGAAATCTTAACCAGGCAAAACAAGCTATGAAGTCATGATATGAAGTGGTGCACCCCGAGATGGGTTCTAGTAGTTAGTGAATGGGAGCTTCACACGAGCCTTTTCGACGTGTAGTAGGTTGAATGTCAGCGATGAAAATTGTTAAAGGATATCTCCACGCCACTTGTACATGCCACGTCAGCCGGTGTTGCCACATCACCGATCACACTATGTTAGCCCTAAATGCTCCAAACCCAATCGCCCGCTTGGATCTCTCGACCTGCGCCGCAACGCGCTTCACCTACAATCATGTTTGTCGTTCAGCCGAAATCTTCTTCGCCACCATCTGTGATTTCCTTTCAGATTTAGTCGATTTGATTTGTATCTATTTTGTAAAGATTGTTGATTCTGTAAATGATGTAAAGCATCATATATATTGTAATTGTTGTCTGAATAAAATCATCGGGAAAATTCTCACGAAATCGCACATTAGGGTTTCTCTCTCTCGCTGGAATTTCATAAAATTCCAGTCACCTTCTCCGACCTTGTTTTCTTTCATGGTATCATGAGCCTACGGCTAACCCCACCCTTCGATCCACCCAATCATGTCTTCCCCTGACTTTCCCAAATCTGTCGAACCTTCCAACCCCAATTCCTCCTTTGAATTCCCGACCATACTGACAGCTATGAACCCCTCTTCGCAACCCACCGCCCCTTCCCCCTCCTTCTAAGAGCACTTTGATGGCTCCAATTTCATCATCTAGCACACCCGGCTCCTCCCCTTTCTCATCTCTCATTGCCTCCTCCCGATTCTCAAAGGAACCGAGCTTGCCCCTCCCCACACCCTTCGCACCTCGACCGATCCAAGAGCGCGAATCCTACCTACGCCGAATGGCTCACTCGTGACCAAACAGCATTGAGCTGGATTCTTGCAACCTCGATGAACTTCGTTGTCACCCAGCTCTTGGACCTCCGATCTTCTGCGGCGGCGTGAGCCTTTCTCACCAAATCGTCTGCCCGCACCAATGCCCTTTACCTCCAACTTCATACCATCACCAAGGGCTCCTGTTCCATCACCAAGTTTCTCCATGACCTAAAAGCCCTCCTTAACCAACTCGGTGCCATCGGCGTCAAAATTGACAACGAGTACTCTTGCCAACTCTTCTGCAACCTCGAAGATGACTACGACACCCTCGTGACTTATGTCTCTGTCCAAAATTAGAACAATCCCCTCACTCGTGAGGTGATTCACAGCCTAATTTTGGCACAGAGGGGTTGTTTACATGGTCGCGGGGTTGCCGCCGTCATTTTGGCAGCCTTCGTTGGCTATCCAGGCACCTTCCACGGCCAGCCCCATCTGACCCGCTCGTGGCTAACCTTAAGCCCGACCTGGCCTTCTCTCCTGCCCACCCGAACTGGCCTACTTCTTACTCCCCCCACCAGGCCTAGCCCAATCGCAGTAATAATCAGGGCCGACGTCGCTCTAGGCCGTTCTGCGGGTTATGTAAACAGGTTGGGCACCACATCAACAGCTACCCAGAGCAATTCAACCTGCAGTTCAACCCGCCCTGCTATTCGCCTGCCTTGGCCTACCCCTCCCCGCGTGCCCACATCACCTACCCTGGACCGCCCCCTATTGGATCCCCGACTCCACTGCCCCCTAACTATACATACCATACTCCCTCCCACATCAACTCATTGCCTCCTCTGCCTCCCCACTATAGTTACTCTACACCCTACCCTACCAAACCCTACCTGCCGCCGCATGCCCACTACAGTTACCATACACCCTACCCCACCGAATCTTACCCTTCCCTACATGCCCATTTTAGTTACCGTGCACCCTACCACACCTAATCTTTTCCCTTAGCTCATTTTTCCTTTCTCTCTCTCCCCCTCCTCGGGTCTTTCACTATGGCCCTCCCAACCCCCCTCCCTCTGCCCTTGACTTCGCCTCTTGGCTTCCTAATTCCGAGGCTTCCCATCATGTCACTAATTCCACTGCCAGTCTCTCCCACGTGACACCCTACAACGGCTCTCAACAACTCACCATGGGTGACGATGTCTCCCTTCCCATCACCCACACAGGTACTCTCTGCATTCCTTCCTTTACTTTATCCCATGTCCTTGTTGTTCCCTTTATTACCAAAAATCTTCTCTCTATCTCTCAATTTATGTCTGAAATTCCTATTATTTTCTCTTCTCCTCTACTCATTTTTAGGCTCTCTCATATCACATTGGTCAAGTCCTGCTCCACAGAATCCTTGATCGTGGCCTCTATCGTCTGACCCCCCCAGGTGCCCCATCCTCTCCTCATGCTTATGTCATTGCCAACCACAACACTCTCCCTTTGTGGCATCGTTGTCTTGGGCATCCATCGTCTCCTATTCTTCTCTCATTTTTGAAGTCATCCGCAATAAAGTACACCACCCCTCCCTCCCCTCCTTGTACGGCATGTGTTCTTAGTAAGAGCCACGCCACCCCCACCCCCAACTCCCTCTAGGTCGTCATTTCCTTTACAGTTGATCCATTTTGAAATATGGGGTCCGTCCCCTATTAACTCCTTTAGTGGTAATAAATATTATGTATGTTTCGTTGATGATTTCTCCATTTTCACTTGGCTATACACTTTCTCTTCTCATTCTCAATTTCTCCTATTTTTACTACTTTTCACACATTCGTTGAAAACCAACTTCGTTATTGCCTTCAAGCCATTCAATGTGATGGGGCTCCTGAGTTTCTTTCCTTTACGTTCCAGATGTACCTACAGTAACACGACATTCACCAACGCCTCTCCTGCCCCTACTTTCCATTCCAGAATGGCACCGTTGAGCACAAGCATCGTCATATTGTTGAGATAGGTCTTACTCTCCTCACTCAAGCCTCTGTTCTGTTGCACTTTTAGGACTTTGCATTTGAAACTGTAGTGTTTCTCATCAACCGCCTCCTGACTTCGCTTCTAGACCACCACTCTCCATGGCAGGTACTCTTTCACCAGCACTGTAATTGCTCATATCTTCGAGTCTTTGGTTGTGCAGTTTTCCCTTACCTCCGCCCTTATGCTCCCCACAAGTTGGCTCCTTACTCCCAGGCCTATGTCTTCTTAGGCTACTCGCCTGGCTTCTGAGGCTACCGTTGCTACAACCTCTAGACCCATCGCATCTTCATTGCTGCTGATGCTATCTTTCATGAGGACGTCTATCCTTACCACCGTCTTTCCTCCCTTACTCCCCTCCCTCCCCTTCCCCTCTCCCCACCTCGGTTCCTATACCCGTCCCTTTCCCAGAACTTGCCTCTCCCCCTTCCCCTTCTCCCATAGATCCACCCGATTCCCCCTCTACCACCTCCTCTCCACCACCTTCACCACCTTCCCCACCCGCTCCTCCACCAGCTCCCTGCCTCGTCACCCATCTTCAGGATGGCACCATTGCCCGTCGCACCCTCACTCGCAACTAGACATATGCCCTCATTGCCTCTGCTCATCCTTACCCTAAACCTACCTGCTTCACCCAGGCTGTTCGTGATCCTTACTAGCAAGAGGCCATGGCTATAAAGTACATTGCCCTCATCCGTAATGGCATGTGGGTCCTCATTCCTCCTCCTTCAGATACTCGTCTTATTGACTGCAAATGGATATTCAAAGTCAAGCTTCGCTTTGATGGTTCCCTTGAACGCTACAAGGCTCACCTCGTGGTGAAAGGATTTCACCAGCAAGAAGGTATTGACTTCACCTAAACTTTCAGTCCAATTGCCAAGCTGGTCACTGTTCATACCATTCTTTCCTTGGCATATTCTCATGGGTGGACCATCTGCCAGTTGGATGTCTCCAACACCTTCCTTCATGGTCATCTCAATGAGGTCATCTACATGGAGCAACCACCCGGCTTTGTGGACTCGTCTTGTCCTACCCATCTCTGTCGCCTCAACCGCTCCCTCTATGGACTCAAGCAAGCACCCCATGCCTAGTACCAGCGGTTAAGCTCGTTTCTCCTCTCCATTGGCTTTCTCATCTCCACTGCTGACACTTCCCTGTTCACTCGCCATACACTGTGGTACAACATCCTCCTCCTCGTCTATGTTGATGATATTATTTTGACAGGGTCCCTTCAAGCCCCAATTGCTGCTCTATTATAGGTTCTCCAACAGGATTTACGCTTAAAGACCTTGGTCCCATCCACTACTTCCTTGGGGTTGAGGTGTAACCCACGATGGATGGGCTTCTTCTCCATCAGGCGAAATTTACTCATGACATCCTTGCTCGTGCCAAGATAACCGATGCCAAAGCAGTTTCCACGCCGTGCATCATTGATGATCCCCTTTCATTTTGGAATGGCGACCCCTTTCCTGATCCTGCTCTTTACTGCAGCATTGTTGGAGCCCTCTAGTATCTCACTCTTACTTGGCCTGACATTGCCTATGCTATCAACACTGTCTGCCAATTCCTTCACCCACCCACCACCGAACATTGGCAAGCAGTTAAATGCATCTTGCGCTACTTGGCTAATGCTCCTCGCCTTGGTCTTTGCCTCACCAAGAGCTCCTCCACGTCTCTCCATGCCTTTTCTTATGCCAGTTGGGCCAGTGACCGTGACGATCGTCACTCTATTGGTGGTTTTTGCATCTTTTTGGGCACTAACCTTATCTTTTGGAGTTCCCGCAAACAACGCATTGTTGCCCATTCTAGTACTGAGGCTAAGAACAAGTCCCTCACCGACACCACTGCTGAACTTATGTGGATTGAGTACCTCCTCAGAGATCTTCATGCCTTACCTCCTCATCCACCTACCTTGTGGTGTGACAATCTCTTTGCTCTCTACTTAACTGCCAACCCCGTGTTCCATGCTCGCACCAAACATATTGAGATTGATTTCCATTTTGTTCGCGAGCGCCTGGCCCGTGGTCAACTTTATTTGTAGTTTATTTCCTCCGTGGATCAACCGGCTGACATCTTTACCAAAGGCCTCTCCTCTACTCAGTTTCATCTTCTCTGTTCCAAGCTAACAGTGAAATCTGCCCCATCAGCTTGCAGGGGGTTGTTAAAGGATGTCTCCATGCCACCTGTACATGCCACGTCAGCCGATGTTGCCACGTCACCAATCATGCCACATCAGCCCTAAACGCTCTAGACCCAGTCGCCTGCTTGGATCTCTCGACCCGCGCTGTTACCCACTTCACCTGTGATTGTGTTCGTCATTCGTCCAAAATCTTCTCTGCCACCATCTATGATTTCCTTCCAAATTTAACAAATTTGATTTGTATCTATTTTGTGAAGATTTTTGATTTTATAAATGATGTAAAGCATCATATATATTGTAATTGTTATGTGAATAAAATCATCGGGAAAATTCTCACGAAATCGTACATTAGGGTTTCTTTCTCTCACCAAAATTTCACAAAATTCTGGTCACCTTCTCCGACCTTGTTTTCTTTCAAAAACCCTTATTGGGTCATGGAAGACATGTCGATAGCTCGAGTGATGGGTGATATGTTGCTCCTTCCCAACGGAGATGTGATTATAATAAATGGTGTGGGGCTTGGCACAACTAGTTGGGAAAATGGCTGAGACCCGATGAGAGAACTGGTTATCTATCGCCCTTCTCAACCCTTCAATTAATGCTTCTCCGTCATGCTAGCCTTGTCAACCCCAAGACTATCATTTCTCGGCCATTCACCAGCGTAATCCACATGTATATTATCACTTCACCAATGTCGAGTTCCCTATTGAACTAAGCCTAGAGGCCTTTTCTCCACCCTATTGTCAGTGAACTACACTTTGATTCGACCTAGTATTTTGTCGGTAAACAAGTTTGTAAGACACAGGGAGGTTTTCATGGGGACTTTCACCTTGCTTGTGTATTTGACAGTGCAAGTTATTTCTATAGGGATTATTGCTATGTCCTTCACAATGTTAATGTTGGTTGCAGTTACATGCTTGGCACAAGGTGTGTATAATGCAACCATGATGAGTCATCCATAGCTGAGGTCGCACCTCTGGGCTATTATATGTTGTTTGTAATGCATGCTCGAGTAGCTAGTTCTTAAATGTGGTTGAGAGTGCAGTAATAGGGCTTTGGTGGTATTGGGTTGGTGAGCCGCTTGTAAATGCGAATAAGCTTTGTTACATTCCTATTTGAGAAACTTTAGGGGTTAGGATGAAGATATGTGGAGTAACATTAGGTGATTATGGTTGGGCTTTAGTTAACTTGTTAATTTAACGTTATGCTAGCAGGATCTTAAATCTCTTAATTTTAAATTTAACATTTGGGTTTGTGAGTTTAAATGCATGCACATATGGATAAAAAAAATTAATTAACAAAGTTAAAACAACATGTTTTAGACTTGTGTTCTAAATAAAGTGATATCATCATCATTAACTCTAGCTTAGACAATTATGTTTTTATCATTTTTCATAATCTTAGGTCGTTAAAGCCACATGAATATCATAGAACTATTCCTACTTTTTCTTAAATTGTTAAGCTAGACTTCCCCAAATATAAAGGGAAGACAACGGGGATGATGGACCAGAAAAGGTTGCAAAGCTAAAGGAGTCGAGGAGATTTCAAAAGTTTCTTTCAACGCCATCTGTTGAGTGAGAACATTGTTGACCATGCTAGTCTTGGGTAGTTTGTTGATTGTTTAATATCAATCTTGTGGCAACAAAAATTATTGCATAATCACAATAGATGGAACACTACTTTCATGGAGAAATTGTTGCTAGCTATTCAATTTACATCCATCAACGTCCTCTATCTAGTTATTCAATCAACTATACAAAAAGGAGCTCTTAGAGACGTATGAGGGGTATCTAAGCTACTTAGATCTCATGAAAACTCAAATCCAATTTCAAATAGAAAGCAAGTCCCTTCAACCAATCATGGAGTCCAGCAAAAACACCAAAATGCCCAGAACATTCTCATTTATTTTATGATGTTTCAGCCTGTGGGTTTGCGCAAAAGTTGGATGGATCACACACATTGATAGCCTTCCACGGGCGAATGAATTGTATATCAATTTACAAACTGCAGGCAGCATGGACTCAAATACTGCCCACAATAATGCAGCCTTATCTTGCCACTTATAATAACCGCCATGGATGCATAACTCATCAAATGAAATTTCAATTCCATGACTATTTACTCTAATAAAAGTACAACGGTTAAATTGTGACAAAAACTAGTTCTATCATGACAACTCACAAAAATTACATTAAGATCTATACCAACCATAACAAAAATTTCAGAAACTTAAATTTATCTATACCAATCACAACAAAAATTCAAAAACTTAAATTTTTACTTACCAATAGGCCCTTTGAATCTACATCAACTGCAGCAGTAATTTAAAACTTGAATTTATATTTTAGTTGATGTAAGTCCCATTTAGTGGTTTTATGACTGATGTGACAAAATGTGGTTTGTTGTAATATAAACAATGCTTGAATCCATTTTAAGCCATTTATCTTTCACTATCTAACTTGTTAAACATTTTTGGTTCGTAAAAAAAAAAAAATCGTAGCCAATGAATCATCAAATATTATGTTATTATTGTTATAGTTCCAATATATTCCGATTTCTTTTCACAAGTTTTCTTGAAATCAAAGGTCACTAAAATAAAAACTCTAGTCCCTGATGGGGCAACGATGTTGTTGATATAACTGCTAAGGCATTTGTTGGCTTACAAAGATAAACATAATGTAGAATTCCGCAAGGCTGTCGCGATTCCCATTTCAGGACCCAGGATCTGCTGGTTTGTGTAAGGCAGCAAGTGCGTGATTGTGGGGAAGAAGTTTCCCAAACGAGATTGTAGAGGATTTTCCGTTGACGGCTGATGAAGATTTCTCCTGTTCTATTGAGGGGAAATTCGACGGTTTAAGGAGGGAAAAATCTGCCCTTGTACGTCGAGGTCTTGGTTTGGAGAAGAGCTTGCGATTGCCGTTTTGGGCGTCTTGATGAGGGGTTGAATTTGGGCGTTTTCCAGGCGAGGTGCGGAAGAGGGAGATGCATTTTCCTTAAAACTGCTGGAGAGAGAAGCGCGCACAACGGAAGAAGACGACGCCGCGGTGTAACGCTGACGTGGAATTCATGAGTGGATTAGTGACTCCAGCGTGGCAGAGATGATGTGGAGGAGTGGACGTGGCACTTTATGGACTTTAATCGTTTAATAGTTGTTAAGTATTATGGACTACAACTAAACCCTAAACCCTGCAATATTCTGCTTTTACAATTCGAAGTGCGGTCATTAACTCTTTCCTCCTCCCAAGGCCGTCAATTCTTTTTCTGCTCCCAAACGACGGCTTGTACTCAAAAACTTGTTTGAGCCGTGAAAACCGCAAAGCTTGAACATCAACGCCTCAAACGCTGTTTTAAAAGGAAGGATTCTAGAGTTAGTATTGTAGAATCAGCACTGATTGGTGTGCTGCGAGCCCGAGATTGGTATCGATCAACATTGGGTACCATAGTCTACTCTATACATGAGCTTGTGTCCACACATTTCTTTCCCATAGCTCTGCACGAAAAATTTTAACTATCCACACATTTCTTTCCCATAGCTCTACACGAAAAATTTTAACTATCTTTTGCCGGTTTTTCATTCTTTCTGCCCACAGTAATGCTCATTTTTTCTTTCCTGCCACTGGTTGTGAATGCATGTGGTCCTCCCACCAATTAGCATCATTCTTGGTCAAGGGCTAGCAAAAATGCTTTTGTTCCTGAAGCTAATTTTGTGATCTTATTTCCCCAAATTGTTCTTTAGGTGATGTGGAAGAAAAGGACCTTAAAATCCAACAATATCAACTGCCGATTGGCTTAGAAGTGTGAAGTGTCTTAATTTGTCACGAATCCCATTTCAGGTAAGGTCATACAAAATATAAAAAAGTGAAGGAAACAAAACATGTGTAATGAATAGGAGCCCGGGTATTATATTTGCGAGGGTAAATATAGAAATAGAGAAACTGCATGTCGAGCAAGACAAAAAGCATTAAAATAATGATTTATTAAAGGCAGCAAGTCAACAAGATCATATAAATTTAAGATATACAGCCCTTCTTTTATTGTTCTGAAGACATTTACATAAAAAAAAAAAAATCAAATATGTATTAAGTGCAAGACTTAATACAATTTGGTTTCGGCATACTATGTCCATTGAAAACTACCAAAAGTTAGGGATGTGTTTTTGATAGGTCTTTTCTACCCCTAGTAAAGTTTATAATGCATTCATTTGGTCATTCGTGAACTCAAAATGGGCAACGCTAAGACACTGATGGCAAATGAATGCAGTTAAGTAATATATGCAATAGCTTAAATATAAGTAAATTAAGCAGTTTAAATATAAGTTTCAATGTAAATATTATAAAATTAGGCTTCCAATAAGAATGAAAAGAGATACAAATATATAATCTTCATAACTTGTGTTTTAAACAAAGTAACAACCTTAGTCAATTGGAGACCAGTTGCCCAAAAACACGAGCTTTATACATTTTCCTCAAGTGGCAAAGAAGGAGCACATTAGAACTAGGTTTATCTTGATAACATTTATAGGTCCTAGTGCCATATATTTTATAGTAAACACACCACATGATTGTGTATGTCACAGCAACAAAGCTCCCCATTTATCATTGCCCTTCCGATAGGAATGACTAGGACTAGTGGACTTAGGGAGGCCCCTTTCACTTGTGACAATTTGGAGTTCTTTAAGGCCCTCTTTGTAAAGTTTGGTTCTTTCTCTTGGAGAGCCCCCTTTCACTTATGACATTTGGATTGTCCATCCATCAATCAAATAATTATTGATGCTTCTACTTTCCTTATATAAAGCCACCATACCCTTCTCAATTTTTGAATTTTTTCATTTGGTACCGCATTTTCTGATCATAGATGCTGAACATGTCCTTTTCTCTCTCCCACCTCCCTTTGCTTAATACCTTTTCTAGGGTCCACTAGTCCACGCTTTTGTTCATCCACTTCATCTTTCGTCGATTAGCAAGTCCCATTAGGTGCCTTGTTTAGGGTTGGTCACCTAACTTGTTATGGAAGGGTGCAGGGAAACAGGAAATCAAGGAAAAAAGGAAGAAGAAGAGGCAGTGTTGGGGGTATTTTGTCAAATATACGTTGTACTTGCAAACAAACTTGCCAAAAAGCCTATAAGAATAGTACGGTGAAAGACAAACAAAAGAAGGTCTCTCTTTGTAAAGTTTATTAAAGGTCCTCATTTGTCATTCTCCCTAAAACACACTTAAACAGACTATGAAAGCATAAAAAAATAAAAAACACAAAAACAAGAATGACTAGGACTGGTGAACTTAGGGAGGCTCCTTTCCCTTGTGATAGTCTACAATTCTTCAAGGCCCCTTTTTTGTAAAGTTTTGGTTCTTTCCCTTTGTAGCCCCCATCTAATAATCGAATTGTCCATCCATCAATCAAACAGTTATTGATGCCTCTACTTTCCTTATATAAAGCCACCATACCCTTCTCAATTTTTGTATTTTTTCTTTTGGTGTTGCATTTTTTGATCAAAAATGCCAAGCATGTCCATTTTTCTTTCCCACCTCCCCTACTTCATACCTCTTTGTAGATCCACCAATCCATGCTTTTGTTCATCCACTTCACCTCTTATTGGTTAACAGGTCACATTATGTGCCTTGTTGAGGGTTGGTCACTTGACCTATTATGGAAGGATGCAAGGAAGTGGGAAAACATGGAAAAAAGGAAGAAAAAAAGGTAGTGTTAGGGGTAGTTTTGTCAAATATGCATTGTACTTGCTAACAAACTTGCCAAAAAAGCATGTAAGAATAGTATAATGAAAGATAAACAAAAGAAAGTCCCTCTTTGTAAAGTTTATCAAAGGTCTCCATTTATCATTCCCCTTAAAACACACTAAAAAAAACTATGAAAGTGAACAAAGAAGACCAAAACATGAATAACCAGGACTAGTAGACTTAGGGAGGTACCTTTCATTTGTGATAGTTTGCTAGTCTTCAAGGCCCCTATTTGTAAAGTTTTGGTTCTTTCTCTTAGTAAACCCCACTGACAATTGGATTTTCCATCCATCAATCAAATGGTTATTGATGCTTTTACTCTCCTTATATAAAGCCACTATACCATTCTCAATTTCTGCATTTTTCTTGGTGCCTCATTTTTTTATCAAAGATGTTGAGCATGTCTCTTTTTCTTTCCCACCTCCCTTTACTTCATACCTCTCCACGAGTCAGCCAATCCATGCTTTTGTCCATCCAACTTACCTCCCATATGTTAACAAGTCTCTTTAGGTGGCTTACTAAAGGTAGGTCACTTGACTTGTCACCCATTTCTAAAGAACTATCACCCATTTCTAAAGAACTATCACCTATTGCTTCCATAAAGTGGTAGGAAAGTATTGACAGCAAAAAGGAGCAATTATGGAAGTAGTTTGTCTTTTCTATTGCTAAGAAGACCAAAAGACTGATATCATATATAGTTACAAAAGTCTTGGCAACCTTGGCACTATTTGCCAAGGAAATCTGCGCACTTGGTGTATTATATGCCAAGGAAGTCCTAACAGTCTTGGTATTGTATGTCAAGGAGATTTGCTCACTTAGTGCACTATATGCCAAGAAAGTTTTGTCAGTCTTGGTATTGTATGCGAAGGAAATCCTCACACTCTTGGTTCAATTACCTAAGGACATTAAAGGAATTTTGGTAGTGTTAATATAGGTAGTCATCATAGTAATGATTACAGTCTTTCTTAAGGATGTCCAAATTTTATGTTTAGGTGTGTTGGAGCATTAGGAAGTTGGTATTAATTGCTTGTAATTGCTACTAAAGAAGGCCAAAGTTCCTACCAAGAAGGAATGAGACCAAAGTTGTTACCAAAAAGATGCATGCCTAGAGTTAGGTATTATTTAACTATAAATAAATTCATTATAAGGTAGGAAATGAAAGTTGTAGTTAACTATAGTTGGAATACTTTTTATGGTGGATTTGTGCCTAAATTATGGGTTTAATTTTGGATATATATGATATATGTTTTTTAGCTTTAAGTTTTTATATTCAATTTTCTCCTTATGGTTGTCCAAAGAGCTTAATATAGGTTCGAAAAGTTAGTTTTCAAGAAAGGCTAGTTATGGAAAGGTGTGGGAAAGAAAGGAAGAAGAAGGGGTAGTGTTGGGGTAGTTTTGTCAAATACACATTGTACTTGCTAACAAACCTGACAAAAAGCCTATAAGAATAATACGATGAAAGACAATAACAAAATGAGGTCCCTTTTTGTAAAGTTTAGTAAAGGTCCCCATTTATCATTCTCCTTAAAACACACTCAAGCAAACTATGAAAGTGCATCAAGAAGATTGAAACATGAATGACCAAGACTAGTGGACTTAGGGAAGCCCTTTTCACTTGTGACAGTCTAGGGTTCTTCAAAACTTATTGGATTGTTTTGGCAATTCTTTTATGATAATTAGATTGTCCATCCATCAATCAAATGGTTGTTAATGCTTCTAATTTCCTTATTTAAAGTCTAACTACCTTTCTTAAACAAACTATGAAAGCACACAAAGAAGACCGAAACATGAATGACCAGGACTAATGGACTTAAGGAGGCCTCTTTTACTTGTGACAATCTAGAGTTCTTCAAGGGCTCTCTTTGTAAAATTTGGTTGACATTTGCATCTTCCATCCATCAATCAAACGATTACTAATGCTTCTACTTTTCTTATATAAAGTCACCTTACCCTTTTTAATTTTTGCATTTTTTCTTTTGGTGCCACATTTTCTTATTAGAGATGTCGAGCATGTCCTTTTCTCTCTCCCACCACTCCATGCTTCATACCTCTTCATAGGTCCACCAATCCATGCTTTTGTTCATCCATTTCACCTCCAATCGATTAGCAAGTCCCATTAAGTGCCTTATTGAAGGTTAGTCACTTAACTTGTTATGGAAGGATGAGGGGAAGTAAGAAAGTGGAGAAAAAGGAAGAAAAAGAGGTAATATTAGGGGTAGTTTTGTTAAATATTTGTTGTACTTGCTAACAAACTTGCTAAAAAGCTTATAAGAATAATACGATGAAAGACAAACAAAAGAAGGTCCCTTTTTGTAAAGTTTATCGAAGGTTCCCATTTTTCATTCCCCCTAAAACACACTCATACAAACTATGAAAGTGTACAGAGAAAACCAAAATAGGAATAACTAGAATTGGTGGACTTAGGGAGCTCCCTTCAGTTGTGACAATCTAGAATTCTTTAAGTGCCTTTTTCATGAAGTTTTGGTTCATTCTTTTGGTAGGCCCCCTCTAACAATTGGATTGTCCATCCATCAATTGAACAATTGTTGATGCTCTCTTCATTTATACAAAGCCACCCTACCATTATCAAACAAACAATAAAAGTGCACAAAGAAGACCAAAATAGGAATGACCAGGACTAGTAGACTTAGGGAGACCCTTTCACTTGTGACAATTTAGAGTTCTTTAAGGCCCTTCTTTGTAAAGTTTTGATTCTTTCTTTTTGCAGGCCCCTTCTAACAATTGGATTGTTGATCCATCAATCAAACGGTTGTTAATGCTTTTACTTTTTTTATAAAAAGCTACTCTACCATTCTCAATTTTCATATTTTTTCTTTTGATACTGCATTTTTTATCAAAGATGTTGAGCATGTCTCTTTTTCTTTCTCACCTCCTTCTACTTCATACCTCTTCACTAGTCCACTAGTCCATGCTTCCATCCATCCATCTCACCTCCCATTGGTTAGTAGGTCCCATTAGGTGCCATGTTAAGGGTAAGTCACTTGACCTGTCACCTATTTCTAAATAACTATCACCCGATGCTTCCATAGAGTGGTAGGAAGGCATTAACGACAAAAGAAAGTAATTGCAGAAGCAATTTGTCTTCTCTATTAGTAAGGAGACCGAAAGGCTAATATCCTATGTAGTTAAGGAAGTTCTTGTAGTCTTGGTACTGTTTGCCAAGGAAATCTACTCACTCAATCTTAATATTGTATTTAGTATAGAACTTTTTATAGTTTGGTTTTAGCATATTATCTCCACTGAAAACTATGAAAAGTTAAGGATGTCTTTTTTGACAAGCCTTTTCTACCCTTAGTAAAGTGTATAATGTATCCATTTGGTCATTCGTGAACTCAAAATGGGCAATGCTAGGATGCTAAACACAAACATATGCAATTGAGTAATATGTACAGCAACTTAAATGTAAGTAAATCAAACAACTTAAATATAAGTTTCAATGTAAAGATTGAAAAACTGGACTTCCAAAAAGAATGAAAAAGAGATACAAATATATAATCTCCACAACTTGTGTTTTAGACAAAGTAACAACCTAGGTCAGTCTGAGACTAGTTGCCTATATACATAAACTTCATACATTTTCCTCAAGTGGCAAAGAAGGAACACATTGGAACTAGGTTAATCCTGACAACATTTGTAGGTCTTAGTGCCATATCTTTTATGGTAAACACACCACATGGTCATGCATGCCACAACATCAAAGGTCCTCGTTTAGCATTGCCTATAAAACACATTCAAACAAAGTATGAAAGCACACAAAGAAGACTAAAATAGGAATGACTAGGACTTGTGGACTTAGGGAGGCCTTTTCTACTTGTGACAATCTGGTGTTCTTTAAGGACTCTTCATAAAGTTTTGGTTCTTTCTCTTGGCAACCCCCCTCCGACAATTAGATTGTCCATCCATCAATTGCATAGCTATTGATACTTCTACTTTCCTTATATAAAGCTACCTTACCATTCTCAGTTTTTACATTTTTTCTTTAGGTGCCACATTTTTTATCAAAGATGTTGAGCATGTCCCTTTTTCTTTCCCACCTCCCTCTACTTCATACATCTTTGCTAGTCCACTAGTCCATGCTTTTGTCCATCCACCTTACCTCCCATCTGTTAGGGACTTGCTAAGGATAGTTCACCTAACTTGTCATCCATTTTTAAAGAATTACCACTTGTTACTTCCATAGAGTGGTAGGAAAGCATTAATGGCAAAAAAAAACAATTACAGAAGCAATTTATCTTCTTTATTGGTAAGGAGACCAAAAGACTGATATCCTATATAGTTAAGAAAGTCTTGGTAATATTGGATCTATTTGCCAAGGAAATCTGCTCACTTTGTGTACTATATGTCAAGGAAGTCCTAACTGTATTAATACTATACGCCAAGGAAATTTGCACACTTGGTGCACTGTATGCCAAGGAAGTCTTGGCAGTCTTACAATGCCAAGGAAATCATTACACTCTTGGTTTAATTAGCTAAGGACATTAAGAGAGTTTTGGTAGTGTTAATCTGAGTAGTCATCATAGTAGTGATTGTACTTTTCTTTAGGATATCTAGATTTTATATTTAAATGTGTTGGACCACTAGGAAGTTGTTGTAAGTTACTGGTAGTAGCTACTAAAGATGGTCAAAATTGCTGCCAAGAAGAAATGAGACTAAAGTTAATGTAGAGAAGATGCATGCCTAGAGTTAGATATTATTTAGTTGTAAATAAATTCATTATCAGGTAGGAAAAGAAAGTTATAGTTAATTATAGTTGGAATACTTTTTATGGTGGATTTGTGTTTAAATTGTAAGTTTAGTTTTTGGATATGTATGATATACGTCTTTGAGCTTTAAGTTTTGGTGTTCTATTTTCTCTCTATGGCTGTCCAAGGAGCTTAATCTAGGCACGGAAGGGTAATTTTCAAAAGGGGTTAGTTATGGAAGAGTGTGCAGAAGTGGGAAAGTGGGGGAAAAAAAAGAAGAAGGGATAGTGTTGGGGGTAGTTTTGTTAAATATGTGTTGTACTTGCTAACAAACCTACCAAAAAGCCGATAAGAATAGTACAATGAAAGACAAAAACAAAATAAGATCCCTCTTTGTAAAGTTTATCAAAAGTCCCTATTTATCATTGCTAATAAAACACACTCAAACAAATTATGAAAATGCACAAAGAAGACTGAAATAGGAATGATCAAGACTTGGGGACTTATGGAGGCCTTTTTCACTTGTGATAGTCTGGAGTACTCAAGGCCCCTTTTCGTAAAGTTTTGGTTCTTTCTCTTGGTAGCCTCCTTCCACCAATTAGATTGTCCACTCATCAATCAAACAATTGTTGTTGCTTCAACTTTCCTTATATAAAGCCACCCTAACCTTCTTAATTTTCAAATTTTCTCTTTTGGTGCCACATTTTCTAATTAAAGATGTTAAGTATGTCCCTCTCTCTCTCCCACCTCCTTTTGCTTCATACCTCTCCACTGGTCCGCAAGTCCATGCTTTTGTCCATCTAGCTCACCTCATGTTGGTTAGCAAGTCCCATTAAGTGCCTTGCTGAGGGTAAGTCACCTAACTTGTCACCCATTTCTAAAGAATTACCACTTGTTGCTTCCATAGAGTGGTAAGAAGGCATTGAAAGCAAAATGGAGCAGTTATGGAATCAGTTTGTCTTCTCTATCTATAAAGAGACTAAAAGACTAAGATCCTATGTAGAACCTCTAGATGAAGGATTGGCTTCAGTACATCTGTTGGTACTAGAGTGTTACCAGATGTTTCCTTAAGTGACTTTTTTTTTTGCATAAGTTTATGATAAATTATGGAGGATCATATGTGAATCGAGTGAGCTCATTCGCTTTGGTCTTCTTGCAAGAATCGTTAGTCACCAAACACTCGCTAATGAATACCGCATCTTCCCAGTTTTAAAGAGTTGTCTTCACAGGGCCTTAATGATCCTAATGGTAATGTCCAAAGCATGACAGACTAGGTAAAATTTAGGAGCTTGCTCTGAAGATGGGTCATAGGTTTGTGAACTGAATGTCTCACTTGGTGATTCCAAACGCATTTGAGTCCCTTTTCCATAGCCACTCAACGAGATTAGAAATGCCAAGGTCAAATGGGACATGGAACAATACTTGAATTTTTAATGATATATTATATTTTCCTCCATTGAGAACAAACTTGTTTTCTTTCAGTCACCTTGCAGCTAACCATCTTCGTGTCATCTTTTCTTGAGGAAGTCTTGGCAATCTTGGAGTTGTTTACCAAGGAAATTCACTCACTTAATGTACTATATGCCAAGGAAGTCCTAACAATCTTGGTAATATATGCCAAGGAAATCTGCACACTCGATGCATTGTATGCCAAGGAAGTCCTAATAATCTTGGTACTATATGCTAAGGAAATCATCATACTCTTGGTTCAGTTAGCCAAGGACATTAAAAGAGTTTTGTTAGTGTTAATTTGGGTAGTCATTGCAATAGTGATTGTAGTCTTTCATGGGATGTCTAAATTTTATGTTTAGGTATGTTGGACCACTAAGAAGTTGTTGTGAACTACTAGTAGTAGTTGCTAAAAAAGACCGAAGTTGCTACTAAGAAAGAGTGAGACTAAAGTTACTGCAAAGAAGATGTGTACCTAGAGTTAGGTATTATTTAGTTGTAAATAAATTCATTATCGGGCAAGAAAAGAAAGTTGTAGTTAATTGCAGTTGGAATACTTTTCATGGTAGATTTGTGCTTAAATTATATGTTTAGTTTTTGGATATAAATGATATATGTCGTTAAGCTTTAAGTGTTCATGTTCTATTTTCTCCCTATGGCTATCCAAGGAGCTTAATTTAGGTGTGGAAAGGCGATTTTCAAAGGGGGATAGTTATGGAAAGGTGCGGGGAAGTGAGAAAATGGGGAAGAAAGGAAGAAAAAGGGGTAGTGTTTAGGGTAGTTTTGTCAAATACACGTTTTACTTGTTAACAAACCTACCAAAAAGCCTATAAGAATAGTACAATGAGAGACAAAAACAAAATAAGATCCCTCTTTGTATAGTTTATCAAAGGTCCCCATTTATTATAAACCATAAAATACACTAAAAAAAACTATGAAAGCACAAAAAGAAGATTGAAATAGGAATGACTAAGACTGGTGAACTTATGGAGGCCATTTTCACTTGTGACAATCTAGAGTTCTTCAAGGCCCTTATTTGTAAAATTTTGGTTCTTTCTCTTAACAACCTCCCTTCAACAATTAGATTATCTATCCATTATTTGATGTTTCTACTTTCCTTATACATAGCCACCCTACCCTTAGTTTCCACATTTTTAGATTAAAGATGCCAAGCATGTCCTTTTCTCTCTCCCATGTTCCTCTACTTCATACCTTTTTGTCGATCCACCACTCCATGCTTTCATCCATCCGCCTCACCTCCTGTTGGTTACCAGATCCTATTAAGTGCCTTATTAAAGGTAGGTCACCTAACCTATAACCCATTTCTAAAAAATAATCACCCATTTCTAAAGAACTATTACTTGTTACTTTCATAGAGTGGTAGGAAGGCATTGATGACAAAAGGGAGCAGCTCCAGAAGCAGTTTGTCTTCTCTATCGATAAGGAGATCGAAAGACTGGTGTCTTATGTAGTTAAGGAAGTCTTGGCAGTCTTAGAACTATTTTTTGAGGAAACCCACCCACTTGGTGTATTGTATGCCAAAGAAGTCCTAGCAATCTTGGTACTATATGTCAAGGAAATTTGCACACTCAATTTTCACATTTTTTCTTTTGGTGCCATATTTTCTAATTAGATATGTCAAGCATTTCCCTTTCTCTTTCCCACCTCCCTTTACTTCATACCTCATTATCAATCCACCAATCCATGCTTCTATCCATCTACCTTACCTTTTGTCAGTTAGCAGGTCCTATTAGGTGCCCTGCAGAGGGTAAGTCGCCTAACCTGTCACCCATTTCTAAATAACTATCACCCAATGCTTCAATAAAGTAGTAAGAAGGCATTGACGGCAAAAAGGAACAATTACGAGAGTAATTTGTCTTCTTTATCAATAAAGAGACCAAAAGACTAATATCCTATGTAGTTAAGAAAGTCTTGGTACTATTTGCCAAGGAAATTCGCTCACTTAGTGTATTGTATGTCAACAAAGTCCTAATAGTTTTGGTACTGTATGCTAAGAAAATCTACACACTCAATGCACTGTATGCCTAAGAAGTCATGGTAGTCTTGATATTTTATGCCTAGGAAATCCTCGCACTCTTAGTTCAGTTAGCCAATGACATTAAAAGAGTTTTAGTATTGTTAATCTCAATAGTTATCACAATAATAATTGTAGTATTTCTTGGGATGTTCAGATTTTATTTTTAAGTGTATTGCACCACTAGGAAGTTGTTGTGAGCTACTGATAATTGCTACTAAAGAAAGCCGAAGTTGTTGCCAAGAAAGAATGAGACTAAAGTTACTGCCAAGAAGAAATGAGACTAAAGTTGCTGCCAAGAAGAAATGAGACTAGAGTTGCTGCCAAGAAGATGCATGTTTAGAGTTAGGTAATATTTAGCTATAAATCAATTCATTATTAGGTAGGAAAAGAAAGTTGTAATTATTTACCATTGGAATACTTTTTATGGTGGATTTATGCTTATATTATGGGTTTAGTTTTTGGATATATATGATATATGCTTTTGAACTATAAGTTTTTTATGCTCCACTTTCTCTCTATGGTTGTGAAAAAAGCTTAATTTGGGTTTGAAAGGAATTTTTCAAAGGGGTTGGTTATGGAAGGTGCGAGGAAGTGGGAAAGTAGGAAAGAAAAAAAGGTAGTGTTAGGGGTAACTTTGTTAAATATGCATTATACTTGCTAACAAACCTGTAAAAAGCCTATATGAATAGTATGGTCAGAGACAAAAACAAAATAAGGTCCTACAAAGTAAAATTTATCAAAGGTCCCTATTTTTCATTGCCCTTAAAACACACTCAAACAAATTATATAAGTACACAAAAAATACCAAAATAGGAATGACCAAGACTGGTTAACTTAAGGAGCCTTTTTCACTTATGATAATTTGGAGTTCTTTAACACCCCTATTTGTAAGGTTTTGGTTCTTTCTCTTGGCAACCCTCCTTTGTTCATATAAAGTTAGCCTACCCTTCTCTGTTTTTGCATTTTTTCTTTTAGTTTTGCATTTTCTGATTAGAGATGCTAAGCATGTCCCTTTTTCTCTCCCTCTACTTCATAACTTTTTGTTGATCCACCAATCCATGCTTCTGTCCATTCACCTCACCTCCCATCCAATAACAAGTCCCATTAGGTACCTTGCTAAGGGTAGGTCAACTAACCTATCACCCATTTCTAAAGAACTATCACACGTTGCTTCCATAAAGTAGTAGAAAGGCATTGATGGCAAAGGGGAACTACTGTGGAAGTAGTTTGTCTTTGTCTATCAATAAGGAGATTAAAAGACTAATATCCTATATAGTTAAGGAAGTCTTGGCAATCTTGGTATTTTTTACCAAGGAAATCCACTCACTTGGTGTATTATATGCCAAAGAAGTCTTGACAATCTTGGTACTGTATGCTAAGGAAATCTATACACTTGGTATACTATATTGCAAGGAAGTCCTAGCAATCTTGGTATTGTATTCCAAGGAAATCCTCGCACTTTTGGTTTAGTTAGCCAAGAACATTGAGGAAGTTTTGGTAGTGTTAATCTTGATATTCATCATAGTACTGATTATTGTCTTTCTTGGGATGTCCAAATTTTATGTTTGGGTGTGTTGGACCACTAAAAGTTGGTGTGAACTACTAGTAGTTGCTACTAAAGAAGGCTGGAGGTGGAATACTTTTTGTGGTGGATTTGTGCTTAAATTGTGGGTTTAGTTTTTGGATATATATGATATATGTTTTTAAACTTTAAGTTTTTGTGTTTTATTTTCTCTTTATGGTCATCAAAGGAGCTTAATCTAGGTGTAAAAGGGTGTTTTTCAAGGGGGTTTGGTTATGGAAGGGTGCAAGGAAGTGGGAAAGCAAGGAAGAAGGGAAGAAAGGAAGAAGAAGGGTTAGTGTTAGGGTTAGTTTTGTTAAATACATATTATACTTGCTAACAAACTTGTTAAAAACCTTGTAAGATTAGTATGGTGAGAGACAAAAACAAAAAAAAGTCCCTCTTTGTAAAGTTTATCAAAGGTTCTCGTTTATCATTGCCCCTAAAATACACTCAAACAAACTATAAAAATGCACAAAAAAGATTAAAAGAGGAATGGCAAGGACTTGTGGACTTAGGGAAGCCCTTTTCACTTATGAAAGTCTAAAGTTCTTAAAGTCCCCTCTTTGTAAAGTTTTAGTTCTTTCTCTCGGTAACCCCCTTTGTTAATGCTTATACTTTCCTTGTATAAAGCCACCCTACCCTTCTTAGTTTCTGTAGTTTTTCTTTTGCTAACACATTTCTAATTACTGATGGCGAGCATGTCCCTTTCTCTCTCCCACCTCCCTCTACTTCATATCTCTCTGCCAGTCCATGCTTCTGTCCATTCAACTCACCTCCCATCTGTTAGTAAGTCCCATTATGTTCCTTGTTGATGATAGGTCACCTGACCTATCACCCATTTCTAAAGAATTGTCACCTATTGCTGTTCGGTGAATTTTAAATGCAAGTGAACATGTCGAACAAGTAATATAATGATAAGAAAAGTATCATCCCACAGAGATTGGTGATTACTATGCTAACTAATTACTAACGGTGAACAACTCTTAGAATTTATCTAACAAATCCAAATTGATAGAGAATAAACTAATCAACTAAATTTAATAAAACTAAATACACAAAATATGTTAGAGTGTCCGATTTCACCATAACTATGAGGTACTAATGTAGATTATGTATGCTTGCAAGAGAGATAATATCTATGTGATGGCGGAACTTCCTAATTTATTTACTATCCTATGTCTAGGTATAGCAAACCTACTTAGTTCATTAATTCACTATATTTCTATATGTGAATTAAAACAAACCAAATGCATTAGGATCTATGAACATTCCCAGTTTACAATAAATCTTTCAATTATCTTATCACCAAAAGCAACACAAACAACATGGTATATGTCTATCCATATTTAATTCATGGTTATATATTATAAGAAGCAATTGCATATTATTACCTCTCAGTCTCAAACATGCACATCAAATCATTCAAGTGGTGGCCAATCACTTAAAAGCATTAAGCATAATAATATATAACTCACATAAATAAAATATCTTGCAAAACATAATAATCATAAGATTCATACCATCATAATTATGTTACATCGTAGCTCTAACAAAAATAAACTAAAGCATAAAGAAATAATGAGGAAGAATAATAATAGGGAATAAAGAAGGCATTTTGAATCCAAGAACAAGAAGTCTGTCACCCTTTTTGTCTTCTCTTCAAGAAAATCTTGAATTCTTGGCCTCTTTCTTGAGTTGTGCTTAATTTCCTCCTCCCTCTTTCTTTTGCCTCTTCTCTTCTTTTAAATAGGGTTTAGGTTTAGACCTACTCTTATCCTAGTAGAATTGGGTCTTAAAGATCTATAACAATTGGGTTTTGAACTCCTAATTTAATTAGGCATTGAACTCCTAATATGATTAGGTTTTCTAATTATTTAAAAAACCCAATAACAATAAAATCTAATAACAATCATTCAAAGCCCAAGCCCATCTTGACTCTCTTGATTTTGATATTACGATTTTGCCACACAATAAGCATCAGGCTCTCCATGTTCATCTCTTTTCTCCTTGCCTTCTTGTACTACATAAACAAGATAAATTTAAGTAAATAAAGAGGAGTTCAAATGTTTTCTCACAGTTATTAAAGTTATTTATTGCCTAAAATAGGTAAAATAACTCTATAAAAATAGAGTTATCAATTGCTTTCATAGAATGGTAGGAAGGCATTGATGGCAAAGGAGAGTAGTTTGTCTTGTCTATCAATAAAGAGATTGAAAGACTGATAATTGCTACTAAAGAAGTGGACGTTGGGAAGTTAGGTGTGAGCTATTGGTAGTTGTTATTAAAAAAGGCCGGAGTTGTTACCAAGAAGGAATGAAACCAGAGTTGTTGCCAAAAAGATGCGTGCTTAGAGTTAGGTATTATTTAGTTGTAAATAAATTCATTATCATGTAGGAGAAGAAAGTTGTAGTTAACAATAGTTAGAATACTTTTTGTGGTGGATTTATGCTTAAATTATGGGTTTAGTGCTTGGGTATATATGATATATTTTTTTGGGCTTTAACTTTTTTATGTTCTAATTTCTCTTTGTGGTCATTGAAGGAGCTTAATCTAGGTGTGGAAGGTTTTTTTTTCAAGGGGGTTTGGTTATGGAAGGGTGTAGGGTGTAAGGAAATGGGAAAGTGGGAAAGTGGGAAAGTGGGAAAGTGGGAAGAATGGAAGAAAAAAAGGCAGTGTTAGGGGTAGTTTTGTTAAATACGCATTGTAATTGCTAACAAACTTGCCAAAAAGCCTATAAGAATAGTATGGTGAAAGACAAAAACAAAAAATGGTCCCTTCTTGTAAATTTTATCAAAGGTTCCCGTTTATCGTTGCCTATAAAACAAACTCAAACAAACTATTTAAGGGCACAAAGAAGAGCAAAACAAAAATGACCAAGACTGGTGAACTTAGGGAGGCCTCTTTCACTTGTGACAAACTAAAGTTCTTTAAGGTCCTACATTTTCTAATTAAAGATATTAAGCATGTCTTTTTTTCTCTCCCACCTCCCTCTACTTTATACCTTTCCCTCAATCTACCAATCTATGCTTCCATCCACTCACCTCACCTCTTATCTATTAGTAGGTCCCATTAGGTGCCTTATTAATAGTAGGTCACCTGACCTATCACCCATTTCTAAAGAACTATCACTCATTTGTAGAGAACTATCACTTGTTACTTCCATAAAGTGGTAAGAAGACATTGATGGCAAATGGGTGTAGCTATGGAAGCAATTTGACTTCTATATCAATAAGGAGACCAAAAGACTAATATGTTATGTAGTTAAGGAAGTCTTGATGCTATTTTCCAAGGAAATCCGCTTACTTAGTGTATTGTATGCCAAGAAAGTCCTAACAATTTTGGTATTGTATGCTAAGGAAATCTGCTCATTCGGTACACCATTTGCTAAGGATGTCCTAGCAGTCTTGGTATTGTATGCAAAGGAAATGTTCAAACTCTCAATTGAGTTAGCTAAGGACATTAAGGAAGTTTTGGTAATGTTAATCTAGGTAGTTATCGTAGTAGTGATTGTAGTCTTTCTTGGGATGTCTAGATTTTATGTTTGGGTGTGTTGGACCATTGGGAAATTGGTGTAAGTTGCTGGTAGTTGCTACTAAAGAAAGCTAGAGTTGTTGACAAGAAGGAATGAGACCAAAGTTCCTACATAGAAGATGCATACCTAAAGTTAGGTATTATTTAATTGTAAATAAATTTATTAATAGGTAGGAAAATGAAGTTGTAGTTAACTACAAATGGAATACTTTTTATGGTGGATTTGTGCCTAAATTGTGGGTATTGTGGATATATATGATATATGTTTTTAAGCTTTAAGTTTTTTGTGTTCTATTTCTCTCTGCAACCATCCATGGAGCTTAATTTAGGTATGAAAAGGCAGTTTTCAAGAGAAGCTAGTTATGGAAAGGTGTAAAGAAGTGGGAAAATGGGGAAGAAAGGAAGAAGAAAAGGTAATGTTAGGGGTAGTTTTGTCAAATAAGCATTGTATTTGTGAACAAACCTACCAAAAAGCCTATAAAAATATAACAATGAAGGACAACAACAAAAGTGAACAGTATTGTCAAAGCGTGTGAGTGGAACCATTAGAGGATGTAGAGAAATTTCAAGAGTAAAAGAATAAATAAAATAATACTACTAATATTCATCAAGAGTACAAAATGTAAGCTATGATAAACTGTTGGATTAAAATAACAAAGTTCTCTAATGTTGACCTAAAAAACATGTATTAGAGTGCGATCATTCAACCGGAGCTGATGTTCCAAGCATTGGATCCTTATCTTCACAACTAACTACAACATGTAAATACCTTATTGTCGTGTTCATCCATTCTACTTAGAGGAGGGGCATGAGCAACTTTATATTCATACATAATCCAATTAGATTACTCACCATCTTGGTATTTTCCCACGTAAAACACCAATACCTTCTCAAACCTAATGATCATTCTATTAGATTGGATAGGTTTGTATGCTCCATAAGCACTATAGTATTCATTTGCTCTATCTTATTGGTAATTGTCTTCAAGAAAGAATGTTGCATTTAGAATATGTTGAAAAAAAGCATAAAGAACAAGGATAAGAAGGAAAATTTTGATAAATATTAGCAAGAACCTACATGAAACTCCAGGCTGTTGTTGCATACATTTAGGTCCATGATCTTGTTAACTTGAAGGGTCATGTTCTCAACCTTGTGTTGCAAGTAATTATGAAGAAGCTCTTGGTTAGTGGGGCAAAACTTATACCCCATCAGGAGAATTTAGAAGAACTTAGCCCTTTCGTATGACTCAGAAGCATCATTTACATTATAATCAGTGGCTATAGAGTCTGTATTAGCCACAAGCATTGATAAGGAACCATTGCTTACCTTTGGCTCATGCAGGACATTGGATGTGGCGTTGTTCATTGTGAAACCTAGGTCAATCAACCTCCTCTCATCCCTTATAAGTTGATTCTCTCCTAGGTGTTGACAAGATAAGGATGTGGTTCTGGATTATTTCGAGATGGATGGTTAAGATAGCCATGCCACCACCTTGGCCATGGTTATAAGAAGGCCAGCAGTCTAACAAGAAGCCATTGGTGTATCTCCAAAAATGCTTGTTTTGATCCTTTGCGTGAAAGCAAAGGTCTGATTTTATAGAGAGTATTAAACATGGACAAAGAAAGATATGTGAATAGAAGGTATGTGATAGCCAAACCATGCAAGAGTTAACAATGGCTTTTACCAAACCATTCTTCATTCTCGTTAAATTCTTCCATCTTAAACCACATTTTGTGACAATGCTTTGAGAGAAGCTTCTAAGTACTACTTAATAGGGAGAGTTCTAAACGCTATTAAAGTGTATGGATTGTGTTAAGTCTCTCTTAATCAACAAAAATATGTATGACAAGTGTCAATGCATTAAAAGCCTATGTAGAACAAAACGGTGTTAGGTTTCACTTCCTTGGGCATAAACACAAGATGTGTTGCTCCATCATCATTGACTTAACTAATTGGGTTGAGACCATTTACTCATGGGCTTAACATCACCAATTCATGTTGATGTTACTAGGAAAGAGATTCCAACTTCCAAAATAGCACTTTTGCGGCTTCCACACTATATCTTTCTTTACATGCTCGGTCAATGTTTTGCTTGGAAATTCTTATTTTACCAAATGCACCCATTTTGATCTAATAGTTCCTAAGAAGATGAAAAGAAATTTCCTTAAATCAGCCATATCACCCTTACTACCCAATCTAATGTTATACATTTTTCAACCTACCCTTAATAGCTTTACTCGTAGGAGAAGGCAACCTAACTTAAATCACTATCACTTTTAGCTTCAACAATTAAAGAAGAACCACCCCAATTACTTCCCTTATAAGAAAAAAACCTGAATACACATATTTCACCTTTATGTTGTTGGGTATTAATAAGTTAGGGAAGTGGGGAAGAAGAAGTGTTAAGGTAATTTTGTCAAATATGCCTTTATTCACTAATAAATGTTGCTAGAAGGCCTATAAGAATAGTACGAAAGAGGCAAAACAAAAAAGAACATTTATTGTCTAAACGTGTGCATGCAACCATCATAGGACATGGAGAAAAAGAATAGAAAAAGAAGAAAATATTAGGATCATCTATTGAAAGAGTGAGATGGTTATTATGTGATGACAAGGCTAGTTTATTCCTTTTTTAGGCACTGCCTTTCCTCCTCCCCCTTGCAAAGTTGTATGAAACTTTCATGTTGTCCAATACAAAAGCATTCAAAGGGGAAGAGGTACTTAAAATATAAGTTAGTCATTTTGCTCTTAATAGTTAGAGAACTTTGTGTGTTATAGCTAAAGTTTTCAATTTTATGGATTTAGCTTTTAAGAGATTATTTGACTAAAACTTAAAGAACTTATAAAAAAAACTAGTGTTTGTCTTCAAATTGCAGTCAATTTTTTGTTATATAAAGATAGGTAAGCATATGGAGAACCCTTAGCCTACCCTTTGATGACAACAAGGTTCCTCCAGCCTAACTTGAATTCTAGTTATTTTGAGGTTAACCTTGTTAGAAAAAGATTCATTAGTTTATTTAATGTGGTTAATTTTTTTATTGTACTCCTTCCATGCCAAATTAAATTTCTTTCTCTTTTCATTATTTCCAAAGTAAGTTTTCACTTTTTGAAAGTTGAGGCAATCATTTGATAATATTTCCATATTACCCTTTTTTTTATTTCAAAGAAAAGGTCATTAAAAATCATGCCCACCTGTATTTCAAAGGTTCTTTGAACTTGAAACAAAACATAAATAAGAACAATAGAGACTTTGTATATCATAAATGTTTTAAATACATGATTCTCTTGTATCACATATTACTTGATTATGCCAATGACTTCTTGGCATGAACAACATCTACATACACGTTAGTTGCACTATTCAACTTGAAATAGGAAATTCAATCAATAAATTATTTATGTAAGATGTGGAAACTTAGATACTAAGGTATTCATAAAGTTTTCATTTTTGGAGTATAACTTGGATTGGCTAGTTTTTGCGCCTTCTTTGTTGTGAGATTTGATTTATAATTTTCAACTAGTCCTGCCTTAAAACATTAGTCAGCCTTTTATGTATCTTGACATTTGTTACCATCTTAACTTCTCTTCTTAGATATATATATATATATATATATCTAACTTGCACAAAAACTATATTGTTGCTATGATTTGTGAGTCAAAACATTCATAGTGGTTCCAATGAATTCCTTAGGGATTTGACAAAAACTTAGGCTGTGGTATGTTAAGAAAATTTATAACTAGTAGGTACGGCTTGTGCTGTTATGTTGTCGGTGATGCAATCATGATGGCTACTATGGTGTTGGTGCATTGAAAGGTAAAAGAGGAAAAACCTTAGGATATGGTATTGTCATTTTTGGATAGGCATCTAAATTTTGTCACTTCATTGTGCAATCATGTTTGGTGGATACTATATCTTGTTTATTCGTTTCTAGAAAGTCATTAAGACCCCAAAACCATGAATCAATGTTGAAAAATTGAGAAGTTGGAATGAGAAGATTGAAATTTATAAGTACCCCTATTAGAAAATTAGAGAAATCAAACAGGATCGATCAGAGAAGATCGTCGATTAAGAGGTAAGATCAAAACCCTAATTCTGTGAAATTTCTAGTGATAATTTTATTAGAAATTGAATTATTTAAATACACGATTACATACAGAATATAAACAAAAAATCATTTACACTTAAAATCGAATCAAAGATCTTTACAAAATTACAAGATCTGAAAAGGAAGGTTTTCCGACGACGAGTGGCAAGTGAGTCAGCTATGCTCGATCGCGTGCAAGAGCGAAGCGCAAGTGGCTAACATGGCACTAACATGGCACTAACATGGACACTGACGTGGCTGCTAACATGGATTGTTCCAACATCCCCCAGCAAGCTGAAGGGGCAATATGGACGGTCACCTTGGAGCGAATAAGCTTAAAGCGAGCAGAGGAGAGCTCTTGGTGAAGATGTCAGTAGGTTGATCAATGGTGGAAATGAATTGGATGAAGAGTTGTCGCCGAGCAAGGTGTTCTCGAACAAAGTAAAAGTCAATCTCAATGTGCTTGGTCCGAGCATGGAAGACAGGATTGGCAGTCAAATACAGAGCAGACACGTTGTCACATCAGAAAGTGGTGGTTAGGGGGGAAGTGCCCTGAGATCGTGGAGAAGGTACTCAATCCACATGAGTTCTGCAATGGTGTCAGCAAGAGATTTGTACTCTGCTTTAGTGCTGGATCTAGCAACGATGTGTTGTTTGCGAGAACTCTAGGAGATGAGATTGCAGCCAAGAAAGATGTAGAAGCCACCCATGGACTGACGATCAACCCGGTCACCATCCCAACCAGCATTAGAGAAGGCATGAAGTGAGGTGGCGGGGCTGCGAGTCAAGAGAAGACCTAAGTGAAGAGTGGTAATTAAGTAGCGAAGAATGTGTTTCACCACTTGCCAATGAGCAGTGGTAGGACAATGAAGAAACTGATAGGCAGTGTTGACAGAATAGGCAATATCGAGCCGAATGAGGGTGAGATACTATAGAGCACCCATAATACTGTGATACTGGATGGGATCAGGGAGCGGATCCCCTAAGTGGACCGATAAGGGTTCATCAATGGAGCACAAAATGGAGATGGCCTTGGTGTCTTGCATCTTGGCACGAGTCAGGATGTCCAATGTAAAGTTGGCCTAATAGAGAATAAGGCCACTTGGAGTAGGTTGAACTTCAATGCCTTAAAAATAGTGGATAGGGCCTAAATCCTTAAGAGCAAACTAATGATGGAGGGCCTGAAGGAGAACAAAGAAGGGAGCCTACGAAGACCCAGTGAGAATAATATCATCCACATAAACAAGTAGGACGAGACTATACCGTGGAGTGTGGAGTGTGAACAAAGAGGTGTCTGACAGAGAGATAACAAATCCAAGTGAGACCAAGAAGGAGCTCAAACGCTGGTACCACTCACGGGGTGTCTGCTTGAGGCCATAAAAAAAGCGGTAGAGTCTGCAAACATGTAAGGATGCTTAGGATCTCTGAAGCCTTGGGGTTGTGTCATGTAGATGACCTCAAATAAATGCCCATGAAGAAAGGCATTAGAAACATCTAGTTGGCAAATGGACCAACCGCAAGAGTAGGTGAGTGTGAGGACGGTGCAGACAGTGACCGGCTTCGCGATGGGGCTGAAGGTCTCAGTGTAGTCAATCCCTTCTTGTTGATGAAATCCTTTAGCCATGAGGCGAGCCTTGTACATTCAAGGGAACCGTCAAACTTGAGCTTGACCTTATAGATCCATTTGCAGCCAATGGGTTTCACACCAAGAGAAGGAGGAAACAAGACTTAAGTGCCATTCCGAAGAAGGGTAGTGTACTCAGCAACCATAGCATCACGCCAATGAACCTCCCGAATAGCCTGAGTGTGTCAGGTAGGTTCAGGGTAGGATGGGGTAGTGGCAAGGAGGGCAACTATATGGTCACAGATGAAGTGATGGTGAAGGATAGTGCCATCCTACAGGAAAGTCATTGGGCAAGAGGGCTAGGGGGGAGGGTCAGGGGGTCCAAAGGAGGGAGGAGATGCCAGAGGAAAAGCTGGAGGTGGTGAGGTATCACTAGGAGAGGGAGGCTCATAAGGACCGGGGGGGAGTGAAGGTAGAGGGACCACAAGTATAGGAGGGGGTGAAGGGGAGCCTAGTGGTGAATGGGGATGGAGGATATCTAATGATAAGGAAAGTCCTCCTCGTGGAACATAGCATCAGCAGTAATGTAGGTGCGATGCGTGATAGGACAGTAGCAGCGGTAACTACGGTGGCCCAAAGAGTAGCCAAGAAAGATACAGGCACGAGAGCGAGGAGCAAGTTTGTGGGGAGCATAAGGACGGAGATAGGGAAAGACCGCACAACCAAAGACACAGAGATGTGTGAGATCGGGGGCGTGGTGAAACAAAGTTTGCCACAAGGAGAGATTATGAAGGACCGGGGTGGGGAGATGGTTGATGAGAAAGACAACGGTTTCAAAGGCAAAGTCCCAAAAATATAAGGGAACAACAGCCTGAGTCATAAGTGTGAGACCGATCTCAACAATATGATAGTGTCTGCATTTAGCCACACCATTTTGAAAGGGGGAGTAGAGGCAAGAGACACGCTAGTGAATATCGACAAATTGGAGATAAGTATGAAAAGACTCAAAAAGGAACTCAGAAGCCCCATCACATTGGATGGCTTGGAGACGACATTGGAGTTGATTTTCAACAAACTTGTGAAAAATAGTGAATATTTGAAAAAATTGAGAGTGGGTGTGAAAAGAGTAAAGCCATGTAAAACAAGAGAAATCGTTAATAAAACAGACATAAAATTTATTTTTATTGGAAGATTCAATGGGTGAAGGGCCCTAAATGTCAAAATGAACTAGTTGTAAAGGATGACTCGATCTAGACTGGGTAGGCGGATGGGGATGACAATGGCTCTTACTAAGAGCACATGCCTTACATGGGGGATATGAAAGGGAATTATAAGGAATATGACTAAACTGAAGTAGACGAACTAAAATTGGTGGAGACGAATGACCCAAGCGATGGTGCCAGAGAAGGAGTGGACTGGAGCGGGACGCCAAAAACGCACGAGGAGACACGTCAGAAGATTCAAGACGGTAGAGTCCACAATCAAGTGTTCCGTGGAGGATAATCTAGTTTGTGAGATAAGAAATTGCCTAAAAATGAGTGGCAGAAAAAATGAAATAGAAGTTATTGTCTAACGTGAATTGAGAAACGGATAAAAGATTTTTGGAAATTGAGGGGACAACTAAAACATTGCGTAAGTGAAAGGAAGGAGTGTGAAGGTTACCTATGTGAGTGATGGGAAGGGAAACACCATCACCTACGTGAATTGTTGAGTGCCAAAGTAAGGAGTGACACCAGAGAGGGCAACCGTGAAGTCCGTGACATGATGGAAGGCCCCCGAGTCAAAATGCTAGAAGGTTGCATCTAGGGAGGAAGGTGGGGGATTGGGGGGGCCATAGTGGGAAAGGGGAGGCAGAAGTTAAGTGTAATGGGCTTGAGGTGGACAATATGTGAGAGAGGAGTTGGGGTAGGAAATGTGGGCCTAGGGATTTGGTGGGCCGTGGGTGGTGGGTGGGCTAAATGCTAGGTTACACCACTCACGGCAATTAGACACATGATGGCCGAACCTATGGCATAAGTGGTAGTAGGGCCCATTGCGGCGATGGCCCTGGGAATTATTATGGGAGGACCAGGAGCTATTTGGTGGGCTAGGGAAAAGCCCGTCTGAATTGGGCTGGGCTACAGAGAAAGCGAGTTGGTGTGAGCCTGTGCGTATGCTTGGGCCTGAGCTAGAGTCGGCTCGACTTGAGAAAGTCGAGCCCAAGTGCGCGTGACCCCCGAACGGGTCCACAGTCGCATGGCCCGCGGCTGGCCCGAGCTCACATGATCCGCGAGCGGGCTTGAGTTCGCATGGCCCACTAACTGACCCAAGGTCACTTGGCCCACAGACTGGCTCAAGTTTGCGTGACCCGCAAGCAAACCTAGGAACGCTGCATAGGCAACAAGGGCGATCTGGGTGGCATTCTGGCCGGTGGAACGCCCTTCCTGGGTTAAAATTAGGCCATGAATGGCCTTACGGGTGAGGTTCTAGGTTTGTTGCAAAACGAAGACCGACATCACGAGGCTGTCGTATTCGTCATTGAGGCCATGGAAGACGTGAGTGAAATACTCATTGTCAGAGATCTGACCTCCTATGGCGGCTAATTGGTCCAAAATTTCCTTCACATCATGAAGGAATTCAATCACAATGCGAGATCCGCAGCTGATGGTGTGGGGGTGGAGACGGAGAGCAGATGATCATGCGCTTGACTAGGTCGTGTAGGAGCGTGTGAGATGCGTCCAAGTGGTGGTTGAGGACCAGATGTTGGTCAATTGCTTTACCACGGTGTTCGTGGAGGTGGCCAAGATCCATCTGAGAGTAACTTGATCGCGGAGAAGCCACGAGTGGTAGGCGGGGTTGGGTGATTTCGTCCCGTCAAGCCCAATGAGGGTTTCGGGCAGTGCAGGCTCATGACCGTCGAGGATTGGGAGGAGCTACTGGGAAATCAGAAACGGTAGGAGGTGCATCTTCTAGACGATGAAATTCATGCTATTGAAGCGCTCGGTGGCGATCGGAGCAAGCATCGTCGGCGAATGGGAAGCCGTTGGAACAGTGGGAAGAGAAGGATTAAGATTAGGTTTTGAAGAATCGGCCATGGAGAAGAAGGGGGTTTTCAGTATGGAGGCGTTGGCCGTGGGCTCTGTCGATACCATGATAGAATTAGAGAAATTTGGCAGGATCGACTAGAGAAGATCATCGATTAAGAGGTAAGATCAAAACCCTAATTCTGTGAAATTTTATATGATAATTTTATAAGAAATTGAATCATTTAAATACACAATTACATATAGAATATAAACAAAAAATCATTTACACTTAAAATCGAATCAAAGATCTTTACAAAATTACAAGATCTGAAAAAGGAAGGTTTTCTGGCAACAAGCAACGAGTGAGTCGGCTACACTCGATCAGGTGCAAAAGCGAAGTGTGAGTGGCTGATGTGGCCCTAGGGCTGACGTGGCACTAACGTGGACACTGACGCGGCTGCTGACATGGATTGTTCTAACAACCCCCATTTTCTACTCTATCAATCAAGTTAAGGAAGATGATGACAATGACAATGATGATAATAATGATGATAACAATGATGATGATTATGACAATAATGACAACTATGGAGTTGAAGCAATTAAGAATGCCGATTCATCAAATATGATGCTTGATGCACTAGAGCCGCTATCAATTTGAGTCTGGTGGACATGCCAGTCAATAATCCTCGCCCCAAGGAGGCAACAAAAGAAGAAGATGGATGGGTCCAAGTCGACCGCAGACGAAATAGGGGGAAAAGAAATTAGGTCGAGTCTGTACTCTTTAAAACTTGTAAAGCTCGGGGGTAAGTACTAAAAAAGCATTAAGATTGAGGTACATAAAGAAAAGCAAAAAGGAAAAGAGAAAAAGGGTGAAGGAAAAAGGGATATGGCAGCATGGGACTCGGGTAGAAGACTCATTTTGATGTTTTCTAAATGTCATTTTCGAAAAGGAATATTTATTTTTTTTATTTTTTTAACATCAATGAAATACATGCGTAATTTTTGCAATTCCTACCCAACACTTTCTGAACTTGTGGAGAGAAATCGACATTATTTCATTTGCAAATGTGCAAGTCTCAGCATCATCTTTCTTGAGCTTCTAATGTGATTCATGGCTGCATCCTTTGAGCTGCTAAGTTTAGGAGCCCTCTGCAAAGATTTACCTTCTCCTCCCTTATTAATATAATTATATTTAACAACAGCTTCTAATTATAAGTAAATCACATTTCCTACGCTTCCTCAACCAACTATTGTATACATTAGTAACTTAACTGTAGTATCCTTCTACATTGGTCGTGGACATGGAGCAAGTCTAACAAATGGGGGGAAAAAAACTTGTCTTCATCGCTTTCCCCTTCTTTTGTAAATCCTCAGTGTTTTAAGGGAACTTAACAGCTCTTTCTTTTTTAGGCCTGGAAGGCGTGGCTATAAGTATAGGTGATTTGACTCAAAAGTTTTAATGAAGGTAGCTTACCAACTGATCTTTTATCTCTATATATTATAATGGTGAATTGTAAAACCTTTTTTTTTTTAACATTATGATTTTATGCTACTGGTGTAATCAAATATTCTATGAAATCTGAGGCATATGTTAGGCTGATCGTGTTTCTTTATTTTGATGCTTTGTTTTCTAATTTAGTTTGTGCCTCTTCGATTGCCTTGATTGGATTGCTTTCAAACCCAAATTACTTGGACTTTTTTTGGAATACTCAATCAAGTCAATTCAAGCATTGTGTACATTAGGGTTAAATTTACTATAGGGTGATATTCCATGCATTTCTTTTTTCTCATGGAAAGATAAATTGTATTAATAAATATTAAAATATAAAAGCATAGGGACATAACTTAGTATTATAGAATTCATTACATTTATAAAAAGATAAAAGTCTAAAATCTTCAAATCTCACTCAAAATAACATTTTATTAAGAAAATTTTATATTTTTAAACAAAGAAGTTCTTCCTCATATTATTGTCCTTACTTTTGCTAATAGAATAGAAATATCAGTTATTTTTCCTTGAAAACATATTTTATATCATTTAGCTTATATACAATAAATATAAGCTAAAAAGGATATTTTGAGAAGTTTAACAACTAAATCTCTTCTTTAATTACTTTAATTATCTACTGTAGTTCTTCATTTTATCCTTCAATGTCACCTTAAATTTCATTACCAGTGAGAATATTCTTTTAAATTATCCTTGTCTATGTACATTCAAAAAAAGAAATCACTCTTATTTTCTACATAAGATTGACAAAAATTACAAACAATTTGGTAAACAAATAATTTGCCAAACTACTTTATGATCACAATATGCATCTATATCCCAAACATTATTTATATTACATAGATCACATTTTGTCACATTAGTCACAAAACTACACTGGTTTTACAACACTAAAATAATTTTTTTAAAAAAATTGCTATTGTAGTTTATGTGGATTAGAAGGGGTAGTTGATAAAAAAAATTAAGTTTATTGAATTTATGTTGTGGTTGGTATTGATTTAATGAGATTTGATTAACTCACACGATAGAATTAGTTCCTACCATAGTTTAATTATTGTATTTTTGTTTGAGTAATAGCCATGGAATTGATATTATATCTTGTAAGTTATGCACCCATGGTGGTTGGGTGCTCTGGGTAGCAATTGTTTTAAAAGATAAGACTCTTACGCCGACATCGGATGAGTGGAATGAGATAAGGCCCCATTATTGTGGGCCGCATTTGAGACCATTCGGCTATAGTTTTGTGAATTGATAAAGAATTTGTTAGCCCGTGGAAGGCAATCAATATGCATGATCCATCCAACTTTTGTGCAAGCCCATTGGCTTGAAACTTCATTAACTAAACGAGAATTTTTGGCTATTTTGATGTTTTTGCTATAGACTTCCTGATTGGTTGAAGGGACTTGTTTTCTATTTGAAATTGGATTAAAGTTTTCATGAGATTTGAGTAATATATAACATCAATGGTTTTAAGATATTCATTCTTCCTGCGCGTGGGAAAATATTTTTTATAAAAACTTTTGAGTAGGCATGTAAATATAGAGTCTAATATCATATAAAAAAATATTTTTAAAATTAACTTAAATAATGAGTACATATTCAAATAGAATTGAAGTAATATAATGTACTAGCTTATGTACCCTCCGTACGTTTTAAGAGCTCTTTTTGGTATGGTTACCCAAATGACAATACAAGCATGAAAATTCTACTTCTCTTTTCTAGATAAGCAAAGTGATATAATGGCCGCAAAATTAGTGTTAGGAACAAGTTCAAAGAAAGTGTGGCTCAAAGCTTGACACTACTCTCAGTTGGATTGAGTCTTCTACAATTCTGTTACCTTGAATAATGTTAGATTAAAAATAATATCTCTTGCAGATTATTCATAATGCAACATAAGTTAGGATCAAGAACAAGTGTTTAATGTAGAAAATCGTATGCTGTGAAAATCTGTGAGCCGAAAGACAATTAATGACTATTCTCATCTCTAGTTTCTGCTGTTGGTGTTCTTGGTTGAAATGATGAACAAGAAAAGGAATGCAGGCTGCCTTCAAGAATGGGTGATTCTAAGTGGCATGGGAATTTGGGGCAGAATTTGTGGCACATTTCTTTGTTGTGTTTGTCGCCCATTATCTCTTTTTTTTTTCCTTTCTTTTCGTTCTTATTTTCCCCTCCACCTAAAATAAGCAATGTCCGTGAGTTAACAGTGCCATCCTATATTAACATACGGACACCAAGGGATTAGTAGCTGCTTTAAGAATCAACCTTCTCAAAATTAACAAGGAAACGATCCAGTCGTCTTCAACTCAGTATCCTTGTACAGATTATTTTTCCTTCAAACTTACATAGCACAATGTTTCTTAAGAGTTATGTCACATTCAAGACTTTAGCTCTATTATGATATGCAAATAGTTGATTACCTGTTAGTTTAGTGAGGATTTAATAAAGTTTAGATTAAGAGAATTAAAAACTCTTAAGTTTGATATTTGGATATGTGAGTTTGATGCATGTGTAAAAAAATATAATTAAAAAAAGATATTGTCGAATGTGATGTATGCTCCAAAACAAGATATTAATAATATATAGTACTTTTTTCAATAACAGTTTCAATATGTCTTGATTTTAAGCATAAGAAAACATGTCCAATGAATATTTAGTCTACAAATAACTAGTATTATATTTGAAATTTGAGTTTTGATATCATATTATAAAAATTTATTTACTTTCAAAGTCGAAATGTACTTCAAACCAGGATATTATCGATAAAAACTTACCTTTTGTTCTTTTCTTTAGAAAAAAAAAAAAAAAGGAAGGCGTGCGTTTTGCGGCATCGCAGATAACTACAGAGATACGACACCGCTTGTACGGGAACATATCATGCGGCGTCGTTTCCATCGAAGACAGAGCTTGAGACGGTGAGATCGGAATTCGAAGTTCTGAGAGGAAATTGTGGAAATCGGCTCCGGAAGCCACCGGCCGGCGTCGTTTTCATCTCTGCGGATTTTAGATTCAATTTTCAGTTCTGCGAACTTCATCAAAATTACAAGCAGGTGCGTCAAACCCTAGTTCCTTTCTTTTCTTTTACTTTTTTCCAGTTCACTATAATTTTCTCTGCAGAAGACTCAGCCTGAAATTTTTTCAGAATGATTTGTTTTATGAGCTCTCAATTTATGAATGCGTGTGTTTCTCAGCTTGGATGTTACTGTTTCCTTTAGAAACTGATTGAGAGAAAGTTTGTTTACTCTGTTTCCGGTGTATTCCAAACCTTCTTTGCCTATTTTTAGTCGGTGAGAGGCTGGTAGTGTGTAGAGAAGTTGCTGCTTGTTATCCAATTTACGTAATTGTGATAATTTTTTTTTGTATCAACTTGCTCGCTGCAATTAAAAGATCTTGAACTTTCCTGAGAAGAAATTATTTGCATTTAGCACATTCTTGTTATCTAACTGTCCAGTCTAATTTGAACAAGTTAGCTACTGCTTAGGATTGGTTTATAGAAGAGTTTGAAGATTACATCTGTGCCTTTGCAGAGAGAGGAACTTTAGTTCTTTGCAAACATCAGTTCGTCCAATGCGTTGTCTCTAATTCTCAGGTGTCTATGTTGCAGTAGGGAGTTGAAATTTCAAAAAAGTCTGCTTGAACGTGTGTAGTAGCGTGTAATGGATGTGAAGGCTCTGGCAAAGTCGAAGAGGGCTCATACTCAGCATCATAGCAAAAGGCCACACGGTCCTCATGCGAATCAAAAGCCAAAAACGCTGTCCGATGGAAGTAATGCTTCTGGAAGTGTGAAGAAGCCATTGGGAAAGCAAGTTGCTTCAAAAAGCCATCAGTCTCGGAGTTTGTCTAAACTCCCTGCGAATTGGGACCGCTATGAGGAAGAATTTGAAGATCCTCCTGTTAGCGATGGTGCTAGTCAACCTTCCGAGGTTACTTTGCCCAAGAGTAAAGGAGCAGACTATCGTCATCTGATTGCTGAGGCTCAGTCTCAGTCAAGTTTATGTTTAGATAGCTTTCCCTCCATGGATGACCTTATGCCTGGTGTGTCCTTCCTTCTTTGTCATTTTTGAGCCTAATTTTTTATCCTGTTTAAATAATTTAACTAGTTTATGTATTGACCAAAGCATTTGTGGACCCATCCTGGGATCTCTAAATCACTTTTATGCATAGCATTATTGTCCAGCTAAAAATGTTTTCTTCTATTTCATGTTCTTGTAGTTTTGATTGTCATCAAACTAGATAGGTTTTTGGAAAGAAGCAACTTTTGGTAATGAAAGATTTTCTTTATCTTCCAAGATGCTCCCACCCCACTTCCATTTTTAGAAAAGAAAAAGAAAAAAAAGGTATTTCAGGATCAAGTATAACAGTTTGCATAATCACAAGATTTCTCTTGTGATTTTCTTCTGTACATACAAGTTTTCAAGGTGTAATGCCTCCTTGGTGGAGGATGAATGTGCTATTACTCATGGCACGTAAGACTTGGAGTATACGGTAAACCTCTCTCGTGGTTACTATGCTTGAAGCTAGTCAATAAAACTGAAAGCATCAATGGCATTGTCACCATTATATTTTGTTTCTCCAAAAAAGATGAGAAAAGATAAATTGAGGACACTAAGTTTCTATAATGTCTCTTCCAGTGGCTTTCACTGCCATTGTATATTTTAATCGATGCAGCTAAGGTTTCAAACGTGAGTACTCACTAGAAGTTATGGCTAATTTGACAGGAGAATTCAGGCAGGGACTAGGCCCTATGCTGTCAGTGAGGGGGGAAGGCATTCTCTCATGGATTAGAGGTGATAATTTTGTTGTAGAGGACAAAACAGCTGCAACTCATGAGGTAGTGTACCATATATCTGTTCTTATTATCAAAATTAAGGATTTTTTGTTTATGTTTTCCATGACATCCCAAAAGATTAGTCCCTCAATCACTAGGTAGTCCACATGAAGCGCGTAGATTGTGATGGTGCTCATGGATTTCATGTTCTTCTCTAAAAGAGATTAGGATCCTTAAGTGATCGCTGGAATAATTATGTTGATATTGATTAAAAACTCTTCCCCTTGTTATAATGATATCAAAGTAATGTAATTATGATAATGTACTAATATCATGTCGTATTGAGACTCCATGGGATGCAAATCCTAACAATCAGGATTTTAAGTGGTGGAGATTGAGACAATTGTACTAAGTCCATTGTTTTTGAGTTAATGAAAGTGATGGTCATATCCACGTGACTGTTCCAAAATAACTAGTAAAGTTGTATTTACTGTCCAAATTACTTATAAAGGTAGCTTTAGTTAGTAAGGAACTAATATAGAATTTAACATCTATAAGCACCTTTACAATCCATATAATAAGTGTCAGCAATCCATCCGTCCCATCTGAAACTACATTTTCCATATTTGATTTGGAAAAATCATGATACCTCAAAATTTAGTCTCATAGTGGATGGGTAAATTGCGAGGTTGAATAGGTGGATTATAGACGGGTTCATAAATGTCAAGTCTGATATTGGTTGTTTATTAGGTTAAGTCTAGACCTTATAAATGATTCTAGAGAAAGCTGATTGCAATTTGATTAATTCTGGAATAATGGAGCTTTATAATTTATTTACTTCTCAGTTGCTCTGTTGATGCTATGAGTAGGGGTTTCACTCTTTTTCACTCTGAGAATCCGAATCATTTTTGCTGCTATTCTCAACTTGAAATTAACCTAGCCTTACTCTTTCTACAAGGTTGTTCCTCATCTTTAGTAATTGAAGTGACTGTTTAGCACTATTCTTTTTGTCAAGAGCACATGCACTCCTAACATACATACATAAGTCGACGGTTATGTTTGTGTGTATGTTTGTTGAAGTCATATACCATGTCAATCCAATCTTTTTGTGAGAAAGATGTAAAGCATTTTGCCTACCAGTCAAAAGAAAGAAAAGGTTAAGCATTACAATTATGTTGCTGTTGATGGCGCTGACTGAAAGAGCAGTTTGAGCCATGAAGTGATTCCAGGTCGTATCGTGCTTTGCTTTTTGATTGATAATCGTGGAACTTATAGGATTTAGTTGACCTTTCTGTCTGCTATAGTGTACTTGTTATAGTTTTTAGGGAGTGAAACTCCATTAAAGACAATCTTCCTTGCAGCAAAGACGTGGGAGGCAGTTTAATTTCTCTCAATGAAGAAACAACATTCAGTTATTGAGTGGCACAAGAGTAATTCATTTAGTGAGAATTTTCTATGGAGCTTGAAGTAAACGTCAAAAATTTTTGTATAATGGAACCTCCTGACTAAATATACCCTTGAAATGGATATAGAAGAAAAGCCATAACAACCTCAAAACCCCTAGCTGGTGTAGTTGGATTTAAATATTGCAAATAAGTAAACCAATATTGTATGGACACTTCAAAAATGTGCAAGGGATGTTAGTTTGACATGATACCCATAGCATGCGCAAGGATGTGGCATGTTTGTCCTATCTGCTTTCTGTGGGGCTTCTATTGTGAGCAATTCTAGGTTCACTAAATCCCAAGAGTGCTTTTAGTTTGTTCCTTATTTCTGCCATGTTGAACCTCCAGTCTTCTATGAAGACACTTGGTGTATCGGTCTAACCTTTTAGAAGTTCAGAAAATAGGAATTGAAGTTTGAACAATTAGACAGATTAGAGAACTAGAAACGGAAGAATGGTGTGCTCTTGCAGATAAATATAAGGGGAACCAAAGCCCATTTGTGCTTTGCAGTTCCACGTTCGGCCATGCACTTCTTCTGTGATTAATTAAGGATATGCTACAATCCATTTCTACTTGTTCCTAGTCTGTAGTTGGATTACCTATATTTTATTTTCCAATCTTTTCTTCCTTTTGTCTTCTTTCTGACCTGGTTGATTTTAATGTACAGGCATCATTTCTCTCTCTGAATTTGCATGCTCTTGCTGAGAAACTTGCAAATATAGACTTATCACAAAGGCTCTTCATTGAAGCAGATCTATTACCACCAGAGCTGGTATGTTCAATTTCCCACTGTGATGTTGAAAATTAGCTAATGGCTGTCTCTCGGCAAGTTTTATTTCTGAAATTCAATATGGTGAAGGTGTAAATATAAGCATTGGGAAACACTGCACATTGTTCTACTCATGTTGAATTTCCCATACTGTAGACAGTCGCATGTTGAGTTATGAAGTTTCTACTGAGGGAAGTTTGGATGGCTTTGTCTAGTAACCTTTGTTGCTTTTCTGACGTTTTTCTAAAATTTGTTTGATCTATTTTCCTAGCAAATCTTGGTTCTATAATGAGTTCCATCTCAGATGACTAGAAAACCTTGAGCAAGTTACCATGTCTGAATGTTAGTGAGGTCCGGGGTGAATGATAGTGTTTTTTTTAATTGATTTCTGGAACCCTCAGATGAAAAGTTTCTCACATCATGAACTCCTAAAAATAGTTTTATCTTGAGATTTCCTCCCTGTTTTGCCTCATACAATTAATCAGAAATGGTTAGTCCAATTCTCATCTAGGTCACCTATGCATTTGAAGAAAATGTTTCAAACTTGTAAAGAACATCCTGACATGCCTGAAAAGGTTCTTTTGTGCTTTAAGAGTGTTAGGGCCTGGACATCTTGAGGTCTCTAGGGGAGCCATTGTAGTGAGCTAAAGATCTTACCTCTAGTGATAAATCTTGTTTGTAGGCTTCATTATAGTCTAAGCTTTCTGCAAAGCTTCTGGAGATTGACAGAGAATATACATGCTTCTGTTTTAGTCAAAAAGAAAGGTCTATACAACATACGTGAGATTTCCAACAAGTGACTCTTGTAGTGTGAAACGAATATGAATCTATAAAGAAACTATAGACTACCATATAGTCCAAGGGCATCTTAAGTATTCAAAAGTGAGCATCAGAAGTTGGTGTTCAAGTCAGGTTATTTTATTAGAGGAGAAAGCGCATTTTTATGACATGTTCATGATGTTTCCACGTCTCCCACACTCCACCACATAGAAATTAAAAGAACACCTGAAGGTAGGATTGTATGACCAGAAGTTGTGTCCTCCACCTGTTCCAAATGTTTCCAAATAAACTCTTTAAGCTACTACTGAATTCCTCCTCCTGTTTTGAAGAGAAATATTGCCTTTAGGCTGTGCTGGCTATTGTGCTGGCCAAATTTGCAAGATATTGAATGTTATTTAGGATTTTTGGGGACAACATAAGAAACCAGGAACAATGTGAAATTGCTTTCTTGGATGGTCTTTTGTCTGTTTGGCTAGCTGTTGAACAGAGTCTCATGTATTCTACCTTCTTTTCTCAGCTTTCAAAATGACAACAGCATTGATTAAGGCTGTGGGTAGCTGAAAGAACAAAGAGGACAATTATTTGATGGAAAAGAATCCTGTTTACCATTATTTTAGGCAACCTTTAGGAGTAATAAGATAGGGCTTAGGCTGATTCATATAGGATTCCCAATTCTAGAACAATGTTGACTTGAATATTAGGGTGCTGTATAAATTTTTCCACAACCTTTGAAACAAACCTTATTGGATACAATTTTTCCAGTTCAACCAGCGACCCAATTAAGTTAAATTTGAAGTTTAGGAAACTAAGGCATTGGAAAGTGACATTTATGAACTTCACATTGGAACTTCTTCAGATATTTTCATAATTTTAGCACATGAGTCACATGCCCATGGATTTATTATGTCATTATTGTATTCTAAAGCTGACATGGTTATCAGTGTACGGAGGGATTAAAGACAAGCAGTTCTGTGGAATCTGAGCAGACAAAAATACGCAGCAGTGACGTGGCCACGACAAGATCTAAAGACTTTTCTGAGGAGATTAAGATTACAGATCAAAATCCCAAGCGTACATTAGTTGGCTTCACTGGCAGAATCCATGCAGATCCAACATTGCCTAGAGAAGGGTCAGTTTCACCGAACGCCGTAAATGTTGATCTGAGACAAGGAGGCAAATCTAGTCAAAGTGAACTCCCGGAGTCAGCTGAAGAATCCAAGTTGAGTTCTGCTTTAGACCCACAAAAGAAAGCCTCCACTTTTGAGGCAGCAGCTGCAGAAGAGGAATTAGATGTGCTTCTAGACTCTTTTTCTGAGAACAAGAACATCGCTAGTCCCTCTGGCACCAAGTCCAATTATGCCGATACTGGTTTGAAACAGGAAGCTTCTGTCCCAGGTTCATCATCTAAAACTTCACCTGTTATTGCTGGTCTTGATGATGCTCTTGATAATTTGCTAGATGAGACATCCACTGTGATGAGCCAAAACTTTCCATCGCAGCCCCTCATAGGAAAGTCTGCCCTCCCTGTTGGTCAATCATCTTCCTCAAATTCCGGGACCAAGTCCCAGTTGTTGGATGACTTTGATTCATGGTTGGATACAATTTAATTGCTTTTGGGTTAAAAGATTATGTAACCTGTTGTGTGGCGAATGAACAGATCCAATATAGTGGTCCTGGTGGTGAAATTTTCAAACCATGATATCTCTGAAAGACCATTGTACCATGTCAGACCATGTTATACAAGCTGTTATCTGATCAAAAGCATGAAATGCAGGTCGTTAATTGATTGGTCCTTGATAAGACATTAAGCTGCTTAGTCAAAATCAACAGAACCGGTCAGGTAGGACAGGGGATCATCAGTATTGATCAAAGCCAAAGCCATTATGATCACATATGTTTTGATAAATAAATGTAGTCGTACAATAATAGTAAAAATTTTAGTTTATTCACGGGATATTTTTTAAAGTTCTTTTAAAGCAAAAATGGTACAAAAAATAGGTGTTAGCAATAATTTTTATGCATTATCAGAGAATTTATCTGACATAATAATTCTCTCTCTTTAATTACCTTAGGATTTACCAAATCACGAAATATATGAAAGGTTTCTTAAAATCCAAGTGGTCCAATTATCAAGCTTTTCAAATGCTTGACCTAATAAATTCTTATGGAATTTGTGTTCATAAATATTTTAACAATTTACAGCTCTTTTTTTCCCCTTCTTTGCTTGTCTTCTACTCCGCCGTTTTGCATACACCCAATTCCATAAACAAGAATTTGAAATTCTTAGCCTTCTTCATCATTGTCTTTTACTTTCTTCCCACAAAACATGCCCATCAAACACGAACCCAATTGATTTTATTCGACTTTTTGAGATGCCAACAGAGGATGTAAAAGAAGCAAAAAGAGAAAGTGTTAGGTGGGACAGGAAGGTACCTCCATGTGATTCAAAGATTCATCTTTTTTGCTTAAAGAAATGGAAAACAGAGAAAGGAAACAGCTGTGCAAGAAATGGGGAAGAAGAGGAAGAAGAAGAAAATCAGCCATTGAGTCATCTCTTATGATCTGTAACAAAATTAACATCCAATTCTGAACACACCAGAAACAGGAAGAAGAATCCTACATTTTCTCTTGATACTTCTGAATTAGGTGAAAGGAAAAAGAAGGTGTGGAATATATAAAGGTAGAAAGGTTAGAGAGCTGCAGGAATCAAAGCCATAAAGCTCCGGCTTCCTTCAATATGGGAACCAACTCGCCGGAGATATGAGTGGCCATAAGCCGATCCAATCCTCCGAACAAACTCCCACCGACAAACAGCGCCGGAAACTGCACCTTCCCGTCCTTGCCATTGCCGATCACCTCCAACTCCTTGACGACCCCGACCTCGTCCTTCTCGTCAAACTCGTACACGGCGGGGTTTACTCCGAGGCCCAGAAGCAGGCGCTTCACTACATGGCTCATGCAGCAGCCCCGCCGGGCAAAGACTATCACCGCGTTCTCCGACACCAAGTTGGACACATTCTCCGCCTCCGGCGGAATGGCCTTCTGCTGCACATTCCGGGGAGCGCTGCAGTTGACGAAGTGGGTGGTCGTGTGGAGAGGTTGCCATGACTTGTAAGGAATCGCTTGCTGCATACTGAGAAACCAAGTTGCTAAAGAAAGAAAGCGAGAGAGAGAGAGCTAGAAAGAGAGAGAGATTGGTGCGGTTGGCAATGGAGGTTGTGTAGCAAATATAAATGGAGGGAGGGGTGACTTGAAAGAGTCATACGTCAACGGCAGTTGGGCCTCCGGTTACGCGTTTCTGGTGTGTCATTTAGCTGTGCATGACGTCTATCATGCCTCATTCTTTGTTGTTTTGTGTACGTCTGAGGTGGACACCGGTTACGTCTCCGGCGGGCCCTTTTATATCTAATTTGTATATCTACATGATAAGATTATTGGCTAACTATTAGCTTAAGACTGTGTATAATATCAAGTCAAGTAAAAAATAATCTCATCTAACCACTAAGTACGCTAAGTATGTTAATACCCTATAGACTTATGATCGATGGGCCAAGCTTTGATACATGCCCTACCCTTGTGAATCGATCAAAGTTTTTGGTTGTTGTGGGTATCTTGTTTAGATTGGTAAATTTATTTTTAATAAAATAATAGTTTTAAGTATAATGACTATTGAATTAGCGATATAATTAAAAAAAATTTCATGAGTATGTGATCTATGAACCCATCTAAATGTCGGGCGGCCCCTTGTTTTTGTGCTCTCAAAAACATTATTTCCATCGCTGTTCTACGTATTTTTCCTGCATTTTCTATTCTCACACTTGCGTTTCATATCACAATTAACTATTTGCTGCCTACGAAAGGCATATCTCTAAGATATACACCAAAGATCCTATCTATAAAACTATTGCCTCCTCTTGTTGCTCTTGTTGCACTTGTCAAATTGTCTGTCACTCGGCTTTCTTAAATTCCATTGTTACGAAAAGATAATTCTAGATCTCAAAATTGGGTAATGAGTTAGAATGAATAATTATATAATTAAATATTATTTAAAATAATTTCTTTTTAATATGGCCTTCTACCTTTAATACTCTTACCCATGTTAAGCATATCCAAAATATAAGAAAATCATGAAGACCCTGTGATCAACTATTGAGCTACTAGTATGTTGACAATTATAAAAAGTTAGTTTATGAATAATTGAATAATGAAATAAAATTATAAAACATCATGGTTAAATCTAAATCCTAATACTAAATTATTATCTTTTACTCTTCAAATTAATTGTTAATATTATATCAAATATTAACCTTGTGAGACAATCATACAAAGTTTAACCACTGTTTAAACTCTTTGGTTGGGAATCTATACATAAAAGGAGATATGGTTCAAACTATTGTGACGTCAATCGAGGAACTTCCGCGTCGTATCGGCACAAGCGTACACGGTTTGTCGGGGTTAGCAGTTCTTGGAAAGTGATGAATATAGCCAAATTACGTCGGCACGAAAGCAATGTTATATCAAATTAGCTTAAGCTTTTATCACGGGAATCCTCACCCAGCTGACTACTTTTTACGTGGTCTGGTAGGTACCCCTTTGAACCATGGTTTACACCACCTATAATTTACTGCATATAATAAATATAATCAATGCACAAGTTGGTGTACCATGCCTTTTTTCTGCCGTCCCAAGAAGGGAAAGTATAGGAATTTTATATCAATACTTCATCTCCTAAGAACTATCTCATTCTTTTATTAAAAATGAAGACTAATTATAAACATTGTTTGATTCTTTTTTTTTTCTTTTCTTTTTGTCTCTTCATATTGTAATGGGTGTTGTTAACAGACATATAGTTCAATGGATAGTCCACCATTACAAGAGAAAATTTTAAATAATCTTTTACTAGCTATCATTTTTAGTATTTTTAAACCACTAAGTCAATGGGGTTTCCAAACTTAAGTTCAATTAGAAGTTTCTACTGCTTGAAACTATCATGATCCAATTTCTCTATACTTCTAATAATATTTGATAGAAATGGATTTGACTCCCTTTTGTTTTTACTATGAATGGACTATGTCAATTATTAATTAGATAAGCTTAAGGATATAGACTCCAAGAAACTAGTTACGTTAAGCTATAATATACTGATAAAAATACTCTTGTTTGGTATCATTTTCTTGCTAAAAGTTTTCAAGTAGCACGTAGTCATGAACATAAATAATACTAAATAGATTAAAGAGTGATATATCAAAAGATTCTCCAAATATGATATTTTTGACGGAACTTTTATAAGGAAAAGTGACATAATCGTGTCAAGTCATGACAAGATTTATAAAATCATCATGTCATGATTTCATCCATCCATGATCCCTAATTTCTTGATTTTTTTAAATTATTTGGTGACATGATCATGCCAATGGTGGGATGTGAGAAGATATTTCTTCAGGTTGGATTATCCGAATAATTTAAAATAAATAAATAACCCGTCGGAGACCCATCACCGGAGATGCGTACAAAGACCAGGAGAGCCTTTTACGGAACGGTGACGGGAGCCCACGTCAGCGGCAGGCAACGTTAATCTCACTCGGGCATCATGATCCATGTGGTGTGATGTCAGAGATGGGGTCCTCCACGTGGGTGGATAACTCCACCTCACGTCATCCGCCTGGCAGAGACCACACGACTCTCCCTGGCCGTGACGCTGGATGACGTCTCCAACTTCTGTCGGTCGCTGTCTTGCTTGTCTGAAAGCGTGTTTCAAGTCTGATAACAGGTTTAATCAGGTAGTTCGCGGTACATGAGCCTTTATTTGGTAAAGAAATGAGTTGTTTAATTTTTTTTATTGAAATATTTTTGAGTTGAATTTAAACTTTATTTAAAAAAATATCGATTAAAAATTTTAAAAACTCAACTCAAAAGTTAGTTTAAGAGTTGAAGATCCTCTTTTAATTTATACATACCCTTATACATTGAGCATTATTGGACTTCAGCTTATACAAAGTATAATAGATTCAATTTAAAAATTAACTCAAAAATTAAAAAAATTTTAATTTATATTTAATTTTAAACATATTAATTTCCAATGTAAGACTCTCATCTTTTACATAATATTAAAATCTCTATCTTTATTTTAATACTCTTATAAATTTAGATAAGTTGAATTTTTTGTACATTATTATATAAATGTTTAGGCTTATATTGCAATAAAGAACATGTTATGGTAAAAATATTTAGTTTTACATTAGATGGAATTATATGGTTAATTAATTGTTTTTTTCACTTATCAACATTTACAAGTTTAAGACTTTTTTGTCTATTTTTTTTTATAGTTTAAGTTTAGTATTTTACATCCAATTTTGATTAGCAAATTAAAAACCAGAACGGAAACTAAAACTACTCTTTTGCTGAAATTCTAAAGCTTTGAGTCCGTCTTGTTTTACAATTAATATCTTTTTGGATGTACCTTCCTTAGTTATCACTTCTTTGATTTGTTGGATCGAGTATTCTCCTTTGAATTCAAACTTGTTTTTTTTTTCCTATCGAAATCAATTCCAGGAATTAAATTTGTTGGGGTATACACGTTGGCGTAGGGAAGTGTGCAGTTTAAGTCTGTCAATCATTTTGCAACATCGAAATCGGCGATGGAGATGTAAGATTTTTCTTGGAAAACAAACAAACTCGGATTACATTTGCTTGATCCGGCAACTCCGGAATCGATGGCGGACCAGGAAGAGATTTGATTCGTTCGAAAGCTTATGTTTTCAATTATGTTGAAATCTTTTACCGAATTACCATTAAGAAAAAGTAGCTTTCAATAAAAATATTCTTCTTTTCTCGAACTAATTTATAAAATAAAAAATACTTCTATTCGTTAGAAGGTTAAAAATCTAACCTAAATAATAAATTAAAAATTAGATAAACACTTTTTTTATTTAAATTTTATAACAAAAATTATATATTTAATATAAAACTTTCATCTTATATATCTACTTCTGCAAGTATATTAATAATTTGAAAAACATATTTAAATTTCAACTTGTTTTCTTATCTTAAATGAACATTTCACAAAAATATAATTCATAAGTAGTGGGGTATTTTTATTCGGCACTTACCTCTTATACTATATTAAATGATCACATTCTTAGTGAAAATCATCTTATAAAAGAGTAAAATACCTCAATAAAAACACAACGTACTCCCACATTAGTAATATGGTACAATTTTAATGATTTTGTTTTTGGGTGAAAAAGAGTTTAAAAGTTGAATTGCTTGGTGCAACTGACTTGAGCAATGTGGGCGACAGAGAATAACTTCTTCGTTTGATTGTCCAGTGGGGGATAAAGCCAGCAAGTTAACACGTCACACATTGATGTGTACAAGGAATTGTTCCATTTGGCAACACGTATAAGACTTGGAAAACTCCACCATCTGACGTCAAGACATTACATCGCATGGACCCCGATTAATCAATGGGTAAAGGCCACTTACGATGTATTATTTAACAATCCACCGATTCAATGTTTGAAGTTTAACCATAAAGCTGGCAACATTGAATTGATGGGTTCATGATTTCGTACCAAAAAAATAGTGAAAAGTACCAATAATTCTTCCAAATGTCTCTAAAGTATCATCCATGTGTACGAAGAACAACTATGCATGAAACAATGTATTAAAACTAAGTTCAATGTTCTATCTTAAAAACAGTGAATTATTATAATAATTCACTGATTCGATATCTAACTTTTAACCATAAAGTTGGCATGGGTTCATGTTTTCATACCAAAAAACAAGACTCATAATTAATAAACATCTTTTACATTTAAATATTAGTTAATAATCATTATATATTTTTGTGTATGACTTTTATTCCTAACATTGTTTTCATACACTAAATATATCATTGATCTAAAGTTAAATGAAGTAAAATAAACATTTTTCTACATACTAAATATATTTTGAAATCTCAAAGTTAAAGAAAATCAATCATCTAACTTATGATTCATATTTAAAAAAAATTTAAGAAGTAATTTATGAGTTAGATGAACTTTTTATCATTTAATAAAAAAGTTATCTCAACCTATTATTTGTCTTAAATTGATAAAAAGTAATGAATCTTCTTTATTGTTTTCTTTCATAAAGATTATACTTATGGAACAAGATTGAACAGAAAGTTGTATTGCGGCCAGCTTGCAACAATAAAAAGGTCCAATAATTGATCTGTTGAGATGATGATGATGAAGAAGATAGTTAAGTAATGAAGAAGACGTAATGCCAAGAGAAAACAGCGGCGAAGCGAAGACCAGGTCAAATTGGCATTCCATTCAATGAACTAGAAGGGTCTCGAACCCATAGATTAAAGCAAAGGAGCAGCTGATTTTGGAACAGTGGTGTGCCACCAGACGACCTTTTGTTAAAGTTAATCCACATGCCTCTGGAAGCGAGACCCATTTAGATTGTTTAGTTCAATATCAACATCATGAGTAAATGAAACACATTATTCTTACTTTCTCTTGAAACTCTTAAGGCTTTTGAATTCAAAGATAGGACATAATATGGTGAAATAGTTCTCGTACCAATTAAATCTTATTTGAGGTTTTTACAATAAAAAAGAAAGGTCTTATTCTTAAATTAATTTTTAAGAAAAATAAACTTCTCAACGTAATATTAAAGTATATATTTTATTAAAAGGCTCAAAATTTAATATGAAAGAACTAATTTTTGAGTTGAAAAATGATCTTATATTTAAATATTTCTCAATTATTGTCTCCTTTTTATGTAAGGCATCCATCATGGTCACTTCTTTGCATATTGAGTGTACACCAAACATATTTAATAGGCTTAAAGTTAAACTAGAATTAAAGAGGATTAACTTGAATTATGATTGTATATTATAAAGCTTAAAGTCTAACCTAGGAGCTATATCATAAATCAGATAAATAATTTTTATATTTAAACATATTTAGTGTGATACCTTTTCACTTGAGGATGAATATTTCTATGAAGAATATTTTTATATTTGTGTGAAAGAGCATGTTAAAAATAATAAAAACAAGTTTTGTATAACTTCATTCTTACTTGAAAATCTATTTTAATAAAAAATAAAGATCTCTTGACTTTTTTACTAGAAGGCATATCAAATCATGCCATGTTTGGTATATGTAAAATAGGTCTATGTTCGTGTGAAAGAATATGTTAAAAATAATGAAAACAAGTTTCATATCACTTCATTCTCACTTGAAAATTTTTTGGAATAAAAAATAAAGATATCCTGACTTTTTTATTAGAAGGCATTTCAAATCATGCATGTTTGGTACATGTAAACTAGGTCTGTGCTCAAAGAATTGTTTGACTTATGGGCCTATAAAATTATTTTTTAATTCAAAAATCCCTCTTATAGAAGATAAAAATCCCTTGACTTTTACATTAAAGGCCATATCAAATCATGCCATGTTTGGTACATGTAAACCGGCGTTTATGTCCAAAGAACTGTTTGACTTCTGAGCCTGTGAAGTTCTTTTCTACTGTATTTGGCGGGTTTCCTTTCACTATTCTTTTTCTGCCTGAATTAATACATCATTGTTCATGACGATAATGACTTCGTGTAAGATAGTCCAATTGAAGGCGGCCTGAGTGTTCCACGTTTCAATACGCCTTGCTTTTGCCTTTCTCTGTTTTTGTGGACTTTTAAGTGTTTCCTTTCAAACTGTTCAAGGCCATGGTATTCCAGTCTAAACAAATGGTCTCAACTAGTATTCAAATGTGGAAGATTAGGACGATGGAATTGGGCTTTAAAGCTTATAAAGGCTTGTCTCACAAATGGAAAGTGTTGGCCCAGTTTCTCTTGGATTAGTTTTCTGGCCATTATTGTAGCTAACCCCTTTGCCATTATTGTAGCAGTCGGTGTTAATGGTGCTTCTGGGTCATTGTTTTGGGCGCAAAGTTGGCAAATGGACCTGTTAACTTGCAGGACGTGGACAACAATCCATAAAATCGGCTTTTTTTAAAGTAATGATAGATGTGGTTTTGTTTATCAATAGTTCGAGGGGTAGGCAGCTTTTATTCGTTGTTGAAACAATGCAAAATACCATTTACATTAAATGGTGATCAAGCTTGAAGGGATAACTATAGACTGCATAGCAAATATGAGTATTAAGTTTGGAGAAATGCTAAATGACTTATTTGTTTTAAAATTGATTTATAAGAGAAAAGAATACATTCACATATAAGAAATACAACATACAAATATATTGGCAATTTAGAAAAACTAGATCTCAACACACTCTTTGTTCCAAATATTGAAAAGAACTTTTTTTGCAAGTCTAGTTCATGAATAAATGAGTGATTCGCTTAAAACATATGTTTTGATATTAGTTAGAGAGTTTGTTTTTGTTAAAGATGAAAATTCTGTATTAAAAAAATATAATATTTGAATATTTTTAAATATAATATTTTTTAATTCTTACTCTGACTTTTGAATCAGATTTGAATCTTTTTAATATACTATTAGACTAAACTTTAGGTTAATTTCAGCTTTTGAGTTAGATTTGATTAATTTCAACTTTTGTTCAACTTTACATCCTTAAAATATGTTTGATATATGTGACGTAAAAAAATATAAAGACAAAAATGTTACATTAAAAAAATACGATCTTTAAAATTCAACTTTTAAATTAGATTATAGGCTTATTTCTAATAACATTTTTACATTTAACGAATTTTAACACGAATCATTTCTAGCATTTGCAGTAACAAATGAACCAAATTCTGTCGGCCAATGCGAGGAAAAATTCGGACCCAGAAAGAAATGATGTCATATAGTTTTAACAGCTTGGAAAAGGGGCAAAAGTACTTTAGATTACCATAAATGAAGCAAATGAATCACGCATATAGTGTCACAACGGTGAGTGAGAAAAAGGCAATCGTCCGTGATCTATACCTAATCTGTTGGATATTCAACAATGGAAGCTGTGAAGCTTATTAGAGCATTAGGTGAAACTGGGCCATTGTTTTCAAAACCTCATCTTCTTGTTGAAATGACAGACCATGAGCTGGTTGCCTTAATAGTTTATCTTATACCCATTTTTTTAATCTTTCTTTTCTAACGTTCTGGTCTTGTTGCATGAGGAGCGCCATGTGATGTCTTATCGATCAAAGAAGTCCAACTGAAAGACAGAAAAGAATAATAATAAAAAAGGGAAGAAAAGCACATCTCTGGAGAGTGCGCGAGAGAGAAGGTACGTTTTTTGTTTTTTAATTGTTTTTTTTATATATATTAAGGTTTCAAAAAGGATTTTAGAATGTGGCAATTTCACATTTTTATAAAGTTTAAGCAAAATGAAACTTATGTTTTATTTTAACATGTAACATCATCTTAAAAGTCTATGAGTTATGAAATTAGAGAATGAGATCGAAAGAGATTCTGTTTATAATTAAGTATTATTTTTATATAATATTAAAAGGTTCATTTATATTCAAGTTTATAACGTTTTCATTATAAAAAAATTCACGAACAATATTTAAATAATATAAAACTCATGTTACTATTAATACATATCGTGCATCTGTTTATCAAGTGTATGACATAGAATAAAATATTGGCATTATAGGTTAGTGAAAGATTATAAGTAGAAAGCTACATATTTTATATTTAACTATTGGTTCTAGTTAGTTATTAGTAGAACTCGTTTGATAGAAACAAAATACCTTTTGAGTTCCAAATCTTTCATACTTTTTCCCCTTATTGATGCCAAAAATTCATCCCCCATTTCATCGAGTAGATCTGCTGATGAGCAAACAAGCAGGCATGGAATTCACATCACAATCGTAGAAAAAGGTTTTACACAAAAGAAGAACAAAAAGATGGATAAAAAGAACTTGAATGTAGATATACACGCCAAGCCCGATCAAACGAAAAAGAATCCGAAAGGAACACCAAGAATGTATTCAACTTCTTATCAAGACAGTGCAGCCATGCACGACAATCCAAGCCCAAGAGCCAAGCTCCAACCCACCATGGTCCTCCCACTGGCACTCGTAGAATTCGACGGGGAATCGGTGGCGGGGGTGGTGGTGTTTGTCGTAGTACCAGATGGGGTTTTTGTCGGCGACGGTGCTGAAGTAGGAGACTTGGCTCCAAACAATGCCGAAGGCAAGAGCACCTTATCCACTGCATAGACTGCCAGAGGAGAGTCGTGTCGTAGTGCGTTGTTGATTTGTGTCTCGACGACGCCGGTGCTGACATTGACTTGGTTGTTCCTGCCGGTGAAGTTGAGGCCCCAAACACCGTTGGAGTCGCTGCCTTGGGTGGGAACGGGGTTGGAGACTGTTTCTAAGTCGGTTAGGGTATAGTACTTCGGCAGCACGTGATACAGAAGGAGCCGTGATTTCTCTTGGCTGCTGAGGCCGTTGATGGCGCCGGAGGCGAGGTTGTTGAAGGCATTGTCGGTGGGGGCGAAGATGGTCATGCCCTGGTTGGAGTTGTTGAGCTGGTTTGCCAACTGGCTGAGAGCTTGGCTTTCATTGAGGAGACGAATGAAGGTCTTGAATTGTCCGCCTTTGTCAAGGATTCCGGTGAGGTTGAGGGGTCCGGGAGGAGACGCTGCCGGGCCTGAGGTTTGGGCATGGATTTGAGGGGAAAGGAGGAGGAGAAGTTGAACGTTGAGGGTGATGAGAATCAGGGAGAGAGAAGTGGAAGCCATGGTGCTTGGTTGAACGTTAGTGGTGGCGAGTGATGGGAATTTATGGGATAAGATGTGGCGCTGGACTCTGCTGGAATGAGCTGGCCATGGGGCTGAATGAGTCAAAATGACATTTCCTTTCCCCAATAAAAGAGAATAGAAAATGACAACCTCCCATATGTTTTTATTGTTTCTTGAACCTAAACCACATGTGGTGCAAAGATGTTTGAACTTAGTGCCATGCATGAAATCATTGTCAAGTTTCTTTCATGATAAATAGTTGAAGCCTCACATCACTGATATGTTTAAGTTCAAACTTTTGTTAGTTAAGATGTTCCTCTCTCTTAATGATTTGGTAAAAAAGTTAAGTTATTTTTAATATTAAAATTTAAATTTAAGTAGGCAACTTGTGATTTTCCTTTTTTAAAAGTAAAAGGGTTTTGACAATACAAGTTGTTAAATCCATGTTTTTATATCATGGGTGATTAGTAACTAATTATTAGGCTATTGGTCCGTTAAGCTTTTCTTAAATTTTTTTTTTCTTTTTGTGGTTTAAGTAAAAGGAATTTGACAAGATAGTGTCAAACACATGATCTATGTCATGGGTAGCCACTAACTAATTATTAAATTATTGGTCTATTCAACACTTCTTAAATTCTTTTTTCTTTTTGGTTAAGAAAAAAGAGTTTAACAATGCAAAGTGTCAAACCCATGATTTATATAAGGAGTGGCTAATAACTAATTATTAGAGTGTTGATATATTGAGCATTTCTTGATTTTTCTTTTGGTTAAGTAAAAATAGTATGACAATACATGGTGTCAAACCCATGATTTATGTCATGCATGGCTAGTAACTAATTATTAGACTATTGGTCTACCAATTAGACTTCATGATTTTTTGAGGTCTAATGGTTTTCTTTTCATCATTCCATCTCATTACTTATAGATTGGTCTACCCTTAAAATCAGAGGGCCTATTACTTAATTTGTCATTATCTTTATAAGTTTAGTCATTTCTATTATTATTTTGGCTTGAGAAGGTAAGAGGAGAGTGAGTGTCCAAACTGGATTGTTTGGTCCCAAGCAGCACCTGCTTTATCCTAGCTAAAGTTGAGTCATTTTTAAAAGTATCAATCAAATATGATGTTTTGTTTGATTTTTTATATGAACATAGATGAGTAAAAACGAGAAGAAAATAAAGAAAAATCTATGCAGTTTTCTTTTTTCTTTTTATTGTTTTGAAGATCCATACAACATGTGCTTTTATTACCTTATTATTTTATTTTATTTTCTCATTTTTGTCTTTAATCGACGCACTCACAATACTCGAAATATACACTTTCCAAGACTATGGACTTATCCTTTTTCTTCAACGCGACATCTTCGGATTCACCACCTCTCTGTTCCATAAAAAATGTTGATAGATCTACCAAGCTTGGTAGAAGATAAACTAATCAACTATGATGCCGGGATGATACATGAGATGTAAAATCTCCCAAATCCTCCACACATTGTTTATGGCCATATGGTTGTTGTTTTCCATCTTATACCAGAGCTTAAAAGTTGTCTTTGTACCCGCAACAATATCATATTCATTGCTCAATTGGCAAATTGCAGTTTGTTTACTTGCTAATGGAGGTTGGTCAATGCTTTTCAGATTCTTTTACTCGAACCGCCGCAGCATCTGGTAGTGCAAGCAACATCAATGGCATCCCAAGGTTCTTCATCTTTATCAAACTTCCACTACCAACCTACATATTTTAGAAGGGTTTCTCATTTGGCAGCCTTGCGCACCTAACCATGTGGGACATGAGACTACGTAGTTGTACCCGTTTACAAATCATTTTAAGTTTTTTCAATGATGCAAAAAAAAATCATAAGTTAACATATAAAAATATGTTATTGTTGTCTCTACGCCAATACACCAATAACCCAATATGTTCCATTTTACCTAACAAAAGAAAAAGGAAAAAAAAATATATTGCGAGTCCTTTTGAGAAATTATTGTGTTGTCTCCACTTGAATACGAACTTTTATTAGAAGAGCATACAACAAAAGATAATCAAACCATGTCTATCTAAACTGTATGATTTCTTGTTTTATCCAATGATTGAAGGTGATTTCAAGCTAAGTATGTCCCTAGTGCTGTCCAGTAAGATTAGTGGAAGTTTTTGGTGCATTTAAGGATGGGTATACGTGAGGAAGAGACCAACCTCAACTACCATATTAAATTATTAAGCTAGTTAGAAAGTCATACATCAATCGGATAACTGTTATACGGATATATTCATCTCTTAAACTTGACATTCTTCACGTCTCTTGTCTTGTCTTTTCTTTAGGACATCTTCAAATTTGACTAAACAACTAACTTGCAAATGCTAATAAGCAACCAACATGCAAATCCCAATAAACAACCTTCGTACATGTCAAGACAATAAAGACTTTAAATTTTTCTTAAATGAAAGTTATTTTTTTTTATTTATCTTCACCTTTTTTCATTAGCATAATTATCCATATAATGATTATCTAGAAATTTTAAACCCTACATGTTATATATTAGGGAAATAAATCCTTTTAACAGGAAATTTCATTTATTTACCTTTTTTTTTTACACCCATACTTACAAATATACTCAGTATTGAAACTAAAATTAAAGAAATTTCAAATAATACTTACTCTCTTTTGAATTAAGCATTCACTAATAATAAATAATTTCATATGAGAGAGAAAAACATTTATAAACTTATATAACTCATTTCCTCAATGAAGTATTTTAAAAAAAAAAGGTGAATTTAAACCTTTTGCTGTATATTAAAATTAGTTTTTCTTTTATGTCATCTAATTGAATTTCAAAAAATAAGTCAATCCAAACCAAGCACATTAGACAACCTTTTTTCTCAGTAAGGCTTTCTAAAAAAGTAAACCTAGATGTTTCTAATTGACCTAAGCATACTTTGGGTGGGCTGCTACTTTTCAGTTTAAGTGATTAAACGAAACTTGGTCAAGATTCGAGGTTAAAAAAAAAAATAAAAGCTTTAAATTATGATATAGGTCTTTCATACTTTTGCTAAAAATTTGCCTATTAATTTTAAAAATAATATCTTTCTCTCTCTCTCTCTCTTACTATAAAAAATAAATTTTTTCAGTTAGAAGTGTGAAAAATAAATTAACACTTAGAACTAAATTGCAAAGGGTGATTAATCATTTTTTTTAAAACCGAGTAAAGAGTATTAGGATATCTTAAATTTTTAATGTGTTTAGATTTGGACCCAAGTTTGGTACCCAAGTTAGACCCATTAAGTGAGGGCCCAATGAATTGGACGATTGGATTTCCTTCTCTCGCATAAAAAGGCAAAAATATCTTGTCTTTTTGCCCCGCTAAGATCTTGCCACGTTACGGCGTGTACATGGACTGTGGTAAAATCTGGCTGCGGCCCATTGGAAAAAATATAAAAACAAATCCGAAGAACCGAAAATAGTTAACAGAAACGTGAAATCGAAACGCGAAAGGGGAAGTGAGAAACGTCGTTCGTCTTCTTCCTCAGATCCTTCTAATCTCTGTGTTTGAATCTGCAGACAACAAGGCAACGACAAGCAAGAAGTTGTGGAGGTTTGAGGTGTTTGATGGCAAAAACTAACAAGTATACGTCGATCAACTTCAACCACATCTACGAGAAAACCTTCGCGAAACCGAGCAACAGCAGTGGCAGCAGCAGCAACTCTAAATCCAGCAAGAGCCCGTATTCTTCTGCTTCTTCTTCTTCTTCTTTTGCTTCGCCTTCGTACTCTGCAATTTCGTCCACGCAAAGCCGCGGCCGCATTGTCCTGACACTGCCCACGCCCAAACCGATCACTGCTCCACCACCGCAGCCGCAGCAGCGGCCCCAGCCGCAACCGCAACCCCAGCGATCCGATCAAATCCAGGATCAGGGCCGGTCGGATTCCGGTTCGGACAAGATTTCGCTTCGTCCGTTGGGTCATACCGGGACTGCTTCTGCGGTGTTGTCGCCGATTCCGAGTTTGGAGAAGGAGAAGCCGGGGGGCAGTCCCGTGTTGTTGTCGAAACCGGGGAAGTTTGTGCCGCCACATCTCAGGCCGGGGTTTGCGGGAAGGGAGGAGCGACCCGTGCCTGAGATGGGCCGCTGGAGGGACGGACACCAGAACAATTTCGGGTCCCCTAGTCGGTACGGTGAGGGTGGACGGCCCAAGTCCGGCGGTGGGTATGAGAGGATGAGGCGAGGTGGTGATTCGGATCTGGGGATTGCGAATCGGCCGAGGTCGGGTGGGAATCGGCCTAGCACGAGCGGATGGTACGGTTCTTTGGAAATTTTCTCTCTTGTCTCGGAACTTGATCAATGCTTACTTATTGATTACTCTGTCTTCCTGTTGTTACTCTCTGCTTTTTTTTTTTTTTTTTTTTGTAGTCATTTGAAATTTCTCGGGCTACTTTCTTGCACTGATTATTACTACCGGTTTCATTTCTAGCTTGCTTCACATTTTCTTTACTGGGATGTTCTTGTATAACCTGGGATTTTTCTTTGTGGAGTATTGCTGTAGTGAGGTAGTAAATGCTTCTTTTTTGAGGAGGATTTGTGCTCCTTCCAGTAGAGGTTGCCATGAGCTTTCGTGGACGCAAGTAGGACCTTACACAAGGTTTTTTCGGAGGGGCTTGAAATGGGATATTGTTCACATATTTTTTTCTTTTAATATTGCGTAGTGGTTGCAATTTCAATTATTGAGAAGAGGTTAGGAGACCAGAAAGCATTGGATAACATATATGTATTTATTTGTTTTTACTCCCTATCCCAATTTGTCTTTTTGTTCTTTATTTCTGTCACCTGCATATAATATGATATAACTATAGTATACTTATTCATGTGGGCACCTTGGAAAGGAATACAGGTGGCCAACTTTGATTAGTTGATCCATATAGCAAACCCAGTTTATCATAATTGAGTTGAGTTGTGTGTCATATAAATGCTTTGTCTTTCCATGATCTTGGTATGAGCTGCATTCCTGTTGGCTTGGATAATACATGAAAGTCTAATGAATATTCTTTGTTCAAATGTGGTGACATATGAAGAAAAGAGAGACGTTGACAGATTTCCCCCGCCTAGATGACCCGAGGAATCGAAACGTGGTGAAAATATGAGAGGGTAGGTAACTGTCCTTATACGACTGGATGAGGATGAGAGAGACCTCTATAATTTAGCGGTTGTATTGATGGGTTAACCCGTTATAACATGAGTTAGGTTGCTGTCCCGTTATTGAATGGTTTGGATTAGTAGGACCTCACCTCAAGTCATAAACCTATTTAGCTGATGCCTGAGTTGGGAATCATGACTTGCTTGAGTTGCAGAGTTTCATGTTTCATGAGTTTTTATCTTTTATTTTTTATGGGCTGCAAATTGATGAAGTGAAGGAGGTTGGGAGTTGGAATAAGGATACATATGTAGGAACCTTAATTGGGCCTACACATGATGCTTAGGGAAAATGAATGAGATCAATGGCAGGATCAAAGGAATGATGAGAACGGAGTTAATGCCTATTAAGCAGCTCTTCCACAGCTACAAACTAGGGAAAGATTTCAAATTACTAAAGAGAAATAAGAGGAGTTCAGTGAGGACGATTTCTTGTGGTGACTTGGGCGAACTTCTTGTTTTGCACTGAACGACTATTGAGGGTTGAACTGATATTTAACCTCGACGGCCTGGAATGAGAGAAATGGGTATGTTCCTTGTTTGTAGTTAACATACCTGATGTCCCTAATAAAGTATTACGATCTTATATTCTTTTTTAGCTTCCAGATGTTCACTTTGACTTCAGCTTCTTCCTATTACTGCGACATGCTTGAGAAAGGTGAGAAGTTTTTGAAGCAGCATTACTGAATTTGGTTCAAAACTTAGATAGTGAGTCGATTAAATCAAATTATTTAGGTTCCCCTTCATCTGCTAGAAGCAGCATTACAAATGCAGTGGATAATGACAACTGTTGAGATAATACGAAAAACTGGGAAGAAAACCAGCATTCCCATGCCCATGACTTTGTGGGATGTCATTTGGTTCTATGATTGCCTGTACTTATTTTAGCAAGCTATGGAAACGAATACTTGTCTGAGCTTATCCATCCTTGCATGAATGAGAAGATAAGACACCAGAGTGCTGTGATGTGAGAGGCAGGTAGAAAAGTCATTTGATAAAGTAGTCAACCTCAAACTTAGCTGAGCTAGTCAAACTCAAGCTCACCTATCGAATACAGCCAAAGTTTGTAATTAGCCATATGATAGAGTAGTCAAAGGTCAGTAGAAAATAAGTTACTTGTTGAATAACTGGAATTCTTTTTTCTTTTTTAAAACATCTTTCAATGTTGTCAATCAAGTTCTGTGTTTTGTTAGCATTTATAAAAGTACAACGAGTAGCAACTTTTGGAAGGAATGCTTGTTCGGTTGGTTGGGAGTTTAATTGGTAGAGGGTGGCTTTTTGAGGGGGGATACTGGTTGTTGAAGTGGTTCCATCAAGGTTGGTGTCAATGGGAGAGGGATTGGTGTTTGAGGTCTGTCATGGTGTAGGTATTCGCTAGGGTGGAAAATAGAAGTTATGGATGGATAACTTCGTTTATTCTCTCTGAAATATCAACGTTACCACGAAATATATCTGAATGTTTGACAAATGATACAACTTCTTTTCTTTTTCACTGTTTAAGTATTCCAAATATAGCGAATCATCTAGAAATACTAATGATAGGGAAAATTTATATCCAAACAAACATAGTCCTAGACATCCCGCAACTTTAATTGACATATTGGACCTGCTGTTCTTCCTTCCTCCCTCCCCTTCTCTCCTATTTTTTATTTATTTTACCTTTCATGGTGGCATGCTCTGTTGTTTTCTCATTCAAGTTACAGAAGAAAAGCTGATTTGGCATAAAAGACCAATCAATGTGCTGAATGTGTAGAAAGTCTTTATCAGATACTCTTGGGATGAGAATGCCTTACGTTATACTTGCCTCCCTTCTCATCTGCAAGTGGTTTTCTTAACATATCTACGCTGTGAGTTATGTACAGATCTGTTGATAATTGACTTCTTTCCTGGGGACGAAGAAGGGAATCAATTGATAGAGCGGATGAACACTCCACAGTGACCAGCAGCATCTTTGTTTCCTCCCTGTGACTCATTGATTTTCAGACGAAACAAAGGGATTCCAACTGATGGAAGAGCAAATCCAACCAGTTGCTTGCCTCTTCAACCCCAGATGACGAGATTTGTATCCAATTTTTAGGTGTTGTAGCGGAAAAGACCAGCAAGTACTTTTGATGCTTGGTCAATGGTCCTTGCACAGGTGCCAATTGAATGTACAATAAACATATGTTATCTTATTTTTGCCCAGTTGTCCGTTGTTTTAGCTGTTTGGAAGTGAGCATCTTGTTTGCTTGCTGCCATTTTGATTGTTCTTTGTCTTCTTCGTACGTTAAAGACTCTTGCTTCTGGAAAAAGATTCCTGGCATTATCCATAAAGGTTTCTGCACTTTTGCTTAGTCTTGGACCTGTTTGTCCAAGACTTAGGTCCTGGTTTGACATTCTATACTTCTAAACCTTCTTTTACGTAAGAAAAATAAGTATTTTTGTACATTTAGCTATATATTGAGAGCCTTATAGCACATCTCTTCAATTATATAAAACTTATTCCTTTAACAAAACGTTGATTCTGCAAAATCTGTATTTGCAGCGGGCTTTTAAATGGAAAACAGGGATTCTTCGAGGAATTTGATGTGCTCGTCCGCACCTTAATTGCAATAGCTGGACTGAGAGATGGTATGAAGTAGTCTATTATTTTAGAATTATTTGTCTGATTATATCAGTCGGGATAATTAAGATCAGTTAGAAAGTGTTAATGAGGTAGAGAAAAAGAAGAATGTATAAGATTTAAGAGACTCTTATTGTTGCTCCCTTAGCTTTGGCCTAAGGGTTTTTTCAAGGGACTTCTACAGTAAAGTTGTCTACTTCGGTTGGTGCAAACACAACATCATGGATAGGCTTCTTTTTTCACTGTCCTTGTCACTGTTCTTCTTGAGGTTCATCTTCTAGTATCGTGGTAGTTATGTTTAACCTACAACAAGACATATCTTGAGCTCTCTTTTAAATTCAAAGAATTATTCACTGAAAGAGAAGTTTAGCTTTCTGATTTTTGCATTCTATATCTCATTATGGCTTCCATTGAGTAGCGATTATGGATATGATTCCATATCTCTTGGTGGTTTTCCATTCCAGCAAACTTTTTGGCATTAGCTTAAATATCAAACCTTAGGTAAGGTGAATTGAGATCGAGGTCTCATGTTTGGTCCAAATGTTGGTAGGCGAAAGTACAAAGCATGATGGTCATGCAAGGAACATGCTTCAATTTGGTGCAAACATCTTTTGAAGTAAAGAGTTGCTGAGGATGGCATAGCTACCCATAAGCCAACTTCTGCTTAGGTGTCAACATTAAAACCCTTTTGGAGTTAAATAAGTTGATAGCCTAATGATTGGCTACTGGCTGTTCACAACTTAAGTTTTGAGTTCAACACCCTATATTCTCAAATCCCTTTTTACCTAAATCTCACTAATGTAATGGCCAAATTTTCTTTAATGATCCGAATCGTGAACTTATTTCTCTTGTGGAAGAAGATGCAGGTGCATAGAGTGATGTGGGTGAACAATAGATGAAGAAAGTTGTAAAATATTTAGTGTAGCCCATGCGAAAGACAAAGATTGGCTTCCTCGCGAGATCTTTCATCGGAGAAGTGCTTGTCATGACAAACGTGCAATGCTATCGTTGATGCAGAAAGTTTTGAGGATGTCATGGCAGTAAAGATGGTAGAGAAACTGAAACTTGAAGGGAAGGTCATCTGTTAAAATCAGGTTCGTGATCTGAAACCTAAGATCTTGGGTCAAGAAGTAAGATCCAAACTATGAAGTCCATTAGCCAATCTTTTTCAGGAAGTTTTATCTTCTACCAAAACATCAAATCATACTTATGTAATCTGTAGAATGGTCACATGCTTGTAGCTCAAGTGGTCCATCTCAGAATGATAGGAAGGTTGTTTATGAAGGCTTTGAAAATGCTTTCTCTATGGTCATATGCTTGGTAGCTCAAGTGGTCCGTCACAGAATGATAGGAAGGTTGTTTATGATGGCTTTGAAAACGCTTTCTCTAGTGTAACATGAAACAAACCTTAAAGAGCTAGAGGAGTTGCAAAGGCAAGATGATAAGCATATTCTGAAGGCTTTGGTGAGGAAAACCACAAGTGCATGTGTTCTTCCAACAGTTCTAGATCGAAAAGCGAATGATTGTTGAGTATCCAAATATGAACACAGTGCATCTTTGTGAAGTTTTGGACAGGCTTTGTCACTCAACACAATCATCTTAAGGTTCTTGAGTATGTGGTCTGTAGTGGATGAATCAAGATGAATTCAAGCAAGGTGGAAGTAAACACAAGTTGGGCATTCCAAATTCTAATAATGGTATCCAGAATCAATCGTCATGTTACATAAGTTTTCACCATTATTACAGCACCTATCAGTCATTGTTTTAAGGTTGGAGTAATCTTGAATCGAAAGAGCTTATGGTAAGTGGTAAAATCCTAGAGAAGAATGTGATGAAATCCATTGTTCAAGCATTGCTAAATTTTGAATCTGTAATAAGTTGATTGTTATCCATTGAATGTGAGAATTTGACTGTCCTTATTCAAGAAGCTGAGCCTATAATTTACTTTACCAAACTTGAATGATCTCTGTACGTGAAGATTCTGCGTATGACATTAAGTTTTCTACTTTGGAGTCATTCACTAAAGAATTTGTACTGATTATTGGCCATGAATCTTTGGAGCATATGACATGCTCGATGGGTTTAAATGTTAATAAGCATATTGGTTGGGGTACTCTCCTTGACCTAGTGGTAATTGGGTCAGATCCCCGATCGGTGAGTTCATTTGGTTAGATGTTTGAATCTTCCTCCCTTTCCCAGTGTGTGTGGATATGACAAAAAAAAAACATATTTAGTTCACCATTAATCACAAATCAAGATTTCAAAACAAGGCAGCCTAACTGTTTTTGAGCAAGACAAAACTCTTCCCTTGGGTAGAATACTTTTGGGTACTTAATCAAATAACGGTACGGAAGTAACAATCAAGAACAAATTAATATTGATTTCATGACTTGGTTGACAAGGATGCAAAGTAATCAAGATTCTGTTGTGTAGGTGAAGTTGGCTAGACTTTAGTGAAAAGGATGATTATATTGCATTACTAACATTTGTTTGATAATGCTTTTAATGACAATGATTATAATAGTGTGAAATTAATTCCTTATTATAGAGTGAATCCACTTTAATAAAGTGACTTTTTATGTCGCTCAACCAAACCACCTTACCAAAATTTGAAATTATAGCGCCACTTGTGATTCTGTTGTCGACAAGCCTAATCAACCAAATTTCAATCACGTTTCTCATAAAAGCATAGAGTTCTTCTGTGATTATTTTCAGCCAAAGAAGCAGCAATAGTGATAAATATGAAGATGAATAGATAAATAGTAAACACATAGAACTGTCAAAAGATAATGTGAAGCCAAATTGTTAGACTCTTGAAGATAAGATGATGTATCTTTAGCAGGACGTTTGATGGCATATCTTAGAGAAGAAAAGTAGAATCAGCATTCAAATTTAATATGCATAGAGGCTGAAGAAGAACAGAAACTTCATTGTCCAGGATCAAAGTTTCTATTAGGTTTTATAAAGAGTATTTTTCTTAAACAAAAAGGAAAGAAAAAAAATTCGGTGCACTGTATTCGTGTCTCCCCTTCTCTAACTTAGATCTCAGTTTTGTCTACCAGATCTTCCTTTATCAGTTCAAGCTCATGAGGTGTCCATGGCAATATGCTGGGAAGTATCAACATATGGCTGTCCCACATCATTTATATTTTTAGCTACTATTTTCGTTATATGTTTGAGAGTTTTCCTATTTTAAGGATTGATTTTGAAAGAAGAACCTAAAATCTTTCTAACATAGTATCAAAATTCAAGTTTAAGTACAACATTTTATTATGGATTGTTTCCATGTGATTATCATCTCATTGCTCTATCTTGTAACTCATGGACTGACTCAAACTTGGGGTGCAGGAACATGTTACACACTGATTGACTCACATCATCGAAATCTTAGTCTAGCATCTTCCTTATATGTTTAGTGTTTGTTTCTTAATTAACTAGTTTTAAAGGAGGAATGGTGAACCCTTTCCGGCAGGAAGAACGTTGTTTTATGGAGTTTTAGGTCCGGTTAGAAAGAAGAGTTATCCCAAGCCTTCTAAAGGGAGAGAATGAATACCAATTCCTTGAAGAAGCTCATAAAAAGTTCTGAAATGTTCAACACTAAACCGCTGTCTCTCATTATCAAACTTCGAATCTGTTTTTACGGCCGAATGTTCTACATTAAGTGTTCTAATTTGTGCTGTTAATGAGAAAAGGAGAGTAACCAGAAGAATGGATTTGAAAACCAGACAAATATTAAATATTGAATCTTCCGACAAAATAAGAAGGTGCAAATTTTGAAAACTCTTGAAAGGTAAGATGAAAGTATCATCAACAGTATGCTAGATGCCATATCTTAAAAAACGACAAATAGAATCAACATTGAATTTAACGTGCCTTTAGTGTAAATAAGAACAAAAATACATATGGGTTAGTTTCGTAGATATGAGTAAGATTGTTAGAGGCTTTTGTGAGATTACTGCTCTTGAATGACTACGAAAATGACATATGATTAGAAGTCCAGGGCAGTATCAAAAGAATTTATAATTAAATTTCCGAAGATCTTTCTTTCCACAAAGTTGTTGATACAAAATTGACAGGAAGCACATCGTCCGAGGCAAGGAGAGTGATAGAAAACATGCAATAGCCAAGGCATAGCTGCTTCTATCAATTAGGAACTCGTGAACCAACGCATGCTTCGGTGTAAACAACGTATGCAACGAGTGACGTTCGTGGTTCTCATGTTTTTGATTCCTCCAAACTGATTTCATTGTTCACCAGAGGAGGCAGAGGCTGTTTCTGATGATGATAAGGCAAATCCAGCACCGATTAACACCACCAAATGATAAAAACAAGGAAAACATGCGATCAGCCTCTGCAAGTCTAGGTCCATAGAAACAAAACCACTTTATCAACAGAGCCAGCTAGTTCAGACCGGTTTCTTCGACACCAATGGAAGAGATCTTGATCGAACTGGTTTCAATGGTTAAACAGGAAAGCGTGATAGCTTCCAGATGCTGCTCAAAGGCAACGAGATAAGGCCTGAAATGAGATTTTTCAGTGAGGCCCTAGCGTTTTAGTAGAACTCCCGTAGATTTCCCCAACGGAAGTGAGCGATCGAAGAACTTACAATGACTGAGATTCATTTATTCATTGATTCATTGATTCATTGAGTTCTTGGTTTTGTTAGCTTAATTTTTATTTAAGCTTACTAAAGTGGGCTATATTATGTTGGTCCATGAAAGTTCTAAATATGGATTGGCTGATGTGGGCCGTGGCTAACCAAATAGGGCCGTGATGAGTGGGCCTATTGGGTTGCACATAAGGTAAGGCTAGGTCTTATCCTCTAGCTCATATAAATACGTAATGTTCTTAGGGTTTCATAAGGTTGTCTTTCACAAAAAGAGGCGAAACCTAGGTTCTCTCATCAAGCCAGTGAATCTTATGAGAATAGAGGATATTCGCCTAAGCCCGAATTCCAAAGAGCATTATTGGGTCTACAACGACGAAAGAATGGATCATAAGAGCGGTATGTTTCTATGAATTTCATTTTTATTTGTTTGCTAAATTAAAATCATACAAACGGTGTTTTAGATCTGTCTACGCAGATCCTACAAAGTTTCTTTTCTAACAGGTTTGGCACCACTAAGATTTCATTGATCGGCGCCAAAAACTACATATATTGTCATAAAAATGACCTAGTTAATCAAATGAAATACGGATGCTTCCCATTGGAGACTTTGAGTGGGCACCTGTATAGTTATTCTTTTGAAAGAGTTGCCTCACGTGATTAACTGGTATAGTAAGAGTTTTATTTATTTATTTATTATAAAGAAAATTTTCAAACAATATATAAGCAATATATCACATCCTTTTCAATAGGTTCTCTCACTTTAAGTATGAAAAAATGCTTTTCATTAGGATTTTTGTTTATGAACAAAGGGATACAATACTTGAACCAATTTTGGTATCACATTAGAAAATCCTTCTCTACCTAAAATTCAACCCAAGATTAGGTAACTTTTCTTCTTTATTAAGAATATCTTACTTATGAAACTCTTACCTTTTTTTTTTTTTTTGTAGGGGTTGTCAAATCTACAACTTGGGTCTTGGGTGGTCAATAGCCAACCACTGGTTATTGGTCTGTTGAATTATACTATTGCTTAGCATTTGTAAGTTCTTCCAAGGTGCTGATAAATAAACTTATTGAGCAAGGGAGACTCTGAAACTATTATTTGGGTACTAGATGGTATAGCTGCTGAAGCGAAAATTGTCACATACGGATAACAAGATGACTTGATCATCTATAACGGTGCATCACTAAAATTTAAAGCAAACAAGTGATGCAAAAACCTTGTAGGATTTCTTGTTCTGATATAATGATACATGACATAGCTTCTTATGAAAATCACCAACGCAAACGAGAACAGGAAACAAAATAAATGATACACAAACAACAGGAGAGATCCCCGTTTATTGTTGTTGTTTTACATAGTACGGGTGATTGCAAACTCAAAGAGATATGAACTGCATACAAGTCCTGATGCTTTCAAGGATAAACCTCAATGAGAGACCTCAGACCCATTATAGGAGTTATCTTATAATGGGTGAAGCCAGCAGCCAAGAAGAGCTTCTTCCATTCATTTTCAGTACGCTCTTTGCCTCTATTGGCGAGCATCATCAACAAATCAAAGCAGAATTGCGTTTCAGTAGACTGCTTGTCTGTTTCCTGGTTTTCTAGAACTATGTCTATGATTATCACCTTCCCTTTCTCATCTTTGCTAAAGATGGCCTCTTTACACAGCTTCAATATCTTCAAGCTTTTTTCATCATTCCAGTCATGCAGAATCCACTATAATGAAATTCAAGCCACAGGTCAACAGTAACATATTGATTATTTGATGTGTGTACGGTATGTTAACATTGCAAGAATTAAAAACAGCCATGATGATATACTATCTTAAGAGCTTTCTTAAAGTGAATGATTGGATCATTTAAAAGTTAATATCAAGATAACGGAAGTTAATTCGGTACCTACCTTGAGCAAAACTGCATTTGCAGGGGGAATTGCGTCAAACATGTCCCCCCCAATAAACTCCAAGTTCTCAGTCCCCTGCAAGTCTGCAACAACATGTGGAAGATCAAGCACAGTGCACTTTATACTCGGGAAAAATTCTGCAATGGCGGTAGCAATGGCTCCCAAGCCTCCGCCTACATCAACCAAGGATGTCAATCCTTGGAAAACCCATCGACACTCTTGCATCAAAATCCTCGCGATTAAGTTGGAGTCGGTGAGCATGGCTTCGAAAAATATCTTCTTGAACGGTGGTTCATGAGCCATATAGTCCCAAACAGTCTTCCCATGTGCGGTCTCAAATGGGGTGTAATCACTGTTTTGGAACCAAGAATTCACTGAATCCCACGGGGTAACTAATGCAGGTTCAAGTAAGACAAGAAAAAGTGGTGCTGCTCTCAAGGGCTCATCTTTCAGAAGGAGGAGGGAGGTGGGTGTGAGTATATACCCTTCTTGTTCATTCTCATTAGCTTTTTGTTGGGCGAAGAAGCCTGAGTGAATTAGGGGTCGCATAAGGCGGGATAAGCAATCAGCTTTGGAGGGGTGGATATGAAGTGCATCGACAAGTTCAGAGAGGGTCATGGGCTTGCCATGGTTGTGAATGATATCTGGGATGCCTAATTGGACCACACATTTAAGAGACAATGAATTTACATAACTGAAGGCATGGTTCCATATGCGAGCTTGAGCTTGAAGTAGTTCACTAGCACTAACTTCATTGCTCAAACCCATTTTGAACAACCCAATTCTGCTATCTGGTTCCTCTACAACCCTAGATATTGATCTATATAAATAGTAGTGAACATACTGTACAATACAGGAAGACGAAATGATGGGAATCAAGGAAGCACGTTTTTCAGCTGAATAGATAGAGTTGAAGCGGTGGAAATAGAAATAAGACGATTCATCTTGTGACATTGGTTTCTGTAGGTTTATGATATCTTCTTTGCTTAGCTTTTTGGCGATTCTCCTTGGATGCTTGTTAGACCTATTAAGGCAATCCACCTCGCTCAACCACGTTAGCACTACTCGTCCTACATCAGACTCACCTCACCACATCAAGCACAAGTGTCACGTCGACGTCACCAACCCAGAAGATCGTCTCACCAAATCAAAGAATCAATCAACTATCTCCACTCATCAAGTCTCGGCAATCAAGCATTCCAAGAAAGAAGGAATTTGAAATTCAAATCAATCTCATCTTACCATCACCTAAAATGGAAGATCACTCAAGAGAAGATATGGAAGGAATTTAAAACTCTCTCTCAATCCGATCTTTTCAGAAATCAAAACATAATTGTACCAAATCATTTCCATTTTACATTAGCTTCAATAACACTATAAGTTGAGGATCATTGTACAAACCCAAATAATTGGGAATTAATTACAATATATTGCTTTTCTATTTACATTCTACAAGCGTTTTATTCTTTAACTAGACCTATGAAATTATAAAGATTCTTAATGCAAAAAGTTACAGAACTAATCCAAGCAAATGAAGAAAAAATAATACACAAGAACATATGATCATAGGTAGTGTAGTACCTTCAATAACTTCGAAAAATAAGGTGCAAGAAGTCTTCACCCTCCTTACCCTAATGGTTTTTTCTCCCACAGAAAACACACTTGTTGGAGCCTTAAAGGCACCACTGAAGTGCTGAAAAATAACTCAACAACATTGGAACCTTATCTACCTTAAAATGAAATTTCACAGATACATGAAGATCATGGATGAATTCCTTTACTGTGAACTACCATTTCTTCTAATTTCTTTCTGCACCTATAAGGTGGATTCCATCCGTGAAACGGATGCATTTAGACGAGTGAAGCACAAACGATGAAAATCCGGCGAGCCATTGTGATGCCTGAGGATCACATCATAGCATGTTAGCTTACACTAATTTGACTAGAAATTTGTAGCATCGGCTTTGGAGCCTTCAAGAAGGGCATCATTGCAGGCGCAAAGAATGCCAAAAAAATTCACTTTTCTTCTTTGATTGGAGTCTTTCGTCTAGCATTCAATAAAAGATGCGTTCATCTTGGCCTAGGGATCAATTCATTATAGGTTTAGATGAATATCAAAAACAAGACATGCCAGTCTATCTAGCCCCTCCTGGCAACTATCTCTGTCGGCATTTCTCAGCCTTCACAAGGTTTATCCTGCTGCCAGCATCACTCAGTCTGGATACACCTCCGTTCCCCTCCTCCCACCGACGGCTGTGGAGGCTTCTCTGATGACAGCGAAGTATGCATCTGAGAATGTCCCAAACCCCACTAGTCCAATCCTGTCTCCATGATCTGGCCGAAGGCGGGCTCCAGACTTGACCTGCTGGGATTTATCATTGGATCATTCTCAGGAGCTATGATTCATCGATGCTTTTTGAGCATATCAATCGACAACATCATGATCACTTTTTGACAATTTAAGTCCAAAAGTTTTTTTTTTCTTTTTTGGTAGATAAAGGAAATAGGGTGATTTAACCCTATAATCTGAAGGTTTTTTTTAATAATAACCTTGTTACTATACTATTAGTTAGGATTTCTTTTTTGGTAAAATGATAAATTATATTAATAAAAATTAGAATATAAAAGTAAATAGACATATCTTAATATTATAAAAGTTACTTCAGTTACAAAAAAATAAATAATTAAAAAATTTTAAATCTCACTCAAAATAACATTTACTTAAAATGATTTTATATTTATAAATAAATAAGTTCTCCATTAACTTGTTTTAAGATTTTTTATTTGTGTTACTTAACTTTTTGGTTTCATAATCTTTAGAGAGAGAAAATGATGACAATATATCATTCTTATAATTTCTTTTCTGAAAAAAAATCAAAAGTGATAGATTCCTACATGAATATTTCTACTAGAACATGCATGACCAACTCTCAGAAAATTTTCTTGGAAGCGTGAACTTCACCTTAAACGTGTTCTAATCCATATTGCTTTTGGCGGGAAAGAGCAACGCAACTTTCAACGAGCATATCCTTTTTGATCATTAACCTTTTAGGTTGATGTGATTCCAATAGGTTGAAGCTCATAAAAAGTGTAAAAGCCTTAAGAAGAAGGTAACTACAGCACTTTCTCTCATTATGAAACTTTCAATATGTTTTTAGAGCTGAATGTTGCATTAGGTGGGTGAATTTATGCTGTTAATAAGAAAAGGAGAGTAACCAAAGGAATTGATTTGCAAATAAACAAACCAGTAAATTTCGAGAATTCTCATAAAATGATATGATGTGTTATTAAATTAAAGGAAGAGATTTGATTATTAAATTTCTTGCTATATCTTTTTTAACTTGACTTTATAATATGTAAGTTAAATGAAATAAAAGACATTTTTGAACATTTTTATTTTGTAGGTAAAAGTAAAGAAAATAATACTAGTGAAAGCTTGTTTATTTAAAGATATAATTTTTTTTTAAAATAATATCATTTTTAGTGAGATGTTCGAGACTTCTAATTTATTTATTTATTTTTACAGATATAGTAACTTTCATAGTGTTGGCATGTGCCCATATGTTTTTATATTCTAATTTTTATTATTAGAATTTATCATTCCACAAAAAAAAAGTGATGTGACTCTTGAAGTAAGATGATAGTATTATGATTAACAATCTGCTAAATACCATATATTAAAAAGGGCAGATAAAACCAACATCAAATTTAGTATGCCTATGGGTTGAATAAGAACAAAAATAGAATGTCCACAACGTCTAGATCCAATGATCCTGTACAACCTATGACATGGAAAAGTTTCTTAGAGGCTTTTGTAAGATTACTGTTTTTGAATGACCAGGAAAATGACCTATGATTATAAGTTTAAGAATAAATATAAGATGGGGCCGTGCAGTATCAAAAAAATTATTTCCGACCATCTTTCTTTCCACAAAGTTCTTAATGCAAAAATTGATAGGAAGCACATCCTCCGACGCAAAGAGAGCGACAGAAGGCATACAATAGCAAAAGCATAGCTACATCTACCGACAAGGAACTCATGACCGGAACCAGCACATGCTTCCTTGTAAACAATGTATGCAAATAGGAACGTTTGCTATTCTCTTGTTCTTGGTTCCTGCAAACTGCTTTCATGGTTCACCAGAAAAGACATAGAGGCTATTTATGATGATAATAAGTCAAATATAGCACCGGCACACAAAAGCAAATTATCAAAACACGATCAACCTCTGCAAGTCTAGGTTTAAAGAAACAAAACCACTTTTACCGTCAGCTGCCGGCCAGTTTCTTAGATCCACCCATTTTAAATGGTTTAACAAGAATTCGAGATAACCTCCAAACGCCGCTCAAAGGCGACGAGATTAAAGCCCAATAGAACTCTCGGAAAGTTTCCCAACGGGAGTCAGTCATCAGAAGCAATTACAACGACTGAGATTCTGATTGTTCTTAGTTTGATACTTTTAAGGTTCCATTGATTCAGGCGTCCAAGCTTTGTAGCAACGCATTGTGTTAATGAAAAACAGTATAGACCCTAAAACGAGAAGGCATATCCTCTTGAAAATGACCGTCGTCGATCGAATCAAATACAAATGCTTGCCATTGTAGACTGGAGACTGTCTCTCCTATAATCACTCTTTTGAAAGAGTTGCCTGATGTGTTGTGCAGTGTTTAAAAGCCTAATTTCGTCCAAAAATCAACTTAAGAATACAAGATCTTTATTCTTTATAAAATAAATTTTTAAATAAGATTTAAGTAATATGTGAGAGATTCTACACCACTTCTCTTGTTCTGAGCATGTAAAAATATAAAAACTTTTATTTATGAATAAAGAGATGAAACACTTAAACCTGACTTTGATATTATATTAAAAGACTTATTTTTATTTAAAAATTGACTTAAGAGAAAATTATTAGATATAGATAATAAGTTAACCTTTTCATTTATATTAGGACATCATAAAAACTTAAAGTTAAAAGCCGAGGCAAAAACCTAGTAGGATTTTGTTGTTCTGCTATAGTGATACACTAGCATAGCCTTTTATTGAAATTACCAATCCAAATGAGAACAGGAAGCAAAAGAAAACATACATATGAAAGCACACGCAAACAGGAGAAAGATCCCCGTTTATTGTGATTGTTTTACATGGTACGGGGAATTGCAAACTCCAAAGCGATATGAACTGCATACAAGTCCTGATGCTGTCAAGCATAGACCTCAATGACCGACCTCATACCCATTATAGGAGTTATCTTATAATGAGTAAAGCCAGCAGCCAAGAAGAGTCTCTTCCATTCATTTTCAGTACGCTCTTTGCCATTAAGGTTGACCATTATAAACAAATCAAAGCTGAACTGCGTTTCAGTAGACTCCTTGTCTGTTTCCTGGTTTTGTATGACTATGTCTATGATTATCACCTTCCCTTTCTCATCTTTGCTAAAGGTTGCCTCTTTGCACCGCTTTAATATCTTCACGCTTTCTTCATCACTCCAATCATGCAAAATCCACTATTATGAAATTCAAGCCACAGGTCAGCAGTAACATATTGATTATTTGATGTGTGTACAAAGAATGTTGAGATTGCAAGAATCAAAAACTGCCATAATGATAGAACATCTCAAAAGTTTTCTTGATGTGAATAATTTGATCATTTAAAAGTTAATAATCAAGATGACAGGAGTGAGTAATTACACACCTTGAGCAAAATTGCGTTTGCAGTGGGTATGGCCTCAAACATGTCCCCCCCAATAAACTCCAAGTTCTCAGTCCCCTGCAAGTCTGCAACAACATGTGGAAGATCAAACACAGTGCACTTTATGCTCGGGAAAGCGTCTGCAATGGCACTGGCAATAGTTCCTGAGCCACCACCTACATCAACCAAGGATGTCAAGCCTTCGAAAACCCATGGACACTCCTGCATCAAAATCTTTACGATTAAATTGGAGTCAGTGAGCATGGCCTCGTAGAATATTTTCTTGAACGTCGGCGCACCAGCCACATGATCCCAAAAAGGCCTCCCGTGTTCTGTTTCAAATGAGCTTGGATCAGCATTTTGGAGCCAAGAAGCCAAGGAATTCCATGCGGTAATCAATACGGGTTCAAGTACGAGAAGCAAGAGTGGTGCTGCTCTCAAGGGCTCATCTTTCAGAAGAAGGCGGGAGGTAGGTGTGAGTATATACCCTTCTTGCTCATTTTCATTAGCTTTTTGTTCGGCGAAAAAGCCTGAGTGAACTAGGAGCCGCATAAGGCGGGTTAAGCAATCAGCTTTGGAGGGGTGGATATGAAGTGCATCGACAAGTTCCGAGAGGGTCATGGGCTTGCCATGGTTGTGAATGATATCTGGGATGCCTAATTGGACCACACATTTAAGAGACAATGAATTTACATAACTGAAGGCATGGTTCCATATTCGAGCTTGAGCTTGAAGTAGTTCACTAGCACTAACTTCATTGCTCAAACCCATTTTAAACAGCCCAATCCTCCTATCTTGTTCCTCTATAACCCTAGATATTGATCTCTATAAATAGTAGTGAACATACTGTACAATACAGGCAGACGAAATGATGGGAATCAAGGAAGCACGTTTTTCAGCTGAATAGATAAAGTTGACGTGGTTGAAATAAGAGTAACATGTTTTTCAGCTTGTGGTGTTGTTTAAGAATACATTTCTAATGTCGCTACCGCTTAGTTTTATCACTGGTTCTCCTTAGATTTATTTTATTCTTTATTTAAGTTAGGGAAAAATAGTGCAGGAAATAAGTGAACTAACACCTCCCAATAAAGGAGGCCTCAAGCCACTGGTAGCATCATTAGACGACTAGCGAATTGACCTCCTTAGATCCTTGTTTGTCCTATAGAGTTGTAACTTATCCAAGAAAATAAAGAAAAATAATGCAAAAGAACATATGACAATAGGTTACTTAATTACCTCACTAACTTCTTAGAAATGAGGTGCAAGAAGTTTTCACTCTGCATATCCTAATGGTCTTCGGTCCTACAAAAAAAACACTCGTTGGAGCCTTAAAGGAACCATTTTAGTCCCGAAAAATAATTTTAGTAGGGATTCCCATGTAATTCACTTGAGTTATCAAGTAAGTCAAAATTATTTTTTTAATGAAAATGTAAGCTTGCATTAATATAGTTTAATGTTTAGAAGCATAGGGACATATTTTAATATTATAAAAATTATGAAAATTATAAAAAGAAAAGAGATTAAAAGATGATATTTTCTAAGTAATAATTATTCCTACTAATTACCTTTTTCACCTAGAATGTATATCCATCATTCATGATATAAATATATTTATTAGGGTGAAACACAAATGATGAAAATCTGTCTTTTTGCCTATGTTCTAAAAACCCTAAAATAAAGCGCTCCTAAGTGTTATTACTATTGGAAATTTAGATCTTCAACTGATTCCACTATTTTAATTATGAGCAAATATATTATTTACCATTGTCCCTTACTTAAGTCGTTATCGAGATCTAAGTCTAAACTTATTGCTTTGAGGTGTTTCACCTCACTTAATTGAATACCCACGTCTTTTATCTCACTTATGTACCTTGAAATCAATTTGACAATTTGGCGTAGAGTCTGTGCTTAAAAACTGAATATTTGACCATTGGATAATGGATCAAATTGATTGATACGTCGTAATAAAAAAGATGGTTTCCCAGACGAAAATCCAGAGCCCTTACCCCTTTGACACATCTAGCTCTGTTCCCCCTCCTCCCACTCATTGCTATGGTGAATTCCCGGATGACTTGCAGCAACGATGGATGACAACGAGGTACACATCTGAGAATGTCACAAACCCCCCAAGTAGTCCAAATCCTGTCTCCATGATCTGACTGAAGGCGGGCTCCTCAATTAACCACTCCTTCAGACTTTTGTCTTTGGATGTTTTGTCTTATCATCGACTCCACAACAAACGGATCGAAATTGCCTGCGTCTTGTCGTGACAATTGAAATTGCTAATTACTGTTCCAGGATTCTTTGTGTTAACTTAACTCGTATAACATTACTTTGGTGATCTATAATCTTTTCTTAAAGAAATTTCCATAATATTTATTTTCAAAAAAAATTATAATAATGATAAATTAGATAAAAGAGATGTTTGGAGATGGAATGTCTTGAACCAGATAAAAATTTCTTAATAACTCCACTTCAGCTATTAAGCAAGTGACTTGCACGATGCATCTTTATTAGATAGAACTTGATCCACCCTAAACTTCACCTTAAACGTGTCCTAGTACATGTTGCTTTTACTAGGAAAGAACAAACGCAACTTTCAACCAGTGTCTCCTTTTTAATCATTAAGCTTTTAGGTTGATGTGATTCCAATAGCGAGATGGACAAACGCCGGTGGGGTAGAAAGCTGAATTGCTAGCGACTATATATCCTTTGTCTAATCCCTGGTTGTTGCATATTTAATGGTCTATTGTTCAAATGAGGAAATGGAAGCGGATTATAGAGTTCAGACTCTCGCGCAATAAAGTAATGTATTGTATTCCTTTTGGAAGATTATTGATCACTATTTGTTGTGGCTAAAAGTGGGTACAGCTAAAGATTCTGAAGATCTTAGACTAAAAGATTGATGTTAGTTGTTTTCAGGATCTATGATCCATTATCAATAATCATAATGAAAGTTACAGCGGCATTGTTTTATATACAAATTGCCTCATTAAACGTTCCCATTAATTACCTAATTAACACTAGTTGGTGTACTTTTTTTTTCTATTTTAATTTCTGCTTATGTCAGATAATAGTATTTCCTTTTGTAGATTAGCATCTAGACAGAAGGTCTAATCATCCAATCTTTCATCTTTATGTGGAAATAATCTTTTATTAGCACCGCTGGGTAGCGAGTCATACAATATTTACTAATGCGTAGGCGGGTGCTTGCATTATGCACAAAACTACTCTTAAGTTGTCTAATCACAGGCTGTCGTGGGTTAGTGATTTGCTCAAATGAAAACATAGAAACAATTATAGAGACCAAATAGGGATATGCGATTCCTTTTTATAATTTATACATCACTTTCATGTTGTGGCCGGAAGTAGATTCAGGCTAAGGACTCCTAAAATCTTAGATGAAACCACAATCATTCTTTTGAGGGCACTTTCCTTTATTATTGCATGGGTAGGTTCTTGTCGTGTCTACCAGAAACAATGGATCTTACACCATCGAAACTTCTGTCTTTATCTGAGAGCTGAAATTGGAATCTGTTGTAGAGGTACAACACCGAATGGATGATGAAAATAAAATTAACAACATAATGGGGACATGGTTTTGTATAATGGAATATCATACATTTTAGAATAAAAGTGAGAGAGAGTAAATACAGTGACATACCACTTCAATAGTGAATTGCCAAGTGTTACAAGGGAAATAGGCATATCGCTCAATTAGTAGCCCATATCACCTTTGAGGAGTCTTGAGTTTTACATCCAACTTTCCCACAACCTCCATTTATGTAAATATATATATATTGAAATCACCATTCCCAACTAAGTAAGAAATTACATAGTGCTTGTACTTCCAAATAAAAAATAGTCTCCATTTATTGTCATTATCTTAAATAATATTTAGGATTTGTAATTACAAGACTAATTATATTGTCGTTAAATATAAACATCAATGATAAACCTTAGTGTTACTTAGTCAGCGAGCTCAACAATAAGTTAATAGGGACTTCAATTATGAAGTGTGTGATTTAATATTTTCATGAATTGAAATATTAAAAAGAATTATTATTTTTGAATAAAATGATAGACCTTAGACCCATTATTATAGGGGCTATCTTATAATGATTGAAGCCAACTAAAAGGAGCTTCTTCCATTCTCTTTCATCACGCTCACTGCCACCCAGGTTGACCATCAACATGAAATCAAACAAGAGTTGTGTTTTAGTGGCCTCCTTGTTCGCCTCCTGGAGTTCGAGGAACATGTCTATGATTATCACCTTCCCCTTGTCATCCTTTCAAGAACATAGGGAATTGATGAATCAATTCATACAAATTCAAATAGAAGAGGAATACCTAAACTATATAAGAATCATATCGTGTTAATATATTATCACTACAAGTTAATATGAGTGTCTGAAAATCACAAAGACCCAAAATTCACAAATGATGACCACAAGTGATGAGTTGAAATGACAAAAGTTAATTTATTAGTGATCAAGTATCGTACTTGAACCAAAAATTCAATTTTCTCAAAACTTATGGTTGAAAAAATATACAATTAAATATAAAAAGAGAGTACCATACCAAAATGTTTAAAGCATAATACAACTATTACTTTTAACATTATCAAATCAATTCTAAAAGAGCATTGCAAAAACAAAAGGGACCACAGATGGTCTGTACAACAAAAAGGCTAGTTCGTCACAAACAACGTCCACCTTCTTGGTCCCTTGCAACTTAGCCACAACATGAGGAAGATCAAACGCAGTGCACTTTACGTGCGGGATAGCTTCTGCGATGGCAATAGCCAAAGCTCCGGAGCCACCGCCTACATCAACCGAGAATGTGAATTCTTTTGAAAACCCATTCACACTTTTTAATCAAAATCCTAGAGATTAAGTTCGTGTCAGTACGTATGGCCTCGAAAAATATGTTACCGAACGGTGGTTCATGGGCCACATGATCCCAAAATGTTCTCCCTTTTGCCATCTCAATGGGGTGGCGTCACTACTTTGGAGCCAAGTGGTCAAGTAATTCCATGGGCCAGCTTCTACAGGTTCAAGTTGGAGAAGCAAAAATGTTGCTTCCGTCATGGGCTTATCCTTCTGAAGAAGGCGAGAAGCAGGCGTGAGTTTGTATTCTTCATGGTCATTTTCAAGTGCACATTTAAGTGCCATTGAGTTTATGAAATTGAAAGCACGACTTCATACGTGAGCTTGAGCTTGAAGTAGTTCCCTAGCACTAACCTCATTACTCAAATCGATTTTCAACCATTCAAAACTTCTATCTTGTTCATCTATAACCATAAATCCTTCTCTAAATCTATAAGTACATGCTCCAGCTGTAGGAATGGTGGAAAGAGAAGTGATATGTTTTTCAGAAATTGAGTGAGATTTTTCATAGTGCTTTTACAGCCGCAGAATTCTCGTTTCGCATTTTTTAATCATTTTCGGCAGATTTGACGTTGATTTTTTTGCATTGAAAAAGCAAGTCTTTCTAGATTTGTTTCCCTTTTTGCTTACTCTTTGGTGATTCGGCTTGGATGCTTGCTGGACCTGTGGTGTCCACAAGGACACTTGTCGTGAAAGATTGCAAAAACACTAGAACATTGGATTTATGTGGTTTGACCAATGATGCCTTGCCCATAGGTACTAGAATTCCTTTGGTAACTTGTGAAAAATACGGTTGTTAGAATTTTTCACTCTTGTTCTTAGTCTAATGATGTTTCTTCACTCAGAAACCACTTGTTCAAACATTACATTTGAGTGAAATGCTTACAAAATTCCTCGTAATCCTGATAAGTACTACAGGATACACCACAACATTTTCCACCCTAACGTGAATGCCTTCAACATTATAGATCGTTCCTTCTAATTACTTTCTCCACCTAGAATGTCACTCTTTCCATACCCATCACTCATGCAATGCAAAAATTCCCTGGAATCCTCCTCTTGCATTTTTAAAATCATTTTCTGCAAACTTGACATTGGTTTTTTTGCATTGAAGAAGCATGTGTTTCTAGATTTGTTTTCCTTTTTGCTTACTCTTTGGTGATTCCGCTTGGATGCTTGCTCGACCTATGGAGTCCACTAGGACTCTTGTCGCGAAAGGTTGCAAAAACACAAGAAAATTGGATTTACGAGGTTTGGCCAATGACGCCTTGCCAATAGGTAATAGAGTTCCTCTAGTAACTAATGAAAGATAACCTCATTAGAATTTGTCGCTTTTAGCCTGAAGGTGTTTCTTTACTCAGAAACCCCTTGTTCAAACATTCAATTTAAGTGGTTTTGGAGCCAACTAAACTCATAATGGAATATCATCACGCTTGTGCAAGTGTTGAAAAGAAAAGAACTTGGGTGTTTGAATATGTACAGATCATTTTGAAAGGTAAACGAAGGGGTCCCATCATCAACTTTCTCAAACTGCCAGTTGTGCGGGTTACAAAGATGTTGCCTCGTAGACTCTAGCTGCGAGGTAACACTGCTTTGTTATTCTTAGTGAAAATTGCTTTGCATACTGTCATTGACTAATGCCTACTTTAGCTTCAACACTTTTATTGCAAAGCTCCTTACTCTATTTTTTCTAGGAAACAAAAGAGAAATGAAGAACTAGTAATAAATGGTAGTAAAAGAAGGTAGCATACTGACTATAATTTTTAAATTTGCTTATTTGATGGACTCATCGAATCTTAATATTTCCTTTAAAAACTTTCATATTCACCATGACATTATCCGTTAAAGTGTCTGTCATACTAAGTTATTCATTTATATTCATCATGTTGTCTTTTATTGTAGGAAAACTGTAGTCTTGAGAGGCATATGATCACGTTTCATAAAGAAAATTGTAGCAACCATGATATTCCCTTATTGCTAAAATTTGTTTTACATGCAAATGTGTAGCTTTGCGGTGGATGTTAAATTTTGTTTGTTTGGTATTGGGAAAATGATAAATTGTAATTGGTAAGGTAGCATTTGCAAAGTGTGGGCTAGAACTTCCCACTATGTTGTTAGCTTAATCTTGTTTTGTAAATACTCTTATTAAATACTACCCTTCTTCAATTATTTGTGTAGCAAAAACCTTGTTGATTTGAATTGGCATTTTTGTCACTCAAAATAGTTTATGTATTTTGGTGATCTTGATTGATCCTTTTGGAAATTATTGTGTTACGCATGTTGCCACTAGGAGGTTTTCACTTAAATAATCTAGACTTGAGATGCATTATCTAGACCTAAATTGGAGGTGTCATTTTCACTTTGACTGCCATGTAGCCATGAGCTTTTTCAAGTATGGTTACTAATGTGGATAAAATGAAACTACAAATTGGGAATACCATCTAGAGGGGCACTATTTTACCAAAACACTGCTCAACAAAATGGTTAGGCAACATACAAATCTTTTTTCCATTGAATCAGAATATATCCTTCCACTCCTAATAATGGTGGTAAAAGAAACCTCGGGCCTTCTCCATGCCATACTCTTTTAGGGTAGTCATTTGCCTAAGAAATCAAAATTTATAAGAGACTCATACTACAAAACAAAATTCAGTAGAGTTTTATTCTAATTCTTTTCCACTACGTAAGTTTGTTTGTTAAAAAAGCTATAGTGATGTTCACAAACATACTCGGTTAAATCATTCTTTCTCTACCAGACACGGTATATTTTTATTTTTATTTTTATTTTTATTTGCACGTAGCCTCTCTTTTCTTTTGTAATTTAACATCGAATTGAGAGGAAATGTTGGGGTATTCCGAAATCTAAAGAGTCACACTTGATCAAGTGAGTTATTAAATTTAAATAACTTGATTAATTAATGAGAAATGGAGAGAATTACTTAGAGTTTGTTATAAGAGATGGTCTTGATTATAAATGACTAGTTTATTGGCTTTTAATTACACCGTATAAAAACGTCTTGATCTGGAGACGATTGTCGTTGACGATGGAGAAGTTTCAAAAACCTTTCCTTTCTTGTAAGATCCTGGAATGCAATGGAAGTTTTTCAAAATACTTCCTCAGTCCAATTAATGCATATAAAGTTGTTAGAACATTTCATTTACTTTCTTAATATTGATAATTAAAAAAGAAGACATCTCCACAAATAAGGGAGTTACGAAAAACAATTACTAATTTTAATACATCCCTTAACTCCGAATGTTAAAAAATCGCAAGACTCCAATTATCACCATGTAAGAGAACTTGTTATATAATAGAATCTGTTAATGTATATAAAGTTGTTAAAAAATCTTATTTGCTTCCTTAAAAATAATTTACCCACTAGATTTGACACTCTCGTGGCTAACACGAGTCATTCCCCCCAAGGAAATTTTCCTTGGGAAGATTACGTGAAGAATACCTATTGTAAATAATCAAGACTACTTTAGTTGTAAATACATAATTAGTATTATTTACATAGAAAGAAAATGGTCATATTTTTAAATTCAAATATATATTTAATGTTCATCTAAATTCGCAATTAAGAATTGATTTCAAATTTGGTAACACTTATAATAATTTTAATTAAACTAAAAACTCTGAAACGTCGTCTGGGTGGCGTAGTTGGTTATGACGCTAGTTTCACACACTAAAGGTCCCCGGTTCGAACCCGGGTTTAGACATCCCTCATTCATTTTAACGTTAGAATTTTTTTTTGGTTTGGTTGCATCTGATTTTTGAGTTTGTTGTTAATAAAATTTGTCTGCGTCCAAATCCTTAAAAAAGGAGAGTAAAGAGTTGAAAAGAAAAATAGCTTTTAGGTGAATTTTTGAACAAAGAATATTACGTAAGATAGCATATAAATAATAAAAACTACCGCTTTAAGCCAAAGACGCCTCACGACTTATGAAGGGAGATATTTTGGGGTCCATTGGCTTTAGGAAGGTTTACACTGCTTTGCTTCTTCAAGGTTTACACTACTTGAACATGATAGTTAATGTCAGGCTGAGTATGTGTGAGGTAAATCAGATGTCCAAGAAGTAGCTGATGAGGAGCTAAATCAGTCAGGAGGGGATCATCCATAGAAACTGGTGCACTCTCATTAAATTCAAAAGAAGTGATCTTAAGATTTTGATCAATGGGAATTTTACAAGGTTGAGCTCTAGAAAGCCCAACTTCTGAAATCAATTCCAGGGCATACTTGCGTTGACTGAGACAAATACCACTCACAGATCGAGCAATCTTAATTCCAAGAAAGTATTTAGCTTGACCCAAATCTTTCATATGGAATCTTTCACTTGTGCTATAGCTGACTCACTGTTACCAGTAATCAGCATGTCATCAACATAGAGCAAAATAGCAACAACAGTGGAGTGGCGTTGGAGTGTAAAAAGGGCACAATCATGCCAAGATTGGTGAAAACCAGTCTTTAGAAGAGCAGTTGTAAACTTGGCGTACCATTGCCGTGATGCCTGCTTAAGTCCATAAATGGACTTGAGTAAACGACAGACCTTGGGGGGATCTATGGGGGAAGTCCTGATGCATAGAGGCAGAGACATGTACACCTCCTCATGCAAGTCACCATGGAGGAAGGCATTGTGAACATCCATCTGATGAAGTAGCCAATGAAACATAGAAGCTAAAGACATGATACAACGGACAGTCGCCATCTTAGCCATTAGTGAGAAAGTTTATTCATAATCAATGCCATAACGTTGAGTATAACCTTTAGCTACAAGACGAGCCTTATACCTCTCAATGGATCCACCTGCACGGTATTTGATTTTATAGACCTATGTACAACCAATTGGCTTACGACCCGAGGGCAATGGAACCAATATCCAAGTTTTATTAGCCTCTAATACATGAAGCTCATCGACCATAGCATCGATCCAGCGGGGATCGCAAATGGCCTCATGATAATAACGTGGCTCCTGAATAGAAGAAATAGAGGCAATAAAAGCACGATGTGTGTGGGAGAAATTGTCGAGTGTCACAAAACGTGAGATGGAATATGGAATATCACTAGGACCAGGAGAAGCAACAGTGGACACATGATTGCAATGATAGTCTTGAGTCCAAATGGGTGGTTTGACCTCTCGTTGTGAACGGCGGACAGGTGGTGCGGGTGTGGCTGGAATGACCGCTGTGGGAGTGTCAACAATAGGTAAATTAACTGGGGTGGCTGCCGTAGGTGAGTCTATGGTGGGTGAACACACAATATCAACATCGAAAGGTTTAGGTGGATGAACGGAGGGAGCAGATGGAGAGGGTGATGATGAATCTGGGGAAGTGAACGAAGGAGGTGTGTCAGAGAGGACTTGGGTTAGAAACAGATTGGGGACTTACTGGTGGAACCAAAACTGGAGTCGGATCCAAAGAAGAAAAAGACTGGTCTTCAACCAAGGAAATAGTTGAAGGGGAGGATACAAGGTGAGAGAAAAGGAAAATAGACTCACGAAAGACATCTCTAACAACTAAAAAATGATGAGTGGCAAGGTCAAGAACTCAATAACCCTTCTAAGACGAAGGGTAACTCGTAAATACACAAGCCACGGCATGTGGAGCAAACTTATCTCCACGTAGTACGACTGCAACATAACAAAGACATCCAAAAACTTGAAAATGAGATATGCAAGGAGGTTTACCAAAAAGGACATTAAACGGTGTTTTCCCATCTAAGACAGGTGTAGGAAGATGGTTTATAATGTGGGTGGCAATCAAAATACACTCTCCCCAATATCTCACCGGAACATCAGCCTGAAAACGCAAAGCTTGTGCAACGTCAAGAATATGGTGATGTTTGCGCTCAATGACACCATTTTGTTGAGGTGTGTAAACACATGAACTCTCATGATGGACTCCATAAAGCTCTAGAAAGGAGATACATTCATGATTAAAAAATTTAGAGCCATTGTTAGAGCGTACTTGACGAACTCTAGAACGGAATTGAGTTTTAACTATGGCAAAGAAGGAACGCAAGAAAAGTAGGGCTTGACTTTTGTAACATATAAGAAAGACCCAAGTTCCACGTGAAAAATCATCAACAATGGTCAGAAAATAACGAGAGCCATCATGATTAGGAGTGCGATGGGGCCCCTAGATATCAATGTGTATTAATTCAAAAATAGAACTAGTAAGTGAGGTGCTAGTGGAAAAGGGGAGGCGTGTCTGTTTAGCCAAAGGACAAATGGAACAAAAAGAATCAGAAGATTTATAGCATGAGGAATGACCAAAACAGTAATGCCAAAGAGTCTCTTGATTACTCAAAACATCATTCTTAAACATAGAGTTCTGACAAGCATTAACTCTCTTAGGAGCATTACAAACAAGAGTTTTAACAATGGAAGAAATAACATCCACCATGGCATCTGTCGGTGACACTAGATGATAAAGACGACGCTCAGCCCTGCCCAGCCCTAGTACTGTCCCAATCAAATGGTCTTGGAAGAAACAGAAATGTGGATAAAAGGTGACGAGACAAGAACTGTCACGGGTAAACTTGGCAACTGACAAAAGTTTACATTTAAAGGAAGGCACATACTATATGTCATAAAGTATGACAGAAGGGGAAATGCAAACAGTGCCAATATGAGTTACAGCCACATTATTATTATCAAAAAATGTAACAGAAATGGGATTCGATGCATATGACCTAATGTTCTTCATGCATGTAAGGTCACAAGTAATGTGATCATTAGCCCCAGAATCAACAAGCCAATCAGAAGTACATAAAGTTAACAAAGGAGAAATAGTACCTGTAAAAATAATACCTGCAAAGGTCCCAATAGGCTCAGGGGGTCCAAAGCGATTAAGAAGTTGGACAATTTGCTAGTATTGCTCAGGAGAAAGACTCAGACCAGCTGATCTAGATGCCTCAATTGATGCCATACTGCTGACAGGTGGGGAGGTCTTTCCTCAGAATTAGTGCCGACGGCATGTGCTGTGCGACCTCCACCCTTCTTCTAATTCCTAGGCCCAATGGAGGGTGGCCTAGTGGAAGAGGGTCGAGTAGAGGAAGGCCTAGTAGAAGAAGGCTTGTCCGAAAAACCAATCAATTGATAACACCTATCTTTGGTGTGTCCTGAACATTTACAATGATCACAGAAAAAAGGAGACAATCCTTGTCTTGATCCGAAAAAAGAGGATAATCGAGAATGGCCTGAAGTAGTCGACAAAGTATTTCTCTGACTGTTCCCAAACCCCCCTCTAAATGATAAGGGAGCCATAACATTAAACGCCTGCAGATTAGTTCTCCCACTATAAACATGTAGACTTCTCTGATACTCTTCATTAACAACTTGTTGGAAAACCTTATCAAGGGAAGGTATGCAACTGCGAGAAGTAATGTTAGTCCGCACTATAGCATAAGAAGACTGAAGTCCAAGTAAGAAATGCATAACACGTCTAGTTTCTATTGTTTTGCTAAAAGAGCTGGATAATTACAGGCACACTTGCTACACTTATCACATTGGACTACAAGTAAACACTTATCCAGTTCTACCCACAAATCTGAGAGACAAGAGAAATACTTAGCAACGGACTCATGAGGTTGTTGTTTCACTTTAGCAATTTGTTGCTCTAAATCATACTGACGGGTTCTAATCACTTAAGAGTATCTTGTCTCAAGAAGTTTCCAAGCAGCAGAAGCATCAGGACAAAGAGAAATGGCATTGGTAAGTTTTGGAGATACCGAATTCATCAACCAAGAAAGAACAATCAAATTACACTTATCCCAAAAACCAACATAAGGGTCACTATCATCAAGCCTAGGAAATTTGTCATTTACAAGATCAAGCTTATCTGTAGATCTAAGTGCAATTAACATTTTTTGTTTCCAAGTGAAATAATCAGTAGGACCCGTAAGCAGTTAAGGGACTAAAACAGCTATAGATACATCTCCAGGAGCTAGAAGCAAAGTGGTCGGAATTGAAAGGGTTGTCCCTAGTAAAGATGTTTTTGAACTAGGACTCATAGTGACAGAACTAGGATCCGGTGAAAGATGGAACCATGCTTTCGCCAAAATGGAGAAAAAAGGGGTGCGGGGATGAAAATAGCACTAGCCTTATAAAAAAGAAGGAAAATTGGGGCTACAAATGGTGTTTTGAGGGTGAAGATTGGAGTTATGGGGGAACAGAGCAAAGAGACAAAATTCACGACGTCGGAGGATCTTAGGGAAGTGGCGACAGAGAGGGAGAACGAAAAAAAAGGTGGACGGTGAGGCAAAACGGTGTGTTTTGTGCCTCTGTGGACGAAGAAGAAAGAAACACACTATTTAACGATGGTCAAGACGAGGAAATAGTGAGTTTTGAAACAAAATGGATGGAAAATGCACCGTTTAAGTAAGTGAAATGGTGAGTTTTGGTGAACCGACGAAATGCACCATGTGAATAAGTGGAACGGTGAGTTTTAACAACCTGACAAAAAAACACCGTTTAAGTAAGTGAAATAGTGAGTTTAAAGTAAACTGACGAAACGCACCGTTTAAATAAGTTAAACGGTGAGTTTGAAGATGGACAGGAAAACGCACCGTGTAATGGGTGAAAAAACGGTGCGATTTCACTTAAGTAAAACGAAGCGTTTGAAAGGGTAAAATGCTCATTTTAAAAACAGGTTTAGGTAACGAAAAATAAAACCTGATAGATCAAACACAGCGGAAAAATATGAATTGTGAAGAACACGAAGAATAAACCCAGAAAGAGAAAACACGATTTTGACCCAAGAAGACACCAAACAGACCAAAGAAAGAAATGATCGAGGTACAGATCAAATTTTCTGAACAAAGACAACCAAGGGAGCAAGAAAACAAAAACAACTCTTAAACTAGAAGAGAAAAGGAAATAAGAGTTGTGGGAGGAGAGAAGGACATACCCAATTGTGCAAAAAACCAAACCTGGCTCTCTGATACCATCTCAGAAAACGAAAATGGAACATAGAAAGGGTCTACGCACGATTCAGGTGAAGTTTTCTCTGTCTATTTGCTCAACCAGAAAAAACAATACAAGAAACCTTATAATAGGAAAAATAGGCACCAACAGATTGCCGATGCCCACGAATTGGCTAGGTTTAACCTAGCCCATCTCACAAATAATCGGGCCTAAGGCCCTAATTACAATAAGTAACAAATGTGGGCCTGAGGCCCAATATACATACATTAACAAATATTAACACCCGTTCCACCTTATATCTTAACCCAACAAGATTCTTATATGTTTTTGTTAATGGGGCATGCCACTGGATCGCGTCCAATTAGGACACATTTCGTAATGTAATCATGGCATTTGACATGGTTAATGAAGTTTTTCGTGAGATTCCATTGCCTACGTGCTTTGTTGGGGTCAATGCTTGCAATTCTATGACTTTTCATGTGTGGGATGGAATGCTTTATCTTGCTTCCTATCATCCGAAACAAGAGCAGCAACCTTGCTTTATATGGATCATGAAAGAGTATGGCGTTGAAGAATCTTGGACTAAGCTGTTCGACATTCATATGCATGAAAAATTAGGGAGGGTGGTAGGTTTTAGGAAAACAGGTGAAGTTCTAGTTATTGATAAAGTGAGGCATCTAATTTCATATGAGCCAAATGCCCAACAAGTAATGTACATGGGACGTCATCGATATTCAACCAGAAATGGCTATTATTGCTTTAGGAATTCAGATTATCTTTGGGAAAAACGCGTGGAGACCATGTTTTTGCTTAACGTGAAAAATGGTACCTCGAAGTAGAAGAAGATTTGAAAGAGAAAGCAAGGCACATGGTGTAAGTTTTTCTTAATTGTTTTAGCATTAACACAAGTGTTAGTTTTATGAAAAAATTTGTATGTTAGAACTAACATAATAATAGGATAGTTTCTCAAGACTTTATGCAAAAATAAAATTAAATAATACTCAAATCTTGTTGTTCATAGTAAAAATGGTTTCATATTCAATCATGCATCTTTCAAGAGATAATATTGTGAGTACATGTAAAATTCAAACCTCATAAATTATACATGCACATCATTGACTAATGCCCTATTTTAGCTTCATTACTTTTATTACAAAGCTCCTTACTCTCTATTTTCTCTAGGGAACAAAAGAAAAATGGAGAACTAGCAAGGTGGAAGAAGGTATCACATTGATTATAGTTTCTAGATTTGCTTATGTGATAAACTCACTGATCATAATATCTCATTGAACCTCTCACATATTCACCATGGCATTATCCATTAAAGTGTATGTCATGCTAATTTACTCATCTAAATTCATTGTCCTATTTTTTATTGTTTGAAAATTGTAGTCTTGATAGACGTATAATCATGTTTCATAAAGAAAATTGTAGCAATGCTGATATTTCCTAATTGCCAGTTTGTTTTCCACGCAAATGTGTAGCTTTGAGGTGGATGTTAGACTCGGTTTTTTTGGTTTTGGGAAAAAGATAAATTGTAATTGTTAAGGCAGCCTTCGCAAATTTGTGGGCTAGAAGCTCCCTCTATGTTATTAGTTTGATCTTGCTTTTTAATTGCTTTAATTAAATACTTTCCTTCTTCAATTGTTTGTGTAGAAAGAATTGTTATGATTTAAATTGCATTTTTATCATACAAAAATAGTTTATGTATTTTGGTGATTTTGGTTGATCATTTCAAAAATTGTTGTACTACAAGTGTTGCTTCTAAGACGTTTCCACTAAAATAGGCTAAATTTAAGATACATCATTATCTAGACCTAAATTTGTAGGCGTCATTTTCACTTTGACTACTATGTAGTCATGAACTTTTCCCAAGTATGTAAGTCGATAAATATAGCCAACTCAACAAAATGGTCAGGCAACACACAAAACCTTTATCATTCAATTAGGACATGTCTTTCCCGTTATTTGTGATTTTATAGGCATAAACAATAAAAGGATTTCTAACGTTCCCCTTGTCTAGAAACTTGGCCGTGATTGCTACAACACGTACAACTCATATCTTTTTGTTTTTTGGGAAATTAAAAAAGTTTGAAAATTAAATGCATAATAGGCCAGTAATAGGGATGGAAACTTGGGAAACAAAGAGCCGGCAGGAGTTATATAGAAGCTCACTAATTGGCCTCGTTCCTTATTTCTATCAGGTCCCGTAAATGCAAGACGGCAGTGGATATCTTTTTACTTTCTTTTTACCTATAAATATTTTGAAGTTTACAGTCCAAAAAACTTGTAGGCAAGTTTCTGTATAAGGACTCTTATTTGTCTATTAAATATTACCATTAATATTTTGAAGTTGTTAATTGTGGAGTCAAATTAAGAACATGAGGTTAAATGGTAGTCTTTCCTCTACAATCCTCTTTTCTCGATCAGTTTTTTTTTGGTATCGGTTATAAACCATAAAGCTTGAAAAAGTTCTGTGATGATAAAAATGGAACAAAAAACTCAAGTGTATGGGAGCATCATAAACAAAAAATTTGGAGAATAAATTGCTATTCCATGAACATAGAGACCTTTTTCTTGAATTACGTAAATTTGTTGTGTTCTTGCTGTATATAATGACTTTGCCGTAAAATCTGCATAATTCTCCTACAAACAATGCTTAGGTCTAAATTTTCATTTTGAAATCTATTTAATCATGTATTTATCAGATAATGCGCAGCTTAGACATGAGACGTTTTAGGTAATAGTCCAGCCAAAAAGCATATATTGTTTAAAAAATAACTTTGAAAACCGAATTTTTGTTTTATAATTGAAATTCAATATTATATGTGAAAGTAATGCTTGAAAATTCGCTTGGAAACATAGTACAAAAAGAGTTTTGTTTATAATTGTTTTTATCATTTGGAGATGGCTTTGGTATTAAGATAATCCAGAATTTCCCATATTTAACAAAACCCGAATATCTTCAATTGCTACTCAAAGACAGACATGTTAGACTATCTTCCAGACGAAGTATTGAAAACTACTACAATAAAAAGTGTTATGAGAATATATTTATTACAAACTAGTTATCAAGAATGTTATAAGTCTAATAAGTAAAAAAAAAATATATATGAAATCTAAGTGAACCTTTTAGGGGAATAACTCATGAGACTCCAAATCGAAATTTATATGTCTATGGAATAGATTTGTTAAAAATAGATGATACCATAGCACATGTATTTGTTTCTTTATGATGTGTGAGAGCAAAAAATGATAAGGAACGAATGATCATTACTTCAAAAACATATTTAATAATATCTTATGATTATATATAAACACAAATATTATTAAATAGAGAAGAATGGGGTGATTTAAACCAAAAAATGTAGGATCTTCCATCAATAACTTTGCGATTGAGTTATGACAGAATGAGCTAATTATAGATTACAAAGCATCTCGTGTACTTCAAAAGAGTGGATGCGCATATTCTTTGGTTTCATTTTTTGATTAAGCAAAAGCAAAGTTGCATCCACTACCAAAAGGACAAACAAAGTGACACTCGCCACTAAAAAAATATGCAGACTTATAGCCTTTTCCACTTTTCTAGGTAAAGCTCCATAACATTCTATAGGCAAGAGCAGAAAAAAGAAAGCTTTGAATGGACTATGTAGAAAATTCTCCATGTGCAAGTGTTGGAAAGACAATCACATGGGTGTTCGAGTCTCTACAGCTCATTTTGAATGGTAAACGGACCCTTGCCATTATCATCTTGCTTGCTCAAACTAGAAGATTCTCTAAGAAGAAAGCTAAAGAAACAGATGACCACCCAAACAAAGTTGTGGTCCAAAGGAAATTGAGGGCAAAAGGAATGTCAGATCATCCACCAGATGAAGTTGTGGTCAAAGTGGAAGAAGAAGAATCAAAAGGTAGGTCAGTTCATATCCCAAATGGAGTGGTGGTAGAAATCCTCTTGAGGCTCCCTCCGAAGACACTTGTAAGGTGCAGGTGCATCTACAAAGACTGGTATTCCCTGATCTCCAGCAATACTTCATCGCCAACCACACCAAGCGAGCTCTTTCTCAAAGCTGTGATAATAACGAGAGCAACCTTGTTCTCCTTCGATACAAAAGAATTCTTGACTTGGGTGCAGGCAGAAGTCATATTTTCTTCAGTCTAGTCTCTGATGATGCGTCTTTTGTTTTTACTGAAGATTTGACCAGGTTGGACTTTCCAAGCAATTCGGCCCGTTATTTTCCTGAACGTTTACTATGTTCTTTTAATGGTTTACCCTGCTTCGCTGAAAATCAGCTCCTTAAGCTTTGGAACCCTTCCATTTATAAAGTTCTTAGCCTTCCAAAGCCCAACATCACGAGCTTAACACACGGCTCGTACGTGGATTTCCATGGATTGGGCTACGACCCCTCCAGCAATGATCTTAAGCTAGTCAGACTTGTATATCCCGAACGGCATCACGACAAGGTTCCACCGCTGGTCGAGATCTTTACGCTAATCTCTAGTTGCTGGCGAGAAATCACAGCCCCAGGTCCATCATATATGATAAAACAACATTGCTTTTCCGTATTTCTCAACGGGACATCCCATTGGATTGCACACACTTCGCCCCATGAGCACACTTTTCGCAATGTTATTGTGTCATTCGACATGGTTGGTGAAGTTTTCCGTGAGATAGCAGTGCCCAGCAGCTTTGTCAGGAAGTCGCCTTTGGGAATGACTTGCAGTGAAGGATGGACTCCTATGTCTTGGCCCCCGTTATCCACAAAGGGAGCAACAATTTTCTTCTGTATGGATCATGAAAGAGTATGGCATTAGAGAATCTTGGACTAGGCTATTTGACATCCATCTCAATGAAGGATTAGCGAGGGTAGTAGGATTTACGAAAAATGGTGAAGTTTTAGTTACTGATGAAGAAGGGGAGCTCCTTTCATATGAACCAAATACCCAACAAGTAACTCAACTGGGATTTCATGAACAAAGGAGTCATCGTATAAGACCGCAATGTACTTTTTTCTTCAATGAGTCATGTTACTTAGGGGAAAAGTACTTGGAAACCATTCTTCTGCTAAACATGAAAAAACTGGTCTCAAAAGCGTCGACGAACATGAAAAAGCGTTGACAGTTGAAGTGCAAGAAAGTCTGGAAGGGAAGACACGATACATTGTGTAAGTTTTTCTTAAGTCATTTTAGCACTTACACGAGAGTTAGTTCTGTGCAGAAAGTGTGTACCTAAGAATTTTCAGGATAGTGTGGCACTCTTTCAAGACTCTATGCAATAATCTTCCTCAAATCACATCATTCTTAAGTAAATGGTGGCGCACAATGTCATACTAGGTGAAGAAACGTAAGAGATGATATTGGGGTTACATGTACAAATCAAACCTCATAGACCATAAGACATATATATAGATGCGCCTGATTGACTAATGTGCCATTGTCATCTTGGCAATTTTATTTCACAGTTGCTTTTTTGTCTTCTCCAAGCAAACGACAGAAAACTAGATGCGCTTGATTGACTAATGTGCCATTGTCATCTTGGCAATTTTATTTCACAGTTGCTTTTTTGTCGTCTCCAAGCAAACGACAGAAAACTAGAGAATCAATAAGGTAGAAAAAGGTAGCACATTGATTATAATTTTACATTTGCTTACCCGATCAACTCTCTAGAAACAATAGTATATGTTTTCACTCCTTGACACATTAACCATGTTGTTATTCCACAGTGTTTGATATATTAAATTTATTTGCTGTCTTTTAGTATTTGGAAAGCAAAGTTTGACTAACATATGATTGTGCTTCATAAAGAAAATTATAACAGTCTTGCTAATTATTAGTTGTTAAAATCTGTTCTAGTGCATATATGTCTATCTGTGAGGAGTATGTTGAAACTCCTAGATTTAGGTTGGAACCTCCCATTACCCTTTTTAAGACGCTCTTCTCATCTTTAGGTGTTTTTTGTGAGAGGAACCCCTATGGTTTCAAATGGCATTTTTTTCAACTCAAAATAGTTTATACATTTTGATGATTATGGGTATTCCTTTCAAAACGTATAGCCGCAAAGAGGTTTAAAGTTTAATTTCTAACTCTTCTAATTGCTAGATCTATCACGATATCATCAAGTGTTTTACTTCCTAATACCCTAGATGACCCAAGTCATCATAAGGTTTCGAAATTTTCTTTTATATCTTCCCACCTTTTCTCTTCATGTTTGTGAAGGTAGCATGTAAAACGTATTTCGTGCTATACAACACTTGATTATTATATATATAACTTCTTTAGTTTTTTTTTTTGAATTATTATTATTTTGATAAGTAGAACTCCTTTAGTTGTAGTTAATCGAGTACGAGCCAATTAGGGTGCGGCCAAAGAGAGACACTAGCCTAGATTCCTATCTACTTTCCCACCAATTCTTAGAACTTAAAATACCCTAGAAAGATGGTTTGAACTAAAAGAAGCTAGAATTAAGATTCATCATCCAGGCATGGACTAGAGGCGTCAACATATGTGGCAGTGAGCACAAGTATTTGCACGCTAAACTTCAATATCTTACTTGGAGTTGTGGAAGGTAAATTAGTTCTAACTCAAAATGATACAAACTCATGTAGTTTTCCACTGAGACAACATACGTCAAAACCCAAGTGTAGAAGGCTTACTATTAACAATACATCAAGACTCCCATGATGTATTTATTTTTTGTTTGGATACAACACTTCCATCCTCATCTTTACTGGTTCTAAGTATCTTTTTTTCTTTTTTCCTTTTTTCTCCATGAAAGATGCTCTAATTTTTCATGTGCAAAATAACATAAGAATAAATTTATATCAATTTCAAATAGTGGGGAACATGAATTATTTTTTGCATAGTAAATCTCTGTATCCAGCTTGTTTTTTGGAATTTCCTGTTAAGTGTAAACTGTTTCCCATTGTCTTTTTGCAGCAGCTTTCACAACTATGGTCTCAAGTGTCAACTAATCCTTCGTCCCACAACCAATTCAAATCAAGATTGAGGGTTGTAGTTCAAATGATAAGAGATTATTCTCATGTTCTAGTCTTATTACGGGTGCTTGGAAGTTTGACGATTAGAAGACTTTAATGGGCCTGAATAACGGCTTCCATACTCTAGTTGTCATTTTACATTTGCTTAAATATTGTCTTGAATAGTGCAAGAGCCCAGCTGGGGAGGGGGAGGAAACGCTTTATATAACGAGGGAATTAGCATTCAAACACAAGTGCGACGGAAATTAATTGAACCTCACCACTTGGCCAAGCCTACCATGCATAAACATAGTTAAGTTTCTTTCAATATATAGAGTGTTCGTTTCTTTTGTTGCATCCAAAAAGTTCGGGTGTTCTTCTCTTTTCATTTCAAAACCAGGACCCTACAACAGACTAGAAAACACTCATTACAGAAGATATCTTCGCAACCATATTGTCTATTCTAGTTGGATGGCAAAGGTACTTCACAAAAGTGTTTAAATAATACTACCAGTTGCAACTAAATAAGACTAATTGAATGAACTAAACACTCTTTGCTATTGCAAGAGCCTCTTTCGCCTTTTTTTTTTGTTTTTTTTTAAATGATTGACAAAGGGATTGGGGTTTTTTAGTGCCTTGAACTTAAGACTTCTTTGGTCTCAAGCCAATCAGTGCCAACTAAGCCAAAATGTTTTGATTACTACACGAACTAATATTTACTCAAAAGTCAAAATTTTGTATATGTCAACTTTGAAACTTAACATTTTTGTTCAACTCTTACTTTTTTCTTTTTCTTTTTTTGTTTTTGATATATATCAATCATTTGTGAATTTAATTGATATGCTACTAAATGAAAATTAATTATTTAACGAACTCAAACAACATATTGTATTAATTACATGCTAAATCAACCGAGCAAATTGTGTATAACCTAAAATTTGTTTAAGAGACTGACGTATCTAGACTTTGCTGACAAGTGAAGAATATTTGGAAATATTCTTGTGAATATATTGCAATACAAGGAGTCCAAATTATTTGTAAAAGGTATTTAATATTCACAATAGAACCTCTTATGGTCTTCCAGATATAGAGCCATCAATCTTAAGTTTCCTTACCATATGGCTTTCCTTTTTCAAAGAGGGCTTGGCGAGCTTCGTTTAGCAAGTTTGACTTGGCATACACGTTCCTTTGGAAGATTAAATGAAGAATACTTATTGCAAATAATCTAGACTACTTTTCCTGTAAATACATAACTAGTCTTATTTGTATGAAAAGAAAAAAAGTCATATTTTTTAAATTCAAATATATATTTAATGTTCATCTAAATTAGCAGTTAAGAATTGATTTCAAATTTCATAACCCATTAATTTGAGGAACTACTTATTACAGGTTGAACATTAATTCTTATTTCAATTCCAAATTTGAATGTAACCTAGGCAAAAATAATTTTAAAAAATAAAATAAAATAAAATAAAAAACTAGGCAGGCTGGATATTAAAGCAAACAAGCAAAGCACTGTGTCCAAATCATGAAAAACGGAAAGTAAAGGGTTGCATAGAAAAATGATGTTTTAGGTGAACTTTTGAATAAAGAATAACACGTAAGACAGCATATAAAAAATAAAAACTGCTGTTTTAAGCGGAAGACGCCATTGGCTTTAGGAAGGTTTACGCTGCTCTGCTTCTCAGGCTTCTCGGACCTCTTGCGTGGGACCTGGGCAGCGACTGCAAATACGGTGAAAGATTCAAGGAGGCTCTTAACGTTCTGAAGTACTATCAGGTATGGATTTTCAGCATATGAGCGTGAACTCTTTTGATGAGGAAACTTCTTGTGTATCTTGGTTTAATATCATTGTGACTATGTCTCTTGTTCAACTCTTGAATCGACGGTCTAGTTTGAACAATATGGTGTTCACTAAAAAAAAAGGACATCTCCATCTATAAGGAAGTTATGAGATAATTGCTAGATTTAATACATTTGAAGTTATTAGAGTAATTACGAGATCTAGTATTGCTAGGAGTTTGAAATCCAATCATATTTAAATTGGAAATTACAACTACTCCATATATATGGAAGTTATGAGAATAATTGCTAGATTTAATACATGTGAAATTATAAGAGTAATTAGGAGATTTAGTATTGTTAGGAGTTTGAAATCCAATCATATTTAAATTGAAAATTACGACTACTCCATATATAAGGAATTTATGAGAATAATTGGTAGATTTAATACATATGAAGTTATTAGAGTAATTACGAGATTTAGTATTTTAGGAGTTTGAAATCCAATCATATTTAAATTGGCAACTACGACTACTTAAGGTAATCCAGAATTCCCCTCTTCGTCAAAACCCAAAGCTCTTGAATTGCGACGCGGAGAAAGACATGTCCGACTGTCTTCCAGACGAGGTTCTCTTCGAAATCCTGCTGAGGGTACCAGAATGGGAAATTACCACATGCAAGCTCGTCTGCAAGTCATGGTGCTCTCTCATCTCCAGCCTTCACTTCATCGTCGCCTACCTCGATCTCTCTCTTTCCAAACCCAGAAAACCCCCATATTCTCTCCTTAACAATATGAACTCCAAAAATAAGGAAGTTACAGAGAACAATCCCACTCTTCGTACACCCAACATACCTTGCGACTGCATGAATTACAGAAAATTGCATAGCACCCCCCGAAAACTCGACAAGTTGAAGATCTTGGCCGGTTCACCTACCGGCAAATTTTGCCTGACCAGTGATCCCGATCGTAGCTTATATATTCTTTGGAATCCTTCTGTTCACGAAGCCATAGCCCTTCCGCAGCCAGATGTTGGAATCAGAGCTCACCTTTGGTCTATTGATGCAGTCGGAGCTCGCCTTTGGTCTGTTGGTTCTCTTGGCATTGGGTATGTCCCCAAGAGCGATGATTACACATTGGTGAGGATGTACAGCGAGCGCTCTATCTACAGGAGTTTAGATGAAATCCACCATCGGGGTTCAATGGAATCGCCTCGTCACGGCTTTTGGTTCAACTTAAATGTTTCTCATCACTTTTCCCAAATGGCGAAGTCCAAATGTGTTCATATCGATTGATATGGAGGATGAGGCATTTGGTCTATACTAACGATCAGTAGTAAGGTAGAAGAGGGTAAAATTTGTTGCCCTGAATTTTTTTTTTTAATTATTCTTTGCACTGCATATACATCTGATTTTCTTTTTTTTTTTTTAAAAAAAATATAAACTTATTTAATGTCTTGTATATCTCACTTCAAGAAGATCAATACGGGTTCCTTTGTTATAACCACATAAGTAGGTCATTGGTTGAGCCGTTTGGGACTAAGCTCAAGATACCACAATGCTAAGATTCATCATGTATTTTTTCATCTTTTTTAGGAATTGTAATATCTTAAAGATGGATTGTAATCAAATAAATTAGATTTTTGTTTCATTGTTTAGAATACTAGAAAATTGATGACATGTATAGTAAATACAGATAAACAACTATGGAAGAATAATAATAATTTATATGATTTTAGACCATTTGGATTATTGCTTCTTCTTTTTCACTCTTTGATAGTCTAAACCTAAAATCCTAGGACCCACCATTACCATTCATTTAGGGGTTTCTAATTTGCATCCTCACTAAACCTTTGTTGAGTTTTTTTCTATCTTCTTGAAGACTAATTACATTATATATGCTTTTGTTTCTCATACTATAATCTAAGAGGTCCTATGGTGTAATTATTTATTTAAAAATTAAGATACCTTTTGAGGTGTAAGAGACCTAATCACTTAAATTTTTTTGTGCACTAATCTACATTGTCTTTGGGTTTATTTATGTTATTATTGGGAATTTTAGATAACTAACTTTTTATTAAATAAAACATATGTTTGAATAATTAAAATCTAATTATTTTAAGAGTTCAAAACTTAGTCAAATTGAGAATTCAAAACTTGATCATATTAGATTAGGAGTTAGGACTATTTAATTGGAAGTAGAGACCAAAACAAAAAAGTAATATAAATAAATCCTAAATAGTTATGTAGAAAGTCTTGTCATATTAAATGTAAAAAATAGAGTTTTGGTGCAACAAGGGAATTTACTTGCTAGTTAAGTGTTAGATGCATCATAATCTTCTGAACCAAAGATATACGTTACAAATAAGTTATCTTTATAGCACAATCTGTGGAGGCCTTCGATGTAGATAGATCACTTGAGGCCATTGATGGAGATGGATCGCTCGAGGCCTCCAGTGGGGATGGATCCGCTGGAGATGGAGAAGAGGCCTTTTGGTTGTTTTTTAGCCGGCATGGCTCCAGGTGTCTGCTTTTGACAAAACAGGAGGGTCCGTAGATGGACCTTGTAAATCTAAAGCCTGTAAGACCTATACTATGTAAGGCCCCAGCCCATCTTTGAATAGTAAATGAAGTTTCGGGGCACCGAACCTTTTCGGAGTAACACATGATTGTGTCGTTCTTTCCGGCCCAACAAGAAAGAAATGGCTACTGCTGGAGGTCGTAGAAATAAGCCACGGGACTTTGACCATTAAAATGATGGATCTCTAGGAAGGCAAGATGATAAAGCAAGCATAAGCAGTGATGGATCTTTAAAAAGAAAAGATCATAAAACCGCGAGTCATCAGTCAGATATGTGCTTGAAGAGCCATAAAGAGAAGTTGTGGCTGACATACTGAACGCTTCGATCCCAAACATGAAAGCGTCACCCGGTTGCCTGCAATCAAGTCTGGAGAGGCTACTCAGGCAGCTTGCTGCTTGGAGAGAAGGTCCTTAAATGGGGATCAAGGTGAAGCTTTCCATCTCCACTGAGAACTCAACACCAGTAAGAAGGCAAAGTACTAGGCCATATGTTGATCACAACTTCCATCGTTCCCTATTAATACCAAGTTGATGTTTTACCCAACTTGTTGCAACTAATCAGAATAGTTTTAGGGTACGGTATGTTGTATAGAGGCTCTCTCCATTGGAAGAATGGATGTCTCTTCCTGTCACATAAGCTTGTAACTTCACAAAGCTTCACCTTCAACTGAAAAGCCTAATTGAATTGACTGATCTTAATATCAAAGTTGTTAAAATAAAACTAAAAATAAAAATAAAAATAAAAATAAAAAAACTCTTGTCAGCCCAATAGTAATTGGTTCAGGTTTCGTATGTGTAATTTGTAATAAAATAAAAATAAAACTTGTAATACCTTCTAGAAGCAAAACAATGATATTTGTTAATGTATATAAAATTGTTAAAAAGTTTCATATACTTTCTTCCACATATAAGGAAGTTAACGAGAGCAATTACTAGGTTTAATTCATATAAAATTGTTAGAAAATTTAATTTCCTTTTTTAAGATACATTACTAGGAAAAGAAGACATCTATACATATAAGAAAGTTACGACAATAACTGCTAGTTCTAGTCTTATTAGGAGTTTGAAATCGAATCATATTTTAATTAGGAATTAGGACTATTTAAGGTAATCCAGAATTACCCTCTTCGTCAAAACCCAAAGCTCTTCAATTGCGACACAGAGAAAGACATGGCAGAGTTTCTTCCAAACGATGTTCTCTCCGAAATCTTGTCACGGCTACCAGCATGGGCAATTATCAAGTGCAAGCGCGTCTGCAAGACATGGTGCTCTCTCACCTCCCGCCCTCACTTCATCGCCGCTTACGTCAATCGCTGTCTTCCCGACCACCAAAAACCCCCAGATGTTCTCTGCCGCCGGTTCGTCTTCTTCTTTGAGACAGAGCTTCCCACTTTTCCTTCTTCCAACAAAATTTCCACAGCTGGAATTCCAGACAACTGCATATCGACCACCGAAAACTCGACAAGTTAAAGATTCTGGCCGATTGATCTAACGGCAAACTTTGTCTCACCAGTGATCCCCATCATCGCTTATATGTTCTTTGGGATCCTTCTGTTCATAAAGCTATAGCCCGTCGGCAGCCTGATGTTGTAATCAGCGCTCGCCGTCCCTTTGTTTGGTCTCTCGGCATTGGGTATTTTCCTGGGAGCGATGATTACGCATTGGTGAAGCTCCACACCTCCCGCTCTATGCGTGGGAGTTCCGACAAAATCCTACATCTGGGTCTAATTTATTCGGTTTGTCACAGCTTTTGGCTCAAATCAAGAAGGGTTTGTCGTCAGTTTTCCCAAATGTAATTGTATCATTTGATATTATTAAGTTCTTTGCTCCACCTGTCGGAAAAGTGAAAGGAATGTTCTCTTCTATTAAATTGAAAGAAAAAAAGAAAAAAAAAGTAAATTAAATAATAAATAAAAACTGGTTCTTTAAGAAGAAGACACCAGACCAGACGACTTAAAAAGGGAGAACTTGTTTGATGAGGAAATTTGATGTGTGTCTTGCGGTTTATCTCATTGTGACTATGTCTCTTGTTCAACTCTTGAATCGATGATCTAGTTTGAAGATGTGGTTTGTTGGTTTGTTGCTCTGATTCTGGTCAGTTTCTTGCTTGATAAACATTTGGGCTTTTGCTTTCTTTGTGTTTTTTTTCAAAGATATCAGTCCAGGGAGTGAGTGAATCGGAGGGGTTTAACTCATAATCATCAGGCATTTGAGTAGAACTACAAGACGAAAATCTGTATGAAAATGGTCAAATATGGGTGAAATATGAAAGTGCAAGCTTGACATACTCAACACGCAACGTCAGCTTCTTTGGATTAGGCTATGATCCCACTAGCGGCGACATTAAGCTCGTCATACTTGTATATCTTCTACAAGAGTCGCACCCTGGCCTTCAGGTTGAGATCCTGGCGATGCATTACTGCCCCCAGCCCACCATATCAATGCAGCACAATGGATAGCGTATCTGTTTATGTCAGTGGGGCATGCCACTGGATCGCGCATACTCCATTCAATTGGGACATATTTCGTAATGTGATCATGGCATTTGACATGATTGATGAAGTTTTTCGTGAGGTTCCATTGCCTAGCTGTTGTGTTGGGATCAATTCATGCAATCTTTTGACTCTTCATCTGCGGGATAGACTGCTTTGTCTTGCTTCATGTTATCCACCACGGGAGCAGCATTCTTTATCTATATGGATCATAAAAGAGTATGGTGATGAAGAATCTTGGACTAAGCTGTTCAACATTCATATGCATAAAGGAATACACAGGCTGGTAGGTTTCAGGAATATGGGCGAAGTTCTATTCTATGACAGAAAGGGGGACCTCCTTTCATATGAACCAAATACCCAACAAGTAACGCACCTGGGATTTCATCAATATTTAACCAGAAATGGCGATTATGGCTTTGATTATTCAGATTATCTCTGGGAAAAATTTGTGGAGACCATGTTTTTGCTAAACGTGAAAAATAGTGTCTCGAAGTAGAAGAAAATTTGGAAGAGAAGATAAGATACATGGTGTAAGTTTTTCTTAATTATTTTAGCACTTGTACAAGTGTTAGTTCTATGAAAAAACTTGTCTATTAGAACTAACATAATAATGATATAGTTTCTCAGAACTTATGCAAAAATAAAATTAAATATTACTCAAATCTTTTTGTTCTTGGTAAAAATGGTTTCATATACTATCATGCATCTAGCAAAAGAAAATATTGTGGATACATGTAAAATTCAAACCTCATAAACTAGAAGGCATATATATACATGTAGTTCATTGAATAATGCCCTATTTTAGCTTCAAATACTTTTATTGCAAAACTCCTTACTCTTTATTTTTTGTAGGTAATGAAAGAGATATGGAGAACTAGTGAGTAAGAAAAAGATATCACATTGATCATAAATTTTAAATTTGCTTATGTTATAGACTCATCAAGTCATAATATCTTTCAAACTTCTCAAATATTTTCCATAGTGTTATCCATTAAATTGTATGTCATACTAATTTGCTCATTTAAATTCATTATCATGTCTTTTAGTGTTTGAAAGTCATAGTATTGATAGACTTACAATCATGTTTCATAAAGACAATTGTAGCAATCATGATATTTCCTAATTGTTGAACTTTGTTTCCCAAGCATATGTGGAACTTTAAGATGGATGCTAAACTATGTTTGGTTGGTTTTGGGAAAAGGATAAATTGTAATTGGTAAGGTAGCACGTTTGCAAATTTCGAGCTAAGTTCCCACTATTTTATTAGCTTGATCTTGCTCTTTAATTACTCTTATCAAACAGTTCCCTTCTTCAATTGTTTGTGTAGCAAGAACCCTTATGATTGGAATTGGTATTTTTGTCACTCAAAATAGTTTATGAATTTTGGTAATTTTGGTTGTTTCTTTTGGAAATTGTTATATTATACATGTTACTACTAATAGGTTTTCACTAAATAGGTTTTCACTAAATAGGCTAGAGTTGAGATGCATTATCTAGACCTAAATTGGAGGCTTTGTTTTCACTTTGACTGCTATGGAGCCATGAGCTTTCCCACATAATAAAATGTCACTACAAGTGTAGCAAGTGGGAACCCATCTAGAATGGGCGTTATTTTGCCAATCCTAATTATAATGGTAAAGAAACCGTTCAGCATTATCCATACCATACTCTAAAATGATGCAGTAAAGTTAAGTTTTATGGCTGGTGTTGTAGAATTTCGTTCTAATTCTTCTCCACCATCTAAGGTTGTTTATATTTAAAAAAAATTTTAGTGATACCCACAAATATGCTCAGTTAAATCATTTTTTCTCTACTAGAGACTGTACTCTAAAAATAATAATTTCTGTTATAAATTTATTAAAAAGTTTTATTTACTTCTTTAAAAATAATTATTAATAGAAGGCAATTCTGTTTCCTTCCTTTATTTCAATGTTTATTCCCCTCAACAATTTCACCAATGGTAGGTTCTGTGCGTGCCCACTAGATTTAAGGGTCTTATAGCTAACACGATTCATTCTCCCCCAAGTAAAAGAAGGTCACAATCAAATGTGTGCAAAAGGAAAAGAAACAACATCGCTTAGTCGTGAAGTGACGAGGATAGGATTGTGTTCTACTAAATAGAAGAGAGAAATTTGTGAGAAGAGAGACTCGCAAAACTGGAAATATAGTTGTTCTTTTCTATTTTGTCTGGATGGAGAGATTCATCTCCAACCTTATCTTTGTTTATTTTGAGTATTTTTTTAGTTGTCACTTAACCAATTAGTTCAATTATGAATTAGTAGAGATTTTGACCATGAGGTATGAGGTTCAACCCACTAATTTAGTGATAAGCTAATATATTTTATGATGAAGAAGTCTCACGTTCAATACTTAAATTGTGCTTTATAGAATTTATTTACTTATACAATTGTCATGTTGCCTTTCTAACTCATATATGATTGTTCTTCAAAAAGGGAATTTTTCTACTCTTGATGGTTAGTAGTTACTCAATATACTTTTTGTTTTGTAAATTTTGCCTTTAGTCCTTTGGAGTGCAGTCTAGGTGATATTAAGGGCTTGTGTGGGTAAATCTTGCAAAGCAAATACTCTTGGGGTGCAGTCTAGATGATATGAACCATTGGATCAATACAAGTTTTTACTAGTAAGTGGCCATGATTCAAGAAGAAACTTATGTAACTCAATAGAACTCTGCCTTGCATATTATGTTCATTTTACTTTTTAATTACCCTTCTTTTGCACTTTTTTGATCTTTAACTTTGTAACAAGAATACTTTGTGCTACTTAAGCACAACAATATTTGTTGAGGTGCTCCATCAACATCCAAGAACCTATGTATTACTAAAGTGGCACATCCAAAAGATTTAGTTTCATTTACTTTTGCTCCATTTACAAACTATTTTGAAACATAACAAAGTTTGTGAATTTAAAATAATCCCATCACGAATAGTAGCTAGGAGGATTTGTTCTTAGTTTGTCAAATCCTCCTCCTCAACCTTTGGCTTCTTTGTAACTCTCTTTTCCCATTGTCCTTTTTCATTTGTTACTATGGTAATCGTGTACCCCTTCCAAGCCATTTTTGTTTTAAGTCTTTCTGAACAAGGGTTATTCGTTGCATAGAAGTTACAGCCATGGAAAATTCACAATAAGAAAGTTTCACTTTTGAATATCCATGTCAAATATTAAAGAGACATTAAAAAAAATAACGAGAACTTATAATAAACATTACTTTGGATACATCTTATTATATTTCATTGTGCATTGTCCAAGTAAACTTGTTATACTTTCTAGAAGGAAGACAATCATATTTGTTAATACCTATAAAATTGTTAGAAAATTTCATATACTTTCTTAAGATGGAGCATTGAAAAAAGAAGTCACCTCCACATATATGGAAGTTACCGGGAACAATTGCTAAGTTCAATGCAATATAAAGTTATTAGAAAATTTTATTTCCTTTCTGAAGACCGATTACTAAAAACAGAAGACATCTCTAGTTCTAGTTCTAGTTCTAGTCTTATTATGAGTTTGAAATCTAATCATATTTCAATTATGAATTACTGACTAATTAAGGTAATCCAGAATTCCCATCTTCGTCAAAACCCAAAGCTCTTCAATTGCGACACAGAGAAAGATATGTCCGACCATCTTCCAGAGGAGGTTTTCTTGGAAATCCTGTCACGGCTGCCGGTACGGGCACTTTTCAGATTCTGGCGCGTCTGCAAGACATGGTGCAGTCTCATCTCCAGCCCTCACTTCATCACCATCTACCTCAACCGCTCTCTTTCCAAGCCCCGACAACCCCAATATTGTCTCATTCATCATCTCGACTTCTTCTCTCAGACAGACAGCAAGAATGTCAGAAAACTCGACAAGTTACAGATTTTGGCCGGTTCATCTAACGGCACACTTCGTCTCACCAGTGATCCCGATTATCGATTATATGTTCTTTGGAATCCTTCTATTCATAAAGCCATAGCCCTTTCACAGCCTCATGTTGGAATCAAATCTTCCCTTCGCTCTGTTGGTTCTCTCGGCATTGGGTATGTTCCCCAGAGCGATGATTACACGTTGGTGAGGCTGTACAGCCACCGCATTATCGAAGGGAGAAACTATAAACTCCGGCGTCGGGGTGAAATTTATTCGCTTCCTAGCCGCGTCTGGCTAAATTCAATAGATGTTTCTCGTCAGTTTTCCCAAATGGCGCAAGTCCACTGGCTAACGCACGGCTGCACTAACATCATTTGATATGGAGTATCAATAGGAAGGTAGAAGAGGGAAAGTTTTGTTGCTATGTATTTGTTTTCCTTATTACTCTTTGCACTTATATATATTTATGAACTTATTTAATGTCTTGTATATCTTAATTGAGTAAGATTAATACTGATTCCTTTGTTACAATTACATAAGTAGGCCATTGGTTGTGCCGTTTGGGACTAAGCTCAAAATACCCCAATACTAAGATTCTCCATTTACTTTTCCATCATTTTGAGGAATTTTTAATATCTTAAAGTTGGTTTGCTTCATCGTTTAGAATACTAGAGGAAATAAATAATGTGTAGTAGTTACAGATAAAACAAGTACAAAAAGAATAATAAAAATTTGAATAGTTTGATAGGACTCACACTTTTTCTCATTTTTATATAAGAAAACCTATTTAGAAGAAAATTAACAAGATATTATAGTAAACCTCATTTTCTCAAAATAAAGCTTGTGAATTAAAATAATCCAATCATGAAATAAGTTTTGTAGAAGCTATGATAAAAGTTATATTAGTGATTGCTATTATATAACTTTCATATTATGATATGATTGATATAAGATAAAGTAAATCTCTTAAAATTTGAATATTAATATCATTTTAGGAAGAGTAACTTTTTTCCAAAGATATTATGTGATCTTCGAGCCCCCATCATTGCCAGCGACCTCTCCTTCCTCGTTGCTTTCTCTTCCTTCATTTCAACTTCCAACTAAAGAAATAGCTTGCACTTTCGACTGTTATGGACAAGATGAGCTTATTTCCGCCGACTTAAAGATAGCTTGTATTGTTTGATTCACCAAACTGACCAATGATTATAAATTGATGAGGTTCTACTACCAATGTGTGAAAAGTTGTTATCTTACGAACTAAGGAGTCAACGAACTATGGATCTTCCCTTTGATGGCAAACAAGAGTCCTTTTTCCTGGATAGGTAGGTACGTGGTTGTCCTACTGAATGTGGAAGACGGGGTTCTGGTGGAACAAGGAATTAACTTCCTAGCTTAGAAGAAGATACATCATAATCTTTTGAACCAAAAATGTATCTTACAAACAAGTGTAGATTTGACATCAACCATATCACTCTTGAGTAAGATAAATGTAGATTTCTTGGTTATTTTCCACCATTATCTAAAATTCAAGCCTTCAAAAAAATGTTTTATACTCAAAATAAGTTAAACTTTGATTCATATTTTACAATATTAGAAGATTAATAAAATAGTATAAAAATACTAAAATATACAAGTGAATACTAATAATTTACATGATTGAGGAGAATTGATCCTTATATTTATACAAGAAATATTCATGTATTTTGAACTTATATTTACAATATGTATTTCTCTCAAATTCTCACGCATCTTCTTTCTTTGCAGATAAAACTCACTCTTTTTCCCATTTCTATCTCAGAAAACCTAAATAGAAAAGAAAAAAGAAAAGCAAGAGAGTAGAAAACATGTAGATGAATTGATAGACGTTTTCTGTGAAGGTGAATCCGTGGAGGCCTTTGATGGAGATGGATCACTTGAGGCCTTCAGTGCAAATGGAGAAGAGGCCTTTTGGTCTTTAGCTCTTCTTAAGCCTGTTGGGCTTCAGATGTCCGCCTTTGGTAAAACAAGAGGGCCCATAGATGGACCTTATAAATCTAGGCCTGTAAGGCCTGTACTATGTAAGCGCTGAGCCCGTCTGGTAGTACTAAATGAGGTTTCGGTGCACCAACCCTTTTCGAAAATACATAGAATTTAAATATTTATTCCAAAATATTTTGTCACATCAAAATACAATTTCATGAAATATGCTCTTATCCTTTTTTTTTTGTTGAAATGTAAGTTTGTATTAATAAAAAATAGTGTACAAAAGTATAAAGGCATACCCTAACATTACAAAATTCAACAACTATGAAAAGATTAAGGTTGGAAGCCTTCAAATCTCACTCAAAATGACATTTCTTAGTGAGGATTTTACATTTTAAAACAAGGAAGCTCTCTCTCGTATAGTTTTTCTTATTTTAGTCAATAAGATGGGAATGTCCACTATTCATTTTGAAATCGTCTTCTATTTTGTTTTGTCTATATGCAATAAATACGAGCCAAAAAACATATTTTAAGAAGCTTTGCAGTCAAATCCTTTTCTTTAGTTGCTCTAATTATCCATTGTAGTTCTTCATTCCATCCTCCAATATGACATCAAATTTCATTCTAAGCAAAGATAGTCTTCCAAACCATCAGTGTCCATGAACATTCAAAAAAGAGATGACTCCTATTTTAAGCATGAGACTAACTAAAGTCACAGTATAAGTTAACTAAAGAAAGCCATCATACTATTCTTTCTATTGTAAAGAGTTGATCTTGACAAACTAGCTATCTAATAAAATTATGTTTACAAATATCCCTTATCTAAATTAAATCATAGCAATTTTTTCAATAACTAGTTAAAAGTCATGATAAATTTCTTTACAGTAATAGGTAGATGTATAAAGAACCCGAGTAAGTGCAGGCCTTAGTTTGAGAATGCCTCTCCAACTCCATGCCATGGTGCCTTTAATATCAAGCTGTATTATTGAAGTTCTTTTACATTTTGTACTATAGATCCACTTTACCCCTTGATGTGCAGATTTGTGCAACCTTTTTATGATTTGAAGATATTTTGGTGACAAGTTTAATGTTTTTAATTTACAAAATGTTTTATTCACATTTTCATACTAATTTAGTTTGTGTAAATACTATGTTTTAGTTTACTGTGTTAGAGCTATGATGTAACTTGATTATGATGTAAGAATGTTATGACTATTTATGTTTTGTGAGATATTTTATGATTGTGAAGTTGCATATTATGGAGTTTAATACTTTTAGGTGATTAACTACCATTTAAATGATCTGATTTGTGTGTTAGTGTTCGGTGAAATCTAAATGCAAGTGAACATGTCGAACAAGTAATATAATGATAAGAAAGATATCGTCCCACAGAAATTGGTGATTACTAGACCAACTAATTACTAACGGTGAATAACTCCTATAATTTATCTAGCAAACCAAATTGATGGGTGATAGATTAACTAACTAAGTCTAAGAAAACTTAATAAAAGAAATATGTTAGAGCATATGACTTCACCATAATTACTAGGTACTAATATTGATTATTTATGCTTGCAAGAGAGATAATATCTATGTGATGGCGGAACTTCCTAATTTATTTACTATCCTATGTCTAGGTATAGCAAACCTACTTAGTTCATTAATTCACTATATCTCTATATGTGAATTGAAACAAACCAAATGCATTAGGATCTATGAACATTCCCAGTTTGCACCGAAAGCCACACAAACAATATGGTATATGTCTATCCATATTTAATCTATGGTTGCATATTACAAGAAGCAACTTCATGCTATTTCCTTTCGGTCTCTAACATGCAAATCAAGTCATCTAAGTGGTAGCTAATCACTTAAAAGCATTAAACTCCGTAATATGTAACTTCACATAAATAAAATATCTTACAAAACATAATAATTATAAGATTCATACCATCATAATTAGGTTACATCGTAGCTCTAACAAAAATAAACTAAAGCATAAAGAAATAATGAGGAAGAATAATAATAGGGAATAAAGAAGGCATCTTGAATCCAAGAACAAGAAGTCTGTCACTCTTTTTGTCTTCTTTTCAAGAAAATCTTGAATTCTTGGCCTCTTTCTTGAGTTGTGCTCAATTTCCTCCTCCCCTTATTTTGCCTCTTCTCTTCTCTTAAATAGGGTTTAGGTTTAGACCTATCTCCTATCCTAGTAGAATTGGGTTTTAGAGACCTAAAATAATTGGGTTTTGAACTCCTAAATTAATTGAGACTTGAATTCCTAACATGACTGGGTTTTCTATTTAAATAGAAAATCCAATAACAATAAAAAATCTAATAACAATTATCCAAAGCCCAAGCCCATCTTGACTCTCTTGATCTTGATATTACAATTTTGCCACACAATAAGCATCAGGTTCTCCATGTTCATTCCTTTTCTCCTTGCCTCCTTGTGCTACAAAAACAAGACAAATTTAAATAAATAAGAGGAGTTCAAATATTTTCTCATAAGCATTGTATTATTTATTGCCTAAAAAATAGATAAAATAACTCTATTAAAATAGAGTTATCAAAACCCCCAAACTTAACATTTTGCTAGTCCTCTAGCAAAAGTAATAAACAATATATGTTTTAGATAAAACCCCTTCATGATATTCTCCCATAATTGCTCAACTTAACAATTCAAAAAAAAATATAGCTTTCATCCAAACACCACAATTGTTTCATAAGATAAGATAGACTCTTAACTATGTTGACCGCGTGTGTGTGTGTGAGTCCTTATCTTTTCAACTATATGCACTCCAAATAGATTCACATTAATATACAATCTCTTAAAATCTTTAACCAAACCTCATATGTTTGCTTTTCATTCCTCTCTCCACTAATGTAAGCCAATCATCTAATCAAAAATCAATAGGACTTTTATAAGCTTGTAATGTAAGGCTGGGCTAGGGGTAAGATGAAAGTCATTTAGGCTTAATTCACCCATGAACACATTACTTTCTAGGATCTCATCAAAAACTCTTGTCACTTTCTACCATCACTTTTCTCATTCTTTTCCATCTAAAAATGCTTGATTTCACTTGGATCCTAACACTCATAAAGCCACAATCATGTTTGCATCAATAAAACAAGTAAAAGTACTAGACATGTAGTCACTATACTCTTATCTTGCCAATCATTTCAATTACTATGCTTAATGGCTTTAACTCAAAACATTGAATGGCATAAATATGATAAGGAATGATAAGAGGATTCTATTCTTGGGCAAATGTTGTACTTCCTTTCTTTTCTATTCTTTTTTTTTTTTTTTGCAAAAATGGAATACTATGCCCACTTAATCATTGTAATCAATTTCTTCTTCCCATGCTCCATCTTCCTTTCAACCTTTATTCATCTCAAACAAACTTCCATCCTACAAGTCAACATGTTCATGGGCGTAGGACGATAAGATAAGTTGTTCAAGGCTTATGGCTATATATATGTGGGTGTCATTAAAAAAAATGGATAAGAATCAAGGCTCAGCGGGGTGACTGGTGATAAATAAATAGGGCTGGCTTGAAAGGCTCAAACGATCCAAAGAATGGCCTAAATCATTTTCTCAATTAGATGCAGCTTAGGATTTCGCCTCAAGAGAAAATCAAACAAATTCTAAGATTCAGGTGAGATATAAGAAAATTACATACTTCACATGAATGTTCTCTAGAGATACACACAATTTCAAAAATAAAGGACTTTTAGTGCTCAATAGGTGGATCAATGATAACTCTATATTTTATAGAGTTATTAATAGTATTTTAGGTAATATTTAATATAGTTTTTATTAAATTATATTTGTATTTAATTATATTTAATTATATTTTGTTATTTCATGCAGTAAACCCAAAATAGAAGAAAAATGAGAAAAAGAAGTAATAAATCATGCAAAAGAAGGCCATCAATGTTCATCATTTATTTATGAAGCATGTGAGGAGGAGGAAAATCAAAATAGAGACCCACGTGAAGAAAGAGAAAGGAACAACGGGTGAATGGGTGAGTTAACAAAACAAAAGAAAAGACAAAGAAGGAAACACATGGGACCCATTTGGCTATTATGTAGAAGACTTGTGAGGCATTATGTGGAGAAAAAGAGGAGAGGAAGATAGACGGGGAGACCTGGAGAGGACCGAAGATAGACGGAGAGAAGACCGAACAGAGAGAGAGAGCAGGAGAGAAAGAAACCGAGGGAGTCGGAGTCTTTGATCAGAACCAGAGGTGTCGCCGGAGAAAGAGAGGCCGCGTGCGACAGTGCGGGTCTCAGAGAGGAGCGTGACGGAAGTGCGAACGCCAACCGTCCATCCATCGCTTTCTCCGGCGACAACCCACTTCCGACCATATTTTCTTCCTTTCCAGTAGGTGACTTTGGGCGAGGAGAGAGCAGATCTTGAGTCCTAAAGTAATTTCTAGCCTTTCTGTATCGGCGGTTTACGGCGGTTTCCGGCGAAGAAGTGCGAACGCCGACTTTGTCCATTCCGCTAGATCTACGCGTTTCTGTGGTGGATTTGCTGGATATTTTTACAGATCTGCAACCTAGGCGTCCCGATCTACCTTTCCTGAAGTTTCTGTGAAGACCGGCGGCGGAAGGCGGCGGCGCGTGGTGGCCGGACGGCGGCGCGTGTCACCGGAGCGTGTCAGCGCGTGCGAAAGCGCGTAAGGGCGCGTCTCTGCTCGTTTTCTTCCCGTTTTCCAGACAGCTTCTTCTCCTCCTCCTAATGTGCAGATTTGTGCAATTTGTTTTGTGATTTGAAGACATTTGGTGACAGCTTTAATGTTTTTAAATTCCAGAATATTTTGTTCACGTTTTTGCACTGATTTAGTTTGTGTAAATATGTTATTTTAACTTATTGTGTTAGAGCTAAGATGGAACTTAATTATGATGTATGAATGACATGATTATTTATGTTTTGTGAGATATTTTATGATTGTGAAGTTGCATATTACTGATCTTAATGCATTTAAGTGATTAGCTACCACTTAATGATTTGATTTGCATATTTGAGTTCGAACGACGACGATATGCAGTTGCTTCATGTAATATACAACCATAGATTAATATGGATAGAAATATACCATATGATTTGTGTGGCTTTAGGTGCAAACTGGAATATTCACATATCTTAATGCACTTGGTTCATTTAATTCATATGTAGAGATACAGTGAGTTGATGAGTTAAGTAGGTTCGCTACACCTAGACATAGGGTAGTGAATAAATTAGGAAATTCCGCCATCACATGACTAGAATTAATCTTGCAAGCATAAATGATCAACATTTGTACTGAGTAATTAGGGGAAATCAGAAGCTCTAGCACATTTCGTTTATCAATTTTAGATTAAATTTGGTTATTAAATTCATGTTTTACCATTTTTGTTGGCTAGATAAACTCTAGGATCTATTCACCATTAGTAATTAATTAGTTTAGTAAACACCAGTCTTCGTGGGACGATATCTGTACTTATCATTATATTACTTGTTCGACATGTACACTTGCATGTTAGAATTTCACCGAACAATCAACATAATCAAAATCACACTTAACTCACACTACAATTGCAGGTTTGAACAAAATCTATATCTTCCAAAGAATCACCAAGAATTCACAACATGGGATGTAATCATGACATAAAAAAATTTCAATCAAATTTAGCACAAAGGTTCTTTCCCTACCCCCAAACTTGAATGAAGCATTGTCCTCAATGTAAAAAGAAAAGAAAGCAATAATAATGAAGGAATAGGAATGAGAAAACTCCCTTGATTGTAAGTCATATCCACGTAAAGCTTTGAAGAGATGGTGGTGACAAAACTTCTAACCAAACTGCTAACAAAATACTTGGGTTGCCTCCCAAGAAGTGCTTGCTTTATAGTTTTCAGCCAAACTATCCTCCACCTGTTGCTCAAGGAGGATGAAACTCCAATAATTTAGGAGACAGCTTGTGTCGTTTAATTGTTGAGCATTCTTCAATAAGCACAACTGTCTCATATACTTCCAACTTCCTTTTGTTCTCCAGTATCTCGTTCAATAATTTTGCACAACTAGATATTTGAACTGAAGCATCTGTAAAAGAAATGTTAATGTGCAATTTTAAAGATATATCAAGGGATTCCAAAAACTGCTTATCTTTTATGTGTTGCTGGAATCTTTGGGGAGATGGAGTTGGAGGCATAAAGGACATAGGATTTTCTAGAATAAGGTTGCTCCTAGGTGCCTCCTTAAGTTGTATGCTGACATCTTTATCATTATCTTTGAGACTCTCTTTGTCAACATCAACTTTTCCTACTTGCTTGCCACATGTTGGGGTTATTGCCTCTATGGTATCTTCAAGACTTTTCTCTATATCACTAGGCAAAGGACCCTCCTGATTCTCTGAGATCATACTAATGAGCTGACTCATCTGCACCTCTAATTTTCAGATTGAAGCTTCTTGTCTTTGAAAACTCGCTTCTTGATTCTGAAATCTTGCTTCAATCCTCTCTATAAAGTTCTGTGTGGTGCTGGCTAGCTCACTAATCATGTTCTCGTAGTTAGGTTTCACCTCTTCTGTTTGCCAAAATGTTGGTAGCAGTCTCATCTCACTTGGGATACTCCATGAAAAAGTTTGATGGTTGTGCCATCCTAGATTGTACGTATTTGAGTAATAATCATTTTGTGACCTACTAGGAATTTCAACAAAATTAGCATAATCATTATAATGAGCATTAGGGTTACCTACTTGACATTTTGTGCTCTTATGTGCTCCACCACAAAATTCATATGATCTACTTTGATGTCTCACAACTGGAGTATTTAGGTTGTCTATCTTCTCATTGAGCACTTCTAATTGTGTAGACATTATGGTGAAGATATCTACTTCATGGACTCCACTTGCTTGATGCATTGGTAGCCTCTTAGTAGACCATTGATAGCTATTGGCTGACATTTCCTCCAAAAGGTTATACGACTCTTCTGCAGTTTTGCTGTGCAAATCCCCTCCTGCAGCTATATCAATTACAAAACGAAGATTTGTACTACACCCATCATAAAAAGTTTGTACTTGTAACCAAATGGGTAGTCCATGATCTGGACATTTCCTCATAAGTTCCTTGAATCTTTCCCAAGCTTCATACACTGATTCATTGTCCATCTGCATAAAAGTAGTAATATCGTTATGCATTTTTACAGATTTCGCCAAAGGAAAGAACTTACTAAGAAATTTATGAGCCAAATCATCCCATGTAGTAATCAATCCTGCAGAAAGAGAAAAGAACCAATTTTTAGCTGTATCTCTAAGAGAAAATGGAAATAGTTTCAACCTAATAACATCTTCTGTAACTCCATGATCTCCAATCATGTCACAGAATTCAAGGAATGCTTCAATGTGAGCATTTGGATCCTCATTTGGTAGCCCACTATATTGCACAGATTTTTGAAGCATCTTGATGAGCACAGGCTTGATCTCAAAGTTATTTGCCTGATTTGCAAGCCTAATGTTTGATGTAGCATTCCAAAATGTTGGTGCAACATAATCTTTTAAAAGTCTATATGTATCATCGTATCTCTCCATCCTTGTTACTTAATCTTTCAACAACAACAACTTAACAAAGATTTTTTTCTTTTTGTTTTTCAAGAATTAAAAGAAACGATTTTTTTTTTATTTTTCAAGAATTAAAAGAAACGATTTTTTTGTTTTTCAAGAATAAAAAAAATGATTTTTTTCTTAAAAGAAAATAAAAGCTAGATTAAACCTAGAAATTATTCGGTATTAATATTAATTAGCAGTAAAACAACCAATCCCCAGCAATGGCGCCAAAAACTTGTTCGGTGAAATCTAAATGCAAGTGAACATGTCGAACAAGTAATATAATGATAAGAAAGATATCGTCCCACAGAGATTGGTGATTACTAGACCAACTAATTACTAACGGTGAATAACTCCTATAATTTATCTAGCAAACCAAATTGATGGGTGATAGATTAACTAACTAAGTCTAAGAAAACTTAATAAAAGAAATATGTTAGAGCATATGACTTCACCATAATTACTAGGTACTAATATTGATTATTTATGCTTGCAAGAGAGATAATATCTATGTGATGGCGGAACTTCCTAATTTATTTACTATCCTATGTCTAGGTATAGCAAACCTACTTAGTTCATTAATTCACTATATCTCTATATGTGAATTGAAACAAACCAAATGCATTAGGATCTATGAACATTCCCAGTTTGCACCGAAAGCCACACAAACAATATGGTATATGTCTATCCATATTTAATCTATGGTTGCATATTACAAGAAGCAACTTCATGCTATTTCCTTTCGGTCTCTAACATGCAAATCAAGTCATCTAAGTGGTAGCTAATCACTTAAAAGCATTAAACTCCGTAATATGTAACTTCACATAAATAAAATATCTTACAAAACATAATAATTATAAGATTCATACCATCATAATTAGGTTACATCGTAGCTCTAACAAAAATAAACTAAAGCATAAAGAAATAATGAGGAAGAATAATAATAGGGAATAAAGAAGGCATCTTGAATCCAAGAACAAGAAGTCTGTCACTCTTTTTGTCTTCTTTTCAAGAAAATCTTGAATTCTTGGCCTCTTTCTTGAGTTGTGCTCAATTTCCTCCTCCCCTTATTTTGCCTCTTCTCTTCTCTTAAATAGGGTTTAGGTTTAGACCTATCTCCTATCCTAGTAGAATTGGGTTTTAGAGACCTAAAATAATTGGGTTTTGAACTCCTAAATTAATTGAGACTTGAATTCCTAACATGACTGGGTTTTCTATTTAAATAGAAAATCCAATAACAATAAAAAATCTAATAACAATTATCCAAAGCCCAAGCCCATCTTGACTCTCTTGATCTTGATATTACAATTTTGCCACACAATAAGCATCAGGTTCTCCATGTTCATTCCTTTTCTCCTTGCCTCCTTGTGCTACAAAAACAAGACAAATTTAAATAAATAAGAGGAGTTCAAATATTTTCTCATAAGCATTGTATTATTTATTGCCTAAAAAATAGATAAAATAACTCTATAAAAATAGAGTTATCAGTTAGAGACCGACAGGAGATAACATGTAGTTACTTCTTATAATATGTAACCATAGATTACTATGGATAGACATATACCATCTAATTTGTGTGGCTTTAGGTGTAAATTGGAATATTCACAAATTGTAATGCATTTAGTTCATTTAATTCATGGATAGAAATACAGTGAGTTAATGAGCTAAGTAGATTTGCTATGCTTAGGCATAGGATAATGAATAAATTAGAAAATTTCACCATCACATGGATAGAATTAATCTTGCTAGCATAAATGATCTACATTCGTATTTAGTAATTAGGTGAAATCAGATGCTTTAGCATATTTCGTTAATTAAGTTTAGGTTAAATTTAGTTTTTCAGTCTATGTTTTATTACCTTGATTTGCTAGATAAACTCTAGAGTTTATTCACCATTAGTAATTAGTTAATTTGGTAAACATCAGTCTTTGTGTGACGATATTCATATTCATTATTATATTACTTGTTCAACATGTACACTTGTATGTAGAATTTTATCGAACATGTTTTTGGTGCCGTTGCTAGGAATTGGTTGTTTTACTATTGATTAATATTAATACCGAATAGTTACTAAGTTTAATATAGCTTTTGTTGTATTTATTTTATTTCTACTTTTAATCTTGTGTTTTGTTGTAAAAAAAAAAAAGATTGAGACAGAGAACAATGATGGTAAACAAAAACTCCTAAAAGATTATACACCATTATTTTTGAATGCCACATCAAGCTTTCACAGGCCTGCAAGTCAAGTAAACAACTTTGAGATCAAGCCCGTGCTCATCAAGATGCTTTAAAACTTTGTGCAATATAGTGGGCTACTAAATGAGGATCTAAATGCTCACACTTGAAGCATTTCTTGAATTCTATGACATGATTGGAGATTGGAGATCAGGGAGTCACAGAAGATGTTATCAAGTTTAGACTATTTCCATTTTCTCTTAGAGATACAGCTAAAAATTAGTTCTCTTCACTTCCTGCAGGATTGATTACTACATGGGATGATTTGGTTTAGAAATTTCTTATTAAGTTCTTTCCTTTCACAAGATCTGCAAAAATACGTAATAACATTTTCACTTTTGAGTAGATAAATAATGAAACATTGAATGAAGCTTGGGAGAGATTTAATGAACTTTTGATGATATTTCTAAATCATAGACTACCTATATGGTTACAAGTACAAACTTTCTATGATGGGTGTAGTACAAATCTTCATTTTGTAATTGATATAGCTGTAGGAAGGGACTTATATAGCAAAACACCATAAGAGGCATTTAACTTCCTAAAGGAGATGACATTTGATAACTATCAATGGTCTACTAAGAGACTACCAATGCATCAAGCAAGTGGAGTCCATGAAGTAGGTTCTTCACCATAATGTGTGCACAATTGGAAGTGTTCAATGATAAGATAGACAACCTAAATACTCCAATTGTGAAACATTAGAGTAAAGCATGTGAATTTTGTGGTGGAGCACATGCAAACATAGAATGTCAAGTAGATAACCATTATGCTCATTATAATGATTATGCTAATTTTGTTGGGATTTTAAATAGGTCACACAATGATTCTTACTCCAATGTATATAATTTGGGATGGCACAACCACCAAAATCTTTCATGGAGTAACCCAATTGAGATAAGACTGCCACCAACATTTGAGCAAAGAGAAGCAATAAAGCCTAACTTGGAGGACATAATTAACAAGATGACCACCACCACAGAGTGCTTTATGAAGAGCACTGAACTGAAATTGAGTGTAATAGAAGAGGCAAAGCCTAATTTAAAGGACATGTTCACTAAGATGATGCAAAATGATGAAAAGAGATTTCAAAAAGAAGAAACATTAATAAAAAGATTAAAGGCACAAATGGGTTAATTGATTAGCATGATCTCAAAGAGATAGAAGGGTCTTTTGCCTAGCGACATAGAGAAAAGCCTTATAGATACCGTAAAGGCAATAACCTTAACATGTGGCAAGCAAATAGGAGAAGTTGATGTTAACAAGGAGATTTTCAAAGAAATAGATAAGATGTTAGCACACAACAAGAGAAGGCTCCTAGGATCAAGCTTGTTCTAGAAAATCATATGCTCTTTGTGCCTCTAACTCCATCTCCCCTGAGATTCCAGTAACGTGAAAGAGATAAGTAGTTTTTGGAATTCTTTGATATATCTTTAAAATTGTACATTAACATTTTTTTTACAGATGCTCCAGTTCAAATGTCTAATTGTGCAAAATTTTTAAAAGAGACACTGGAGAACAAAAAGAAGCTAGAAGTACATGAGATAGTAGTGTTGATTGTAGAATGCTCAACTATAAAACAACACAAGTTATCTTCAAAATTGTTGGAGTTCCATCCTCCTTAAGCAATGTTAAGAATAATTTGGCTGCTAACTATAAAGCAAGTGCTTATTAAAAGGCAACCCAAGCATCATTTTGTTGATTTTTTGGCTAGGAAGCTATCACCATATGCTTATAACAAGTCCATTTTGACAACTTGCAATTAGAGGAGTTTTCCTTATTCCTTTCTTACTATTGCTTTATTTTCTTTTATCATTGAGGAGAATGCTTTAATTAAATTTGGTGGTGTTATTGTTGTTGTTGTTGGAAATGTGTTGTTTTGTTGGGTTGTGTATTGTGGTGGTTATGGTGGTATTGGAAGTATATTGGGAGTGTATTGAAAGTTTTTTATGTTGTGTTAGAAGTTTTGTGATATTGTTGGAAGTATATTGTTGGTTATCTGAAAATTTTCTATTGTGTTAAAAGTTGTGTGGAATTTTATTTCTTATGATGGACCATTATTAACATGATTGGAGTTTTTATTGTGAATTCTTAATGATTTTTAGGGAGATGTAGATTTTGTTCAAACTTATAATTATGGTATGAGTTAAGTGTGATTATGATTATGTTGATTCATTTATTGTGCACTAAAAGTCTACATTTTATTGAAATTGTGTGTATCTCTAGAGAACATTCATGTGAAGTGTGTGATTTTCTTGCATCTCACCTAGATCTTAGAATTTGTTTGATTTCCTTTTAAGGTGAAATCTTAGGTTGTATCTAACTAAGAAAATGATTTAGGCCATCTTTGGATTGATTGAGCTTTTCAAGCTAACCTTTTTTATTTATCCCTAGTCACCCCATTGAGCTTTATTCTTACCCTAATTTTGTTGAATGACACCTACACATATATCTCTTAGCCTTTTGATCAATGTGTCCTATTGTCCTATTCCTATGAACATATTGACTTCTTCCATGTATAAGTTAATTTGATCATAAGATAAGTTAAGGAGAAGGATGTAGCATGGAAAGAAGTTGATTGAAATGATCGTGTGTAGCATAGTATGTCACTTATGTAAATGCAAATGCAAATGAAAAAAAAAAAGAAAAAAAAGGAAAAAAAAGAGAGAGAAGCATTTGCTTTAGGATGAAATAATCTCATTATCTTTTGTTAGATTCAAGTCATATAGTTTTTTAAAGGAGATCCTTGAACATTATTATTGAATATCATTGATAAGAAAGGATTGAGGTGGCTATATGTGTAAATGCTTTTGTTTTTGCTTTGCTGTTGCACACATGATTATGGTTTTTATTATTCTCAAAGCAATGTTGGACAGAAAAGAATGAGAATAATGTGTGGTGGTGAAATGATCATTTTCATGGAGTTAAAAAACAGGTAGAGAGGGGCTAGAGTTTTGATGAGATTCTAGAAAATAATGTGTTAATTGCCTATTTAAGCTTAAATAACTTACATCTTACCCTTAGCTCAGCCTTACATTACAAGCTTATGAAGGTCTTATAAATTTTTGGTTAGATGATTGGCTTATATTAGTAGAGAGAGGAATAAAAAGCAAACCTATAAGGTTTGTTTAAAGATTTTGAGAGGTTTCATATTAATATGAATCTATTTGAAGTGCAAGCAATTAAGAAAAAATGCGAATTTACATACACACACACACGTGGTTGACATAGTTAAGAGTTTATCTTACCTTATAAACTAATTGTAATGTTTGGATGAAAGTTATGTTTTTCTTTGAATTATTAAGTTAAGCAATTATTGAAAAATATCATAGAAGGATTGGTTGTATGTGTTGTTTTGTTCTTTTGCTCGAGGACAAGCAAAATTTTAAGTTTAGGGGTATTGTTTGGAAAAATACCATGGAGTGATTAGTTGTGTTAGAATATGTTGTTTAGTGCTTTTTGTGTGTAAATTTTTTTTTATATTGTCATAATGTGTTGTTTAGAACTTTTGCTCAAGGAGGAGCAAAATATTAAATTTAGAGGTATTGATAACTCTATTTTATATAGAGTTATTGTTATTATTTTAGGTAATTATGATTTAATATTTGTTAAATTATAGTTATATTTTTTGGTATTTATGTATATTTTGTTATTTTATGTAGCAAACCCAAAATAGGTGAAAAAAGAAGAAAAACAAGCAAAAGAGATGTGAGGGAAAGGTAAAGAAAATAGCACGTGTCTAAGGCCTTTTATCGAGCAAGTGGCATGCACGTGAGGAGAAGAGGCAATTTACCGAAACAAAAGAGGGGGAATTAACGAAGAAAACGGATAGAAGGTTTTAAATGGATAAGGAGGCCGATTGATAAAACATACTGGAGAGAGAGAGAGAAACAAAGGCGAATGGCTTCTCCTCACTGGAAAATCAGGTGCACGAGCAACAGCACTGAACCTTAAGAACGGCCAACGGTCAGGCGAAAGCTGACTGTCACGTTCGTTTCCGGTGATGGAGAAGCGTTTTATGACGACCCATTTCTAGTTATATTTTCCTCTTTTCCGGTCACCTTTAGGCGATTTTTGGCAAGGAGAGAGCAGATCTGTAGTCCTAGAGTGATTTTCGGCCCTTCTGTAGTAGATTTGAGTAGTTTCGTGGCGGTTTCCAGTGAAGAACGTGCAAATGATGTCTAAGCCTTTTCCGCTAGATCTACGCATTTCTATTGCGATTTTGACTAAACTCTTGGTAGATCTGCAACCTAGGCATCCTAATTTACCTTTCTTGGCAATTTTTGTAAAGACTAGCAGCATATGGTGGCGGTGCGTGCGAAAGCGCGTGGAAGCTTGTTTTCTCTTCGTTTCTTCATATAGATCCTTCTCTACCTCCTAATGTGCAGATTTGTGCAACCTTTTTGTGATTTGAAGATATTCTGGTAACAACTTTAATGTTTTTAATTTACATAATGTTTTGTTCACGTTTTTGCACTGATTTAGTTTGTGTAAATATTATGTTTTAGTTTATTATGTTAGAATTATAGTGTAACTTGATTATGATGTAGAAGTATTATGATTATTTATATTTTGTGAGACATTTTATGATCATGAAGTTGCATATTACGGAGTTTAATGCTTTTAGTTGATTAGCTATCATTTAAATGATCTAATTTGCGTGTTAGAGACTGACAGGAGATAACATACAGTTATTTTTTGTAATATGCAACCATAGATTTCTATGAATAGATATATACCATTTGATTTGTGTTGCTTTAGATGTAAACTAAAATATTCACAAATCGTAATGCACTTAATTCATTTAATTTATGGGTAGAAATACAGTAAATTAATGAGCTAATTAAGTTTGCTATACCTAGACATAGGATAGTGAATAAATTAAGAAATTTCACCATCACATGAGTAGAATTAATCTTGGTAACATGAATGATCTACATTTGTATCTAGTAATTAGGTGAAATCGGACACTTTAGCATATTTCGTTAATTAAGTTTAGGTTAAATTTAGTTCTTTAGTCCATGTTTTATCACCTTGATTTGCTAGATAAACTCTATAGTCTATTCACCATTAGTAATTAGTTAATTTGGTAAACTCTGTAAGACGATATTCATATTAATTATATTACTTGTTTGACATGTACACTTACATGTAGAATTTGACTAAATGATCTTTACAATCAGCATGAGTGAGTCTTTTTGTAATCAAAAGAATTCAAGATATTGAATATGGAGTGTACCCATAAGGAAAGGTATGTGATCTAGGATAATAAATTTGTCTTATTTTGATAACCTTGAGAAGAGCATTTAGTATTTACTTAGATTGTAATGTAGACTAGTGAGTTCAACAAATTCTTCCAAAGCTTTTACAAGACAAAGCACTGACATTATATCTCCATGGCAAAAAAGAAAGAAATCATCAACAAAGTACAAATGAGTGATTTTTTCATGTTTGCATCGTCAATGAAACTTAAAAGCTAATGTAGAGGTCTTTGCAATAATAATTCTGTTAAGTATTTTCATAACCAATACAAATAAATATGGGAATAGTGGGTCCTCTTGTCTTAATCCATTGGTACTTTCAAAGTAACCTTCATGTTCTTTCTCTATTGCAATTTACTGAAAATCTTCTTGTAGTAATACACTCACCTATAAGATCAACTAAGTATTAGGGAGTATTAATAGTTTTCAACACTCCTAATATTGCTTCCTACTTAACCATATTATATGTTTTCATAAAATCAATTTTCATGGCCACGCTCTTACTTTTGTCACTATTGTGATAATTGTGAAGTAGTTACTGGCAAAACATAATATGTTAAAAAATCTAGTGTCCCTAATGAAGGCAATTTAGTTTTGGCTTACCACCACAGGGAGAATAACATTTAGCTTTTTAACTAATATCTTGAATATAATTTTGTATAGAACATTGCAACATGCGATGGGTCGGTAATCTTTATTCAATTAAGATTAAGTATCTTAGGGATTAAAAATAAAAATGTAGAATTTGTAACTTTCAACAACTTCCTAGAGGAGAAAAATTCAATGATTTATTCTGTCTTAATAATTTACAGCAATGGTAGGTTCTACGCATCCCACTAGATTTAAGAGTCTCATAGCTAACACGATTCATTATCCCCAAAGTAAAAGAAGCTCACGATCAAATGTGTGTAAAAGAAAAGAAAAAGAAACAGTGTTGCTTGGTCGTGAAGTGAAGAGGACAGGATTGCGTTCCACTAGACAGGAGAGAAATCCGAGAGAAATCACACGGAGGATCGAGAGATTCGCAAAACTGGATATGCAGTTCTTCTTTTTTCTTTTGTCTAGATGCAGAGATTCATCTCCAACCTTATCTTTGTTTGTTCTAAATAGCTTTTAAGTGAGTTGTAATATTAGCTTGAAAATCATTCTGCATTTATAGATCTTCAATATGGATCACAAGAATAGTAACTTTTTCTTATTATTTTCTTACTTAATGATTTGTGTTTAGTATTTCAGATTTGACTACGGCAGATCCAGATATGTTTTGTCCCATTGAGACAAAAGAAATTGCTTACAATTAGGTCATATGACAGTTAAGTTTTTCAATTATTGCCTTTTTTTAATAAAGAAGAAATTTACCCACTTTTTTCTTACCTTATTGGCCAATCCTTCAAGAATAAGTAGCAGCCCTTTAGACGTCCCTGCATGATAGGTTCTATTGGGGTTTCAAGAGTTTTCCCAACCCTAAAATCAAGATTTCTATGCAACTAACCGAAAAATAAAAATAGAAAAAACAAACCTTCTATGCAATTTGGCGTGGCAACTCAACCCCTGCTCGCTAGGTAAACTAGAATTAGATGCGGGGTGGGGTGGTGTTGTCATGAAAGAACACAACCGAAAATGTGAGTGGAATAAATCCAGCAAGGCTTCTATCTTCGGACATGAGATTTTTGATTCAATCAGTAAAGGTGCTCGGCTTTTTGGGTCCTAGATGCCCGGTTTTGATACTGAGGCAAAAATGTAATGATGATGTAAGAAATTTTATTTACAAGAGTTAGAATATGGTGCAAGAAATTAAGCCTAAAAGAGTTGTTTTCTAACAATTTAAAAAGATTGACTGAAATAAATTGTTCGATGGGCGATGCAAAATATTTCAAATTCATATACAGCGTAGGGCATTACTCTGCGACTTATCATAATATCGTATAGGTAATTATTGCTTATTAAAAAGTAAAGAATTAAAACTACGTAAGCATGAAAATATAGTCAACATCTTATGTATAAATTCAACATTTACTTACATTCAACACTTATTCAAATGCTTTAACTCATGCCTCTCTCAATGTCTATCTTTTTATCTTGGGTCGGCTTCCTGTCCTATGGGGTCCAATTGGTACCTCCATGATTACCTCACATCACAATCACAATTCAGTTATTGTACTAATGCGTGTATGAATGGTCGAGTCTTAATAGTTATTGCTGGACTGGTACGAAAACGTTGACGAGTGAAGACTAACGTAGAACACTGTATACGAAGCTTTTTCGTCCATGCCCGTCCCGTGGGAAGGTACGTGTTTCGCTGATGGAGAGTGTCTTCTCTCTGAGGAGTTCACTTTTGCCACTCTTCCACAGCATTTCCTAGATAAATAAAAAGAGTGAGACACGGACATTACGTTTCTGATTTGCATTGACTAGTATGAGTAGAATATTTTCATATCATGGGCTATATTAATATGAATTGACATATCAACCAAGGTTACAGTGCAACCTTTATATCAAAAAGTCCAAATTTTATTTGAGCATCTTATCTTTGGATTTGAAATTTTTATTTTACACATTTTTTCATACACAAAATATCATTAGGCTCAAAGTTATATATGTAACAACTTATTTGTTTCCAGACCGTTTGCACATAAATTATTCTCCAATCCAAGCCAGCCTTTCTTCCTTATACAGAAACTCAAACTAGAGTTAAAATTATTCCTTTTTATTATTACGAAAGAAATACAAGAGAAGGTTATATTAAAGCAAGGCATTTAGCTCCTAAATACAACTCTATCTGATTCCCAAACCTTTCATTATTATAAAAGAACTCTACAAAGGGGATTCTCAAATTTCCCCATGCTTGGCCGCCCAACCACCCACTTCTCTAGTTTACATCATCTTCCCTTACAGATGGGCTTCATGAGTCGTTTTATGGATCAAGAGTGGTCTCTTGAGAGACCCATTCCTAACCAACCCCTTTCCCTTCCCAAAAAGGCCTCTTCAATGAGGTAACTCTCCTTATCCCAATGGTTAACTTTTTTCTTGAGGTAATAGTTGGAATCTTTAATAGTTAGTGTATTAAATGCATTTAACCACTTCTTGTTGATTTTCAAGAGTCCATTAAAGGCCTTGGTCTCTTCCCATGTGTTGCTTCCTCAAAGTCCTAATGCCTTTATTTTGAATTTCATTACAACATTTACTCCAAACACTTAAAACTTTAACAACTCACTTTAATGCAGTTGCTTTCCCAATGCTGACCTTTTGGCCTATGCGCATGAGTACCTATGTTGCCCACCCTTTGATTCCTAGCATTCTTGCCCTTGTGTGTCACTACCTCGCAAGCCATCCACTTGAGTGCCTGCCACAGCTCATCCCGTTCATGCATGTTTGTCTTCTGCCTCAGCCATGGCTACATCTTCTCGTGCAGACCTCGGCTTTCACATACTTGGCAACTCTTTGCACCTATGTGTCATGGCTCTCATCTTCAAGCCTTGGCCTTTATCACTTATAGGTGCATCTCCCCCACTCGTCTGAATTGCATGCTATATTGGTAATACTGGCCGATTATGCTAGGTGTTACATATAGGATAGAGTATATTAAACCTAAGTTTTGATACCATATTACAAAACTTAAAGATTCAACCTAAAAGCTAACATAAAAGTTGAAGAGTTTTTCTTTCATTTAAACTTCAGTTTAAAATTTTATCTTTAAATTCAGGACTCTAGTCCTTCACATATTTTAGAAGTGTACATTGAGGTTGTCAAAATTTCCCTTGAGTTTGAATTACATTAACTCTTTTAGCAAGAGTGAGAAATGTAGTTCAAGTTGTGATTTGAAATGAATTGGGTGATATTTGGAATATAAATGTTCTATATTAATGTTTACTGTGATGTACATCACCAATTTTTGAAAGACAAAGAGATTGTGATTGATTTGCTAGACTAAAAATACAAGCTGAAAAAGTGAGAAGCAGAAGGGTGGATACTTACAATATTTTAATATCTTATTGATTTTTTTGTCCTTCACTGTTTCTGTTAATAAAAAGGCAATAATAATATTCGAGTCGATGAAAGAAAGAATGGTCCACGGTAAATCAGCCACTTTAATTTGGAATGGGATTCAGTTGTATTTTTCTGGGGTATTATGGTAGTAGATGTTGTTTATGTATGTATATGTGGGCTATTTTGCGTACGGTAATTGAAGGCCTTTTCTTAACTTTATCTGTAGTGCATATATGAGACACTGACTAGTACTCATTGATTTGTTGGCAAGTGTGAATAGAACTCAGTAGCCTGTGGGCATTACACACTCACTTTGTCCAATTCTTTCGCTTGTGTGTTTGATTAATCTCGCTTTACTTTGCCATGAGTTTGGCTGCCTCCAGCCGGCTTTGATAAAATTGTCATGCGGGATCACATTTGATTAATTGTAATTTTTTCTCCAATTTTTTTTTTTGGTTGAAATGTAAGTTTACATTAATATAAAGTAGTATACAAAAGCAGAGGAGCATACCCAGCATTACAAATTTCAATTTCTTTTTTTCTCCAACTTCGTTTCACATGATTTGACACCTTTTTTTTCAATACATTTTCATGTACAACATATTGTTACAAACCTGAAATCCAACCTAAAATATTAGCCTACATTATTGGACACCGTTAATCATGCTAAATTAAATATCTTCATCTCAATTAATATTTTTTTGTATGAAAGTTCAATGGGCCCCCACAATTTTAGACCATTTTCCCCAATTTCTATCTGGACACGTTTGCCAAAACCAAACTTCGATCCTCAACATGGCCACTTACCAAATTCAACTTCACTCCCGCTTCATAGAAAGATAGTTGATTGTTTCTTCATCTTTCATGATAACAAGAAATTTTCCAATTTTATGTAGAACATAGTTATGGATCTTTGATTCATAGGACATGTAGCATAGTCAGTATTACAATAAGCTTTCATCTCCATATTACAATCTCAAGATAAAAGAATTCCTAAACTTGGACATCCTTTTAAATATTTTACCATTTTAAAGGTAGTATCTATATGTGATTGTTTTGGATCATGCATGAATTAACTAAGAATCTACATTGCATAACATATATCAAGTATGATCATGGTGAGATAAATGAGTTTACCAACTAATCTCTAATGGACTACTGGGTCATTAAGTACAAGATCCTTTTCTAAAGGTGATATTACGATGTCATAAGTTGTTGTTGTCAACTTCACATTCCCTTCCTTTTGCAATAGTACCATTCTTTATCTTCATGAGGATTTCTTTGCCTCAACTTAGACTTGTCTCTTAAACTACATCTATCTTTTAGAGTTCTCCCTCGAAAAGAACTTTCTACAACCAATACAAATGTCTTATGATTTTCATTCTTTTCTCCTATTAATCTTTTATTGTCATGTAATAACGTGGTCACATCATCCATCATTAATGTCATCTTGCCCACCAATAGAGATTGAACAAAAGACTTATATGATTTTGGAAAAGATGATAATAAAAGTAAAGCCTTCTCTTCTTCTTTCATCTGTTTTTCATTACCTAACAAATGAGATAATTTTGCATCTACTTCTTTGAAATTATTCATGTGATCATAAAGATTTGTACCTTTTTTATCTTTAAAGAATAAAGCTCCATCTTAAGACATAACTTGTTCATCAAAGATCACAATACATAAATACTTTCTAGTTTTTTCCATAAATTTGTAGATGCCTCTTCATTCTACACCTTGTGCTTAATGTTTGGATAAATTGTCATTCTAATTGTAACTAAGGCCTTCTTTTGTTTTTTCTTTGATATTTTCTCTATTATTTCTATATGCTTATTTTCTTTCAAAGCCTCCTAAAGACCTTGTTGTACTAATAGATCTTGTATACTAACTTTTCACAAAATGAAATTACATTTTCCATCATATAAAAGAACACCATAATTAATTTCATCCATTATGATTAATGCTTCTACTTATACCATGTCACTACTTAGCAAAAGAAATCTACAAGCTATGTTAAGAAATACCAAAAAAAAGATTTGACTTAATAAAACAATCAGCTGAACCGATGACCATGTGGAGCACAATCCTTCCTCAACAATTGACATTGAGCAATTTGCCTTGACCCAGACTTTGCCCTGACTAAAGTCTCCCTTAGGCTTTAATACCACTTGTTAGAAATTTATGACACAATTCCTCAACAAAGGATTAAGGCACACACACACACACATATTAACATGAGAAATTTTAAAGAGGTTCAGACTAATAATGTCTTTTTGCCTTTATCTCTTAACAATATTTCAACTATTACAACTTCAATCTTTTGACAAAAGGACTAAGAAAACTCTTACAACCTTAACTTTGTATTATTTTGCAAATAACCTAACACCTAGTTATTACTATTATCGTTTTGGCTCTCTTATATCTCCTTAAGGACTACTTAGAATCCTTTTTATAAGCCTTATAATTCTCATAACTTGGTTTTCTAGCCAATGTGAGACAAGTGATTCTTCTTTTCTAATCCCTGTGGGATATAAACTCTTTTCTTTCCTAATCCATATAGGATGTAAGCTCTTAAATTATGTAGAACTTTTTTGAGAATTTAAGTCACATTCAACAAAAAATAAATGATCATTTTTTGGACCTTAGCTTTCTAATCTTCACACCTCTGGGTGAGAAGCAATTGGTGTCGAATGTAGGGCACTTATCCTCTTCTTCTATCAACTAGGTTTTAGTTGGGCCAAAGGCAATGGTGAAATGTCATGCTCTTCCTCCTTGCATATATCCTCATATATTTTTCTAAGTTCTTCCTTGAAGTAGCTCAACATGGCCCCTAAGTATTCTTATACTTTGGTCAAGCTGTTGTGCAACTACATCTGTTTGTGGCTCTGACAAACCCTTACCACAAGATCATTAGCTTTGATACCAATTTTGTCACTTGTATAAAAATGAAAAATAAAAGATAATCTCATTAAATAGAAAATTAAGCCTTTTAGATTTTTGGATTTTAAATAGATAATCATTTACATTATTAATGACTGATATTTATAGTAATTAGGCCTTAGATGAAATAATAAACTACTAAACTAGATAATATTTTTGCTAACAATCCTGAACAAACATGAAAAGTATCTCATATATATTTCTTAGTTGAGAATGTCCCCTTTAACAAATACCCTGCTTAATCCCTTTTATTGCTTTTTTGTTGCTTTTGTGACTGCTTGGAAGGCGTTGCTTGATCCTGCTTGTTGTTGTCTTGCGTTTTCTTCTTGTCTCCCTCATATCTTCGATTTTTCCTCCTTGAATCATGCAATTCTCTTTTGAATTTTGCCCCTATTTACTTTCTTCTTTTATCTCATTCTTTTGTTAATTTCTCTTTAACTTGGTCATCTATTATAGTTTCTTTTGAGTTGGTTTACGTGACACTACATAAGCCCATAACTTACCTTTTTTAACGATCTTTTTCAATCAAACTCACAGAGAATTTACAATTGTTGAAAAGCCACAAATAAAAGCAAATATGCGAACAAACAAAACTCAAGAAGAATAAGATTTAATTCCTTTAACCGCCTTCTGCATGGCGTGCAAGTAATAGCTCTGTGACAGCAGCCATCTCTTCACAACCTGGTAAAAGTGTTTGGCAAGAAACGGTTAGAGTAGAATTTCCTTCAGGGTTTTTGCAATGGCCTCTCCAATGGCAACCGATCATAGCATTTTTGTTGATGATAGGGAAGATAAAGAAGAAGAAGAAAACTTCGTCTCTGCAATGCAGGTCGTGACCTCCATTGTGGCTGTTCAATCGGCGTTTTGAGCTTGGCGTTTTCGATATACTGCCCAACGCGGGTCCTTGAACCAAGTTTTCCCTATCACAAGTTGTAGAACAAATGGCCACCAAAAATCCAGAGGCACCTGAAATGTTGGTTCGCATTTTCACATTGCTGGTAATCAAATCTCTACTTTATAGCTCTATTAATCAGGATGACTCTGGATCTTTCCAGAAGTTCTGTAGTCTCTTTCCAGTGTCTAAGCACTTTGCCTCTAACGAAGGTAGCACCTCGTTGGGCCCTTTTGTGTCCTTGCTTCAAGATAAGGCTTTCTTGGATAGCTAGTCTGTTTTCTATTTTTCCCTCTCTTTTGTTGCTTCTTTTTCTATTATTTCTTCATGCTTCGTTTCTTCATTTTGATTGCCTCATTGATACAATATTTAGATTATAATTTTAAAAATGATGGAAAATCAGATGTAACGTTTCTAAGAAAAAAAAATGTAACTATTTTTCTTTTTAACTTATCAACTGGTTCATTCATAGGTCCCAACTAAAAGATGCGACTTTGGAGGGAGGAATTCCCTTCAATAGGTTTCATGGCATGCTTGTCTCCGAGTACTGCGACAAAGACCCTCGGTTATCAACTTTTCAACAAGCGATGTTACACCAAATGCTTATTGTTATGATGAAGATGCTTGGGTCCTATATGGGCTTTCAAGAAATCAAGAAATTGGTTGATGTCAGGGGCAATTTGGGAGTTGACCTTAACTTGATCACTTCCAAATATCTCCATATTAAGGGCATTAACTTCGACTTACCTCATGTGTTACAACATGCCCCACATTATTCTTGTATGCTATGCATCATATATATCCGCTTACAACCTGTTTATTAGCCATGGTTTATGAAGTGATAATTTATATTGAAGGATAATTTTAAGAATCTATGATGTATGGATTCACTAAATATGGAGATAAAGAGGTGATAATTCTTATTTCAGGTGTGGAACATGTTGAAGGAGATATGTTTAACAGCATTCCTAGTGGGGACGTCAATTTGTTGAAGGTCAGTTTCATATTTTGCAAGTGTTCTGTCTTCATTTACTCATGCAAACCGTAGGTGCATTCTCTCAAGACGTAAGAATGATATTATTATGTGTTAAAAAGCTTGAGAATATTGAAAGCATAACTATACAAGCTATTTACACCCCTTTCACAGAGTTTACAATGTTGTTTCAAAATAGGCAATAGTTTAAAAGAAATGTTCTCGTATTGTATGATTCTTTGCAACGGGTACTCCATTAATGGAGTGATGAACAGTGCGAGAAGCTTTAAAAGAACTTCTGGTTTGCTACCCAAAAGGCGCAAGGGTCATCGCTGTGGAGACAGTTCTTCCAATTGTTGCTGATCACCTCTTCTTTTGATATGAGACATTATATGGATATTCTCATGATGATCCAACTTGGAGGGAAGACTTCTTTTAATATGACACATCAGATGGAGATACTCATGATGATTCAAAATGAAGGAAAGGAGAGGAGGATGAATGAACTCCATGACTTGGCATACAAAACAGGATTCAGCTCCACCACATGTAAGTGCTTTGTCTTTAATTTTGCGGTTATGGATTTTGTCAAGTAGATTAGAAATTTGTAATACAAGAAAGACTCTCCTATGTTTTTCGGAACCTCAAAATAATGATGCATCAGCAACATTAGCTTCTTTTGGCATTACTGTTCTTAAGGTGGCATGAACTTTACAAAAATCAGGAAGACTCTTAATTTTTTTGGTTGAAACAGTCAGAGCTTGGACAAAATTAATGCCAGTTTCTTTCATATAAGACCTTCGGTTTCCGTCCAAAGCCTGATGTAATTTTATTTGTTAAGAAGTTGCTTGGAGCACCCAATGATTAACCATTTTCCAGTTGCAGATTGTAGTGTAAATGTTTGGCTATTGTCATTCCCATACGGTACAATGAAGCTTGCTCCATTGCTTTTTCTCGAAATGAAGTGAACTATTTATTGATCTCACATCTCAGAAGCTGGAAAATAAATTCGTGTCAAGAACACAAGTCTACTAAATTTGTGCATTATTTCAATATTTCCCAGAAAGATAAAAAAGTGATCCGTGGGCATTCCCCACTCAAAATGCCTATGTTAGAACTCCAATAGTAGGCCAAACGCAAGCTCATTTTTTTAGACTATGCTTTGTCTCTGTACAAACACATTTTTTGTGCAAGATCCCTTTTCCGTGGTCAGTATACACAATGAAGGCATTTTATTTATTTTTTGGTGAAACAAATAAAAGTTCAAAATTAAGAGGGTCAAACTTTGAAGGATTGCATACATTGGGATCGTGAAATTGATAGTGTTGATTCAAAGATAAGTATGAATATCCGTTCAAGCTCATTAGTTTCTCCAATGATTTCATACTTAACGTATGTTTACATGAGATCCTATGTAACAATAAGACGAACAAATGTCATGCTGTTAATTTATATAAATTTATTTTGTACAAAAGGTGCTTCTCCTCCTAGCTCATTTCTTTATAAATTAAGAATCTTGCAAATCCATCTCGGAAGGTCAAGGTTCTCATTCCTTAATTCGCAAAGTTGCAGCAACATTGGTCCCTTACACATTTCCAACTAAACGCCAAAAGTTGTTTGCAAAACGATTTGCAATATGCATCTTTACAATTAGGAAATGCCTTGCAAGCACCAGGAAGTGGGGCTTACCTTCGCAAATGCTTATGTTATTCATTAAGAAAACAGACTTTATATGAGAAATATAACAACTTCGATTTGGTGGAACCGTTCTTACACCATGCTACATTATAATCATTATAAAGCGCATTTACAAAAGCAGAAAAACTACTTTATATGGTCAAGTGTTTTGTCTTATGCTTTTGCAATATAAAATCAATAACTTCACATCCAATTTATCAAGAATGCATCACCATACTTGCTCATGTTTACATTTTCTATTTTCCACTCAAGCGACGATCAAAAAATTGTTAAAATGAAAATTGTAAAATCGTTTAGAAAGGTGCTATTAGAAATTTTGGATGGCAAGAAGTTAAGCTAAGTACATTTAAATATAATGTGGCACTTCTATTACCACTAAACAAGTTCCTCCTACTAAAGTTGAAAATATATTTTTTGAGAAGGCAAAAAAATTTATGCAAATAAAACACAAACAATTATATGAAAGATAAGAGAAGATTGTTGAAGGTGAGTATTGTCTTATATTAGAAGCAAGAGATGACTCTTTAGTTTGATAATTGATGATATTTCTTCAGTTATTACCTTGAGGTTTTGAAATGGGTTATTATACTCTAAAATGATATTAGAGCTAAGGATGGGTCTCCACCTTATAATCCATCATATCTCAAAGTCTAATAGTCTAATATGATATTAGAGTTAGGAAATGATCTACACTTGTAGTCTTCCATGTCCCAAAGTTAAGCTTCTTTTCATCTTTTGTTTTCAATGTAGAATAATACCCACTTTTAATAAATATAATAGATGCAAAAACTAGTAGGACCATCAAATCAACAAAAAGGTTGTGCCTTGTCTCATCTCATGCCATATAAAGCTTAACCTTAAATTAAGAGGAATGAAAAATTTTGTTGGTCCATCCCATATATATATAACTATGAATACACATAATATTTTTTAGGAGAATGGAAGATTCGATGGAAGATATAAAATAGTAAATGAGAATCGTTAAATCAATCAAGCAAAATAAGTAATCCATACGAGACAAGATAATAATAAGTTGCAAGCTAGGGAAACTAAAAATTAGTTGAACGCACCCTTAAAAGGAAACCCGTAGGCGTCGCATATGGATGGGTAAATGATTTTCGACCATCAAAAGTTGCTTCACCGTAGATTCCTGCTGATTGGTTCAAAAACAATTTTTGAATGAGCTAGGATGAATGAAAAAGAAATATTTACTAGTTCTTCCTCCTATTTCTTATGAGGAGAATAAATCCTTTTATCGAAAGATAAGGAAAAATTGGGTTCAGACCTCTATCGTAATGATTTAAAAGATTCAAAACCAAAAATAATGGTATTTGCTAGCAACAGCATAATGGAGGCAGTCAATCAATATAGATTGATCCCAAATTTGATTCGGAAAGGGGAAAGAAAACAAAAAGAAACAAAAAGAGGGAGAAAGGAAAGGAGAGCATAGGAGGGAAAAGGCATTTAATTTTATCTTTTAACCCTCCCAAGGTAAGCTAGTTTCAACATAACACAATCATAAAATATTTAATTTCCTTTTGAAGAAAAAAATAAGGAGGGCTAATGTGTGAGATCTTACAAAATAAGTTTGGTATTAGGCTTTCCTATAACGAGACAAATTTTGTATATTGAGGGCAAGAGAAAATTTGATGCGTTAGTTTTGATGGTAAAAAAACCTATCAAGAAAAGATATAGTTATATTGTCACATGCACCAATGTAGAAGCAAGTAATATAAAAACCTACGTCAAAATAGGATAACAAAAGTTGGGATAGCGGAGGTGAGCGTATGGGGAGAAATTGATAGATATGAGAAAGATAAAAAGAAACCGCCAAGGCGCTAGCAATTAGGAATCAGGTGGGGTGTTTGTTAAGAAGAGATATTTTCAACTAAATCATATAAGTGAGATGCTTTTTATGTTTGCTAAGGATTGTTAACAAAAGTACTATCTTTTACTTTTCATTTTAATGCATATGACATATACTTTCATACGATAGCAAAAAACGATTAATTAATCTTATCTAAACTCATGACTCCGGTAAGTTGTTGAGAATTTTTATAATGCACGTTTCCTTGTGCCCAATTTGTTATGATTCTACCATTTAGGCTTGTTGCACATAATGAGTTACTTAGTGGCAATTTAGAAGCCCTTAACTTGATCAATTCCAAATATCCCCATATGAAGGACATTAGCTATGACTTGCTTGATGTTGTACAACATGCTCCACATTATCATGTATTATAAATCTATGTTTTCATCATATATGTTAACTATGGTTTGTGAATCACTTACCATAACTTTAAGAACCTATGATGCATGGACTCATTAAATATGGGGATAAAAAGGTGTTAATCTATATTGGAGGAGTAAAACATGTTGGAGGAAATATGTTTAAAGATATGTTTAATAACATTCTATAACAAACCTAACCATTAAACCAAAATACCTAAACTTGTTAGCATGGCATGTTCATTTACTCTTGTATACCATCATCCACTAAGCCTTTACAAGCTTAGTATGTCCTAGGTTCCCATAAGCCTGTAACAATTCCACGACACTTTAAATCTAATGTTACGTGATGGTTGCCCCTAGATTCCTCTCCCCCATAGGCTTTGGTCACTACTTCCATGTTCCCTTTTGAATTCCTTTCCCTTGCTAGCTCTTACACCAATTATAACAAATCTAACCACTAAATCAAAATGCCTAAACTTGTTGGTATGATAAACTTAATTACTCTTGTATACCATCACACACTAGGCTTCTATAAGCCTAGCATATCAATTTAATAGTGGGAATGATTCCCTCCCATTGAATTTCCCAAGTTAACCAAAAGTGGACTTAAGAGCATTGAGAATACCCTTTTGAAGTTTAAAAGGCAATAAAGATATATAAGGTTTAATGTTTTATTGGAAAATGGGCAACAAGTTTAAAGAAATGTCGATGCCTTGGTTTTTAACAATTCACCTAACACCTTGCTTCTTTTCAAGACTACACCTAGTACATCTCCATCCTAACTTGTTAACTCACCTAACCTACCATTTGAGCCTCACCTTGACCTATCATTGCTATAGTCCAATTATGTCAATCGACTACCCATATAGAGCTTAGACTACCTATGTCCTACTTTACCTTCCGCCTTTTATACCTCTCTTTGTCCCGTTTCTCAATATATTTTCCTAGATTGATGTCACTCACGAGCCTTACACGTTCTAGGATGCCATTATCGATCCTAATTGGCTTGTTGCTAAGGATAGTAAACTTACTACTTTTGAGGCTAATCAAATGTAAGATGTGATACCTTTGCCTCCAAATTATCATTCAATTGATTGTAAGTGGATCTATAAAACAAGATATCATATTAATGGTACTCTTAAAAGATATAAAGTCATATTTGTAGTTAAATATTACAGTTAGAGAGAAAGTATTGACTATCAAGACTTTTTTTCTCTTATGGCCAAGCATGTCATTATTTATCTTATCATCATAATTATTGTTGTTCATCACTAGCCTTTTTTTTTCAAATGGACAATCAAAATGCCTTTCTTCATGGAAATCATTTTAAGTAGGTCTCTATGGAGCTTTTCCTTAGATTTCATGCTTAAGGGGAGCATTTAGCATATTGATTGTAAAAATCCTTATATAGGTTGAAGTAGGCTTCTTGTAAATAGAATGTAAAGTTCATTAAGAGTGTTTACCACACATAATTTTCATTAATCCCATCATGATTATTTTTAGCTCACCAAAATTCAAGAGAGTTCTTCATTGTTTTACTAATTTATGTTGATGGCATCTTAATTATAAGGAACAATCAAGTAGCCATTTCAGATCTTAAGTGGTATCTTCACTCCACCTTTTTCATGTTCTTGGCTAATGAAAGTTCATCCTATGCAATGAGAGTCCTCATTCTCTAGGGAACATTTCCTTGAGTCAGCAAAAGTATATATTAGAGCTTATTTTTCATGTAAGGCTAGCTAGTTCTAAACCATCATTGATTCCTATGGACAAAACAAGAAATTTAAAAGCATAGAGTATTATACTAGTTCTAAGGAAAAAAATACATGATTGGCCTCTTGAAGATCTTTCAATTTACTAAAGATTGGTTGGTAGATTAATCTATATGACTCTTATTAGGCTTGACATCATTTTTTTAGTGTAGTCCTTAATTAATTCATGCATATTCCTAAGCAATCCCACATGAAAGCAATCATAAAAGTGATAAGATATCTTAAGAGTTGTCTAGGTCTTGGCCTTATGATTCCATCTATCTTAAAGTTTGAATTATAGGACTATTGTGACTCAAACTAATGTACCTATCCAATGACAAAAAAATCAACTATAGGTTTTTGCATCATGCTTGGGAACTTTTCACTTTCATGGAGGTTCAAGCCATTGTCTCACTTTTATCAATGAAAACAATATTAAGCTATGTAGGTTACTATGAGAGAGATCATATGGATGATAGAATTTTTCAAGAATTTCATATTTCACATGAGACAACTAACTTTGCTATTCTATGATAATGAGGCCATAGAAAAGATAGAAGCCAAACTAACTTTTCATAAGCATATAAAGCGTATTAAGGTTGATTTCCACTACATGAGAGAAAAGTTTCAACAAGAAATTATTACAATATATCATATATTAACCAAGGAGTAGCTTGTCAACTTGTTAACCATAATACTATGCAATAGACAACATTGACATCTTCTTTCCAAACTTGAATGATTTGACTTATTTAAATCTTTAGCTTGAGGGAGAGTAGTGGTGAATATATGCTAATAATTATTATATTAGGATTTCTTAATTGTATAGGGCATTCTAATTGTATTGGTATTTGTAATTATTTCCTTGTATAGTTAGTTGCCTTATAAAGTTTGGTTTAGGCCTGTATATATAGGCATAACATTGTAAAGCTCATTAGTGCAACATACATAAGCAATTTGCTCCCTAGTAGACTTTTCTCCAAATTCTCCCTTTTTAACATAGTACATGAGACTTTCTTTTCTTGAGACCTAATTGCTTATGTTTACCATAGCCATCAATATTGAGTTTGAAGTGTGAATTGTGCCTTTTTCTTCTTTCAAGTGAAGAAGGGCTCATGTGTTTTGCGAAACAAGTATCCTAAATTTAAATCCTCTTAATTATATTTCTTACTAACCTAAGCATGCTTGGAGTGAGCTTTTACTCTCCAATTTAAGTCATTAAGCAAAGGTTGGCGAGAATTATGGGTTGTCAAAAAAAAAATGTCAATTACAAACTTGGTTCACTACAAAGCTCAAAATTGACCTAGAAACTACTTCACGCTTCTATAAATTCGCAATTCCCTTAAGGAGGGACGCGAGGGAAGGGATTACATTTTAGGATGCATATAAGCCAAGATGATATGAGAGGTCTGTAAAAATGTAAGGACTACCAGCCCAAACGCAGCCACTCCCCAAATCCACGACCATGGCTTCTGAAAATATTTAATCTTGAAGCTCATCCATTACCCAAAGAAACTAATTTCACAGTATTTGTTAACATTGTTGCACAAGAAGAAGAGATTAACATAAACCCAATCGAAGGTCAAATCCTTGCCCAAATTCTTGATGAAATGTTTTTGCAGCACTATTGCACTAGAGAATCCAAGTGAAGTTCACTTAACGTTTGGCTTGCAAGACAAAGCTTACAGTACACAAAGTTGCTTTACTACAAGAAATAAAAGTGACCCAACAAACTACAGGAAGGGATTAGTTCTTATAACGCCCACATGCATAGAAGGAACAATAAGTCTGCATAGACGTTAGAACTAAGAGTACAAAAGCAACTAATCCGGAAATCCACAACCATGGCTTGTCAAAATACTCCCTCTTGAAGCTTGTCCACTGCCGACGGTAGGTACTTCCATAGTAATCATTGATAAGACTGCACAACATGAAGAAATCTAGGTAATCCCAATCAAAGGTCAAACCCTTGCCCAAATTGTTGATGAACCGCGCGGCATCCTCATCTGTGTTTAGGTAATTTTCTATGACTCGGCGCTCGCAAAGATATTCGACGTCCAAATCAGTGTTCACAAGACAGTCCAAAAAAAGGGCGTAGACTGAGAAGTGTTTGGATTGAAGATGGTAGTGTTGCTCGAATACCACACAATTCACTAGGAAGGAACATGACAAGTCATTGAGAATAAGATTAGGCATCTCAATTACACCGTGCCGAAAATTAACCAGCAAGAAGCGATCCTCTTGACGCGGAGCAACTTTGATGCCAGCACGACGGAGCTTCGAGACACAGGGAATGGTGTCTATTGGCCTGTACTGATAACTTAGTGGCATTTCTTTTGCATCGAAAGACCATCCTCTATAATTAGACGGAATAAAAATGGACCGAACCAGGTCTAACAAATGCTCGCATTTAATCTCAGGGAGACTTTCGGCGTCTGAGATTCCCAGTATGGCTGAAAAAAATTTCGCACTCAGAATGGACAAGGGCAGAGATGTACCCCCCGAGGTCATCATGGAAGCTTCAAATAATTGTTCCAAGACTTTATACGGAATTTGATTCTCGAGCTTGAGCAAATCCGCGTAAATCTTCGGCAACATTGCCCTCTTCATCTGGGCCAACGGGTGGCGCTTCATGATAGCCGTCGCTGGTCTCTCTCCCCTGCGAATTGGATACCAGAATCGAATAAATTGTATTAAAAAAGAACCATCAAGTACCATCATTTTAATGAACTCATTGGATTTGAGAGAAATCTCTTCAGAATAACAGCCTCTAACTTCCCGTTCAAGTGGACGAATCATTTCTAAATAGTCTTCCAAGTCTTTCTTGCTGCTGTTGATTAAATAGGTAAGGCACTGCCACTTGAGTTCTTCCATATCCTGGAGGCGAGGATTGTGACGATGGTAAGGTCCGATGGAGATAACTTGAGGCATGTATCTTCTGAACTGGAACTCCGGAGGGAGTTTAAAGATACAAGGACTTTTACCGACTACGGATTCCCCAACAAACGCTTTGTTAACTTCGGAGATCTTCCTTTTCATGTCGTCTAGGCAGAGCATGTCCTCCCGAATCTCGCCGCAGAAACTGGTATTTCCTTCCGCAGGATCGCTTCCTGCCATGGATGCCGGTGTTTAAGACAATGGATGTGGAGTTGAAGCTACTCTATGTTGCTGTGTTGAATGGAGGCCTTATCCGCGCATGAGGGAACATGTACGAACGAGGCAGAAGTTCGTGGACAAGGACCAAGGTTCAGGGTCCCATGAGAACTATTTTGGAGAAAGTATTATTGCTTTGAGATGGTGACGTTTTGTTTGGCTCGAGAAGCTGGCGTCAACTCATCTAAAAGGACAAGAGAAAAAAAAAAAAAGAGGAGAAAAGTTTTCGACCATATCTGACACCCGCAGAAATGTATAGGCTACGAAATCTCACAAATACCACAAGTTACCTCGGTGTTGGCGTTAACTTATGCAAAAGTAGTGAGAGAAACGAAAAGTGGAAAAAAGTCTTCGGTCACATCTGACACCCCAGTAAAGGGATAGGCTACGAAATCTCACAAATGCCACTAGTTGCCTCTTTGATTTCCGTCACGGACCATTTAGGGATAGGCACGTGACAGGGTTAGGTGGTTGTAAGGGAGAGACTCATTTAGGCCTGAGGCACGTGAAAGGGTTAGGTGGTTATGAAGTGGAATGGCAATGTATAGCAAGTTTGAATGGAGCCACTCATTTAGGCCTGGGGCACGTGAAAGGGTTTGGTAGAAATGGGGGAACATTGTCAACATTCTGGATTTGACAAACTTTTTTGGCAGAAATTATTGATCCAGGTGGGGGCATTTTGTTTGCCTCGATGTAAGGGTTAGGTGCTCCCAAAAAAAAGAAAATGAACAAAAAAAATTTCCACTAAATATGGCACCCCAAAAAAATATATTTGAGTTCCGATGGTTAGAATTTTCCTCGTCAAAGATGACTCAACGCAAAGGCCACAAATAATGATTGTATTTTTTTTCTTCTTTTAATAAAAAACCAACATCTCTTTCTAATTAAGATAACAATACGTTTGACAAAAAATTATTGTTAAGACCATAAAATATTAAAAATTTGGTAAAGAAGTTAAACCATTAAATTTGGCATCATAAAAAACCCTAAATTGATATTTCCACTTCAAAAATGACTCAAGTTACTAAAAAAACAAGCAGCAGCTATTCACTTTCATTATTTTCAGTCAAAAAATAAAATATTCTTTCTAATCAAGAGAAAAATAAATTTCGTGAAAAAAAGTAATGAGGCAACAAAATATTGGTTAAAAAAAAAGAGGAAGAAGGAAAACTTCCACCAATGGAACTCCACAAAAAAATACAATTAAACGCCAATATTTAGATCTTTCCACCGTAGAAGTGACTCAATTTAGCAAATCTTAATCGACAATGATTTATTTATCTCTTCTAATGAAGGGGGGAGAAACCATTTCCTCAGTCTGTGCTCTGATGATGACAGTTTCATCGACTTGAATATCCCGAGATATTTCCCGATTTGTCATCCTTGTCGGCATGTAAAGGGTTCATGTAATGGGCTACTCTGCACTCCTTTCTTTGGTGATGACTATAAGCTATGGAACTTTGAGCTTTGGAACCCTTCCATTCGTACAGCTCTAAGGCTTCCACAGCCTAACTTGACATACCCAACACTCGACGTCAGCATATTTGGATTAGGCTATGACCCGGCTAGCGGCGACATTAAGTTTGTCAGACTTGTATATCTTCCACATAAGTCGGGCCCTTAAATTCCATTAACAGCGCAGGTTGAGACCTATACGCTTAAATCTGGCTGCTGAAGATGCATTACTACCCCCATTCCACAGTATGAATGCAACACGAAGAAAATCTTATCTGTTTTTGTCAATGGGGCATGCCACTGGATCGGGCATACTTCGCCCAATTCTCGTAAGTTGATCATGGCATTCGATATGGTTGATGAAGTTATTCGTGAGATTCATTGCCCACCTGCATTGTCGGGATCAGTTGTTGCAATTCTATGACTTCATCTGCGGGAGGGACTGCTTTGTCTTGCTTTCTATCATCCACTAGAGGAGCAGCATTCTTTATCTGTATGGATCATGAAAGAGTATGGTGTCCAAGAATCTTGGACTAGGCTGTTTGACATTCATTGCATGAAAGAAGCTGGTAGGTTTCAGGAAAAGGGGCCAAGTTCTATTTTGCGACAGAGGGAGAGGGGATCTCCTTTCATATGAACCAAATACCCAACAAGTAACGCGCATGAAATTTCGCCGACATTCAACTGAAGATGACTATCTTGACGTTGAGGATGAAGATTATCTTTGGGTAAAATATGTGGAGACCATGTTTTTGCTAAACGAGGAAAATGGGGTCTCGAAGTAGAAGAAATTTTGGAAGAAAATGCTAGATACATTGTGTAAGTTTTTCTTAACAGTTTTAGCATTTTCACAAGCGTTAGGTCTACAAAAAATTTGTTTGTTATAACTGACATAATAATAAGGTAGTTTCTCAATACTTCATGAAAAAATGAATTTAAATATTACTCAAATCTTGTTGTCCTAGCAAAGATGGTTTCATTTACTATCATGCATCTCACAAGAGATCATATTATGGGTACTTGTAAAATTCAAACCTCATAAACCAAAATGCATATATTTATACATGCACTTCATTGATGTAAGAAAAGGTGAAAACGGGAGAAAGGCCAGAGATGTGCAACTGAATTCTATATTATGCTAGCTTAAGGAACTGTACAAATAATCTATTACATTTATAGTGCAACAACCTAGCTAATATAGGAAATTATATTTACAACTTAAATACAATATATTGAGCATGATTCTAGTGCTCAATATGGCAATGTGGTAGGTAGGATTCTATATACATCAACACTCCCCCTAAAGTTAGAGATTTGTATAAATCAAATACTCCGAGCTTGGAGAGAAGGTGCCAATGTTGCTTATTGCAAAGTGCCTTTGTCAATAAGTTTGCAGGTTGCTCTTAAGTGGGAACGTGTCGAGTTGTAATAATGCCCTGTTGAAGCTTTTCTCTCACGTAGTGACATTCCACTTCAACGTGTTTCATACATTCATGGAAGATGGGATTTGTTGCAATCTTTTTTGCTGCCTTATTATCACAATGTAGTAAAGCAGGACGTTTCATGTGAAAACCAAAATCCTTGAGTAAACCAATGATCCAAACTATCTCACAAGTAGTGATCTACATGGCACGATATTCAGCTTCGGCAGATGAAAGGGATACAGTGGGTTGTTTCTTCGAGCGCCATGAGATCAGTGAGTTTCCCAACATGATACAAAATCCTGTGGTTGATCTTCTTATCATAGGGCATGTGCTATAGTCTGAGTCACAGTAGCCTTTTAGCTCAAACGATGAGGATGAGGGGAACATGAGACCAAGTCCTAGATAACTTTTGAGATATCTAATCACTTTAAGAGTAGCGTCCATGTGAGACTGCTTCAGATCGTGCATAAACTGACGAAGAAGTTGAACTGAGAAAGTGATGTTAGGCCTAGTGAGGGTCAACTAGATCAGTCGGCCAACTAGTCGTTTGTAAACAGATGGATCTGTAAAAGGTGGATCATCGGGTTTTTCGTTGGAGCTTTCATCATATTCAATGCTTGTGAATTTTTTGTTCTGTTCCACTGAGATAAGAGATAGTTTAGATCCCACTAGACCAGCTTCAGAGATCAGTTCCAATGTATACTTACGTTGACTCAGAGAAATCCCTTTTGGAGAACGGGCTATTTCGAGGCCCAAGAAAAACTTTAACAATCCAAGATCCTTCATGAAGAAGGTAGCATGCAAGTACTATTTAAGTTCCTCAATGGCATCGGGATTGTTTCCTGTGATCAAAATATCATCAACATAAATAAGTAGAGCTACAAAAGTAGTACCTCATCGTTTGGTGAACAATGAGTAATCATGATAAGATTGAGTGAAGCCATGATTAAGTAATGCTCCGATGAATTTTTCATTCCACTGGCGGGAGGCTTACTTTAACCCATAAAGGGATTTGCGCAATCGACACACTCGAGACTCCCCCTGATTGTGAAATCTGGGGGGAAGCTCCATGTAAACTTCCTCTGAGAGATCACCATGAAGGAAAGCATTTTGGACATCCATCTGATAGAGAGGCCAGTGGTGAATAGCAGCGATGGTAATGATGAGGTGAATAGTGACATGTTTGGCAGTGGGGGAAAAGGTATCTTGATAGTCGATGCCCTTTCGCTGATTAAAACCCTTGGCAACCAAGCAAGCTTTGTAGCGGTCAAGGGAACCATTGACGCAGTACTTCACTTTGTAGATCCATTTACATCCAATAGGACGACCACCAAGGGGCAAGGAAACGACATCCCATGTGTGGTTTGCCTCAAGAGCAGAAAGTTCAGCATCCATGGCATTTACCCAATTAGGATTGGTAGCAGCTTCATGATAAGAGGTAGGTTCGGGAATGGCAGAAATGCAGGCTATGAAGTGTTTGTAAGGTTGGTGACAGTTATGGAGAGACATATAGTTGGAGATAGGATAAAGAGAGGTACAAGAGGATTGGGGAATAGTAGGGCATAGGTAGTCCATGGTCCAAATTGGGGGACAAGTAGGGCGACTGGAACGTCAAAAGGGAGGATCAGCAGGTGGAGGGTCTGGGGTAGAGGGTGGAGGGTGAGGAGGAAGGAGCAGGGCCCGCAGGTAGAAGATCTAGGGTGGGTAAAGGATCAGGGATAGGAGGAGGAGGAAGAGCAATAGGGACTGGGGAAGGGGAAGGAGGGTCAAGAGGAAGGTCCTAAAGAAGATCCACCGGTAACGAGGATGAGGTGTAAGTATCAGGATCCAAAGCAGTTGGAGAAGACGAGGCCGACGGGCTGTCATGGGAAGAGCTGAAAGGGAAAACAGTTTCCTGAAAAACAACGTCCCAACTAACAAAAAATTTGTGAGAAAAAGGGTCATAGAGGCGATAGCCTTTTTAGGAAGAGGGATATCCTATAAAAATGCAAGGAAGCGCTCGAGGACTAAACTTGTCACGAGGGCTAACAGTGGTGGCATAACATCGACAACCAAAGACACGAAGATGGTCGAGGATGGGAGGTTTGCCAAATAATTTTTCAAAAGGACTAACACCATGGAGAGAAGAGGAAGGGAAATGGTTAATGAGGTAAATGGCAGTAAAAAGATATTCCCCCCAAAATTGAGAAGGAATGTGGGCTTGAAATATGATGGCGCAAGCTAAGTCAAAAAGATGACGATGCTTATGTTCAACGACACCATTTTGTTAAGGGTGTAGACACAAGAAGACTCATGAAAGATGCCATGCTGAGAGAGAAAGGAACGACACTCGGAAGAAAAAAATTCGATGTCATTGTCAAAACGGATCTGACGAACAGGGTGACTGAATTAGGTGGGGGCCATGGAGACAAAATACTGAATTTTAGAAAAAACTTGACTCTTAAATTGAAGGAGGAAAGTCCAAGTGGTACGGGAGAAGTCGTCAACAATGGTGAGAAAATAGCGAGCACCATCATTGGTGGGGGCCCTGGTGGGGACCCTAAATGTCCATATGGACAAGCTCAAAAATGTTTGTGGTGGTAGTTTGATGTGTGGGAAATGGTTGGTGAGTTTGTTTAGCCAAAGAACATATCGGGCAAGAGAAAGAAGAAAGGCAAGAAATGAAATAGTTGGGCAAAGAATAATTACGTAGTGACGAATGACCAAGACGGCAGTGTAAAAGTTCATAAGAAATGCTATTGTTAATAAAAACTGAATTACAAGCGGGAAGCGGTTTGGGAGTACAAAAAGTACTTTTTAGGGAAAATAAATATTCAGAAAAAATTGCACAAAAATTAGAGGAAATTCATAACAAAGGAAGTAAAGCCCATGATTAGCCTTGCCGAGCCCAGTTAGATCCTCAGTCGTACGATCTTGAAAAACATAAAAATCATCGAAAAACAAGGCCACACAATTATTGTCACAGGTTGGTTTCTAAATGGATAATAAATTGTGTTTGAATTGTGGAGTGAATAAAATATTATTTAAGTGAAGGTTAGGGTAGGGGCAGACAATGACCGATGTGAGTGATGGGGCAAGTCGATCGATCAAGTAATGTGATGTGTAATGGGGTAATGCATGGATGATAGGAACTTAAAAGTGTTAAATTGCAAGTGATGTGATCACTTGCCCCCGAGTCGATAATCCATAAATTGGAAATAGATGAAACAAAGGAAGAAATTGTACTTGAAAAAGGGTGAGATGGACTCACTTGGTTAAGGAGGGTCAAAAGCCGTTGTTGTTGATCAGTAAAGAGGTTGAGGCCCATGGAATTGCCATAAAGAGTGTTTGGGTTGGAAGGAGCTGGGCCCATAATGCTGGGGGGGGGGGAATAATGGGTTCCATGGAAAGGGTAATGGATAATTGAGGTCCAAGCCTAAGGGGAGAGGGTCCAAAATAAGTAGGGGCAAGCCCCCCGTCAAGGGCAGCATTATGGACCAAAGGGCTGCGGGTCATGGGCTGGTGACGAGGTCCATCTTTGGGCTTAGCCCGCAAGTCCGTGGGATAGCCCACAAGCTGGTAGCAGACGTCGTGGGTGTGCTCGGGCTTGTGGCAATAGCTACACACAGCTCGCTGGGCCTCGGATACAGGCAAGTGGGATGGGCCCCGCGGGCCAGAGGGAGTGTCTGGCCCACGCGCAGGTGGAGAGGGGTCTTAAGACCAAGGGCCAGAAGGCTCGTGCGAGCAGTCGCGAGAGGAGGGAGCGAGAGGGGTCTCGCGTCACACCTGGAAGGTGCTGTTCTCACCGGAGGGGTTACGGCCATCATGCTGGAGGTGCTGGTGGATGTCCTATTTAGCCAGGGCATAAGTTTTCTCCACGGATGGGAGATCATCCTGGGAGAGGACATTGCTACGGGGGGTGTTGAATTCCTCCGACAGCACGAGGAGGAACTTCATCGTGAAGTCCTCCTGGTCCTTTGTCTGAAGGCAGCGATTGACGTCACAAGTGCAGTTGCTGCTGTCGCAACGAGTCAGGGGGTCATAGGCATCGAGCTCGCAGCAGAGGTCTTTAAGGCAGACACAGAAGCTGGTGAAATCATCGCCAAATGCGCCGTCAAGGAGGCGCAAATCACCAATGGCTTGTTAGAGGGAGAACTTCTGGGTGCCAGAAATCTTCGAGAAGCTATCGTGGAGGGAAGCCCAGATTTCGTCGACCATGGTGGGACAAGAGACCATGCTCTCAAGATGGGGCTCGACGGAGTGGAAAAGCCACGTCTTTAGGGTGGCTTGACACTAGTCCCATTTGGCACCCGCATCCGCATCATCGACGGGGTGAGGAAGAAGGCCGTTGAGGAAGAGAAGCTCGTTGCAGGGGAGGAAGACGATGCGGATCTGCGAGCTCTAGATCCCTCAATTTGCTTCACCAGTTAGCTTCTTGGAGACAATGCTAACGGGTTACAAATTGGTGGGAGAGAGGAGGTAAGGGTCGTAATTGACTACGGGGATGGTCGGGGAAGTAGGAGAAGAGGTCAATGAAGAGTTTGAAACGGCCATTGAAGGCGACAGCGGCGGTGGTTAGGGTTCCGATTAGGGAAAGAAAGGCGGCTAGGGTTCCGAAGGAGGTAGGGGTATCAGGGTAAGTTTGGGAAAAAAAGATAGGTAAAAGCGTAAAGTGGGAAAAGTGGTGTTCGGTGAAATTCTACATGCAAGTGTACATGTCGAACAAGTAATATAATGATGAGTACAGATATCGTCCCACGAAGACTAGTGTTTACTAAACTAATTAATACTAATGGTGAACAACTCCTAGAATTTATCTAACCAACCGAAATGGTAAATTATGAATTTAATAACTAAATTTAATCTAAACTTGATAAATGAAAGATGTTAGAGCATCCAATTTCACCTAATTACTAGGTACAAATGTCAATCATCCATGTTAGCAAGATTAATTCTACTTATGTGATGGCAGAATTTTCTAATTTATTTACTATCCTATGTCTAGGTATAGTAAACCTATTTAGTTCATTAATTCACTATATCTCTATATGTGAATTGAAACAAACCAAATGCATTAGGTTCTGTGAATATTCCTGGTTTACAATAAATCTTTTGATCATCTTATTACCAAAAACCACACAAATAATATGGTATATGTCTATCCATATTAATCTATGGCTGCATATTACAAGAAGCAACTGTATGATATTTCTTGTCGGTCTTTAACATGCAAATCAAGTCATCTAAGTGGTAACTAGTCACCTAAAAGCATTAAACTCCGTAACATGTAACTTCACATTCATAAAATATCTCACAAAACATAAATAATCATAACATTCATACATTATAATTAAGTTCTATCGTAGCTCTAACATATTAAACTAAAACAACATATTTAAATAACCTAAATCAGTGCAAAAACGTAAACAAAGCATTTTGGAATTTAAAAACATTAAAGCTGTTACCAAATGTCTTTAAATCACAAAATAAATTGCACAAATCTGTACATCACAGGGTGAAGAAGAAACTGTCTGAAGAATGGAAGAAAAACAAGCTAAAACACGCCGCCACGCTCTTCCGCACGCGCCTCTACGCGCCGCCGTCCGGCCGCCACGTGCCGCCGCCGTCCGCCGCCAGTCTTCATAGAAACCTCCAGAAACATAGATTGGGATGCCTAGGTTGCAGATCTGTAAAAATATCATGCAAATCTACCACAGAAATGCATAGATCTAGCGTAATGGACAAAGTCAGCGTTCGCACTTCTTCGTCGGAAACCGCGGTGAATCTGGTACAGAAACGACGAAAATCTCTCTAGGAATTCAAATCTGCTTTCAAATCACCGGAAATCTCTCAAATCTGGCCGAAAAAAGGAAAAGAATGGCCAAGAATAGGTACCTTCACCGTGAAAAGAACCTCACGGTCGACTTTCGCCAAACCGCCGACGTCTACAGAGTCTCACACTATCGCGTGTGGCCTCTGCTTTTCTGGCGAGGTCCTAGCCGCTGAAATCTCTCCTCTATTCTCCTCTGTTCTCTGTTCTCTGTTCTCTATTCTCTATTCTCTGTTCTCTGTTTTTCATCCTCAAACCTGATTATCCACCGCCTTTTGTTAATCGGCTTCCAAAACCTAATAGGTTACGATTTTCCTTTCTTCTTTTAACTTTCCTTTTTGTCGTTTTCTTTCTTTTTCCATAATTTGATTTTGCATGATTTATTGCTTCTTTTTCTTCTACTTTGGGTTTACTGCATAAAATAGCAAAAAACATACATAAATATAATTAAATACAAATATAATTTAATAAAAACTATATTAAACATTACCTAAAATAATCAAAATAACTTTATATAAAATAGAGTTATCAAGTGGCGGCGGTGGTGGTTAGGGTTTCGATTAGGGAAAAAAAGGCGGCTAGGGTTCCAAAGGGGGTAAAGGGTCAGGGTAATTTTTGGGAAAAAAGAGGGGTAATTGTGGGAAAAAGGAAGGGTAAAGGCGTAAAGTTGTATAAGAAATAAAGAATAGAGGAGAAAAAAAAGTTGCAATATACTCGATGGCCGAAAGGAAAAAAAATGGTGGGTGGAAGCAAGTCTCAAAAGAACGGAGGCTAGGATACCATGTAAGAAAAGGTGAAAATGGGAGAAAGACCAGAGATGTGCAACTGAATTCTATATTATGCTAGCTTAAGGAACTGTACAAATAACCTATTACATTTATAGTGCAACAACCTAGCTAATATAGGAAATTATATTTACAACTTAAATACAATATATTAAGCATGATTCTAGTGCTCAATGTGGCAATGTGGTAGGTAGGATTCTGTATACATCAACAATTGATTAATGCCCTACTTTAGCTTCAACACCTTTATTGCAAAAGCTTCTTACTCTCTTTTCTCTAGGGAACAAAAAAGAAATGTAGAACTAATAAGGTAGAAGAAGGTAACATACTTATTATAATTTCTAGATTTGCTTATTTAATAGACTTGTTGGATCATAATATTTCCTTTAACTTCTTCCATATTTGCCACAATATTATTCATCAAATTGTTTGTCAAACTAATTTATTCATTTAAATTCATTATACTATCTTTCAATGTTTGAAAATCATAATCTTGACAAACATATGATCTTGTTTCATAAAGAAAATTGAAGCAATCATGATATTTCCTAATTGTTAAAGTTTGCTCTCCATGCAGATGTGTACCATTGATGTGGATGTTAAACTTTACTTGTTTGTTTCGAGTAAAGGATAAATTGTAATTGTTAAGGTAGTATCTATAGATTTGTGGACTAGAGTTCCCTCTATGTTATTAGTTTGATCTTACTTTTTAATTACTTTAATTAAAGAGTTTCCTTCTTCAGTTGTTTGTATAGTAAGAACTCTTTTGGTTTGAACTGGCATATTTGTTACTCAAAATAGTTTATACATTTTGGTGACATTGGTTGATCTTTTTGAAAATTATTGTATTGCATGTGTTACTACTAAAAGGTTTCCATTAATTAGGCTAGAGGTGAGATACATCATTACATAGACCTAAATTGGAGGCGCCATATGAAGTACATATGAAGTAAATTGGAGAAGAACCATATGAAGTACATGTTAAGTATTGTTGGCTTCCTAAAAGGTGTAAAGTATGCAACTACTTTGGTCACAAAGAATGTAATAAAATGAAAAAAGAAGTTTGGGTCCCAAAAAACAAAAATCTCAAATTGATAATACCCAAGATAGTCAACCCTTGATTCTGGCAAAGGAACCCCTTACTCATGCCATTCAAAATCCTTCTCAAACAAAGGGATCAATTCCAAACCAAGTTGAGACTAAAGTTGATCTTGTTCCAACTAAAGATGTAGTTGCAAAAACTAAATTTACCCAAAGTACCAAAAAAAATCGAGCTTTTAGGGAAAAAAAGGATAAAGTGAAAAGTATCATCCTTGAAAATAAATTTACAGTATTAGAGGAAGACACTTTAACTGATCCTATTGTAAAAATTGGGATAACGGAGGAAGAGAATAAACCTCCTAATAAATGAAAGTACTATCATGGAATGTTAGGGGTTTAAATAAAAGCCCTAGATTAAAGGAGATAGTAGATTTTGTAATGTACCATACCCTTCAAATTATTATCTTGATTGACCATAGAATCAAAGAAGAAGTTGCTGATATAATTGTGAAGAAGGGATTTGCAGAATGGAATTATGTTCATAATTACAAATTTAGTAGTCGTAGTAGAAGTTGGATACTTTGGAAAGCCTCCGAATTTCAACTTACAGTAAAAGAATCATCATCTCAAGCCATCCATTGCTTAATTGAAAGGTCAGGTATGCACCCATACTTCTTATCTACCATCTATGCAAGTAATCTAGAAATTGAGCGTAAAGATTTATGGGCTGATCTCACTAGCTTTTATAATCTTAATGTTAATGATGTTCCTTGGTTAATTATGGGTGATTTCAATGAAATACGAAATTCAAATACAAGTGAACACATTGGGCCTAATGTTAGATGGACATAAGGAATGACGGACTTGAATGAAATAATTGAGAATATGGCATTGATTGAACCCCCTTATTTAGGCCCTTTATTTACATGGACAAACAAAGGTTCAGGTACTGGTCTTAGGGCTAGTAAAATTGATAGAGCCCTTACCAATGGGGAATGGATTCATAAATTTGGAAACTTTGCTATTGAATTTTTGCTACCTAGTGTATCAAATCATTCTCCTTGTCTAGTCAAATTTGGCAATATGACACACAAGAAGATTTCCTCATTCAGATTCTTTAATTTCTAGATTAACTGTCCAGATTTCATGGATACAGTTGATTCAATATGGCAACAAGAAATAATATGCTAAAAAATGTTTCAAGTGGTGCAGAAGCTCAAAGCTTTGAAAACTCCTCTCAAGAAGCTAAATGCAGCTCAATTTGGGAATTTGCATTAAAAGATAAAGAATGCTAGAGAAAATTTACAGCAATTACAACACATATTAGAGCTAAATCCTCATTGTCCTAATACCTGTGCTGAGAAAAAGACAAAACTTGAGATATTACTTGCAATAAGTAAACATGAGGAAATTCTTCTCAAGCAAAAATCAAGAAACTTATGGCTAAAAGAAGGGGATAATAATAGCAAAATTTTCTTTGCGTCATTGATGAAAAGGAAAGCACAAAATAGAATCTGTAAACTAATACTAAAAGATGGATCAACTATCATAAAAGAAGATGATTTGAGAAATGCTATTGTATCATATTATAAGTCAATCCTCGGTAATGCCAAAAGTAGCTTCACCAACTTTGAAAGGTACACATCTGTGTTTCACAATGATGATGTGAGTTTACTTCTTAATTCAATAAGCTTTGAACGTTTAGATGTTATTAAAGCTCTTTGGGGAATTCATGATTTTAAAGCACCTAGACTAGATGGGTATAATAGTTTATTCTATAAGAAAGCTTGACCTATCATAGGAAGAGACATAGAAGATGTTGTATTAGAGTTTTTCTCATCTAGAAAGTTGTTGAAGGCTATAAACTCTACATTATTATCTCTAGTCCCTAAGATTCTCAATCCTTGTGGTAATAAAGATTATAGACCAATAGCATGTTACAATGTTCCCTATAAAATTATATCCAAGATATTGGTTAGGAAGTTGAATGTTATTATCCCAGCAATGGTAAGCCAAAACCAAACTACTTTATTAAAGGTCGTCAAATTTCTAAGAATATTATGTTATGCTAGGAATTACTTCACAATTATCATAAGAAGGATAAAGGTAAGCGTGTTGCATAAAAACTGATCTAATGAAAGCATATGATATGGTAAAGTGGGAAGCCATATTAGGAGTTTTGAAAGCTATTAACACCCCTTAATATTTAGTTAATCTTATGGGTGAATGCATTACTACAACAAGGTTCTTAGTAAATTTCAATGGAGAGCATGCTGGCTACTTTGAAGGAACCAATGGATTGAGACAAGGAGACCCATTATCCCCATATCTATTTGTCTTGGTTATGGAAATACTTAACAAAATTATTATTGTAAAAACATCCTCATCAACTTTTAAGTTCCATTGACGATGCAAAACTGAGAAAATCACCCATTTCTGTTTTGCTAATGATTTGTTCCTTTTTTCCCATGGAGATATAAGTTCAGTGCTCTATCTTATTGAAGCTTTAGAAGATTTTGGTGAACTTACAGGCCTTCATTACAATCCAAGCAAATGTCAAATATTTTTCTCAAGATTATCAAAATAAGAGCAGCTTCTTATCTTAGATCATTCACCTTTCCCCATAGGTACACTTCCTATTTGACATCTTGGAATTCCTTTGATTACAAAAAGACTTACTCATACGGATTGCAAAGGTTTGATAGATAAAATATTTGGAAGAATAGAAGGTTGAGGCATAAAACATCTTAGCTTTGCTGGAAGATTACAGTTGGCAAAATTAGTATTAATTTTCACATGTACATTTTGATGCAAGTTTTCTTACTACTTAAGCAAACAATCTATGAGATAAAGAAAAAGATTAGGAACCTCTTATGGGCAGGAAGTACAGATACACAACGTTCCCACAAAGTAGCTTGAAAATTGTTTACTCACCAAAGAAGGAAGGGGGATTAGGATTACCAAATCTAAAGCTTTGGAATAAAGTCCTTTTAAGATGTATACTTTGGACTCTCATAAATCTTTTAGATGTTTCATTATAGAGTAAGTGGATACACTGTATAAAATGTAAAAGAATTTCAGTTATGCAACTTGATATCAAAGGTTCTATGTTATGGAGTTGGAGAGGCCTACTCAAATTAAGACCCATGCTTACCTCAATACTCTCTAGTCCTGCCTATTGTTGCAAAGATATTTATCAGGACCTTCAACCAGTAAATGGGAAAGTGGATTGGTATAATCTAATTTAGATTGATGGCATTTGCAAGCATAACTTCATTGGATGGCTAGTCTGTCAAAACTGACTTTCTACAACAAAGAGAATGGTACACTGGCTCTCTACAATTAATATATACTGTGACTTTTGTCAGTCTCAAGTAGAAAACAGGAGTCATCTTTTCTTTGAATGTCCAAACATAACATTGATTTGGAAGAGTATCCTTGCTCAAAATAGAATTCTACGCCACATTGAAGGATGGAATAAAGAATTACAATGGATGATCAAAGCAACTAAAGGTAAAGATTTGGTTGCTAAACTTCTTAAAATATCATTTTTAACGTGTATTTATTGCCTATGGGCAGAATGAAATAAAAGAAGATTTCAGAGTAAACTAGTTGATATTCCAATATTGTTGGCTAGAATAAGAAAAATTGTACGAGGGAGAGCTTTTTTGCTTTAAAATATTAAACCCTCACAAGGAAATGTTTTTCTGAGTGAGATTTGGAGACTTCTAACCTCTATTTTCTCTTACTCTTAGTTTTTTGGGAATTTGTTATAATATTGGGGTATGCTCCTATGCTTTTGTACATTACATTTTATTAATGCAACTTACCTTAAAACCAAAAAAAAAAAATTGGAGGCGCCATTTTCACATTGGCTAACATAGATAAAATAGCTTTTCCAAGTATGTTTTCTAATGTAGATAAAATGACACTACAAATGTAGCCAACTCAATAAAATGATTAGACACAATACGAAAACTTTTATCTTTCAATTAGAAGATGCCTTTCCGGTTATTTGTGATTTTGGAAGCATAAACAATAAAATTATTTCTAAATTTCTTCTTGTCTAGAAACTTGGCGGTGATTACTACAATAAATAAAACTGTAATCTTTTTGTTTTATAGGAAATCAAAAAAGTTACAAATGTAAATGCATAATAGGCAAGTATAAAGATGGAAACTTGGGAAACGAAGAGCCGGTAGGAGTTGTATAGAAAGTTCCACGAAGAGAGGCTTTCCCTCTATTCAGATGGGTTTCTTATCTTTATCGGGTCCCTGCAAGTTCCTAGCCTTAAATAATTAATTGGCTTTAGAAATCTACCAACCAATCCACTCACACTGTTAACAATGGTTGCTGAAAGCAGACGTAGTTTTACAGTGTGTTTGCTACTAAACAAAGAACCAAGATGGTAAGCTGTGTGTTTGCTAGTTTCTCATAAAATCTGAGGGCCTCATGGAGTCCACTTGTTCGGTGAAATCTAAATGCAAGTGAACATGTCGAACAAGTAATATAATGATAAGAAAGATATCATCCCACAGAGATTGGTGATTACTAGACCAACTAATTACTAACGGTGAATAACTCCTAGAATTTATCTAGCAAACCAAATTGATAGATGATAGATTAACTAACTAAGTCTAAGAAAACTTAATAAAAGAAATATGTTAGAGCATATGATTTCACCATAATTACTAGGTATTAATATTGATTATTTATGCTTGCAAGAGAGATAATATCTATGTGATGGCGGAATTTCCTAATTTATTTACTATCCTATGTCTAGGTATAGCAAACCTACTTAGTTCATTAATTCACTATATCTCTATATGTGAATTGAAACAAACCAAATGCATTAGGATCTATGAATATTTCCAGTTTACACCAAAAGCCACACAAACAATATGGTATATGTCTATCCATATTTAATTTATGGTTACATATTATAAGAAGCAACTGCATGCTATTTCCTGTCGGTCTTTAACATGCAAATCAAGTCATCTAAGTGGTAGCTAATCACCTAAAAGCATTAAACTCTGTAATATGTAGCTTCACATAAATAAAATATCTTGCAAAACATAATAATCATAAGATTCATACCATCATAATTAGGTTACATCGTAGCTCTAACAAAAATAAACTAAAACATAAAGAAATAATGAGGAAGAATGGTAATAAGAAATAAAGAAGGCATCTTGAATCCAAGAACAAGAAGTCTGTCACCCTTTTTGTCTTCTCTTCAAGAAAACCTTGAATTCTTGGCTTCTTTCTTGAGTTGTGCTCAATTTCCTCTTCCTCTCTTAAATAGGGTTTAGGTTTAGACCTATCTCCTATCCTAGTAGAATTGGGTTTTAGAGACCTAAAACAATTGAGTTTTAGAGACCTAAAGCAATTAGGTTTTAGAGACCTAAAACAATCCACTTCATTGCCACCAACCTTCTATTCCCTTTCCTTCCTTTCTCCAACAGCTCATTCCCTCTCAACAACTTCACCAAACGCGGCTTCTTCTCATTCCTATTAGATTTCAAAGGGTTGGGTTGTTCCCACTAATATATCAACAATTTAAAAATCATTATCGGCCTCATGGAAATGCAAGTCAACATTGGATATGTTTTTTCTATCCTTTTTCTAGAAGAATGGTTAATATAATATTCCACGCTTTAAACTTGACCCTAGAGATAGCAACTTAGAAGCTTCTATTGTAATGTTGGGATATATCCTTAACTTTTGTATTTTCTTATTACATAAACTCACAGATTCATCAAAAAATAAAAAAAATAAAAAATAATAATAATTTGTAGGATAAGTTTAACTCATTCTTAGTTTCTAGATCTCTAAAATGATTCTTAATTTCCCCTTTTAAATGGTATTTGAATGCTGAAAGAGAGCTCTGGTTGGACCATCACCATCTTGCTCAAGCTACCAGTATGGAGGTTCAAAAGATTTTGGTTCGCAGATTGAAGCTGCAGCTTCGACAATTACGATTGATTTGCAAACCTAGAATGTTCACAAAGAAAGTAGCCAAAGTAATAGTAGGCCTCCCAAATGGCAAAGTGGAAGAAAAAAAAGAAATGTTCGATCATCTTCCACATGAAGTGATGATCGAGATCCTCGTAAGACTCCTTATAAAGTCATTGATGAGGTGTAGGTGTGTATCCAAAAAATTGTATTCTCTAATCTCCTACATTTCTTTCATCAACACTCACACCAACCGAGCTCTTGCTCCAATCGATGATAATGACAATAACAACGTTGTTCTCTTTCGATACAAAGAAACTGTCTACTATAGTATTGAAATAAAGATATGTTCCCAGCTCTTCAGTCTGTGCTTTGATGAAGCATCATTTGGTAATAATGAAAACTTCATCAAGTTGGACAGCCCTTTCAAAGCTTGTCTTCCTTCCACTCCTCCTAGCATAGTTGGTTCTTACAATGGCCTTACCTGCATGTTTCATGCACTTGCCTACTCTAAAGAATATCTCTTATGGAACCCTTCCATTCGTCGAGTTCTGACCCTTCCAAAGCCTAACTTTAGGTTCTTGACACACGAAATCCACCAGGAATCCCATGGTTTTGGCTATGAACACTTGACCAACGATTTTAAGCTGGTCAAGCTTGTGTATCTTGAAAGGCAACACAACAAGTTTCCACCATTGGTTGAGCTCTATTCGATTAACTCTAGCTTTTGGAGAGAGATTGTAGCCTCTATTTCATCATATCTAATCGAAGAGTGTTGCTTATCTGTTTTTGTGAATGGAACATGCCACTGGATCGCGCAAATGTCTTCCGACGAGGGCACTTTTCGGAATGTGATATTGGCATTTGACATGGCTGATGAAGTTTTTCATGAGATTGCATTGCCCAACTGCATTTGAATATGACCATGGCCATGCTACATGGATTACTTCTTCTTGTCCCTTATAATGAACGAGGGGAAGAATAGTCTTCCTCCATATGGGTCATGAAACAGTACGGTGTCGGAGAATCTTAGACTCAGCTATTCGACATTCACATGAATCTAGGATTACGGAGGGTGATGGGTTTCAGGACACATAGTGAAGTTCTAGTAACAAACATACATGGGAAGCTTTTTTCTTATGAACCAAATACCCAGCAGATAACTCCCTTGGGATTTCATGGAAATCGAATACTGGAGGATGTTGATATTTGAATTTCTTACCTAATACCTTACCATAATTGTCCCAAATTATGTGTTTGTGTTAGGTAGAATATTATGTAATTATTGTAATTATTATGTTTTCCTTGTATAGATTATGTTTACAACATATAAATGTATGCTTGTTATTGTAAAAATTTAGATTAATACAAACCAAATATTTGCTCACCTATTGGCCTTTCTCCCATCATCTTAAAATTTTACATGGTAATTGAGCCTTGTTTCTTTTCCTGAGACCTTTTTTCACTTCCGCACAGCCATCAGTGACAGGTGATTCTCAATACCCCTACCTTTCCCCATAATTTTCCCTTTCTTCTGACTCCTTTTCCTTTCCCGTGAACCTTCATTTATTCCCACTACCCTCCTTTTCCTGTAAGTCTCTTTGGCTTTTTTGTCTGTTTCTCAGTTTTTTCATCTATTTGGCTTTTCATCCATTTCTCGGCTTTTTCATCTATTTGGCTTTTCATCCGTTTCTTCACTTTATCCTTCCCTTTTTCAATATTACAGTTCTGCCATTCGTAATTCCTGAAACCCTAGTCCCTCAAATCTCCCACTTTTCAGCACCTAATTCTCTAATTTTTCAGTTTTCTCATATCCCCAATTTCAAAAAACCATAAACCTCCTTTTTCACAATTTTGCCTTCATTCCTGACCTCATAAATTCCCCAATTTCTCATAACCTTAGCCTTAATTTCTTTAGTGGTTGCCGCTGGAGCTCCTTCTTCCACTTTTCGTGACCTTTATCACCTTTCTGCTGCTAATCTCCAACCCAACAGCATTGTTCCCAAATGATTAGTTGGCGAATTGAACTGGAGCATTTAGAGTGACAAGATTCACACCGTCTGCCTCACCCGCAACAAGCTCAACTTTCTCACCAATGAGCTTACTTGTCCAGATGGTAATGGCGAAGATGCACAACGATGGGCCCAAGCCTATGCTGCTATCAAAACTTGGCTAGTACACTCCATTGACTCTGATTTGGAGAGCATGGTTTCTTGACTTTCGACCGTGACAAATATTTGGCGAGTTCTGCAAGAGAGCTTAAACAAAGTCTCCACTACTCAGAAATTTGGCTTGAAACATGCCATCAATGCACTTCAGCTTACTCCCGGCTCCATCAATGCTGATCTCATGGCCTTTTATGTCTGCCTGACAGACCTTTGGGGTGCACTTGAGACACAACAGGCTCCCATCCAATGTTCTTGCAGCAAATGCGATTGCGAAGTTAACTCGCATCTCCAAGCTCATAACCAAGAAGACCGCACACTGAAGCTTCTCCTTTCCCTTTTGCCAAAGTTCCAAAACCTTGTTTCTTCCATCCTCAGTCGTGAAGAGCTTCCTTCTTTGGAGAAGATCTACTCTCTAGCCAAGCAGGACGTTGACCAGTGTTCCCAACGCGATGGCCGACACAGTGCCGGCGATACCAGTGCCTTCGCAGCACAATCACACGGGACTACATGTCACCTTTCTACTAGGTCGGGCAATGGGGCTTTGCAGCTAGGCCCAGAGGGTTGGCCCACTGACTCACGGCCCACTCCTTTAGGCCTTCATCACCTATCTGGGCCACAAAAGACCAAGGACCCCTACTCCTTAGCCCATCAATACCCTTTTTGTAATCATTACAAGAAAACTAGGCACGTCTAAGAGGCTTGTTTTCTACTTGTGGGCTATCCTCCAGGTTGGAAGGCCAAACCCAAGGGTAGTAATCTTCGTCGTTCTACTAATGGGCGTACCCAAGCCCACCATACTTCTCTTGATGGACATGAGCCCCACCACTTCAGTCATGGGCCTCCACCGCCCCTTTTTACTAAGCCTTCTTATTTTGGTAACCCCTTACCTTTTCCTTATCCTAATGCAGGCATCTTGGGCCATCCACCTCCAAGCCTTGGCAGCATCTATGGCAGCTCTACTGGGCTTAATCTGACTGTGGACTAACAACAGAAATTGGTGACACTTATCAATAAGATGGGCACCTCTGATCCTAGTGCCAATTTCTCCGATAATTATTCTCTTTCTCATCTTTTTTCATCTTTATGGATTATTGATTCTAGGGCAATTTGCATATGTTAAATTCTTTTTACCCATGTGTCAAACCCATCCACATCACTCTCCCTAACAAATCCCTTAGTTCGGTCACTCACATTGGTCACTATAAGCCTTATCCCTCCCTTAATCTCACTCATGTTTTATATGCCCCTCACTTTTGTCATAATTTATTATCTATTCAAAAACTAACTCGCGACAATTATTGTGTTGCCCTTTTCTTCGATAAATTTTGTCTATTTCAAAACCGTACGACTGGAGATCTAATCGGGCTTGGCAAGGCTGATCAGGGCTTATATTCCCTTTGTTTCTCCATTCCAATGCAATTTACTTTAGTTTTTTCAAATTATTTAGCTTCCTTACAAACTACTTTTTGTACTCCACAAACAATTTATAATTTTGTTTTTACTAATAATATTCAGTACAATCTTTTGCATCAATGCTTAGGTTATTCATCACTTAAAACTTTTCATTCTCACGGATGATCTTTTTCTTATCCCTCTGATTTTCAATGTTCTATTTGTCTTTTAGCCAAACAAACTCGTGCCCCGTTTCCCTCTCGTCAACACTGCACCACTTCCATTTTTGAACTCGTTCATATGGATGTTTGGGGTCCTCATCGGACGCCCACTCATGATGGTGCTTGTTACTTCCTCACCATTGTGGATGATTTTTCTCGTGCTACCTGAACCTTTCTTCTTATTTTTAAAGTCAAGTTTTTCTAAAATTCAATATTTTCTCTCCCTTGTCTCCACTCAATTCAATTCTGTTATTCACTGCATTCGTGCCGACAATGGAACTAAATTCTTTTCTTCTGAATGCCATTCATTTCTTTCCTCGTGTGGCATCCTCCATGAGACTTTTTGTGTTCACACTCCCCAACAAAATGGAGTTGTTGAACGAAAACATCGACACTTACTTGATGTCGCTCGTGCTCTCATGTTTCAAGCTCACATCCCTACTCATTTTTTGGGCAAATGCCTCCTCACGGCCACTTATCTCATTAACTGTCTTCCTTCCTCCTTTCTTCATGGCCTTAGCCCTTTTGGAAAACCCCCTGTTATTGATCATCTTCATGTTTTTGGGTGTTGTTGTTTCGCTTCCACCCTCGGTGCTCATGACAAATTCAGTCCTCGTGCCTTCCCTTGTATTTTCATAAGATATCCTTCCTCTCAGAAGGGTTACCGTTTTTACGACCCTGCCTCTAACAAATTTTTTGTTAGTCGGGATGTTTTTCAAGAAAATAATTTTCCTTTCTCTCATCCAATTGCCTTTCCTCCGATCACGCCTGTCGCCCCTTTAGTTCCTACTGTGCAGCTCGATGAACCTTATATTTCCTCGTCTCTACCAGTTGATCTCCTTAACCTCCCTGAGCCCCCTCTGCCCAACCCTACCACCATTTTGGATGATATCATATCCCCTTCCCCCCTTCCTGTTCCTACTTCTAATCCAAGCCCAGATTCTTCTCTTCCCACTACCCTTAATACCACCTTACGCTATTCAAGTTGACCTAGTCACCCACCCATTTGGACCTCTGACTACATATGTCCTACCCTTCCTTTGACTTCTAACACCTCTGCCTACCCCATCTCCAATTATGTCTCCCTTCAACATTGTCACTCACTTCATCAACATTTCATTGCCTCCATCTCTACCATCCATGAACCTTCCACTTATCATAAATCTGCCTCTGATCCCAATTGGATAGATGCTATGAACCATGAACTCATTGCTTTAGAGGCTAACCACACATGGGATATGGTTCCCTTGCCCCCTAATCGACATCCTATTGAGTGTAAATGGGTATACAAAGTGAAGTATCATGCCGATGGTTCCATTGAGCAGTATAAGGCCCGTTTGGTGGCCAAGGGCTTTAATCAACGTGAGGGCATCGATTACTAGGATACATTTTCACCCACTGCGAAGCATGTCACAGTTCGTCTCATCATCACTATTGTTGTCATTCATGATTGGCCCTTTTACCATATGGATGTTCAGAATGCTTTTCTCCATGGTGATCTTTCTGAAGAGGTATATATGGAGCTTCCCCCCGAATTTTACAATCAGGGGGAGCATCTAGTCTATCAATTGCAAAAATCCCTTTATGTGTTAAAGCAAGCATCCCGTAAATGGGATGCTAAGTTTACTAGAGCATTGATTGCACATGGTTTTGTCCAATCTTATCATAACTACTCCCTATTCACTAAGGCCAGAGGTAACTCTTTTATGGCATTACTCATTTATGTTGATGATATATTGATCACAAGCAATAGTCAGGCAACTATAACAGATCTCAAACGATATCTTCATGCTACCTTCTTCATGAAAGACTTGGGTCAATCAAAATTCTTCTTGGAAATCGAGATAGCCCGTTCTCCATAAGGCATCTCACTCAGCCAACGTAAGTACACATTGGAATTAATCTCTAAGGCTAGATTGGCAAGTTCAAGACCGTCTGTAATTTCAATGGAACAGAACAAGAAGTTCACAAGCATTGAATATGATGTTAGTTCAAAAGAGAAAACCAATGACCCGCTTCTTACAGAGCCATCCACCTATCAGAGACTGGTTGGAAGGTTGATCTATCTAACTCTCACTGGCCTGATATCACTTTTTCAATTCAACTTCTCCGTTAGTTCATGCATAATCCGAAACAGTCCCATATGGAGGCAACATTGAAGGTAATTAAATACCTTAAGAGTTACCCAGGTCTTGGCCTTATGTTCCCATCCTCATCCAAATTCAAGCTCAAAGCATATTGTGATTTAGACTATAGTACATGCCCTATGACAAGAAGGTCAACAACCGGATTTTGCATAATGCTTGGAGATTCCTTGAATTCGTGGCAGTCCAAAAAACAACCAATTGTATCCTTGTCATCAATAGAAGCAAAATATAGAGCCATGCAAGTAACGACATGCAAGATAGTATGAATTATAGGGTTACTCAAAGACTTTGGTTTTCAGATGCGACATCTAGCACTATTATATTGTGATAATGAGGTAACAGAGAAGATAGTAGCAAATCTAATCTTTCATGAGCATACAAAGCACATTGAGGTGGAATGTCACTATGTAAGAGAAAAACTTCAACAAGGAATAATCACAACTCGACACGTTTCTACCAAGGAACAACCAGCTGATCTTTTGACAAAGGTACTTTGCAGCAAACAACATTGGCATCTTCTCTCCAAGCTCGGAGTATTTGATCTCTTCAAATCTCCAGCTTGAGGGGGAGTGTTGATACTTGAATTTCTTACCTAATACCTTACCATAATTGTCCCTAATTATGTGTTTATGTTAGGTAGAATATTATGTAATTATTGTAATTATTATGTTTTCCTTGTATAGATTAGGTTTACAATATATAAATGTATGCTTGCTATTGTAAAGATTTAGATCAATACAAACCAAATATTTGCTCACCTGTTGGCCTCTCCCGTCATCTCAAAATCTTATAGGAAGACGATGCCTGCTACCCAAAAAAAGCATTTTATTAGGAGAAATACTCAAAGAGCCTTGTTTTGCTAAACGTGAAAAGTGAAGTTCTGGAAGGTCTGCCCAATACTTCTGTCTGCTAAACAAAAACAACATCCAGAAGAAGAAAAGGCATGATGCCCTGTATAAGTTTCTCTAGATTGTTTCAACTCTAGTTTGTAATGGGTTCAAGGTTTTATGGAAAAATGAAATTAAATATTTAGTAATGGTTTCATATACTGTGATGCTTACTAATGCCTATTTCTCGTATTGGCATTGCCGTTGTATAGCCGTTTGGTCTGTCATCGATGTGGAAACAGTGGAAAACTAGGACTTGGGTAGTAAGGTAGAGGAAGGCAACCCTTTGCAAGGAAGATTTGAACAACTTGGATGATGTCTTTATTCCTTGATATATTCACGAGTATTCTTCCTCAAACTGTATGTTTACACGAAATTTACTTGCTGATACAAGTACTATAGTGCCTTTCAGTCATTGGTATGAACAATTGGATCAATACAGTTTTTTACTGGTAAATGACCATGATTTAAGAAGAAATTAGAACTCTGCCTTGCATCTTATATTCACTTCACTTTGTGATTACCCTTTTTTACTACTCTTTTGATGTTCAGCTCTGCAACAAGAATCATTTGTGGTACTCAAATATAATATTATTTGTTGAGATGTTCAATCAACACCCGAGAACTTTTTTGCTACTAAAATGGCACATCCAAAATTTTTAATTTCATTTGCTTCTGCTCCATTTACACACTATTTTGAATTTAAAATAATCCCATCACGAAATAGTAGCTACCTGAATAAGAGACATGGTTTCTCCCATTTTGTTCTTAGTTTCTCAAATCCTTCTCCTTAACCCTCGGCTTCTATGAAACTCTCTTCTCCAACTGTCCCTTTTTGGTTCTATTACTATGATACCTTTTCCGAGCTATTTTCATTTAAATCCTTCTATACAAGGATTGTCTTAGCATAGAAGTTAGAGCCATGGAAAAAATTCACGATAATGAAGTTTCACTTTTGAATATCCATTTCAAATATTATAAAGAACAACGTGGTCTCCCTTGCTATCGCTTGTTATAGAAAGCCAAAGACATTAAAGAAAACAAGCAGAGCTTACAACAGACATTACTTTGGATACAAAGAATATAAGGATAAGTCCCCAAGCGCTATGATTACATATTGGTGAGGATGTACAGCGACCGCTTTATAAAGGAATGCAGCCCGCAATACAAAGTGCAGCTGAAGGAAAATTGTGTAGAATTGTCATGATGGAAGAAACAAGTTGTTCTCAGGGAGGATGAAGTCGCCTGGCCTTATAGAATGTGTCAAGCCTACCTTTATATGTCATTACCAGGTTCAAACATGGAATGATAAAGCTCCACTGCACATGATGTCTCGTTCAACAAGGAACGATGAAGGCTTTGAATCCTTGACAGCACACAGACAAGCCTCTTGCTTTGAATCCTTGACAGCACACAGACAAACCTCTTGCGGTATAACGCCCACGTCCAACTACAGGATCAAGCTGCCCACAATGTTAAAGTTATTGATCCTTGCTGCGGAAGATGGGTTGTGCCCAATCAACGCTCCAACGAAAATGCTTGGAAGTTGTTGTGAAGTGCAAGAAGGTGCATAACCCAATGTGAAAGCTAGTGTGAAGTGCATGACCCGTAAAAGGGGTTGTGCCCAATCAACACTCCAAAAGAAGATCAAGTTCAAAATAAGAATCCAGTATAGTCATAGGAAACTAAAAGAAAGTTTCAAGGAAGCTTCAAGAAAGAAAAATGAATAACCAAAAATACAAACCAAGTGTGAAGACAACGTGAAAGAAGGTTGTAGGAAACTAAGTAGTATTAGTCCAAAGGCCAAGCTATTTGATAGAGAATGACTTATCTCCTTTTGTAATAAATCTGCACTGAAATTTTGAATTTTGTTGTGATGGACTGCATAGACTTATTTGATTTCAAAAACCGTGGATTATTTGGAGGTTTCTGATTTACATTCTCATGAGCCTTTGTTGAGTTGTTTTATGTCTTGTGCAATCTACACTGTCTTTGGATTTATTTATATTATTGTTGGAAATTTTAGATAATTAATTTTTTACTAAATAAAATACTAGTTTGAATAATCAAAATCTAATCATTTTAAGAGTTCAAAGTCTAATCATATTTAAAATTCAAAATGTAGTAGTATTTGGAATTGAAAACCTAGTAGTATTCAGTTAGGAGTTAGGACTATTTAAGAGGAAGAAGAGACCAAAACAAAAAAAAATAGGAAATTATTTTGTGATTGAAGTATAAGTACTAACATTCGATATAGAGGAAATTTTAGGTTTTAATTTTATAAATTTTTCCCAATGCTTCTACATTTAAGAATTTTGTTTAGAATTGCTTTTTTTTTCATTCGGTATTAGCATAATCTGCCAAAATGTCTCCATTCATTAAAATCCAAATCTCTTCGAGTGCCTGCATGGAAAATTTTATATGGTTTTGATAAAACTCACACATTATTTCTATATCAAAAACTATTTAGAAGAAAATTAATGAGATATTATAGTAAACCTCTTTTTCTCAAAATAAAGCTGTGAATTAAAATAGTCCAACCATGAAATAAATTTTGTTGCACTTTCGACCGTTCTGGACCAGCTTGAGACCAAACGATTTCCTTTGGGTTCCAACGAAGGAAATCAAAAACCCTAGGACCCATCATTATTGTTCATTTAGGGGTTTCTGATTTGCATCCTCACTGAACCTTTGTTGAGCTATTTTTTCTTCTTCTTAAAGACTAAAAATTAGGATACCTTTTAGGGTGTAGGGGACCTAATCTCTTAAATTTTTTGTGCACTTATATACATTGTCTCTAGATTTATTTATTTTATTATTGGAAACTGTAGATAATTAATTTTTTATTAAAAAATATAGGTTTGAATAATCAAAATATAATCATTTTAGGAGTTCAAAATCTAGTCAAATTTGGAATTCAAAATCTAATCATATTGGGTTCAAAGTTAGGACTATTTAATTTGAAGTAGAGACCAAAACAAAAAAGTAATATAAATAAATCCCAAATAGGTATGTGGAAAGCTTTGTCCTATTGAATGTAGAAAACAAAGTTCTAGTACAACAAAGAAATTTACTTGGTTGCTTAGCTAGCTAGCTCAATGATAAATTAATGGTGATCCTAATTATGAAGTTTGAGGTTTGATATCCTATGTGCATAAATTTTGGTGTGTAAGTTGTAATATTCAAAAAAATAATAAATAAATAAATAAAGGAAATTTACTTACTAGTTAAGTGATAGATGCATCATAATATTTTGGACCAAAAATGTATGTTATAAATAAATTATCTTTGTGGCACAATTTGTGGAGGCCTTCCATGTAGATGGATCACTTACGGCTCCGGTGGACATGAATTGGAGATGGATCACTCGAGGCCTCCTCCGGTGGGGATGGATCCGCTGGAGATGGACAAGAGGCCTTTTGGACTTTAGTTGTTTTGTAGCCTGCTGGGCTTCAGGTGTCTGCTTTGGACAAAATAGGAGGGTCCGTAGATGGACCTTGCAAACTAAGCTTCTAAGGCGTATACTATGTAAGGGCCGAGCCCATCTTTTAATAGTAAATGAAGTTTCGGGGCGCCGAACCCTTTCGTAGTAAAACATTATTGCTGGCGTTCTTTCTGGCCCAACAAGCCACCCAACTTTGACAATTAAAATGGACCACGATTATTTTCTTTTAACATAATTTGATTTGGAGAAATATATATCAGTTTTATGTTTCATTTTTACTTTTACTTTCTTTGCAATCCTATAAGATTTTTATTTTCTAGTACTTTTATGAAACATAAAGATTTCCAATCAAATTGTTGTACCCAACATAAACCTCAATAATCGAACTAAATTACATAAAAAATTACGGGAGAAAAGGAAATGAAGCTAAGAAGTATGGAAGCTTTAGAAAAAGAATAAAATATTTGCTAGTGTTTGAGAAACAAAGCAAAAGTACGTTTGAAATATATGCCAACATTACATGAGTGAAATAACTTTTCACATTTCTACTTTCGTTTATGATGGTTAATTAAAGGAAATGTTGGGTCATATATAATTATTTTCTCTCAAATAACATATAAAATAAATTTAAAATAATCAACTAATTATTTTAATAAGGTAAGACCATGTTACACTTCTATTATAAATATGAGTTGATCTTGATTGCCTTATTTTTGCATACAAGTTGACAGACCATAGATTACATTAATAAAAATACAAGGCGGTGATACATTCAAGAACAGACAATAGTAAATGCTAAAATAATATTTTACTTAAAATCTCTATATCTCTCTCTCTCTCTTCTGCACAAGAATAGATCTACTTAAAAGGCCATGCTAATTGATGTGCTGGAACAAAATGAACCGGCATTTGATAAAGATAAAAAAAACATTGATAAATCTTTTTCTTAAAGTTACTGGATTCCCATATAAATAATGATATCTTGGCTTTAGCTTAGCATAAAGCAATCTCCTTTTTGGTTCTCCAATTAGCATGGGCTATAATGGTAGTGCCTACAATGGTAGCTTGTAAATTAATGACCTTTGACATGCCTATCAAACAGACTTATGCCTAAAACTTAATAGAGAAGAGAAGAAAAACACTTGAAAGCAAACATGTCAATTGGCTTGCTAACCTCTTGACATACACACAGACACGTTACTTGTAAAGCCTAAGAATTCTCTATTATCAACTTGTTGATGGTAAGAATTGAACTTGTGATCTATTGTGCTACCATTACACTAATTGGTTTGTTAGGAGGGGAGACAATTTTGTCACATATAAAAAATTTAACATTAAGTTTAATCAATATGATAGACAATATGTACTTTTGGTTTCTTTTGTTACATCAGAAAGTTCTAGACACTTCTAGTGGCCCAACATGGTTCATCCTTTGGTCTCAAAAATTTCTCATACCCCTTCAAGAGTAGGACCTCACCACCAAATAGAAATTACACTTGCTCTCTCAATACTTCTCAACCATTTTGTATAGTAGTCAGCACAAGGTGAAAGGAAATAAGAAAATGTAGAAGGTAGCTAAAACTCTTTAAATTGTTCCAACCTTCCAAAAAGTTTCATTTTTTTAAAATGTTTTAGTTTAGTTTCTTTATCAACAATTCTTAAATATTTTAATTTTTCTTAGACAATTATTTTTGGAATATATTTGTGAAACGGCTTATTTAAACATAAAAGATTCTATCATTCATTTAGGAGATGCCATTCCAGTTATTTGTGATTTTGGAGGCATAAACAATAAAATTATTTCTAAATTTCTTCTTGTCTAGAAACTTGGTCGTGACTACAATAAATAAAATTCTAATCTTTTTGTTTTATGGGAAATCAAAAAGTTGGCCAGTAATAGAGATGGAAACTTGGGAAACGAAGATCCGGCGGGAATTATATGGAAAGTTCCACCAAGCGAGGCTCTCTCTCCGTTCAGATGGGTTCCTTATCTTTATCAGGTTCCTAAGCCTAATTAATTAATTGGCTACGCAAATCTGCAAAACAGTCCACTGACACCGTTAATAATGGTTGCTGAAAGCAAATGCAGTTTTTTGAAGTCGTAATTGTGAAGTCAAATTAAGAACAAGAGGTTTAAACGGTAGTCTCTTCTCTTTAATCCTCTTGCTCAATTAGGTTTTTCGGTCTCACTAATTAAACATAAAGCCTAAAAGTCTTATGAGAAAGATAGAACAGAAAAATCAAGTGTATGGGAGCTTCATAAACAGACTTCACAGAATAAATTTCTATTCTATGAACTTATGTCTATGAAAAGTACATTTGCAACCAAATTTTTTTTATAAAATTGATTAAAAAATTAGAAAAGAATTTCAAATAAAGCATAAAGTGGATTAAGGGACTTAGATTCTTGTTCCATCTCTTATCATATTAGAATTGCCATAATATACTTAAATGAAGTAAGCGTAGATAGTGATAGATCGTTGGGAAGGCAAGATGATAAAAGAAGCATAGGTGGTTAAGGATATGTAGGAAGGCATGATCATTAGCCAATCATACTAAAACTGTTTGGTATAATGGCAAACTACAAAGGGGGCTTGAATTGGTTTTCTAATTTATTAGCCTTTAAAAAATTATTTTATATTTCTTTCTTACAATTTGTAAGCTAGGTTAGAAAATCAAATATAAACAAGGCAACACAATAGAGGCATAATTTTTACTACATTGGTTTAACCCTCACACTTACATTCATCATTTTCTTCTTTCAATCCAACCAATGAAGTCCAATTAGGAAAAAATATTCTCTCACAATATACAATCCTCTTACCAAGGATTACAATATAATGTGTGCCTCAACACATACTAATTACAACTCAAAAGTTTTTCAAACTTTTTACAAACTCAAGCAACTCTCTTAAGATATAAAATATATATGAGAAATTGCTAAATTAAGGGCTTCTAAAAATAACATGTAGCAAATCAAGTCCTAATCGCCAAACCCCCCAAAGGATAATAGAGTTAAGGTTTCAAATTTACAAAAATATATGTATAATAATATTTAGAATTTAATCAGCACATATTTAAGAAAAAATCTCAAAATATGGTACTATGACTATCAAAAGTACATTTACAACAACAAAAAAATCATAAAATTGATTTAAAAAATGAAAAATAATTTCAAATCGAGCATAAAGTGGAAAAGATTTGATTAAAGGACTTAGATTCTTGTTCCATCACTTGTGGTACTAGAATTGTCATAATATACACAAATAAAGAAAGTGTAGATAGTGATGGATCTCTAGGAAGGTAAGAAGATGAAGCAAGCGTAGGTGGTAATGGATCTCTAAGAAGGTAATACACTGATTATAATTTCTAGATTTGTTTATTTGATAGACTTGTTGGATCATAATATTTCCTTTAACTTCTTCCATATTCGCCATAGTATTATTCATCAAATTGTTTGTCATACTAATTTACTTATTTAAATTCATTATACTATCTTTCAATGTTCAGAAATCATAATATTGACAAACATATGATCTTGTTTTATAAAGAAAATTGTAACAATCATGATATTTCCTAATTGTTAAAGTTTGTTCTCCATGCAGATGTGTAGTGTTGATGTGGATGTTAAACTTTGCTTGTTTGTTTTAGGTAAGGATAAATTGCAATTGTTAAGGTAGAATTTGTAGATTTGTGGGCTAGAGATTCCCTCTAAGTTATTTGTTTGATCTTGCTTTTTAATTACCATAATTAAAGAGTTCCCTTCTTTCATTGTTTGTATAGCAAGAACTCTTTTGATTTGAATTGGCATTTTTGTCACTCAAAATAGTGATAATGGTTCATCCTTTTGAAAATTATTGTATAACACGTGTTACTACTAAGAGGTTTTTACTTAATTAGGCTAGAGTTGAGATACATCAGTATCTAGACCTAAATTGGAGGTGCCATTTTCTTGTCGGCAAATGTAGATAAAATGACCTTTTCCAAGTATGTTTAACTTTCAACTCGAGAACACGCGTTCTGCACTTCCGGCGGCTCATTGCCTCTCTAGAACTTCACCCAAAGGCGGCTTCTTCGTGTTGCCATTAGATGTCAAAGGGTTGCATTGCTCCCACTGGTACATCATCAATTTAAAAATCATTGTCGTCCTCGTGGAAATGCAAGTCAACATTGGATATGTTTTTCTTTATTTTTCCCGAGCTTCCGTGCAAGTCCTTCTCCCTCACGGTCTTTGATATTCTTGAGGAATGGTTAATATAATCTCCCACGCTCTAAATTTGACCCCAGTGGTTAGTTGATAATAAGGTGGAAGCTTCGGCTGTTAACATATATATATATATATCTTTTAGGACAAGTTTGACTCATTCTAAGTTTCTGTTTCTCTAGAATCATTCTTAATTACATAGAAATTGACTACGTTAAACAACTTCATTCGGTATTTGAGTGCTGAAAGAGAGCTGAGCTTTGGTTGGAGTCTGTACCTCTCGAGTCATAAACCAGAGGCTATCATCATCACCTTGCTCAAGCTACCTGTTTGGAGGTTCGAAAGATGTTGGTTCACAGATTGAAGCTGCAACTTCGACGACTCCGGTTGATTTCCAAACCTAGAATGTTCACTAATAAAGTAGCCGAAGTAACAGATGGCCTCCCAAATGGCGAAGTGGAAGAAGAAGGACAAGAAATGTTCGATCGTCTTCCACGTGAAGTGATGATCGAGATTCTCGTAAGTCTCCCTGTAAAGTCACTGATGAGGTGCAGGTGCGTATCCAAAAAATGGAATCATCTAATCTCCGGCACTACTTTCATCAACACTCACACCAACCGAGCTCTTGCTCCAAGCCATGACAATGACAAGAACAACATTGTTCTCTTTCGGTACGAAGAAACTGTTTACTACAGTATCGACATGAAAAGAAGTTTCCAGCACTTCAGTCTACGATTTGATGATGCATCATTTGGTAATAATGAAAACTTCATCCAGGTGGACCGCCCTTTCAAAGCTCGTCTTCTTTCCATTCCTCCTAGCATAGTGGGCTCCAGCAATGGCCTCACCTGCATGTTTCATGAACATGCCTACTCTGAAGAATATCTGTTATGGAACCCTTCCATTCGTCGTGTTCTGACCCTTCCAAAGCCTAACTTCAGGTTCTCGACACACGAAATCTACCAGGAATCCCATGGCTTTGGCTATGAACACTTGAACAACGATTTTAAGCTGGTCAGGCTTGTGTATCTTGAAGGGCAACAGAACAAAGCTCCACCATTAGTCGAGCTCTATTCGCTTAACTCTGGCTTCTGGAGAGAGATTGCAGCCCCTGTTTCATCATATCTAATCGAAAAGCATTGCTTATCCGTTTTTGTGAACGGGAAATGCCACTGGGTCGCACAATCTTTCTCCGACGAGGGCACTTTTCGTAATGCGATAGTGGCATTTGACATGGCTGATCAAGTTTTTTATGAGATTGCAGTGCCCAACTGCTTTATCGGAAAGAAGCATTTGAATATGAATGTGGCCGTGCTAAATGGATTGCTTCTCCTTGTCCCTTATAATGAACAAGGGGACGAACATTCTTCCTCCGTATGGGTCATGAAACAGTACGGCGTTGGAGAAAGTTGGACTCAGCTATTCGAAATTCACATGAATCCAGGATTACGTGTTAAGGAAAAAACTTAACCAACTGTTTCTAATATACACGTTGCAGAAACCAGAAACAGAGGAAAGATTTGGGGATTTTCGGAATCACAAGTAAATAGGAACAGATTTGAAAGAAACTATTCAGGCAGCAAGCAAGAACAGTTTATACCCAACAAGAACACACAGATTTGCCAAAGATTTGGCGTTTTTCATTAGGATAAACAAGAGTACGAAAATACAAAGGATAGCTCCTACACTTGATTCACCTTCAAAGGAAAATACAACAAAATATATAGACTAGCAAAGACAAACCTACACACTTTCTTCACTGGACCTTGGATAGTCTTCCACGCTTCCAGTGCTTCAGCTTCAATTTCCCAAGGATGTCCGCATGCAACCTTGGCTTCCTGGATACTCCACCCACAGTCACGTTTCCAGCTTCTGGGTTCTTCAGAGGACAGAGAAAGAGTGGGGCAGCGTGAAAGAGAACTTGCCACCATCCATTCTTTCTACACGTCACTTAAGTGCACAGTGACACTCCATTACGTGTAACACCCCTCCTTAATGGAGTTCACGGTCACTCCAAGGAGACTTCTAAACTTCTCATGCAATTCTTTCCCAAGACTCTTTGTCATAATATCAGCAATTTGTTCTTCATTACTGCAATGTTGTAACTCTATTTCTCCATTACTCACAACTTCCCTTATGTAATGAAACTTGATGGAGATGTGCTTTGTACGGGAATGATGCACTGGATTTCTTGCCATACTTATTGCTGACTGATTGTCACAATAAATGATAGTTGCATTCTTTTGCTCAAACCCCATTTCCTTCATAATCCTTCTCAGCCACAAACATTGACTAGCTGATGTTGCTGCTGCTACATACTCTGCCTCTGAAGAGGACAATGCAACTGACTCTTGCTTCTTAGATTTCCAGGAGAAAACAGCAGAGCCAATATTAAATATGTACCCAGATGTGCTCTTTGAGTCATCCACAGAACCTCCCCAATCACTATCAGTATACCCTATTAGTTGGAACTTATTTGTGGATTCATACAACAACCCAAACTCAAGTGTTCCTTGAAGGTACCTCAGAATTCTTTTGGCTTTGCTAAGATGGGTCTGTGTGGGTTGTTCCATAAAACGTGAGAGCAGGCCAACAGCGTATGAAATATCTGGTCTAGTAGCTGTTAGGTACATGAGGCTCCCAATAAGACTTCTAAACAAGGTGCTATCTACTTTACTAGAGCCATCATCCACCATTAATTTCTCATTTGAGGCAAGCGGGGTGCTAACTGACTTACATGCTCTCATATGAAATTTATTCAGTAATTTCTCTAAAGACTGGCCCTGGGATAGAAAAATCCCCCTCCTGCTTTGACATACTTCTAACCCAAGAAAATACTTCATCAATCCTAAATCATTCATTTCAAAGGTTCTCATCATATCATTCCTAAAGGCCAGCACTATCTCCTCAGTACTACCAGTAAATATAAGATCATCTACATACAAAGAAACCAATAAGAAATGGTTACCTTGAGTTTTGATGAAAAGAGTGGGTTCACTAGGACTTCTCTTGAACTGCCTTTTAAGAAAATAACTGCATATCTTGCTGTACCAGGCCCTAGGAGCTTGTTTGAGTCCATACAATGCCTTCCTCAGCCTCAAGACTTTTTCTGGAAACTCCTTGTTCTCAAAACCCTTAGGTTGCTCAGCATACACTTCTTCTTCAATTTCACCATTCAGAAATGCAGCTTTGACATCAAGCTGATGAACTTTCCACCCATTCTGTGCAGCTAACGCTACAATGAGTCTGATGGTTTCAAGTCTGGCAACAGGTGCAAAAGTCTCTGAATAATCCATTCCAGGTACTTGAGTGAACCCTCTGGCCACCAATCTAGCTTTGTAACGTTGCACTTTTCCTTCTCCATCCATCTTTAGCTTGTAGATCCACTTCACACTTACTGCTTTCTTCCCTTGAGGCAAGTCACTTAGTTCCCAGGTTTGATTTTTTGTAATGACTTCAATCTCTTCCTCCATGGCCTTCCTCCATTCTCCTTGCTTCACAGCTTCTTCAAATTTTGATGGTTCATTAACAGCATAGTTACAACATTCATAAATAGCTTCAAGAGGCTTTATCCTTATTGGAGTTGATGTTTCAGCTTCTGGCTCCGTTTCCTCAGGATACTCAAGCTGGAGAGGAGAAGTAATGGGAGTAGAATGTGAGATACTCCCTTCAGCAACCTGGATTGCTTCTTCACACTTGGATTCTCCATTCCAGATATTTGGAACAATCACATTCTGGACTTCAGCTTGACTGTTCTCCCAGTTCCATGCTGCTTTTTCATCAAAAACCACATCTCGACTCACCACCAATTTGCTTTCTTCCAGATCAAAGATTCTGTAGCCTTTTGATCTTAAGCTGTAACCCAACATTACACCTTTGTGTGCCTTTTTGCCTAGCTTACTTCTCTTCTGTGCTGGAACATGAACAAAACATAAGGAACCAAAGACTTTGAGATGGCTTACAGAGGGTTTTTTTCCTGTCCAAGCTTCAACTGGAGTCTTCCCTTCAACTGCTCTGGTGGGACTTCGATTTAGCAGGTAAACTGTTGTGTACACTGCTTCTGCCCAGAACCTTTTTGGCATTCTCTTCTCTTCCATCATGGCCCTGGCCATTTCCATGATTGTGCGGTTTCTCCTCTCTGAAACTCCATTCTGCTCTGGAGTATAGCTAACTGACAGCTGATGGAAAACACCCTCTTCTTCACAAAATTTTTTGAATTCACTTGATGTGTACTCCCCTCCTTGATCAGTGCGAAGTACCTTGATTTTTCTTTCTACTTCAGTCTCAACCAGCTTTTTAAAACTTCTGAAATGTTCCAGAACTTCTGCTTTGCTCCTTAAAAAATATACCCATCCCATACGAGTGAAATCATCTATGAACAGCAAGAAAAAGCTTCTTCCATCACAAGTAGGAGTGCTCATGGGACCACATACATCTGAATGCACAATCTCAAGAGGAGCAGAGGTCTTCAAGTGAGGATTACTTGGAAATGGTTTCCTGTGTTGCTTTCCGGTTTGGCACCCTTCACAAAGATTTTCTGGTATTTTTATACTAGGCATGCCTTCAACCAAACATTTCTCAAAAAGGTTGTTAAGAGACCTAAAGTTTAGGTGTCCATACCTCCTATGCCACAACCATGATTTATCCTCAACCACACTAAGTGCATGACCATTTGCATATTCAAACCTCAAAGGAAAGTTTCTGGAATTCAACATTTTTACTCTAGCTATTTCCTCATTATCTTCACATATAACACATACCCCATTCTTGAACACTAGAGTAAAATTTTTCTCAATCATTTGTCCTACACTAAGGAGGTTTAGACTCAAATTTGGAACATATAATACTTCATGAATCCTTTTATCACCATGTTGGGTCCTAATACAAATGGTACCCTTCCCTTCTACATTAACAAGATCTCCATTTCCAAGTCTAACTTGAGACTTAAAAGTCCTATCCAAATCAGAAAAAATGCTATCATCAAAGCACATATGAGAACTACAACCAGAATCAATATACCAAATCTCCTTATCTGTAGTTGTCATCAAATTACAAACATAAAATAGAGTAGATTCTGCATCTCCCTCATCAGTAAAGTTGACTTGCTGTCCTTCTTTTACCCTACAGTTCTTTTCTAAGTGGCCAAACTTATGACAAAATCTACACTGAGGCTTTCCTTTCTGCCAACAATATTTCTCCAAATGGTTGGTTTTTTTACATATCTTACATGGGGGAAACTTCCCTTTCCTCTCGGTCTTGTCTTCCTCACCCCTAGATTCCCTATCATCACTAACTTTTGTAGGTTCTAGGGACATTCTAGCCTTAAAGGCTGTTTCTACAAGCATCTTCCCTTTTCTCCTATTGAATCTTTTCTCATGTGCCTCTAGGGAACCCATGAGTTCAGTCAAGGATAATGTATTGAGGTCTTGGGTCTCTTCTAAGGTTGTAACCACTGAATCAAACTTTTCAGGAAGACTAATGAGGATTTTCTCAACTACCTTCTTATCAGTAATATCCTCACCTAAACCCCTCATCTTACTAATCACACCATTAAGCCTAGTGTAATAATCAACCACATATTCAGCATCATCCATATGCATACATTCCAAATCAGTTCTAAGAGACTGCAATTTTATAAGTCTTACCCTCGGATTGCCAAGATATTCATTCTTCAAGATTTTCCATAACTCAAAGGAAGTTTGAGCATGAGAGATCCTCGGGAAGATGTTGTCTGCTATAGCCAGTTGAAGGACTAGTAAAGTCCGCATCTCCTTTTCCTGCTCCTTTTTGTACCGCTCACCATCTGCCTCTGTCCTTTGTGTGCCTTTCTCAACCAGCTCCAACATACCCTGACATCGTAAATAACTGGTCATTTTGGTGGACCAGATATGATATTTTTCCCCATCAAATATTGGAAGAGGGAGCTGAGTGTTAGGAATGAAAACAGTATTAGGATTTGAGGACGTAGAGCCTGAAGGAGGGGTTCGTAAGGGAGATTCAGAAGCCATTGCGGAAGCAAAAAACACCCAGTTCAAAGATCGAACCTGGCTCCGATGCCACTGTTAAGGAAAAAACTTAACCAACTGTTTCTAATATACACGTTGCAGAAACCAGAAACAGAGGAAAGATTTGGGGATTTTCGGAATCACAAGTAAATAGGAACAGATTTGAAAGAAACTATTCAGGCAGCAAGCAAGAACAGTTTATACCCAACAAGAACACACAGATTTGCCAAAGATTTGGCGTTTTTCATTAGGATAAACAAGAGTACGAAAATACAAAGGATAGCTCCTACACTTGATTCACCTTCAAAGGAAAATACAACAAAATATATAGACTAGCAAAGACAAACCTACACACTTTCTTCACTGGACCTTGGATAGTCTTCCACGCTTCCAGTGCTTCAGCTTCAATTTCCCAAGGATGTCCGCATGCAACCTTGGCTTCCTGGATACTCCACCCACAGTCACGTTTCCAGCTTCTGGGTTCTTCAGAGGACAGAGAAAGAGTGGGGCAGCGTGAAAGAGAACTTGCCACCATCCATTCTTTCTACACGTCACTTAAGTGCACAGTGACACTCCATTACGTGTAACATTACGGAGGGTGGTGGGTTTCAGGAAACACGGTGGAATTCTAGTAACAGACGTCCATGGGAAGCTTCTTTCGTATGAGCCAAATACCCAGCAGATAACTCACTTGGGATTTCAGGAAGAGGATGCCGGCTACGCAGAAGAAGCATTTCACTGGGAGAAATACTCGGAGAGCCTTGTTTTGCTTAACGTGAAAAATGAAGTTCCGGGAGGTCTGCCAAATACTTCTATCTGTTCAACTGAAACAACATGCGGAAGCAAAGGCATGATGCACTGTGTAAGTCTCTCTCGATTGTTTCAACTCTAGTTTGTAATGGTTCAAGGTTTTATGCAAACATGAAATTAAATTTTTAGTAATGGGTTCGTGCAATGCGATGCTTAGCTAATGCCTATTTCTTGTGTTGGCATTGTCATTGTCATTGTACAGCTGCTTGGTCTGTCATTGATGTGGAAACGGAGAAAACTAAGACCCGAGCAGCAAGGTAGAGGAAGGCAACCCTTTGCAAGGAAGATTGGAAGAACTTAGATGATGTCTTTATTCCTTGATATATACACCAGGTGTTCATTGTATGTTTATACAGAATTTACTTGCTCATACAAGCATTATAGTGCCTTTCTGGTATGAGTAGATTAATATAAGTTTTTACTAGTAAATGACCATGATTCATGAGGAAACTCGAGCAACTCGGTAGAATTCTCCCTTGCATCGTATGTTAATTTCACTTTTTAATTACCCTTTTTTACTGTTTTTCTGACCTTCAACTTTGCAACAAGAACGGTTTGTGGTATTCAACAAAACAGTATTTGTTCACGTGTTCAATCAACATCCAAGAACTTATTACTACAAAAATGGAGCAAACAAAATTTTTCAGTTTCATTTGTTTCTGCTCCATTTACAAACTATTTTGAAACATAAGAAAGTTCGTGAATTTAAAATAATTCCATCATGAAATAGTAATTACCTAATCAAGAGACATGGTTTCTCCCATTTAGTTTGTAGCTTCTCAAATCCCTCTCCTCAACCTTTGGCTTCTTTGTAACTCCCTTCTTCAATTGTCCTTTTTTATTATATTACTAGAATTGTCATAATATGCTCAAATGAAGCAAGCATAGATGATAATGGATCTCTGAGAAGGACGAGATGATGAAGTACGCATAGGTGGTAATGGATCTTTAGAAAGGACAAAAAAAAACAATTATGAAAAAAAATGGCACAACAAGACAAAAGAAAAGGAGAAGAAATGAGAAAGTAGAGTGTGTGCCGTACGAGAAAAAGAGAGAGAGAGAGAGAGAAGGGGAAAAAGGTGAGCACCACCATGAGAGAGAAAGGGAAAAAAATAAAAACAAAAACAAGGGATAATATAATCTAAAAAATAGAATAAAACTGAAAGATAAAATAAAGTTAAAGGATAAAACAAAACTAAAAGATGAAATATAAATTGAATAAAGCTAACAACTAATCTCTTGAAGTAAACAAGCAAAAATTTCAAAACGCGCATACACTATAACCCATAGAAATGGTCCATTGTCCTTGGGTTGACATCCATGGATAAAGACTCTTATGGAAAATCTTGCAAACTGATTATCCTAAATTTAAATCTATGTTTGTAATTGAAAAACCCCTAAAATAATCAAATAATAAGATAGAAGAAGAAACATATTATAAGGAACAACGTGGACTCCCTTGCTTTTTCTTCTTATAGAAAACCAAAGACGTTAAAGAAAACGATCAGAACTTACAACAAACATTAGTTTGGATACATCTTATCATATTTCGTTGTCCATTATCCAAGTAAACTTGTCATACCTTCTAGAAGAAAAGCAACAATATTTGTTAACGCATATCATATTGTTAAAAAAAATTATATACTTTCTTAAGATCAAGCATTAAAAAAGGAAGAAACTTCCACATATAAGGAAGTTACCGAGAACAATTGCTAGGTTTAATGCACAGCAAAACAGGTAGTGTGTGAAGCCTCACGGATCTGGGTCGCGCATGGCGTTGGGCTTCTGGGCCTCACACAGTAACTTGAGCGCCGGCCTGGGTTGCAAACTGGGTCGCGCACCATGCTGGGCTTCCGGGCTTGGCAATCTTGGACTGTAATTTTATGGATCACACGCATGTGGATCCAACGTTGTGGGCTGCACAGTAATTGCACTGCTGAGTTGCATTTCTATGGTCGATTTTGCCTACAAAAATATTCATGCATTATTGTTCTTATATTAAAACAATCAACACAATATTTGTTACATTTTCTTTCTAAAAAAAATTTCACAAATATTAAAAAAAACTCTTTATAATATCATTATTTGATATTATACTTTATATATCATCATTTTGCATAGCACATAACTCATGAAAAACATTTCAATATTTACTCCAAAATATTTTGTCACATCAAAATACAATTTCATGAAATATGCTATTTTCCATTTTATCATCATCAAAATAATCATAACAACATCTGTAACAAAAATTGGGTACTATGGCTACCAAAAGTACATCTACAACCAAAAATATTTTACAAAATTGATTAAAAAAATTGGGAAAGAATTTTAGATAAAGCATAAAGTGAAAAGTATAGGAGGATTACAAGACTTAGATTATTCTTCTAGAATTGTCATAATATGCTCAAAGGAAGTACACGCAGATGGTGATGGATCTCTAGGAAGGTAAGATGATGAAGCAAGTGTAAGTGGTGATGGACCTCTAGAAATGAAAGATCATAAGACAATCATAGGTGAAGTGGTCAACGCAAGATTGAATAAAAAGAGAAGATATGAGAGTAGAACACAACCCAAAAGAAAAAGAAAAGAAAGAGGAGAGCATCACCATGAGAGAGAACAAAAACTAAAATAAAAATAAAGGGAGAATATAAAAAGGATATAATAAAAGTTGAAGAACAAAATCTAAGGTAAATGATAATATATATACAACTCATCCCCTTGAAGTTAACAAACAAAAATTTCAAAACATGCATCAACTGCCCTTGTTATTAATTCTTTATGTAGTTTAACTTTTTTAACCATTTACTTATTTTTGTTAAATACTCCCATTAATAATAATACATCTAAAATTTATTAAAAACAAAATATGATTGAAGATAGTAATGGATCTTTAAAGAATTTCAAGTAGAGGAAAAAATGGAAAAGATATGATTAAAGACTTATATTCTTGTTTCATCTCTTGTGTTACTAGAATTGTCATAATATGCTCGAAATAAGGGTAAATATTAATGGATCTCTAGGAAGGCAAGGCAAGATGATGAAGCAAGCATATTAATGGATCTCTCCAATTTTGTTTTCTGAATTTTTTTTTTATTTTTAATACTCACACATCCAGGAAGGAATGAAGATTCGAACCTGTGACCGGTGGGACTGTCGGTCAGGTTTGGCTCAAAGCCAGGGTCCGCCCTTTGTTTTCTGAACTTCGAAAGCCCGAATTTTGCAATGACTGCCACTGCCGATTCTCCGTCTAGTCCTACGGTTCCTGGCGGCGGTGGCGGGGAGAGTAATAGTCCCCAATTACGACGAAAGAACCTACCGTCTCCCTGGGCCAAGGTTGTTCGAGGTGAATCCGAATCGATCTCGGCCGTTCATCAGTCTTCGTCTTCGGCATCAACCAGGGCTTCTCAACCGGAACAACCGCCGTTTTCCGATTCTTCTTCTCCAAAAACGGCCTCGACGTCGCCACCTCCGGAGAACGCCTCGGCTAGTGAGGGTTCCGATGGCAACAGCGGCAATGCGGCTCGGCCGAAGAAGCTGGCTTGGAACAAGCCCTCAAACGGCGTCGTTGACGTCGGACCTGTGATGGGTGCCGTCTCTTGGCCTGCATTATCGGAGTCCACTAAGGCTTCGCCTAAATCGCCGGCTGATTCGGCTTCAAAAACAGTCATCGATTCATTGGTCTCCAGTTCTCAGGGAACTATTACTCCGCATTCACCCCAGAAACAAGCTACTACTAATGCAAACTCTAATTATACCTCAAACCATACAATGCCGGCTCGACAAAGATCTATGAAGCGAGGTGGCGGTGGTAACACACGGGGTGGGCCTGCACAAGGCGGCTTCACATATCCTCCTCCTCCTCCACCACCACCTTTTACTGTATTTCCGCTACCTCCCCCACCAAATGCAAGAGCATTTGTTACTCCCCAACCCGGAAGACCTTTTGCAGGGCCCATGGGTTTCCCAGAGCTTTACTATATATCAACAATGGCAGTGGAGACCTTTAGGCCGTTCCTTACTCATACACCACCTCCTGCAGTTTTTATCCCTCTGGAACCTCCTCTGCCAACTTTGATAGTCAACCAGATAGATTACTATTTCAGTGATGCTAACTTGGTAAAAGATGATTTTTTGAGGTCAAACATGGATTCTCAGGGCTGGGTGCCAATTACTTTAATAGCAAGCTTTCCTCGAGTTAAGACTTTGACAGCCAACATCCAGTTGATATTGGATTCCTTGAGAGCATCAACTGTTCTGGAAGTACAGGAAGACAGGGTGAGGAGGCGTAATGAGTGGAAGAAATGGATACTAGCATCTGCTTTGCTTCCATCCGATTCAAGCACAGATTTGTATCAACTTCTTTTTAGAAATCACAATGGAGGAAGTGGATACGTATCTAAGTGATGAGGCAGGTAAGTCTGACCCTAACTCTGAGGCTGTTCAAGGAGGATTTTTAGCTGATCAATATATACCCCTCAAGATAGTCCAGCCATGTTTAGACATTGGTGAAGCTCTACATTGCAATTCAATAAAGGTTTTTCATCACTTCTCCCAAATCACTCAATAGACTTTGGTGAAGCTCTTTGCACTTGTTATATATATATATATATGATTTTCTTATTTTTGAGAATTATTTATGAACTTATTTACTGTCTTGTATATCTCACTTGAGTAAGCAAATTAATACGGATTCCTTTGTTACAACCACATAAGTAGGTCAATGGTTGTGCTATTTGAGACTAAGCTCAAGATACCGCAATGCTAAGTTTCTCCATTTGCTTTTCCATCATTTTTAGGAATTTTAATTTCTTAAAGATGGTTTGTTTCATTGTTTAGAATATTAGAAAAATTAATGAGGTTTATAATAGATATAGATAAACAAGTACAAAAGAATAATAAAATTTATGTGGCTTTGCTCATTTTTATATAAGAAAACCTATTTAGAAGAAAACTAATGAGATAATACAGTAAACCTCTTTTGCTCAAAATAAAGCTTGTGAATTAAAATAATCCAATCATGAAATAAATTTTGTGGATGCCTTGATAAAAGTTACCTTGCTTATTGCTATTACAAAACTTTCATATTGGAATCCGATTGGTAAGAGATGAAGTAAATCCCTTAAAATTTGAATACTAGTATTATTTTAGAAAGGGTAACTTTTTTCCAAAGACGTCATTTGATCTCCAGCCCCCATCATCGCCGCCGACCTCTCCTTCCTCCTTCCTTTCTCTTCTTTCATTTCAACTTCCAACTAAAGAAATGGCCTGCACTTTCGACTGATCTGGACAAGACGAGTTGATCTCCAATGACCTAAGAATAGCTTGTATGATTTGATTCACCAAACGGACCAAAAGTTACAGTCCCTTAACAATACCTCGGAAGATATATTCTTAAAAGTAAGAAGTGTGGGCAAGGGTTCAAACTTTTGATTCTCCTAAAATCTACACTGAAATTCTAAGCTTTTTTTTTTCTGATGACCTTGTATAAACTTATTTGACCTCAAAACTTGTGGATTATTGCCGTATTTTTTAACTCTTTGATGTTCTAAACCTAAAACCCTTTTGGACCCATCGTTACTGTTCATTTGGGGGTTTCTGATTTATGTCCTCAGTGAGCCTTTATTGAGTTGTTTTCTGTCTTCTTGAGGACACATTCTATATTCCCTTGTTTTTTATACTGTAATTCTTCATTGCAAATTAGGGTATCCTTTAGGGTGTAGGAGACCTAATTACTTGAAATTTTTGTGCATTGATCTACATTGTCTTTGGATTTATTTATATTATTATTAGAAACTTTAGATAATAATATTTTATTAAATAAAATATAGGTTTGAATAATTAAAATCTAATCATTTTAAGAATTCAAAACCTAGTAATATTTGAAATTCAAAATCTCATCGCATTGGATTAGAAGTTAGGCTATTTAATAAAAAGAAGAAAGTAGAAAGTAGAAAGTAGAAACCAGAACAAGAAGGTAGGGAACTATTTTGAGATTGAAGTATAGATATTAAACTTAGAGGAAATTTTATATTTTAATTTTATAAATTTTTCCTTTTACTTCTCTACTTAGGAATTTTATTTAGAATTGCTTTTATAATCTAATTGGTTTCCTTTGGTATTAACATAATCTGCCAGAAAGCCTCCATTTATCAAAGTCCGCATCTCTTCAATTGCTGAACGGAGAAAGAAAACGTTAGACTGTCTTCCAAATGAGGTTTTCTTCAAAATCTTGTCACAGCTACCAACGAAGGACATTATCAAGTTAAGTTGAATTTATAAGACATGGTCATTGCCACCCACCTCAATCTCTCTCTTTCCAACCCCCAACACCCACCATACCTTCTCCTCCGCCATCTCAATGAGCAACTTTTGAAGGCACGCCTCACTCTTCATTCTTCCAACAACCCTTTCTCTTGCAACAATTTCACTGAATGGCGCAACTCACACCAAAACATCAACCATTTAAAGATCATAGCCGGTTCATCTAATGGCCTGCTTTGTCTCAGGGATGATTTTTGGGGTCACAATGTGGAAAGCCTTGTCCTACTGAATGTGGAAGACATGGTTTCTGGTGCAACAAGGGAATTCACTTGCTGGTTAAGAAGAAGTACATCATAATCTTGTGAACCAAAAATATATATTACAAACAAGTGTAGCAGCATTCTCTCTCTATATGGGTCATGAAAGAGTATGGTGTTGAAGAATCTTAGACTAAGCTGTTGTTCAACATTCATATGCATGAAGGAATACAAAGGGTGGTAGGTTTTAGGAAATGGGTGAAGTTCTATTTCGTGACGTAGATGGGGATCTCTTTTCATATGAAACAAATACCCAACAAATAATGGGCTTGAGATTTTGTCGACATTCAACCGAAGATGGCTATTATTGCATTGAGGATGAAGATTATCTTTGGGAAAAATGCGTGGAAACCATGTTTCTACTAAACGTGAAAAACAGTGTCTCAAAATAAAAGAAAATTTAGAAGAAAAGGCTAGATACATTTTGTAACTTTTTCTTAACCGTTTTAGCATTTTCACCAGTATTAGTTTTACAAAAAAGAAATTTGTATGTTATAACTGACATAATAATAGGGTAGTTTCTCAAGGTTCTACAAAAATGAATTTACTCAAATCCTATTATTCCTTATAAAAATGGTTTCATGTACTATCATGCATCTCGCAAAGATAATATTGTGAGTATATGAAAAATTCAAATCTCATGAATATATATATACACTTCATTGACTAATGCCCTACTTTAGTTTCAACACTTTTATTACAAAGCTTCTTAATCTCTATTTTTTGTTTGGAACAAAAGAGAAATGTAGAACTAATAAAATAGAACAAGGTATCACATTGATTATATATATTTAGATTTTTTTATTTGATAGAGTCATTGAATCATAATATTCCTTTTAACTTCTTTCATATTAATTGACATTATCCATCAAAGTGTCTCTCATACTAATTTCATTTAAATTCATCATATTATCTTTAAGTGTTTGAAAATTGTAATTTTGACAAAATTATGATCTCGTTTCATAAAGAAAATTGTAACAATCATGATATTTCCTAATTGCTAAAGCTTGTCTTCAAGCTTGTTTTCCTTGCAGATGTGTAGCTTTGAGGTGGATGTTGAACTCTATTTGTTTGGATTTGGGAAAAGGATAAATTGTAATTGTTAAGGTATCATTTTTAGATTTTTGACTAGAAGTTCCCATTATGTTATTAGCTTGATCTCACATTTTAATTACTCTTGTTAAATGCTTCACTTCCTTGTTCGTGTAATAGGAACCTTATAACATTTTTGTCACTCAAAATAGTTTATTTTTTTTGGTGATTTTGGTTAATTCTTGTATGTGATTGCTATTATCAATGCTGCAAGAATCATCACACCCTAACATCATCATGTTGAGCCAAATAGTACTCAATTCGATAAATAAGGATCTAATTATTTAATCATGATTACTGAATTCGGAACTCACTAAAATTCGCTAACGATTATGTAAAAAACTCGGGCCACTGAAATTCTATGATTGTGGTCAACTATTCATCTCCTTGTTTGTAATGACTTATTTTGTTTGATGCTTAGAAGAGCTCTGAATGGCCAGAATAAGAACACGAATCTTGAACTTTCTTATATCAAATATCTAAAATTTTCTTTGTATTTAAACATTATATTGTAGTTCGTATCATAGTCTTGCTATATAGGACTGTCTGACTTTGAACAGTGAAATAAGAACATTTATTATAACTCACCATTTGGTCAAGCGAGCCATACATAAATATGCATAAGTTTCTCTCAATATCTGATTAGAATCTAGAATCTTTGCCTCTTTTGTTGCAGCCAAAAAGGCTATGTTGAATTTAGTTTCTAACAACGCAAAATTGCAGGAAAAAAAAAAGTTGAAAAAAAGAAGAATGATTAAGAATTGCAAGACCATACTCTAAACTCGGAATTCAACTTTTTGCAGAATATAACTTTGAATCTTATTATTTGTTTTCAAACCCTTTATTTTTTCAATGTTTTTGGGTATGTCAAAGGGATTGTTTGGATAATATGTTTGGTTACACTTCCCAAAGGATATTACCTTGAACAGAGGTTTTTTAGATTATTTAAATAGTTTTTCATTATCCATAACCCGTACAATTTAACCAGCGAATTAGAGACAATACAACTTGCAACTTTAAGAAGGAAGATCACCGGGGAAGAAAAGCGGATCATGTGGTAGAATTAAAAATCTAACGACATGAATTTAGCTTCTTAATGTACATACATGGTTTCCCCTTTCTATTCTAGTTTCTTCTATTCTTATTCTAAATCTTGGCTTCCCTTATAAATAAGTTCGTTTTCCATATAATCAAAAATTCTAACTTGTACTTTAATAATATGAAACTAAACTTTTATAACTTAAAGATATTGCTTTCCTTATTTATAATTGATTATTTTTTGATATCCTAACTATTCTTTTTATGATTAGAATATTTATAGTAATGCAATAATTTATATTGAAAAATTAGTTCAATTTTTTTTATTAAATTATAAATTTTATTTTTATACTAAATTCCTTAGCTTTATTAGTAATACTTTCCCTGTACCTTATAGAGTTTTTTTTAAGAGAATTAAGCCCGCCTCTTATAGGTTTACAAATTAGGTAAAGTTATTATAATTTTTCTTAAATTATACGTCATGCAGATGGAAAGCCTTTCACGTCAACCTATGAAGTCAGCCACTCAGATTTTGGTGTCTTTCCAAGACGTGGAGCCCACTGAAAATCACTGCGGCCAACTTTCCCTTCCCTTCCTCGTCCCTTCCATCCGCCGTCTCGACTTCCAACACAAGGAAACGCGGTTTGGCCTCGACAATTTCAACAAAGGTGGCTTCTTTGCCGAGCTCTGCTCATGTACTTCTTGCTTTTTGTATGTTGGACGAGAATGGTTTCTATAATCTGTTGTTGGCCCAGATGAGGGAGGTTGACGACAATATAGAAGTGGAATTTTTTTGATTGATGAACGACCGCCTGCCGTCGTCATCATCCTCAAGCTAGAAAGCTCTGCAATTTTCAAAGGGAGAAGATTTTATTTTTTTTTTCTTGGGTGGAAGCTGAAGAAATAAGGAATGTCGAATCATCTCCCACGCGAAGTGGTTGTGGAAATTCTCCTAAGAGTCCCTGCGAGGTCACTGATGAGATGCATGTGCGTCTGCAGAGAGTGGTATTCTGTACTCTCCTGCAATGCTTTCATTACCTTACACACTAAACGATCTCTCTCTCGAAGCGACGAGAGTAATGAGAGCAACGTGGTTCTCTTTCAGCACCAAATGATTCATCCCTGGCCTCTAGATTACAGAGACCCTTTAATCACTCTGCGCTCCGATGATGGATCATTTGGAAATAACTACAATTTCATCGAGTTGTACAGAGATTGGAAGACTCCTCCCCACATTGTTGGTTCATGTAATGGGCTTCTGTGCTTGGCTCACTATGTTCCTCGCTTTGCCGATCGCTATGAGCTTTGGAATCCCTTCGTTAACAAAATTCTGAGCCTTCCGGAGCCTGACTTGATGTTGTCGACGGAAAGCATCCTGAAGTATGCCCATGGATTCGGCTGTGACCCCGATAGCAATGAGATTAAGCTGGTCAGACTTGTATATGTTCAACTTGCTCACGGAAATATTCAACTCCTGGTCGAGATCTACTCGCTCAACTCCGGCCGCTGGCGAGCCATCGCCGCCCCTGGTCAATCATATATGGTCGGAGATTCCTTATCCGTTTTTGTCAATGGAGCATCCCACTGGGTGGCGGACACCCCGCAAGGCGACGACAAATTTCGCAGTTTGATATTGGCATTTGACATGGGCGATGAAGTTTTTCGAGAGATTGCATTGCCCAACAGCTTTACTGGGAGGTGGCCTTTGAATATGGCTCTTGCCGTGCGGGATGGACTCCTCTGCCTTGTCCCCCATTATCCAGAAATCGAGGAACAGCCTTTTTCTATATGGATCATGAAAGAGTATGGCGTTGGAGAATCTTGGACTAAGCTATTCAACATTCATATGCATAAAGGATTAAAGAGGGTGGTAGGTTTCAGTAAGAATGGTGAAGTCCTGGTTACGAACAGAAAGGGGATCCTTGTTTCGTATGAACCAAACACCCAACAAGTAACTGACCTGGGATTTCGTCCATATAGTAACTCGGATGGTATGATTCGCTATGAGGAGAAGGGATTTTTGTGGGAAAAATACAAGGAGACCATCCTTCTACTAGACGTGAAAAATGGAGTCTTTGAAGGGCCGGCAAATTCTTCCTACAGCTGAAGTGCAAGAAACCTTGGAAGGAAAAGCAAAAGCAGGTTAAGTTTTTCTTAATTGTTTTAGCTTTTATGCAGGCGTTAGTTTTGCATAAAAGGTTAGTAGCCTAGAGTTGATCTCAAAATGGGCTCACAGGTTTCATTCATCTTGCAAATCAGCAATTTTTGTATGTTGATGGGGTAAGGAAGGAATAAGACGATAGGTGATAAATGTAAAATTCAAACCTCATTAACAATATATATTTCAGCCATTTTCATTCTGTGAGAAGAAGGTAACACGAGTAACAGTTTGCAGTTCTATATTTGCTCACTTGATTACTTTTTTTTTTTTTTTTTTTTCACTTGATCACTTCTTTGCACATCATAATATATATTACCTTTTTCCTTTGTTTAGGGAACAAAGAATAGAGATATTGGATGTCTTCATTCTCAACATATTCCTAGATGTTCTCCCTCAAACTCTATGTAATACCGAATTTGCTCGTTTACAAGGTCACCATGGTGCCTTTTTGTATTTGCCTAGTTGGACCAATTCAAATTTTGACTATATATGATCATGCTTAACAAAGATAATTGTTGCAGCGTTAATAGTTACTAATTGCTATAGTGAGCACGCATGTGGATAACTCTACCTTAGAGTCATATGTTGAAAGCTACGGTAGAGTTTGCAAGGTTTACAGCAATCCCAAATTTATAAGATTTGGAAGTTAGATCTAAGTTATCACCTGGATCATGGTTCTTGATTACTCTTTCTAAATGCTTTGCTCATCTTCGGGAATTTGTGTAGTAGGAATGCCTATGGATTGGAATGAGATTTTGTTAATTGAAAATAGTTTTTGTATTTTGCTAATTTTGGGTGATCCTTTTGGGAATTGTACTATTAGAAACTTGTTGTCACTAGGATATTTGAAATTTGACTTTTGAGTTCTTTATAATTATCAAATCTATGTCAGTAGTTGTAATATTGATAGATTATAATTGGAACACAAGAATTTTAGCTTGCTGCAATTTCAATATAATTCTAGGGTGAAGGATTTAGAATGTTATGCCTAGCATGGATCAAGAAACCGAAATAGACAAGACATACATGCTTTTCTCAAATGAAGTATACATAAGTTTTGTGGCTGCTACTATAAGGCTTCAATCTAACTCTTCCTTCCTCGTGTTCTTTTGATACTTAAGTGAAATTTTGATTGCCTGACAGCAGTTCTCAAGAGACTAAAATCTGCTATATATCTTCTGTTTTTGATTCATATTCTACGCTAGTTTGAATGTACCTGCACATGCTTCCGTACTTAGCTCATGCGCATGATTATGTTGTCATAGTTGACATAGTCCATGTTCTTCTATATTATTAGCAACAAATCATGAACCTATGGTGAATATTCACACAGGGAACATTGATGTGGATAAAGTGATGCCAACAAAAGGTTAATCATCAAGTTCAATCTATATTTGAGGGGGCTTTTCAACTATATCTAAAGTTGCAAAGAAAACCGTAATAAGCTATATCTGATTGCTGTCATTGGTAGTGCAAGTATCAATATACTTAAATTAGTGGCTAAAATAGCATTTTAGTCAAGCACAATTAAGTCAGAACTCTATGGCTTCTACATCATGCATGAATTAGTTGGATGGTAGTCCAATAGGTTAATAAGGATATCTTTATCTACTCATCCAAGATAATGTTTGGGCTTTTCAGCACCATAATTGAATACACAGTTGCTCTCATAAATTTGTAAGCATTGCATCATGATTTTTTAGTAGGTAAGGTTCAATAATGGGCCTATGATGCACCACGACTTGTTAATGTTATCATCACGAAGAAACATAGGAAAACCGATCCTTTAGAAGTTATGGAAATAAATGAAAAGATTTGCAGACTAGAATTTTTATATCTTGCTTTGACTGGAGAAAGGCAAATTGGTTTTGAGCCAAAGTGGTACAACATCTCCTACACTTCCATTGAAACAACATATGTCAAACCCACTGTCAAAGATATATATTATCAATTCCATAGAAGAAGATTTATTGGTTTATGGCATATTAAGTATCTATTTTTTGTTTGGATACAACATTTCCAACCTTATCCTCACTAATGTTTTCATGTGCAAAATAACATAACAACTGATTGATGTTAAAATTTCAAATCTTTTTTTTTCCTCTTTTTACCATCACATTAGTGCCGATGTCATCATTGCTCTTAAAATGTCAAATCTAAATGTTGGGGAATATGAACTAATCATTTTATGCTAAGTGATGTCTTTGGTATTTGAAATGTTGGAAAGTATAAATCTTTTGCTGTCCTCTCACGAGAAGTTTCATAGTTTCATAGATAAGGTCTCAAATCATGTTTGTATTTAAATGACAGAGATTATAAGGAGTTCTAGAAAGTTCGCTGAATGGAAGGCTTTGAATGGGCTGGAGCTGGAACTTCTATGCTGAACTTTTTATCCGAAATATCCAGAGTTGTTTTCTTGTTTAAGCACTATATTGGAGTTCTTAGATTATTTTTGCTTATACCGCTTGCTCTGATTTTGGTTACTGTAAAGGGAAGCGGAGGACAGCTTTCAATCAGGATGGAAATAGTATTATCTTTCAAAAATTACTTGCTTTTTCACTACATGATTGGTGGTATAGACTGTCCTCATCTTTTGTTGCAACCAGGAGGTTTGGATGCTCTTATGATTCATGGTTATCTGATCCTATGGTCACTCCAAGATTTGGCCACCAGCACCCTACCACAGACTAGAAAATCCACTTTAATGTCTACACCAAAAGGCAAAATAATGATAAGTGTTTTGTAAACAGAGAATAACTCTTGAGACTACAAAGTGGCAATAAAAATTTGTACGGATATAGAGTACATTATGATAAAAACTTAAGAACACATGGCACATGTACTTGCAACATAATATTATACGAAATGAACCAATAATCATTACTCCAAAAACGCATCCAATAAAACCCTACGATTACTTGTCTTTTAAGTTTAGTTAGAAACAATAGCAATTAGGAATAAGTGAGTTGATTATGGAACACAAGCCTCCCGGGCACCCCAAAAAGAGTTGATTGCAAAAAAGAATAGTTAAAGTGACAGTGACCACCCAAAGAAATATATTCTTGAATGGTCTGCCTGTTGGTTCACCTAAGAGTCCAATTGTTGCATCTCCTTCTGCTTCATACTGTTGTTTGAGCTCCTGTTAGGATCAGCTAAGCCAAAAGAGGGCTTCGGCTGGAATCTGCAGAAAATCCTGCATGTGCATGTGGTCCAGAAAGGAGAAGTGGAAGAAAAATAGGCAGAAGGAATGTCAGATCATCTCCCAAAGAAAGTTGTGGTCTGAGTGGAAGAAGAAGAAGAAGAAGCAAAAGGCATGCCAGTTCAGATCCCATATGGAGCGGTGGTCGAAATCATGAAAGATTTAGCTTATGGCATCCCTAGTGGAAGTCTGTTTTGGGCCTAGTATTGTAGCCCTGTAGTGAGGTTCTGAGTTTCGGGCTCCATTTTTCATAAAACTAGAAAGCCTTGCCTTTCAACTAGTCGTGTTATTATTGATTAGTAAGAAATCGCATGCTTAAACCATAGTGATAGACTTTTTGAATTGTAATATCTCCATTAACTTCTTATATATTCACCACAGCATTATCCATCAAAATGTTTGTCATACTAATTTGCTCCTTTAAATTCATCATATTGTCTTTCAATGTTTGAAAAGCCTAGTCTTAATAGACATATGATCATATTTCATAAATAAAATTGTAACAATCATGATATTTCCTAATTGCTGAAGTTTGTTTTTCATGTAGTTGTGTAGCTTCGATGTGGATGTGAGCTCTATTTGTTTGGATTTGGAAAAGGATAAATTGTAGTTCTTAAGGTAGTGTTTGTAGATTTTGGGCTAGAAGTTCCCACTATGTTATTAGCTTGATCTTGCTTTTTAATTACTCTTATTAAATACTTCCCTTATTCAGTTGTTTGTATAGTAAGAACCCTAATGATTTGAATTGGTATTTTTGTCACCCAAAATAATTTATGTATTTTGGTAATTTTGGCTGATCCTTTTGGAAATTGTTGTATTTATATGTGTCACTACAAAGATCTTTGTTTTCCTTATATAACATAGAGTTGAGATGCATTATCTAGACGTAAATTGGAGGTGTCATTTTCACTTTGGCTGCTTTGTAGCCATGAGCGTTCCAAATTATTTTTACCTATGTGGATAAAATGACATTGCAAATGTAGCCTAGTGAGAATCCCATCCAGAAGGGGCGCTATTGTGCCAAAACGATGCTCAACAAAATGGTCGAGCAACATGCAAAATTTTTATCATTCAATTAGGATATGTCTTTCTTCACCTAACAGTAATGGTAAAGCAACCATTGGGCATTTTCAAAGGTCATACTCTTTTGGAGTTCAATTTTGGAGCCATGACTTAGAACCAGTAGCTTTTGGGGAGTCTTTTGCCTAAGAGACGACAAGAAACCAAAATAAATAAGAGACACATGCTTCCACGACAGTGTAGCAGAGTCTTAGTTTTTTGGCTGCTATAGTAGAGCTTCATTCTAGTTCTTCATCATGTCTGTAAGGTTTTTTTTTTACTTGAGAGAAAATTTAAATTGGTTGACAGCAATTTTTGGGAGTCTAAAATTAGCTACAACTCTATATCTTGGTTTGAGTTCATCTTCTTAGCCTTCACTCTGCACCCTGAACGCACCTATATGATTGTGCAGTCATGGCTTCAGAATCCACATCCTAAATGGTTGGTATTAACCTAGCCTAAATTTCAACAACCCTGCTCGGTGAACGTCCTTGCATCTTAGCAACTCAGGTCATGAACCTACTTAGAACTTCGATGGACATCGACATGGATAAAGCGGTGGAGACAAAGGGTTAATCATCAAGTACAATCTATGTATTATCAGGCTTTACAGATAGATCCGAAGATGCAAATGAAACTTTTAACAATCTATAAGAATCATCACACCCAAATCGGTGGTTAAAAGACATCATCTTGAGCCAGATGGTAGTAAAGTAGAAGAAGGTAACACATTTGTACACATTAAATTCTGCAAGCAACTCTATAAGAAACTCGGGCCACTGAAATTCTATGGTTGTGGTCAACTATTGACCTCCTTGTTTATAATGACTTATTTTGTTTGATACTTAGAAGACCTTTAAATGGCCAGAATAAGAACATTTATATGGAACTTTCTTATCTCAAATATCTAAAATTTTCTTTAAATTTAAGCATTAAATTGTAGCTCTTATCTTAGTTTTGTTGTTACAGAATTGTCTGACTTTGAACATTGCAGAGAGACCTGAAATGCTTTCAATAAGAAAATTTATTAAAACTCACCACTTGGCTAAGCCAGCCATACATAAATATGCTTAAGCTTCTCTCAATTTCTTATTCGAATGTAGAATCTCTGCCTCTTTTGTTGCTGCCAAAAAGGCTTGGTTGCTCTTACAAGTTGAATTCAGTTTCTAACATCCCAAAATTGCAGGAAAAAGTTGAAGCCAAAATACTACTACATCTTCAACAGCAGGTCTTCTGTCAGCACCTTAAAGAATCATCCCATCAGCCCGTCCCCTCATCCCTGGAGCTCCCAACCTTCTTACCTCTCTGGTTGCATGTCAAAGGTGCTTCGTTAAAGTGTCTGCTTTTGCTGCCGTTATTGGCAGAACAAGCGTCTTTTCACCTATTATCTGAGCCTATTTTCAGTGAGTTTTTGTTTCTGTGATCAGAAAGCTAGGAAAAAGAAGAATGATTACAAGAAAAGTACTACCACCAAGGAACAGCCTTGGCTATTGCAAGGCCGTACTCTAAACTCGGAATTTAACTTTTCTGCAGATGAAAACTTCGAATCTTATTATTTGTTTCCAACTTTTTTGTTTTTTTTTTTTTTTTCCTTCAATGTTTTTGGGTATGTCAATGGCATTGGTTGTTGGCCATTTGGACAAAATGCTCGGTTATACTTCCCGAGGTGCGAATTCAAGCAAATATGGCTTAGATTAAGTTCACGTTCTACCCAACATAGGAGAACAAGGGGTTTTCTGATGGTGAAGCTCAAAAAAGATAATGTTGAGACCGTGAAAGTGTGTTTTGGGCTTAGCTCTGTAGCGAAGTTTTGAGTTGCGGGTTCTATTTTTGATAAAACTAGGAAGTCTTGCCTCTCAACTAGTCATGCTATTATTGATTAGCAAGAATCACATACTTGAATCATAGAATTTCACACTATCTATTCTGATACAATTATAATTGGTAACTTCCTACCCAAAGTTGATTGAATAGTTTAAATAAGCAACACATGTTCACACAAGTCCATTTCCTATCATATCATTATGATTAGACATTAACTTAATGTTACTTATGAGCATAGGTTATAAACATCTTCTATTGGTAGGCAAATTATACTCTTTTTCCTCACAATCATTATTGTCTTTCATTTCTTGGAATTCCAAAAATAAAAATTGTTAACCCTCTAATCTAAATCCCAAAAGAAGTTATGAATCCTAAGTTAAATTGGTCTTAAAGTCACTAGAAAACTTCGTAAGCATAGACATCCTAAAGTTTTTGAGATAATCATAATGTGAAAAGAAAAAAAAAAGGAAAATAAATTTGATAAGACTTATACCAAACTGAAACCATCACTTAAATTAAATAGTTTACTTGACTTACAAAATATTATTTATCTCAAAGCTAGATTAACATATGGGATATTAAAAATTTAATTTTTTTGTTTGGTTTTAAGTTTAGTGAACAAATTATATTGAATCAATATCTTAACACTTTAAGGATTTTAAGTAAGCAAATCACAATGATTATTCTTCAAATAGCATATGCCTCCAATAAAGAAAAAATAGTGACAATTTGATATCTTAAAAAAAAAATTACATTGAATCAATATCTTAACACTTTTAGTTTTTTAAGTAAGCATATTATAATCATTATTATTCAATATAGCATATGCCTCCAATAAAGAAAAATAGTGAAACTTTGCTATGGAAATGCAATAGCATGAAATTTAATAATATAGACAAAAACACATAAAGCCTATGTGACAAAAAAATTCATCATAATCTTACCACACTTGTAAAAGCATATCAAGGATCAGGATTTAAATCCTCTTAATCTCAAGCTTAGTATTAAATAACTGTAAGTGCGTAAGTTAAAAAAAGAAAAAAAAATACGAATAAACTTTAATAAGAATTTTAAAAAAGTTCACTTCCTCTCTAAGATCAGTTTGTAAGTTTATTTTGAGTGAATTTTGAATAAAACAGGAAACAAAAATGAAATCTATTTTGAGTGAATTTTGAATAAAACAGGAAACAAAAAGGAACCAGTGATGTGGGCAATTAAAACAGCTTGACTACTCGAAATTGTAATTTTTGAGGTTAAAAGAAAAATAAGGGAAAATTGTAATTTTGTAATTGTGCCACTCGACTAATCCAAATTGCAATTTCAGCTTCAGCCCTGCGGCTGAGACTTGTGGGGCACGCATCGTCCTGGTTTAGCTTGTCCAATACGAGAAGAAACCCAAAACCCTAGAGAGGTCCCTCAACGGTCGAATTTTTCAGCTTCTCTTCTGTTGCTCTACGATTTCAATCATTATCATCAACGGTTCGTCCCAATTCCATGACCGCAAAGGTGTGAAAATTCGAGCTTTAGAGCTTTGCGCAAGGACGGGGCACTGAGAAATGGTCTTACCAGTGTTGAAGTTAGGAACCCTTGCTCTCAAAACCATCTGTAAACCCATTGCCAGTCGGCTTAAGAAGGAGGCTGGCAAGCACCCCAAGTTTCGGCAGCACATCATCAATATTGCCCAGGTTCTTTTGTCTTTTCCTTCTTTATTTTATGCTCTTTTTCTGTCTTCTCTATTTCATTCTTTTTTTAATAATTTACTTATGTTTCTGAGTTTGGAATTGGCTTTCACATATTGGGTTCTTTTATTGTTTCGTTATCCGTGCTGATTTGGGTTGTCTGTTCTGCATCTGTTTCGCACTAATAGATTCGTGGTGACTGGTTTTTGCATGGGTTGTAGACATTTTGTATTTTAAACTCTGGTTATCGATCTAGACTCGGTGTCTTTTGATGTTCCCTTTTTGTGATTTAATTTGGATGCCTATTTGATCAATGATTTTTCGAATTTGATTTGTACTTTTGGTTCAAAGGTTTCGTTTTTGTTTTTCCTTTGTTCTGAAACGGAAATGCTTTGGAGAATTTCTTCATCTTAGTTTCTTCTTGCGAATTTATTGCAGCTTTATGTTGGACATTTAACCTATCTGGTGGCTTGACATTGAAATGCTTTTGATAAAGGTTATCATTTTTGATAACTTGGAGGATTTGTGGAATTTGTATGTAATACCCGCCTTTTATACTCATCTGTGGTTTTAAATTAAATTCCTATTCGTGTACATATGCATTTTTTTTTTCCTGTCCTTTTCCAAAACGTTATTTTGTAACTCCGGCAGCTCGTTACTGAATGGTGCATTTGGACAACTTTAACATTCATTATTGGGTTCCATAATGTCAAAGCTCTTGCGCAGATAACTTGTTAGACACAAGTATCCTCTTTCAACTTTGCTCATGACCCATGGGAATATATTCCTTTATTATCAGGAGTTATGAGTCTTTGTTAACCATTTAAAATAGATATTGTAAATCATAGTCCATAATAGCATTGCATGTATATATGCAATTCATAGTCTTTCTAAGTTTCTGGTGGTTCCTTCAGTTTGAATCGGATATTCTGTTGTTGTTATTTACTGTAGTAGATGATTTTGACTCTTTTTATGCACAATCTAATCTCAAGTTGTTTACTTGTCTTGGTAGATATCTTAGTCTCCAGATATGTCTTGTAGTCTAATCTATAGTCCCCTCCCCTCCTCCCCCAAAAAGAAAAAGAAAAAAAGAAAAAGAAAAGAGACAAGGCACTTCCTATATGAGAATCATATTTTCTAGAGAAGGAAGGAAAGAAAGAGTTATATTTGTATGCTGATGAGTTGTCACGGTTTAGATGTTTGAAGAGTTTAAGTACAGACTTGGTCATTTCCTCTTTGTTTTCATTATGTTGCTGGATCAGACAAATCATCGATTTCAAACAAAAATGCAAAGGCGCATCTATGGCCATGCAACTGATGCTGCAATACGCCCACTTAATGAGGAGAAAGCTGTTCAAGCTGCTGCAGATCTTCTGGGGGAGCTTTTTGTCTTCACGGTATCTCCAGTTCCTTTTTTGTGTATTTAAGTATTGATGCTTGTGTATTTTATCTCTGCATGCAATTAGTGCTTGAGTTAGGATTCTCTTTCAAGATCGCCCTTAGAACTAGAAAATGTTGATTCAATCGATAAGGTTTTTCTTCCATTTTGCATATGTTAAGCACTTGAAAGTTTTCTATTCAATTATCCCTCTTATTACAATTGAGATTATGGTTTATTTAGTCTAGTATTCTTTGATAGCATGTTTCTGAAGCACCAACTTGTTGCATTCCATTCCCCCCTCTCATAAAAAAGGACTCAAACTTTCCTGCTACACTATCTTGAGCTTCGTACTATGCTGACCAGTAATGTTAGGAAAAGTTATGGTTAAAGGTTGACCATGCTCAGGATCTGTGAGAAATTTTCCAATCCAGATGAGGGCATATGATTACTAGTTGTGATTTACTAAATAAATCATGGGATTAAATTGTTTCTAGATCACTCCACTTCTTTTGGGCCCCATGCCTAACTGAAAATTTCAGTTATCAGTTTCTATTGATTCCTTTTTTTATATACTTCTAAAGTTTTTGCCTCTATTTCTCTCTCTCTTCTGTGCTCTGCAACTGAAACCTAATGTTGATTTAGGACTATAAACGTTTGTTGTTTTATTTTGTCACCAACAAGACAGTGACTTCGGTATGGGAGCATAGTTGAAAGTCTAAACCAGACTTGACGTTGAGAGATGTCTGTTCATTGTTGGCTGTAAAGGTGGTTTGATTAGAGTTTATCTCTCTCTCTCTCTCGCTTCTGGTTAGATATAAGTCCATTTTGGTAAAGTATTGTCTCTGTTGCTTTTGTACAAAAAAACTATTTAGGCGATTCAGAAAGATGTCCACAGCTGGTATTATTAAGCATCCTAAAATGAATTTTGGTTGGTGAGCATTTAATTGACAAGTAACAAATTAATTGCAAATATACTGAAAAATTTTGGGAGAATATTCTCCAAATACTCTGTTTTATCTAAGTCCTACTTGTTTTATGATATTCATTGATGCTTATGCAAGGCATACTAATGTAATGTTCATTTCACTATAGGTTGCTGGAACTGCGGTTATTTTTGAGGTGCAAAGAAGCTCTAGATCAGAAGTAAGAAAGGAGGAAAGACGCAAGCAGGAATTACAGGTCTATATTACTATTTTTTCCTGGCATAGGATACCCCATATACTATTGTGTTATCTCCATTCTTCACCCATCCTTCTGATGACGCTCAATTTTATCATTACCTTACATTCTTTGGTCCATAGTTCTTTTCCTTATTTATTAATTTATCTTTGGCAATGGTTTATTTTGAAAGACGACAAATTTTTCAAGCCAGCACACTCCTAGATCACTTTGTACTCAATTGTGATAAAGCATTGGATGGCCTCAATTCAATTTCAATTGGATTACTAGCATCAGCATGTTGTATGTAGTTTTGGGAACTTTTACAACTCCAGAACTAGGTGCAAGAATGTGTGGCAAGATGGAATACTATTCTATGCACACATCATATTCATGAACATAAAAAATCCATTTCCTTCTATGATCTACCAGCATCACTGTGTTTAAATATATCAATTGCATCACTGGTTATGTATAGTAAGGGATAACTGGCAGAATATCACAAGACAAAGACAAAGGGCAATTGATGCTTGCTGAAAACATTAACTTCTTTGTATTGGAATCAAAGGAAACATGGAGACTGGAAATCAGTACTTCCATTGACCATGTATTTCCTTCTTATTTTGCTGTTATAAATTAGCTATCTTGCTGCTTATGCTGTATAGATTAGTTACAAATTAAAGTTCATTATATTGGTTTTTTGGCCATGTTTCTAAGTGATCAATAATATGCTTTTCACCCCTTGAGGATATGAATTCTTGGTTCTTTAATTATAGTAGTAGGTTACGGGTCCCATGCATGTCCCCAACAACTTTAAAAGGATTTGTCCAGGCTGTTGTTAATTCATCCTTTCATCATCTTTGATCCACTGTTTTTAGGCAATGAAGCAAAGAGATGAAGATTTGGCTAAAGAAATTGAGCTTCTTAGACGCAAGATTGAAGAGTTAGAACAACTTGTCAAAGGACGAGGACTTTCCGGTACGTTGAACTTCAGCCATACGCATGCCAATGAAGATGGAAAACCAAAAACAACATGATAGATGCAATAACCAAGAATGGAGCTGAGCATTCTTGTAAGTATCTCTCTACGACTTGGTCATGGCTCTGGAAATTTTATTGTAACTGTCTCATCTTTGATTTATGTTGGCTGATTCAAAGAGCATTGATCCTGAGCTGTTGAAGGGACAGTTTCTTCCTCTTCTGTTTCTCAATTTCCTTCTTGCTATATGTGCAGAAAGTTGCAAAATCCAGAGAAAAAGGCATGGTGTAACTTGCACCACAACTTTTCAATTCTTAGTTGGAATATTTTGGGTTTTTACAGAATCCCAGAATGCAAGATACCATTTTGAATAATCATCTTGTACTCCACTGATTTACCTGGGGTAATGCTTATGGTGTATTCCTATGTAAATCATTTGATCTTCAATCGAGTCCTTATACTTAGTTGCCTGGCTATGTTTACACTGATGGTGAAATAGTTATCAAATCTATAGAATTGCATCTTTGCTGTTGCTGAACTTTTCCTTGAATATCCAGGGTTGAAAGCCAAAGATCTGGTCAATGCTTTGCCCATATATGTTGGAAACGTAACCATTTTTTGTTTGGCAGACTAGTGATTCTTTTGGGCTTTTCTGTTTACAGCACTCGTAGCAATTTGGTATCCTCCTGTTCTTCTAATAGGAAAAGAGTTAACAGTGTGTTCCTCGGTGTAGAAAACTTCCCATGTTGGTGGTTTCAGTATATTCAAATCTATTTTATCCTTGAGCCCGCATTCACTTATTATTTACGGTTCTTACCTCTTCAATATTGTCAACAGCCCGAGATTGACACCTCATACCCGCAAATTCCCTTTATCTAAGCCCGAGATTAGCCTTACATTGTTTGTTGGTCATCACGGAACAAAAGCAGCTTTTCGAATTCCCCATTGAGACTATATCCTTTTTGGATATTTAGAGATAATCTTGAAACCCTCAAGTGGATTGTTAGAAAAGGAGGTGCTCAATATTTCATTTTAGTTGGGCAAAGGGAGTTCAGGGTGTTTCAAAACCCTATCATTTAGGTGGGGATTTTACAATAGTTTCATTGAACTATTAAAATAGGTGGCTAATGAGCTCAATACTTGTGGTTAGAAATTCTGTATCCATCGCAAAATGTATGGTCCAAATTTCATGGAGGAAGTTTTGCAACAGGAATGTGTTATCTGGTGCCTCGAAATTAGCGACAAGAATCATAGGCAAACAGTTAGGATTGTTTCTAGACAGATCACAATAAAACAAGCAAACTACTGAATCAGGTTTGGAATCACATCAGCTTTGAACCTTAGTTTTGTGACATAATCCCTAAAGGCGAGGTTATCACCTTGAGATTGTAAGGATATCACAATCTAAATAATTTTATTCTATATTAAACAGTAAATTCTTCAAGATCTTCTCATAGTTTCTGTTACATCCAATAAATAGACATCACCATAACAATGGCAGGTGTAGACCTCCGAGGCCAAATCACATCAAACTTCTTTCTTTTTCTTTCCTTCCTCTCGTACAAGAGGCTTCTGGTTTCTCTTAAATTGTATTTATTACAGTAGCTCGTGGGATGAGGAAACCAAGAAAAGAGTTGGATTGGCAGGGCAAATCTACAAGATGTATTTGGAAGACAGAAAGATGGACTAATGGCATTACATCAGCTGGCTTTTCTTTGTTACAGATAAGCAACAGATATAATATTATGTCTTTATTTACGAAAACTATTCAACCTTTCTTCTTGACACAGTAGACAAACATGAGAGATTGTTGCACCCCAGCTAGTGCTGAACTGAAGACCAAGCATTTGCATCAATCCAGTTAAAAGCTATGGGGCTCAGAAAACCATCAGGGATGCCAAAGGAACTGACCAAAGCAAGTGCATGTGGTCTTAGTTCACTGCAGAGTTTTGTCACTTCCTTCCTGACGGCAGCAACTTGGTCCTTTGAGAGATACCCATATCGTAGGAAAGCAGCATCTTCTTCCAAGCAAATCAAGGCATACATGGATCTCAAGAGACTTAAGATATCCTGCAGGAAAAGGACATGAACAATTCAGAAACTGCATTTTCCTTTTCCATCAATATTACAAACTTGGTTCTTTATGAGTCATGAAACCACCAACATTTTAATTTCACCAACTATCTAGAAGGTAATTCCCTTTTCATCCCCCTTCACAGCCCTAGTAAATGGATAAACTATGGTTGGCAAATCTCAATTTACATAAGAGGACTGTCAAGAACTGATTTCAGATCTTTTAGAAGATTATTACAGACAATACATGAGGAATCAATTAGCAATTATTACCTTCATAGAACCAGCAGATAGAGTTGCCTCAACCTCGATAAAGGTTTGCAGTATTACACGTTCAGTGAAAGCTCTACCCAAGTCTTCTGCTAGTTGATAACTCTGGTGCAGAGATGGGTAAAATATAAGAGAGAGAAGAGAGAGAAAGAGAGAGATAGCTGCAACCTAAGTAACAGAAGTGAGTTCTCACCAGAATGAAGGAATACTCCTTGGTCTCTCCCTTTGCTTGATATTGTGATATTTCAGCAGCAAAAAGATTCAACAAATCTCGCTCTCTTAAGCATAATGCATCAGTCTGATGTAGAGAACTGGTTAGAAATACCTAAAAATTTAAGCATCACTAATGCACAGCAGGAAAAGTAGCTAAACCAAGTTACCTGGAATTTGCTGCACCTAAGGGTAGAGCTTGTAACCTGAGATGGGATGCTAGGGGACGTGTTATTCATATGTTCTAAACCCAACCCCTTAAAAGGTTTGTTTCTCTTCTTGGCAGCTATGTACTCTGCAAGCAGTGCCTTGCTGACCTGAATAAACATATTTATCCCATCAGTTGAATTGCCTCAGAAGAATTAAACCAAAGCACAATATTCTTTTAACTGTCGCGCACCAGTAATGGAAGTATAAATTCAATTGGGCAAATAAAATTCAAAAAACAGCAATGGACTCTGTTAAATTCCAGAGACCCATTGTTACATGAATTCCGAAAATAAGGAATATGCTAACCATAAAAAATTAAAAATTAAAATTAATAAGAAATTTCAAGGTCGCTGTCAGATCTCAAGGCCCTAGTTGGCTAATTCCAGTTGCAACCTCATGAATAACATCTATGTAAGGTCACCATTCTACCATCCACTTAAGTCGATTAACAGAGAAGCAATGCCTCACAAGCTACAAACCATGTCCTCTAATTGTTTTGTTTTAATTTGAGGTCACCCTCCCAGAAATGTCCTATATCAGAAACCAATATGTCCATTCCTTGTTCAATAAATTTATAATGCAGAGAAAAAATGTATAATTGGCCTACCTGCTGCATGAGAATATTGTTGTCTCCCTCAAAAGTGGACTGCACATCATATTCACTTTTCAGATGACCAACACGATTTTCAGTCTTCAGACCTTGTCCTCCACAGGCTTCACGACATTCCTGATTCATTCTTGAAATTTAGCGACACCAGTTTACATAAGTATATCCAAGTCCCAAATGTAGTAATAGTTCTGACCTGAAGAGTTCTCATATTGTGCCAGGTGAAAGCAGCCTTGAACGCACTAGAAAGGACATGGATGATTTTGTTAGACGCTGGAGTTCTCTTCACATATATCTTTTTCAAGTCATTTCCGGCAAAACTCATAGCATATCTGTAGCACATGGGAGAAAGAGCCAGAACAATATCAGTTATTACTGTACAGAGACAGTTAGCCAAGCGTTACTAAAGCCATTATGGCATCTAAATTTATTATCTAAGAGCTGGTTATCTGTTTGACAATGTAAAATACCAAAGATGCTTACAGAGAAAATCAAGGCCAACTAATTTTTCAAAGAGATAACACTTGGGAAGAATAATCTTTTGTATCACAGAAGCATTGCCAAGCTGGTTATTTCGCTCCAATACTAAAACTAACCAATATCCTTAGGAAGTTTGTCTCCAACACCATAAAGTGTTATGTTTTATCAATCACCATTCTGAATGCATGCCTAACAGCTTAAATCAGTAATATCAATTTACCATCGTATGTTCACTCAAATAATGCATCTAAACCAACCATACAAAGCTTCACAGAGCAGGAAAGTTAGGCAAAACATGAAATTGTACCCCTATAATTGAATAGGCAGGAGAAAAGTCTATTAGGATGATTTTCACAAAGATCTTAGTACCACAGTGGCATTGATCATATACATACGTCTTTGCAAGAAGAGGCAATAGTCGTCGTTGATGACTAGGGTAATCAAGCAAAAGCACCTCAGGCCCATTTGGTGTGATAGAGAAGGCACGCCTTGTCAATGCATACCGTATTGCAATGGCTAAGCTAACCTGAGAGGAGAGGAATGAAATAAAATCAATTTCAATGGTGGTTACTAGGACTCACATGAACCACACAATTCCACATTCTTTTTGGTAAGTCAAAACTACAAACAAATGAAAGATTGATTTAAAAACAGAAACAAGCAACCATGCTCCAAATATATACATTACCTTTGACGAATAAATAGCACTGACTGCAATTGTCACTCGGCCTGATGTCAGCGGAGCCAAGAATGCTGCAAATCTCTGGAGAAAAGCAACTAAATCTAAGGGATTGTTCAGAAAGAAAAAATAGTTCAAGAACTAAACAATTTTGGGTTTGATTGAGTAAGGAGATGGCCAGATAATCACCTGATCTGGGTCTTGGATTTGACTAACATATTGTCCATCTGATAATACATCAGCTACTGAATTCAATAAATTCTCTCTGGGGATTCGTACATTGTCAAACCTGAAATGTATTTCCACAAATTTGAGTTTATATTGGTTCAATGAATTCCAGAATGAGAGGGATTGAAGTTGATGCAATGTCTGGCAACAAAAACTTTAATAATTACCAGATTCGACCATTGTCAACACCATTTAAACCAATTTTATGACCACAATCTGCTATTCGGATGTTTGGACAGACATTGCCATCATCATCCCTAATCTGGGCTATAAATGCATGAACCCCTTGATTCTTTCCGTTTATGCTGAGCTGTGAAAAGACTATTGTGTGCGTTGCATGCTAAACATAAATATAAGAATAGCAAGTTAGTGATAGAAAAATCTGAAGCTGGAGTTGTGCACGCGATAAAAAAAGAGAAATGAAAAAAAAACTTAAGGTCCATAGAATCATTACCTTAGCTGCCCCTCCAATCCAATACTTTTGAGCGGATTCACAGGGAGTGTTGATGACAAACTCTCCAGTTCTAGAATCATAAGTGGTGACTGTTTCAATTCCTCGAACCTATAATTTTCATCCATGGGAACAATTAGTAAATACTGACACAAGAGTCCCGAGGGCTTATGGCCCAGACTAATTAAACAGCCTTTACATACATTACTCCCATGCCCCAACTCAGACATCGCAAAGCAACCCTTGAGCACATAGTTTTCAGTGTCCCTTAGCCACTTATCATGATGACGCTTTGTGCCAAAGAACCGAATGGCACCACCCCTGTCGAGAGACAACAAAATGATTAAAGATCAATTATTTCACAAGCCATGACCTTAAATTATGCTCAATAATTATCCTTATTTTTCGTGTATCGATTCTCAAACTACTGAAAACGTTATGGAAAAACACTAGGGTAGGCCATCTCTCAATCCATATACAATTGCACCCATTCGGATTGAACTTAAAGATCAAATTCCATTGCAGCCATGAATCTTTAATCCCAAGCAAAAAAAACCGCAAGCTGACTTACGAAAAACGAAGTTACATACCACAAGTAGAAATGGACCCCAAGCTTAACCGCAAGGGAATGATCGTAAATTCCAATAACTTCATGGAGTGCGAACCTCCTCAACTCGGCCTCCGGCCCCGTCGCCGTGACCCAACCCTGAAAGACCCCCTTTTCCAGCATATACTCGATCCGCTTCATGGTGGCCTCCCGCTGCTGGTCCATGGACTGATTAAAATCCGGCGAGACAAAAACCTTGTCTCCGCGCTCCATCGGATTAAACAGGCGGCTCCGCGTCATGAGCCCGAAGAGCCAGTCGCGGTCGGCGAGATGGTGCGCGTCGAGGAGAGCCCGCATGTCGGTGAGGTTGAACGCAAACCGCTCGCTAAGCTCCGGGGGAGAGTAGCTCAGGCACTGGTTGGGCAAGACATTCCCCGCCGGCGGGATACCGACGGCGCCGTCGAGGAGGTGGTTGCGCAGGACCTGCGCGCGCCTTGCCACTTGGTCTTCCATGATCGCAATTGATCGGAGCAAGATTCAACGGTCGAAGCTTTTATAGGCTTACTGAGAAGACCGGAAGAAAACCACCAGTCGCTGCCGGGGTTAGGTAATGCACGCGCGGGTTCGTTGGCACGAATGATTAGAATTGTAACAGAAAATGTAGGCTATCTATTGGGGAGTTGTACGGCTCCAACCACTAATTCATGCTTATTTATACGAAGATTCATTTCTAATCTAAGAAAGTCAAATGTAGATGTCAAGTATTAGCTTGATTAATTAGAAGTTGTTTATGTTATTAGGGTCGCCACCTGAGTCTATTTTGATAATAGAAATTTTAAAATTAGATTAAAAGTTAAAAGTTGATATGTATTGAAAAAATTTTAATGATTATTTTGCAATCATTTTCTTTGAATGACCTTAGCTTGATTAATTTGAAGTTATTTTTTTTTTTTGCTATCAACTTAATTTGTTGTTAACAAATCACCTCCTTTAGTGAACACTATTAATAAAAGTTTTAAAATTGGATCAAAGGTTAAAAGTTAGTATATATTAAGAACAATTTAGTGTTTGTTGCATGATCATTTTCTTTGAATGAAAAAGTGAGATTTGATCAAATTCATCAAAGCGTGATAAAACATATATAGTATAGATTCAAAATTAAGTTGGCTCAAATATAAATCATTTAAATTAATTTGATTGTTTAGTAATTAAATACAATTTCAAGTAATTTTCTATGAGTAATTATTGAATAGTGTACTTAAGAGAATAATGAATTAGTCTTTGTCTAATCACATTTGCATTTCTAAACTATTATGCATCGATTTGGAGTTTATTACAAATATGATAATCACTCCTTGAACAACCAAAACGGGGAATAAGTCTTCTCTTAGCACACCTATGTCTTGTCCTAGTTCACCTTGTATTATAAGAATTGCACAATGTTGTCTTAGAAATAAGGTGTACTTTTTGTAAATGTATGAGAAAGTGACTAAGAATATTTAAAACCACGACACCCAATGTCAGGGTTTCATATTTAGGCTTATTTTGACTTATAAATAATAATAAAAAAATATATATCTAATGGGGATGACGAAGGATGGAAACAAATTCTAAGGATCTAGTTTTGCATTAATGACAAGTTGCAGGCCTTTTATAAAGATCATTATCTAAGACAAGCTTGAATCTAAGGAGAAAGGTTCTTTGCCATCTTAAAATAATAGAAAGTCCATGCTTCCTTATCGGTGCAAGTCATGGGCAGCCGACAGAACGTGCCTTCTCTCGGGGTGCGTGCAAATCCCGATCGGAGAGGATAAGATTGGTTCTTTCCTCAGAACGAGGAAGCTGCCGGAGTCAGCGTTCTAGAAGGACACAGCAGAAAAGTAAGACCCTTAGATTATAGCATTTGCATGATTTAGGAAAGAAAATTTTAAAACCTAGAATTCTTACTTAATAATGAGTTCTCATATGGTGGCCAATGAATTTTTTTTAACATGGTATAGAGTCACTATCTTTCTTAATACTTTTATAATTTTTTATTAATTTGAACCTACATATTATTCGTAATTCTAAATTATTATGTTAAAAACTCCAAAACTTATAACTAATAAAAAGTCAACTTATTTAAATACTTGAGCCCATATAAACCTAAGTCCGCCACAATCTTAAGATTGTGACACCCCACTATACTTCCAGGACCTCCTGTTTTATCAAAAATTCAAGTTCCAATCCTACAATTATTCAAGTACCTACTATAGTTTAATTTAAATACACAAGGGTTGATGTTGATATCATTTGTCATGTTCCTTGGCTGTTTTATCAAAAATTCAAGAGTGGATGGCTAATCAAGAATCAATTCATTTAAATATTGTTACCAACTTCTATAAGCCTAAGCCCAACACAACCCTAGGATTGTGACATTTAAACACATGATAGTATGATAGTTTGATGATTATGGTAATAGAGTGTCTTAAGATATGGCCAATGACTCATGTATTATTAAGAAATATATTAAGATTTTTACTTCTTAACTTTTATGTCAATTTTTTAGTTAAATAATAAGCATTCTAACAAAAATAATGATATAAGTCATAATAATATGAATTACAATCTCTCTTGGCATCTCAACTACTGAATTTTTTAGAAAATCTAAACCGCAAGTGGGGTTTTGCATTGAGCCCTCGTGAGGTGGGAAGATCATGGGTAGAGCTTGATCCTCACACTTGGTGTTCATCCATACGTAAAACATTCAAAATCTTCTTTCACGTATCATGAGTGAAGTTATGAACTCCACGAGTGATATATAAATCGTGTTCTTGATTCTATAATGGATATCACGAGATAAGTCGTGTTCCTGAATTGAAGGATATCACAAGATTTTGTCCACCTAACTTATGTATTCATACTTTGAATATTTATTTAGATAATAAAATTGACTTGTTAGAAAAAATCAATACCTTCATATACTGCTATCTAGCATGACAATCATGATACTGCAAAATGTCCTTCTGGCTATCTCAAAGGCCAATGCCCAGGCTTGGAATATGTTACAGTGAAATAAGATGCTTTTTTTTTTTTTTTTTTAGTTTTCAATTTAATTTCCACTCTCTCCTTCCAATTCATAGGATCAATGAGATAACAATTTTTTTCTCGGGAAAGTGGGAATGGGAGACGATAGGAAGAGGAAGGATATTTGAGATAACAATCTAAGAACAGAAGATGATCATTAAACCAATGTGGAATAAAATAGAAAAAGAAGAAGATGAAAATACACGTTGTTTCTTTCTATCTTTTCCTTTTACTCTCTATTCTCCCAAAACCTCCCCATCATGGTAATTTATATAAATACTGATTTAGCTTCTTGAAATAAGCTAAACTGTGGAGCAGTCTCTAAGTGCATTACAAATAGTATCATTGAAAAAAAAAAAATTGGAGGCATTAGAGCTGCAGATTTTGGTAAGGTAGGTCTTTGCGAAACTGTATGAGGTTGGGCTATAAGATTCTGCAAAGTTGTAAGAGTAGATAATATTGGACATCTATATTATAGTTCCTTTCGTGCTTGCTATTTGGTCTCAAAATTCATATGTTAAACACCAAGCTTGGGAAAAAATTCACCAATTTGGACAAATGGATCTTGTTTTTCCCCGCACGAGAAGTTCTCCTGCTTCCCTGTTCTCCCATGGTATACCTCTGTTGGATTTATCTGTTTTCTCCTTACATTAAAGCTATTCAGCAACAAGGCAGAAGGCCAAAGATCACCAAAAGACAATGACCATACAGCGTGTCATAACATTCAGAAGCCACTTTAAGATCTACACCAGAAGTAAGTCCAGTCTCAACCAGGAACTCCACTTACACTTTTTTTTAGTTAGGCATAAGAAGGCCTCAGGCCGTTAATAGCACTACTGGGTTACTAATAAATTGACACTCTACTTGTACTTACTAATGAAATGAATGGAATGCTACCCATATCTTCACTTACATTCACCTCATTCTATAAAGCTATTGCACCAGAAGCAGTTTCATAGCAAAAATAAGAACAAAGACAGAGATCGATGCATTCATGAGGAGACAAGATTTCTTCCCCGGTTCTTGATTCCACCTCATGAAGGAACCAGAAGGGTGAAAAGGACGCAGGAGACAAACCAAACTTGAAGCAAACAAGATTTTAATACCATATTCTAAACCAATCGAATACAAGAACATAAATATTCCAGTACACAACAAAATTCCAATCTGAAGCAATCAAATGGAACCTAATGTAAGGGACACTTACCAGCTATGAACTAGAATAACACTCAAAGGTGGAAAAAAAAGGGAATGGGAAAAATATAACAACAGAGAATGAGTAACGTGCAGCAAAAGCGGGAAGAACCTTTTACATCTAAATGCTATGGATTTTAGCATAACTTCAGCAAGATTTCTAGAGCCTCGGTTTACCTCATAACACCATAAATGAACTATGCATTCCATGTCGTCTCAATCTAAGAAGTAATGAAGACCCATATGTTATAAACCACATAGGACCCATAAAATTTGAAACACAATCATCTATTTTCAACCACCAAGACTTTCTCTATCTGTTACCGCTATGAGGAGCAGCATCCAACTTTTTTCACGGCTGAGACATCATCTTTGGAACCAACATTGATGGTCTGACCCTTAGGCAAGGCTGCCGGGTCGTCCCCAACATCAAGAGCCTTCTTGCTGACGACACGATATATCTGAGTAAGCACTTCAGTGAAGGCATCTTCCACATTCAAGGACTCAAGCGCAGAGGTCTCCATGAAAAACGTATTCTCTCTCTCAGCAAATGCAGTCGCATCCTCAGTCGAAACTGCACGCAAATGACGCAAATCTGCCTTGTTTCCGACAAGCATGATCACAATATTGGAATCAGTATGATCTCGGAGCTCCTTTAGCCACCTCTCCACGTTCTCAAACGTGACATGTCTTGTGACATCATAAACAAGCAATGCACCAACAGCTCCTCGGTAATATGCACTAGTGATTGCACGGTATCTGTTAAAAAGAAAATTAGATGAGGCAAAGGTCCACTCATCACGAAAAACATAAAATGGTATCAACAGAATCACTGAACTATTCTGTTCCACAAACAAAGGAAATGGGTATGCTTAGCAAAGAAGTAAAAGGTAGAAACAAGTGGTTTCCTCCTAGAATGGAGGAAAAGCAGGATCAAGGGAAAATACAAAAGGAGAAAAAAAGAGAGTATACAGTATATAGTGATATCCAAACATCTATGCTATGCCTCCGAGTAGCAAATCCATTAGCTGTCCCAATTGATTCACCAAATAGGTGAATGAGTTGAATACCAAATAGAAAGCAATCACTCTTATTCCACTACGAAACCATGTCATTTAACTTTTCATGTCAAAATTATCTCAGACCACGAATTTCTTTCCATCTTTCACAAAGTAATCAAAAGGGAAAACGATACGGGAACTAAAACATTGCATCTCGATAGTTCTATTTCCATGAAAAATGGGAAAAAGGAAATCAGTTAATTAACACGTACTTAACCAGGAAGAACTAAAAGCCTACATAATCAAGTCCCAGCATCCATCACAAAACAACACCCACCAATCGCCCAGAACCCAATTATCTAAGAACCGCCGTGTCCCACATTCAACATTGCCAAACAATCCAAGATCCACATTAACAAACCCATCATAAGAATTGACACCAAAATGAAAACAAAAAGTTGAAAGCGGAAAAAAGAGAGGATGAGATCGACCTTTCTTGACCGGCTGTATCCCAAATCTGGGCCTTCACCACCTTGTCGTCCACGTGAATGCTTCGCGTGGCGAACTCCACGCCGATGGTGGACTTGGACTCGAGGCTGAACTCGTTTCTTGTAAATCTCGAAAGCAGATTGGACTTGCCCACGCCGGAGTCGCCTATTAGCACCACCTTGAACAGATAGTCGTAGTCATCGTCCGCTCTATACGCCCCCATAGGAGTTTTCTTCGCTGTTTGTTTCTGGGTACTCCTTGTAATGAAATTTGAGACGTAAAACAAGGTTTTGGGGATCAGAAAACAAGTAGTATACGAAACTTGGGATCTGGGTTTATATGGAACGAGATCAGGGAAAAGTATTTGAATTTGGAAATCCTGCCGTTCAGAGGCGAGAGAGAGACAGAGAGGGAGGAATTCAAAGCGAAAAAGGGTAAATAAATAGAAATGAATTAGTTGAGCCCCACAACTTTAATATTATCTTTTATTTTTTTATTTTATTTTTATCTCTAAGCTTAGAAAATGGACAAGATTTTATTTCAGACACTTTTCTTAAAATGTGAAATTTTTTCGAAAAAACATAATGATTTTTCTGATATATTTTTCTCTCACCCATTATTAAAATGAAATGAATAATTAATGTTACATTTCCAAAAGGTTGCATGTCTTTTTTTTTTTTTTTTCATCAACAAACATTTCTTTCAATTGAAAATGAGAGTTGCCAAAGATCTCTTAATCTCAAATTCAATATTTGAACATATGAGCTTTTATGTATGTATTAAATAAAAAAAAAGTTTGCAAACATCTAAAAGTTGCCAAATGTTGAAGTTTTAGACCATCAACAACTAATTATTAGACTATTAGTTTGATTATACTTTTTTCAAAATTAAATTCCTTGAGGGTGCATTCAGGAAAGGTCCAAAAATAGAGAAAGCAAAAGGGTAGCGTCAGATGCTATCCCTGCAGAAGGAACAAAATCAGGGCAGGATGTTCAACCCTTGTCCCTTTCACAGTGTGATCATGGCAGTTATTGAAGACCCTCTGTTTTTATTCATGATTTGTTTATTTGTTGTTGATTACTTCTAGGGGACATTTTGGTTTTGCACGCAGAAGACTTTTTTGTGGTTGTCACTTTCAGCAGGCTGTTAATGGAGCACTTAACCTGATCAATTAAAAGGATAATGCAAAAACCACCTTTTAAACTATTTTCACTTTGTCTAAATTAAAAAGGACAAGTCCAATGGGTTCATTTTCCGCTTGATGAATTCAAACATTTTGTGGCGGCTCAGTTGAGGCCTTGTTGAATCAAATTGAAAAGTCTAGATTGTCTGGAAAGTTGATATGGTCCATTCCATCCATCCATCCATCCATGGTGTTAAAGAAGATTCAATTCCTTACCTTAACATAAGCCATTAAAAGAGGGAACACTTAAACTTGTAAAAGGATACCCAATCATAATATTGACAAGGTGACACAACTATTAATTTAAACATGCACTTTTATCTTGAGCATTGAATCATTATGAGGACCTAATTTATAAATGATGAATAGTAAAATGAAATCATGAAAACCCAACTCGACATAAAATGTCATTGAAATAGATTAATGATAGAAGACACTTAAATGTATAAAGAGAATATTATGTGAGAAATAGTGACAATATAAGACAATCATTAGTTTTAATACATAATATGCTCTCAAAGACATCAAAAGAAGTTTTTTGTGGCAAATTTCTTAGGGTAAACAACCTTGGTTCCATCCCCAAGTGAGAACAAATAAGAGCTTTGGATTTGTCAATAAATTAAGCAAATGTCTTATTCCGATTATCGTTTCTTGGAAATACAATATCTGACTTTATTTGTTTATGGTAATTTATCAATATTCTGTATAACCTACATCGAGGCAGATATAGAGAAGTACAATGAATAATCATAAGGTTACAAAAATGTATCAAGGAGAAATCCTTCACTCCTTTGGCCTCTTACTCATGGTTTTGCGCTTGTTGACATCCAGGTATTTCTTCCTTAATCGAATGGATTTTGGTGTAACCTTCGTGAGAAGAGAAGACAATATTAGACAAGAACGGTTCCTTTAAAATAATGTAGAGTCCACAAATAACAAGACTAGAAAGAAATCAGAAGCCACTAGCAGCAACAAGATTGAGCTCAAGGAAAAATGCTACAAATATTTTTCATTCCAAAATTTAGGAGGAACTTTCAGGATTCTGCTGTCCACTTAGGACCAGATCATTGATGGCATAAGACTTCAAAAGTATATGCAAGAAATGATGGGGCCTAAAAGAGATTAATTTCTTCTACAGTATAAAAATGGAACAAGTTCACTAATTAACCATGAGATGGAAAAATTAAGGATATTTAAGCACAACTTACTTCAATGAGCTCATCTGAAGCTACATAACCGATGGCTTCTTCAAGAGTCATCTGTAACCACATGCATTCAGATGTAAGAAATCGCACATGCCAAATGTGTATCCGAAAAACCTTTTGTTCTTGACTAGCGAAAGCTGCCAACTGTTTTTGACATTTTAGGATGTCAACTGAAAATTTTCTTAACAAGGTAGCAGCTAGATTAATCCAATAATATCACCAAAACTAACACAAAAGTTCACCACGCTATCCGAAGTGTTAAGGATGGTCCAGAATATCAAACCAGATTCTGCACATTACCGAACACATACTCCCTATTTCTAGGCATAAGCATCAGCTACTAGAGCAGACAATCCTATTCAAGAGATGGAAACAGAAAAGTAAGAACATAAAGGCTAACAAATACATACAAGACGAGGAGGAGACAGCTTCACATTCTCATCTTTTGCAGCGGCACGCATATTACTAAGTTCTTTAGCCCTGACTGGATTGACCTGCAGTAGGCAATCATTGGTAAGACAAGCTAACGGAATGTAAAATTCATATCAAAGACAAAAGATGTAGATATTCTCACATCTAGATCAGTATCTCGTGTGTGCTCACCCACAATCATGCCATCGTACGTCTGTACATCCAAAAAAAAAAACAAAAAGTCAGCTTCTTTTCATAAAAAGGGAGAGTATGAAGGTAACCCTTGAAATATCACAGATAGATGTCTTGCAAACTTCAGTTCAAATAACCTCTTACTAAAACAAAATGCCAACTACCATTCATATCATCCATTCAGAGGAAGCAGTATAGGGATCAATTGTCATGCGCATATACCTCCTTGAGTTGAATATCCTATCCTAAAACAAACTGCCAACTACTATTCATATCGTCCTTTCAGAGGAAGTGGTATGGGGATCAATTGCCAAAGGCATCCATTCTGAGCCTATCTACCCAAATATCGAATTCAGTCCTTTATGCTCCCCTATCTCCTCTTCCTCCGATTTTATCCTTTAAAACACAGTGTGACGAATAAGAAACCCATTGACATCTTGACAAATAATATGGAAACATAAACTCTAAGCAAGCATTTCCCTATCGATTTTATTAGCTTATAACAAAACCAAAAGCAGGAAACCTCCAACTGCCGCACATGTGAAATAAAAAATGAAAGCTATGTAGCAAACAACAATCAGAAACATATAGCAAAATATTATTTCAATCAACCTCCATCCCAGGAGACACAAAGAGAGTTCCCCGAGCTTCCAAACTCATTAGTGCATAAGCTGTGATTGTACCAAAGCCCATTGATACCTGTTCCATTAAAACAAAAACAAAGTTAGGTTCATAACCGGAAAAATGGTAGAAAATGGAAAGCACTCGGCTTCAAGATCAACTTCAATTAGCAAAGCATCATAGAAACTTGGCAGTGAGGTGAGTTTCTCAAAATATGTATATTCCCTCTATATTATATTCTTTCTTCCTTTCAATACCATATGAAACATATTGATTCCCTGCAGAGCAAACAAAAGCTGAGATGCTTCTTCAAGCAGTGATGAGAGATGCTTTAAACAAAATAGGGCCCTTGAAATAAACTGAGCTCATCTGAACATCAATAACCATTAAGTTAGGGCCAACTTTGTGGATCTCTTTTAAGGAATCAGAGTTGAGACAAGTATTTCACAATTTTACTCTGTCCAGAATCATATTCCCTATAATATCTTCAGTTATCATATCCTCCTTCACCATTTCTATGCATGGAAAATTAACCCACTTCACCTCCTACCTCACCTCCTTTAACTTCAACTTGGATTAGATCAATATTTGTCAAGGGGACATTAGTCCAACTTGGATTAGATCAATATTTCTAAAAAGGACATTATTCCTATTCATGAATTCTAAGACCACCTTTCTCTAATGTTTCTCTTAAATGAGGGTCAATGTCACTTTCAATTGTATTACTTTATACCATATCAAACAAAGGTCAATGAATAATCGTTGCACAAGTAAGGAAGAAGAGTGCTGATAGAAGTAAGACTCAGTATGCTAAATATGATGGATCATTACGATGGCATAAAAAGCGTTTTCTATACTCACTACTATGGAAATTTCCCCTCGTGGCAGTTAGATATTGATATTTATCTCAAAGTGACTATTTAAGAACTCAAGATTGCCTTTCATGTCAACATCAGAATATTATGAACATGAACTTATATATTAGTTTACAGGTGAAACAAACTCTTCACTATAAGGGATTTAATTCCTCAAACAATTACGAGACATATTCCTACTTGACACCTTTTTCTGGTCAATAGCGCTTTTCTTCTTATCATTTTTCCTCCACCACAGGGAGAACGGGACATTTTCTTCAGTGATCTCAAGAGTGTCATTAAGAAACTAAAACCTAGAACTGATGAAATATCACGTACTACTAAGATATGTACTGCTGAGCATAAGTACACCAAGGTATCAGTGTTATGTATCATAAAATAGTTATCCAAAAAGATAGCTTAAAATAACAGGATTCAGAAACTTTTGGAACATAATTTTAGTTCTACAGTGTGAAAATCAGGATCAGATTCTACCAGTACCAATAAAGTTAACAAACACATCGAGATACACTTCCATACCGCAACACATGTACAAATAGTATGTACATATGTTTGTATGTATGCAAATATGTCTATCCAGATCCATCTAATCTGCCAGCCTGCCCAAATCTCCCCAAAATCAAAGTAAAGAAGAAAAAGGAAAAAGGAAAAGAAGTGTTTTAGATTCAGACATCAAAGGTCCATGATGCATGAAAAGAGATATGCTCTTGTAGTAAGACAAATGCCAATGGAAACTGTCTTCCAATTGGTGTTTTATACCCTCCAATTCTGTTTCTGCAGTGGACCAAAACTGAATAACAAGCTCAACTAAAGCTATCAAAAAATACAAGGGCATGAGATGACCGTACCAAGACTCCTTTTCGGACATTGCCAAGAGGACCCCGATGTTTTTCATAGGCTGCAGAAAACAGACAATATTAGGACTAGAAACTGGATGATGTAATATAAAAGCATACAGAACAATTTTTTTTTAAAAATATTTAGAAGTGAAATATGCAAAAAGAAACATACTGCAACTACTCAGGGTTTAAAAATTCTTTTTGAGTCTCAATTAAAGAATTATCCAAAAAGAAAAAGAATGAAGCATGAATAATGCGTTTTAAATAAATTATTTAACTGGATTACCAAAAGGCAGTACACAGTAGGCAATAGAATTCATTCATTTTCTACATCTCAGATCAAGCCAATTTCAGCAGTCCACCAGAAGGTCAGGTCTGATTGGAAATAAAAGCATACCAGGACAGCCGGTGCACAATCACAGTTCTCAATATGAAACTGATCCAGGTTTACATATAGATAAAACAGTTGGCTTTTAAAAACAATTATAATATATTGACATACTTGAAGAAGACCACATATAATACTGTCAGCAATCAAAATATGACAGACAATAATTTCTCTCTTATGCATCTCTTGACGAGCTTAATCTGAGAAAGTTGGATGAAAATGCCAGCGCTGTGGGTGACTTAATAACATGACAACAAAAGCTGAGTTTTGAGGAAATGAATATTAAAAGGACCATAAAGAAGAAGCATACTCAGGAAGGCACGATGCATAAATCCAGTTCCACGAGTATCACTGCTAAACACGCTTCTGTAACCAACCAAGCCCCTGTAGAAGACAACAAAAGGATTACTTTTCTTGTTGGTTTTTGTTTTAGATGCCACGTGAAATAGAATTTCAGTTAAAAATTCATGCAATGTACTTGACATGTCCATTGCCAGTTCATCAGGAAGCAAAGAATAGGTAAAGACTTATAAGATTCTAATGGCAAATTCTGAAGTCCTAAACCACAAACTATGGAAGCAACTAGGTTATGGTAAGACTAAACTATCCCAAGTACAATTAAATTTTTAGATTCATTGGGAAACAACACCAGTATGGCCAGATGAGTCGAATGGAAATGATTATTTCAGTTTTGCGTTGCTCATATCACTTTTTATCCTATTACAAGATGTGCGAAACCTTAATTCTGATTTTCGTTCTGAATCTTTTGACATAAGTACCACAAAATGATCAAAAACCACACTAACTTCCATGTGTTAAATGATCCAATAACCGACATTGTTGGGAAAAAAGGGAAGAGTAGTTTTCATCTTTGCCATAATTTTCCTCTATATGTAAAATGGACATATTGCAAATCAGAATGTTGATAAAGTAGCAGAGCAAGATACCAAATTTAACTAAATTCTTTCTCATTGCCCATGTCTCTAACGCTCTTTCAGACTCTTTTCTTCCCCCTTCTTTTTCCTCGCCCGGTTCCACAAAAATACTAACATTGTGGGCTTAAGTTTACCCATGCCCATGCTTGTAGGAAGATGGGGGCATCACTTTTCATGCAATGTGGTAGACAGTAGATCTGCGTTGTGGCTGCTTTGATATTTCTTTTCCCTTGATTGGATGAATGTTACACAACACTTAATCCATTAACCCAGTTAGGATCCAGCCAACCAGGTCAACCTAGACTCAATGAGCAAGTGAGAGTATACAGTAAAATAGTCTACATAGGTTGGTTGGCAAGTTGAAAGCAGAGTTGGTTTTCAAGAGTTATTTACAAACCAGCAACATTTTTCTTTTTTGGTCTACACGTATTCTGTTTGGTGCTAAATTTCTTTTGCTCCTAATGCTGAGTCTCAGCCGTAACCCTAAAGACTTGCGTGACAAGATTTACATGGAGCAATCACTTAGATTTGTTGCTCAAAGTCTACGTAGGTTAAAGAAAGCATTGCTTCAAACAGTCACCCCAGTGCAAAGTTTGAAGAGTTTTCTTGGACTATGTAGGGGTTTAGTCTGGACACAAAACCAAACAACTAGGTACGTTCTGAGGTATATATACGTGCTTTATGATTAGTGAATAAACATATCTACAAATTAAGATAGAACTTCAGGCTTTGGAAGCAACTCAGACACTTTTAAACACTTTTTCAGAACAGATATGATCACACCATTAACATTTTGATGACCACCACATATAAAAACTTTTGGAGACGAAAGAATTTGATGGGCTAGCAAAAACAATTTGTCTGAAAAGATAACTGAACACTAACCTTGAGGGACAGGTTAAAGACAGTCTAGTCCTGCCAAAATTTCCTGCGACAGGACCCATGTCTGCAACCTCAGCTCGCCTATGAGATAGGGCTTCCATAACTAGCCCTACATGCTCATCATTTACCTATAAATAATATCAAAAGGTTAAGGGCCCAGAAATTCTTTACCACCCATGCACAAGAAATTCTTACCTCAATAGTCACTTCTTCGATTGGCTCAAGCTTTTGACCATTTTCTGTTTTATACCTGAAACAGGAACATTACCCAGAACGTGAGTATGAATCGTACATCAATAAGAATCAATATGCAAATATTATAACCAAAAACAGGCACCTAAATAAATCAGAATTTGTTAGAAGTCCTTAAATTAAAAAATCAGTGTTATAGTTAAATAACATGTTAAAAAAAAAGGTACAACTATTAAACTTCTCATATGAAATAAAGAAACTGAAAACAAAAAGAAGAAAAACATCCACTCATGGACAAGCTTGCAATTGTGAACTAATGTCCCAATCAACCCTTCTCCAGTTTGACGGAAAATCTGTGTTCAATACTAATTAATTTGTACAATCAACTTCTACATTGAGCATTAATATCACTATTCTATTCCCTGGCATTGTACAATCGATATTTGACAAAAATGGAAAACTGAGAACTAGACTAACAAGACAAGCATACTTAAAAACTTACATGACCTTTGGTGGTGAAACAGATAACTCGAATCCCTCACGCCTCATATTCTCAATTAAGATACCTGTTTACCCAGCATAGAAACTAAACTCAGCAAATCTTACATGTGTTAGACTCTGCATCGAAATGAAAGCACTCTTTTTATTTTGAACGGTAGATATAATAGAGAACAAACCCAGTTGAAGTTCTCCCCTCCCCTGAACTTCAAATGACTCAGATAAGCCAGGAAGTACATTTATGGCAAGATTTGTTTCTGCTTCAGCCATTAGCCGATCACCAATTTTCCCTCCAGTCAACTGGAAATACACCGGCAGCAACACATCACCTCGTGTAGTATGATTAACTATTATTAAAACAAACAAAGAACATCCCAATATCTGAACACATTACAGCTGGGAAGAAAGCACTGGGTCAAGGTATCACACTGGAATGATGCTTTGAGGGGCAACAAAAATTACATCACAAATAGGAAATGCAAGATCTGGCCTAGAATGTGGTTCAAAAGCCTGAAAGAGTTTAGTAAGCTCCAACAAACATTGTTTTGTAACACCAAATATATGATCTAGAGAAGACAGGATTACTTTTCTTAATCTTCAATTTCAACCTTACATCTTTGCAATCTTAAAAGAGCACATCCTTTGACCAAAAAAGAGAAAAAGGGTCCAACATACAAATGTTAGGCCAAGGCCTTCAAAGGTGAGTAAAAATTAAGTATGGGAAAAACGAAGTTCCTATATAAAATTGTAACAGTAGATCAAAAAATGTGCTCTAAAGGTGTGCATTCAAGGAGTAACAGATAATCTCCACCTGTTAATGTTAACCAAAAATAAGAAACTAAAATCAGAGGGTATGTGCAAACATATTTGCCAAGTTAATATCAAGCATGTACATTTTTCTTTAAGATTTTCCAAGGTATCATCACACCCAAGCAAGTACATTAAACACATGCATTGTTCATGTATTTTCCATACAGGAAAGGATGTAACTTCTCTCGCATGCAGGAAAAATATCCAGAAACTAAAAAGCTAACAAGAAATATACAGTAGTATGTAACCAGAACACTTCTTTGGTTGATAAATACATACCAACAATAAAACAGGGTATCAAATGTTAGAATAATAATATTACAATTGATAACAGCTAAAAAGGAAAAACTCATAACTCACATGGGTACCATCACGACCAGCCAATGGAGAGTCGTTGACACCAAAAGTCATAGAAATTGTTGGGGGATCCAACTCAACAGTGGGCAATGCCATCATGACCTGGCAAAAGCAATCATAAGTCCAAAGACATATCCATATTGTTCAGAATACCAAATGCATCCACTGAGTCTTAAATCAAGCCTCACTGTTCATTCCATTGGCATGTGCATCATAACATAGATCATTATACAAAAAACACACACTAACGCTTGAATTTTTGCATCCATTAGCACTTTCTTGTTATTCAGTATACTCCTTCCATCTAAAATTGATTAGATAGACTAATGAGACTAATAGGACGCAGGCAGTTTTACAACATTACATGCGTTTTAAAATATTAGTTCTCATTACAAGAATATAAAAAACATAGATGGGGTGCAATTATTCCAACATTCACCAATGAAAGGTGGCAGCCCCAAATAGAGTGGGGGTCCCACGGCCAACCCCATTGCTGCAGGTAGCCATGCGAAGGCCTTCCCCCTTTGCGGCCATCCATCCCATTGTTCTTCTTTTTATCTTTTGAATTTCATAAAACCTTAGTTTTTAAGATGGGGCATGAAATGTGATAAAACGACTTATATGACTTTAACGGATCAATGCCAGCTACTCAATTTCTAACTAAATGAGTAAAGCATAAACAAGAACAAACTCAAAGTTAGCATCCCTTTGAAGTAAAATGAAATTGAGTGAAAATTCAAGGGGCTATGATGATTCTCATCAACTATCATTGCATATCTAAAAAGATACATTTTCTCAGTTTTACAGGGTTACTGTGTCCAATGCAATAGATCCCCAATAGAAGAACAACACTGACAATAGAAAAATAATTTCATCTTCACCAAAGCAAAGGCACTTCTTTTATCATATAGTTCAAAGCGGAATGTCAACTGATATGACTAATCTTTTAAAGGCCAGTTCAAAGATCTTTGAGCCAAGAGGATAAGTCATATTTCAAGATAAAAGCTTGGAGCTCCATGCCTACCCAAGTGATATAGGAAGGAAATAGTGAAGAAGAAACTAATCTGTGAGAAAAAAATTAAAAATGTATTCATTTACCTCCACAGTTGTCACTGTATGGCCGATCGCTGGAGTTGCCAAACCAGCCATAGATACTATATCACCAGCCCCTGCACTATCAACTGGAACCATGCTTGTACCTTTCTTTTTCATCAGTTTCACTACCTACAAGACAAGAATAACACATAAAACAGGTACTGCTTATGGAAAGTCAACACATATTGACTGAAAAATACAGAACTATGTTTAGAATAAAACCCACCAAAAAAATTCATTTATTCAGAACATGAGGTGAATTGATTCTAGCAGAATCTTTCATGTATATCAGTTAGCAAGTAAAATGAAATAATATTAAAAATGATGCCATATCACTCCAGAAACAATTTGAATTGTAAAGTTGTTTAACAAACTTGACAAAGATAACTGAAATATGCACTGAGAACTGTAATGAAGCACTAAAGAATCTTAAGATAGGTAAGAGTCATTCTGCATAAAAGATCAGCAAGATACATACTTCGAGACCTTTTGAGAAAAGCCACTTAGATGCCACCATATAATACTCTACTTTCCACTGCAATCAAGCAAATAAAGATATACTAACCTTTCCGTCTTCAAGTTTTTCAACTCCTGAATCTTTATTACGAAGTCCGTGAACTCTGTCTCCAACACGAACAATTCCAGAAGAAATGCGTCCAGTCAATATTCGTCCAAGGTAGAAGTCCTTTTCCATCATAGAAACCTGAATAACACTATTAAGTATGTTTTTCACTGTTCTCAAGGAAGAAGACAAATAATTGAATCCAAAAGAAGCTGGAGAGTGACAAAGGAAAAAGAGATTAAATATGGCAGGAAGCCTACATGTTTTCTTCCTTAAAAGGGATCCCCATTTGGGTGCCAAAGATTCATAGAGTTATTTTTCTCTTTAATAGAGCCAATATTTCAATTTATAATTTACACAAGCATTACAAAGAAAAAAGTACAAAAAATAAAAAAAGGGAAATAGAGCAGCAACAAGGAAAATCACACACGCAGAACTCTTCAGAAAACCATAAACATTTAAATACCAACCAGCATTTGGAAAGGTGCATCAATGCTAGCCGTTGGTGACGGAACATGTCTTACAATAGCATCAAGCAACTGTGACATATTTCTTGCGTCAGCCGGAGGATCTTTGGTGAAAGTGGTTGAAGTCCATCCTTCTTTTGCAGAGGCATATAGAACCGGAAAGTCTAGCTGCTCCTCTAAACAAAATTATCAAAAAATGTACATTAGCTTTCACCTAGGTCACTGATAAAGCTGTTGAAAGTTACAATATAGATAAGCAAATCTATAATTGAACTTTTTTCAACTTCTGATTCTCTCATACCTGTAGCACCAAGGTTTGCAAAAAGGTCAAACACCAGACTCTCAACTTCATCGCACCTCTCCTCAGAAACTGCATAAGCGATAGCCAACAAAAAATGAAAATAAAAATGAGGACTAGTCTAATGAAAATAGTGAAGTCGTAAAACCTTCAACAGATAGAAAGATACTATTATTACTCATGACAATCTCATGTAGACAAATGCTAGCCAACACTTCTACTTCTATTGGCATTGAAAGGAGCACATATGGATGTTTATAAGGGTACCAACCATGATTAGAAATAATAGTAGGACTCATACACCGGCAAGAAACACAGACATCAAAATGTAAGCACTGAAGCAACTTATAAGTAGTTTGACCCTTCATGTTTTAGTTGTTCTCACTTTTGTACTCAGACGTAAATAACCAGTAATATTCATGTAACTTTCAATGAATTTACCTTTCATAATCCTAGACTTCGCATGTTAACAAATAAGACAGTCATACCTGCAGGCCGGTCTACTTTGTTCAAAAGAAGAATAGGGCGCAATCCATACTTTAAGGCTTTTGCAAGAACAAACTTTGTCTGTGCAAGTGGACCCTCCCCAGCATCTACCACTAAAATTGCTCCTTCAACCATACCTACAACCCGCTCAACCTATTTGAGTCAAACAACACAAAGTGGCACTTAGATCACCAAAAGTAAAAAATAAAAAAGGTTTACAATTCATGAAGTGAAACTTGTAAAGAAGTATTTTGAGCAAAGTGGCTTCTCCCATTTGAAACACCTTAGACAAGCCCAAAGAAAGGAAGAGAGAGGGCATTCAAAGTCCAATGCCTGGTCATTGATGTCTACAGCAACCAACTTAAAGTTCCTCCCATCCTTCCATTTTCCACTTCAGATGGGGCCCAAAGACCAAAACTTTGTACATAGCAGAGGAACTTATGGACAGATTCGTAATTGATTTTCAGATTTTTTTCTCACTAATATAAATCATTACTTTATGTGTATACTATTATGAATTTCAGTAAATAAAGCTTAACTAACAAAGAGTATCCACTGCAGGGAAATGAAGAGGAAGCCACTAGCACCCGGAATAAATTCAACTGATACAAAAATTTTCAAAAAACTTTCACACACTGTGCTGCGATCAAATCCCAACAGAGACTTACTTCACCGCCAAAATCTGCATGTCCTGGCGTATCAACCATGTTTAGCTCATTTTCCTTCCACGAAATGGATGTAACCTGGATGAAAATACTAACATTATCAGAATGAGTTTCTAAGCGGAACATATTTTCTTGACATGTGAGTTAAAAAAGAAGGGGAAGACATAGCTCTGGTTATGGCATGCTTTCAAAGACACATGCCAAAGAGAGAAATGCACCCAAGATAAAACACAAAATTAGAAAGATCTAAAACCCTAAAAATATAGAATCGGAACTGCCAATAGCCCTCATTCAATAAAAAAATGATATCTCAAAATAAGAATCAATCTGATATACAAGCAGCATCTCTAGGGCGGACATGCATCTGATAGCTATTCCAAATGGAGAAGAGGATTATCCTAAAGATGGGTAAACTAGAAAATAATTTTTTCAAGAAAGCTAATAACTTTAAACATCCATGCTATTCTCCACCATAGCTGGAGAACTAGGACAGCAGTAAGATTAGTTAGATATATGTAAGAAACACATAGGTAGTATGCTGTAGTAGATAATATGATCACCATGATTTGAAGAATTGGAATATATGATTTTTCAGATACATCATGCAGATTAAGTCATACTAAGGCATAAGAAGGATTAGAGGATTAGACGGTCCATTAAATAGATAAAATGTGATTAAAATAACTCTTCGACAAGCTATTGGAGATAGCTTACACTTGACCGCATTGGAGTACAAGGAAGATTACACCTTCTCAAATAGCAAGCAAACGATTTTCTTTAAAACAAAACATGACGATGGAGCAATTAACGGGTAAAACACCTCTCACTCGTATAAACTTTCCAAACTAACTGGAACAAGAGCAGCACAAAACCCAATCATAAAATGATTGAGAAAAACCCTTAAAACTGATTCAATTAGAATACAAATTCCCCACCCAGTTGGTCCATTTTCTGGGCAACCAAACACTGACCTTGGAAGCGATAGTGATGCCGCGCTCCCGCTCAAGGGAGATGGAGTCCATGGCACGCTCGTGGGGAATATCGGCGCCGCACTGGCGGAGCAGGCGGTCCATGAGGGTGGTCTTGCCGTGGTCGACGTGCGCGATCACTGCCACGTTGCGAAGCCGGCTTGGATCGAGCGCGCTGCTAGTGGGTGCGGTAGCCGCCGAGGCCGAGGCGGCTGAGGACAAGAATGCGCGTGGTCCAAGGAAGGGGGCGCGTGGGCCGAGATGGGATCGAATATAAGAAGATGGAGAAGAAGATGAAGAGAGGGACTTGCGAGTGCCGGACCAGAGCGACCGAAGCAACAGCGGACCCGCCATTTCGACGGCGAAATGGCTGAGTTTTCGGTTGCTCCTGCTCTGTTTATACTTTTCTCAGCTGTGGGGTTTAAGGGTTGGGATCACGAGGGTTTTGCACTTCACTCCTTATTTCTTTTTTCTTTTTCTTTACATTTTTTATTGAAATTATAGGAATTCATATATTTTTTGTGAAGTATTTTTTTAATAATAAAAATGAGAGATTATTATTAAAAGTGTTATATATAGAGTTTATAGAAGTAGAGATAAGTGTTTGTAAGGAAAATGTTCAGTAGGAAGTTATAAAGTAAGGAGAAAACAAGAAAAACTATAAGGCTTGATGATATTTGAAAAATCAAATTTACTAATTAATATAAAAAAAATCTTACAGTTCATTATTGCCACTTAGAAAATTGTAAGTTCATTAGTTCTTTCCTTAAAAAAATCATTTTGTAGGAAAGAAAACATCTTCATGCATAAAAATAATAATAAATTAGTATATTAATAATATCTAACATATAAATTTTAATTCATTTTCTTATCCTGATATAAATAGACATTTCATTTAAACCCAACTCATAAGTAAAAAAGGTGTCTCACTTAAAATTTAAATTTTGATATCTTGTTCAAGAGCTTTCTTCCTCCATTCAAATTTGGAAATAAGAATTATATAATTATCTTAGTTTATTATAAAAGTGTTGCCATAAAAAATTAAAGCCTTAAACTTATGGATAGTATAAAAATAATTTATATTGGTTTGTCTTTTGTTCTTGCAATGAAACATATTTACTATTTCAACATATTTTGTGCCAATTGTCTATTTAACACAACGAATTTACTTAAACTATAAGAATTTTGCAAATAAAAATTTAAAAATGAAACCGAAAAATGCATGGTTATAATTGAGGCGAGAGACCTGTGGTATATGATTACTTCATACTGAAAACATGTATTAGTAATAATAATAATGATAATTGTATATTATTAATGTCTTAACAGGCATAATTATATGTTTAAAGATTTATTTATTTTAATAACTAGGTTTAGAGAAAGAATTTGTGCCGTTTCTGCCACATAAAATAACTTTTTCCCTGGATTGAAGAAGCATAGAATTTATGCTCGAACAACGAGAGGAAGTTTTACTTATTCCCTCTATTTAATGGACAGTCTCTAGCAAAAGCTTAAATGGTGAATCTTTAATGCATAATAATGATATTTTACATGGTGTAGTTCACAGATATTACACTTTTGAAACTTGGGTTGGGAACACGGTAGATTGAAAAAGGAAATTACAAGAAAAATAAGCTAGGAAATGAAAGGCATCATTGGTTTAATAGAGTGGTCGACTGGAAAGCAAGATTAGGGGGGGAAATAACACAAAACTTAGAGGAATATGCAGGGCCTATGCTTGCGTCTCCTTTTCTTTGGTTTAGGTGGCTGCAGAACAACCTTGATTGCAGCATCAAACACACCCTTGACATTCTGAAATACCATAGAAAAGGTCAAGTTAGATAAGTTATCTTTATTTCCTCTTCTTAAAATTAGCTTATGGGAAGTTCTATAACAAATTGCAAATATATGAGATTTGACATGCTTTTGTAATTGCTAAAATGTGGACAAATGAATTTTACATTACTATAGAATATATTAAGAATTATGTTTATAAGATAAAGAATTTTATTAGTCACTTTGCCAACTAATTTAGTGTCCATACATCGCTTGTATAGTGTGGTTTTACAATGATTTGATGATTTGACTATTATGTTAAAATTTAAATAATGAGTTTTACATTATTAAGAAATATATCAAGAATTATGTCTATAATATTTTTTAGATGAATAATAGACATTTTAAGAGTAATTATCATAAGACAAAGTTATCAAATTATAGATAACATTACAAGAAAAATCCTACACTTGAACCATAAAACATAGCATGATCTTATTTGGTTGGATTATAAGCTTTGTACGATTAGACTTTATCCTTAAACTAAGGTTGTAAAAGAACACAAGATATTGAAATATATAAAGTACAACAATTAGTATATTAATGATATAAGATATATGCTAGATTTTTAAATAAGTAAAGAGCACAATAAATTAGTATATTTATTGTGTGGAATATAGATCATATTTTAACTGAATCTACATGAGAAAATTCATTTTTTTTCTTAAACCCAATTCATGAGAAAAGAAAAATTATTCATAAACAAAATATCTAATGTCAAACTATAAGCAATATGAGATATTTTAACACATACTCATAGTTTCAAGTCAATATATTAACAGTGTGGAATATACACAAGATTCAACAAAACACAATACTAAAAATTTATTTTCTCATTAAGAATTTATAATTTACTTGTATATAAAAGATTTGAGGCCACGTATTAACAGAGAGAAATATTCTAACATATATAACCATAAATTTGAAAGTAAATTTGAGATGGGAACCTGTTGAGTCTTGGAGCTGCACTCCATGTACACTGCAGCACCAATTGCCTTCCTGAGTTCTTCACCCTGCTCAAAGTTAAAAATTTTCACCATAAAATCCATACAACTTAAAATGAACCAAATTCCACACCCCACAACCAACAGAGACTTGCCTGAGCAGCTGAAATTGGTGTAGCACCAGGATGATCAATCAAATACTGCTTGTCCTCCCGCAGATCTGTTGCAGACCATATCCAAACTTCCATGGTCAAACCTAAGAAGCTTGATTATCCAAAATTTCCAGTACTAAAATGAGTACATACCGAGTTTGGTTCCTACAAGCACTACCGGCACAGTTGGGGCGTAATGCCTCAGCTCAGGAATCCACTGGAAGCCAAGAAAGAGAGATGTAAGAGTGGATGGAGAATTACCCATGAATTAACCGAAGAAATTGAGAGCAAAGAAAAGTTCTGGTTTTTGATGAGAAACCTTCTTGGATATGTTCTCATAGCTGGCTTTGCTGATAAGAGAGAAGGCCAACAGGAAAACATCTGCTCCCCTGTAACTTAAAGGCCTCAGCCTGTTGTAATCTTCCTGTCCTGTATTTATTAACTTCATTAATTACATTGAAAGATATTAAATAATATGCCTTATTTGTGGGAAAACTCCCCTTCTTGATGAGAACTAGGTACACTTAAGCTTTTCACAAAAAATAAAAATAAATTTAATTCAAACTTACTGATGCCCAAGAGTTATAACAGTAAACCCAAGAGTTATGCACACCCATGAAGTAATAGCTTACCTGCAGTGTCCCAAAGCCCAAGATTAACTGTGCTGCCATCAACCACGACATTAGCACTGAAGTTGTCGAACACAGTGGGCACATAATCCTGTAAGAATTCGAAAAAAGGATAATTGAGACGTTGTAGAAGGAGAATAGATATTATGAATTATCACATGCAAAGTTAGACTCTAAGCTTATATTTGATGGTTCGTGAGAAAGCTAAGAATCATCTTAAAAGTAAGAAAATAACTTCTTTATACATAGTAAATTATCAAGTAAAATTTAGATAATATAATACAATTCATAGTTAGTGTGGATTATTGGTTTTGTGTATAAAAAATGTTTTATTTGGAACATAAATTTTAATATTATATTAAAAAATTTAATCCTTATCTTTTTAAAAGAAAAATCTTAGATAAAATTTAAACAATATAGAACAATTTATGTCAACAGGCCAATAACTCAATAGCTAGCTACTAGTTGCCAAAACTTAGATCCACACCATATTCTTTAACATCCTTTGCCTAACAAAAAAAAAAAAAAAATACAAGGTTCTCCTCCATCGATTTAGTCAACCTCAGATGCCAAGTAACCTCAAGACAACAAAGTTTCTGATGCGGTGATGCCAGAGACTGCTACAATCGCAAACCATCGGAAATAGACCAGGGTTTTGCTAAGGTTAATTACAATTCTAATGGAACATCGCCTTACCGTGGGGAAGGTGTTGCTGGTATAAGATATCAGCATGCAGGTCTTCCCAACAGCTCCATCACCAACGGTGACACACTTGATGAATCTTGCCGTGCTCATTGTTGAACTCGCCTTTCTCTTCTTGTTCACCCTCCTAGCACAGCTTGGTCTCCGAGTTCTTCCACTCCATTAACACAAGCCCACAAGTTCTTCCTCTTTCTGCAGAAATACGCAAAAACTACCAGACAGAAAGCGCCACGGAGAGCGTGGAGGGTGGTCCGAGTTGTGGGGTGGGTTTTGAAATTTGAATAGAGACGGAGGGGAGGAGTGGCATTTAACAAGCCGAGGAACCCAGCACCAACTTTTGCTGTGGCTCTTTATCTTTTGTCTTTACCATGATTGCCTGCGGCTTTCTGTTCCTTTAAGGGGAAGGCCAGAGCGGCAATGCCTAAAAGACCAACAAAGGAGGTGTTTGGTCCCGGTGTTAGTTGGTTAAGTATTGTACAAGGGAGAGATTGAATGATGAACATTGAGAAAACACAACATTGCTTAACTGTCCAAAACATGTAAACCAAAAGGTAGGATAAAGAAGGATTTGAGTACATGAAAATTCCATGCTCATTGCTTAGTATATGTTAGCTTCAAAGCTGACTTTTAAGGAAGATAATATATTAGTATATTAATAATATGAGAGATAAACTAGATTTCAATACATCCCTGTCACTTTAAGTGTGGGGAAATCACCTTTACATATAATAATAAGATCATATATACCAATCTTAACAATAGAAAACCTTTTGTATCTTTAGGTACACCAAACCTATGAAAAGAAAAAGGATGCAGGTGGCAGAATTCGACCTCGATTGCATAGAAAAACCATTCATTTGGGGGTTGAACACATCATTGCCCAAAGATGATATTAGCTTTATGTAGGTGTCACAATAATTATGGGCGAATACATTAGTGGGTGGATATACTAGGATTGGTTTGTTGAGGATCCACTTGCATTTCTTTTGAAGCTAACTTTTGCCATAAATCGAACCTAGCAAACAACATCATGAGATCAACAATGGTCAAGACAGAAAGCAAGATTTCTCTTTGTTGAACGGCCCTGATTCCATCTTTATGCTGGTTCCGGGCCTTCAACTTTAGGCATGTAAAGATCATTGATTTGCTTTGGTATTTTTGCTATATACAACACTTTCTTTTTCTTTTTTATCTCTTCTTTTTTCACCATTTACATTTTTACTCTATACCTAACAAAACGCACCCTCGAAAGTTTCTTTAGTGAGGAGTGTAATCATGCACCTTGTGACTTCCTCGGCTACGTTTGGAGTATTGGAGGATCCACAGATGGAAACTTCAAATCCAAGTGACAGGGAATATATGTAATACCTGTTGTGTTCTTCCTCAAAAATTATCTGAACTTGGAGTTGATTCCTTAAAAGATATTTACACATGAGGTGTACCTTTGTGCTGACGGTGTGGGGACGTGAGACATGACAAATCAAAGTCCTTGGATAAGCTGCAGGCATCATCATTCCCCACGGCCAACTTTGCAGTTGTTTTGATATATTATCAAAATAAATGTTAGGATTAGTATGATATTATATTAATTAGTCAATTCGCTAATAGCTCAATAAAGTTACTATTGGCATAAGACCTCCTTTGCCTAGGAGGTTTCAAGTTGGAAATCTATTCTCCTCTCTCCTTCTGCCTAATTAAAAAGAAAAAAGGAAACAAGGTACTACACCATTGGCTCTGCTTTGGGTTTTCTTTTTACATTTTACACTTATTTAATATTTGATATATTAACAATTTTTTGTAAATTAAATGTTCTTAAGATAATTATTAAGTGAATAAAAGTGTTCTAAAAAAGTTGTTGTTCAATGTTCTTAATATCTTAACTTAATATTTTCTTTATATATCTTCATGAGTAATTTTAAGGAAAGAAGTAATTTGTTTTTACCATGGTACTAAAACTTAGATTCAAATGCAATACTCTGTGACTTGCTTCCATCATTTTAAACTGAGTAGATGTGATTTCTCCTTGCTAGAGGTGAAAGAATGTGTTGAAAATAATAGTTATCAACATTTCCAATATATTGGCATGATATCTTTATTATATATGAAGATTTTTTTTGCTCTTGACAATCATTTTAAGAAAAAAATTAACATCTTCTTACATATTATAAATAAGCCTATAATCCAACTCAAGCTAGCTTTTAAGTTGAAGAAGGACTCTTATATTTAGATGTTACCCAAGGATAATTTATTTATCATTTAGGACTTTAACACTTCCCCACACACTACACATATCTTGCATTGAAGGTTAAATGGGTTGAAATGGACATTCCTACGTACTAAGCATATATGAGGAGTTCAAATTAATAGGAATTGAAAGGAATCAAACTGGGCTCTAATACTATTAAACATAAACATATAATTTAGATTAAAAATTACTTATTGAGTTAGAAAAATAATTTTTATATTTAAACATTACTTAATAATTATTTCTTTCCTATGTTGACAAAAATTAAATTTTGAATAGTTATCAGCATGCAACCCATGATGATATTCTTTGGGCAATGGCATGAAAGAAACAGCCGTTGCTGCAATTAGTAGATTGGATTAACAAGCACACCGCTACTCACCAGGCCGAATTCTTGACAGGAGAATATTCTCACCTCGTTTTGCCACTTTTTGATACTGTTTGTGGGTATGAGTGAAGCCTAATTAACTTGTCCCCCGTTGAGGTTTGCACGCCATGTTTCAGATATTCATCAGCTTTCCCTCAGTGGGGGAGGCCATTGAAGCTGCTACTCCAATGGCTTTCTGTGAGAGCGTGATAGCAGTTTGTCTTTTGTCCTTCACCGTGAGGAAAGGAAAAGGCTTTGCATAGATGAGAGAATCACTGATTAGAGAGTGTCAAAATACGAAGAAGTTTGCAATGATAAGGGTTTTAATATCACAAACAAAAGCTGAAAAGGGTGTGTAGTGAAATGGAGACATTTTTGGATTGATGCTTTAACCATTCCCAAAGATTTCAATAAATAACACTTTAAGTACGTAAAATCCCAAAGATTTTCAGCAATTTCTACTCCTTAATCACCTGATAGAAAATTCATTTCTTTTCTTAAAATTGACTTATAAAAGATGGAAACATATTTAAGAAGTATAAGAAATTAGTACATTGGCAATGATGGACACATTTGACTTCAACACCCTCTCTCATTCTAAACATATAAAAACACTTTTTATTAGTTTCTAGTCTATGCCTATCATTTTTACATATGAGGAGTACAATAGACCAAATGTGGAATATGTTGGATTTCAACATAATTTTTGCTATGCTATGATGCCTTGTTGGGCCATGGACAATGGACAATGTACCAACCCAATGTCTTATTCCTCAAATTCTTTGTATTTTTTGCATATTGTGATTTCCACATTGTTGGGATGGAAGTATGTAGCTCAAATATATATATATATTTTTAATTATCTTGTCCATTTTCAAAAGATGTCGAAAATCTTTAGCAAAATCTTGATATGTTGCATAAATTAAAACATCAGTTGAAGAAAAAAATGGAGAACAAAGTTATAGTCGTCATAATCATGACCTTCCGACCCACTATGGAAATCACGATTTCCCTCTCAAATTTGTATTCACTTGATGAACTATCTAGTTTGACGGACTTATCACCATGTCCCTCTTCAGCACTTCAGCACACAAGATGGCTGAAGCTATAAAATGATCAAATCACTCAAAAGGTGTCTCAATATTTTGCAGCCAACAAATCCTAGCCCCAAGCCTCTAGTTAACCTTAGTGGGCGCATGGGATAAAGCTTATTAAAAGTATGTAATCAAAGAACATAATAACTTTGTCTCTTACCCTACTACTAATTTTTACTCCAAATCTAACAATCATTGCCATCAATTTTTCACTTCCTTTCTCAACATCAAAATCAAATGTGTTAGTCTCTCAAAAATATCTTTTAAACTTTGTTATATACTAAAACTTATCCGCATGCCATCACTTCTTACATACTCTTCATTCATGCTTGCAAGACATGCCCTTAGCAGCTCGGAAGACCAGCCTAATTTTGTGCTAATTTTTACACCCTTAGCTTGATTCTTAACTGTAAAGAGAGATTATTGATCTTCTTCCTTTTTTAATTACTTTGTTTACTCCTCTTATTCTTCCTGTGAGCTACCTAAACCATGTTCAACCATCTCTACGACCCTTTGTTTTTACGTAACCATCTTTCCATGCACTTCAACAGATAAGATTGCTTGGTCTTGTTTTCATATTATTTATACAAACAATCTCTTTTTCATGCACATCGAGACAACTTGTTATAAGGTTTGTCATTTCTAGATTTCTTTCCTTCCTTCGTTACTCCTTTTTATTCTTTGTTAACTATGCTAACAATTTGTTAACAGGTTAATAATTTCATGATTGACTATTCACCATCCAAGACTTTAGATCCTGAGTTCAACACCTCGTGATGTAAACTTGGTTTCTGTTTTGTAGATGCAGGGGAATAATGTGGGAGCAGCAGGGACGCATCCAGCATGCGCTGCATGCAAGCATCAGAGGAAGAGGTGCACCGAAGGGTGCATCTTGGCGCCGTATTTTCCAGCGCACAGAAGCAGGGAGTTTCAGGCCGTTCACAAGCTTTTTGGGGTCAGCAACGTGACGAAGATCGTGAAGAGTCTCAAGGAAGAAGACCGGAAGACGGCGGTGGATTCACTCGTGTGGGAAGCTTCGTGTCGACAGAAGGATCCGATTCTGGGTCCTTACGGCGAGTACAGAAAGGTTTTCGACGAACTCAGTATGCATAGAGGCCTGAACCAGAATCAGGTGATGCAGTTGCCGGCGCAGTGGGGAATTGGGTACAAAATGGCGCCTGGTTTGATCGGGTGGAGTGGGACGAATGGGATTAGAGGAGTTCATGGAAACGCTATGAATTCATCGAGTTATGGTCGTGATAATGGAAATGGAAATGGCAATGGCGGAGTTGATTCTAACCCGTATGTTTGTCCTTTAAACTACGAAGATAAGTTAAAGCAGGAAAAAGAAGCTGGCTCCGGCGGTGTACCGCTGCAGCAGAACTCGATCGGCGGCATGAACCATCAGTACTATCTTCCAGGTAATCTCCGTTTCTTGATTCTCAGTAAAATCTTAAGCAAAACCAGACCTAGAGGGTGTCCAGGAAGAAGAAAGAAGAAAGTTTGTGAATCCTACATCTTCTGAAACTCTTTTGTTTAGCTGCCATGGATATAGGTAAAATCTGCAGGTGAATGGAAGACATGTAAGCCTTTGTTACCAAGGAAGACAAGGGAATGGCCTGGAATTTGCTTCTTTCTTATGTTCTTCATTCTCTTTCATGGATAATCTTCTGTAAGATCATCCAAGAATGCATAAAACCTATTAAGAAAATTGAATCTGTTTTGTTAATAGGCCAGTAATCTTGGACTTGACATGGACAACCATGGCATGCTTACAGCATAAAAAATAGAAATTCATGGCAGAAACGATATATAGGTAGAACACCTTACACTATGGTCTTGAAGAAGTAAGGAATTGGCTTGTCTTGAATATTTTTAATATTTTATCATTTTTCTTATTAATTAGTGAGTGATAGAATTGAGCAATATTGGAATAGAGTTTCTTTTCTTTGAATAAAAAGTGAAAATTTTTCCAGTATAATTTAATATCGTTTGACTGAATTTAATTCAAATGGGTAATTATCTTAACATTTCTACTTTATGCATGAAGGCAAGTTTAATGATCTTATTTTGTTTTTGCATATTGTAGGTCAATGAATGAGCCTTACCATTGTGAAGACGATAGGAATCCTAATATTGGAAGGTGGAAGATCAGAAAATTGATGTATTTAGGTACTGATCAAAAGGCAGCCACATAGTTAGGATAGGGATTTTCAAAAGTGTTGTTATGCATTTTGTTGCCCCCAAAATCCCAGCTGGGCATGAGATGACTGAATTGCAATATTAAAGTGAAAAAAAAAACATTTTTCACTTTTAGTCACACCACGAATCACAGCTTTTAAGTTTAGCCATTTTTTAATTTCTATTCTCCAATTAATGAAGCAATCAATAATATTACAAAACATTCATACACATCCATATAAGCACATATATAAGTGCATACATATATGTATATATATCTAAGCAATTTTAGAAAATGATAGTTCAAAAATAATGTGTAAAACTATTCCAATTTTGCAAAAAATTTTGTGTTCAGATAAGAGATAGTAATCCAATATCCTTAGAGGGTTTTAAAAAAGACGATATCCTTAGCCCTTGATACATTCATTGTCGATTTATCAATACATCAAACTTGTTCTAACAAATGTAATTAATATGATTGACAAATTTAAAATAATTAGAAAAATGAATAATAATGTATTAATAATTGATCAATTCTTTGTTGAAAATTTCTTAACAACCACACTCATACTAAAGATCAAATATCAAAATGTTATTGATATAAATATCTAGTCTCACATTATTAATGTGTGAATTAGAATTCTTGATTATATATGAACTTTTTCTTCCATTTTTTGAATTTATTTTTGATGTGGGATTTAAACTTCTTTATTTGGTATCAAAACTTTATTTTTCATGAACACTTATATGAATATGGGTAAGCTTATGATAAGATGGTTCAAATTTAACTATTATAATAAGAAGATATATTGTCAATGTAAATATCTAGTTCCACGAGAAAAAAGAAAAAAAAATTGAAGATTTATAGAGATTTTGGTGTGTATAAACGTCATTCAACCGTTGACCTGGGTCCACGGCCAGACCAACTGGAAAGACCAGACTCCGTACGTATCAGACTAAAGCAAAAGCCCAGAGTTGCCATGGTTCAAGCTCTAACTGATCATGGAGACCAGTTATCATCGTAGTTTCCTCTTCGGTCTTGGTTTCGGCTTCATCCCTCTCCTCTCCGTGTCTTTCCTCGTTGAATCCTCCGATGCCGCCCTCTTCTCCAAGCCTTCCCTTCTCGGAATTCACCCGCTCGGTACGGCTTTCTTTCTAATTATGTGGTTGCTATACGAGGCTTTAATTATGTCATTGTCTTTGGCACCGGTTTAATGGGTTTTCGGAGATATTAGAGCATACCCAGATGACAAATTTTGCGTTTTCATGCGCGATTTGCTTTGAAGTTGCTTCTGTGGCGTTTGCAGATGAGAAGTACTTCCAGTCTGAGGTGATTAAGTGCAGGGACGGGTCGAAATCCTTCACCAGAGACCGCGTGAACGACGATTTCTGTGACTGCGTTGACGGGACCGACGAGCCCGGTATGCACTCATTCAATTTAGGCTTGGATTTACTCTAAATTGTGGAAATCACTATGCGTGGATATCTGGTTGCTGTAGTTGACTCAGAACTTCGGTTTCATCTTTAATTTCTAGTAATTAGGGGTTGAAGGTCAACAAATATTGACTCTAGTTATGTGTGCACATTAAAGTTTCAGAATCTGTTTTCAAGTTTCTAATTTCTTTTCTCATTGCGGTGATTGAATCTGATTGCCAAGATCATCTACAGTGTTCTTCTTTTGGTTGATAGAGTAAATCAGAGAATCAGGTAAAGGGTCTTATGCCTATTGGTGATGCTGATTTGACATGGTTATGTTTCAATCTGAACTCTTGTCCATGAACTTACGGAGAGGATCAGGAATTATTGAAATAATCAATTTAATCATTCTGAAAGTGTGCTTCGACTGATAGTCTTAGTGGTAATCCTTGGAAACCAGTGATGACTGCGGCCAAACAGGCATGAGGACTTGAAAAATGGAAGTACATAGTTGTTTTAGTTTTGTTGATGGATGCTTCTAAAATGATAGTGTTTTACTCCAGTTCTATGTGCAAAAAGGATATCGATTTGATGTTACTTTGCTTACATTTTTATCAGTTTTAATTTTTTTGTCTGGTTACAACCAAAGGAGGTATTTCCCTGAGGTTACGATTTTCTTCAGATTCCAATTCCAAATGTTCTTTTTCCCCTTTTTGACCGTTAATTTAGATTCTTACATAAAAATGTAAGGGTAAGATCCACCTACACCTGTAGTTTAATACAGTTCTATTTAGATGAGATTCAAGTGACCCCACAAACTCGCATTTTTCCTTAGTAACATCTCTATTGCATCAAATTTTTCTTATATGATTTGTTTTCCTTAACAATTTAAGTTGGAGGTGGATGAGAAGAGGAAAATAGGAACCTGAAATATGTCAATAGAATAACTAATCTGCAGTTGACGTGGATGTGCATACACGTTTATCCATAATAGTAAGATCCATGATTTTCTATTTATCTTGCTCTTCAATGATGTTAATCCTATGTCAAGTCATTTGATATTTTGTGTTGCATTCGCAGGAACTTCAGCCTGTCCAGCAGGGAAATTTTACTGTAGGAATGTAGGAAGTACACCTCAGTTTATATTTTCTTCTCGTATTAACGATCGAATTTGTGGTGAGTAATATCATCTAATAGCTCACCTTTTCCTTCTAATAGATCTAGGCAATGGCTAGGGCTTTAATCTTTAGTCAGTTTCAGAGGCTTAAGTAGCAAAAACTTATGTCAGGAACTTAAATGGGATTCACAAATGATCTTCCCAATTAAAGATATGCTTGTTTTGGGCTTCATAGTGGTAGAGCCTTTGTGCTAAAGGTCCAAAAAATCCATTGATATGTAGCTGTGCCTTGTATGGCACGTCTACTTAGATCAAACTATCAGTCTTTACAGTGCTAGAAAGGACCAATCTGGAGTTGGAGACTAAACTACTAAATGGAATGATTGTTACGCTAATGTAATTCTACTTGCTGATCATGTTGTTCCAAATAGTTTGATTTTAGATCTCTGATCAATCTAAATTGTTCCCCTGCTAGAAGATGGTCATAATTTCAGTCCTTTTTTTTTTTTCTGTCTGGGATGAATGTAATTCTTCTCTGTGCTGCTCAGTTGAATTCTAGTCATGATTCAATGCTTTGTAGATTGCTGTGATGGAAGTGATGAATATGATGGTGGTATCAGTTGTCCCAACACATGCATCATGGGTGGCAACATTGAGTACAAGGTTGGAAGTTATACCTCAAAAGTTCGGAAGACAATACCTATCGATGCAAAAGAAACCCAAAACGAAGCTAATTTGGACATGATTCAAAAGCTTAAAGGTATTTTTGGTCACTGTGTTCTAGTGCAGTTGAAGATTATATGCTAATCTCGTCAGTTGGGGTTTTGTGATTCCAGATCTGAAGATAATCATAATCCTACAAGTGACTCTTGTTGGTAGCCTGCTCATTTACCAGATATGCAAACGCCGTACCAAATCTAAACGAGGACATTTTCGTTGAAGAAATCACCAAGCAAAATGTAGCTGACTATTTTTCTTTGGTAAGATCTTCCCCTACTGACTATTTTTCATGTTTACATATGTTGTAAGGCTTTGAGTTCATAGGTTGCTGTTGTCTGAGGATGCTTCCTTACTGGTTTGTCTAGTTGTATGTACCTAGCCTGATGAGCTGCAGACTTGATTTCATAAAGCTTCAACACAAAGGCGATGGAGCTGATTCGAACTCGGTCCTGGATAGTTGACTCGGACAAACTCGCCGCCACAGTTGGAAGACTTGAAATGAAGTTGTAGGATAGTGTTACAGAGGGAATTTTGTTCTACTTGGTTACCCTGTAAAACTAGAATTCTTCCCCTCAGATGAATCATTGTTCCTTGTTGCTACCATTCTTAGTCGCCATTGATGTTCACTTCACATGATCTTTCATTGCTCCAAATGAATGAAATACACAATGGTGCTTTGAGATTTTGAACTCACTGATACTGCAACCAGTGTAATTGTGTTGTGATGAAAAAGGAAGACGACAACCCAAACACCTTTGCAACCCCACAATCTGATACTGCAACCAGTGTAATTGTGTTGTGATGAAAAAGGAAGACGACAACCCAAACACCTTTGCAACCCCACAATCTGATACTGCAACCAGTGTAATTGTGTTGTGATGAAAAAGGAAGACGACAACCCAAACACCTTTGCAACCCCACAATCTGATACTGCAACCAGTGTAATTGTGTTGTGATGAAAAAGGAAGACGACAACCCAAACACCTTTGCAACCCTACAATCTGAGTGCCCTTCTTGCTCCGGAAACATTAACTGCATTAAGGATAAATAAATTGAGAGGAAGACTTCTGATATCCTCTTTTTTTGTGTGTGATTTTTCTCTCTTGTAAAATTGACATTGAGCGTATTAGATTTTAGGTTGCAGGATTTTTTTTCATCATATTTTTGCATTTTATTTGTGAATTTGGTGGTGATTATCTTTGTTTGACGATGAATTTCATATTAAGAAAATAATGTTATGTTTTATGTTATTATGGTCTTGATTTTTTAATAGCAGGTGTTTTTAAAAGTTCAAAGCAAGAATTTTTTTTTTCCATATTTAACTAATCAAAGGTATTTTTTAAGCTGATGCAAGTACTTCTCCATGTAACTTTCAAAATCACCTCCTCATTTCAGCAAATATTTTTTCAAGTAAGAACTGTGAAAAATGTTTTAGAAAAATGTTTTGCACAGAAAAAAGGAGTAATACTTGACCATATATGATAACAATAATAATATATGATAATAATGAAATCTAAAGGCTTTTTATATAATTTTCGAATTTTTTTGTGACGTAATTATGGGAGTTAAGTAAGCCATAAAGTCCACCTTGCCCCTCTAGCGCCTAGCGACCCGCTGACGTTCCCAGCGACACAGACAACGGTCCTCAAGAGCGTATGATATGAAACCGCGAACAATCTGAACGGGAAGGTTGTGGCATCGGAGGAGATTGTCTAGGATGGCATCTAACAAGTGCGTGCTCTGCAAACCTCTTTTGGTTTCTTTCTTTTCTGTGTCTTGACGATAATCTGCAGATTACCTGTTTGACTATATTTCTCTCAGAAAGCTGGGTGTTTATATTGAAAGAGGGTGGGGTAGATTTTGATTGGTTTTCATTCAGTGGATTTCATTTGCTTAAGGGATACTTAGATTAACGTTAATTTGGGGATTCTTTTTTTTTACTTAGGTTGATTTCGATTTCAGTGATGTTTGGCATGAATAGTGCCAAACTGTGCGACCTTCATATTGATGGAGTGTGTTCTGTTTTGTCATGATGTAATTTTTGCTCATCTTCTATGTATTAGATTCCCTGCCCTACAATATCACAGCTTTAGTCATTGATAAGATTAAGATCTGCAGGTTTCCTGTCATGAAAAGCATACTGCCGTAGTAGGATGTTGATGTTCTGCAACAACGAATATGATCCTGAAAGCAGCAAAGCTTAGCAGATCTCTTCCACATTTTGTTCATTGTCTTTTCCGGTTTTCTTCAACTCACTCGCACTCATCACTGCAACCGCTAGAAGAAGCTGTAAAAGCTGCAGTGGAAGTCAAATCTTACCAACAAATTGCTGAACTTGTTTCCTCTAGAGAAGCCTATGGAAATGCAAATCCATTTTCATTCCTCTCAAGCTTTCCCCTGAACCACAGAACACAAATCATTGATGAGATTTTGCAGTCCTTTATTCATCTTAGGCCACGTTCTCGCCCAAAGATTGCCTATGCATGCCTGCTCTCGTATACTCTCCAAAGCTCCAAACCCCTACCTCTTGCACTCGCGATTCTCCAAAGAATCCTTCATTCTGGCTGCGTACCCGTCCCCCAGACTCGCCTCCACCTCTCTTCTGCATGGCTGGAGCGTCGTCAATCGGAGTCTGTCCCTGAAATCCTAGACGAGATGCAATCAATTGGATATCGTCCCGACTGTGGCACATGCAATTACCTTATCTCATCTCTCTGCGCTGTTGATCAGTTGGCTGAGGCAGTTGAACTCTTGAAGGGCATGGGTGGGGCAGGATGTGTTCCTGACTTGGAGAGTTATGGCATTGTGATCAGAGCAATGTGCAGAGTCAGAAAAACAGCTGATGTTGCAGAGATGCTGAAGCAAATGGTGGTGAAAATGGGATTGACACCAAGGCAGCAAACAGTGATGAAGGTGGCAGAGGCACTGCGGGCAAACAGAGAGATGTGGAAAGCAGTTGACATGATTGCATTCTTGGAGAGAGAAGGTTGCACTGTTGGGTTCGAAACCTATGAGCTGGTTGTTGAAGGTTGCTTGGAGTGTGGTGAGTATTATTTGGCAGGAAAGGCGGTGATGGGGATGACAGAGAAAGGATTTATACCGTACATAAGAGTAAGGCAAAAAGTGGTCGAGAGTCTTACAGGTATTGGGGAATGGGAACTTGCTTGTGCTGTGAGACAAAGATTTGCAGAGCTGAGATCTTAGCACATTTCAGGTTTCATGTGGAATGAAAACAATTGAGGTAAATGTCATTTTCTGAGCCACAAACCTGCATTACCTGTGGATGAAAATTCTGTGGTGCTCATCTCTGCAAGTAACAACCAAAAGGATGTTGGTGTTGAAGTCCATTTTTCAGTGCAGTTAGAATAGAATATATTTTTTTTTTTCCCCTTTCCTATTCAAACATACGCTGTATATAAAGTTATGAAACTTGGCAGGAGGGAAGCATGCTAAGTATGCACATTACACTGAATATTTAGACACTGATTGAGAATCAAGGGTGTCAAAATGGAAGGTTTATGTTAAAATCGTGTCATCTTTGTCTTAATGCAAGCTCATTACTACTGACAATGCTCTTTTACTTCTCTTTACTTTCTCGTTTTCCCTTCCTTCTATTTGGATTTTTCATAGAGCTACCTTTTTCCACGAAATTTTCCCTCTCATATAGATTTGTTTGTCTGGGAAATCTGATGGTAGAGTATTCAGCCTGTCATTGACAGAGATTGGAGTTAAGTAATTTGCCTGGCGGGATTGTTAATAAAACTGTCATAATATTTGGATGTTTGTTTCCTTATTGAATATTATTTAGAACAACATGTAAAAGTTTTTTATTGTTTAAATCTTATTATAAGAAATTTCTTATGTATAAATTGATGATCCATCTACTTTTAAGTAGGTTGTTGGGTAAAAATGAACTTCTTTTACAAATCTTTTTGTCTTTCTCTCATACTCTCTAATTTTGGTGAACCTATCAATCTTCATTAACAAAAGTTATTTTTCTTAAAAACCTAAACCGGTGTCCTTAGAATTCATTTTTAGGATCTTCAATCTAAATTCTCCTTGCTGATAGATGGAAGCATTACATCGATAACAATAATCCAAATCCTTGTTGAAACCTGCTTTTTCAGCCCTAAATTGGTTATTTGATAGTTATTATGGCAATTAGAACTTTCTAAATTCGTATTTATTCATGGTTGACATATATGTTAGGAACAAAAATCATAGACTAAAACTAAGATAAAATACAGATTCTATAAGAGGCTGCTATTAATATCAGCATCACAAAGAGGACATTGAATCCTTCAGTATTATATGGGACACTGCACTGGCAGAGCACACTAAAACATTGGACATCCAAAACTAGCCCAAGTGTTTTCCTCCATCTCTTTCTGTACTTGAACACGGGCTTGGGCTTTAAGACCGGACCAATCCACAATGTAACTAAGGCCGTAACAACATTCTTGTGTTTCTTGGGGTATTGCCAACCATTTAGGTTTACACAAAACATGCCATCATTTACCACTTAAATCCATCATTCGTACAGAAAAAGTTAACTGGAACATAGAAATGAAACTGATTGAATGGTTCAATGTTATCATCTGAAGAACACCATTGGCCCTCTGATATGCTTCGTTACCTTGATGCCTCTCCCATATCATTCTTCATACAATGCTTTCTTTATAAAAGTTACCACATATTCTTAATTTAATTTCATAGTTGCATCTTTTATTTGAAGTTTACATAGAATTATTGCTTGAGATTACCTTGTCAAGCTAATTTCCTTTTGTTCTACAACCAGAAAAATCAAATCAACCATCAATACTTCGCCGACCCTTTAAGAGGGTAGCTAGCCTCCATGGCAATGCCACAGATTCCTCTCTTATCGTCGGAGTCGCGCCTTAGCTTTACATACCCAGATTCCCCCCAGCCGGTGCCCCACGAATTCTTCACCAGCCAGTACTTCTGACCACCGTTTCCTCCATACCCAACTGCTGCAACTCCATGGTTGAGCTGACATCCACAGTGGCCGGTGAAGACACCTGATGAATAGAACTGAAACTCGTTACTTCCGGCGTCGATGGCCACAGAGACAGGTTGCTTAGCAACTGCAGCCTGCAGGCGCTTCTCATTATTGACGGCTACCGTCTCGTAGCCGCTTATCTGCACTTTATGCCTTCTCTCTCTCTCTTTGTCGCAGGTTCCATCTGATCCTTTGTAAGGATAATCTCTTTCTGTGGTGAGTCCGCCATTCTGTCTGATGAAAGCAAATGCTTTGTCCATGTACCCGCCTTGGCAGCCTTGGTTGTAGCTGTCCCTATTACAGTCCACAAGCTCTTGTTCTGAGAGAGATACCAACTTTCCTGTTTTGATCTTATGGATACCTTCCACAGCTGCCACAGCAGAGAATGCCCAACAGCTTCCTGAATCACAAAGTTTGGTATTATCGGATCTTGCTCGTCTCTGAACAAACTTTGTAATTTTAGCACTCTTATTATTAGGAAGTGTTTCTTTATCAAAAATTTATTTTAATGGGAGTTTTGTGTATAGGATTAAGTAAAAGAAAAACATTTTATCCTTTCAGCTAATTTTTGAATTAAGTCTTTAAACTTTTTAATATAGTATTAAAGTCTAGATTGACTTTGTTATACCTTATTCAACTTGAGCATAATGATGTTTAATACATGAAGAGTATATGCATGATGAGAATTCAATATTGAAAAATAAAATCTTTAAAATGAAACTTTTAAAAAACATGAGTCATCATGAATTTTAAAATAAATACTTTTTACTCAAGAAGAAGAAGAAGGATACTAAGTTGTTTTACAAAATTTAAATATATGAGAATATATAGAGTAAGAGAATAAATCTTAATACAAGAGAACTAAAGTATTGGGCAAAGGTCATACATGTACAAGGCCTTGGCTCAATTGGTAATGAAAACATCATTAACATCATTTTCTCAACAAAAGTTTAAATGAAAAAAAATGAGTTTTTAATATTTGGATTAGCTTTTGGACTAGATCTTTAAGTGTTTTGATAAACTTATTAACACAAATCACATGAAAGAACTTCTCTTTCATCACCATCGTAATCAACATCTGTGTTATAATCTTGTTGTCTATCTGTTTTGGTGAAAAAAAAAAAGGCTCCGCCATTTTCCTATCTTCTAGGAACTCTTAGCCATCATAACGGCTCGAAGTTATTCCACTGGAACAGAATTAGCCAGACAACCAAAATTTAGTTCAGAAGTTAAGAAAGCAAAACAATAGTATGTTATACAGTAAGTCACTCTTATAATCTTAAACCAAGAACTTCTACGTTAAACGTTAGTATGAAAAAACACAGTTTCCTACCACATTGGCCCTGGTCTTTAATTGGAGTAACAGCTCCTTTTGTTCTCCAATCCACGCTTCTTGGCAATTTCTCGTCTGTGTCATAGCTGAAGTTTGTATTTGGATGCCAAATGGGTCGAAATCCCAAGTAGGTAGCTCTGAACTCATCGTTTGTCAAGTCTGCAAACTTGTTATCAGTAAGCTTGAACGATAAATTCTGAGAATTGATTGCCTCGATGAAGAGGACATTGGATTGGTAAATGCCAAAACGCAGCTCCCATTCGTCTCTGCTCTTGTATCTTCGGCTATGCCTTTGAATCCAGCCTTCATACCTCTCTCTCAAGGTTCTTGGGTCACTGTAATTCACAGAAGATGCCATTAAAGGCATCAGCAGAACAATCCACAGCCCCAAAAGAGTGAGTCCAGCGTTTCTTAATGTGGTAGGAGTTTCCATGGCTGACTTGCATGTAGATGGGGAATGGGATCTTGTGTTCAGCATGCTTATAAGTAAGGTTCCATGTTTCAATTGGCTACGTTTTGCAGTTCGTTCATGCTTGCTCATACATTTAAGGTGGTTCTGTTGTGTTTTGCTTTGTTTTGTTCATGTGTTTTGCGCTTCTGAATTCTAGCGAGTCATTTACGGTTCAGTTTCCTAGGAGGAAAGCAAAGGTTTCCAGGATGTTTGTGTATTTGGGTAAGCTTAGGGTGGCTCACTCAGGCAAGTTATATTTGGCATTGTTAGGTCTGAGCCCTACGATGATATTTTATTCTATTAAGAAGCCCGACACACACTGACCATGGCTAGTTTAATGATAAGTTAATGGGCTTGAATTGCTTAATCTAAAGTTTGACATTTGGGTGTGTGAGTTAATATATGTATATATAAATATAAAATTGGTGGGCATTACTATTGTGACAAATACATTGAGCCTAAAACAATATGGACATGAGGTTTCAATTTTTGTTTTTGGGGGCATCATTTGTTTTTAAGATGATAATTTTATCAATTAAGATTTTTCTCAATTTCCCATAAACATACCATTTTAGGAAATCTTTTGTGTTTTATGTCATTAAAGACCAAAGCCAAAAATTGGAGAGAATAAGGAAATTCTTTAACAACAATACTGAAGGTAATCTCCTAAAAATAAGAATAATTTTGATAAAAGTTAAATATATTGTTTCTTAATAAATTGTAATAACTAATTTATTCTAAATCGTGTAAATATTTTATATTCTTTATAATTACTATATATGTATTTAGTATGCAATTTTGCCTCCATCTTTAAAAATATTTTATCATATTCAATCTTTATCACCTAAAAAAAATCCATAATCCATGAATTTATTTTTTTTTTTAATATTACAATACACACGTATCTAACTCATGCATATAAAGTATCAAATCTCAAAAATAAAATTCTTATTAACTTATCAGTGAATTAGCTACTAAAGTAACATAATACATAAATCTAAAATAGCCACCTTCTTACACCCGTTGTAACCAAACGATGATATTCTTTAATGATCCTGCCAATTTCATTACTGCTCTTTGGATGACAGGGGAGTCACAGAAAATACTAATCATACAGAAAATTTTTGGCTGCAAAATACAGGATAAGAACATGAATAGCACAATGCATACCCAGTTTGAATTTGGATGTATGAGACTTTGAATTGCATATTCAGAAATGGACAGTGGCCAATAACTCCCAGCTTATTTGATCGTTTGACATGTCACATCCACAAAATAGTTTATTGATAAGGTTAAAATACTGTACAAAATCTGTCCGAAAAAGTGACTGAACCCAATATCTGACCTACGTTAACTCAAGCTCAAACCACGATCAATATGGAGCCTTTCGAGTTGGCTCCAACGGATCAGGATAAATGTCCAAAAGAAGTAAAAAAAAAAAAACCTTGTAATCATTGGTGCCTTGACTTCTGTCTTTTTTTCTGCTCTCTGCTAGCATGATGCTTTTGCTGCATGTATCAGCTTTACCAGCCTTTAATAATTGAGAGACTGCCTCTACAGGTATATGGTAAAACAAGAACAGCCCCTTAACTTTTATTAATCACAAGTTTTAGAAAATTTTCTCCTTTTTAAAGATTATTAGTTAATTTATTGGGTCGTGTCTCACATTTCTTCTAATTTACCATGAAATATTTTATATACAAAAAAATTATATCTTCTTTATAAGTTGATTTCAAAGAAAAATGATTTTCTTAATATATTATCATAACCGATAGTTTTGGAAAATGTCTCTTTTTTTTAACCTATTATTAAATATTTTACATAAAAAAAGAGTTTTTTAACATTATCATTTTTCTAAAACTTTACTAATCTCATAATTTAGTGTAAGATTTTTTTTATTAAAAATAGTACAATAAAGTCTCACATTATCTAAATATTAGTTAGAAATCATTTGTATACAATAGAAAAACTCTCATAATATGGTAGGGTTCAAATTTAATTGTAAAATTCATTCTTTGATAAAAAGATTCCCGAGAAGAAGTGTTGGAATACTTCATATTACTTGTAATTCATTGTTCCTTTCTTACAACTTAACTTATGACAAAATATAGTTTTCTGAACATTAAATATAAATATTTGTGTGTGTGAGAAAGAGAGAGAGAGAGAGCAGCAATGAGATTTTTATAGATATCCCCGCGAAGATGCTTCATTGTCAGGCACTTCCTTAACATGGAAGGCGGCCAACATATTCTAAACATTTTCTAATCATGATTAGTGCCTGCCAAGCAGTTCGACAAATAAACTAACATAAATTCATCAAAGAGGAAGAGGCAACGTGCCCGTACACAATGAGGGAATAAAGACATATGCCCTACATGTGGGTATAGTTTGAGGACAAAGCAAAGAAAGCTTAGAGCGTGCAAATCATTCACATGGCTAACATCATCTTCATCAAGCTCCCTTCTTTTCTTCCCCTCACAGCTCATTCCCCATCTCTTACACTTCCACTTATGCTCTTCTCTTTGCTTATTTTTAATACGGTACCTCGCAAATCAAATCCATTTTGTGTTACCTAAATCAAGGCTTAGCATTATTATATAAAACAACGGTTTCATATTTCATTAGTTAAATTACCAAGATCATCGACATAGATATTGATATTCTTGAAATGTTTTATCATCTTAAACTTCTAAGTACTTATATATTTTAGTATCAAAGCTTACAATCTTGTGTCTCAATTATTGAAAAAAAAATTAGTTAAAAATTTACTTTAAGATAATCAAGATTAGTTACCTAAGATCATTTTCTCTTTATCCAAATGTGGATACTTACCCAAATCTTACCTAGCCTAATTGCAACAATCCCCTAACCTAATTATCGACATAAATGGTTAGAAACGTAACACCCGAGTAATCAACATTGATTACCTAAAATCATTTTTCTTTATCCAAATATAGACCCTTTCCCAAATCTTTCCTAGCGTAATTATCAATGCCCCACGATTCCTAACCTAATTGTCAACAAAAATGGTTAGAAACTTAACACCTAAGAAACTAAGATTAGTTACCTAAAATTATTTTCTCTTTATCCAAATGTAGATTCTTGCCCAAATAATCCCCTAACCCCAAATATCCACAAAAATGGTTAGAAACTTTACACTTAAGAAACTGAAGTCTATTGTGTAAAATCATTTTCTCTCAATTAGAAGCATGTATTGCTTCGAACCTCTTAATTTTAAGTTTGACATCCATATATTTGAATTTATATGTGCATATATTAAAAAAAATAAAAAGATACTTTTCAATCGAAGGTAGATTTATGTCCAAATCTTTCCTAGCCATCCCTTAACTTACTCTTACATGCTGGCGATTTTCTAGGCATTTGCATGAGAACCAGACCAAAAATAGCAAATATGTTGGTATCAACATGAACAATCGTGAATGATTGATGGGGTTTGTTAAGATTGATTAATCCCATCACACGGCTGTGGGTCGTTGGAGTATGTAGAGATGGGTATACGTTAGCTCTTTTAAAAGTAGGATATAATAAGGTTTTCTCCACTATAGAGGCGGTCGCCGGGGCACGTGTGGCGGATTCCGCTGGTTATTAAACTACTGGCGACTTTCCAGTTATACCGTTGAGTTCCAACCTCCTCCCAGCTGTACTTAGCTGTCCGATCCTCCCCCATGTGACCCCACTGCACAAACACATAGATTTTACAGACAGCCGAGGATTTGTTCTGATTTTTCAAAGTGAAGAGGAGAGAAGAACTGCGATGTTCTCTAGTGGTCCCCAACAACGTACAACGTAAATTCTCGTGTTCTTGTGGAGGGACTTGTGTGATTTGGTTTGGTTTGGTTTTGTGTCTTGTTTTCCGCCATTGGAGGGTTCTTGAGACTGTCATTGAATTTGGTTCTTGGTTTCGAGCGTCATGGCGCAGTTGCCTCCCAAAATCCCGAACATGGTGCCCTATTGGCATGATTTCTCCCACCAGAAGAGAGCTTCGACGGGGAGCGTGGCGCCGAATGTGGTGGCTGCAGCCGCCAACGCGCAGAATCCGTCTTGGGTCGATGAGTTTCTCGACTTCTCGACGGCCCGTCGGGGTTCGCACCGTAGATCCGCCAGCGACTCCATAACGTTTCTGGAGACGCCAATGCTGGACGAATGCCGTGGCTCGGGTGCGCAGGCGGCGGCCCGGAATGCGGCCAATGAGTTTGACAGGTTTGACGACGACCAATTCATGTCCATGTTCACCGACGAAATGTCAACCGAGGTGGCCCCCACGGTGTCTTCGTCGAACACCTCCACCCCTTCCGATAATAATAGCATTGAGGAGGATCAGAAAGAGACGCCATCGCACTACCACCAGCCGAAGAAGCCGCAGCAGCAGCAGCAGCCGAAGAACGAATCCGAAGAGGTGGAGAGCCAGTGCCAGTCAGAAACAGACACTCTCTCGAACGCAGCGGCGAATACATCCAATGATAAGATAACCGATCCGAAGAGGGTCAAAAGGTAACCAAAAAACCACAATTCCACTGTTCTTGACATTGATGAATTGCTTTTCATAGGAGCTAATTATTGTTAGTTCATCTTTTGGGAGTTCATGTAATGTAGGCTTATACCAATCAGCGTAAACTAATTCAGCACAAATCTCATTTATGAACAATTATTGGAGGTGAGACGAACCTCACCATTCTCGAAAGCTCTGAGTTTCTCTTTCATGGCAATGAATGAAAGAACCAACGAAATGCAGTAAATTATGCAGCAGGAAACTACAATGTAGTCAATGTTTATGACCTGATGTATTACTGATACACATTTCTCTGGGTTCTGCATTAGAATCTTGGCAAACAGACAATCTGCGCAAAGATCGAGGGTGAGGAAGCTACAATACATATCAGAGCTCGAACGTAGTGTCACTTCATTACAAGTAGGTGCTTTTATCAATGGAGTTTCTGTTAAAGAGTTTGTAATCCAAATACGTGCTTTTACAATGTGCTGATTTTGAGTCACCTTCTTCCCGGTGATTGAAGGCTGAGGTCTCCGTTCTGTCGCCGCGGGTTGCGTTTTTGGACCACCAACGCTTGCTTCTAAACGTTGACAACAGTGCTCTCAAGCAAAGAATCGCCGCCCTTGCTCAAGATAAGATTTTCAAAGATGGTACGTTTTATTCTTATCCAGTTCATAAGGATCTTTTGCTGATAACTCTTTCCATTATTATAGATGAGTATTAAATATGGTGTGATAGAGTTCTTTCATCTCCTAAATCTTATTTGATATTGTTATTTATAAAGAAGAAAGACTTTAACCAACTATTTGTGGTTGCCTTTTCTTTTGGCAAACAGGATCTTGCCTAGGATTTCACGAATTGACATGAACTCCATTTCTTTAAGAAAATGGCTGCACAGTTTAGTTTTTCTATATGATATGTTTTGTTCTTTCTTGAAAAACTAGATTTGTAGCAATATGTTGCACTGCCTCATTATTATTTTACAAAAAAAGCATTATGGAAGTAGTACCCTTTCATGAACTTCTCTTAAACAAAGGAGATATCAAACTGCTAATAATTAATATAAACTTCTCATAATCACCTCTTCAACTGTTTTCTTGAAAGTTTCATCTGTAGATTCCATACAACTTCGAGAGGGGTGGGAGGAAAGAGATTACAGGGTCAACTAGAATTAGCTTTAAGATAAAGTTACGCATGCATAGCTTTGTCGCACATGTGTGTTCGCGTTTGCTTTGTCAGAACATCTTGGCTAAACAAATCAAAGTATTTCGTAAACAATGCAGCTCATCAAGAAGCGCTGAAGAGGGAAATCGAGAGGCTGAGGCAAGTTTATCACCAGCAGAACCTCAAGAAGATGGAAAATGCTTCACCAACTTCACAACCACAATCTGACGCCAATGCTTCCCACGACAAAGAACAGCTTCTCCACGCCTGAACCTTTTTCCGATGACTCTTTTACATAAAACCCACCAAAATGTTGGCTCTTTCAGTGGCCTCTGGAGAGCTTTGGAGGACTCTGCGGCTGCCTGATCGGTCACGTGGTGTGTTGTAGCTTTAAGAACGGGACCACTGACCGGTGGCTCGATTGGGTTGCAGGAAGAAACATGTGCGTCTGTGTTTTTTAAACGGAGCCCAAAAGAAAATTGGGATGTATTACTTTAAGGGATCAAGGGGAGGGGATGGAGATGATTCTTTTAGTATTTTATGATCAGAAATTCCTTTCGATTCTTTTTTGTTTTTGTATGTCAATCTGGTTAGGTTTGGGGTAGTGGGTTTGCGTTGGGATGTATGAAAGAAGCGGTTGTCAGGGGAGTGTTTGGTACTTTCATGTCCGATCTACTGTACTTTTTTCTGTGTTTTCTTGGTTGTATAATAAACTTTATTTGTCATACCGATTCAGATACAAGTTAAAAAAAAAAAAAGTTATCCATTTGTGATCGCAAATGGGGTACTTTTCCATTTAGAATTTCGTGTTTGGATCCACAGCATATCTGCTTTTTTCTTTTTTTTTTTAAGGTAGGATTTGGATATTAAAAGTAAGTTTAAAATGCAACAAAAAAAAATTAATTTGTAAGTCGAACTTATGAAATGAATACTTATTGTATACTAAATATATTTTAATGGTTAAGAGTTAAATAAAAATTGCATCAAATTAATCTAAACTCACACACACACACAAGTATTGTAGGATTTTTCCAACATTGAGGATATTGGGACATTTAGCCACATTTAGTAGCTAATTATTGGCTATGAGTCACAAAATTGGGATCTCTCCCAAAAAGTTAACCGTCATGGGGAAGTATTCAAAGTTTTTTATATGGTCAGATTATTCTATGTACTTTGCTAATATGTAATAATGAAAAGCCATCAAACTAAATTATAATTTGACTTTAATATTATTTGTCATGAACTTAAGTTTCATTTCAAAATGTCACCCTTAAGAAAAGGAGTAGCCAAACCTTCTTATACAACCAAACAATCTTGTTTGCCTTTTCCATGTGGGATAATGAGACCTATTACATATAAACTTATTAACAGATTAAATAATATTCATTTTAAAACTTAAACAGTGTTAAAAGAATTGCCAAAGATCTTTTAGATTATACACAATGGGCCATATTTTAATACAATCCTTAGCATGAGAAGGTCCTAGGGTATCCTCACTTGTGCTTCATAACAGATAGGAATCACTATCAAATGATTCATCATTTATTCAATATCAAAGATTGATTTCATATTTGTATCTTATCTTCAAATTATTTAAATTTTTTTTCCTTAATTCTCCTAACTTATTTATTTATCTTGATGAATTGAAATTTACTTTTGCATCTTTTGTGATTATCAAGATTACATGCTTAAATCTTAACGTATTAACATGCACTTGATAATGGTTCATACCAAAATTGTTCACTACTACAATTTCAATCCCTTAGTTTAAAATGAATAGAAATGAAATAAGTTCACAAGTAAAATAAAATTTATCAAATCTAATTTAACCTTCAATTGTCAAAATAGTCTAATAGTAAATTTTATGATATGAGTGAGCTTTGATATTATATTTAAATATTCAAATCTATTCAAAAATTTAATAAGAGTAGAAAGATTATTATACTATTTTTAACAATTCTAAGATAAATTATACATTTATGTAATTGTCTCTAGAGAAGATGATTTCTCTATATAAGTATTTGAAACTTAACAAAGTTTTAGTTTTACATTTGAGATTTTTTTTTTTAAAACAACTATTTCTATAACTCATAAGAAATGTATAATCATCCTTTATAAATTTGATAGTCTTGGATTGAAATTAACAATTTATAAATATTCTTAAACACTTAGTATCTCAAATATACACATAAAGAGAATCAAGAATATATATATATATATATATAAAAGATTTATCTAGTTTAATATGATTTCTTTTACATCCATAATATCACGTGATTTTTTCATTGTGACGGAGGAGTAACCATAATACATCCAAAAAAATTATATTTTCTCTCTATATTTCCTCTATAAGTTTTCCCATAATCTTCCCTTTTACATTAACACTAAAGCAAATCCTAATTAAATGTAACTAAAACTATTTTTTAGACACTAAAACCATTATATGATAATTAATTTACATATTTACCCTCCGCCTCATACAACAAGTGGTTACGGGAGAAAGGTTACGTAACCATACCCCACAATAAAGGATGGATATGTTGAATTGCTCTATCCTCGATGAATATCAAGCGATGGTAAACTTTTTATTGATCAAATAATGAATTCACATAAGATGATAACAACTTTAACTCTCTTTGGTTTATGCTCGATGAAAATGAAGAAAGCTTCTCTTCTCTTGTCAATCAATGAATAGATTGAAAAGTTAGAATGTAGAACTATTGTTATCCGCACAACTCATCTTGCTAAACAAATCTATTTGGTCTACAATGCAACATCATCCGCGAATGCATTTTTTCGTCACCCGCACCAAGTCCATGAATGCCTTTCAGTTTGGGTCCGGTCCAAAAGCAAGATTTCATAGCAGCATCAGTCACAAAGTTTACAGTACTCTCCACTAATTCCTTGTCCTGTTTCTGAAGGCATTTTTCCGCTCAAAAAACGAAAAAGAAAAACACCAAACCAGTTCTACTTACTTCCATGTTTAAACTTTCACATAAAAGAAAATGTTTACTCATCCATCTCTTCGTCCTCATCCATTTCCTCGATCTTCATCTTCTTTACTGCCTGAGCAGCGTCTGTTCTTGTCCCACCGGGGATCTGGATCAACAAATCTGTCTTCTGGCCCGTAGCTGCATTAACAAACCCCCCATTTTTCTCCACTCTATACACCAATTCACTGCCACTAGGCCCAACATCTATGTAAACAGTTGAATTTTCGTCGATCTCTTCTCTTATAAGCATTTTTGAAAGCTCTGTCACCACCCTCTTCTCCAGCCACCTCCTGATAGGCCTAGCACCATAAACCTGAAACGAATGAAAGCTAAAACATTAGTATTTACATACAACGCAAAGGAAAACCGAATTTAAGCGAAATGAGATGAAAATACCAACCGGATCATAACTTTTTGCTAAAACATAGTCCAGTGCTGCATCAGTTATAGCCAAGGCAACTCCCCTCTCAGCAAGCCGGCTTGCAATATCCTTCATTTGCAACCTAGCTACCTTTCTTAGTTGTTCATGTGAGAGAGGATCAAACACCACAACATCATCAAGCCTGTTAAGTAATTCTGGCCTGAAGTGCTTCCTCACCTAACAAGTACCAACAAGAATATTATTATTTCCATTTTCCACAAGCACCAATCAATTTCACTTCTTATTGTAAAGGAAGAAATTAACGTACCTCTTGCATCACCCAATCACGTGCAACTTGCATGGGGACCTTGCCTGTTAGTCCAGTAAGTAGGTGTTCCGCTCCAAGGTTAGAAGTCATGATAATCACAGTGTTCCTGAAGTCCACAGTGCGGCCTTGGCCATCGGTTAACCTTCCGTCATCTAAAACTTGAAGCAAAGTATTGAACACAGAAACATGTGCCTTCTCCACTTCATCAAATAGTACTACACTATAAGGTCTACGCCTCACAGCTTCCGTGAGCTGTCCCCCTTCTTCATGTCCAACATACCTAAGAGAGTTGTAAGAAAGAAACAATAAGAGAATGCATTCTTATATGTATAAATAGACTTTGAATAAAGTTTGCTCAGACACTTACCCAGGTGGAGCACCAATTAACCGTGCAACTGAGTGTTGCTCCATATACTCAGACATGTCAATCCTAATCAGCAAATTTTCATCATCAAAGAGTTGTTCAGCAAGAGCCTTTGCAAGCTCTGTCTTACCAACACCAGTCGGACCTAAGAATAAGAAAGACCCAGTGGGCTGTTGAGGCCTTCCTAACCCTGCCCTTGATCTTAGTATTGCTTCAGCAACAGCACTTACTGCTTGATCTTGTCCAACCACTCTTTGGTGCAACCTCTCAGCTAGCCCAATTAGTTTCTCTTTCTCGTTCTCGCCAAGCCTAGTAACAGGTATACCAGTCCAACGACTTACTACTTCAGCAATATGTTCAGGTCCAACAGTCTCGGTTAGAATTAGGTTCTCATCAGTGCTCCCCTCAAGTTGTGCTATGGCAGCTTCCACTTCTTGAATTGCTCCGTATCGCAAGTCAGCAACTCTAGCTAAATCATATCTTCTTTCTGCCTCTTGCAAAGCAAACAAGAGCTCTTCACGCTTTTGCTTCAGCCGCCGAATCTCATCAATCCTCTCTTTCTCTTTTTTATACTTCATCATCAATGGTTGAAGCTTATCCCTTAAGTCATCAAGTTGTTTTCGTACCTGTTAACATATTTGATACAAAAAGAAGAAGAAAAGAAAAATCAAAACAATTTCATAACAACAAGCCATAGCTATTTCCTATCTATTGGATATGTAGAACTTACTTCAATAAGACGGGCTTTACTAGCTTTGTCCTTCTCCTTTTCCAATGCATGAAGTTCAACTTCAAGCTGCATTCGCTTTCTTTCAAGGTTATCAATTTCTTCTGGCTGACTATCAAGTTGGACTCTCACATTTGCACATGCTTCATCAACTAAATCAATTGCCTTATCCGGGAGATGACGCCCTGAATAAAAAAAGCAATTACATCAGTATCTCCACCTCAAATAACACTTACAATCATTTGCAAAGGAAGAAGTTCTAATCACTAAATTGTTATAATCATCCAATAACAGTTTGAACCACAAGAAAGTTAAACACATACCAGTAATGTATCGGCTCGACAGTTGGGCTGCCACAACAAGAGCCCTATCAAGAATTCGGACACCATGATGACCCTCGTACTTCTCTTTTAAACCTCGAAGAATGCTAATTGTATCAGGAACACTAGGCTCAGCCACATACACTTGCTGGAACCTTCTCTCAAATGCTGCATCCTTCTCTACATATTTCCTGTATTCGTCCAATGTTGTTGCACCAATACAACGAAGTTGACCTCTAGCAAGCATGGGTTTAAAGAGGTTGGCAGCATCCATAGACCCTTCTGTGCGACCAGCACCTAGGACAAGATGAATTTCATCGATAAAGAGTATAACTTTCCCCTCAGCCTCTTCAACTTCCTTTAAGACAGCTTTCAGGCGCTCTTCAAACTCTCCGCGATACTTTGCTCCCGCAATTAAAGCACCCATATCCAGAGCAATTAGCCTTACATCGGCAAGGTTACTTGGGACATCACCTCTCACAATCCTTTGAGCCAAACCCTCCACTACTGCAGTTTTACCAACTCCAGGCTCCCCAATAAGAACTGGATTATTCTTGGTTCTCCTTGACAATATCCGAATAACTCTACGTATCTCCTCATCTCGGCCAATAACTGGGTCAAGTTTGCCCGCCTGCTCAACAAGGTCACGTCCATAAGTCTTCAGAGCCTGAAATGTCATATCCCCTGAGGCACTTTCCACCTTCTTTCCTTCTTTCCCACGAAGTTTCTCGACCTCTGTCTTCACTCTTGCTGGAGCAACACCAGTTTCTTTCAACAAATCCGCAACTTGAGAATCCTCAAGAAGGCCGAGAATTAACTGATCAACAGCCAGATGTGTGTCACCGCGTGCTTTTTGTGCTGCTTGTGCCCGTCGAATCACTTTGATAAGGCTTGTGCTCGCTGGAATCTCATCTGGTGGAGGAGATTGAGATGGGAGTTTCCTCAATGCCTGCTTGAATACTCTCTCTGCCGACTTCGTAACCTCTTCACCTCCACCCGCATTTGCAATGGCTTGGCTGAAGATGCCACTGTGGTCAGCAATCAAAGCAACTGCAAGATGAAGAGGAGTGAACTGTGCGTGGCCTTCATTCATTGCCAACTCATGAGCCTCTACAAACATCTCATTGGTCTTGTGGGTGAACTTGTCAGGATTCATCTTTGACTCTTAGTTTGCACCTACAAAAGTGACTATAATGTAAAATTTACATTATCAAACTTCTAAACCACAAGATCCAAGCCATAAAAACAGAGTCCCATAGACATTTGCTAATGAATCCTCAAAACTGAAAAACAAACTTCATTTTACTAATAAAGGTTCCCAAATCCTAACATCATCATTCCAAAGGATGAAAAAGGACAACACAGTAAACATGAAGTTCTCAACCAAGAAGGATTACAGTAAAACCGAGAAATAGGATAAGAAGTGCTATTTGGGCAAAAAGAGTTATGGGGATCAACAAAACGTGTACTCTTCCCAAACCCATGAAAATATGAGCTACAACTAGAGATAAAATGCAACCAGAGACTAGGAAACCAAAGCTGTTGTTCCACACCTACATTACAACGCACGAAAACCCAAGAGACTAAATTCATTTTGAACTTCCCAACCCTTAACAACAACTATATTTAAGCAGAATCCCACAAACTACAATGATCCAAGGACACCGGTGGCAGAAACAAGAGAAAAGAACAAAAAAAAAAAAAAAAAAACAGTGATTGAGAAAAGCTCCCGCTTACCGGTTTAACAGAGAATGAAATTCTTCGAAAACTTGCTTCCCAGATATCTACAATTGAAGAGGATTCGCGTTTGATCTGAAGAAGAAAAAAATCAGTTCTTTCTCACGCTTAGTTGTGAGCGCAGAGGAAAAACAGAGTGACGATGAAAAGACGTGATGGGTATCCCATTATGTCGAGCATACAGAGACATCTGGAAAGTCGAGAAGCCGCTAGATTTTCCTCGTTTATTTCGGACGTGGGTTTTTCTGGATTCTCCTGGAGTTTTCGACAAGTTTGCGTACACCCACCGCCGCCCTCTTTTCTCTATTCCTTTATCAGTTTCTTAGAGAAAAATATAAAAAATAAATAAGAAAATAAAAACTGTATTTTGTCTCGACAAATTTAAAAAACCTACACTTATCAGTTAACTTTGGTTAACATAACCTAATTATATAATGTTTAGAGTTGTGGAATTAAAATAAAAGTATATGGTTATGTTTTATTTGTTAACCTAATTATATAATGTTTAGAGTTGTGGAATTAAAATAAAAGTATATGGTTATATTTTATTTATTTACAGGATTACTTAAGAATCCTTTTAAGGTAATAGAAATAATTTCTTATTGAATAATGATTAATGTTACCATGCTATATAATGACTAAAACGGAAGCCTTCTAGCCCCTTGTAGAACTTTTTTGTATAAATAATTATGAAAAAAAATATATAAAAGATATATAGTTGTGCATGAATTTATTTTTTGATTTTAAGTTTTTGACTAAAGTATATATAGTTGTCTACTCTCCCTATATATTTTTGTTACATATTCAAAAAATGCATTTCTTTCGCATCTTCGTATCTTTTATATAATACTAGTTATTTTAAAGTTGTTACAGAAGAAAACGTAGGTGATTGTTTCTTCAAAATTGAAAAAGAAAAAGAATGTAAACTTAATGATTGATCATTAGAAAATATTTATTAATTGCACAATTAATTTGTTTGTATCTTTATCCTCACTTTTACACAAATGATTAATCTATCACGTTAATTTTAACTCAATTACTAACACAAAAGAACATCAGTCCTTTTCGATATTAAAAATTTATTGCTTAGGACGCTGTTGTGTGGGTGTAAGAACCAAAACCGACCTTGTTGTAGAGGCCAATCCCGACATTTGACAAGGCCTCAAAGAATATCTTTGTAGTTTTAAAATCCGAAAGAATAGGATTGTTTTTTTGTTTTGTTTTGTTTTGTTTTGTTTTGGTTTTTTTTAAGTTAAGGAAAGGATTATTGTTAGTAAACATGTGGTTGAATTAATAACCTAATAGTATATCAAGGAAGTATTGATATGTTGCATGGGATTATAAAGTCTTAAATTCAACCTTAACTCTCTTACATTTCTATTTACCTAATTAAAAAAAGGAAGTATTTGAGAATAATATATCATAACTTGAATTCCCATGTTCTTCTAACGGTCCTTTTTCCTTTTTATTTACTTTTGGTCTATCTTGAGCCCTATCATTTAAGAAGAGATTCTTAATAGCTTTACTTGGGAAACAACACGTATGTTGCTATCAAATATTTTATAATTAAGTTCTCATGCTCAACTTACTTTTCTTTCTTTGTTTGTCCTTCAAAACTGTAGTACTGTCATTTTTTATGATTTGAGTTCCCATTCTTATTTACAGTTGATATCTTGATTCTTACTTATAGTGTTGTGATAGGAAAGAACATGAAGAGTAAGGCAAACAACATATTCTAATATCTAAAGCAATAATGTCACATGCACCAAATTAAAAGAGACAAATGGAGAAGAGAATAAGAGCATAAGATCCTGTGATAGTACTATTTGTAAGTTTTCCTTTTTAGTAACGATTCTTTTTCAAATTATAAATTTTATAAGTCCTATGAAACAACATATTAAATCCTAATGTCGAGAATTCAAATGCCTAGCATTGAACTTAGGGATTTAAGTAGCTAAAACAAAAGCCATGGACTTGTGATTGATAATGATTTTCAATTTTAGGGCCAAACGTTGATGCTTCATCGATAAGGTGTTCTTGATGCTTGTCCTTGGACTGAAGGTGACATTGCCTTCGACGAACATTTTGAATGATGAATATCAAGAGAGCCATGGTGGATGTTCCTCCAGTGATGAGAAAGAGACCCCAAAAACTACTCATTCCAAGACTCTCTTGATCATCATGTCCAGTGGCAGAACACTTCAAAGATGAGGTTAAAGAATGCTCAAGCTCTTTCAATTTTCCACTTTCAGACACTTCAAGAACTGCTTTGGAAATATCAGGTAGATAAGGAGAGCTCCTTGCAAAAGCCTGAGAAATGAAAGTAATCTCTTAGTTAGCATATTGACAATTTTTTAAGCAAAAAGTACATCTCATTAGTTCTATTTGGCTATTTTGTTCTCCTTATAGACCTTTTGACACAATTAGTCTTTAGTGTAATAACAGGGATTAATAGTGGTTGACATTCATAATAATAACAACAAAAAAGCTAACAGTTGGTATAAGATACAATTTCTTCTAACACCTATAAAAATCATAGTAAACTATAATTTTGTTAGAATAATAAAAGGGTTAGTGGATGCTTACAAATCCAAAGCCTCCAACTTGGAACGTTTGTCCTGAAGTGGTGAAACCATCACAATATTTGGCAAGAAATATTTTAATATAGGGGACCACAAGAAAGCCTGCTGCTATCTCTCCACTCGTGAGAGCCTGTTGATAATCATTTGCTTTGTAAAATTCCTTTATGTTGTTAGGATGAAAACCTAAAACCACCTCCAAGTATTTCACAACAAAGGATTTTCCATCACACCCAACTTTGGCTCCACTCCTTTTAAGTGTCTCGATGTCAATTTTTCTTGGATCAATTCTTTGAATGGTAAGCAATGATGTTAAGTTTGCAGTGAAACTCTGTGTAATGACTAACGCAACAAATAGCCATACTGCTATAGTCATGCGTGATAGATTGCTGTGTGATCTCTCTCCTACAATTAGACATGTATAATTTCATTACATCCCAAGCTTACAAGCCCTAAAATCCTAGAAGAAAGATGAACCACCTTATTCTACAAGAGCAATGTTTGAATAAACATTGGCTGTCATTATCTTGCCTCATACCCTTTAGAAGTGGCCCTTGCAAGATCATGTATGTTAAGAATATTGCGGCACAAATGAAGCTCTAGTACCAATTATTGAAATTATTAACATGGAATCATGAAGACAATACACACATAAAAATACCAAGGGTTTACATAGTTTAAGATGAACTCATTCGTATATCCACAGAAGTAAGAATTTCCCCTCGATTATGTCCTTCATGCATCTAAGAGTTAGAAATTTTTTTTCCCTTTTTGGTCATTATGACAACTCATCAAATGATAACACACATTAAATTTCTCAAAGTTTTACATAGACAATTTGAAACAAACCTAATTGACAAGTATTAGAAGTTGAGATGAAAGGATCACTAGCTTGGAGTTTTAGGAATATTTTACAAGTAAGAAGTGAACTAACACAACTAGTGACAGACTCAGAATACAATATTGCCAAGAGTTATGTAGCACTAAGAGAGAACAGAGAAGATTCCAAATGGGCAACACTTGTTTGGAAAGAAGGAGTACTGAAGCGTAATTTTATATGTTGGATCATTTTAAGAGACAAACTATCCACAGCAGATCGGGTGGCAAAATGGAATAGTTCAGTGGATCTACGATGCAACCTCTGCCAACAAGAAGAAGAATCACATGAACATTTATTTTTTAAGTGCAGGTTCACAAACTACATCTGGAAGGCTTTGTTAGGCATGAATGGATTAACTCGAAGAATTGAACATTGGAGAGCTGAAATATGTTGGATGATCAACACTGTTAAGAGGAAGAGCTTTGCAGCTATTTTGCTTAGTATATCTTTCAAGGCCGTATTGTATCACATTTGGAGCGAAAAGAATAGAAGAAGATTCAGCAATACAAGTCTAGAAAACTTAACCGTTATTGCTAAAATCAAGAAGGACGTGAGAGGCAAGATTTTATCTACCAGAGGAGTCAAGCTTACAAATTGTAATAAATTTTTACAAGAGCTTTGGAATTTGCCAAGTGCAATATTTGAGCTTAGATGATGATATTTGTAATCGAACAATCTTGTAAATTTTTTACGGGTGATATATAATTTGACCTTTCACAAAAAAAAAAAAAAGATTTTCATTTTACCCCTTTAATTTTGGTTCCATAAGTAATGTCAAACTCTCATTACCAAATTCAATAGAAGGTACTATAATAACCTTATACAAGGAATTACGAAAATTGAAGAAGGAAATGAATATAGTTACCTTGTAGTGAGAAGAGTGTTGTGAAGGATAGGGAAAGCATGGTTCCAATTTGGTTTACTATGCTGCCTCCAAAATCTGGGTGGTGATTCCGCTCTATCAACCATACCACAAAGCCATTATAAACATTAATGAGTATCGTGAAGATCCATAGAGCAGTAGTAAATGGCTTCTTGAACAACCAAGCTCTTTCCCATTTTTGAGGCTTTGTGTATATCAACATCTGAAGACCCGAACTAGCGTATGGTTGTGAAAACTCTGCATATTCACAACGATGTGAAAGGATGGTTGTATCTCCAACAACTGCATCAAAATTCTTTAAAAATAGAAGGTTAGTTCAGTACAAGAAACTTTGTAAAATTAACATGGTTAGCCAACGATTTCTTTTTTTATTTCTTTTATGTTGCTAATGAATGGATTCAAAGCAAGTTATTCTGTTAAATTAGAACAAGTGATCAACATACTCTCTAGTTGATAAGCAGTATAGATAAAGAGTTTTTCACCTGAACATAAATTTGTTCCACCAAGGAATCATAAGTGCCTTCAAATGGTATGAATTCATGTGGCAAGTCATATGGTAGAAATGCTAATGTGGCTTTAAAGACATCAATGGAAAATCCAGTTACAATTGGCCCATCCCTAGAACGATCATATGTCACGTTGACAAATTCTTTAAATGCTGCTCCTGTTGGTATTCCTATTTTCAGTCGGTGTGCACGAGATGGTACTGCCCATCCTTTTGGCACTAACTTAGGGCCCCCCGGCCAAAACACTTGTCCTAGAGTTATCATTGACTTGCTGTAATTGCTTGTTTTATGGATTCTCTTTGAGAAGCCTAATCCCTGGGTCCAATATCCAAGTTTCCTATAACTTTTTCCAACCACATTAACTATGCGAAAAATGCCAACTGGGGCCAATTTTCGGCCAGTAAATTTAAATGCACCACTCAAGCCTTGAAAATTGCTTTTCATGATTACTTCTAGCAACTGTTCTCCATTCATTTCGCCCACACAACCATGGTCGAGACAATTTGTATGGCTCTTAGAGTGAGGGTTTCCCTCTAATGCAAGAGCCACTGCCCATGTAGCGTCATAGGCCTGCAAAGTAGAAGCTCCTGGTTCTGGAAGAGGCAAATCAGGATATTGCAGATGAAACATAGCCTGAAATCTAGATCGAAAATCATTGAAGCGTTTCTCGGAGGCGGAGAGGTAGCTTGTAACTCCTAAAACGCCTTGCATTGAGGTGATGGATGATGCATTAAGTGAATTTATTTGACCTGTGATGGCATTGGTGGTGATCCACACATAGTCTTTCCCCATCATTCCCATTTCATTGGCTTCCTTGAAGATTTTAGAGCCTAATGTAATGGAAGTATGAACAATGAAAACTCTACATTGTCCTTTTTTCAAGCTCTCCAGTTTTTTTGATATAGAAAAATAAGGAGTTGAAGGAGAGAGGGCAAGAAGGTCATTAACCTCCGCCTCCACTTTTTGTATAGCATCAATGATGCTGAGGCTGATGCCACTATCATTTGGGTTGAAGTCTTCATAGATGATATTGACTTTCCTCCATTGCCAATTGTGAATAATGGCTGCTACAACTTTCATTTGAGCATCAAGACTGCGAACCACACTAACTAGGAAGGGCCAGTGGCGAGAGGCCCATAATGGAGTTTCATGTGCTAGAGACAAGATAGGGACTCGGTTTTCATTACCAAGCCGAGCAACAAAAGCTACCTCTTGCCATGTTTTGAAGCCTATGATAGCTCTTGCATGATGCTTTTGGATGAGGGTTTTAGCTGAAATCAATATTTGCACTCATGAAATTCATTAAAAAAAAAAAGAAGAGAAAAAGCTGATCTACCCGACCAGGATAAAGGGTGACTACTGAAAAAGAAATGAGTAATTCGTACTGACTAAACTAGCAGTATGTGCAAAAGTTTTGCAGTAAGTCAATGACATACAATGTGCCTATTGAACTGAAAAATATAGATATTGTGAAAGCAAGTGGACCATTCTAAGTTTGGTATGATTATTCCAACTCGACATGCATGATACTTGTATCAAATTCAGATATGCTTCTTGAAAGCTTAGCTAAATCAAAAAGTATAAAGCAAATAAAAACTTGTAAGGACATAATGTATTTATAAGTATAATAATGCCTTAAATCAAATTTGGAAAAAAACTTTAAAGAAACCTTCTATAAATCTAGTGGTACTCAGTGAACCTAATCTCATTGAGAGAGAATGGTTGGAAACAAGAAATAAAATCCTAGAGTTTTCACTTATGCATTCCAACTTTGATATCATTGTTTATATATTTTACTTAGTGTAACTTGATGTAATTAGTTCTTCAAAATTGGGAATCTAATTCCAACTTCATATAGAATAATCTTCAAATATTACTACTGGGTTTCCTTATTTTATCTTCTTGGTTAAATTGATGGAGTTCAAGAAGTTAGCATTCCAAGAGGAATATGGTGATGTGGGAGCCACTTGATGAAGCAAAACTCAAACTTACCCCAGATGGGTCTAGCATTGAAGGAAGGTATGTTGGAGGTGGAGCTCTTAGAAATAGTAACATTGACAGTTGGGTAACACAGTCAGTTGCTAGATATGGATAAGGGAGAGCTACAACAATGGTTAAATAGCCTAACACTACTAAGTTAATAAATAATTGAGCATGCCATGATGTTATTAGGATTTCATATAGTCCTTTATGGCCTTAACTTGTAAATAGATCTTTATGAGCCTCTAAAATTTCTTTTATATTATGACCAATATCCCAATTGGTCCTATACATATGAGCCGCAATCAAGATAAGAATTGCAATAGCTAGATTATGTCGCATATGTTGTTAACTTAGCGGCAGGAACTAGTGCCACAGCTGAAGCCCAATCATTATTACTTAGACTCCAAATATGTCACGAGAAAGGTATATTCCCGCATGAGATCGAGATAGGCTCATTATTATTGGTAAAGTGCATTAAAGGTGAATGTCAAACTCCTTTAGCTTTAGTTTATATCATTCGTAAATGCAAAACTCTATGTTGCCGAGCACTCGAATTCAACATGCTTTTTGGGAAGGCAACTTCTTGGCAGATAGTTTGCCAATTCATGGTCACTCATTGAATGGTAAATAGATATATGATCAAATGGGCTCCCTTCCTTGTGTGAGCTTAAGGGTTTGTAGGGAAGACCAATAGGGATTGGAGCATTACAGGCTACCTTAATTTTGAAAAGAGTTTGTTTTATTTTGTATGATGATTTTCATAAGGTGTTATGCCTAAGCATTGACTTGTATGTTGTCTACTTTTACATTCACAGTCTGTAAAAGGATATGTATCCTAGCAGCCTTGGTTTCTTTATTTTGATTTTGTTTAACGCACTAAGGGGAATTTTGCTTAAAGGGTAAGGTTGTGTGTCCTACTCTTTGTATGTTTTATAAGGTTTGGTTTTAAATAGAAGTTATTAGGTTACCGTCCTTGTTTAGTAATAATAAAAAAGTGAATCATTTTGTGTGATAGCTTTAAGGTCATTATTCAAATCCTAATTGTACCATTTGAATGTTACTAAACAATCTTGACAAAAGAGTAAAGCATATAATTAGTTTGATCATGATAATTGATGGGTTTGGCCATTAAGGAGATTTATCAAAAGATAAGAAAAGTCAACAAGTTACTTCTTTTTTTCTTCCTTCTAGAAAAGGTATTTCCAGTCTAAGAAAAGTAGGTGGTGATTATTGCAATAATGTGTTTATGTAAGTGGAAGCTAGCTAAGCATATTAATGAGACAATTGCTCCGATAAACTTAGTTATTTGTATACAATTGTTGTCAGGTGATTGGTTCTTGAGAATTTAAATACCCAACAGTTATATGACAATTTTTCTCATTTTAATGTAGAATAGTTTAACAAAATCTCTTCAGCTCTTTCTAGACCTGACGAAATGAGTACTATAATTCTATTCCTTGTTGCTATGAAAGTGAGTTGCAAATTGCAGTAACTATGATCATATACCACTTATAAGGCATATAGATTCATGGAATAACCAAAGAGCAAGAATATTAAAGAAACTCAGTTAGAAATGGTGTAACCTGTACTTCAAATTTGTATTAGACTTAGATTATACTTGAGTGTTTATAAATAGATGAATTCTATCCTATGAAACAAGCTCTGCAGGGAAATTGCTTGTTGAATTGGGAAGAAAGACAACGAATGGTTCTCACCGGAAGAGGCTGCCCGGATGGGGTTTCCTCGGGAGTTCCGCACATGTAAAATCAGGTACTGCCGGTGACTGGACTGAGAATGGAAGTCTTTAACCGCAATCTCCATAGCTACTTTCTGTTTTTTTCCTGCAAGGGTGGTGTCATCTACAACAGCACCCAAACCGACCTTTTTAACTTGGCGTTTCTGTAGGGCATCATCCAGTGCATTGGACAAACCATTTGATGAACTAAATACCAAGATGACCAAGAATATCAATAGATGGAGGAATGAACGCATTTCTCCTGCTTTTTTGGACACTCGGCTGTTAGGAGACTCAGAAGTTAGTTTTGGGTTTTAGCAGCATGTCGTCCTGACTTCTGTCAATATCGCCGCGCCTTCGCCGATAGCACCAAGTGGACTTTTTGGAACTCTCCGCAACTTAAGTCTCTGCGTGCAGAACTAATCAACCCAAGGATTTACGATGATTGCATGACTAATTGACTTTGAGCTTTTGCTTGATTCTACTTATCGTGTAGAACGGAGAACATGGCAGTTTCTAATGCTAATACTCGTCGCTTTCGTGTCCTTATTCTTCTCTTTAAAGTTATTGCCAGCAAACTGCAGAGGATGCAATTTGTAATAAAGTAACCGTGGCACTAACTTGTTTACTATTCTTATGATTGAGAACTGATCAAGGGCGGTAGAGTGTCGGGTTCTAATACCAGTGCTCCTTCACTTTCGCATTGTTGTTCTTCTCTCAAAGTCGACGCTAGAATACTGCAGACTTCGCAGCTTATGATTCATTAAATGCATAATGAACTTGAAATATGATCATCATCATAATCATTTCAATTTTGTCAATAAGTGTTTAGTTCAGTTAAAAATAAGTATTTACTTGAAATTTTTTGATCTAAAGTTTGAAATTTAGGTGTATGAGTTTGGATTAAAATTAAGACAAGTTTAAATATTTATAATTTAATTTAAGAAAAGAAATGAGTTTTCTAACTTAATAACAAAATTCATAATTCAAGTAATTAAAATTCTATTATGACTTCGTTCAAATGTCATATTTCCATTCCCAAAATTTGCCCATGGAATTTTATAGCTTCAACTTTAACCAAGAAACACTGAAAATTTACAGTAGTGTCTGTGTCAGCTTGGTTGTTAGAAAATTGACTTCTTTTACGGCCCAGATGAATTTCCACTATGATACGTTTTAAGAACATAGCTTAATACATGGACTGGAGAGCACCTGGAAAATTACTCTATAAACCATACCAAAATCTAGCAACATTAATGTGTTTGATTTAGTAAACTCTTGGTGGATTTATCTGGTAATTTATTTTTGAGTCATTGCAAAACAAAACGTTCGGTCTTAGAAAACGAAATGATTAAACTTCCAAAGTTTTAAAGTCATGGGGCCCCCCGGAAGTGCTACAATTGGTCACCCAATTTCAGAACTATTGGTCCCATGTGGAAATATCTTAACTCATTTTCTTGAATGGAATCCTTGACGATTTGAATCCCACCTTGACTAGTTGAGGGTTTAATACCTGAAAGAAGTTGCAAAGAAAAACCCATGAAAGCATAGTACTTAGGGTGTAAAACTGTTATTATTAAAATGAGGGGCTAAGAGATTCGGATCCAGAGAAATTTTGTTCTTTACTAAAATGTCATTTTACACTTATCAAACCGATGATTGTCTGGTAAAAGAAGCGAAAAATCTCTCATTCACTTTTGTATATATATATATATATATATATATCTATGGGGTTTTCTCACTCATTTTTCACACAAATATAGTATTTCTTGGCAGAGCATTAGGTGCAATTTGAGGCGAAGTCATTCTCTAACATGTAACATCAAGCTTTGAATAAGAAAAAAAAAATGTAACATGGTCAAAAGAAAACGAAGGGAGGGATGTGAGCTTGATTGGACATCTACTGAACACTGCTTTTGGAACCAATTTGGGTTAACTGAACAGATCCTCTAAATGCAAGTTCAAATGTACCGAAGTCTAGGGATCTTAAATTTGATTTTTTTTTCCCTTCATAATTATGGGAAGCTGTCATTGTAAAACCAGTTTGGAAGCCTTCAACAAGTCTTTGGCATTTCTTGTAATTTACAATTCGTTCAATACCCTTAGTCTTGACATTCCTGGCACATCAACAGGTCCGAGAAAAGACCTGAGCTTGACTGGATTTTGGCAGTTGTGTGGCGTTAGGTGATCATCTGAGATGGGTTTACAAAATTATCTTGTTCTAAAACCCTCTCCAAAAATTATAGAAGAAAGATCCCAATATTCTTTGCTCGGATTTTCGGACAGAATCAAGCTTTCAACTTAATATCGAATTTTAAGTTTCAAGTGATGCAATGTTTTTGCTAGTGATTTGGTAAATTCTGGGAAAAAGTATTTTTTTTAAGCTTGGAGTGAAGGGATGTATTAAAGTTTAATATATATCTTATATTCCTAACATATTAATCTATTACATTCTTTATATATAGTCAATTTTAAATTATGAGAATAGGGTAATACATTAAAAACATAGAACACGTGAGACTCAACAAGCATAATTAAAGAGAATAGGAGAAAGATCCCAATACTCTTTGCTTGAATTTTTGGACAGAATCAAGCTTTCAACTTAATATCGAATATTAAATTTCAAGTGATGCAATTTTTTTGCTAGTAGATTTGGTAAATCCTGGGGAAAAGTATTTTTTAAGCACGAAGTGAATGGATGTACTAAAATTTAATATATATCTTATATTGCTAACATATTAACCTATTACATCCTTTTATATAAGTGAATTTCAAATAATGAGAATAGGCTAATACATTAATAATATAGAACACATGTGACATTCAACAAGCGTAATTAAAGAAAAGAGGAGAATAAGATGATGCCTTGATTGTGGGATTTGTTGCTTTTTACCTTTTTAAAGATTCTAAACTTTTAGTTGATCGAAAGTTAGACTCTTGCCTTGAAATCACGAATATTCAAAGTCCATGAAACAATTTATTGAATCATAAATTGCTAAATGAAGTAGATAAATATGTGCTATCCACTCGAGGCTGATACTGGTTATCCACCTCAAGACCTTACATCCATGCTTCATCAACAAGACAATCCAAAGGTGATTGTACTTCGATTGAAGGTAAAAACCACCTTTGATGTCCATTACGAAAGATGAATAGCAAAAAAGTCATAGCAGATGTTGCTCAAATGATGAGAAAAAGACTCTAGAAACTATTTATTCCGAGACTCTCGTGATCGTCAATAGGCCCAAGCTCAAGCTCCTGTAAGTTTTCATTTTCAGACATTTCAATAACTGCTTTGGAAATATGACGCAAATAAGACAAACTCCTTGGGAAAGCCCAAGATAAGAGTGATCTTTGAGGTTGAATATTGGAATTTCTTAAAGTGAAATTTTTCTATATATCACCAAGGTTATGAAAAAGTATTGGGTCTGATCTTTTGTTCAATTTCTTAAAGTGGGAATTTTCTATACATCACCAAGGTTATGCAAAAGTATTAGGTTGGATCTTTTGTTCTCCTAGTATCTTCTTGATAGGATTAATCTTTGATGCAACAAGACAGATCAATGGCTGGCATTTACAATATTAATTCAACAATAAGCTCGCAAAAAGCATAAGATTCAATTTCTTCTACACAAAAATCAATGAAAATAGAATGTAATTGGAATAGCAAGAGACTTGGTGGACACTCACAAACCCAAAGCCTCTAACTTTTAATGTTTGTCTTGGTAAAACCTTCTCAATATTTAGTCAAAAATATTTTAACATTCGGAACATTAACAAAGGCTATTGCTAGCTTTCATGAGAACCAGTGGATAATTATTTCTTAGCAAACGTATAGTTTAATTCAAAAGATAATTTTAAAATTAAAAGAAATTTCATTTATTTAAAATTAATAACAAACTTTTTCCTTTTGTTGTAGGATTGTGATTTTCAATATCTCAAATACGCTGATAGGTCATCCAAATAGCAATGATACTATATGAGTAATAAGTAAAAATATAACATAATCTGAACTTTGATATCATATTAATAAGTTTAAAGTCTAACTTAGAAATTAAATTTAAAATTAAAAAAATATTTTTCATTTAAAGTTAACCGTATGCTTCTCCCTTTTATTAATAGGTCTTGTAGATTATAATTTCCTTCCTAAATCCCGTTATGCTGTTGAGATGAAAACCTAAATCGACCTCCAAATATGTCACAACAAAGAAGTTTCAATGACACCCAATTTTGGCTTAGTATCTCGATGCCCGCCTTTCACCAAAACTTTAAACCTTTTTCATGGGTCTTGGGGGCGTTCATCTTCGCCTCTTAGTTTACACCTACAAAAATAATTACAATGAAAAATTTACATTACCAAAGTTCTAAACCAAAAATGTAATTCTCAGGGAGAAGGATTATGGTAAAACCGAGAAATATGATTATAGAAGTGCTCTTCCCACAGCTATGAAAATAAGAACAACAGCTAAAGATAAAAATACAGTCGGAGATAAACCACACCTACATTACTACGAGCGAAGAAGAGGTTTCGCGTTTGATCTGAAGAAGAAAACAAATCTGTGAGAAAGCAGAGCGAGGACTGAAAGATGTGATGGGTTTGCATCTTGTCGTGCACAGAGAGCCGTCTGGGAGGACCGGAGGCTGCTAGATTTCGCCGCCTGTTTTAAAGGCAACGGTTAGATTTCCTCGTTTATTTGGTACGTAGATGTTTCTGGACTTTCCTACAGTTTTCACCCACCCCCCGCCGACGAGTTTTAGTTTCTCTGAAAACTATCTCAAAAATGAATAAGATAGTAAAAACTGTATTTTATCTCAACAAATTTAAAAAGCTTCATTTATCAGTTAACTATGATTAACATAACGTAATTATCTATTGTTTAGAGTTGTGAACATAAAATAAGAGTATGTGGTCATCCTTTATTTATTTATATATATATATATATTATTTTTATATAATATTATTTTTATTTTTATGTTTAATTTCATGCAGTCTTATTTAGAGAAATGTTTTTTTTTCTCTTTTTATTTATTTAATGAAAAGGGATTGGTGCTGTGCTTACTTTTATTGAGTAACATGAGGCTGGATTTAAGACATGCCTTGAAACACTACACATAAGGTAGGAAATACCTTAACATTTTCAAATCTTTAAAGAAATACTTGAGAATCCTTTTTAAGATAATGAATTCTACCTTAAAATAGAAATCCCAATTTATAGATATAATTTCTTATTGAATAATGATTAATTACAAACTCTTTATGGGTTAAATGGATGATAACAGAAAATTTAAAGGAAAAGAATGTATTAGAAGTTGAGATGAAAGGATCACTAGTTTGGAGCTTTAAAAATATTTTACAAGTAAGAAGTGAACTTACGCAACAGGTAATGGACTCAGAATACACTATTGTCAAAAGTTATGTAGCACTAAGAGAACAAAGAAGATACTGAATGGGCAAGATTTGTCTGGAAAGGAGTATCAAAGCATAATTTTATTTGCTGGATCATTTTGAAAGACAAACTATCTACAGCAGATTGGATGGCTAAATGGAATAGTTCAGTGGATCTACAATGCAACCTCTGCCAACAAGAAGATGAATCACAAGAACATTTATTTTTTAAATGCATGTTTACAAACTACATCTGGAAGGCTTTGCTAGGCATGAATGGATTAACTCGAAGAATTGAACACTGGAGAGCTGAAATATGTTGGATGATCAAGACTGTTAAGAGGAAGAGCTTTGTAGCAACTTTGCTTAGTATATCTTTCAAGGCGGTATTGTATCATATATGGAGAGAAATGAATAGAAGAAGATTCAGCGATACAAGTCTAGATAACTCAACCATTATTGCTAAAATAAAAAAGGATGTGAGAGGAAAGATTTCATCTACTAGAGGAGTCAAGCTTACAAATTGTAATAAATTTTTACAAAAGCTTTGAAATTTGTTAAGTGCAATATTTAAACTTAGATGATGATATTTTGTAATCAAACAATCTTGTAAATTTTTTTACGGGTGATATATAATTTGACCTTTCATCAAAAAAATAATAATGATTAATTACAATGCTATAATAACGATGAATAGAACTTTTTTGACAAGTAATTTATAAAAATATCCAAAAAAAAGAATTCTTTACAAAAACTTTATAAAATATCTATACCTATTGAAGTTACTTTCTTTAACTTCATGGTAATGAAGCTTATGCTCTCAATTAGAGTTAAAGATCTAGAATCTGCTTGATAAAGCCTCGGCCCTGATCTAATTCCCACAAATTTATTTTATTTATGCCTGAACTTATTTTTCGATCTAAAGTTTTTGACTGAAGTATATATAGTCTTCTTTTTTGCATTTTAAAAAAAGGATGTTTCTCACATCTTCGTATCTTTTGGATAGTATTAGTTATTTCAAAGTTGTTACAAAAGAAAACACCACTGAGAATTTTCTTCAAATTGAAAAGAAAGGGGAAAGTAAACTTCGTGATTAATCATTAGAAATTATTTATTAATTGCATGATTAGTTTGTTTGTATGCTTATCCTCACTTTTACGCAAATGACTAATCTCACTAATTTTAGCTCAATCTTTCCAATATTAAGAATTTATTGCTCAGCTTGTACCTTGTCACGTTGGTGTATGGCCAAAGTCGAGGCCAATCCTGACATTTGACAACGCCACAAAGACAGTAAGCAATCCATCAGAGAATATCTTCCTCCTTTCAAAAACCAAACCATGTGGCGAAGCATCAGTTAGAAACTCCGAGGAAGAGTGTATGATAGTAGTTTTTTAAGTTCGGTAAATGAAATGTTGTGGTTAGACATATGGTTTACTTGAGAATCCATATTGTTTGGGATCAAAAGGTCCTAAATTCAACTCTCAACTCTTTTGCACTCCAAATTTACCTAATAAAAAAAAAGAAAAAGAAAAAGGAAGGAAATCTTGCAGAATAGTATATTTTTGAACCATACCATTTAGGTTGGTATTCTCTAATAGCTCCATTTGGAAAAGAGCATGATTGTTGCCGTCAAATATTTTATAGTTTAAATCCTATGCTCGTCTGACTTTTATTTCTTTCTTTCTCTTTTGAAGTACAGTGTTATATTTTTTTTGTAATTTGAATTCCCATTCTTGTTCACAGCAATCTCTTGATTTTTGGTAGTTTTATGATAAGAAAGAACGTGACGAGTGGGGCAAAAAATCAGTTGGGTTCCCAGGACAAATACGTAGTATCTTGCAAAACTCTACAAGAGAGCAAGAGTATATTCTAAGATCTATAGCAATACAATGTCACGTAAACCAAATTAAAAGTCAAAAATTGGGAAGATCAAGTCAAAGATCAATTAAAAAGAAAGACAACGAGAGATGATATACAATTCTTGAAATTGTTTTACATTAAGTTAGATTGTTAGATAAGATTTTATTATTGATATGAAATTTGTTAATACTGAAAAGTCTCCATTAGTATAAGACTCATTGCATTTGAATGCCAAAAAAATTAACCGAGGATAAGTTTTCCTTAAAGAAACTATTTTTAGTTCATTTGCATATGACAAGTAGAATTATAGATGATGATATTGTAATAAAGGTGTGTCGGAGGAAGCAATAGCTAACTAGAGCTACAAGCAAATGGAGCTGCACAATGGTTTGACCAATTCAAGAATGCTTTGAGGCCATGCACAACTACTTCAAAGTGGAACTTACCTACTTTTCCTCCTTTTGTACGTGACATATAACTGAAGAAATAAGAATATAAGATCCCTTAAAATTGTGGGATTTGTTAGTTTTCTTTTTTAGTAGTGATTCTCAAACTTAAAATTACAAATATTCAAGTCCCTTGTGAAAAAACATATTAAATCCTAATCCTAAGGACTCAAAGCATTGAACTTAAGAATGTAAATAGATAGAACGTGAGCTATGGGCTTGTGGCTGACATTGATTTTCCATTTTAGGACCAAACATTGATGCTTCATCGATACCGCACACTTGATGTTTGTCCTTGGACTGAAGACGAAACTGCCTTTGACGCATATTTTGATAGATGAATATTAAAAGAGCCATGGTGGAAGTTCCTCTAGTGATGAGAAAGAGACCCTGGAAACTACTCATTCCAAGACTCTCTTGATCAACATGCCTAGTGATAGAGCAATTAAAGGATAAGGTTAAGGAATGCTCAAGCTCTTTTAGTTTTTCACTTTCAGATAGTTTAAGAACTGCTTTGGAAATATCAAGTAGATAAGGAGAACTCTTCGCAAAAGGTTGAGACATGAAAGTAATCTTTTAATTAGCATAGTCACAATTCTTTAAGAAAAAGTACATATCAATTGGTTTTAATTGTCTCTTTTGTTCTTCTTATATACCTTTAGACATAGTTAATCATTGGTGTAACAAGAACAATTATCATTGGCAAACATTCACAATACTAATTCCATAGGAAAACACATAACCAACATAAGATATAATTTCTTCTAACACCTCTAGAAAACATTGTAAAATCTAATTTTATTAGAATAATAAAATGGTTAGTGGACACTCACAAATCCAGAGCCTCCAATTTTGAATGTTTGCCCCAAAGTGGTGAAACCTTCAAAATGTTTGGCGACAAATATTTTAACATACGAAACCTCATGAAAGCCTATTGATAATCATCTTCCATATTCAATCTCTTTATGTTGTTGGGATCAAAACCTAAAGCCTCTAAATATTTCACAACATGAGAGCTTCCACTAAACCCAACTTTGGCTCCACTCCTTTTAAGTGTCTCAATGTCAACCTTTCTTGAATCAAGACTTTAAACAGTTAGCAGTGATGTTAAGTTGACAATGAAACATTGTGTAATGACTAAAGCAACAAATAGCCATATTGCCATAGTCATGCGTGATAGATTGCTGTGTAATTTGTCTCCTATGATTAGACATATATAATGATTTCATTACATCCAAGCTTGCATGACTTAAAAATCCTAGTGAAATGATAAGACACCTTATTCTATAAGAGCAATATTTGAATAAACATTTGCTTTAACTAACTTGCCTCCTGATCTTAGAAATGACCTTTACAAGATCAAGTATGTTAAGAATAATGAGACAAAAATGAAGCTCTATTACCAATTTTTGAGACAATTTACATGTAATCATGTAGCAAATATACACACAAAAGTATCAAGGGTTTACATAGTTTAAGAGAAACTAATTCATATACCCAGAAAAGTAAGAGTTTACTTTTTATTTAGTCTTTCATGCGCTTGTGTTAAAAAACAATTTTCTCCTCCTTGGTCATCATGACATTAGCATTGAGCTTAAGTATGTAGGTAGCTAAAACGCGAGCTATGGACTTGTGGCTGATAGTGATTTTCCATTTTAGGACCAAATATTGATGCTTCATCGATAAGACGTTCTTGATGGTTGTCCTTAGAGTGAAGGTGACATTGCCTTTGACGAACATTTTGAAAGATGAATATCAAAAGAGCCATGGTGGATGTTCCTCCAGTGATGAGAAAGAGACCCCAAAAACTACTCATTCCAAGACTCTCCTCATCATCATGTCCAGGTGCCGAACACTTAATGGATGAGGTTAAAGAAGACTTAAGGTCTTTCAATTTTCCACTTTCAGAGACTTCAAGAATTGCTTTGGAAATATCAAGTAGCTAAGGAGAACTCCTTGCAAAAGCCTAAGACATGAATGTAATCTTTTAGTTAGTGTGGTGGCAATTCTTTAAGTGAAAAGTACATCTCATTGAGTTCAAATTGGCTCTTGTATTCTCATGCTAGACCTTTTGACAAAGTTAGTCTTTGAAATAACAGGAAAGATTAATAGTGGCAGACATTCACAATTCTAATTCAACAAAAATACTTATATCCAGTATAAGATTTAACTTTTTTTTCTAACACCTATAGAAATCATTATAAAATATAATTTTCTTAGAATTATAAAAGGGTTGGTGGACACTCACAAATCCAAAGCCTCCAACTTTGAATGTTTCCTCTGAAGTGGTGAAACCTTCACAGTATTTGGCAAGAAATATTTTATGATGCGGGTCCTCAAGAAAGGCTGCTGTGATCTCTCCATTCAAGAGAGCCTGGTGATATTCATCTTCTCCATATAATCCCTTAATATTGTTGGGATCAAAACCTAAAACCTCATTCAAATATTTCACAACAAAAGAGTTTCCATCGCATCCAACTTTGGTTCCATTCCTTTTAAGTGTCTCGATGTCGGTCTTTGTTAGATCAAGCCTTTGAACAGTGAGTAGTGATGTTAAACTGGCAGTAAAACTTTGTATGATGACTAATGCAACAAATAGCCATACTAGCATAGTCATGCGCGATAGATTACTGTGTAATCTCTCTCCTGCAATTAGACATTAATAAGCCTTAAAATCCTAGTGGAAAGATAAGACAACTTATTCTGTAGAAGCTATATGTGAATAAATATTTGCTTGCCCTATGATGCTCCCTATTCGTTCATAAGGGCCTTTGCAGATTATGAATGTTATAAATGTTGAGGTGCAAACTAAACCTTAATTCTAGTTCTTAGACTATTTGAGGGAATCAGGTAATAAATACACATACAATAGAGATCAAGAATATCAAGAATTAATATTAGTTTAGGAAAACTATTCCATATATCAATAAAGGCACAATTTACTCTCTATTTGGACATTCATACACTTAAGTGGTGCTAGAAAATATTTCCTCCTTGGTTGATGTGGCAACTCATCAAATGATACAATACACATTAAGTTTCTCAAAGTTTCATATAGAATTGACAAAATTTAGGACAAGCTTAATTGACAAAATAATAATTTTGTCATTACCTCTAATTTTTACTCCATAAATAACATCAAAATCTTGTCATGACTATTAGTTGAAGGTACTGTAACAAATTTAAACAATAATTAAAAAAATTTTATAATGAAAATGGATATAGTTACCTGTAGTTGAGAACAATGTTGTGAAGGATAATGAAAGCATGGTTCCAATTTGGTTTGGGACACTGCCTCCAAAATCTGGGTGGCGATTCCGCTCTATCACCCATACCACAAAGCCATTATAGACATTAATGACTATTGTAAGAACCCATAGAGTTGTAGTAAATGGCTTCATGAACAACCAAGCTCTTCCCCATCTTTTCGGCCTGTTGTATATCAACATCTGAAGACTGGAGCTAGTGTACGGTTGTGAAAACTCTGCATATTCACAACGTTGGGAAATGATGGTTGTATCTCCAACAACTGCATCAAATTTCTACACAAATAGAAGGTAAAATTCAGTTCAAGAAACTTGCAAGATTGATACTGTTGGTGCAGTTGCATATATTCCATATGCCAATGAAAAATATTTCATGCTATAGGTGAATGGAATCAAAACAAGCTAGCTAGTTAAATAGATCAAGTGTTTAGCATGCTGATGAAATGATATGTAAAAAATAAAAAATATTGCACCTGAACATAAATTTGTTCCACCAAGGAATCATAGGTGATTCAAATGGTATGAATTCATATGCCAAAGGTATGGTAAAAGTTCTAAGGTAGCTTTGAAGACACTGATAGAAAATCCAGTGATGAATGGATGACCCCCGGGAGGATCTATCTGACGTTAACAAATTCTTTAAATGTGGCTTCTCTTGGTACTCCTATTTTCAGTTGTTGTGCAATATTTGGTATTGCCCATCCTTTTGGCGTTGACCAAGGGCCGCCCGGCCAAAACACTTGTCCTAGAATTATCATCGACTTATTGTAATTGCTCGTTTTGTTGACTGTCTCTGAGAAGCCCAATCCCTCCGTCCAATATCCAAATTCCCTGTAACATTTTCCAACCACATTAGCTATGCGAAAGATGCCAACTGGGGCCAATTTTCGGCCAGTAAATTTGAATGCACCACTAAAGCCCTGAAAATTACTTTTCATGATTGCTTCTACCAACTGTTCTCCATTTATTTCACCGACACAACCATGGTCGAGACAACTCCTATGGCTCCTATAATGAGGGTTTCCCCCTAATGCAAGAAACACTGCCCATGCAGCGTCATAGGCCTGCAAAGTAGAAGTTCCTGGTTCTGGAAGAGGCAAATTTGGATATTCCAGACGAAACATAGCCCGAAATCTAGATCGGAAATCATTGAAGCGTTTCTTGGTGGTGGGAAAGTAGCTGCTGACTCCCAAGCTACCTTGCATTGAGGAGATGGATGATGCATTAAGTGAATCTATTTGACTTGTAATGGCATTGGTGGTGATCCACACAGTCTTTCCCCATCATTCCCATTTCGTTGGCTTCCTTGAAGATTTTAGTGCCTAATGTAATGGAAGTATGAACAATAAAAACTCTACATTGTCCCTTTTTCAAGCTCTCTAGTTTTTTTGATATAGAAGAGTAAGGGGTTAAAGGAGAGAGGGGAAGAAGGTCACTAATCTCCGCATCCACTTCTTGTATTGCGTCAATGACACTGGGGCTGATGCCACTACCATCTGGGTTGAAGTCTTCATAGATGATATTAACTTTCCTCCATTGCCAACTGTGAATAATGGCTGCCACGGCTTTCATTTGAGCATCAACACTGCGAGCCGCACTAACTAGGAAGGGCCAGTGGTGAGAGGCCCATAATGGGGTTTCATTTGCCAGAGACACGATAGGGACTTGGGATTCATTGACTAGCCGAGCAATAAAGGCCGCCTCTTGCCATGCTCTGAAGCCTATGATTGCTCTTGCATGATACTTTTTTATGAGGGTCTGAGCTGAAATCAATGTTAGAGGTCATGACATTCATTTAGAAAGAAGAGGAGAAAGAAACACCAAAAAGGAAGTGATAGATGGTTTTAACTAGACTACGACTTGTTCAAACATCTTGCAATTTATCAACGATAAGTAAAGTGCCTACTTAAATGAAAAACAATATAGATATTGTGGAAGCAAGTTGAATATTCTAACTGTAACATGATTATTCCAACTTGTCGCTAATGTAAAATGCTGTCAACAAGCGTGTCTAAATCCAATTATGTAAAGCAAAAAAAAGTTGAAAGGACATAATGCATTTATAGGTGTATTAAAAACTCCATATGGAATTCGTAAAAATAAATAAATTAAACAATCCTTGTATGTGTCCAATAGTCTCTAGTCATTTTGTTCTTATCGAAGAAATAAAATCGTAGACTTTTCAAAGGCATACTCCAACTTGAGTACCCTTGTTTATATATTTTATTAAATGCAACTTGAATGTTGTCAGCACAACTTGTCTTAATTAGAGCCCGATGGCTTGGGACCAAATATATCCCAAGTTTGATACACTGAATCTTCCCACCCACCTTGCTTATAAAAACAAAAACAAAAACAAAAACTTGAATGTTGTAATTACATCTTCAGATTTAAACATCCCCCTAATATGCAACTTAGTATGCAATAAACTGCAAATATTACTCGTGGTAGAACAGGTTGATAGGCAGATGAATTCTATTTTATTATATGAAATAATCTCTTCGGGTGATATTCTAATGAGTTGATAAAAAAGATAATGAATGATTCTTACCTGAAGAGGCTGCTCGGATGGGGTCTCCTCCAGAGTCTTCCAAACGTAGAATCGGGTACTGTTGGAGACCGGCCTGAGAGTGGAAGTCTTTAATCGCCATCTCCATGGCTATGCTCTCTTTTTTTCCAGTAAGGGTTGTGTAATCCACAACAGCACCCAAACTGACCTTCTTAACTCCTTGATTCTGGAAAGCATCATCCAGCGTATTGGATAGGCCATTTGATGAACTAAATACCAAGATCAGCATGAAGATAAAACGATGGTGCGACGGAAACATTTTTGTGCTCTTTTGGGACTTCACTGGTGGAGATTCAGAGGTTAACGTTGGATTATATATTGATTCATGTCGATCTGACTCCTGTAAATATCGCAGTGTGTTCACCATTGGCGCTATTAGTGGACTTTTGAAAAGTCCTTGTTCCACGATGTGTTGCTAGAATCATTCAACATAAGGGAAGGAATCAGGATGACAGTAAGAACTATTCAACACAAGGAAGGAATCAGGAAGATAGCATTATCAAGATCCGCATCAGTTGACTTAAAGATTTTGTTAGCAATCTTAATATGACTACTATTTACTGTCGTTTTTATTAGTCTAGAGAAGATGTTCTACGTATTCAAATTCCATTACTTATTTATCGTGGTATAAGAAGTTTCAACTAAAATCTACCGAAGATTAAGAGATCTAGTACATGCTATAATGAATTTCACTATTTTCTCCAAAATCTGTCTGTAGACAGCTTGTTTTCTACCCGCTTCTCGGCAGATTTGGTTAGTAATCTAATAAACGGTAGTGTTTCATAAGGTTAAACACTAGCATTTAATTTTCTCTAACCTTTTATTTCTTTTCTCATCTTAATTTTTCTAACAAGATATCAGAAGAATTGCCTTTTCCTCTTCCTGAAATTTGACCATCGAACTTCTGCAGCTTCGAGGTTTACCAAGCAACAGTGAAAATTCCAACGGTGTTTCATGTCAGCACGGTTGTTGGTAAATCTGAACTTCTGTCAAGATCCAGAAAGATCTCCAACCATTATTTGCTTCTAGACATGGACTAGTCAACACCTAAGCAACTGCTGTATAAGCAGTACCAAAATTTAGAGACAATAACTTGTTTGATTTAGTGAGAAGAAAGTCAAGTGGCTTTCCAGCCATCTTAAAGAAGTTAATCGGGTTTAGAATAATTCTGATTGAAATACATTGTTGCATTGTTCGAGGCGTGAATATTGACCCATTTCAATATACTTATTGGAAGGTAAAGATGGAGACATCAGATTCTTTGGCAATGCTGATGAAAAGTCCCAGCTGTTCGGATTATTAAACTCAGGGGATATGTCCCGTTATTCACTTTGAGATATTGCAGAATAAAAAATTTAGTCTCGTACAAGAGAATGGTTTATCTTCACTAATTTTAGATGCTACGTCATGGGGGAGTACCTTGAAGTGCTACATAGGGTCCCTCTATATTCAAAACGATTTGTCCCATGTGGAAACACCTCATTTTCTTGAAATGGAATTCTTGACCATTTGAATCCCTCCTAAACTAGTTAAAGGTTAAATAGTTGAAAGAATCTATAGAGCAAAACACATTAAGCATCATATATAGCAGTAGACTGTGAAACTTATTGAAGATTTTAGCCGCAAATATAGTGGAAATATGAACAATGAAAACTCTGCGTCGTCCATTCTTTAAGCTCTCAAATCCTTGTGTGTTAAAGTTATTACATGTTACTAAACAACCTTGACAAAAGAATAGAACATATGATTAGGCAGTTAATTTGTTCAATAATAATATTTTTTTTTTCATTTGCGTAAGGGTCGGAGAATTTTGGTGTCTCAAACGTATCTTAAACTTAGGACCTCTTTGTTTTCAGGCTGCCTTTGCTTCCAATTGAGTTAAGGCTTTTTCACTCTCATAATATTGACTGATTTCATCATTAAAAGATATTTTTAAAAAAATAAGAAAAGTAACAAATTTATTTTTTTCACCATAAGAGAAGGTATTTGAAGTCTAAGAAAAATATATGGTGATTATTTTGTTAATATATTTATGTGAGTGATTAAAGCTAGCCAAGAATATCAATATGATTCTTCTTATTAATCATAAGAGATAATTTTTTTGGGTAGAAATTTAAGAAAAAAAGGGATTAATTGATCTTAATCATTGGCATTCAATTATTGTTGATTAATTTATTCTTAAGAGTTCAAATATTAAGCTATTGTGTGACAATTTTTATCTTTTCAACTGTTGTACAGCTTACTAGAACCCAATCAACTCTCTCTAGACTGGACAAATAATTGGTAGGAGCTTTTAATGCAGAAGAAAAATATTGTAACATTTTATTTTTTCTTTTAGGTAAAAGGGCATGGGATAATTTGAGCCTCAAACCTTTAAATCTTCTGCCCATAATCTTATCTTATGGAATACTGAATATTCTCGTAGCATAATATTAGGACATTTGATATTATGTAAATATTTCTATAATTATTGAGTTATACGTTTTCCTTGTATAGTTTTATCCTAGGTCTATATAAAGACCTCTTGTTGTATATTGTAAATATTGAAGTATCAATAGAAAGACAGTTTCCCACACTCTAGTATCTCATTTTGTTACATCTTGCCATTGAGTAATTGGTCTGAGTATGTAACTTCATTTACTTATTATTATGAAATAGAGTTGAATCTTAGACTCATGGAATAACAATAGAGTAAAAGTGCTAAAGAAGCACGGCTAGAAATATTATAGCCATACTTTTAATTTGGGTGATACTTCGGTAGAACTTTGTTAATTATAAGATATAGGCATGTTACTTACTATTAAGAACACAAACTTCATCATTTAGATACATGAATTCTTTGTTGCTATATTAAAAAATCCCTACAGAGATGCTTGCTGAGTTGAGAAGAAATACAATGAATGATTCTCACCATAAGAGGCTGCTCGAATGGGGTCTCCTTGGGAGTTTCTCACACGTAGAATCGGGTATCGCTGGAGACCAGCCTGAGAATGGAAATCACGAACCGCCATCTCCATTGCTACTCTCTCTTTCTTTCCAGACAGGGTTGTGTAATCTACAACAGCACCCAAAATGACCTCGTTAACTCCGCGCTTCTGCAAAGCATCATCCAGGGCATTTGACAAGCCATTTGATGAGTTAAATACCAAGATGAACAAAACGATCAAGAGATGTTGGAATGAAAGCATTCTCCTGCTCTTTTGGGCACTTCACGGGTAGAAGAGTCAGAAACTAACCTTGGGTTTTACAGCAACGGAGGTGGTATATATTGATTCAAGTCAACCTGGCTCCTGTAAGCTTTGCAGTGCTCTCGCCATAAACGCCACCGACTGACAATGTGAAAGTCCTTATCACATAACGTACTTCTAACGAATGACTTTCGTAGGATCTTTAAGGTGTTCACACAAGGAATTAGGATGACTCAAAGGTTGTGGTAGAAAACGGAACATGTCAAATGGAGGATCATTTCCTTCTGGTTCAAAATCCGCAGCTAGCCAGATTGTTTTCTACCTGCCTCTATGTATATTTGGTTACGAATCTAATCACTTAGTTTTTGTGTTTCACAAGGTCCAACTCTAGCGTTTTCTTTCCTCTAATCCTTTCTTTGTTTTCTCATTTTACTTTTTCTAACGAGGTATCAGAACAATGTCATAATTTGACCGTCGAATTCTGTAGCTTCAAGTTTTACCAACAACAACTGATAATTTACAGTGGATTAGTTAACACCTAAGCAATACTGTAGAAATGAACAAAAATCTAGGGCAATACTGTGTTTTGATTTAGTGGAGAAGAAAGAGTTGTCGAGATACCTTGGCCTAGTGGTAGGCCAAGGTGGCTTGGGACCTTGGTTCCAAGTGCGACACCTTTCACCTCCCGGATTAGAAAAAAAAAAAAGGGAGAAAAGCAAGTTAAATCGGACTAAGATTCCACTATTGAATTGTTCAAAGGCATAAATATTTACCGATTTTCAATATACTAACTTATGGTGATGAAAATTCCTTTGAAATGCCGTCCAAGATTCTGATTTGTTTGGACTAATAACTCTTGGGGAATTTATACATTAATTTGGTTCTTGAAATATTAGAGACTAAAAAAATTGCTCTTGAGAAAAGAATGATTGAACTTCTCTAATTTAATTGCAATCAAGTGAGTACCTTGACGTGCTACATTGGGTCACCCTATTTTTCAACGATTGGTCCCATATGGAAACATCCACCCGTTTTCTTGAAATTGAATTCTTCACCATTTGAATCTTACCTACACTAGTTAAGGCCTAAATGATTGGAAGAATCCACAAAGGAAAACACATGGAAGCATCGCATATAGTCGTAGGCTGTAAAAATATTGTTATTAAAATCACTCTGGAAATGTGAGCTCAAAGGTTTGGCTCATAGATTGACTAAAACAAAAAAGAAATCTCTCACTCTGTTTCCATCTACTTATTTAAACAGTTTACGTGCAATGTCTAGTCGTTAAGTTGGAATAAGATTTTTCCTTTCCTTCTTCCAAGATTTCAGTGTCCGGCTTTAACGGTTCACACGTTGGACGACGAAATTCTGATGCTTCAGAAGGAGAAAATTTGGTGAAACTTTCATCATCCATTGGTTGAACAGCAAGTGTTGTTTCTCCGTGAGGGAACATGCACAATGCTCGAGTTCCCAGCAAGCGTTGTTTGCATGTCAACTTTTGCTCATTTACATGTGACATATAACTAAAAAGAATTACAACATAAGATTCATTGAATTGTTAGTTTTCATTGTAGTAACAATTCTGCACTTAAAACGAAAAATACTTGAGTCCTATGAAACAATATATTAAATCCTAGTCCCGAGGACTTAAATGTTTAGCATTGAGCTTAAGGATGTAAGTAGCTAAAATGCGAGCTATGGACTTGTGGCTGATAGTGATTTTCCATTTTAGGACCAAATATTGATGCTTCATCGATAAGACGTTCATGATGCTTGTCCTTGGAGTGAAGGCGACATTGCCTCTGATGAACATTTTGAAAGATGAATATCAAAAGAGCCATGGTGGATGTTCCTCCAGTGATGAGAAAGAGACCCCAAAAACTACTCATTCCAAGACTCTCATGATCATCATGGCCAGGTGCAGAACACTTAATGGATGAAGTTAAAGAAGACTCAAGTTCTTTCAATGTTCCACTTTCAGACACTTCAAGAACTGCTTTGGAAATATCAAGTAGATAAGGAGAACTCCTTGCAAAAGCCTAAAACATGAACGTAATCTATTAGTTAGTGTGGTGGCAATTATTTAAGTGAAAAGTACATCTCATTTAGTTCAAATTAGCTCTTTAATTCTCATTCTAGACCTTTTGACAAAGTTAGTCTCTGAAAGAACAAGAAAGATTAATAGTGGTAGACATTCACAATATTAATTCAACAAAAATACTCATATCTAGTATAAAATTTAATTTTTTTTTCTAACACATATAGAAATTATTATAAAATATAATTTTATTAGAATTATAAAAGGGTTGGTGGACACTCACAAATCCAAAGCCTCCAACTTTGAATGTTTGCTCTGAAGTGGTGAAACCTTCACAATATTTGGCAAGAAAAATTTTAAGATGCGGGTCCTCAAGAAAGGCTGCAGCAATCTCTCCGCTCATGAGAGCCTGATGATAGTCATCTTCTCCATATAATCCCTTAATATTGTTAGGATCAAAACCTAAAACCTCATTCAAATATTTCACAACAAAAGAGTTTCCATCGCATCCAACTTTGGCTCCACTCCTTTTAAGTGTCTCGATGTCGGTCTTTGTTGGATCAAGCCTTTGAACAGTGAGCAGTGACGTTAAACTGGCAGTGAAACTTTGTATGATGACTAATGCAACAAAAAGCCATACAAGCATAGTCATGCGCGATAGATTACTGTGTAATCTCTCTCCTGAAATTATACATTTATAAGCCTTAAAATGCTAGTGGAAAGATAAGACAACTTATTCTGTAAGAGCTGTATGTGAATAAATATTTGCTTGCACTATGATGCCCCCTACTCATTCGTAAGGGCCTTAGCAGATTATGAATGTTATGAATGTTAAGGTGCAAACTAAACCTTAATTTTAGTTCTTAGACTACTTGATGGAATCATGCAATAAATACACATACAATAGAGATCAAGAATATCAAGAATTAATGTGGCTTTAAAAAAACTATTCCATTTGTCAACAAAGGCACAATTTACTCTCTATTTGGACACTCATACACTTAAGTGGTGCTAGAAAATATTTTCTCCTTGGTTGACGTGACAACACATCAAATGATACAATACACATTAAGTTTCTCAAAGTTTCATATAGAATTGACAAAATTTAGGACAAGCTTAATTGACAAAATAATAATTTTGTCATTACCTCTAATTTTTACTCCATAAATAACATCAAAATCTTGTCACAACTATTAGTTGAAGGTACAATAACAAATTTAAATGATAATTAAAATAATTTTATAACAAAAATGGATTTAGTTACCTGTAGTTGAGAACAATGTTGTGAAGGATAATGAAAGCATGGTTCCAATTTGGTTTGGGACACTGCCTCCAAAATCTGGGTGGCGATTCCGCTCTATCACCCATACCACAAAGCCATTATAGACATTAATGACAATTGTAAGGATCCATAGAGTTGTAGTAAACGGCTTTTTGAACAACCAAGCTCTTCCCCATCTTTTCGGCCTGTTATATATCAACATCTGAAGACTGGAGCTAGTGTACGGTTGTGAAAACTCTGCATATTCACAACGTTGGGAAATGATGGTTGTATCTCCAACAACTGCATCAAATTTCTACACAAATAGAAGGTAAAATTCAGTTCAAGAAACTTGCAAGATTGATACTGTTGGTGCAGTTGCATATATTCCATATGCCAATGAAAAATATTTCATGCTATAGGTGAATGGAATCAAAACAAGCTAGCTAGTTAAATAGATCAAGTGTTTAGCATGCTGATGAAATGATATGTAAAAAATAAAAAATATTGCACCTGAACATAAATTTGTTCCACCAAGGAATCATAGGTGCCTTCAAATGGTATGAATTCATATGCCAAAGGGTATGGTAAAAGTTCTAAGGTAGCTTTGAAGACACTGATAGAAAATCCAGTGATGATTGGATCACCCCCAGAAGGATCATATCTCACGTTCACAAATTCTTTAAATGTGGCTTCTCTTGGTACTCCTATTTTCAGTTGGTGTGCAATATTTGGTATTGCCCATCCTTTTGGCGTTGACCAAGGGCCGCCCGGCCAAAACACTTGTCCTAGAATTATCATCGACTTATTGTAATTGCTTGTTTTGGCGACTGTCTCTGAGAAGCCCAATCCCTCCGTCCAATATCCAAGTTCCCTATAACTTTTTCCAACCACATTAGCTATGCGAAAGATGCCAACTGGGGCCAATTTTCGGCCAGTAAATTTGAATGCACCACTAAAGCCCTGAAAATTACTTTTCATGATTGCTTCTAGCAACTGTTCTCCATTTATTTCACCGACACAACCATGGTCGAGACAACTCCTATGGCTCCTATAATGAGGGTTTCCCCCTAATGCAAGAAACACTGCCCATGCAGCGTCATAGGCCTGCAAAGTAGAAGTTCCTGGTTCTGGAAGAGGCAAATTTGGATATTCCAGACGAAACATAGCCCGAAATCTAGATCGGAAATCATTGAAGCGTTTCTTGGTGGTGGGAAAGTAGCTGCTGACTCCCAAGCTACCTTGCATTGAGGAGATGGATGATGCATTAAGTGAATCTATTTGACTTGTAATGGCATTGGTGGTGATCCACACATAGTCTTTCCCCATCATTCCCAATTTGTTGGCTTCCTTGAAGATTTTAGTGCCTAATGTAATGGAAGTATGAACAATAAAAACTCTACATTGTCCCTTTTCCAAGCTCTCTAGTTTTTTTGATATAGAAGAGTAAGGGGTTAAAGGAGAGAGGGGAAGAAGGTCACTAATCTCCGCATCCACTTCTTGTATTGCGTCAATGACACTGGGGCTGATGCCACTACCATCTGGGTTGAAGTCTTCATAGATGATATTAACTTTCCTCCATTGCCAACTGTGAATAATGGCTGCCACGGCTTTCATTTGAGCATCAACACTGCGAGCCGCACTAACTAGGAAGGGCCAGTGGTGAGAGGCCCATAATGGGGTTTCATTTGCCAGAGACACGATAGGGACTTGGGATTCATTGCCTAGCCGAGCAACAAAGGCCGCCTCTTGCCATGTTCTGAAGCCTATGATTGCTCTTGCATGATACTTTTTTATGAGGGTCTGAGCTGAAATCAATGTTAGAGGTCATGACATTCATTAAAAAAGAAGAGGAGAAAGAAACACCAAAAAGGAAGTGATAGATGGTTTTAACTAGACTACGACTTGTTCAAACATCTTGCAATTTATCAACGATAAGCAATGTGCCTACTTAAATGAAAAACAATATAGATTTTGTGGAAGCAAGTTGAATACTCTAACTGTAACATGGTTATTCCAACTCTCCCTGTAGGATACTTGTCGCTAATGTAAAATGCTGTCAACAAGCGCGTCTAAATCCTATTATGTAAAGCGAAAAAAAGTTGCAAGGACATAATGCATTTATAGGTGTATTAAAAACTCCATATGATATTCGTAAAAATAAATAAATTAAACAATCCTTGTATGTGTCCAATAGTCTCTAGTCATTTTGTTCTTATCGAAGAAATAAAATCGTAGACTTTTCAAAGGCATACTCCAACTTGAGTACCCTTGTTTATATATTCTATTAAATGCAACTTGAATGATGTTGTCAGCACAACTTGTCTTAATTAGAGCCCTGTGGGGACCAAAGAGATCCCAAGTTTGATACACTGAATCCTCCCACCCACCTTGCTTATAAAAATAAAAACAAAAACAAAAACAAAAACTTGAATGATGTAATTAGATCTTCAGATTCAAACTTCTCCCTAATATGCAACTTAATATGCAATAAACTGCAAATATTACTCTTGGGAGAACAGGTTGATAAGCAGATGAATTCTATTTTATTATATGAAACAATCTCTACGGGATATATGCTTATTGAGTTGATAAAAAAGACAATGAGTGATTCTTACCAGAAGAGGCTGCTCGGATGGGGTCTCCTCGGGAGTCTTCCAAATGTAGAATCGGGTACTGTTGGAGACCGGCCTGAGAATGGAAGTCTTTAATCGCCATCTCCATGGCTATTCTCTCTTTTTTTCCAGTAAGGGTTGTGTAATCCACAACAGCACCCAAACTGACCTTCTTAACTCCTTGATTCTGGAAAGCATCATCCAGCGTATTGGATAGGCCATTTGATGAACTAAATACCAAGATCAGCATGAAGATACAACGATGGTGCGCTGAAAACATTTTTGTGCTCTTTTGGGATTTCACTGGTGGGAGACTCAGAGGTTAATGTTGGGTTATATATGGATTCATGTCGGTCTGACTCCTTTAAATATCGCAGTGCCTTCGCCATTGGCACTATTAGTGGACTTTTGAAAAGTCCTTGTTCCACGATGTGTTGCTAGAATCATTCAACATAAGGGGAGGAATCGGGATGACAGTAAGAACTATTCAACACAAGGAAGGAATCAGGAAGATAGCATTATGAGTTTACTTAAAGATTTTGTTAGCAATCTTAATATGACTACTATTGTTTTCGTTTTATTAGTCTAGAGAAGATGTTCTAAGCATTCAAATTCCTTTGCATATTTATCATGGTATAAGAAGTTACAACTAAAAGCTGCCGAAGATTAAGAGATTAGTACATGCTATAATGAATTTCACTATTTTCTCCAAAATGTGTCTGTAGACAGCTTGTTTTCTACCCGCTTCTCAGCAGATTTGATTAATAATCTAAGCGTTTTCTTTTCTCTAACCTTTTATTTCTTTTCTCATCTTAATTTTTCTAACATGATATCAGAACAAGCTCCTTTTCCTCTTCCAGAAATTTGACCATCGACTTCTGCAGCTTCAAGGTTTACCAAGCAACACTGAAAGTTCCAGCCATGTTTCATGTCAGCACGGTTGTTGGCAAATCTGAACTTCTGTCAAGATCCAGAAAGATGTCCAATCATTATAAGCAGTACCAAACTTTAGAGACAATAATGTGTTTGATTTAGTGAGAAAAAATGCAAGTGGCTTTTCAACCATCTAGAAGAAGCTAATTGGGTTTAGAATAATTCTGATTGACAATCGAGGTGTGAATATTGCAGAGTAAAAAATTTGGTCTCGTAAAAGAGAATGGTTTATCTTCACTAATTTAAGATGCTGTCACGTGGGAGTACCTTGAAGTGCTACATAAGGTCCCTCTATATTCACAACAATTTGAACCATGTGAAAACTCATTTTCTTGAAATGGAATCCTTGAGCATTTGAATCCCTCCTAAACTAGTTAAAGGTTAAATAGTTGAAAGAATCCATAAAGTATACTTATTGAAGATTTCAGTCGCAAATATAGTAGAAATATGAACAATGAAAACTCTGCGTCGTCCATTCTTTAGGCTCTCCAATCCTTGTATTTATCCAATACTCCTTAGTCAACCTAACCTCATAGGGAAAACCAAAAATGGTTGGAAATCCACAAATAAAATCCTAGACTTATGAAATATGCATCCCAACTATGCTGCTCTTGTTTGTATATTCTATTCAAATGCAACTAGAATGATATAATCAGATCTTCAGATATAAGCATCTCATTCCAAGTGGATATGCGATAAGCTTCAAATATTACTCTTGATTCGTGTCATTATTGCGGAGTTTTCTCTGTTACCACCATTCATGGACTTCTTGAAAGGTCTTTCCTTATGAAGTATTACCGGCAAAAATCACAACGAAGGTACTGCGAGATACTACAATGACTTGACTTCAAGCTTCTGGTAGAAAACTGATTGTGTCAAACAGGGGACCTGGGGGATTCTAGTCCTATTTCTGCATCATTTCGAGTTGTTATTCTTCTCTCAAATTCAATGCCAGAACAGAGTATGCGACTTGCAATACAGAATCCATTATCATTATCGTAAGCTTTTTGGCTGAATGATCAGGTGCGTCGGAGCATAATGGTAGGTTTTAGTATGAAAATGGAACTGAGATTCAACATTAATAGGAGAGTTGGGGAAATGCTAGCATTAATGTGTTTTTTCTTTTTTCTTTTTTCTTTTTTCCTCTTATCTAGAGAAGGTATTCAAATCATAGGGTTCCCATTGCATATTCTTTCTGGTAGGAAAAGCTAAAAGTAAGAATCTACGGAAGCTTGGATTTTGTGTACAATACATAGATAGTCTGTTATGTTTGAAAAAAGTTGACTTCTGCTGTTTTCTTTTCTTTGATCTTTTCATTCTTTTCTCATTTTTATTTTAACAATATCAGGACAAGTTCCTTTTCTTATTCGTGAAATTTGACCTCACGAGGTCCCGTGTCACTCATGTCATGTTGGCAGTTCAGCACTGATCACTTGTGTCAATGTTCAAATAAATTCCCAACCTTTATTTTCTTCTACAACTTAGTTCAATACATATCTTTAGTGAACATCTAAACAAACTTCTGTAGGAGCTGTGCCAAGATCTAGCAACAATATTTTATTTGATTTAGTTGGGGAGAAAGAATCAGGTGATTTTCCTGCATCCTGCGTAGACTCTTTTTGGACCATTTCCAAAGGCTTCCCACTGGTATGAACAATTTTGCTAAAAAAAAAAAAAATGCATATTTGAGTGGTTCAAGGCATAAGTATTGGCCCATTTCAATGAACCAACTTGAAAGCATAAGTAGTGACCAAGATTCTTCCTGGATGCTGACAACTAGTCCCAAATGGTTTAGATTAGTAAACTTTTGGTGGATTTATCCAACAATTTAAGTCTGGAAAATTTCTATACATTCCTTTTTAGTAAACTCTAGTACCGAAATGCCTCTTAAAGATTCAAGGACTTATGATGGGAGCCGCTCTCAGGTTCATCAGAGTTTTAAAACTTGAATCTAGGATATCAACAAATTGATATATGGGTTTGGCAGCATCGTGATAGGAAAGAACATGTAAAGTGGGGAGATGATTCGTGGGGGTGAGGATATGAAGACAATTTTCGAAATTCAACAACGGAAAAAGAGTAAATTCTAAGATCTTGAGTAATATTTAAAAATAGTTTTATAAGTCCTATAGTATAGAAAAGTTTCTTTAGAACCCTCTTTATAAGAAATAAATACTATAACACTCTTGAGTTGACTTTTTGGTTGGATTGGAGTTTTTAACTTGGGTGTCTTTAAAATCTTATATATGTCATTTAGACCCATTATACTAATCTATTGTATTCCTTATACATGTAGGTATCTTTTTTTTTTTTTTAATGAATGTGTGAGTTGTACATATAAGTATTCTCATATATTATAAGTAGGTTTTAAGGGAGGGGAATACCTCTCATATAAGAAATACCAAGTAGCTACTGTATTAGTAATGTATAAATACGTAAGATTTGAAAAAATATAACTAACGATAATAAGAGCATTAGATACCATACTTGTTGGATTCGTCACGTTTCATGCACATCGAAGATTCTAAACTTGAAATTTTACCTGGACAGTGTTCGTGCCCTATGAAACAATTTATTAAACCCTAAATTATTAAACGTTGTAAGTAGCTAATCGTGTGCTACGGACTCGTGCTTCATATCGATTTTCTATTTTTGGACCAAACATCAATGCTTCATCAATAGCACATTCCCAGTGTGATTGTCCTTGGACTAAAGGTTGACATCGCTTTTGGCAAATATTATGAAAGATGAATATCGAAAGGGCCATGGTAGATGATCCTCCAGTGATGAAAAAAAGCCACTAGAAACTATTCGTTCCAAGACTCTCATTGTCATCATGTCCAATTGTAGAACAATTGGAGGGTGAGGTTAAAGACTTTCTCAAGCTCTTGCAATTTTCCACTTTCAGACACTTCAAGATTGCTTTGGAAATATTAGGTAGATAAGGAGAACTCCTCAGAAAAGCCTAAGTCATAGGAGCAATATTTTAGTTTGTACAGGCAATTCTTAATGGAAAACCTACAACTCAGTCCCTTACACAAGTTTCATAATATGTTTTGAAGCATACCCATGAAAAAAGAAATGATAAGAATTTTCTATGTATCTCTGAGGTCACACTGATATTTGGTTCCATAGACTCTTTTGTTCACCGTATATACCTTTTGACACAATTAAATCTTTGGTATAAAAAAAAAGGATTAATAGTGACAAAGTTTCACAATACTAATTCAACAGAAAAGCTTATAACCAGTATAGGATTTTAATTCCTTTTAACACCTATAAATAATCATTGAAAAACAAACTTCAATTAGAACAATAAAAGGGTTAGTAGGACATTCACAAATTCAAAACCTCCAACTTCCATTGTTTGTCTTGAAGTGGAGAAACCTTCACAATATTTGGCAAGAAATATTTTAACGCATGGGACCTCAAGAAAGGCTATTGCTATCTCTCTGCTTGTTAGATTCGCATAATAATCATCTTTTGAAAACATTCTCTTTATGTTCTTGGAATGAAAACCTACAGCCTCCTCCAAATATTTCACGAACAAAGGACTTTCCATCACACCCAACTATGGCTCCATTCCTTTTAAGTGTCTCAATTTCGACCGTTCTTGTATCAAGCCTTTGAACAGTAAGTGGTGATGTGAAACTAGCAATGAAACTTTGTGTGATAACCAATGCAACAAATAGCCATATTGCCATGGTCATGCGTAAGAGATTATTGTGTGATTTCTCCCCTACAATTGGACATATATTAATTCATTACATGGAGGCTTATAAGCATTAAAATCCTAATGGGAAGATAAGACACTTATTTCGCAGGAGCAATGTTAGGATAAATGTTTGCTTGCACTATGTTGCCTTTACCTGTTAGAAGATTATGTACGTTACAAACATTTAGGTGGAAATGAAGCACTGATACCTATTGTTGAGACGATTATATGGAATCAAGTGGCAGCAAAAAAATACCAAAAGTATATCAGGGATTTATGTGGTTCAAGATAAATTAATCAACATATTCTTGAAGGCAACAATTTACTCTCAACTGGGGCTTTGATATGCCTAGAAGATACTAGAAAGTTTCTCTACTTTGTTCATGAAATTGTCCAATACATAAATAGTTTTTCAAATACTCTCACAGACAATTTGAGACAAGGCTAATTGAATTTTTTCCCCTTATATACAAAGTTATTATTTTGTCCTTACCCCTAATTTTTACTCCAAAAAGAACATCAAACTTTCATTACCGTTGTTAATTGAAGGTACTATAACAACTTCATATATCATTAAGAGAACTGAGGTGGGAAAATGGGCATGGTTACCTTGTAGTGAGAATAGTGTAGTAAAGGATAAGGAAAATATGGTTCCAGTTTAGTTTAATATACTGCCTCCAAAATCAGGGTGGTGATTACGCTCTATCAACCACACCACAAAGCCATTATAGACATTAATGAGTATTGTAAAGACCCAAAGAGTGGTCGTAAATGGCTTCTCAAATAGACAAGCTCTTTCCAATCTTTTAGGTTTTGTATATATCAACATCTGAAGACCCGAGCTAGCATACGGTTGTGAAAACTCTGCACATTCATACTGATGGGAAACGATGGCTGTATCTTCAATAACGGCATCAAAATTCTTCGCAAACAAATGATAAACTTCACTTTAGGAAACTTTGCAAGATTAACCTGGCTACTGCACTTGCAAAGATTCTATTTCATATTAATGAATGAGTTTCAATTTCTAGATGAATGGATTCAGAGTTACTTGGCCTATTAAACTAGAAAAGTGTTTGGCAAAATCTCTAAATGATATGCAGTAGAGAATAAAATATTTGCTTTCGGAGAAAAGAATGATTGAACTTCACTAATTTAATTGCAATCAAGTGAGTACCTTAACGTGCTATAATGGGTCACCCTATTTTACAGCGATTGGTCCCATGTGGAAACATCCACCCATTTTCTTGAAATTGAATCATTTGAATCTTACCTACACTTGTTAAGGCCTAAATGATTGGAAGAATCCACAAAGGAAAACACATGGAAGTATCGCATACGGTCGTAGGTTGCAAAACTATTGTTATTAAAATCACTCTGGAAATGTGAGCTCAAAGTTTAATCTCATAGATTGACTGAAACAAGGAAGAAAACTTTCACTCTGTTTCCATCTACTTATTTAAAAAGTTTACGTGTAATGTCTAGTCGTTAAGTTGGAATAAGATTTTTCCTTTCTTTCTTTCAAGATTTCAGTGTCCGGCTTTAACGGTCAGCAAGTTGGACGACGAAATTATGATGCTTCAGAAGGAGAAAATTTGGTGAAACCTTCATCATCCATTGGTTGAACAGCAAGTGTTTTTTATCCGTGAGGGAACATGCACAAAGCTCGAGTTTCCAGGAAGCGTTGTTTGCATATTTCATTGTAAAAGCTACTACGTGCATCCGGTAAGCGATTTCCCTCTTTTCCTGGTGTCTGAGTTTAGAAAAAAAAAAATGGGGCTTTAGAAGAAGGAAAATAATATGACCAGGTCAAAAGTTGGAAGAGTGGTGGGGAGATCTGTGCTTGATTGGACATCTAATGCCTAGCCGGATATAACTTTTTGCCCCAGTTGGGTTAAGCGAGTATCTCATCTGCTTGCAATTTCAAATGCACCTCAGTCTAGGTATCTTTAATTTCGTTTTTCTCGTAATTTCACTATTTTAAAAAATCTGACATTGTTTGTCAGAATCTTTAGAGGTTTAATCAAAAAATTAGTTCAAAAATTAGAATTTTTCTTTTATTTAAATTTGATCTTAGACTTTTTCTTTGTAATATGATATTTTTGTTTTATACATACTTCTGCACACGTCTAGTGACATTAGACTTTTCTTTTTCTCTTTTGGTAACATAGTTTGATCAAATAATTAAGCCTATTTGAAATATACATAGGGTATAGTGTGGTACTTAAACCGTTATTATATAGCTTTGACTTTTAGATAGAAACAAAAATATAATTGAAAGACATTACTGCTATATGAAAAACCATTAAATTGAAAGTGAATTGAAACTTAAATCTTCCAAGAAGGTTGTAATGTTCAAGTCTTAGTTGATTTTTTAGGCTATTTTCTTGCAATATTATGCTTAAGATAGTAGGATATGAAGCTAATTTAACTTAGATGTTGGCACTATATTAAAAGACAAAAAAGACTTAACTCGAAACTTAACTTAAATGTTAGAGGATTTTATTTTTATTTGAACTTTAAGATTTGTTTTTTTTTCTTCGTGGACTCCCGACCCACACAATGTTGAACAATATTATGGAGAGTTTCTTTCCTAATGTCCTTGGCATTTCGTGGAATCAACAGACATTTGATACCTTTATTCTTGAAAATCTTGGAAAATCAATGGGTCAAAGAAAAGATCAGAGCCTAACACTGAAATTGCGTAGTTGTGTGACATTGCATGTCAATCTTAAAAAGGGACTACATGATGTTTCCATTGTTCCATATTAGTGTCTTGTCCAAGACTTCCTTGAAAAAATTGTAAGAGAAAGTTGTTGACATCTTGGTCTACCATTTCTAGGTTCTTTTTTCAACTCCAAAAGTTGGCTTTAAAGCTCAAAGGATTTTCTACATGTTTAGGGTGTTCTTTGTAAGGTTTGGAGTAAATTAGGAAAGGTAATTACGTAATTACTATGTTAATGTTGTGAGTAGTTTATAAGGTTTCCTAGTTTTATTCAATTTGGGTTTTTTTAGTTCTAATATAAAGGAAAATACTATGAGAAAACCTAGTTATGAGGTTGAGAGATTGAAAGAAAATAGAGATTTTTTGTATACATTGTAATCCTCCTCATCATAATGAAGAATTGCTCATTAGGCTGGGGATGTAGGGATTATCCTAAATATCGTAATTTCTGTGTATTTTTTACTTGACTAATATTTTCTTTGTATATAAAGTGAGATCTTGAGAGATTTTGTGAGTTTAGATTCATAGGTTTATTTCTAACAAACTAGTATTGGTGCCTAGGTTCCTAAATTAGGGCCAATGCTCATTTTTTGTCAGGCAATTAAAGGAAGAATGGTTGTTTTGGTGTGCATTTAGCACATTGCACATAAGAAGGAAGCTATCAACAAAGGCTTTGTTCAAAAAAGCCTTTTATTGAACACTTAGTGTGCAACACATAAAAGAAGAAGCCAAAATAAGCAATTGAGGTACAAATTTTCTTATCTGGCCTTCATTTGTGTGATTTTTGACTTCTCTATGGTTAGAAAATTGATTGGAGTGTTGCAAGTTGCATTGAACTTGTGAGGCTGACAAAGGAATTTGTGATTTTTCTTTCATTTGGTCATTTCATGGAGCAAAAAAGAGTTCTATAGACTTGTCAAAAACTAGTTTATCGATTAGTGTTCTTGTTTCATCAAAAACTAACATGGAACAACAATAATCAGAGGAAAAAGGTGGTAACAACAAAATGGGTTCATTAACTCGATTTTGACCCATAAGTTGACCCATTAATCCGGTTAGAGTTGATTCATTGACTTAGTCTAAGTTGACTTGTTGATCGAATTCTAAGTTGACCCAACCTGTTGACCAAATCTAAAGACCTAGTCTAGCCCAAGATCCAAGCCCAACTCATCAACTCAGTCTAGTTGACTGTTAACTGTTGATCAAGGTGTTGATCGTTGACTAAGCATTGACCATTGACTTTGACCTAATATAATTTTTTGGTTATTTTTGTGTTAATTTTTTGCAGTATTTTTCTGTGATTTTTTTGGATATAATTGACTATTTTTAGGCATAATCATAGGGGTATTTTTGTCATTTTGCACTTTTAATTCTCACCCAAACATGCTTAATTGTAGAGTTTTGATGGGATTCGGTGCATTAGTGCTGTTCAAAAGCAGAGATGTTAATCTTATTTGAAGATCAAACTATTAAAGATTTTAAGAAAACTAAAAAGTCAAGAGTTGTTAATGAAAGTCTTAAAGATATAACCTTACATTCTTTTTCCTTAATAAGTGCACATGAATGGGGAACTACACAAGAATAGCCACTTAAGGATATAAAAAGTGAAGAAGTTCCTAAAACTTCAGTTATTGAAGAATTTATGGAACATGTTGATAATCATCTCGTTAAGTCATTAACTCAGCTCTTAGTGAGAAGATCTAGCAAAAAGCATTAGACTTTGTTAAAATATCCATCACATGAGAACTTGATGCTAATTGATAGGAAAAAATTACAATGCTATGAGGAATCTAATGAACGTGAGTACAAGAAAAAATGGAAGAAAGCAATGAGAAAGGAGTTGAATTTCTTATGGGAAAACCATATTTATGATCTTATGACATAGTCTAAAGGTAGGAGAGCACTTAAAAATAAGTAGGTGTACAAGTTAAACTTAGAAGAGAACAATCCACTACCAAGGTACAAGGTGCAATTGATTATAAAAGGTTATGATCAAAAGAAAGGTATTGACCTTGAGGAGATTTTCTTTTATGGTGAAGATGTCTTCAATTAGAGTTATTCTTGGTCTAACTTCTAGACTAAATTTGGAGGTAGAACAACTTGATGTGAAGACTGCATTCTTTTATAGAGACTTAGAAAAAGAGATTTATATAAAGCAACCTGAGGGTTTCATAAAGAAGGGCAACGAAAATCTTGTATGTCGACTGAAAAAAAGCTTGTATGATCTAAACCAAGCACCTCATCAATGATATAAGAAGTTTGAGTCATCCATGTTATAATACGGTTATAACAAGACTAGATCAAATCATTGTGTGTTTGTGAAGTACTTTTCAAGCGGTGGTTTTGTCATCTTACTTCTATATGTTGGTGATATGTTGATTGTTGACTAAGACATTAAAAAGATTGCTAAACTGAAGTAAGATTTAGGCAAGACTTTTGCGATGAAAGATTTAGGACCAGTAAATCAAATCCTTAGTATGGAAGTTAAACATAATAGAGAACATAGAAAGTTATAGCTATCTTAGGAGAAGTATATAGATAAGATACTTAAGAGATTTGACATGGACAAGGTAGAAGTAGTAAATACTCTACTTGCAAGTCATTTCAAGCTCAATAAGGAGCAGAAACCTAAAAGTAATAGTGATGTTAAATATATGAAGAAAACACCTTACGCATCTATAGTTGGTGGCTGATGTATGCTACATTAGGCATTAGACCATATATTGCTCATGCAGTTAGAGTAATTAGTCATTTTCTTTCAAATCATAATAAAATGCATTAGGAAGCTGTGAAATAGATACTTAAATACCTTAAAGGAACTCCTCAAGTTGTATTTGTATTTTGGTAATGATGAGCCTATATTAGTTAGATACACAGATGCAGATATGGCTAGTGACTATAATGGAAGGAGATCTACAATAGGGTATATGCTCACCTTTATAGGGGGAGCAATTTCATGGTAGTATAGGCTACAGGACTATGTTGACTTGTCTCTAACAAAAGTAGAGTATATAGCAATCACTGAGGGTGGAAAAGAAGTTTTGTAGATGAAGACATTTCTTCAAGAGTTTGGCATAAAATAAAGAATGATTATCCTTTATAGCGACAATCAAAACTCCATCCACCTTAATAAGAACATGTTATCTCATTCAAGGTCTAAGCATATTGATGTCAAATATAATTGGATTCGAGATGTATTAGAATCCAAGCAATTAGATTTTGTGAAGATTCACACTAATGATAATGGAGCAGATATATTGATGAAAACGTTGACAAGAGACAAGCTAGAGATTTGTCAACAAGTTGTTGGAATGGACTCCAAGTAGAGTTAAGTCTACGGAGTAATGTTCTTTCTCTTATAGTGCAAAGATGTTGTACTAATGTTACTCTAAAAGGGATAAATTGTTAGGTTTGGAGTAAATTAGTAAGTGCAATTATATAACTACCATATTTATGTTACAAGTAGTTTATAAGATTTCCTAGTTCTATTCAGTTTAGGTTTCTTTAGTTCTAGTATAAAAGAAAATATTATGGGAAAACCTAAATATAAGGTTGAGAGAGATTGAAAGAAAACAAAGGTTTTCTATACACATTATAATCCTCCTTATCATAGTAAAGAATTACTTCATAGGCCATGGACGTAGGGATTATCTCAACCTCGTAATTTCTGTGTGTTTTTTACTTAACTAATATTCTTTTTGTATATAGAGTGAGATCCTGAGAGATTTTGTGAGTTAGATTTACGGGTTTATTTCTAACATTCTTTTTTAACCCATTAAATCATTGGCTGGTCGGACCACAAGATCCTCGATAATGATGGTCAATGAGGTTTGGTGGCTTGTGCATTTATTGGTTTTAAAGTGAAATAGGAGCAAAAATAGAATCCCATTTTGTCTAGTCCAATCAAATTCCTAGCAAAATGGTACTAAAATGCATAAAAATTATTAAAAAAATTATCACAGAATTATTATCACGTATTAATTTGTAAGTAAATAATAATGAAAAAAATTACGTTATCAAAATTCTAAACCAAAAGATCAAAACTGCAAAAACAAAATTCCTTTCAAAAGTTGCAAATGAATCCTCAAAATTGAAAAACACACTTCATCACATTTTTACAAATACAGGCTCCCGACTCCTAACATCATCTTTCGAAGAAGATAAACATGCAATTCTCAAACAAGAAGTATTATAGTAAAACCAATAAATGGGATAAGAAAAGTGCTACTGGGGTAAAAAGAATTTTGGGAAACGTCAGTAACGTATGCTCTTCCCAAAGCCAAGAAAATAAGAACTATAACTAGAGATAAAAATACAATTATAGACTTATAAACCAAAGCTCTTGTTCCAGACCCACGTTCCTACGAGTGAAGAGGACTCGTGTTTGATCTGAGGATCCCGTTTCATAGGCAACCGCCAGATTTCCTCGTTTCTTTCGTATGTAGATATTTCTGGATTCTCCTACAGTTTCACCCACCCGCTGCCACAAGTTTGCGTACACGCGCTACCGCCCCTTTTCTCTTTTCATTTGTAAAAATATCTCAAAAATGAAGAAGAAAGTAAAAGCTGTATTTTGTCTCGACAGATTTAAAATGCTACATTTATCAGTTAAGTATGATTAACATAACGTAATTATCTAATGTTTAGAGTTGTGAAAATAAAGAAAAAGTATGTGGTCATCTTTATTTATTTATTTTTATTTTTATTTCTATATAATAAATTTTTGGTCTAATTTCATGTAATTCCAATGGAAAGAATAAGTCAAAGACTTTGAGATGGATAAGTGAAAAACCAACCAAAAGGAAAAATAACAGGACGTAAGATATAGTTGTTAAAATTATTTTATATTGAATTAAGTTGATAGATAAAATTTTATTATGGATATGCAGTTTGTTGATATGAAAAAGATAATGATTTTACATTAAGGGTTTAATAAAGGAAGCAATAAGTAACAAGACGTGCAAACTCGTAATGAACATCTTGCAAACTTGCAAGAATGATTGCTCTGAATCGATGTATTCAAGCCAGGATGTTGCCACAGTTTGTAACAAACTGTTGTTAAAAGTTGGAGCTTGTGGAAATCCGGCTGGTACATGCACGGTGTTATAAGTAAATAGATGTTGAGACTGTAGAAGCATTTATTGTCTCACAGATCTATGAAGACGCAAATACAGAACCAGAATCCGTTCTTCTCAGTTGAAGAAGGAAGCAGCCGCAAAATAATAGGCAACATGGAGGTTACGGGACCCACAGATCAAAACTGAATGGAGATAGACGGGTCCCACGAACTCTGATGATAAGATACCTCTGAAACGGAGCCAGTGGGATCAAAAACTAGAGGAGCGAGGGCCCCACAAGTCTTGTTGACAGAATCTCGCGTTTAAGAGCTTGCAGAACCACTCTCGTGTAGAAGATAAGTTTATCCCAAGTTGCATCTGCTACCTAGCAACTAGCACTTTTGTCTTTTGTGACAGCCGCCTATGTAAGGGCATAGCAGGATGTAATCTATATGCAAGCAAATAGACTTAATTCTACTCTTGCTTCATTCTATGTTTGGTTCTTTATCTCTCTCTCCACCTCCTTATTTGCCGTCTCTCACTTTTATTTATTTTTCCGTTCTCTTACTACCTACAACACTACTTGACATAATGTCATGCTAGTGTTATAGCAGGGTCGATGGCCCTGCGATCATGGTGTGAAACATACTCTATGCTTTTATTTTTTATAGTTATGTTTCTCTTCTGTATTCTCTCATTTGTTGATTATAGTTTATTTGTTTTTTTACTCCCACATTTTTTCTTTCATATTTAGTTATAAAATTTAAAACTTCCTGTTATGTTGCAGCTTGTCTAACTCTTTCATATAGTTCTATATTTCCATAACATTGCTCTAATTGTTGACCTCTTAAGCTTTCTTATTTAGTTAATCTGTTCACCAAATTAAACCCCTAAAGCTTAGAAACAGAAGGTTACACACTGTCATATTCAATAAACCCACCAAACTCTGATTTTAAATTCTTTCTACAAGGAGGAAGGGACTTGGGTCCAGGAAAAAAGGCTTAGGTCGAAAACCTTCGATCGCTCCCCCCTGACCTAGTCAGAACCCAATCGACAGGAAAGGAGGACCAGCGCCCTTGTTCACCACCCATCTCTTCCCACGTCGAAAGCATATGGATTGGAAAGCAAAGGTGGAAAAATGACTGTCCGTTTTACCTCAGATCGAAAGCACATGGATTGGAAAGCAACTCATGCTAACACGCGCTCTAGCAGACATTGTGAGGGTCATTTAAGGGTTATGCATTTTTAAACTTAAACCTTGAGGACAAAGATTTTACTGAAGACGGAGCAATGACATATGTACCAAATCAAAAGCCAAAAATGGGAAAGACCAAGTTAAACACTAACCAAATGAAATGATAGGAAGAAATGAGATATAATACTTGAGGTTTTTTACGTTGTGTTAGATTGCTTAATAAGAATTTATTATTGATATGTAGTTTTTTGATTTCGAAAAGACATCATGATTATAAATGTCAACTTTTGCTTATTTACATGTGACATATAACTAAAGAGAATTACAACATGAGATTCCTTGATATGTTAGTTTTCATCCTAGCACAATTCTGCACTTACAACTATAAATATTTAAGTCCTATGAAACAATATATTAAATCCTAGTATAGTGAGCTTAAGGATGTAAGTAGCTAAAATGCGAACTATGGACTTGTGGCTGATAGTGATTTTCCATTTTAGGACCAAATATTGATGCTTCATCGATAAGACGTTCTTGATGCTTGTCCTTGGAGTGAAGGCGACATTGCCTCTGATGAACATTTTGAAAGATGAATATCAAAAGAGCCATGGTGGATGTTACTCCAGTGATGAGAAAGAGACCCCAAAAACTACTCAATCCAAGACTCTCTTGATCATCATGTCCAGGTGCAGAACACTTAATGGATGAGGTTAAAGAAGACTCAAGCTCTTTCAATTTTCCACTTTCAGACACTTCAAGAACTGCTTTGGAAATATCAAGTACATAAGGAGAACTCCTTGCAAAAGCCTAAGACATGAATGTAATCTTTTAGTTAGTATGGTGGCAATTCTTTAAGTGAAAAGGACATCTCATTTAGTTCAAATTGGCTCTTTTGTTCTCATTCTAGACCTTTTGACAAAGTTAGTCTTTGAAATAACAAGAGAGATTAATAGTGGTAAACATTCACAATGCTAATTCAACAGAAATACTCATATCCAATGTAAGATTTTTTTTTTCCTAACACATATAGAAATCATTATAAACTATAATTTTATTAGAATTGTAAAAGGGTTAGTGGACACTCACAAATCCAAGGCCTCCAACTTTGAATGTTTGCTCTGAAGTGATGAAACCTTCACAGTTTTTGGCAAGAAATATTTTAACATACGGTTCCTCAAGAAAGGCTACTGCGATCTCTCCACTCATGAGAGCCTGATGATAATTATCTTCCACATAAAATTTCTTTATATTGTTGGGTTCAAAACCTAAAACCTCCTTCAAATATTTCACAACAAAAGAGTTTCCACTGCATCCAACTTTGGCTCCACTCCTTTTAAGTGTCTCGATGTCAATCTTTGTTGGATCAAGCCTTTGAACAGTGAGTAGTGATGTTAAACTAGCAGTGAAACTTTGTATGACGACTAATGCAACAAATAGCCATACTAGCATAGTCATGCGTGATAGATTACTATGTAATCTCTCTCCTGCAATTAGACATTTATAAGTCTTCGAATCCTAGTGGAAAGATAAGACAACTTATTCTGTAAGAGCAATATTTGAATAAATGTTTGCTTGCACTATGATACCCCCTATCTGTTCTTAAGGGCCTTAGCAAATTATGAATGTTAAGGTGCAAACTAAACCTTAATTCTAGTTCTTAGACTATTTGATGGAATCACAATAGAGATCAAGAATATCAACAATTAATGTGGCTTTAGATAAACTGTTCCATATATCAATAAAGGCACAATTTACTCTCTATTTGGACATTCATACACTTAAGGGCTGCTAGAAAATATTTCCTCCCTGGTTGATGTGGCAACTCATCAAATGATACAATACACATTAAGTTTCTCAAAGTTTCATATAGAATTGACAAAATTTAGGACAAGCTTAATTGAAAAAATAATAATTTTGTCATTACCTCTAATTTTGACTCCATAAATAACATCAAAATCTTGTCACGACTATTAGTTGAAGGTACTATAACAAATTTAAATGATAATTAAAATAATTTTATAACAAAAATGGATTTAGTTACCTGTAGTTGAGAACAATGTTGTGAAGGATAATGAAAGCATGGTTCCAATTTGGTTTGGGACACTGCCTCCAAAATCTGGGTGGCGATTCCGCTCTATCACCCATACCACAAAGCCATTATAGACATTAATGACAATTGTAAGGATCCATAGAGTTGTAGTAAACGGCTTTTTGAACAACCAAGCTCTTCCCCATCTTTTCGGCCTGTTATATATCAACATCTGAAGACTGGAGCTAGTGTACGGTTGTGAAAACTCTGCATATTCACAACGTTGGGAAATGATGGTTGTATCTCCAACAACTGCATCAAATTTCTACACAAATAGAAGGTAAAATTCAGTTCAAGAAACTTGCAAGATTGATACTGTTGGTGCAGTTGCATATATTCCATATGCCAATGAAAAATATTTCATGCTATAGGTGAATGGAATCAAAACAAGCTAGCTAGTTAAATAGATCAAGTGTTTAGCATGCTGACGAAATGATATGTAAAAAATAAAAAATATTGCACCTGAACATAAATTTGTTCCACCAAGGAATCATAGGTGCCTTCAAATGGTATGAATTCATATGCCAAAGGGTATGGCAAAAGTTCTAAGGTAGCTTTGAAGACACTGACAGAAAATCCAGTGATGAATGGATGACCCCCGGAAGGATCATATCTCACGTTAACAAATTCTTTAAATGTGGCTTCTCTTGGTACTCCTATTTTCAGTTGGTGTGCAATAGTTGGTATTGCCCATCCTTTTGGCGCTGACCAAGGGCCGCCCGGCCAAAACACTTGTCCTAGAATTATCATCGACTTATTGTAATTGCTTGTTTTGTCGACTGTCTCTGAGAAGCCCAATCCCTCCGTCCAATATCCAAGTTCCCTGTAACTTTTTCCAACCACATTAGCTATGCGAAAGATCCCAACTGGGGCCAATTTTCGGCCAGCAAATTTGAATGCACCACTCAAGCCTTGAAAGTTACTTTTCATGATTGCTTCTAGCAACTGTTCCCCATTTATTTCACCGACACAAACATGGTCGAGATATCTCTTATGGCTCCTAGAATGGGGATTTCCCCCTAATGCAAGAGACACTACCCATGCAGCATCATAAGCCTGCAAAGTAGAAGTTCCTGGTTCTGGAAGAGGCAAGTTTGGATATTGTAGACGAAACATAGCCCGAAATCTAGATCGGAAATCATTGAAGCGTTTCTTGGTGGTGGAGAAGTAGCTGGTGACTCCCAAGACACCTTGCATTGAGGAGATGGATGATGCATTAAGTGACGCTATTTGACTTGTAATGGCGTTGGTGGTGATCCACACATAGTCTTTCCCCATCATTCCCATTTCATTGGCTTCCTTGAAGATTTTAGTGCCTAACGCAATGGAAGTATGAACAATAAAAACTCTACATTGTCCCTTTTTATAGCGCTCTAGTTTTTTTGATATAGAAGAGTAAGGAGTTAAAGGAGAGAGAGGAAGAAGGTCACTAATCTTCGCATCCACTTCTTGTATTGCATCAATGACACTGGGGCTGATGCCACTATCATCTGGGTTGAAGTCTTCATAGATGATATTCACTTTCCTCCATTGCCAACTGTGAATAATGGCTGCCACAGCTTTCATTTGAGCATCAACACTGCGAGCCGCACTAACTAAGAAGGGCCAATGGTGAGAGGCCCATAATGGGGTTTCATTTGCGAGAGACAAGATAGGGACTTGGGATTCATTGCCTAGCCGAGAAACAAAGGCCGCCTCTTGCCATGTTTTGAAGCCTATGATCGCTCTTGCATGATTCTTTTGGATAAGGGTCTTAGCTGAAATCGAAAGTCGAGTCCACGAAATTCAATAAAAGAAAACGATCTACCTAACCAAGATAAGAGGTGAATATTGAAAAGGACGTGAATAAGTTGTATTGACTAAACCAACAATTTATTCAAACTTTGTTATCAATCAATGATAAACAATGTGCCTAAATGAAAAAAAAATATAGAAATTTTGTGGAAGCAAGTTGAATATTCTTAGTGTGATATGATTATACTAACTCATCATTCGAGGTACTTATGTATAATTCAAAATGTTGTCAATTAGTGCACCTATAGTAAATATATAAAGCAAAGAAAAACTTATAAGGATATAATGTATTTATAGCTATTAATAAGACGATTCTTCAAATTTTGATAATACTTTGACTATACTTGGGTAATTATAAGATATTATAATATTACTTATTGTTATAATGATGTGGTATTTTTTGTGCAAGATTTTTTTAGTAGTACCTAATGAATCTAAAAGATTCTAATTGGAGTTCAATTGATTTCAAGTTAGGAGTTCTTTTGTTAACATGACTACTTTAGAAGAGGCCAATAAAGAGCAAACTTATTCATTTGGTCAATTGGAAGCTAACAAAGGTAAAATGATCAACAAATAAGAAAGAAATTAGGTAGTTGAACACCAACTTAAGATTGTTTTGCCTTTTCCATTTTTCTCTCTCACCGAGAGTCCTCACAAGGCAATAAGTTAAGTTATGAGATAAGAAAGACTTAGAATTGTAATCGATAAGGATAGAAGAGAAAAAGCTCCTAGCTAGCATGACAAAGAAATAAAGAAGAAAAAAGAAACCTATTAGGGAACGAAGAAATTCTAATCAAGCTAAGAAAGATTAACAAATTGAGGATGGTTTAATTGACAAGATTTATAGTATCCCAAACTACCTTGAGGTGGCAAATGGACATATTTGATCCAAAGTGAAAAGAAAAATAATATTTCACAATGTTAAGGATCACAATTTTTGTATAGATATTAAATTTGAGTGTCCTAATAAAGTAGTGGTAACCTAAAAGATTAGAATTCAATCCTTAGTGCCATATCATGGTCTTGATGAATCATCATCCAATTTCACAGGTGCACACTTATTTCCAATTTGGATTATGTTTCAATATCTTCTATCAAATGAGCAACTAATATATATAAAGTTGAATGTGTTTGATCCTATCTTGAGGACTTTTGTTTTTTTTCTCTTGTTGAGAGCATGTAATATTAGGTTTGGATTAAGCTTATACCTTGCCTTTTTATCTCAACAAGATATTGTATTTCAACCCAAACTTCATTGATAAAATATTTCTGGGCACTGCCTCCCGTTTAACAAAAAGTAGTTACCATAAGAATATTTATCATATAAATAGATTAATTCTATTCTATCATATGGAAGAACCTCTGTAACTGAACCAAACCGATAACCTAATAGTAAAACTACTGGCACCAAAGCCTAAAGTTAGATGAATCCCCACATCCCTAAAATCCTATATTTACTTTTTTTTTTTAAATGGCCTCTACCGAGAAAACAGTCGTTGAGTTTAGAAGAAAGACAATGAGTGATTCTCACCGGCAGAGGCCGCTCGGATGGGGTCTCCTCGGGAGTTTCTCACACGTAGAACTAAGTACTGCCGGTGACCAGACCGAGAATGGATGTCTTTAACCGCCATCTCCATAGCAACTCTCTCTTTTTTTCCAGAAAGGGTGGTGCAATCTACAACAGCACCCAAACTGACCTTGATAGCTTCCTGTTTCTGAAAAGCATCATCCAGTGCATTGGACAAGCCATATGAAGAACAAAATACCAAGATGAGCAGGAAGATCAAGTGACAGTAGAATAAACGCATTTCTCCTGCTCTTCTGGGCACCCCCCTGGTAGGAGACTCAGATATTAACGTTGGCTTTTAACAGCAAAGGAGGAATATATATACATATATATATACACACATACATGTTGATCCGGCGCCTGTCAATATCGCAGCAGAGGAAGAACTGTTCAATCAAAGGAAGAAATTACGATGATAGCATAATTACTAGGCATTAAGCTTTTAGTAGATTCCACTGATTGTGTCAAACGGAGCACAAGGCAATTTCTAATGCTATTACTACGTCGCTTTCGTGTTGTTATTCTTGTCTGAAGGTTCCTGCCAGAAAACTGCAGAGTTCGCAATTTGTGATATAGTAACCATGATCTGATGGCTTCCTGTTGAAAACTAATCGAAAGTGGTGTAAAACATTGTCAGACTCTAATACAAAATAGCTAAGTTCATATACTTACAAACCGGTTGTAAGGGAAAAAAAAAAAACAAAAAGGAATTTCCTAACATAATTTGAAGACTTATCATAACTTATAGTTCAAGCATACGGTCACCCTCTGATGACGCCTAAAAAACCCACAATTGGGTGTTGATTTCCTGACATAATTTGAAGACTTATCATAACTTATAGTTCAAGCATACGGTCACCCTCTGATGACGCCTAAAAAACCCACAATTGGGTGTTGGAATGTCCAATGTTATTTGTAACATTGTAGAATTTTTATTTTTTAAACTAAAAACTTGTTGGTCCTATCATAAATTGTTTTGAATGAATAAATGAGGCTTTTAATGCATATCATTAAACTATTGGATCAAATGCTGTGGAGGATTCTTGTCTTCAAATCTACTTCAGTTTTGCCGTGCTGTTTTCTCTTAGACTAACAATTGCTAGATTGCCTAGTTTGACAGCTGAAACTAAGAAACCTTGATTTTACCTCAAGGGGGAGAATTAGGCTAAGACTAAAACTTACTGCAACTACCAAAGATTAAGCTATTAGTTACATGCTTGCATGGCTTGCACTATTTCTACGGAGAAAATCATTTGCTTCTGGTTCAAAACTTCTCTCTAGCGAGCTTGTTTTCGGCCTACTTCTCCAGATATGGTTAAAAATCAAATCACCTGCCTTTTGTACATCACAAGGTTAAACTCTGGCATTTTTTCTTTTTGGGTCCTCTATTCTTCTCTTTCTTTTCTCATCTTAATTTTTCTTACAATTTCTTTTCCCCATTCCTGAAATCTTACCAAGAAACGCTGAAAATTCGTATTAGGTTCAATTTCAACATGGTTGTTGGCAAATCTGAGCTTCTGCGAAGGTCCAAATGAATTGACAGCCACTGGTTACTTCTAGAACATAACTTAATACATGGATTAGTGAAGACCTAAACAACTGCTGTGTAAGCCGTACCATAATCTAGCAGAATAATGTGTATAATTAGTGGAGGAGAAAGAGTCAAATGGCTCTTCAAACCATCTAAAATAATTTAAACTAGTTTATTATGATTCTGATTAAAAGCACATTGTTGAACTGTTCAAGGCATAACTATTGACCCATTTCAATGTACCAGCTTCAAGTCAAAGATGTGAGGATGATGCTTTTGGAAGCTGATAAAGTCCTAGATGTTTGGATTAATAAACTCTTGATGGGTTTGTCCGGTAGTTTAGTTCTGAGACATTGCAGAATAAAGTATTTGGTCTCAGAAAATGATATGATTGAACTTCACAAGTTTAAGCTGCAAAGTCATGGGAGGACCTTGAAGCGGTCAACTTATCTTAACAGCGCCTGGTCTCTTGTGCAATCACCTTCTCATTTTCTTGAGAACGAGGGTTGAATACTTGAAAGAAGCCAAAAACACATTAAAGCATGATATATAGGGAAAAAAAACTGTTACTATTAAAATGAGGGCTCATAACTGGTTTTGGAAGCTGATAAAGTCCTAGATGTTTGGATTAATAAACTCTTGATGGGTTTGTCCGGTAGTTTAGTTCTGAGACATTGCAGAATAAAGTATTTGGTCTCAGAAAATGATATGATTGAACTTCACAAGTTTAAGCTGCAAAGTCATGGGAGGACCTTGAAGCGGTCAACTTATCTTAACAACGCCTGGTCTCTTGTGCAATCACCTTCTCATTTTCTTGAGAACGAGGGTTGAATACTTGAAAGAAGCCAAAAACACATTAAAGCATGATATATAGGGAAAAAAAACTGTTACTATTAAAATGAGGGCTCATAACTGGTTTCAGAAACTCTATTCTTGGAAGTTCTATTTTATTTTTTATTTTTTATTTTTTTATTTTTTTATTTCTTATTTTTTTAATTTAGGTAAAAGGGTGTTTGGGGATAGAGAATTTCAAACTTCCACCATTTAGGTAAAAATATCCCAATAATTTCACCTAAGCTACCAGGTAGGTGACAGATCCTTGGAAGTTTTGTTCTCTATTGATACTTCATATCACACTTACCAAACCGTTAATTGCCTCCATTAGTCTTGACTTGCAGAGAGCGGAAAATCTCTAAACCACTGTTGTATCTACGTAAGAATAACATTCATGGCTTCCACCATTTCTCCACAGAAAATTCTTTTGTTCTGGTTCAGATTTTTTTTTTCCATCCAACTTGTTTCTACCTCTGCAGATTCGGTTAAAATCCAATCACTTTGCTTTTGTGTTTCACAAGATCAAACTCTGGTGTTTTCTTCGCTCTAATTTTTTTTGTTTCTCATCTCAATTTTTCTAACAAGGTATCCAAACAACTTCTTTTTCCCATACCTAAAATTTGACCATCAAGTTTTGCAGCTTCAACTTTTACCAAGCAACACTGAATATTCACAAACTACCAATAACATAATGGGTTATCCCAACTCCTTGTTTGATTTTTGGATTAGATAATAGACCTCTAAATGTTAATTGTAAAGTCATGAAAGGTTCTTGAAGTGCTACGATTGTTCACCTATTTCACAACGATTGTTCCCATGTGGAACACCAACTTATTTTCTTGATTGGAATCTTAGACGATTTCAATCCCACCCAAACAAGTTGAAGGTTGAATAGTAGACAGAAGATTCAAACAAAAACCCCTGAAAGCATAGTCCATAGAAATTAGGCCTCTACTAAAACGTCATATCACACCAAACCGTTGATTATCTCCATTGAGTCTTTGACTTGTACAAATATACAAGCAAGCGGAAAATCTCTCATTCACTTTCTTTTTTATGAACATGTGAGTTTATTCATAAAAAAAGAAGAGAGTTCAAAAGTTTAGAGGCATATCTCAATATTATAATTCTTCTTTGAAAAGATCAAATTTGGAATTTACCAACTATAACACAATAAAACATTTGCCTAAGAATGTTTAATATTCCTAAATAGAGAAGTTCTTCTATGAACTACTTTCTTGTGCCTAAGAATGTTTAATGTTCCTAAATAGAGAAGTTTTTCTATGAACTACTTTCTTGATTCTAGCCAATAAAATTAATATTTCAATAATCTTATTTTGAAAATGTTTATAATTTTGTTTAGACCATATACAATACATATAAGTTAGGAAATAAACTTTAAGAAGCTTTGCACCCAAATATTTTCTTTTTTTGCCTTAATTATTTATTGTAGTTCAAAATTTCAATTATTGATGGTCCTACGAATGCCTTGTTGTGTGAGAATACTTCTCCAAATTTGCCTAGTACAAATACACTGAATCTCTCATTCACTTTTGTATAAAAAAATAATATTTATATAATTTCTCACTCACTTTCCCACAAATATGACATTTTCTTTTGCAGAGCTTGTAAGAGTAATTACATAGTGCAGTCATTCTCTAACAAGCAACCTGTGACTTAGAAGAATTAAAAGTAAAAGATAAAAATGCAACATAGTCAAAAGTAATCGAAAGCTGGGATGTGACCGTGATTGGATATCTAATGCCTCATTCAAGACTATTCTGGAACCAGTTTGGGTCATTCAACAGCTCCTTTGAATGCAAGTTCAAATGTACCGAAGTCTAGGAACCTTGAACTTGGGTATCTTCATAACTATCGCAAGTTGTCAGCCCAAAACCAGTTTGGAAATCTTGAATTAGTCCCTGGCATATCCTGTAAAGAACAGATGGTTCAATACCGCTTGATCAAGAGGTCTAAGAAATGACCCTGAGCTTGACTAGTTTACATAATGATCTTGTCTTCTGAAAAGAATTACAAATTGAAGTCATTGACATCTTAGTTTGCAGCTTTTAGGTTGTTTGTGAGACTCTGGAAGTTGGCTTGAAGGATTGTTTACACGTTTGGGGTGCTCTTTTAAGATGGGTTAAATCACGGGTGGTTGAAGCATGCATCTCGCGACGAAGATTGTTGATAAATGAGGGTCTATCAGGTTTGGCGCATTGTGCATTGCTTGTGATGATAAGCGTGCAGTATAAAATGTTTGCGTTACCATGAATCGTGTTTAAAAAAAAAATTAGCTCTATCTTAAAATTAACATGTAATGAGATGTGTCATTACAGAAGACTCCACTACCACAGTTGTTATTATCCAAAAATTATCAGTTCAAAGCGTTTTAGAGGCCCGTGTTCCAGCAATTCCATCGGTTGCTCAGGCTGAGGAGGCACTACCTCAACCACTTATTCAGGCAGACGAGCCAATGTTCAGTGTTTCTGGTTGCTTGAAGGTGTCTTCCAAGATGGAAGACAAGGAGGTCCATTCGCAGAAGACAACAACATCTGTTTCCGCTTGTATAGGTAAGCTGGTTATCAGGCGTACTACAACCACAAGTACTGCTGTTGTCATTTTTGTTAGTCAAGAGTAGATGATCTAAGTATAGGAATTCCACTGCATATTTCACCTCAAATGGAAGAGTTAGGCTAAGAATAAAACTTACTACAACTACTACTGTTGTGGTTTTTGTTGGTCAAGAGCAGATGCTCTAAGTATAGGGATTCCACTGCATATTTACCAAAGACACTGCAACTTAGTACATGCTTGCATGGCTTGCCCTATTTCTCCAGAAAAAACCGTTTGCTTCTGGTTCAAAATTTGTCTCTGTTAAAAGAAACATTTCAATCACCAATAGGGTCAGGACTGCTTTCTGCAGTGCCCCCAACCGCTCAAGCTCTGGATGCTGTTAATTGACAGCATGGTAACAAGCAGACAGCACAACAACCTTGCTGCCAGCGCTGAACAAGGAAACTGCCAAAGCGTGGAATGCACAGAACACAGCAGTGAGAAAACGTGCTTGCCTCACACCTCAGCCTAGAGAGTGGTCACGGCAACTCCAGACACGAGTAGTACCCGTGCAGGCACATAGAGCCCACTACTCTTAACTAACGTCTGGAGAAAGTCCATCCACTGAGGCATCGTGGTGCTATACCATTGGGACAGTTAAGTCTGCATTCAAGAAATACAGGCGTGTCAGCAGTGACTTGGAGGGCACATCGTATGGAAGCTAACATAAAGCAGCTAAGTCTCCCAGCCTCGAACAAGAAATCCTGAGCCAAGAAAGTGAGGAGGAGTGGGCAATTGACTTTACCTTTATGTAAAATCTTGATGTAAACTTCTTAATAGTTATTTGAAAGTGATAAGTGAAACTCTAATATTTATATAATGACATGAATATGTAACATTAGAAATAAACCAAAGTCATCTAAATAATTCAATCCAATCAAACTTAACACAAAAGTTATGTTTGACTTTGTGTAGTTGTAGTAGGGTCAATGATTCTATGATTATGGAATCCATTCTACTCTTTTTGGTGCCTTTGTCTCAACCTTTACTTTTATTTTATATTTTTTTTATTATACCTACATAACTTAACAACCTCCAATTTATTGCTTTTTATGATTACATCTTTATGTTTCCCCTCACTAAGTCAAATTAAACAATAGAACGTACTAAACTCTGATTTTCTTCTATCTCTAGCCAGCTTGTTTTTTGCCTACTTCTCCAGAGGTGGTAAAAAATCAAATCACGTGGCTTTTTGTTATAGTCTAGATTAGAGCACCAAAAAATGGGTCGCCAAACTTGCAGCGGACGATCAACACTTCTATCGAGCTTCCCTTTTATCCTTTTCCTAGTTATTTTCAACCACAAAGCCAACGCAACCACCACAATCATCCACACATCAGCACACACACAATCTCGCATCAAGTGGACACGGCACACCTGTATATAGAGACAACACCAAGTTTCCACAAAACATTTTTCACATAAACAATTCTAGGGTTCTTCCTCACGATGGATCCCCAAATTAATAGACATTACAGACAATTATAGTTTTGCCGTTCGAACAACGAACAACAAAGCCACGGATCCAGTGAGTAGGACCCAACACATTACGCCCACGTGGGAGCCCAAATTCTACCAAAACTAATTATAAAAATCTACTACGAAAGGACCAACTAATTTAGGACTGTGACACTTTTGTGCATCACAAAGTTAAACTATGGCATTTTCTTCCCTCTAATCTTCTCTTTCTTTTCTCATCTTAATTTTTCTAAGGTATCCGAACAATTTGGTTTTCCCCCTTCCTGAAATCTTACCAAGAAACACTGAAAATTCGCAGTAGGTTCGATATCAGCACGGTTGTTGGCAAATCTGAGCTTCCGAGAAGGCCCAAATGAATTGCCCACAATTATTTGCTTCTAGAACATAGCTTAATACATGGATTAATGAAGACCTAAACAACTACTGTCTAGCAAAATAAAGTCTTTGATTAGTGGAGGAGGAGTTAAATGGCTCTTTAGACCATCTAAAATAATTTAAACTGGTTTGTAATAATTCTAATTAAGAATACATGTTGAACTGTTCAAGGCATGAATATTGACCCATTTCAATATACCAACTTCACGTCCAAGATGGCGTCGATGACTCTTTTCGAAGCTGATAAAGAGTCCTAGATGTTTAGATTAGTAGACTCATGATGAGTTTGTCTAGTAATTTAGTTCGATGACACTGCAGAATAAAAAATTTGGTCTTAGAAAATGATATGATTGACAACGATTAGTCTCATTGGAATCACCTTCTCATTTTCTTGAAATGGAATCCTTGTCCAATCGAACCCCACCTAGACTAGTTGAGGGTTGAATACTTGAAAGAAGCCAAAAATATATTAAAGCATAATATATTGGGACTACATCCGTTAGTATTAAAATAAGGGCTCATACGTGGGCTCAAAGATTCCATTTTAATAAGTTTTTTTTTCCTTTTTTAGTTAGGTAGTTTGAAATTTCTACTTAAATTGGGGATGGAGAATTTCAAACTTCCACCATTTAAGTAGAAATTTCCTGGTAATTTCACTTAAGCTTTCAAGCAGGTGACAGAATGTGGAAAAGAATAAGAAAAGTCCCTACTAAGACTTCCTATCAAACTTACAAAAACCGTTATTGTCTCCATCACTCCTGGAAAACGTTCGCAAATATGACATTTCTTCGCAAAGCATGTCCACATGGGGCTTAAAGAGGAAAAATATAAGGCAAGGAGGTCCAAGTAAAAATAAAGGTGGAGGGAAGTTATTGATTGGACATCCCATGCTGCAGTGTCTTGGGTCTCAATTCTTTCCTAAAAGGCCAATCACATTATCTTAACTAAGAATTGTTAAATGGCGTATGTGAGCAAATATTCTCGTTTGCCTTCTCAATATAAGAGAAAATCCTCCCCCACAGAGGCCCACCCATTAGACATGACATTATTATTCACTGCTTTTTAGCTTCAATTTGGGTCAAGTTCAAATGCACCTAAGTCTAGGAATATTTATTTGGTTTTCTTCATAACCATCGCAAGTTGTCAACCCAAAACCAGTTTGAAAATCTTGAACAACTCCTTGGCATTTCTTGTAATGAACGAATCGTGCAATACCCTTAATCAACAGGTTTAAGAAAAGATCCTGAGCTGGATTGAATTTGGGCAGTTTTCTGGCATTGGGTGACCCTCAGAACAGAGTTTACAGAATGATCTTGTTCTGGCTTCTCTGAAAAGAATTACAAATTAAAGTTGTTCATATTATAGTTTGCAGTTATTATGTTGTTCGTGCAACTCCAGAAGTTCGCTTGAAGGATCTTTCATTTTTTTGGGGTGTTCTTTTAAGATGGGTGAAATCATGGGGGATTGGACCAAGAATATTGTGAGTGAGATAGTTGATAAATGAGGGTCCATGAGGTTTGGTGGATTGTGCATTGCTTCATAAAATGTTTGAGTTATGATGAATCAAGTTAAAATTTTTAGTCCTATCTTAAAATTGAGTTGTAATGAGAAGAGACATATCTCCAAATATAAAAGATTCTATAATAAGTTACAAGTGTAAAAAATTTGACACATTATTTTACAATCTCTTACAATCATATGAAGGCATAATTACAGGATTTATGAATGATATTATAAAAGAATCTTATGCCCAAAAAATTATCATAACTGAATCTGATTCACTTAAGCTATAAGCTCACATATCATCTTAAAATATTCAATTTCTTCTTTAAAATTGACCTATAAAGAAAAAATGCAATTTTTTTCATATATAAAGAAGTACCTAATAAGTTACAAGTATCGGTAATAATTCAATCAATGTAAAGCTATTGAATCCACGGAGTCAGGTTGACAGAAGATTTAAGTGCAGAGAATGCAGATAGCTTTCTGTGGTTGAAATGCAGAGTGTGTCTGTGATGCTGGGGATTGGTGGTGTATAACTGTGATTAAAAACAGTAGGGTCGCTGGAGAGACAACATTGATCCTGCTAAGTTATATTATTTCTAGCTCTTTCATCTGTTAAGAGGGCCTAAGCACCCTCAAAAGGATCCAATCGACAGTGAGGATACCACACTTATATGGCCGTTAACTCGGCTACCCTGAACCGATGTGGGAGAGCTACAGACTACACAACATGCCCCCTCCCCAAGACCCAGCTCTTAGTTTTGGCCGGTAGGAGGGGAGCCCATCAACATAGAGAGAGAAAGCCACATCAGTCTGGGCCTAAACTCGGCTCCGATACCATGTTAAGAGGGCCTCAGCACCCCCAAAAGGATCCAATCGGAAGTGAGAGTACCCCACTTATATGGCCGTTAACTCGGCCACCCTGAACCGATGTGGGACAGCTACAGACTACACAACATGCCCCCTCCCCAAAGCCCAGTTCTTATCTTTGGCCGGTAGAAGGGTGACCCATCAACATAGAGAGAGAAAGCCACATCAGTCTGGGCCTAAACTCGGCTCCGATACCATGTTAAGAGGGCCTCAACACCCCCAAAAGGATCCAATCGACAGTGAGGATACCACACTTATATGGCCGTTAACTCGGCCACCCTGAACCGATGTGGGAGAGCAACAAACTACACAACATCATCCATTAGATTTTGACTTCTCAGACAGTCTGATAATATGTGATAAATATGAAGCCCAAACCAATTCCAAGACTAAGGCCAGCATAGTATAAATCATGGAAAATTTGTTTGCTACTTTAGATAATTTGTCGACTGGGGCCTATTGCTCCTAGAAAAAGAACATAAATATGACATTTCTTCGCAAAGCTTGTCGGCGGCGTTATGGGGCTTAAAAAAAAGGTGCAAGATGGTCAAAAGTTAAAAGAAAGGTGTAGGCATTTGAGCTTCATTGAACATCTCATGCCCCCAGTCAAAACAGCTCTAACAAAGAGGAGTACGAGCTCCTCAACCAAATGATCGCAGATCGAAAACCAGAGGTTCAAAAATTGACTTTCTTTTTTCCCATGCTTTCCCTGATCAAAGTAGCCTAACAGCAACTCAAGCAACTCTATTTTAGAGAAATATTCAAGTCTATTGCATTATCTAGACGGATGATGGATGAAGCCGCCTGACCTTGATGATGATAAGCCGACCGAAGTGCCGAGCTGATAACATGATAAAGATGCCAACTGGAAGAATGTTATCCTTCTGTTGATTTTGAAGAATGTGCTAAGCCGTCGAATTGCATCAAGCCGACCTTTGTCCTTTATGTTATCATGTTATGTTAGGAAGCATGCCATTGTTTATCTTGTTTCGTTTACATTGGGAGGTGTGCCAACTCTTCTTATAGATAGAACCTAAGGCACTCTTGTATGACCATCCAAAATGGTTGTATGAGCTTCTTGTTTGTAAGGCAATAAATTCTTTTTTGCATTTTGAAATAGCATATTGTTCTTCAAATATGTTGAGTTTTATATAAAGGTATAGTAGGACGTTTAGGCCTTGCAACTATGATTTTCAAATTGTTTATGATGTTATTAAGTTTGTTTTATACCTATTTATATTTAAGTTATTTTTACTAAATCCATTTTTGCTCTATTATTACTATTTTTATATCTTTTGTTATAGGCATGTTGCTTCTTTGGCTTAGTTTTATTCAAACTATTGAAAGTTACAAATTCAAATCAAACTCCACTATAATGTTGAACAATACAAAAAACTCTGATTTTCCTCATGGAACAAACTATGATTTTTCACACTCTACCCATGGTTGTGACCAAACGAAACCAATCCACTCGCTGGAGAAGCCACTTGGGCTTTGTTGCCGCCTTCAGAGACAGCGCCAACGAGGCCTGAATCAACATCCCCCTTTAGAGACACACCTACATATAGTGGCTGAGGCGATTTTAAGTTAGAAAGATTTTGTTATTGATATATAATTTGTTAATTTTATAAAGACTCAATTACAATAAATATCCACTAATGTATAAGGCTCATCCATTTAAATTCTAAAAAATTACCCACAAGGTTTAGTTTCTTTTAAAGAAACTATTTTTTTATTTTTCTCTTTTGTTTGTCCATAAACTGTAACTGAAGAGAACAAGAGAATAAGATCTCTTGATTGTGAGATTTGCTAGTTTTCTCACTTAAAAACGATTTCAACTTCAAATTATAAATATTCAAGTCTAATCAAACAAAATTTAAGTCCTAATGTTGAGGACTTAAATGTCTAGCGTTAAATTTAAGGATGTAAGTAGCTAAAACAATAGCTTTGGGCTTATGGCTGATATTGATTTTCCATTTTATGATCAAAAGAACAAGAGGATAGGATCCCTTGATTACGAGATTAGCTAGTTTTCTCACTTAGAAACGATTTCAACTTCAAATTATAAATATTCAGATCTAATCAAACAAAATATTAAATCCTAATGTTGAGGACTTAAATGTGTAGCATCAAATTTAAGGATGTGAGTAGCTAAAGCAGTAGCTTTGGGCTTATGGCTGATATTGATTTTCCATTTTAGGATCAAACATTTGTTGAGTTTAAACTTGATCCCGCCCAAATAAAAGGAGAAGACCCAAAGTGGGCGTAGCCCAAGATCCTATTAACCATCTTCTTTCTCACAGAAAATTATCTTGTGATTGACAGCGAGCTCTCTTCAACCACAAGGAAGCCACTAAACACAGGAGCTTATAAATACAGTGAAGCCCATGGAAGAGCATGTAAGAATGAAGAGAATAAAGCAAGAAGAGAAAAAGAAGTCCTCTAGCAAAAGTCCTCCAAAGGAGCAGCAGTTCCAAGATAGTTCTTATAAAGATGTTGCAAAAGTCCTCTAAAATCGTGAGTTTTTCTTCTCAAGTGCTATTGTAAGAGTCAAGTTGAGTTTGTCAATTCAAGAGATTGCATCTCTCTTGAGTTTCTACTATTGTACATCATTGTAAACTTAGTTGTTGTGAATTTGGAGCGATTCATGTTTCCTTCCAAGTTGCTTTTGGGTGTTTAGTTTTTCCGCCCACCAAGTATTCGACCATTTTCCCCAATTAATCTTATCCTTTCATTGTCTCAATTTTCTTCCATATTTCTATTCCTCTTCCATTCCATATCCAAACCCAACAACATTGATGCTTCATTGATAGGGATTTCTTGATGCTTGTCCTTGGATTCAACAGAACATTGCCTTTGACAAATGTTTCAAAAGATGAATATTAAAAGAGCCACGGTGGATGTTCCTCTAGTGACAAGAAAGATATTGTAGAAATTACTCATTCCAAGACTCTTCTGATAATCATGCCAAGGGAAACCACTTAAAGGATGAGGTTAAAGAACTCCTTTAATTTTCCACTTCCAAACACTTCGAGAATTGCTTTGTAAATATTAAGGAGATAAAGAGATCTCCTTGCAAAGTCTGAGATAGTAAAAGTAATCTTTTAATTAATAGTGGCAATTCTTTTAGTAAAAAGTACATCTCATTTAGTTTTGATTTTATTTTATCTTGATATTTGGCCTTTCTTTAATGGCTTATACAGCTAGAAAAATGATGGTGGCTTAGCGTGATGTATGCAATGTACGTGGGTTTGGGAGTTCCTTTTGGGCCCGGTCTCCTTTTACAAGTACCTAGACATTTCTTACTCGCAAGAAGAATGGCAAGAAAGAATCAACTGAAGTTCTTCTTGATGAAAAGTTCTTTCCTAAGATACCTCTCATTCTTCACTGAATTCTGTTGAAAAGTGTCAAATTACATATAAAAAATGTTATTATAGCTTTGGTATAAGCACCCTTGGTCATTTAAGAAGAATAACATTAAAAGAAAAGTAATCTTTTAATTAATAATGACAATTTTTTAAGAAAAAAGTACATCTCATTTAGTTTTGATTGGTTCTTTTGTTCTCCCTATGGACCTTTCGATATTACTAGTCTTTGGTGTAACAAAAGTGATTAATAATGGTAGACATTTAAAATACTAATTCAACAAAGAAGCTCATAACTAGTATAAGATTTAGTTTCTTCTAAAACTAGAAGGTATCATTGTCAAATACAATTTTATTAGAAAAATAAAAGGGTTAGTGGACACTTATAAATCTTAGTGTAATTGAGATACAAATGAAGCTCTAGTACCAATTATTAAGACTATTTACATGGAATTATGAAGTAAATACACACAACAATAAACTAATACATATATCCACCAAAAGTAAGAATTTGCCTCTTATTTGAACTTTCACTCACTTAAGATTTGGAAAAAAAATGTCCTCTTTGGTCATTGTCACAACTCATCAAATGACAACACACATTAAGTTTCTCAGTCTCATATAGACACTTTGAGACAAGCTTAATTGATAGCATTTCCATTTTACCATTACATATGAAATTATTATTTTATCCTTACCTATAATTTTGACAACATAAGTGATATCAAATTGTTAACCTTGTACTAGTAATTATAAGAATTGAAGAAGGAAATGAATATATCAAACTAGTATCTTTCTTAATCATGCTCAGTTTCCCTTTGAGACTAAGGTGCAATTTCCTTTGATGCTAAGGTATTTCATATCCCTTAGATGTGATTTCGTGTGTCCTTTGGTGAGTCATGATTTGTAGGAAAAAAAAAAAAGGTAGAGTTAATCAATCTTTAGATCATCCTGTACACCCTTGTTTTTCCATTCACTCTAGAACTTAAATCTAACCATTACATTAAGTGGAGTATTATTAGTGGGAAAGTAGTTTAGTTGACAACCCATGTTGTCTTGGCCGAAAGGTCTTAGATTCAAGACACCTATTTACTTAAAAAAAAAAATTAGTATTTAAGAATTTTTATATCTTAACCCTATCATTTTGGTAGAGACTATCTAATAGCTACAGTTGGGAAAAAGCATGATTGTTGTCCTCGAATATTTTATAATTTGAATTCTCATACTTATCTAACTTTCTTCTCTTTCTTTCTCCTTCAAAAATGATTTTTTATAATCTAAATTCCCATTCTTTTTCATTAGTTGATATCTTGATTTTTGGTAGTGTTGCAATAGGAAAGAACTTGAAGAATAGGGTAAACAATAAATTAGGATTAAGGATGAATACTATAATCTAGCAAACCTTTAAGAGAAAGCAAGAGTATATTCTAAGATCTAAAGTAATATAATATCATGTGCACCAAATTAAAAGGCAAAAAATAAGAAGACCAAGTCAAAGGTCAATGAAAAGAACAAGTTAAAGACTAACTAAAAAAAGATAACAAGAGATAAGATATGATTGTTAAGATTTTTTTTATGTTGGGTTAGGTTATTAGGTAAGAATTTATTATTAATGTGTAGTTTGCTAATTTTGAAAGTACTTGATTATTATAAAGGTCATCTATTTAAATTCCAAAAACTACCCATGAGCTTTAGTTTCTCTAAAAAAATCATCATTTAAGCTAAAGAATTGCATTTAACAAATTTTAAAGCTCTTGTAAAAATTTATTACAATTTGAAAGCTTTGCTCTTTTAATTGATAATGGTCAAGTTATCTACACTTTTACTATTGAATCTTTTTTACTCTTTTCATACCAAATGTAATACAATGTAGTGTTAAATGACATACTAAGCAAAATTGTTATAAAAGTTTTACATTTAACAACCTTGATCGTCTAACATACTTCTCTTTATTGTTCAATTTTTTAAAATAATTCATTCATATCTAGAAAAGCCCTCCTAATAAACATTCAAGTCCTATGAAACAACATATTAAATCCTAATCCCAAGGACTAAAATTCCTAGCATTAAACTTAAGGGTGTAAATATCTAAAACGAGAGCTGTGGACTTGTGTTTGATAGTGATTTTCCATTTTAGGGCCAAACATCAATGCTTCATCAAAAGAGCATTCTTGATGCTTTTCCTTAGGCCAAATGCAATATTGTGTTCGATGAACATTTTGAAAGATGAATATCAAAAGAGCCATGGTGGATGTTCCTCCAGTGATGAGAAAAAGACCCCAATAACTACTCACTCCAAGACTATCTTGATCAACGTGCCTAGTAGTAGAACACTCAAAGGATGAGGTTAAAGAATGCTCAAGCTCTTCCAATTTTCCATTTTCAGATGCTTTAAGAATTGCTTCAGAAATATCAGGTAAATAAGGAGAACTCCTTGCAAAAGCCTGAGAAATGAAAGTAATATTTTAGTTGGCATAGTGGCAATTCTTTAAGTAAAAAGTATACCTCATTTGGTTCTAATTAGTTCTTTTGTTCTCCTTATAGAGCTTTTGACACAATTAATATTTAGTGTAATAAGAGGGATTAGTAATGGAAAACATTCACAATACTAATTTAACAAAAAATAATAACTGGAATAAGATTTAATTTCTTATAACACCTATAGAAATCATTGTTAAATAATACTTTATTAGAATAACAAAAGGGTTATGGACACTCACAAATCCGAAGCCTCCAACTTTGAATGTTTGTTCTGAAGTGGTGAAACCTTCACAATATTTGGCAAGAAATATTTTAACATATGGGACCTCAAGAAAGGCTGCTGCTATCTCTCCAGTTACGAGAGCATGCTGATAATCATCTTCTACATAAAATCTCTTTATGTTGTCAGGATCAAAACCTAAAACCTCTTTCAAATATTTCACAGTAAACGAGTTTCCACTACATCCAACTTTTGCTCCGCTCCTTTTAAGTGTCTCAATGTCAATCTTTGTTGGATCAAGCCTTTCAACGGTGAGCAATGATGTTAAACTAGCAGTGAAACTTTGTATAATGACTAATGCAACAAAAAGCCATACTACCATAGTCATTCGTGACAGGTTGCTGTGTAGTCTCTCTCCTGCAATTAGATGCTTATAAACCTTAAAACCCTTGTGGAGATAAGATACCTTATTCTATGAGAGTAATATTTGAATAAATATTTGCTTCCATTATCTTGCCTCCCCCCCCTTAGAAAGGGTCTTACAAGGTTATGAATGTTACAAATGTTGAGGAACAAATTAAACTTTGATACTAACTATTGAGACTATTTTTATGAAATCATGGAATCATGTAGCAAATACATACAACAAATATCAATAATATCAAAGATTAATTAGGTTCAAGATAAATTGGATATACTTACAACTAAAAGTTGTTAGAAATTTCTTCTTGACAAACCATCAAATGACATAATACACATAAAATTTCTCAAAATCTCATATAAAATTTACAAAATTAGGGACAAACTTAATTGACAAAATCTTTATTTTGTCCTCACATATAAAATTATCATTTTGTCCTTACCTCTAATTTTGACTACATAAATAACATCAAGTACTCATTATGATTGCCAGTTGAAGGTGCTACAACAACTTTATACTAGTAATTAAAAGAATTGGATAAGGAAAATGGATATATTTACCTTGTAGTGCAAACAATGTTGTGAAGGATAATGAAAGCATTGATCCAATTTGGTTTGGTACACTGCCTCCAAAATCTGGGTGGTGTTTCCGCTCTATCAACCATACCACAAAGCCATTATAGACATTAATGACTATTGTAAAGACCCATAGAGTTGTAGTAAACGGCTTCTTGAACAACCAAGCTCTTTCCCATCTTTTAGGCTCTTTATATATCAACATCTTAAGACCCGAGCTAGCATATGGTTGTGAAAACTCTGCGTGTTCACAACGATGGGAAATGATGGTTGTGTCTCCAACAACTGCGTCAAAATTCTTCACAAATAGAGGCAAACTTCAATTCAGGAAACTTGCAAGATGGACATGGTTAGTGCAGTTGCAATGCATTTCATGCTAATGAATATATTACTATATAATTAATTAAGGGAATCAAAACAATTTAGCTTGTTAAACTAGTACAAGTGCATAGCATATTGTCTAAATGATATGCAGCAAATAAAGAATGTTGCACCTGAACATAAATTTGTTCCACCAACGAATCATAGGTGCCTTCAAATGGTATCAAGTCGTATGCCAAGGGATATGGTAGAAGTTCCAAGGTAGCTTTGAAGACATTAATAGAAAATCCAGTGATGATTGGATCAACCCCAGAAGGATCAAATCTCACATTAACAAATTCCTTAAATGTGGCTCCTTTTGGCACTCCTATTTTCAGTCGATGTGCAGTAGCTGAAAACGCCCATCCTTTTGGCACTGACCAGGGCCCACCCGGCCAAAACACTTGTCCAAGAATTATCATCGACTTATTGTAATTGCTTGGTTTCTGGATTCTCTCTGAAAAGCCCAATCCCTCCGTCCAATATCCAAGTTCCCTGTAACTTTTTCCAACCACATTAACTATGCGAAAAATTACAACTGGAGCCAATTTTCGACCAGTGAATTTGAATGCACCACTTAAGCCTTCAAAATTGCTTTTCATGATTGCCTCTAGCAGTTGCTCTCCATTCAATTCACCCACACTACCATGGTCAGGAGAATTCCTATGGCTTTTAGAATGGAGTTTCCCCTCTAATGCAAGAGCCACTGCCCATGCTGCATCATAGGCCTGCAAAGTAGAAGTCCCTGGTTCCATAAGAGGCATATCAGGATATTGCAAACGAAACATAACCCGAAATCTAGACCGGAAATCGTTGAAGCGTATGTTGGAGGTGGAGAAGTGGCTTGTGACTCCCAAGACACCTTGCATTGAGGAGATGGATGATGCATTAAGTGAATTTATTTGACTTGTAATGGCATCAGTGGTGATCCACACATAGTCTTTCCCCATCATTCCCATTTCACCGGCTTCCTTGAAGATTTTAGTGCCTAATGTAATGGAAGTATGAACAATGAAAACTCTACATTGTCCGTTTTTCAAGCTCTCCAGTTTTTTTGATATAGAAGAGTAAGAAGCTAAAGGAGAGAGGGGAAGAAGATCATTAATCTCCGCACCCACTTCTTGTATAGCGTCAATGGTGCGGGGGCTAATGCCATTGCCATCTGGGTTGAAGTCTTCATAGATGAGATTAACCTTCCTCCATTGCCAACTACGAATGATGGCTGCCACAGCTTTCATTTGAGCATCAACACTGCGAGCCGCACTAACTAGGAAGGGCCACTGGCGAAAGGCCCATAATGGGGTTTCATTTGCCAGGGACAAGATAGGGACTCGGGATTCATTGCCAAGCCGAGCAACAAAGGTAGCCTCTTGCCATGTTTTGAAGCCTATGATTGCTCTTGCATGATGCTTTTTGATAAGGGTCTGAGCTGAAATCAAAATTTGAGTTCATGTAATTCATTCAAAAAAGAAGGTAGAGGGACCGAAAAGGAACTAATAGATCATATTAACTAAACTAAGAACTTGTTCGAACATTTTGCATTTTGTCAAGATAAGCAATGTGCCTATTTAAATTTCCTATTTGCAATTTTTTTTTATATTCATAAAAATATATAGGGATTGTGGAAGCAAGATGAATGTTCTAACTATGATATGATTATTCCAACTAAACATGCATGATACTTTCTGCTAATTTCAAATGTTGTCAACAAGCTCATCTAAATCCAATTATGTAAAGCATAAAAAGTTGTAGGGACATAATGCATTAATAGGTGTAATAAAAACTTCATATCAAATTAGGGGGGAGGGGAATTCAAAACAATCTTTGTATGTACCCAACAATCTTTGGTCTTACAAATAAGTTCCTGCCTTAGTTAGGATCAAGTGCTACCTAAAATCTTTTGGCCCTAAATTTGACACACAAGAGTATTTGAATAAGTGCATGAGTTTATAAGATAACAAAAAAGATTCTTAGTCAACCTATTCTCATACGGAAATGATGGTTGGAAATGAGAAATAAAATCCTAGACTTTTCAAGCACGTAATGCAACTTGAGTACGCTTGTTTATATAAATGAAACTTCAATGATGTTGTCAATACATCTTAGCGTAGTTAGAGCCCAAATAGCTTGGACAACGAGATACCAAAACCTCTAAACCACCTTTGCCTATAGAAATAAAATACAATAAAAACTTTAATGATGAGGATTTAAATATCTAATTCCAACTTAATATGCTATAAACTTCAAATATTACTCTTGGGCTTCAATATGTATGTCCTTGATTTACAAGATATAAAGCATGCTTCCAAAGAATTATTTTCTGTGGTAGGATCATTATTTGAATGCTAGTGGTACCATTTGGACGGTAGTGCTCAGCAAAACACTAAAACATATAATTGAGCAAGTAATTGTTTGACCATAATAATTGATGGGTTTTTGTCACTACAACAAATTTTTCGAAAGATGAAAAAATATATTTTCTTATAAGAAAATGAATTTTAACTCTAAGAAAACTCTATGATGAATATTGCAATAGTTGTTTATATTAGTGACTAAAGCTAACCAAATGTATTGATAAGATTACTATTTAGATGTGTATTGTTTTAATAAGTCACACGGTATAATTGATGTTAGTTATTTTGTAAATTTCTTTATTGATGATTTGGTTCTAGAGAATTCAAATATCTAATCATTATGTGAAATGTTTTCTCATTTTTACCATAGTATAGTATAATAGGATCTATTTAACTATATCCACAACCAACAAATGGCTAGTTGGAACTTATAAGAAGGTAAAAGAGACATTGCAATTCCATTCCTTGTTGTTGTTGGAGAGAGTTGCAAATTGTAGCAACTATGATCATTTAGCATTTATGAGGCATAAAGATTAATGGAAGAACAAAAGAGCAAGAATTACTTGTTCTTAAACTTCTTAAATTTTTTTTTTAATATGTATATATTGTATATACTTTAAACGAGATCATAAACCTTTTCAAAATAAGGCTATTAAATAACAATTTTATTAGTTAGAATAAAAAATTAGTGTTTTATTTTGGGACATTAAAGTCTTTTAAATGAATGTTTTATGATTTCAAACTCGATGTTTTCTTAAATGAAGTATAATGTTATGATATATTCTTAAACTTTTGTATTTTTATATTTTTTCATGAATAAACTCATATATTCATAAAAAGACAAAAAACAAAAAAAAGAGCAAAAATGCTAAAGAAGCTCAACTAGAAATAGTGTAACCTAAGACTTCAAATTTGTATTATACTTCAACAATACTTAAGATATAATCATGTTAGTTACTAATAAGAATATCAACTTCACCATTTGAGTAGATGAAATCTATCTATTTTCTGACGCAATCTCTGAGGGGAAAACGCTCATTAAGTTGATAAGAAAGACAATGAATTATTCTCACCAGAAGAAGCAGCTCGGATGGGGTCTCCTTGGGAGTCTCTCAAGCGCAGAATCGGGCACTGTCGGGGACTGGCCCCAGAATAGAAGTCTTGAATCGCCATCTCCATGGCTACTCTCTCCTTTTTTCCAGCAAGGGTGGTGTAATCCACAACAGCACCCAAAGTTACCTCGTTAACTCCTTGTTTCTGTGAAGCATCATCCAGTGCATTGGACAAGCCAACTGATGCACTAAATACCAAGATGAACAAGAAGATCAAGAGAAGGTGGAATGAACACATTTCTTCTTCTCTTTTGGCGCTTCACTGGTAGGAGACTCAGAAGTTAACGCTGGGTTTTGAGGGCAAAGAAGGCGGAATATATGGATTCATGCTTCCTGACTCCTGTCAACATCGTAGTGCCTTCGCCATTAACGCTATTAGAAGACTTTTGAAAAGTCGTTGGCCCCCGACGTATTCCCAAAGAAAAGGTTTCGGTGCAGAACTATTCAACTCAAGGAAGGAATTACGATCGTAGCATTACAAGTTGACTTGAAGCTTTTGATAGAAAACTGATCGTGTCAAACGGAGGACATGGCAGCTTCTAATGCCAATACTACGTCACTTTCGAGTTGATTTTCGTGTTGTTATTCTGCTCTGAAGGTTACAGGTAGAAAACTGTAGTTATTTCAAGTGCGCATCCCAACTGCGTTCCAAGTTGATATGCGATAAACCTCAAATATTACTCTTTTATCTTTTTCCGATAACACCATTACCGGACTTATTGCAAGTTCTTTTCATACGAAAGTTTTACTGAAAAAAATGATTTGGTATGCAGAACTATTTCAATATCACAACGAAGGTAAGGCGCTAAAATGATATCATAACGAATTGACTTCAAGCTTCTGATAGAAAACTGATCGTGTCAAACAGGGAACATGGCGGATTCTAATCCGAGTACTAAATCACTTCCGCGTTGTTATTCTTCTCTCAAAGTCAATGACAGAACATGTTAGAGCATACAACTTGCAGCATAGAATTCAGGGTCTGAACCATTATTCTTCTCAGAGCAATGCCAGAATTTATTTTTAATACCATTATCATTAGCTTTTGGCTGGCTGAATGATCATTAATGAGAAGAGTTAGCGAAAGACTAACATTACTGCTACTATTACTGTAGTTATGTTTACCATTCTAAAGTAGATATTCTTTTTGGTACTAAAGCTTTGAATTTTTGTATCATAGGCTGTAAGGTTTGAACAGAGTTGTTTTTTGGCATTTTCTTTCCTCTGATCTTTCAGAACTTTATGTTTTGTAGCTAGGAATAAGAGCAATTTCTTTTTTGTCTTCGTGAACACATGTAAAACGAAAGTTTTATATCAAAAATAAGATTTATGAAATAAATTTTAAAGTAAAAGAGAACTCTCTAACATTTGAATTAGTTTTTAGATTAGAACTTTGAACTTTTAAACTTAGTTTTAAAGCCCAAGTTGAATCTACACCATTCCATATAGCCTTGAGCTCAATGTTGCTTAGTGTGCAGGAGCATATGTAAAATTCATTGAATGTCCCATATGTCATGTTGGCAAATCGACATTGATCACTTCTGTCAATGTCCAAATAAATTCCTAACTATTATTTTCTTACAACTTAAACGCGTTAGTGAAAATCTAAACAAACTGCTGTTGGAGCCGTACCAAGATCTAGCAATAATATCTTATTTAATTTAGTTAAGAAAGAATCAGATGATTTCCCTGCATGCAGCATGCAGTATACAACCTCTTCATATCATTTTAAAAGGCCTCCCACTGGTGTAAACAATTCTGTTAAAAAATGCACATTTGAATGGTTCAAGGCATAAATATTGGCCCATTTCGATGTACCAAGATTCTTTCTCGAATGCTGACAAAGAAGTCCCAATTGTTTGGATTTGTAAACTCATGGGGGATTGTCCAACAATCTTTTTAATTGTACAATAGCCTATGTTTTGATATACAGCGTAAAATATACTAAGCTCGTAAGTACAGCGCAAAGTGGGCAGGTCATTTTCTTACTTGAAACCCAATACTAGAGTATATTAAGGGTGGGGCTTTGGCTCAGTGATGCTCTCTAAGCCAAACCCTGATTAATAATTTCACCGGTTATGAGTTCGAATCCTTTTCTCTCCTTTTTCAAATGCATGTGTCAAAAAACAATTAAAAAAAAAAACAAAATACTCGAGCATATTGATTTTTTCTTTCATTCAAAACAGTTTATCAACAGCTTTGATTACTTTGAGACTGATGCAATTTATTGACATGGAATAAGCAAACTTTGCTTCATTTGCTTTGAGGACGATGAGCTGTGGCCAGAACAATAGCTGGAACGTGGGTCATGATGGCTCATGAAAGTATTCGTCGAGTCCCCAATGGTCATGATGGCGTACTAAACTTTGGGTTTTAAGAGCAAAGGAGGAATATATGGATTTATTTTGATCTGAAGCCTGTAAATATCACAGCGCCTTCGCTGTTGGCGCCAGAAATGGACTCCTTGAAATTACTATTTCTTCGACTTTATATTAGCCTATCTACTTACTAATGTGGGCTTATATTAATGAGTCAAACTATTATTTGAGTCATTGCTTATAGGACTACCCAACACAAGTAAGGAATTACGATGATATAGCATAATGACTTAACTTTAAGCTACATGGCAGTTTCTAATGCCAATACTACGTCGCTTTCATATTGTTATTCTTCTCCAAAGGTTACTACCAAAAAACTGCAACTTGTATATTATTATTAGTAGCTTCTAGTTGAAAACTAATCAGGTGCGGTAGAGGACATTTTTAGATTCTAATACCGGTGGTCCTTCACTTTCGCGTTGGAAAGTTTCAACTTTCTAGCCATCTATCCTAAAATCTTTTTTAAAATGAAAAATAAGCTCATATTTTTAAAGCCAGTTTCAAAAAAGAAAAAAAGAAAAAGAAGAGCTTTCTAACATTGTATTCAAACTATTTAAGTAATTAAATTTTATTATTTCTCATAGTTCAAGCACATTATTACCCAGTGATAACAATTAAAAAATCCATAAGTGGGTATGGAAACCATTGGATATCTAAGGAAATATTGTAAAGCTTTTAAGGATGTGATATCTCTCCGCCAATGAAGCTCTTTTTTACATAAGCTCTCCCACCCTCTACGATGCATCAAATGGTATTGGAGCCACCCCTTATTCTTCTCTAATCATAGTCAAGTCTTCCTAGGCACTTTATCCTCAGTGTTGACAATGCCTCTTGGTGGTGAGCCAATCCTACAGCTCAAAGTCCTTCAGTGGCGTTGAAGCCTGAATGAAAGGGAGGATAATGCAAGATGAGTCCCACGTCGAACTACTAATGGGATATATTATATGGCTTATAAAGGTGTGGTGTCCCTTTCAGGTGTACTTTCTAACAATTAATAGTAACTACTACATCAAAATTGATCAAATGCTATGGAAGACACTGCAGGATTTTGGTATCCAAATCTACTTCTCGTTAACCATTTTGTTTTTTCTTAGAATATCACTTACTAGATTGTTGAGTTTGACAGTTGAGTTACAAAAATAAAAATAACCCTCCAATGCCACCTTAATTATAAGGGTTAATCTAAGACTAGAACTTACCTTAATTTTTTAGGCATGTATTATTAAATTTGCATTTACCTCTTTTGTTTATTCTATTTGAAATGAAATAAATGATAGGATATTTAGAAATAATATAAATTTTGAATATTTAGCAGGTATTCTAGTATATGAATTCTACTGCATATTTACTATTGTAAGACATTTCCTTTGGTTCAAAATCTGTCCTTGTTTAGGTTGTTTTCTACCTGTTTCTCTACAAATGGCTAAAAATCCAATCACTTGGCTTTGTGCTTCATAGGGTTAAACTCTCGCATTTTCCTTTAATCTTTTCTTTCTTATCTCATCTTAATTTTTCTAACAAGGTAACAAAACAATTCATTTATCTGCTTCCTGAAATTTGACTATCTAACTCCTATAAATTCAAGTTTTACCAAGAAACACTAAAAACTCATAACAAGTTCTAGGTCATCATAGTTGTTGGCAAAATTTGACTTTTGTGAAGGTCCATCTGAATTTCCTACCATTCTTTGCCTTAATATATGGACTAGAAAACGCCTGAACAATGCTGTATAATCCAGAACAAAATCTAGCAAAATTAATGTTTTTGATTTGGTGGAGGAGAAAGAGTCAAATGGCTTTTCTGACCATCTAAAATAATTTAATAATTCTGATTAAGAAGACATTGTTGAACTGTTCAAGGCAGAAATATTGACCCATTTCAATATACCCAACTTCAAGGCAAAGATGGTGACAAAGATTCTTCGGAAGCTAATGAAGAGTCCCAGGTGTATGAATTAGTATACTCCTGATGAGTTGTCCAGTAGTTGAGTTTTGAGACATAGCGTAATATAAAATTTGGTATTAGAGAATGAAATGGTTGAACTTCAGTATTTCAAGTTGCAAAATCATGGGAGGACCTTGAAGTGGTCATCCTATACTGACAACGACTGGTCCAATGTAGAAACACCTTCTCACAGAAGCCAAAAACACATTAAAGCATAATATATACATAGGCATTAAAAGTATTACTATTAAAATGCGGGCTCATACATGGATTCGTAGAAGCTTTTATTTTCTTTTAGTCAAGTAACAGATCCTTGGTAGATTTTACTCGGCAATTCTTGTAATGGACAGACTGCTCAATACCCTTGATCAACAGGTTTAAGAAAAGATCCTGAGCTTGACTGGGTGTAGCATTGGGTGACCATCTCAGTAGAATTTACAGAGTGATCTTGCTCTGAGTCCCCTGAAAAGAATTACAAATTGAAGTTGTTGACATCTTAGTTTGCAGTATTTAGGTTGTCTGTGCAACCGCAGAAGTTGGCTTTAAGGATTTTGAACTCGTTTGTGGTGTTCTTTGAAGATGGGTGAAATCATGGGTGGCTGGACCATGAATTCTGTGAGTGAGACAGCATGGTCGCTGGGAAGAAATGGAGACAACATTGATTCTGCTATGTCATATTCTTTCTAGTTCTTTCATCAATCAGACCAAGACCTGCATATTATAAGGCATCGAAAATTTGTCCACTACTTTAGATAATTGGCTCAACTCTACATACTGGTGGTTTCAAACAATAATACCAGAGAGCTTGTTTACAGGGTAAATTCTCTATTGATCCACTCGCAACTAAATCACGGCTTCAGGTACCTCTTTCAGTGCCACTCCTACTTTATACTTCTTGGAGGCATAAGTTTTGCGACAAAACATGGCAGATTATAAATGCCAACCTGTATTGAAAGAAGAGTGATGCAACATTAAACATTTGAAATAACCATGTTCCAAAGATAAATATGGCCTATCGTGTACAGTAACTATCCTGAAAATGGCCACTCACTCCACAAGCAGATATCAGATATCCTTCAAGTGAGTTTTGCTCCAAACACAAATTAAAGACATAACCTGATAGAAGCTACCACCAGAAGGAAACAGATCCAAAAACAGAATGGGAATGGAGAAAAGAATGAAGACATAATCTACCAAGTTCCAACCAGCATACTAGTTGGTGTTTGCATGTCATCAGAAAAGAGGGCCAAGATGCGCACCAATCCACAAATTCAAGTATTGGAAGACGTACATCAAAAAGCTTGTCAACCCATGTTCCAAAGATAAATATGGCCTATCGTGTACAGTAACTATCCTGAAAATGGCTACTCACACCGCAAGCAGATATCAGATATCCTTCAAGTGAGTTTTGCTCCAAACACAAATTAAAGACATAACCTGATAGAAGCTACCACCAGAAGGAAACAGATCCAAAAACGGAATGGGAATGGAGAAAAGAATGAAGACATAATCTACCAAGTTCCAACCAGCATGCTAGTTGGTGTTTGCATGTCATCAGAAAAGAGGGCCAAGATGCGCACCAATCCACAAATTCAAGTATTGGAAGACGTACATCAAAAAGCTTTTCAACACATATATTCTCACCAGTAAACTCTCATCCAAGAGTGATACAAAGTATAACGCCATTGATGCTACATTAGACCCTTAAGAAGAAGAAACATGGACCTAACGAATGCAAAGAGAGTTCAACATGGACTTGAAGCCTCAGCTATTAACGGTAGCTAACTTTTTCTGGTACAAGCAGAGTTCTTTATTTGAAGAACAAGAAATGGTAGTGAGTGCCCCTGTCATAGCTTTTAATTGTCAGACTAAGTCAGCAACAGAGGAACTAATGTGTAATCTGATAGAATCGTTAATACCAAAACTAACAAAGAATAAAAGATGCGATGAAAATCTGATTGAGGATAATGAGGACAACACTTAGATTATAGTTTCGGACAGGTTACATATAGGATTTTGGTGCGAAGATACTGAGAAATATTACGAAATACAGAGTTTTTAGGCAATCATAGGCGAAAGATTTGGAGATGAGATAAAGAGGAAAAATTAGGGTTTAGATGGATGATCCTATGCTGCGAACAGTGATACAGGGGTAGTATTTTAAAACTTTTTGAACAGTTTGAGAAAAATTTATGGATGGGTGGTAAGAGAAACCACATGATTGGATTTTACAGCAATAACATATGATGAAGAATTAGATCTCATATTCATAAGAACTAGAAACAGAACACTGGAAACTGAAAGAGAAAATAGAAAGAAGAGGATTAAAAAGGGGATAAACATGGGCATCGACGTAATTTTACTTGGATATCACACGGTCTTTCTGAAAAGCATACAAATACTCAAACCTTGAATCAGTGTACTTAACACAAACAGTAAATCACTACCTGTTTTCATGACATAAGGAGATTCTCATGGATTGATGCAAATTGCGAGGGAAAGCGTCAAACATGACCATGAATTATGTAGACAGTTGTAGCCCTACTAAACACAACAGACTATCTCACCACACGAGATTCCAACAAACATACTAGACTGGAATATATAAAAACATAGATATAAAATTTGCAAGTTTAAAATTCTATACTACGAATCAAAGCTGCTGCCCATTTGCACATTTGTTGAGCCAAAAAAGTGAGGACTTACCGAGTAGTGCATCATTCGCTTGGAGCTCCATCTGGTATTTCAGGACCTCTATCTGGTATTTCAGGAGCTCCATCTGGTATTTCAGGAGCTCCATCTGGTATTTCAGGAGCTCCATCTGGTATTTCAGGAGCTCCATCTGTTATGTCAGAAACCTTACGTCTTGCAAATGATTCCTTGACGAGTTTTACTCCATTCTCAACGCCCACCAACCTCTCACCAAGAAAATCCACCCCTCTAAAATGTGCTTCAAATCTACCAATCCATCCTCCTTCAAAGTCTTTAATCTTCTTCTCAATCATCAAACGAATTAGCCTCTCTTCTTCTTCCCGCTTCAAGCGTTGCTTTTCAAGCTCATTGGTGCTGAGAACAAGACCCCCAGATTCAGGAACGTCCTTGTAAAGTGGCTCTTCAGGCTGCGGATGGCGTACTCTGTATTCAGAAAATGCCCTATGCATTTCCTTCAAGGTCTCCCTATAGCCCTTCAATACACTTCCCATCATAAAGAGTTCACGCTCAAGTCGAAACACCTCATGCCGATATGTCTCCACCTCATGCCGAAATGCCTCCGTTTGACTCTTTTGTTGCTCTTCAAAAGTCGCGCGCAAGTGTTCAATTATTCTCCCCCGCTGCTGCAACTCTTCTAGTAAGATCTGCTGATTCATAGAAGCTTCCTCACAAGCCTGTTCTTTCGTTGCATACATCATCCTAGCTTTCTCAAACCAATGCTGCATTTGCCCCATACACATATCAAAATCGCTAGATTTACCATCCCAAGGTCCATCACTCCTTAATCTCTTATTGGCACCATTAAGAGAGTTATGAATATTATCATTCTCATGACTAATCACTCTCTTATTACTATTACCAAAATGCAAAGACCCACCAGGGAGCATCGTACTATCATCCCTGGAAGATAAAAACTCTCCCGTTGAATGATCACGGAGCTCCAATTCCGTGCTAAAGGGCATTGGCTCTGTTTCCATTGGGTGAATGAGACTCCCTGAAGCCAAGCCCTCCAGTTGAATTATCTTCGGCGAAAGATGAAACCCACTAACCTCTCGCCCACTTTCATCATCATCATCATCTTCTTCTTCTTCTAGTTCTTCTTCTTCTTCTTCCCCTTCCCCATCCCCTTCTTCTTCTTCTTCCCCTTCTTGTCCCTCTTCCCCTTCTTCTCTTTTTCCCTCCTCACAACTCAGTACCTTGTCTTCACCAACACTACACGGCCTCAGAAACGACTCCGCCACATCGCCAATATTGTTCTTCCTATCAAAAAGCCATTGCCCACCAACTTCCTGCTCCTTATACTCCTCCCTACATTCCTCGAAATCCATAACATTCTCGCTCCCACCATGCTCCTTCTCAACATCATCATCAACGTCGATCGCATCCTCAACCTCAACCCTCTCCGGAACTATTTCAGCCTTCTCCTCAACTCTCTCGAGCTTCTCTTCAAACGTCTCAACCTTCTGCTCAACTTCCTCCAGCATCTCTTCAACGTTCTCGTTCACTGTCTCAACCTTCTCTTCCACTGTCTCCACCCTCTCGTCCACTGTCTCGACCTTCTCTTCCAATCTCTCAACCTTCTCTTCCACTCTCTCCACCTTCTTCTCCACTGTCTCAACCGTCTCTTCCCCTGTCTCGACCTTCTCTTCCACTCCCTCCACCTTCTCCTCCCCTGTCTCAACCCTCTTGTCCCCTGTCTCAACCTTGTCTTCCACTCTCTCATCCTTCTCGTCCACTGTCTCAACCTCATTTTCTGCTTTCTCAACCTTGTCTTCTATTCTCTTAACCTTCTCTTCCACTCTCTCAACATTCTCTTCAACTTTCTCCAAATTGCCTTGCCCAAGACTCAAATCAACACACAATCCAATACTAGGCTTCTCCAGTTCGCGAGCCCTAAATTCTTCAACCTCAACCATCTTCACTCCCCCACTCCCGTCAACATCCTCCTCCTTCACCTCCATCTCCTCCACCTTAGGCTCTTCCTTGAGCAGCTCCTCGCGCTGCGACTTTATCAGATGCTGCAAATGCGAGGCGTAGTAGCAATTGGTGAGCATCGGCGCCTGCATCAGCTCCTTCTCTACCATGAACCAGACTAAACTAGCCCAGTCCACCTTCTCCAGATGCCCTTCCCTGATCACTTTGGTCCAGTTCAACACCTCGTTTGGCATCATCCACGTATCCTCGTGTAAAAGCACCCAATTAGACAAGAAATCCTCCACAAACGCTACGGATTCCGCCCCTGATCCCGCATCGTCCTCCGACTCGTCCAGTACCACCACGCTCTTCTTCGCCGGCGACGGCAACTTCAAAGCGCGTGCCAAATCCGCCCGGTTGAGGTTGATCCGAACGGTCTTCACGTAGCTACACCGCATCTGAGGGCTGTAATTAGCGATCAGCTCCGCGAGGAGGTCCGCTCGAAGACTCTTGTCGAACTCGATATGCACAAAGTCCCATAACCCAAGCCGCCTCAGAAGCTTCTCGTGGCTCTGAAAATCTAGCGTCTTAGAAGGCACAAAAGGAATCGGCTTTAGCGTTTCCACGAGGACCTCGAGCTTCTTCTGCGACTTCTCCCGCGCGAGACGTTGCTTCTGCGTTTTCTTGCGCTTTGGAGCTCGGCGATATACGGAGGTGGGGGTGCCGGAGATTCGCGGAGACAGGACCTGCATTGGTTCTGGATCGTCCTGGATTTGGTTTTCCTCGGCTGGATTTTCCGGATCCTGAGCTTCTTCTTCTAGGTTAGAATTTGGGAGTTCTAGGGTTAGGGATTTGGGCGACAGGGGATGAGACTCTAGCTCTTGTGGATTCTGCTGGTTTTCATCGGGCATGTTCTGGTTTTCGGAGGGAAGCGCCGACCGATCGGAATCGGGGAGAGAGGACATGGTAGGTCGGAGGGAGCCCGGCGTGGGGAAAGTTGACCACTGAGAGGAAAAGAAGCACATAGATACTGATTCACATACACAGATGGTAAATTGACCTTTCTGCCCTTCACTGTCCTTCTATATAGTTGGGAAATCAAAGATCCTTCATTTAAATATTATTATTAACATGGACTTTTATAAACTTAAGTCTATTTACAAACTCTTATAAACTTGTATTAACATCTTAAATGATTAGTAGTCAATCATTAAGCAATCAGTCTATTAATGAATAAGATATTTCATATAAAGTAAGGTTTTAATTTTTTCAATTTAACGTAAAAAAACATAAATATATATAATTTTATCTCCTAAAATCCTTGAAAATTTTGCTTGTTTACCATTAATCTTTTTGGGTGGCCATAGGCGCACCCAAGAAAGCGACTTCCCTTTCTCATGGACCACCCTGGCGGTGACTTCGTTCGAACCGAGGTCTTCCATGTTGTCTTTATTCCCGAATCCATTCTCCATGATCACGGGACCAGCCTTAATCGTGGCGGGTGGGGTGCTTTAACAATCCGTAAGCCACCTAAGCTTTTCAGATCTCCCATGGCGAAGATGCTTTTTTCCGTACTCTTCCTCCTTCCACTAGCGCACTCAGGCTGGACCGAACTCAGCAAAAGCGGGCTGTCCCTGGAGAAACTCTCCGGCGAAGCTCAACCTGTGCAGCTGCAGGCGTTGCTTAACGTCAACCGGCAAGCTTCACCGGACAACTGTGAGCATACTTATGGTGTTATGCCATGCACCAGCAGTGTCGCCGGAAACGCCTTCCTCATTGTTGTCTACGGTTACTGCATATTCCGGGCGACTAAGGTTTTGAGTGATGAAAGTGAGATTTTGCTTGAAATCATTCAACAGAACCTCGTCGGTCGTCTCTTCTTGCCGGTGTTCAGCTCGATTCCCTATGCAATCATCATCCTCGGTAAGTTCGAAGAAGCTTTATGTTTTATGCTTCAGTTCTCAATTATGCATCTTTTTTTTTTAAAAAAAAAAAATTGTCTCAACAATTTTATTTTCAAAGTCATCTTCTTTTTGAAAAAGTTAAAGGAATAGAACAGAAAGCTTGTAAATTTCAGATCGGTTATTGCTTTTATACGAATCTGATTTTTCAGTGACCATGTTGAGTAAAGTTTCCGGTGTTGTTTATGGTGATGAAGTTTCTCTCTTGTTTAATAGCATCTGGACTACCTCAAAGGAAGGAAACTGCTCAGAAAGTCATCCACGTTGGGATGGGCTTGCTGGCCGGAACAGCCGTTGCACTTCCGACGATACTGTGGGGATCTTGTGTTATGATCAGCCTGTCTGGTATGTTTCAGTGTCTGTCAGTGACTCTGTGGGTTTTGCTTTGCATTAGATGCTTGCTCCATCAATCAGTTGATGACAAATTAGCACACCTGTTTATAATCATAAGTAAAATACTAAACAATCATTGGAGAATTCCTCTTCGTAGTTCTTTATTATTATTATTATTATTATTATGTTATGATTGTTAAGGCCCACCAAATAACATAACAAATATAAAGTTTTTCAAAACTCGTCCTTAATCGACAAATTCACCATTTTGTCCTTTTAAAGAATTATTATTTTATTATTATTTTTAGTTTTGATTCCATGGTTCATGATAGGGTTGGTTAACTAGGTTGGTTAGAGAGACTTAGTTCTAGAAAAGAAAATATTAAAGCAACCTAGTACATATTATTTAATGGTCTATTCTAAAGTTTATAAAAAAAAATTTCTAAAATATGTCAGTGGCTTCGGCCCATGTGATGGTTGAATTATTCATAAGTTAAGATCTAATGATCAGATCCTAATCCCCGGTTTTTACATTTTGATTGTCCCAATTCACTGTAGAACAATTTACTCTTTATTTTGGAGTTTTCAATATAAAAGATCATATATTTATAGGTCAATTTGCTAGTAATTTAGTAGAATTATTAATGGCCTTAGTGTCATGGACCTAGAGGTAGGCCCAAGTCAATGAGAAGGGTTGATGGCATTTATCTCTTATTAAATAAGAGTGAGGAGATTTTGATGCTTATAAAAGTTTTGATTATTATTTGAATAAGAGTAATTTTTTGAATTAAAACCTATTAAAGAAGGGAGGGTTAAAGTTTATTTGTAATAGATGGTAAACCTCTATCATTAATAAGGCTAAAGCTATGCCTATATACTTTTAATATGAGATATCTATTCCTCAAGATACTTTGTGTAATATTGTTGATGATAATTGAGATATATATGTCTATATCAAGAAAAAAGCTCAACTTTGACATTTGGTCATAGTAGAGAAATCCATCATAAACTCATAGTTAGGAGATAGTAAATCTCTATCATTAAGAATATAAAGATTATGTCCATACACTTCCTATGTTTTTCAATAGAACTCAACCATATGAGAATAATATTAACTTACTCCAACCATAGTGCAGACAATTAACGCCCAAAATGGCAAGGAAGGATGCCTAAAAGCTACTAAGGGTTATCACAACAAGAAGGACATGATTATGTTAAGGGTGACATAAAGGTCAATCTTTCATATTGAAATCTAAGCCTATAACATTATACCTCTTTTATTTGTCAAACTTCTTAATACCCATTCTTTTTTTTCCTTTTGTCTAAAAGAAAATTTAAAAATAAAAAAACCCTTATATTTATATTTATAGATTGGAAAGATCAGTCGGTCATAACATCATAAACTAATATTCCACTTCTTAAAAGTGCGCATAGAAATTCTTACTTCTTCAGCAACCGCCTTTAATAAACCGGTGTCCTGTCTCTACTCGAACTGGTATGGATTCCAGTATTCCTCTCTACCACACCCTATGAATCTGAGCTCCCCAGGTTCTTTTTGCAGGATAAAAACGAAGGTTCTCCCCTTCCATTCATTTTTGGCCAAAGAACGTCACCATCCTTGGGACCTCCACTCAAAGCAATTCTGCAGAAAAGCAAAACTCCTTTCCAAATTCTAATCCCTACTTCCCCTACTTCCACTACTTCCGCAAGAATACATGACAAGTTAAACGAAATTGAAAGCTGCAGCTACTCGAAAGCTACCATCATCTCTTCTAACATTGCTAGCGTCTAGCTCTAAGAACTTCTGTTAAAACTAAATTACAACTTTCTTATTGCAGCAAATCACCATGCTTAAAGTTCAAGGACCTTTACAGGAATATCTACAGTAGAATCACGAAGAAAGCACTGACAGAGATAAATAACTAAAGTAAAAGAATGAAAAGGGAAGCAGGTTAAGTGAACATAAGAGTTTATTTTCAGGTATTTTTATATACAGAAGAACTAACTTAAAGAGTTGAAGGACATTTTTATATATTTAAACATTATCGCGTGATTGAATGTTTTCAGTTCAGGACTTTCGAATAAAAAAAAGAATTTATGGTCAACTCTTCCACTCTCTCGGATTATTTTATGCAGAAGACTAGTGAAGTTTTTATCAATGATTTTTCCTCTGTGGCCTGGATGATTTGTTCGACGACATAATGCATGCTTCTTCAACTTCACAGGGACTGCTGTCATGACTGGTCTTGAAAGCAATTATGCTGCAAGGATCATGGTTCTATGCACTTACGCTGCAAGGATCATGGCTCTATCTGTTATCCCCATCATAGTAGTCCTTCTACTTCAATGTTTCAAAACAACTTCCCAAAATCGCTTAGCAATACTGATTTCTCTCATCATCTCCGTTTCTTCACTGGTTTTTTATGGACTCTATCAGGTAGTTCTTACAGGGATTGATCAATGGCTTTTGGTTGCTAGCTGTTGAAGCTTTATGTAATGATGCTAGCAGTTCCTATATTCATGCAGATCTTTTGGCGGTGGATTCCAGAGGGAAAACTCGACTATGTGAATCAGAAGCATGCATTGTCCAGAATTTCGAATCGTTCAAGGATGAATGCAGTAGGAAGGCAAGGCAAAGAATACGATGAACCGGTTATAGATGCAGTACAGAGGTTCGTCTTTCGCTATACTTCTCTCTCTCTTGTTGTTTGGGTAACCATATTAATTGTTACCAATGTTGTTACAACGTCACCTTAATGTTGATAGTTCACCTATGAAAAAACCAATAGGATACAAGTGCTTTTCCGGGTTTAGAAGTGTCTATCCGATATTAGATGTAACAAAATATCTTGTTAACAGGCCAATAATTTAGTGATTAGACCTTGTGTCCTTAATCAACATCCAATGTCTCAAAACCTCTTTTACCTAGCCTAGAAAAAATTTTTTTTGATGGATTTATTGGATGGAAAGTTTTATCTCCTTTCAAGTTGTCTTTTTAGGAGGGTCTTCCAATTCCTAATAAGTGATTTATTAGGAAATTATAGGCCGTTCAAGATATTTCTTAATTTATCAAGGCCAAAAATCAAATGCTCAATTTAGTCCTGTTTGGAAACTTAATTATTGAACCAATTTGCTTTATTGTATTCAATGGCAGGTCATTCAAGATGATTGACAAAGATAATGATGGATATATATCAGGGCAGGAGTTGAAATCTCTCCTTCTAGGAATGCATTTTGTTGGGATGGATATTGATATCGATGATGCAGTAGATAGCATTTTGAAAGAATTTGATACTTCCGGAGACTCTCGTGTTAGTATGGCTGAGTTTAAGGAGAAACTCAAACAATGGCTGGACGAGCCCAAGCCTTCAAATGGTCCTGACAATCATCAAAGTCAACAGAAAGTTTATTTTACTCCTCGCAAGCATATAAAATTACAACATAGCCGTCGTCATGTATGTTTTATGGTTCGCTTCACTCCCATTGTTATGGTAAGATATCTGGATTTAGCTATTGTGACAGTTTTGGAATTTTTACATGCAGCATAAGCAAATTCATCAGTCAATGGGGGAGCAAAGTGATCAGGTTGGGCAGAGCAGTAGAAATTATCGCTTCGTTGTTCATCAGCAAATAAGATTCAAACATATATTTCCAAGGGTATGTTTTATTTGTTCTTTCCTTGTACTCTAAACTTTCATTATCATATTATGTTTAGTGAATCTAAATCAAAATTAGGGATAAAGATAAACTAATAATTTTTTTATTGTGATTTCTCTTAAGTTGTCTATAAGATAAATTTTAAATTAAATTTTAAACATTTCTAATATGATATTAGAGTTCAAGTTAATATTTTATAACCCTATTCAATTTTAAGGCCCTAAAGTATTCCCAGTAAGGAAATAATATCTATTCCGTCCAATTTAACTTTAAGTTCAACACATACTTATAGTGCATAGAAATGTTAGAGAGAAAAATCTTATATTAAAAAAAAAATTCAATCTTTAGTCAATGTTTAAATGTAAACATTTTTTTTCCCAACACATAAATTAACTTTTAAATTAGAGTTTAAGTCTTTTTAATAAGAATGAGTGCTTTTGAAACCTCTTTGTATATTGTCACTTAAGTGAATAGTCACAACAACCGAATAAAGAAAGATCCGCTAAAGAGGAGAATTCTTTGACATTTGTTTTATGAAATTCTCAAATAATGGTATTGCTACTGCCTATGAACATAACGATTAGTTTATCCAGAAATACATTAATATTCGATATTCTTGATACTTGCTTTTACGTATTTTAGCTAAGATTCCAAGCTTAAACTAACAATAGTACTAATAAATGATCGTTTCCTGGGGAAACAGGCTCCTGGGTTCGAAGGAGACGTTAGAGAACTCAAGTGGGTTGCCTGTAAAGCAGTATTGATGCTGCTTCTTGGAACTATTGTTGCAGCTGTATTTGCTGCTCCCATGGTGGACGCCGTTGATAATTTTGCCACTGTTACGAGCATTCCCTCTTTCTTTGTTTCATTTGTGGCTCTGCCTTTGATTTCCTTCCCTGATCTAGTGCCAGCTCTACTTCTTGCTAGTCAAAAGCATCTAAACGTTGCAAACTTAATATTTTTGGAGGTTTGTATCCCTATCTAAATTTTAATGCATGCGTGATTCTGACTAATGAGTTCCTGCAGAGCTGTTTCACTGCAATAACTTTGATAGTGCTCTTCCGTTGTAGTTATGGATTTTCTAAGGTTTTCTCTTTGATAGTGGTTCATGTATAGCCAATATTCTATCGTTTTCTCTTTCATTATGGCTCAACTTTCTTCCCTCTTCTTCTTTCTAACTGCTGCAGATTTACAGAGTCGTCACAGTTAGTAATCTCCTCGGCTTGTCGGTCTTCTTAAGCCTCATTTACATCCGCCATTTGTCATGGGAATTCTCAACTGAAATGCTGATTATTGTCATTGTCTGCACTGCAATGGGTCTGCTTGCTGGTTTTCGGACCACGTTCCATCCTTGGATGTCCATTGTGGCATTCGCACTCTATGTATTCTCCCTTGCATTGGTTTATGTGCTTCACTATGTTCTTGGATTGTCTTAGGCTTATTTCTTGTATGAAAAAACCGCATGTTTAGTAAGAGAGCATGTGTAGAAACTGCAGTTAATGATTAACTTAGCTTCTTGGGATGCCGCACCTAATTTCACCCAGTGCTTCTTGCGCCAATTTTTCCAAGTGATTGAGTTGAACTGCTATGCATGCATGTTATCTCCACTTCAATGGAAATTGCCAATGACATTGATACTTAAGAGCCATAATTTGTCCTTGAGAATGTTGGGACTTATACCAATCTTTCTGTTATGAGCTCATATTCAGTTAGAGCTTTAAGAAGAAAATGAACTTTTTCAAAATTACATATTTGAGATAGTTTGGGCAACAATACCTATCTCTATACAGACTGGTTTTCGCTCAAATGTGCAAACAATTGACTCCCCTCATAAAAAGATGCCATTTTACCGTATGGTTTTCATCATTAACGGTGGGGAATGGATTGCATGCACTTTTGAATGGAAACCAGTATATAGAGATTAGTGCTATTGTTGTTCAATGGTAGACATCGGGCTTGTTGTCCAAACCACATATAATTTCACAAGTTGATGCCTATAGCATAAACAATCATCAGATTCAGCATCACTGAAATGTACTCATCATCATTATAATAAAAAAAAATTGTTCTTTCATATTATATGGATGCAACAAAACTTCAAATTATTAAAATGTTTATAGTTCAATCTAAAAGTTAGATCATGAATTATGATAATAATAAATAACAAACTATTTATGAGATTGAGAAATGGATAAGAAAATTCTTATGGGCAGGTAATATAGATATGCATCGTCCTCACAAAGTAGCTTAGCAAACTATTTGTTCACCGAAAAAGGAAGGGGGATTAGGTTTATTGAACCTCAAAATTTGGAATAAAGTCTTTTTAGGACGTATGCTTTGGAATCTCATTAATCTCCCAGAAGGCTCATTATGGAATAAATGGATTTACAATGCAAAGTGTAAAAGAACTTCAGTAATGTAGTTGGACATAAAAGGTACCATGGCTTGGAGTTGGCGAGGTCTCCTCAAGTTAAGACCCACACTTACCTTTGTTCTCTCGAGTCCTACATATTGTTGCCAAAAGATTTATAATGATCTTCGACAAGTTGGAGAAACGGTGGATTGGTATAATTTAATTTGGACAGGTGGCATTAACAAACATAATTTTATTGGATGACTTGTTTGTAGGGACAGACTTTTTACAACAACAGAAATTGTACAATGGCTTCCTTCAGTAAACATATACTGTGATTTTTGTCAATCTCATTTAGAAAATAGAAGTCATCTCTTTTTTGAATGTGCATGGACAAGGATGATTTGGAAAAGTATTTTTGCTCAGAATGGAATCCGACGTGACATTGGAGGATGGAATGAAGAACTACAATGAATGATCAAAGCAATAAAAGGAAGGGATTTAGCTGCCAAACTTCTCAAGATATCTTTCTTAGTTTGTATTTATTGTATATAGGTTGAACGAAATAGACGACATTTTCAGGGGAAAACAATGGATATCCCTATTCTCTTAGCGAAAATAAAAAAGATAGTACGAGGGAAAGCTTCTTTGTTTAGAAATATAAAATCTTCTCAATGCAATGTTATTTTAGGTGAGATTTGGAGGCTTCCAACTTTCATCTTTTCATAGATCTGGTGACTTTTGTGATACTGGGGTATTCCCTTGTGCTTTTGTACTTTAATATGTATTAATATAATTTACCTTTCTACCAAAAAAAATATAAAAATATTTTCTAATAATTATTTTTTTTTATCATAGATGACTTTTGTTTTCAATACTTCTTAGTAGAATGAACATATATTGAGTTCAAGATTAAGTAAAGTATAATAAATGATCCTACATACTGAGTATGTGTGATGGATTCAAATTTGAACAAGATCAACTTAGGTTCTAATACCATATAGAAATCACATAATCTATCCAAAAACTAGCTCATGAAATAGAATGACAATGTTTATATTTAAACATTGCTCAAATATCTTTTTTTTTTCTCATGTAAGACTTGAGTTCTAATACTATATTAAAAATTACATAATCTAATATAAAAGCTAATTCATAAATTAGAAGGATAATTTTTATATTTAAACATAACTCAAATATCATTTCTTTCCCACATATGACTTTCTTACTCAAGACAAGCCACATTAACTTTTGTTATTTGTTCTTAATAGAGAAAAGAACTTGAAACCATGTAAAGCTACTGGTTCTTGACTCTTGGGTTAGGTGTTCAAATCCCCATTCCATTTACCTAATCATAATTAAGAAGAAAAAAAAAAGGCTTGACATCTTCTTACATTCAGTTACGAAATAGGGGAAGCAAGGTATTGATACAATATTACGACATTGTAATCACTACAAGCTTTGGTCACAGCAAATAGGTGATTGCCCATTTCATTCCTTGAGCTGCGGTGTCATTGATTTAAAGACAATGCATGTGCTACATTTAACGAGATAAAAAACAATGTCTATCTTAACTTTGGGGAATCGAGTGTATCACATTCTATTGTTAAAATACAAGCCCCATGAAGTAGTAGGGACGCAAACATGAGAATCTCAAGCCTTTCAACTGGAACTTAAGGCGGCTTCCCTCTTTAAAGATAATTTTATAAGTTTATCTTTCCTTTTCAATTAGTTTGTAAGAAAATGACATTTAATCTATATATATATATATATATAATATAGATGTAGGATTAGGCAACTTGGTACTACTTCCATTATTCTTAATAGACATCTTTTAGTCAATGCAAGAGTATGTATTTTGTCTAAAATAGATGCAATCTCAATTTAAGTACTAATACCTGAAAAAAAAATTAATTTTCCTTTTAAAATAAACTTGTAAAAATGGGCGTATATTTCGAAATGAAATTTTGATAACTAGGGAACTTATCAACTTTTTATCTTTTGCAGTATCTAGAATCGGTTTACTTATGGATTAATCCAGCATTTAAAAGCCTCTTCCTTGTTTAAATGGGCAGCAAACCAAAAGTTCAAGAAGTCCAATACGCTACTAAAATCATAGAATAAATTCCTTAGAATCTTTCTTTGTTATCTTATCCGATGTTGTCAATTAAGACAACAAAAAAGGACGGGCAATAAGCAAGTTTAACAAGACAAGCAATGTTAGGTCAGTCTTCTTGGACTTTGGTCATAAGCCCGAAAGCCTTTGTTGTATATCTCACGGAAGGTAGACAAGACATACTATTCTTCTACTCATAACATGCTGAACTGTAGTAGTCAAGTTTAATGTGGTTTTCTACGGCAAGATTAGTCTCTTTTGCCGTACTTTCCAACTAATCAGGCATTTTTTTATTCCTGGTTTACGTCGATCATGAAAATGTCTCTCTGGACACAAGTTTTAGAAACGTTGGTGATCACGTCGCAAGTTGCTGTTATGATATAAAACAGATTGGATCTTTATGGATGGCAACCTTTTCAATATAATATAAGTCTGTAACGAAGGACTTCATCACTTGTGTCAATCTTGCCTGCAGATTGACTCGAATGCTTTTAAGTCTCTCATCGTTTGGTCTCTCTGCTGCCTCCTTTCTTACCTGAAACTAAAAGTTTCAGGCTTGGCATAGACATGGAAAGAAAGCTTGCATGTTGTTTTCTGGTCTTCTTCATCCTTACACTAGCCGTGCCCTGCCGGAGTCGACCAGTTACAACCGACTCGGCTGTCGATCGTGTCTCCGATGGAATCCATAGTCTTCACCAGCCGAACGTACTTTCTCTTAGCCGCTTCTACTCATCGGATAACTGCACGGAGACGTATGGGTTTCTGCCATGCACCACCACCGGACTTGGAAATGTTTTTCTCATTCTTGTCTATGGTTACTTGATGTTCGTGGGTGCCAAGCTATTGTCCGATGGGAGTGAGATTTTGCTGGAAATTATTGGACCTGGGATCATCGGCGGGCTCTTCCTGCCTGTTTTGAGTTCTCTTCCTGATGCAGCAATCATCCTGGGTAAGCATCACCATTTCATTTTTGAATTTTGTTCTCTTTTTTTATGATCAATTTATCCTCAATATTTACATTTGCTTAGCTTGCTAGTATTTGGTTTGTAAAAAATTAGGCAAACCGGGTACCATGTCGAACCTGAAACTTCATAAACAATGAGGATTTTACTAACTTTACTGAAATACTATTAAATTGACAATGCATAAAAGTGTTAGCTAGGAAAATTAAAACCGGATATGTTGATTGAATTCTAGCCTTAATCATAGAGATCACACAGAACAAAGAGAAGCTTATCTTAAGTTTTGAGATTTCCAAGTCAATTTTCATAGTTTACCAAAATAATTCTTATCTTCCGTACCTGACATTCATGAAAATTAAACCACATGATAGAGATGGAGTTGGTGTATATTACCCAACTAATCCCAAACCAAAAGGTCCACCTTCTTGTCTGTCGAATATTTCGTGCAAGTATGAAACGTCTCCGGCCAATAGATTGGCATATTTTCTTCCTAGTCAAGTTATAATAATCTAATGCTTCAAAAAAAAAAAGGAAAGATTGCAAAATACTAAAGTACCCTCAAGGGAGCATGAGCTTAATTGTGATTACGGATATTGGTTAACCTCCAGTGTTAATTATGGGGCCAAAATAAAGAATATGGGGGAAAAAAAAATTCTCATAAGGTTAGGACAGGTAATTTGACACAGGAATGTTGGTTATAGGGGTAGAATGATGATTTGGCACCCGATGTTTGAAACATTCATTTTGATATACGGGTAAAGTGGAAGAAAAAAAACATTATGCACATACCGGTAAAGGGTAAAAGGTAATTTCCTGTACAAGGTTAAAATGCAAGGGTAGAACAGTAATGTTGACATAATACTAAAATAGTATTTTGTATGCAGGGTAGAACAGTAATTTTAATGTAAGGACAAAAATAATAATTTTTTTATAATCGTTTCTCTAATGTGACATATAAATATAAGATTTTCTTTGTATAAATTGAATAGCAAATAAGAGCTTCCTTTCAAGTCAACGAGTGGTAGGTTTGTTACTTAATTTCAAGCAATTGGCTTATTACAAGTTATGAGTGGAATCCCCAAAAAATAAAAAATACAAACATATAGAAGAGCAAGGCGACTTCCTTGCTTTTGAAGTGTTTCCGGAATGAGTAGTAGGTTTGTGACATTTTTTTAATCAAGTGGCTTATGATACAAAGAGTTTGACACAGCTATCCATGTGCTTACTGGTTTTATATATAAATATATATACCACTCATTTGAAGTCAAACTAATACACTGTACACAGGCTTTAGCTTTGCTTCGGAAGTTTAAAAACTTACTAAACTCATGCTTAAGCTAGCCATGTTATTTTAATTATGCTTAAGCTTTGTTGATCAACAAATATGGCAAGTATGCATAACAGAAGCCACTGTCCCGCTTTATTTCCTTTGTCTTCTAGATCTATGGTAATTTTTTTTTTTTGGATTAGGTAAAATGGGATTTGGGGTTATGAGATGTTGAACCCAAGATATTTAGTCTTACGAAAAAGTATATATATATTTTTATTTTAGTTAAGAACCAGTAGGAAGGGCTAAAGAAGTAGGTGGAGTGAAAACCTATCTTTGCACATCCAATTTTAATATTGTTGCAGTATCTGTCGTACGTTATCACGTGGGTACATTTGACCTAGATTTATGGAAGTGATGGCATGGAATTATCTCAGCGTTCTTCAGATTTCCTGTATGGCATATTCTACGTTGTATGCTTAAAGATGCCTTTGACTTTTAGTCTTCCCTGAATTATAGATAAAATAAAGGAAAAAAGGTAATAATTGCAGAGACGCCTCGGACCTGCTGCTCTGTTGATGTGATTTCTGTCCTTGGATGCAAAACCATAATTTACACCAATTTAACCAGGATATCGATTTTTACTATGAAGGTAAGTTTCCGAACAACTAATACCCGACCTTGATTTGGTCCTCAACAAGTTTCACTCTAAATGATAAAACATAGGATTTTTTTGTAAACATGGGATGGCAGAGCACAGATTGCTCATATGTTTATATGTGCGTGTGAATGTGCGTATGTTAACTAAGTATGTATTAAATCAAGGACTTGTTGATTGATTACTGTAGATTACTTTCTTACTTGCTTGTCATTGGATTATGTCGTTTCATGAATGAACTCATGGCTGATATAACATAATCTCCGATTTCCAACAGCATCTGGACTCTCGGGGACAACGGCGACTGCTCAAAGTCAGGTATCAGTCGGGATGGGCTTGCTGGCCGGATCAACTGTGATGCTTCTCACACTTTTGTGGGGCACTTGTCTTGTAGTTGGCAAATGTGACATTGAGAATTCAGTCGTAGTAGAGGAAAAAGATACAAAGCTATTTAGCTTAAGTGGTAAGTCTTTAGACAGCTATTAAGGTTTTTGTGCATGCAAGTGTAAACAAATTCCCTTCTTTTTTCCTCCCTTACAAGCTGATCATACTAATGAAATAAGCTTCCTAATAGTTAAAAACTATGGATTCAATACAACACAACATTGTCGACAAGTATTGCTTAAAACTTTTTGGTTCTAAGTTCTAAGAAGAAGAAGAATACAACACAACCATTATTGCAACATTTCTGAGAATTTAGTTCATTTTACTTGCTGTGGGGTTAGGTTAGGGAAAGACAATTGTTTTCCAAGTAGAATTATTTCTGCCTATGGATATGTTTAGTAACATGGACACTTGATGCCTGCAGGATCTGGGGTGAGCACTGATATCTGGACTAGCTATGCCGCTAGAATCATGATTTTATCTGTTATACCGTTCGTAATAGTCCAAGTACCCCAAGTTTTTGACTCAACTTCTATAAGTCGCACAGCGGTTCTCATTTCCCTTATCGTCGCCATTTGCCTACTGCTTGCTTACAGCTCTTATCAGGTATTTGCAAGTTCGACTTATTACTGCTTTTAGGTTTCGCAATCCTATTCTGCAGTAATTACAGTATCTTCCTATGAAACATAAATGCAGATTTTTCAGCCTTGGATTCAGAAAAGGAAGATTGCTATTGCAAAGCATAAGCATGTTATATCGGGGATTTTGAGAAATTTAAAACTGCGTGCTCTAGGAAGACTCTTTAATGATGATGGTGAACCAAATACGGAGGTCATCGAAAGGTTAGTCTACTGTAAACTGTCAAGTTATGCATCCTAAGGAACCAATTTTAGTTGCTAATGCACGAAAATGGCAGGCTGTTTAAGACAATTGATCAGAATTCAGATGGGTCCCTATCAGAAACGGAGTTAAGAGCTCTGGTAATCGGAATTAAGTTTGAAGAACTAGATACAGACAGTGATCAAGCCGTTGAAAAACTGATGGAAGACTTTGATAAATCAAGAAATGAACAAGTTGACGTTAATGAATTTGTTGATGGAATTTCAAAATGGCTTAGGAAGGCCAGGAAGTCTGCAAGATCCGGTGATATAGAAAAGGATAGATCAATAAAATTTCTCAATGAATTTGATCGGGTATGTTGTTTTATCTAATTTATTCCAGACTTGTTGGTCTTGCTGTGCTATGATTTGTGTTTGTATACGGTGTTGGTTCCTCAAACATGTCTGTGTGATGAAAATTTATAAATGCATATGCAGAGAACAAAGAAAGAAGAAGACCTTTTGGGAGAAGATGATGAGGTTGTAGAAAGGGTTGAGAATGCGGTATGGCATGCCTCCAAAGCAGTCTTGATGTTGCTTCTGGGAACTATACTTGCTGCTGTAGTTGCTGATCCTCTTGTGGACTCTGTCGACAATTTCTCAACTGCTAGCGGCATCTCTTCCTTCTTCGTCTCATTTGTCATTCTGCCATTTGTTAGCTCAAGTGAGGTAGTGTCAACTCTGATTTTCGCCAGCAAGAAGAAGACAAGAATGGCATCCTTGATGTATTCAGAGGTTTGCTTCTAGCTTTCTTTAAAATATGTTTCCAATAGTAGCAATTGTCTTTGAAACACGCATTATAGTCCACCATATGGTAGAAGAATAACCATATGTCACTATGCCAAATGGGGTTGGCTGTATATTTATATCCAACTTTGCCTCACTTCTCGTATTATAAATGGTTCGACTTTATCTCTTAAAATTGATTGTCAAGAATGGGGATATGAAATGAAGATTTGACAACGAAAGATGACCACTCTTTTTAACATGTTTCATTGTCTTAAGTTAAAAGGGAAAAAAATCACAACAATTTAATTTATGAATTGTAGAATGATAAGATGAAATCACATGAATCTAATTACTAATAAGGTAACATACTTGAATAGGAAGTCTGATACCTTATTAGAAAGTATTTAACTTCTTTTCTTAATACTAATCATCAATAACTAATTTTAAGTACAACTAGTTGCAAGGAAGAAAGTTATACTTTTTCTAATATAATATTGAAACCTAGGTTCAAATATGATGCCTTATCATGGATTATCATTACATCACTCACTTATATTTCCAATATTTTAGTTTGATATCCTCTCTATAATTTTAGGTATTTTTCTATTTTAATGACAGGGTTTAATGAAAAAACGTTAGCGCTTTATAGCATATAAACTAGAGGCAAACTTGAATGCTTCTATATTGTGCTGCTGAATTCTTTCCTAGCACTTTAATACATACACAAATATTGCGTGTGAAAATACTTCTCATGGCCTTCTCTTTAAAAGGACTGCCATTCTCTTAAACCTCTTAAACTCCAGTGTTTGTTTCTTGAGAATCTCTAAACTTTGCAATCCCTTTGGTGCAGATATATGGGTCAGTGACCATGGGTAACGTTCTTTCACTGGCAGTATTCTTGGGTCTGGTTTACTTCCGCCAACTGACGTGGGACTTCTCTTCTGAGGTGCTAGTCGTTCTAGTTGTTTGCATTGTGATGGGTCTCATTGCCAGTTTCCGCACCACCTTTCCTCTGTGGACTGCATTGGTGGCCTATGCGCTTTATCCACTTTCCTTGTTGCTAGTCTACATTCTCAACTATGTTGTGGGATGGTCGTAGACTCTTTCCAGTTCATATGGAAAATAAATCTAGAAAATAAATGGAAGCATTTATGCCGGCTTCCATGACAGGATTCACGAAAAGTTGTACTGTCGGGGTAATCATTCTTTTGATTATTCAAAACTAAGGCTTTTCGAAAGAAAAGTTCTGCATAATAAGCAGGTCCATTTAATGGCAAGTTTAGTAGCAGCAGAAGGTACGCCTTGGACATTATTTTTGAAGATGAGTGTATTTCTTGGGACTGTTTCCGGAAGTTCAATGATACCCTGTTGGCATATTCTGTAGTTCTCCAATAAAATCGATTTCTTACTAGTATAGTGTAATTCTCCAATAAAATCATTGACTAACTTAAAATTTTGATCTCAAGTTTGATATCGACTATGTGTGATAAAAATAAAGTAATAATTCTCCATTAAAGAAAACTTCTAGAAATTTTATTTTCTTGTTTGCAACAGTAGCTTTTACTTAAAAATCTAGTTTAAAAACAATTTGTAAAAAATAAGATGATTTTTTTATATATAAAGGTAAGAAGTTGCAATTAATAAGAGATATTCTAATACACCTCTTATAACCATTACGTGATGAAATTATGGGTTTCAAATGTGATATCATTGGGAGAACTTACACCTGAATTATAATTTATATAAATAATGAGTTTTGGTACTATGTTATAAAATTTATTTTATTTTTTAAAAAATTATAAAAAATTGAATAATTATTAGGATCTTTACCACTGTCCTAAAAGGTTTGATGTGGATGAAACACATACTCTATTCTGTAAACTCTCTTAAGGGTGATGCTCCTAAGCTTACTACTTGATTGCATACAAAAACCAACAATATTTTATTTATAATATAAGAAATTTTGCAACAAATTACAAGGAATGTTAACATTCCAACACGTTTATTGTTGTTAATAGCCTGTCCATTCCTTCTCGCCTTTCCATCAAGCAAATGGAAATAAGACAGCGTCATTGGCAGTTCAAAGGTGATTCTAGTTGGACAGCACTAGCCTATTTATCGTGCATATATACCAATGCATGTTTTTAGTGGACTCTTCCTTTCTACTTGCTTCCTTTTTTGATGCTCTAAGTTGCATTTAATTGCTAAAGAATGAATCATTGTCTTTCTCTTTTAGATAAAAAACATTTGTCTTTCAGATAAAAAAAAAAAAAAAGAACTGACTTTCGGTCTATATATACTCGAAAAAGGATTTAGTAGGTAGAAAGAAACAAGGGATAAAAGGTTAAGTAATGGTATCTAACAATTTCACTCTTTTTTTGTTTTTTGTTTTTTAAGGGAAAATTGGAGTGGGCTTCACTTGTTGGAATTACCAGCCGGATCCTATCCCGATCACCTCCGGAAATGGAAGAACAAAAATTACACCTTGTAACACTATGACTCTTAAAAACTTTTTCATGAATATGTAAGGGAATTCATAGCATTAAAAGTACAAAAGCTTGGAGTAATTCTCCAACATTAGAAACACTCATCTATGTATGTAAGAAAATCAAAATTAGAAGTCTTCAACTATCACTCAAAATATTTGCATTAGAAAATTTAGAACTACTATACAAAGATGCTCTTTCTAATACTTTTTTTTTTCAATAGGATCAAGATATTAGTTTTCTCATTTTGAAATCTTCTATGATTATGCTCAATCCATACACAATAAATATATGCTAAGAATGATGACTTAAGAAGTCTTGTAGCCAAATATTTTTTCTTTGTTGTTTTAATCATCTACTGCAACTTAGTGTTCCAATCTTGGATAGGCTAGCAAAGACCATGATGTGTAAGTACACTCTATCATTTTTTCCCTATCCAATTATACTTATAGAAGAGGTGAGGCTTGCACCTAGCTTGCATCTTGTAGGAATTACAATACAATTTTACCAAAGAAAGTTGTAGAGACAAAACTTTACTTCTCCTACATAAGGAGTCTATCTTTATAAATAAGCTAGCCTATAAAGTTATGTTTATTGATTCTATCAAATAAATTAAATCATGCCATTTAATCTCATTATTTTTTTTTGGTAGAAATGTAAGTGTGTATTAATAAGAAGTAGTGTACAAAAGCATAGGGGCATACCCCAGAATTACAAGAATTACAAAAATATAGAGGTTGGAAGCCTCCAAATCTCACTCAAAATGACATTTTCCTGTGAGGATTTAATATTTTTAAACAAAGAAGCTCTCCCTTGTACAATTTTCCTAACTTTAGCTAGCATGATTGGAATGTCTATTAGTTTGCTTTGAAATCGTCTTCTATTACGTTCTGCCCATATATAATAAATGCAAGCTAAAAAGATAGCTTAAGAAGTTTGGCAGCCAAATCCTTTCCTTTAGTTGCTCTAATCATCCATTGCAATTCTTCATTCTATCCTCCAATAACACATCTAATTCCATTTTGAGCAAGGATAGTTTTCCAAACCCTCATTGTCCATGGACATTTAAAAAAAAGATGATTCCTGTTTTCAACATGGGACTAACAAAAATCATAATATAAGTTAATTGAAGGGAGCCATCGTACCATGCCTTCTGTTGTAGAAAGTCGATCTTGACACACTAGTCATCCAATGAAATTATATTTGCTGATGCCACCAGTCCAAATGAGATTATACCAATTCACTTTTTCATTTACTGGTCGAAGGTGCTCATAAATTTCTTTGCAACAATAGGAAGATCAAGTAAGAATCGAGATAAGTGCAGGCCTTAATTTGAGAAGACCTCTCCAACTCCATGCCATGGAACCTTTGATATCAAGCTGCATTACTGAAGTTTGTTTACATTTGGTACTGTGGATCCATTTACTCCATAGAGAAGCATCTGGAAGATTTATAAGGTTCCAAAGCATACATCCCAAAAGAACTTTATTCCAAAGTTTAAGATTTGGTAATCCCAATCTTCTTTCCTTCTTGGGTGAACAAACTATTTGCCACACTACTTTATGAGAGCATTGTATATCTGCATTACCTGCCCAAAGAAAGTTCCTAATCTCATTATTGACTTGGTGCAATTCATTATATGTCATTTTGATGTAATAGTTTGGTTTGGAGATGATCAATGTAAGACCAAGATGTGATTGATAAAGATGTTTCCAATTCCATGTCATATTAGCTTTGATGTCAAGATTCATTACTAAAGTTCTCCTGCATTTGGTACTGTTGAAAGCTGATCTCTTGACCTTGAATTTGAGAAAAAGAAAATTGTTTTTGCAAGGCACATGCATTTAATATCAAGAATTCGTTGAAATATAAAAACAACATGCCCTAGGAGGACGTCTTCATGATAATGGTGAACCAATAAAGAGGCCACTAAAAAGTTAGTCCCTATGAACATTCAAGTTATTTTCTATTTGGATATGTTTGTACATTAATTCATTGAAATCAAAATTTGTACCCTCATCAACCAACTTTAAGTTGCTACTGCACTACAAGGACAGGTTGACTAAGATAGTTGATCAAAATTCAGACGGGGTCCTATCAAATATAGAGTTAAAAGCTCTTTTAATAAGACTTAAGTCTGAAAACTATGATGACATCGTTAATTAAAAAAAACTATTGGAAGACTTAGATGCATCTCGTACTGAACACGTTGATGTGGATGAATTTGTCGATGGAATTACAAATGGTGATGACACCAAGCACTCTGCAAGAGATGATGATAGGCAAAACAATTCATCAATAAGATCTCTTAATGAATTTGATCAAGCATGTTGCTTCATCTACTTCTTCCAAGCCTTTTTGACTAGTATGGTTAGTAGCAATCATGTTAAATGACGCTGATTGATATTGTACCACAAAAGGAAAAAAAAAATTAATAAGCTATAAAAACAGTTAGATTGACTAGTAAATCTTAGGTTCATGGAACCTCCAATTAGTGTGAAAATTGTTTCTTTATAGATATTGGCTATGTAAAATTTCCAATGCAGTTAAGGTTTTTCCTAATTTATCCATTAGTTTAAAGTTTTGAAAATCCTTATATACTATATCAATAGTAAGTTGTCAAATTAACATTTTTTTTATGAATATGTAAGTTTATTCATTAAAGAATAAGAAAATACAAAATCTTAGAGATATATCCTAGTATTATAATTTATCTTAAAAAATTGACATGCTAGAAGTTTAATCATTAATTATTAGATACTGAAAGCTTAGATCCTAAATTCGAGATCTCACACTTTCAAACTTCCATTTACCTAAAAAGGAAAAAAAAATTAATAAGAAATAAAAAAAATTTAGATTGACTAGTAAATCTAGGTTCATGAACTCGTCAATCAATGTGAAATTGTTTCTTTATAAATATTGGCTATGTAGAATTTCCAATATAGATAGGATTTTTCCTAATTTAACTATTAGTATAATGTTTTGAATATCTTTATGTACTATATCAATTAGTAATCTGTCGAGTTAATATGTTAGCACTCTAGTCACTACTTATTAAATGCTCACAACTTAGGTCTTGAATTTGATACCTCATATCTTTAAACTTCTATTTACCTAAAAAGAAAAAAAGAAATTATTTATCTATCAAAAAAGTTAGATTGACTAGTACATCTTAGGCAAATAGCATCTCCAATAGTGATTTTTATTTTATTTTATTTTATAAACACTAGGTACGTAAAATTCTAGTATCCTTTGTAATTGTTGTACGTATTTACTACTTGATCCGGATTTATCTCCTTACAACACGATACCTTTTTCACCTTGTCCCATGCAAGTCACAAAAATATGAATGGTAATAGAACGGCCCCTGTTAAAGTTCGCCAGTTCCACACTCCCCAGGGTACCCCTGATATCCTGGAAAAATCTGACATCTTGAAGGAATAATACGAGGAAGAAAGGACAGTCTTTTGTACGTCCATTTAACATAAATGGAATTCTTCTTGTTGTCGAGGGACAAAGTTGACCCCCAAAAAAATAATGGCTCACGACAAGGCAACCACTAAGATGACTGCAAGTGACCGCAAATAATTCTCTTTGTCATAATCAAGAACAGATTAGCTGTCGGTTTCATTACTCCCTATTGTTCTTCATTCTTTAACTTTTTGTTTGATAAAATCAACACGAATCCAGAGAGCCACGATATTTTTTTTTTTGTGTTGTTTTTTCTGATCTCAAAGGTCACGATCTTCAGTAGCCGATAATTTAGCTTCGTTCACGTGGGAGGCACTTAATTTGATATTTTATATTTGTAGCCGCAGCTAATATCATTATCTTTAAGTTACCCAACACCAATGTCAACTTTAGACGAAGTCAGATTTGATAAACAATCTGATGCAGAATCTCCTTGGGTTTTGCAGAAGATGCAGAAATTCCGAAACTTGTTGTAAAGCCTCTTCCAGAGGCTATTGATGAAGGTAAAAATCACTTTGAAAATTGTCTTGTGGGATATTTCTTAATGGACAATATCTCTTATTATTTGGTAAAAGGACTTGTGGAAAAATTATGGGGAAAAGAAAACATATCTGACGTTTTAGCGACTGAAGATAGTTTCTTTTTCTTTCGCTTCTCAAATATTAAGAAAATGGAAGAGGTTATGGAAGTAGGAGTATGGGATATTGCAGGTTGACCACTTTTCCTTCAGAAATGGCATCCTTTCATTAGATTGGAAAAGACAAAAATTTCTGCAGTTCCCATTTGGGTTCGATTATATAATGTCCCTCATGTGCTATGGACCAATACAGGAATGAGTTATGTAAGTAGTGTGTTAGGAAAACCGCTATACATGGATAAAGCAACAGAACAAAAGCTTCAATTATCATATGCAAAAGTGTGTATCTTGATGGATATTAATAGTGATTTCTTTGAAAAATTTGAAATAGACATGGGTAAAGAGGAACCATATGAGGTACAAGTTGATTATTGTTGGGTTCCTATGAAATGTAAAGTATGCAATTGCTTTGGACACAAAGAATGTAATCCAAAAAGAAAAGAAGTTTGGGTTCTTAAAAGAAATGTGAATCCACCAGGTCAAGCTACCCAGAATGAAACTCAAGATATGAGGCCCAATACAAAGGTTCTTGGAAAGAATACCCAAACCATTCAAAATGATTTTTAAGATGTAAGGTCAACTACTATTTCAAAGGACACTGAAAGATGTTTTGTTGTTCAACCAAAAGAAATAGTAGGTATTTCTGACTCTTCCCCAAGTACTACAAAGTAAAATTATTCTGGAAAGAAAAAAGGAAAGGAGCAAAAAGTCATCTCTGAAAATAAGTTTGCGATACTAGCGGAGGAAACACCTTCCACCACCATAGGTCTTATTGGAGATTTTGGGTTAATGGGGGACGAGAATCAACCTTCTAATAAATGAAAGTACTTTCATGGAATGTAAGGGGCTTAAATAAAAGCCCTAGAATAAGGGAAGTAGCAAAATTTGTTTTATCCCATTCCCCCCATATTATTATTTTGATTGAACATAGAGTTAAAGAAGAAAATGCAGATGCACTCTTGAAGTTTGAATTTCTGGATTGGAAATATATTCATAACTACAATTCTAGTAGTCTTGGTAGAATTTGGGTTCTTTGGAAAGCCTCAGAATTACAATTTACAGTTAAAGGTTCCTCATCTCAAGTCATCCATTGCCTCATTGAAAAGCCAGGTATGCACCCTTACTTGTTGTCTGCCATATATGCAAGTAACTTAGAAGTTGAACATAGAGAGTTATGGGCTAACCTTAAAAGTTTTAATACTCTGAATGTAAACAATATTCCTTGGTTACTCATGGGAGATTTCAATGAAATACAGAATATTAATGAACGAATTGGCCCAAACGTTAGATGGACACAAGGAATGGAGAATTTAAATGAAATGGTTAAGAATATAACATTGATTGAACCTCAATTCTATGGTCCTTTATTCACATGGACAAACAAAGGCTCAAGAACTAATCTTCGAGCTAGCAAAATTGATAGGGTCTTTACTAATGCAGAATGGGTGCTTCACTTTGATAGATTCACAATTGAATTTTTACTTCCTGGTGTATCGGATCATTCTCCATGTTTAGTACAATTTGGAAATGACACAAGCAGGAAGAAATCTCCATTCAGATTCTTTAATTTTTGGACTGATTGCTCATATTTTCTGGATACAGTGAGTTTAGTATGGCAACAAGAAATAAATGGCTCAAAAATGTTTCAAGTTGTGCAAAAATTAAAAGCTTTAAAGCCTTCTCTCAAGAAACTCAATGCCACCCATTTTGGAGATTTGCACCAGAAGGTGAAGGATGCAAGAGAAAGTTTAAAGCAAATTCAGAGCAGGTTAGAGATTAATCCTTATTGTCCATATACACGTTCTGAGGAGAAATCACAACTTGAGCAACTCCTTGCTATGAGTAAACATGAAGAAATCCTTCTCAAACAAAAGTCAAGGAACATATGGTTAAAAGAAGGGGATAACAACAGTAAGATTTTCTTTGCATCATTGATGCGGAGGAGAGCTCAAAACAAGATCAATAAACTGGTACTAGAGGATGACTCTGTTATTACAGACGAGTAGGAATTGAGATTTGCTATTATTTCCTATTATTAGTCAATTCTTGGCAACTCTAGAAGTATTCCTATCAACTCTGAAAGGTATGCTTCTCTATTCTAGGAGGATATTAGTGAATTGCTTAATTTGCCAAATTTTGAACGTTCTGATGTTATTAAAGCACTTTGGGGCATTCATGATTTTAAAGCTCCTGGGCCTGATGGTTATAATAGTTTGTTTTATAAGAAAGCATGGCCTATCATTGGAAGGGATGTAGAAGATGCTGTATTAGAGGTCTTCTCTTCTAGGAACTTGTTGAAAGCTACAAATTCAACATTACTCTCTTTAGTCCCTAAAGTTCTCAATCCAAGTTGCACCAAGGATTATCGACCAATAACATGTTGTAATGTTATATATAAAATCATTTCTAAAATGCTTGCTGAAAGGATAAGCCTCATTTTACCTTCAGTGGTTAGTCCTAATCAAACAACTTTCATTAAAGGGCGACAGATTTCAGAGAATATTATGCTTTGCCAGGAACTTTTGCATAACTATCACAAGGGAGACAAAGGTAAACGTGTGGCCATAAAAATTGATCTTATGAAAGCATATGACATGGTCAAATGGGATGCAGTATTGGGAGTTTTGAAAGTCATTAACCCCCCCAATACTTGGTTGATCTTATCAGTGAGTGTATTACTACCACAAGATTTTCAATCAATTTCAATGGAGAACATGCAGGATACTTTAAAGGCACTAATGGATTGCGACAAGGTGATCCCTTATCTCCATATTTATTTGTATTGGTTATGGAGATACTCAACAGAATCATTATTTCAAAGACCTCTACAACGGTGTTTAAATTTCATTGGCGTTGCAAATCGGAAAAAATCACTCATTTATGTTTTGCTGATGATTTATTTCTCTTCTCGCATGGTGATGTGAACTCAGTCCTATGTTTTATAGAAGCTTTGGAGGAATTTGTTGATCTTACAGGCTTAAAGTATAACCCAAGTAAATGTCAAATTTTCTTTTTTGGGTTATCGGAGCAAGAACAACTTCTTATACTTGATCATACTCCTTTCCCAAAAGGTTCACTCCCTATTAGATATCTTGGAGTTCCTCTTATCACGAAAAGACTAACTCAAGTTGATTGTAAAGGTCTAACGGATAAAATATTTGGAAGAATAGAAGGTTGGAGAATGAAACATCTAAGCTATGCAGGGAGATTACAATTGGCGAAATCTGTCCTCATTTCTATTTGCACATTTTGGATGCAAGTCTTCCTATTACCAAAGCAGACTATTTATGAGATTGAGAAAAAGATAAGGAAATTCTTATGGGCAGGTAATATAGATATGCATCGTCCTCACAAAGTAGCTTGGCAAACTGTTTATTCACCGCAGAAGGAAGGGGGATTAGGTTTACTGAACCTCAAAATTTGGAATAAAGTCCTTTTAGGACGTATGCTTTGGAATCTCATTAATCTCCCAGAAGGCTCATTACGGAGTAAATGGATTCACAATACAAAGTGTAAAAGAACCTCAATAATGCAGTTGGACACAAAAGTTACCATGGCTTGGAGTTGGCGGGGTCTCCTCAAGTTAAGGCTCACACTTACCTTTGTTCTCTCAAGTCCTACATATTGTTGCCAAAAGATTTATAATGAACTTCGGCAAGTTGGAGAAACGGTGGATTGGTATAATTTAATTTGGACAGATGGCATTAGCAAACATAATTTCATTGGATGGCTTGTTTGTAGGGACAAACTTTCTACAGCAACAAAAATTGTACAATGGCTTCCTTTGGTAAACATATATTGTGATTTTTGTCAATCTCATTTAGAAAATAGAAGTCATCTCTTTTTTGAATGTACGTGGACAAGGATGATTTGGAAAAGTATTCTTGCTCAGAATGGAATCTGACGTGACATTGGAGGATGGAATGAAGAACTACAATGGATGATTAAAGCAATAAAAGGAAGGGATTTAGCTGCCAAACTTCTCAAGATATCTTTCTTAGCTTGTATTTATTGTATATGGGTTGAATGAAATAGAAGACGTTTTCAGGGAAAAACAATGGATATCCCTATTCTCTTAGCAAAAATAAAGAAGATAGTACGAGGGAGGACTTCTTTGTTTAGACATATAAAATCTTCTCAATGCAATGTTATTTTGAGTGAAATTTGGAGGCTTCCAACTTCCATCTTTTCATAGATATGGTGACTTTTGTAATACTGGGGTATGCCTCTGTGCTTTTGTACTTTAATATGTATTAATACAATTTACCTTTTTACTAAAAAAAAAAAAAGAAATTCTGAAAGATTAAAACTATCGGATAAAATAAATTTGATTTAAAAGGATAACATTTGTAAATTTTTTTATAACTTTGGATAATATTTCTCTCTTGAGAGGAAAAGTGAGGTAAATTTTTTAATATGATATTAAAATTAGTCTTTCTTTAATATAATTTAATTTTAATTTAAAAATAGACCAATCTTATACCGGTTAAAAAAATTAAACTTGGCCTATGAAAGAATATTGGAGAAAGTAATCTCATTTGTAATTATTTTTATAAACTTAGGCAATTTCTCTCTTCAACAAAAATATTAAGAAAATATGTACTTTGGCCTTTTTAGATGCATTTATTGTATATGAATTAAACACAAGCAAAATAACTGACACTTCAATTATATTAGCAAAAATAAAGAAAATTATATGATAGAAAACTTTGTTTTAAATATAAAATTCTTCTAAAAGAATGTAATTTCAAGTGAGATTTAACGGTTTATAATCTTCATATTTTTATAACTTTAAAAACTTTTGTAATGTTAAGATATGTCCATATACTTTTATACATTAAATTTTACAAATACAAACTTACATTTTCACCAAATATATATATATATATATATACACACAAAAGATTTTACATTATTAAACACGGTGTCTTGCAGTAGAGAACAAATAGTCACGGAGAAGCCTTCAAAACCAACATATGAAAAGCCTCTTGTCTGCTTCTATTCACATATATTACACAATAATTCACAAAACTCATTCTTATATACAAGTCGAGTACGTTGAAACAAAATAAAATAAAACACGACAACATAAGTAAAACGTAAAAACTAACGGATAATATTTACTTACATCTGAAAAACGTAAGCCTACTCTTCATTGTCTCTCTAAATCAGCTGTAACGTTGACTTCATCGGAACAAAGAATTCTTCTTGATGATCTTTCCCTACTGATTATCCTCCTGAATGAATTCAATCGGGAGCTTGAACCACTGACCTTTTCTGTGTCCCCCGACGAACCTTCTACGCATGGCAATCCAGAAATGATCTGGGGTAGGACCGCCGGTGAAGCACCACCGGCTGGGCCGGCCGCTGCCTCCCGGGGCTCGGGCTGAAGACGGGGCTCAGCATCCGTGCGGCAAATAGGACAGCTGGAGCGGGAGCTCAACCACTTGTCTATGCACTCTGCGTGGAACACGTGCTTGCAGTTCGGAAGCAACCTTGCCATTTCGTCGTTCTCCATCGTGCTCAGACAAACCAAGCACTCCGTAGCCGACGTCGCATCTTCCTCGTCATCGCTGTGCCTGAACAAAAACACCGGCAACGACGCGATGACCGTCGGCGCAAGCCCTCTCTTGGGTTGCTCCTCGCCGCCGGCGCCAGTTTCTGTAAGCCTCAGTTGATGAATAGAAGCTTGGCGACGGGCTCGGAGCCGGAGGATTCGCCCTGCGCACAAGGGCAAGGCGATAATTAAGAACAGCACCACCGCCAACGATGAGATGGCGGCGAGCATGATCGTCTTATTCAAACCATTTGGCTTCCCATGAGGGAACCATGGATCCCCATAGTGGAGGCCGTCTTCGGGATTACCAACAGGGTTTCCAGAGGACATGGTTGCTCTGTGATTGCCGATCGAAGACGGATTATGAGAGAAGAAGAATTGGTTTCTGTGAAAGACCGGCGTTCTTGGTTCAAGTTTTGTGTATTGAGAAAAGCGTGAGGCACTGGGTTTCTTTTTGAATAGACATTAAAGATGTAGATTATTGACCTAGATCATCCACAGCTTTTCTTTGAATTTTTCTTCTCCCCTTCTTTGAAACCAACGTTAATCTCAAGCACTTGGAGATTGAAAGTAGTAAACATATTTAAGATCAAAGGTTTCAAATTGGCGTGCAAGGAAAATAATGTTTGTATAAATAAAGAGTATAAGACGCCAGACTATTGAAAACGTAGAAAAATATCAAATTTTAAAATACTTCTCACAGGAAGATATTTCTCGTAAGGATCGAATTTATGGGTGAAGGAGTAATCTAATTGAAATATATCATTTAATCCAATGTAAAAAAGTTTACTTATATGAGGGAAGGCTTCTTTGTTTAAAAAAAAAATTTCTCAAAAAAATATAACTTTAAGTAAGATTTAAAGGCTTTCAATTTTTATATTTTCATAACTTAAATACATTTTGTAATACCCTTAGCTTCCATACACTAAATTTTATTAATGTAATTTTTTTATGAATATGTGAATCTATTAATTTAAGAACAAAAGAATATAAAAGTTTAGAGGTATACCCTAATATTACAATTTATCTATAAGAAAATTAAGTTAAGAATCTTTCAACTTTGACATAATAAAATATTTTTTTAAGAAATTTTAATGTTTTTAAATAAAAAAATTTTCTCATATATTATTTTTCTAATTCTAGCCAATAAAATTAATGTTTCAATAGCCTTATTTTTAAAATATTTATAATTTTGCTCAAATTATATATAATAGACACATGTTATGATAAAAAATTTAAGAAACCTAATAGTCAAATCATTTCCTTTAGTGGTTTTAATTATCCATTTTAGTTTAGGGTTTTGATAACTGCTGATCATATGAAGGCCTTGTTGTACAATAATACTTTGTCAAATTTGCCCCAAGTTAAGTGCATTGAAAAATAAGTTTGACATGCTTTCAACTTTAATGCAAATTTATATTTCCCCTTTAAAATCAACTTATAAGTGATGATAACACCTCTACAAATAAGAAAGACAATAGGACCATTTACATATGTACTTGGTTTGTCAATAAATAATTAAAAAACATAGATATGCGAGTAAATATTACGTTGGACATTCTCAACTATGTTGTGGGATGGTCGTAGACTCTTTCCAGTTCACATGGAAAATAAATCTAGAAAATAAATGGAAGCATTTATGCCGGCTTCCATGACAGGATTCACGAAAAGTTGTACTGTCGGGGGAATCATTCTTTTGATTATTCAAAACTAAGGCTTTTCGAAAGAAAAGTTCTGCATAATAAGCAGGTCCACTTAATGGCACGTTTAGTAGCAGGAAAAGGTACACCTTGAACATTCTTTTTGAAGATGAGTGTATTTATTGTTGACTGTTTGCGGAAGTTCAATGATACCCTGTTAGTATAATCTGTAGTTCTCCAATAAAATTGATTTCTTGCTAGTACAGTGGTAAGTTAACTAACTTACAATTTTGATCTCAAGTTTGATATCAAATGTGTGCTAAAAATAAAGAAATAATTCCCCATTAAGAAAACTTCTAAAAAATTTATTTCTTGTTTGAAACAGTAGCTTTTACTTAAAAATCTACTTTTAAATTAATTTATACAGAATGAGATGATTTTTTATATAATAAGGTAACAAGTTGCAAATAATGAGAGATATTCTCATACACCTCTTATAACCCTTACGTGATGAAATTATGGGTTTTCAATGTGATATCATTTGGAGAACTTACACCTGAGTTATAACTCATAATATGATTATATTTACATGAATAATGAGTTTTGATACTATGTTATAAAATTTATTTTATTTTTTAAAAAAATATAAAATAGAATAATTATTAGGATCTTTACCACTACCCTAAAAGGTTTGATGTGGATGAAACTATTTTGTAAACTTTCTTAAGGGTGATGCTCCTAAGCTTACTACTTGACAGCTTACTAAAACCAACAATATTGTATTTATAATATAAGAAATTTTGCAACAAATTACAAGGAATGTTAACATGCCAACACGTTTATTGTTGTTAATAGCCCTGTCCATTGCTGCTCGCCTTTACAACAAAGAAATTGAAATAAGACAGCGTCATTGGCAGTTCCAAGGTGATTCTAATAGGACAGCACTAGCCGATTTATCGTGCGTACATACCAATGCATGTTTTTAGTGGACTCTCCCTCTCTACCTGCTTCGTTTTAAATGCTCTAAGTTGCAAGTAATTGCTAAAGAATGAATCATTGCGTTTCTCTTTCAGATCAAAAAAAGAACTGACTTTGCCTATATATACTCGGAAAAGGATTTAGTAGGTAGAAAGAAGCAAGGTATACAAGGTTAAGTAATGGTATCTAACAATTTCACTTTTTTATTTTTTTAAAGAGAAAATTGGAGTGGGCTTCACGTGTTGGAATTACTAGCAGGATCCTATCTCGATCACCTCCGGAAATGGAAGAACAAAAATTACACCTTGTAACACTATGACTCTTAAAAACTTTTTGATAAATGTGTAAGGGAATTCATAGTATTAAAAGTACAAAAGCTTAGAATCATTCTCCAACATTAAAAACACTCGTCTATGTATGTAAGAAAACCAATGTTAGAAGTTTCCAACTATCACTCAAAAGATTTGCATTAGAAAATTTAAAGTTACTAAACAAAAATGATCGCTCTAATACCTTTTTTTTTTTGTCAATAGGATCAAGATATTAGTTTTCTTGTTTTGAAATCTTTTATGATTATGCTCAATCCATATACTTAAGAAGTCTTGTAACCAAATATTTTTTCTTTGTTGTTTTAATCATCTATTGCAATTTAGTGATCTAATATTTGATAGGCTTGCAAAGACCATAATGTGTAAATACACTATCATTTTTGCCTTGTCCATTTATACTTAAAGAAGAGGTGATACTTGCACTTAGTGTCATCTTGTAGGAATTATAGTACAAGTCTACCAAAGAGAGCTACTTGAGACAAAACTTTACTTCTATTATGGGGGATCTTTCTCTACAAATAAACTAGCCTATAAAATTATGTTGGTTGATACTATCAGTTCAAATTAAATCATGCCATTCAATCTCATCATGACTTAGCACAACTCATTATATTTCTTTTTAAATGAATAGTTTAGTTTGGAGAAGGTAAATACAAGAGCAAGATGTGATTTGATAAGATGTTTCCAACACCATGCTATATTAGCTTTGATGTTATGATTCATTACCAAAGTTTTCCTGCATTTGGTATTATTAAAGGCAGGTTCTTGGCCTTGAATTTTAAAAAAAATAAAATAAAATTGCTTTTGCAAAGCATAGGCATTTAATATCAAGAATTCTTTGATATATAAAAACAACATGCCCTAGGAGGAGGTCTTCATGACAATGGTGAACCAAGTAAAGAGGCCATTAAAAGGTTAGTCCCTATGAACATTCAAGTTATTTTCTGTTTGGATGTCTCTGCATTCATCCATTGAAATCAAAATTTGTACCCTCATTAACCAAGTTTAAGTTGCTACTGCACTACAATGACAGGTTGTCTAAGACAGTTGATCAAAATTCATAGGGGCTCCTATCAAAAACAGAGTTAAAAGCTCATTAAAAAAAAGCTATTGGAAGACTTAGATACATCTCGTACTGAACATGCTGATTTGGATGAATTTGTCGACGGAATTACAAACGGTGACGACGCCAGGCACTCTGCAAGAGATGACGATAGGCAAAACACTTCATTAGTAGCAATCATTGTTACGTGAAGCTGATTCATTTTGTGATGAAAATCTATAAGGATGTATCTAAAGCATAAAAAAGAAAAAGACATTATGGGAGAACAGAGTGATGTGGTTTTAGGAGTTAAGAATGCGAACTGAAATGCCTCCAAAGCAGTCTTGATGTCGCTTTTGGAAACTATAATTGCGTTGCAACTACTGGTCTTTTGTGGATGTTGTTGACAACGTTTCAACTGCTACCAACATCTCTTCTTTATCCGTCACATTTGTAATTTTACTCTTTGCTAGCTCCAATGAGGTAGTGTCAACTGTGATTTTCACCCAGTAAACCAGTAAACTATTAACTTTATAAATTAGTAGTTTTATAATTAGTTATTAACTACTTAATATCTAGCTCTTGAATTCAATGCTCTATACTTCCAATTTTAATTTACCTAAAAAGAAAAAAAATTAGTTAACCATCAAAAAAGTTAGATGATAGTAGATCTTAGATTCTTAGAATCTCCAATTAGTGTGAAAATTATTTCTTTATAGATATGGACTATGTAAAATTTTCATCTGAATTAGGATTTCTCCTAATTTATGTATTAATTAATATAAAGCTTTAAAAATCTGTATATATTATATCAATTAGTAAGCTATCAAGTCAACATGCTAGTAGTTTAGTAATTGGTTATTAGGTGCTCAAAAACCAAGGTCTTGAGGTCAATATCTGATATCTTCAAACTTCCCTTCACCTAGAAAGGAAAAAAATAATAATAAGCTAGAAAAAAAAAGTTAGATTGACTAGTAAATCTTAGGTTCATAGAATCTCCAATTAGTGTGAAAATTGTTTCTTTATAAATATTGGCTATGTAAAATTTTCAATACAATTAAGGTTTCTTCTAATTTATCTATTAGTTTAAGGTTTGGAAAATCCTTATATACTCTCTTAAATAAATTTTTTATTGTGTTATAATTGAAGAATTCTAAATTTTATTTTCTCTTAAATGAATTGTAATATTAGAGTATGCTCTTAAACTTTTGTAGTATCTTATTATTCGATGAAAAATTCACATATTCATAAAAAAAAATTCTTATATACTATATCAATTAGTAAGTTGTCAAATAAACATGTTAGTAGTCTATTCATTAATTATTAGATACTGAAAGCTTAGGTCTTGCATTCAATATCTCACCCTTCCAAACTTCCATTTACCTAAAAAGGAAAAACAATTAGTAGGCTATAAAAAAAAGTTAGATTGACTAGTAAACCTAGGTTCATGATCATTAATCAATGAGAAAATTTTTTCTTTATAAATGTTGGCTATGTAAAATTTCCAGTAGGATTTTTCCTAATTTATCTATTAGTATAATGATTTGAAAACCTTTTTGTATTGTATCAACTAGTAAACTGTCAAGTCAATATGTTAGTAGTCTAGTCACTACTTGTTAAATGCTCAAAACGTAGGTCTTGAATTTGATACCTCATACCTTCAAACTTCCATTTACCTATAAAGAAAAAAAAAAGAAATTAGTAAGCTATCAAAAAAGTTAGATTGACTAGTAATTCTTAGGTGTATAGCATCTCCAAATAGTGATCCGGATTCTAATATCCTTTGAAATTGTTGTTCGTATTTACTACTTGATCCGGATTTATCTCCTTACAACACTATCCCTCTTTCACCTTGTCCCATGCAAGTCACAAAAATATGAATGGTAATAGAACGGCCCCAGTTAAAGTTCGCCAGTTCCACACTCCCCATGGTACCCCTGATATCCTGGAAAAATCTGACATCTTGAAAAGTAATAATACAAGGAAGAAAGGACAGTCCTTTTGTACGTACATTTAACATAAGTGGAGTTCTTCTTGATGTCAAGGGACAAAGTTTACCCCCTCTCTCCCCCCCCCCCCCTCCCGGGGAAAAAAATTAATGGCTTACGACAAATCAACCACTAAGATGACTGCAAGTGGCCGCCAATAATTCTCTTTGTCACAATTAAGAACAGATTAGCTGTCGGTTTCATACCCCCTATTGTTCTTCATTCTTTAAATTTTTGTGGTTTTTCTGATCTCAAAGGTCACGGTCTTGATTAGCCGATAATTTAGCTTCGTTCACATGGGAGGCACTTAATTTGCTATTTTATATTACTAGCTACAGCTAATATCATTATCTTTAGGTTACCCAACACCAATGTCAACTTTAGACGAAGTCAGATTTGACGAACAATCTGATGCAGAATCTCTTTAGGTTTTGCAGAAGATGCAGAGATTCCGAAAGATTAAAAGTATTGGATAAAATAATTTTGATTGAAAAGGATAAAAAATTAGACTTGAACTATGAAAGAATTTTGGAGAAAATAATTTCATTTATAATTTATTTTATAAACTTTTACAATTTCTCTCTTCGACAAAAATATTAAGAAAAGATGTACTTTGACCTTTACTTGCATTTACTACATGTAGATTGAACACAAGCAAAATAACTTACACTTCAATCATGTTGGTAAAAGTAAGAAAAATTATGTGATAAAAAATTTTATTCTAAATAAAAAATTCTCCTAAGAAAATGTAATTTTATGTGAAATTTAAAGATTTACCACCATAATATTTTTATAACTTTAAAAACTTTTATAACATTAAGATATGTTCCTAATTTTTATACATAAATTTTATTAATACAAGCTTATTTTTTCAACAAAAAAAAAACTACACGAAAGATTTCACATTATTAACACGGTGTCGTTGCAGTAGGGAACAAATAGTCACGGAGAAGCCTTCAAACCATTGCAGTAGGGAACAAATAGTCACGGAGAAGCCTTCAAACCATCATCATGAAAAGCCTCTTGGCTGCTTCCATTCACACGTATTACGCATTAATTCACAAAACTCATTCGTGTATACAAGCCGAGTACGGTGAAACAGATTAAAATAAAACACAACAAAATTCGTAAAACGGAAAAGCTAACGGATAATATTTACTTACATCCGAAAACGTAAGCTTATGCTTCATTGTCTCTCTAAATCAGCTGCAAGGTTGACTCCATCGAAAGAATGAATTCTTCTTGATGATCTTTCCCTACCGAGTATACTCCTGAATGAACTCAATCGGAAGCTTGAACCACTGACCTTTTCTCCGTCCCCCGACGAACCTTCCAAGCATGGTAATCCAGAAATTATCTGGGGTGGGGCCGCCGGTGAAGCACCACCGGCTGGGCCGGCCGCGGCCTCCCGGGGCTCGGCATCCGTGCGGCAAATAGGACAGGTAGTGTGGAAGCTCAACCACTTGTCTATGCACTCTGCGTGGAACACGTGCTTGCAGTTCGGAAGCGACCTGGCCATCTCGTCGTTCTCCATCGTGCTTAGACACACCAAGCACTCCGTAGCCGACGTCGCATTGTCCTCGCCATCGCTGTGCCTGAACAAAAACATCGGCAACGACACGATGACCGTCTGCGCAAGCCCTCTCTTGGGTTGCTCCCCGGCGCCGGCACCAGTTTCTGTACCCCCCAGTTGATGAATAGCAGCTCGGCGACGAGCTCGGCGCTGGAGGATTCGACCTGCGCACAAGGGCAGGGCGATAATTAAGAACATCACCACCGCCAACGATATAACGCTGGCGAGCATGATCGTCTTATTCGAACCATTTGGCTTCCCATGAGAAAACCATGCATCTCCATAGTGGAGGTCGTCTTCCGGATTACCAACAGGGTTTCCAGAGGACATGGTTGCTCTGTGATTGCCGATCGGAGACCGATTATGAGAGAAGATGAATTAGTTCCTGTGAGAGACAGGCGTTCTTGGTTCAAGTTTTGTGTATTTAAGAAAAGCATGAGGCACTGGGTTTCTTTGTGAATAGATATTAAGAAAGAAAATGAGGCAGCTAAGCAGCAACATTATTTTTTCAAAGATATAAATTATTGACCTAGATCATCCATAGTTTTTCTTTAAATTTTTCTTCTCCCCTTCTTTGAAACCAACGTTAATCTCAAGCACTTGGAGATTGAAAGCAGTAACATATTTAAGATCAAAGGTTTCAAATTGGTGTCCAAGGAAAATAACGTTTGTATAAAGAGTACAAGACACCAAGCTATTGATAATTTAGAAAAATATCAAATTTTAAAATACTTCTCACCCAAAGTATAGAAAAATCTCTCGTAAGGATCGAATTTATCGGTGAAGGAGTCTAATTGAAATATATTATTTAATACACTATAAAAAATATCACTTGTAAGAGTGAGAAATCTTTTATTTTGAAATAATTTTTTTTTAAAAAATATAACTTTGAGTGAAATTTGAAAGTTTTCAACTTTTATCTTTTTGTAACTTTAGTAAATTTTGTAATGCCCTTAGCTTCTATACACTAAATTCTATTAATGTAACTTTTTATTTTATTTTTATGAATATATAAGTTTATTATCTAAAAACAAGAGAATACAAAAACTTAAATGCATACCTAAATATTACAATTTATCTACAAAAAAATTGAATTAGAAATCCTAGAATTATAACATAATAAAATATTCATCCGAGAGGTTTTAACATTCCTAAATAGACAAGCTTTTTCATATATTAATTTCTTGATTTTAGCCAATAAAATTGATGTTTCAATAGTCTTTAGAAATGCCTACAATTTTGTTCGAAATATATACAATAGACACATACTAAGAAAAAAAAAAGAAATTTTGGAGCCAAATCCCTTCTTGTAGTAGCTTTAATTATTCATTATAGTTCAGAGTTTCAATTGTTGATGATCCTATGAAAGCTTTGTTGTGCAAAAATATTTTGTCAAATTTACCTAATCTAAGTACACTGAAAAAATAAGTGTGACATGCTTTCAACTTTAACGCAAATTTATATTTCTCCTTTAAAATCAACTTATAAGAGATGATAATACCTCTACATGTAAGAAACGCAATTGGACAATTAACATATGTAGTTGGTTCGTTAATAAATAAGAAAAAAAAAACATAGATACGAGAGTAAATATTACGTTAGGATATCAATAATTTTATCTCCTAAAATCCTTGACAAACGCACCCAAGAAAGCTACTTTCTTTTCTCTTGGACCACCCTGTCATGTACTTCGCTCGAACCGAAGTCTTCCATATTGTCTTTATTCCCTGATCCATTCTCCACGATCACGGGACCAGCCTTAATCATGGCGGGCGGGGTGCTTTAACAATCCGTAAGCTACCTAAGCTTTTCAGATCTCCCAAGGCGAAGATGTTTCCTGCTTGGAGAAAAGGAAAGATCAAAGCAAGCTAGTACATATTATTTAATGATTCATTCCAAAGTTTCTGAATAAAATTTTCTGAACATGGCAGTGGCATGGGCCCATGTGCTGGGTGCATTATTCAGATCTAATGATCAGGTCCTAATTCCAGGTATGCATCTTTTGTTTGTCCTAATTCATTGTATGACAATTTACTCTTTATGTTAGAGTTCTCAAATATTAAAAAAATAAATTTAATGACTTTATATTTATAGGCCAGTCTAGTAAAGTTATTAACAACTACAATCTTCCTGTGTGTGGAAGATTTTTTGATATCCATTTTTGGATTGATTCTATACACTTAATTAATTATTAATTCTATCCTTCTTAGCGGCTTACTTGTCCATGCGTATAATACATAGGCAAAGCCGCTTTTATACATAATACTATTATTATGCACGCAATATTATTAGTCCAGTCCAATAATCATTTTGTCGTGCAGATTTTATGAGCAATTCTTGAAGATTAGTATATCTAGCTTAGCTTGACAGTTTTAGTTAGTTAAAACAAGAATTTCTATAAAATATTGCAGAAAATCGTGGATAGGAAAACATCTCAAAAGATAAAAGGAATTTGAAGAACAAAGTAAGCAACTTGAGAGAAAAGCTTAGAATTGGATGATTCGAGGGTACAATCAAATTGCCTTTCTTATAGCAATCAAAAACCACCAAAGAAGAGATAGACTAATTCATGACAATCAATTTTGTCCATGAATCGCTATGAATTTCCCCTGAAAAAGGTAAACGCATAGAATACAAAAGCCTTTGAACTTTTGAACCAGAAATACATCAATGGAAGTGACAATCCTTTCCATCTTCTTAGATAATAGATTGATCATTCTCCTCTAATTGAAACGCCTTTGATTCAGCTCTAATCGCTTTTTAGAACAGTTGAAATAGGTGGAGATGCAGGAGGAGTCATACAGGCGCCACGTTGAAGACAACATGCATGAAGTACATGCTCACATTTTTGCTTTGACGGTCGTTTGCCTCAGTGGTGTCGCACATGTATAACATGCGCCCACCTCTTTTCTGTCCACGTGCTGCTGACAGGGCATTGCTTATTTTTAATCCTAACATAGTTTAAAGTTGCATCTTGGGTTCTGTACAAATGCAATAGTAAAATCTTCCTCCTTACTAGGTGAAACCACAAGGAAAAGAAAAATCCAAAGACTAGTAACGTTTTTATTAATAGCGTTCCTACGTTCATGTAGATTTTTGGCCTTGGTTTCCGAAGGGAAAAATTGACTATGCAAATCAGAAGCATGCATTGTCAACAGTTTCAAATGTTCAAAGATGAATTGTTTATTTTAAATTTAGAATAATTGTTTATCCATAATCAAAAAGAATCCTTATTCTTCATTTGTGATTATTGAGTTCATTTTCTACAAGTAATCTTTTATCTCCAACATAATTATGAGTGTAAATTAGCCAATATGCTATGATTTTCTCTCCTAATATGGTTCAAACCTTTTTCCCTCTTCTTTTTTCCAATTGCTGCAGATTTACAGAGTCGTCACACTTAGTAATACCTCCACTTATCAGTCTTGCTAAGCCTCATTCACATCAGCTATTTGTCATGGGAGTTCTCAACAGAATGCTGATTATTGCTATTGCATGCACTGCAATGGATCTGTTAGTTGGTTTCCAGACCATGTTCCATTCTTTGATGTCCATCGTGGCATTCGCATTCTATGCATACTCCATTTCATTGGTTTATGTTCTTCACTATGTTGTTGGAATGTCTTAGACTTGTTTTTATGTATGAAACAACCGCATGTTAAGGGAGCATTCGTGTAGAAACTCTAGTTATGGAATAAGGGAAATAGGGTATTGATATAGGATTAAGTATTAAAAGGTCCTTAACCTAATCTAAAAGTTAGCTTAAGAGTTAGATGGATACTTCTTTATTTAAGTTTTACCACAAAGGATCACATACTTGATATGGAATTTTCATCCTGTATACATGCCTTTGCAAACTAAGCAACTTTTTTTTTTCTTTTTGAAAATAGAGAAAAAGGGATTATATATGTAGATAAAAGTAAGAATGGTACCTGCATCATTTATTTCATAATAAAACAAGATGGACGTAAACCAAACTTGTGTGATTACAAAGGTAGGAAGAGTAGGAAGACAACCTAATACCTACCTTTTTTAGTGTACATTAGTTTAAAAAGAACCTAACATAACTTTCAATATGTAGGACATGCCTAGTCACAATTCTAATGCAAAAAACACAAGTTATACACACTTGTATCATTATAGAAAAACAAGGTTACAATCCAAAACCATAACCAAAAGTTAGAGAATGTTGCCCTAGTTAACATTCATTCATGCACCTCTCAATCGCCAATTACTCCATAAAGGGCACAAGTTTCTAGCGTACTATACCTTTCTTAGTACTTTTAGCTTTTGCCTTCGAATATTTCCTTATTGGCATGTAAGGTTATGCCTTTGGTGCTAGATCCTATGGGTTCTTCTTTTTAAGTCTCTACTTCCGCTCCATTAGTCTTTGTGGGGCTTAGCATGGTTTCGCAATTACCACATGTTGAGCTCTAAATTGTACTCCTATGCTAGGACTTTGGTTAATAGATTCCAAATTCCTAGATACTATAGGTACATTGGTTTTATCTAGCAAACCAAACATCTAGTGGTTCCTTCTTAGATTTCTTAAGGTATACCCCAATCATTGCAAATTGTTGGTCAAGAAGCACAGTATTTTAAGCTATTATAGCTTCATGAGCCTACATCATAACATGCCTAGATACTTTATCCTAGCAAAAATGTGGGATAAGACCTATGCCCATGTCCTCCTACATGCTATCCCATCCCATCAACCTAGTATAAATTTGAAATAATTTCTCATACACTCCTTTATCATAATATAAGATGGGGCCATGAAGATGATAAAGGATTTTTTCTTTGATTGTAATAACTTGATGTTGTTCTTCCTGTGAAAGAGCTACCAAATCTATGGTTGTTAAACCTTTCTTAAATTTTCGGCCTTTTCATATTTAAGAGTACCTTAAACTACCTTAGGCTTCATCCTTTACATTTTAAGAGCTCCTTGTTCCTCTTCTTAAACTACCCTTTCACTTTAAAAGACCAACATCCCTAGAAGCATTTGTGCACATACAAAACATCGATTGTCGTCTACATAACACTTTGATCCTCATTTTCCTTTTCCTTTTGGTTAATATTCTCAATCTCCTTTCCTTTCCTTGAGATTACTTGAGACTTAACACGAAACTATTTAATAAAAGGAGGTTGAAGCAAACTTAACTTAGCCTCAATATGATTCAGCTTCCTTATGATTATGGATAAGCCTCCTTTCTAAAAGCTAAACTAATTACATAATCTTGCTAGGCCAAAGAATCTAATCCCTTACCTATCATAATGAAAGATGGAGTTTCCAATTTACTAAATAACTTAATCATAATGCCTAACCCTTGGCCTTACATTTCTTTCCTCTTAGATTAAGGAGTTCATATTCCTCCTATGTCTAGTCATAATACCAATATCATTTCCATATATCATAACTTAATTCTCTTTATCATTAGGAGAAGCCCCTCCCCCACTCTTATTCCCATCATCCTCATCATCCTTATTGTCATCATCTTTATCCCTTTCCTCACCCCCTTAGTATTACCAAGAGTTGAACTTGGAAAAAGGCATTCAAAGTCAAGACGAGTCAAGTAAAGATGAGTCAAGTAAAGGTTTACTCTTCCTCGTCTACAAATATCCAAATTTTGATACCTAATGTCCCATAGATAGTCTGAACTGTATAGGAACAATAATCAATTTTAGCTTGAATGGTTTGTAGAGGAACCTTACCCTCTTTGATCCATTCGACACGCGTAATTTCTTTTCCGTCGATACGCCCTACAATTTGTACTTGAATTCCTTTTGTACCTGCCTGTTTAGTTAATTCAATAGCCTTTTTTATTGCTTTTCGAAACGAAACTCTATTCTTTAATTGTCTAGCTATAAATTCTGCGAGAATATTAGGATGCCTATAAAGGTTTGTAATTCTTGTAAGAGTAATATTTAGTTTTCGGTTTACATAATTAAGTTCTTTTTATACATCCATATGTAATTCTTCAATTCTTTCAGGCCAACCCTCGATTAATAATTTTGGAAATCCCATATGGATTATCATCTGAATCAGATCGATCCTACTTGGCAACATAGCCTGCAGTAAAAGTAGTGCAAGGAAGAACCTTGCTTGTGTTTGCTAGGAAACACATTCTTGTAATCCAAGGGCATGGTTATGTGGCTACTAGGTCATCCACCAATAAGAAATCCCTTAAGATACTACATATTCTCTTAAACACCATCAGCACCTGAGATCCACTTAGGATACCATTAATATTTACCTAGATATGTGCTCTATTCAAGCAACCTAGAGCTTTAAATGCAAGAGTTTATTTATAAATATAGATAATATATTGATTGTTTTTGAATAAGAATTTAATTATAGATATGGCTATCAAATAATCCACCTCTATTTCAAGACAAACTAAAAACCAGTTGGATTGTATAGTTCGCGCACTAGTCAAATGGATCCAACCCGTGCAATGTCAATATGTTGGTCCACCCTTTCTAAGAAAGGAGCCTTATCTACAAAGTGCACTAAAATAGAGAAATGGTATGAATCATTTTGTGCGTTAGTAGTCTTTTTCTATAATATGGATTGTATAGATTCCATTAACTCTTTGAAAAACCGTGGGTTGAATCTACACATTTGAGACTCTTGGAAGTATGTTTGCTTGCACATATTGTCAAGATTCTTCCACTATTGGTCATAGAAAAGGAAGTTTATTTGCATGATTCCCTTGTTGGGCTTTCACTTAAACACCTAAGAAATGAGTAGCCTTTAAGGCAATGTTAACTTCTAAGTTCACTGAAAGATTCATCTAATAAGGAAACCATCCTTTTTTTTAGGAAACAATTAGAAGCCCATGCTATTGCAATAGTTGGCATGTATCTTGAATGTATACAACTATTAGGATTCATGACCCGATCTAAGACAAAAAATTCTTTCTCAAATGGTAGGAAAATGCAAAGCATAAAATGGGTATGGCAATGATCTGGGACTTGAGTGTAACCTTTTTTGCACCCATTCACCTGCTAAGTAGTCTGATGGTGAGATGAATATTAAGGAGATCATCATGAAAGGCATCTTTGTACCTACTCATCAAGGCCTAAATGTAAGGAACCACATAAGTCCTTATGAGAAACCTTCTCTTGACAAGGAGGGGTGAGTATGGAATAATTCATAAATGAATGCTCATTACCGCATTCTGGCAACCAACATACATTAGCATTACCATGATGGGTAGGAATGTTATTTTTAAAATTTAAAAGTGAAATGTTGAAAGTATTTTCTCTCTCTCTCTCACTCTTTCTCTCTTTCTTTCTTTTTGTTTTTTCAAACATGGATAGTACCTTAACATATTTTATTAATAAAGGCTAGGTTGAAAAATCATACCTTGTTGGGATTAAAGGTAGGGTATAAGCATAGCCTAAACCCAACATTACATGCCCTTAATGGGGTGGGGGAGGGGGAAGAAAATTTTTAAAGACAAGATCAAATACAATTAGCTTCGTAATTAGTTTTTCATCTGGAAAAAGATAATGGAGAATAATCTAAATTGGAATTAAGTGTAACACTTGAGAAATATGATTATGATTCATCATAGTCAAGCTTTCAAATCAAGGACTCAATAAATTTAGTGTTATTGGAGTATTATCTTTTAGTCTTTCGGATTACTGTTCCCTTATTAAAAAGCTTCATTCTAACCTGAACATCACACTTGTCATCCTGAATGATGCTAATTATCATTTTCATTCTTACTTTGGGTTGAAAGCAATTCTTACTTTGTTTATCCTTCTCAATTTGACTAGTGTTTTCTCGAACCCTAATAGTTTTCCTTTTGCTTGTTTGTCTTTTTCTCTTGTTAGGTAGGAGTTTTTTCTCTACCACCCATATAGATTGTAGATCTAATTCTATCTTAGCTCTCAACTTACTATGTTGTCTTGTGAGGACTTTTAGTAAGTAAAATATAAATAAAAAGGGCAAAAAAATCTCAAGTTGATATTTAATTGCTTGATTTTCTTTTTTGAGGAAAGAGAAAAGAGGGAGAGAAAAATAGGGGAGGGGGTGTTTGCCTTCACTCTTCTCCTTTGTTAATTGATCAGCTAAATGAGATTGCCCTTGATTATCCTTCCTTCAACTTAGTTAGAGTAATAAAGGAGCTCTTAACTTGAAAGTAATCAAACTCTAACTAAAATTTTTCTCATTTATTAAATGCTACCAAAAACATCTTGTCCAAGAAATATCACATTATAGGTCTAAATTTTAAAGTTATGCTTGCTTCAAATCCTACATTAGCATCCTTAACAATTTTATTTGTTACTTTTCCTTATGTCTCACTTGTACACTAAAACATTTTAGGTCCACTTTAAGGACATCATAAATCTCCTTAGTAAGGCAATTCCTACCTTGTCTATCCTTCTTAACTTGACTAGTGTTTTCTCTATCCCTAATAGTTTTCCTTTTTCTTGTTTGTCTTTTTGTCTTGCTAGGTAGGAGCTTTTTCTTTATTACCCATGTAGATTGTGGCTCTAATTCTATCTTAGGTCTTAGCTTAGTCTGTTATCTTGTGAGGACTTTTGGCAAGTCAAATATATATGAAAAGGCTAAAATAATCTTAAGTTCATATTCAATTGCTTGAGTTTCTTTTTCATCCTTGTTTATTTTGCCCTTATCTTTTGTCATTTAACCAACTAGATAAGATTACTCTTAAGTATCCTCCTCCAACTTAGTTAGAGTAATAAAAGAGCTCTTAACAGAACTAATCTAACTCCAACTGGGAATTTTCCTATCTATTTTTTTTTTGTGCAAGGTCAAATTATATATCACTCGTAAAAAAACTTACAAGATTGTTCGATTACAAAATATCATCATCTAAGCTCAAATATTGCACTTGGAAAATTCTAAAGCTCTTGTAAAAATTTATTACAATTTGTAAACTTGACTTCTATGGTAGATGAAATCTTTCCTCTTACATCCTTTTTGATTTTAGCAATAATGGTTGAGTTATCTAGACTTGTATCGTTGAATCTTCTTCTATTCCTTTCGCTCCAAATGTGATATAATACAGCTTTGAAAGATATACTAAGCAAAGTTGCTCAAAGCTCTTCCTCTTAACAGTCTTGATGATCTAACATATTTCAACTTTCCAGTGTTCAATTCTTCTAGTTAATCTATTCATGCCTAACAAAGCCTTCCAGATATAGTTTGTGAACCTGTACTTAAAAAATAAATGTTCTTGTGATTCTTCTTCTTGTTAGCAAAGGTTGCATTGTAGATTCACTGAACTATTCCATTTAGCCACCCGATTTGCTATAGACAGTTTATCTTTCCAAGTGATCCAGCAGATAAAATTATGCTTTGGTACTCCTTCTTTCTAGACAAATGTTGCTCATTCAGTATCTTCTCTATTCTCTCTTAGTGCTACATAACTTTTGGCAATATTGTATTCTGAGTCCGTCACTAGTTGTGTGAGTTCACTTCTTACTTGTAAAATATTCCTAAAACTCCAAGCTAGTGATCCTTTTATCTCAACTTCTAATACATTCCTTTCCTTCAAATTTTCTGTTATCATCCATTTAACCCATAAAGAGTTTGAGTTGGGGTGCACAAGAGGCCATAAGAGTTTTTCGATTGCCGCCTTATTCCAAGTATGAATGTCTATCAAACCCAATCCTCCAGAAATTTTAGGCCAACAAACTTCTTTCCATGCCACTTTCGCTACACCTCATCCATTAGATTTACCTGTCCAAAGGAAAGTTTTAATCTTTTTTTCAATTTCATAAAGAGTCTGTTTTGGCAATAAAAAAATTTGCATCCAATATGTTTGCAATGGGAACAAAACACTTTTTGCTAGCTGTAGTCTCCCCCCATAACTAATATGCTTAGACCCCCAACCTTCAATTCTCCTCAATATCTTTTCTATCATGATAGTACAATCTAGGTTGGAGAGTCTTTTAGTAATTAATCAAACTCCCAAGTATTTTATGGGAAGTTGGCCTTCTTGGATAGGAATATGATCAAGTATTAGAGCCTTTTCCTGTTCAAACAAGCCTAAAAAGAAAATTTGACACTTTTCTGGATGCATCTTCAGACCTATTATATCTTCAAACTCTTGCATAGCATCTAGTAAACATAATATAGACTCAATATCTCCATGAGCAAACAAAAAGAGATCATCAGCAAAGCATAGATAAGTGATCTTCTCTTTAGCACATTTCCAATGAAATTTAGACCTTCCAGAAGATACTTTCTTTTGTATAATTCTGTTAAGAATCTCCATCACAATAACAAAGAGAAAAGGAGAGAGAGGGTCTCCTTGTCTAAGTCCCTTTACCGCCTTAAAAAAACCTATATGAGAGCCATTGATGTTCACAAAATATCCAACAATAGTGATGCAGCTTTCAATCAGTAATCTAAATTTCTTTAGAAACTTCAAAACTTTCAGAGTATTTAAGATTGCATTCTAGTCTATTGAATCATATGTTTTCATAATATCAACCTTAATTGCCACCATTTTCCCATGAATATCTTTGTGATAATTATGGATTAACTCTTAACATAACAAAATATTTTCTTTAATGTTCCTTCCTGGTACAAAAGTTGTTTAACAAGGATGTATGAAATGAAACAAAGCTAGACTTAATCTTTCTGTCATAATTTTATATATGATCTTTTACAACACATTGCAACAGGAGAATGGTCTAAAATCTTTCATATTAATGACATTAATTTTCTTAGGGACAAGAGAGATTACTGTTAAATTTATGCTTCACATTAGCTATCTCCTCTGAAAGAAAGCTATAATTGTATCTTCTATGTCACTCTCTATAATACTCCAAGCTTTCTTGAAGAAGAAGCTATATTTTTATAATAGATAGGAAACTTAACTTTCCTATCTATTAGATGCTACCAAAAACATTTTATCCAAGAAATACCACATCATATGTCTAAAGTTGAAAGTTAGGTTTTGCTTTAGATCTTACATTAACATCCTTAACAATTTTATTTGTTGCTCTTCTTTTTGTATTTCTTGTACACCAGAACATTTTCATCCCAATTTCTTTTGATAGACTAAGATCAAAATCATTTTCCATTGCACTTCCTTTTCATATACTATGTCTTTCACATTTTTCCTTAACTTCTATTTCTTCAACCTAAGCCATTTGATAAGATTCATCAAAAATTACTTTATCTACATCTTCATCCACATAGATAACATCCTTATCAATCTATTTTAGGTTGGAGGGCATAATAACCTCATCATTAGGCACAATCAGATTAACTTCCTACGTTGTGGCTACCATTGCTTGTAACTCTTTTGTATTTTCCTTTATTTTTCTCACCTTGGATTCTTTAGTTAGTTGAGTTTGTTTTCCTTTCCCATCACCTAAATGTTAGGCTTTGGATTTTTCATATTTGCATAATTTCTTTCTACCAATGGACTCATCATGTCTTTGTACTTAGCGATAATTACAAAAACCAATATTTATCTCATCAATGATTTTTTGCCACTTTCTACCCTTCTTGAAAGCATTAAAGTGAATTCTAGCAAGTAAAGGATTAAAAATATTCATCTTTTTACATATTCTTGCAAACATGGAGATTTCTAAGAAAAAAGTGTGATCATTCACTTTTAAAAAATGACTAAGTCTATTACCTATTCTACATAAAGCTAAAGGATTATAAAGAGATAAAAGCAAACTTTGTAATCATAGCTACATCATTACATATTTGGATTGTTTCTCTTGTTCAACACCCACAACCATTTCTAAAAGAGAAAATGGTGGCTCTTAAAAACACACGATTCATGTGACCAAGCCATGATTAGATCCTCCTTTAAAAGAAAAAAAAAATCTGAATGCTCCAAGGATCCATTAATCTAGCAATGGTAGGATGGCTTAAACCCCAATGAGAGTTAACATGACACTTAAAGGACTCCACAAAGAGACAAGTTGAACCAAAGTTTGCTATAAGCATAAATTTGTGAAATTTTTGTGGCTTGTTGATATTCAAAAAGAATTATGCAAAATTCAAGTTCTCCCTAATATGTTATGACTTCTTTTGGAGAGAATGAAATTAGCAAAATTGGTAGAGGTAATAGAAATGAGGAAGTTTTGCTTGATTGTTAAAAATAGAAAGATAAGATTTGGTATAAGCCATTAGCATAAGGGTTATTACCTGCAAAAGCAACTCAGAGCTCTTAGGTGTCATGCCACCCAAACAAGTTAAAGGCGATGGCAACTTCAAAATTGTAATAAGTCCAATACGCTACCTGTAAACGCAAACAAAATTAAAATAAGATCTCCATAGAATCTTTCTTGTACCACGATGTTGTTAATTTAAAACAACAAAAAATGCCGGACACTTGGCAAGTTCAACAGGACAAGCAATGTTAGGTCATTCTTCTTGTTCTTTGGTCAGAAACTCAATACTCTTATGTTCATAAAATGCTAGACTGTAGTAGGCAAGTTTAAATATGGTTTTCTCCAGCAAGATCAATCGCTTCTGCAAAAGTTTCCAACACATGGGGCACTTTTATATTCCTGAGTTCCGTGAATCACGAACTGTAACCTAGGACACAAGTTGAGAAACAGTGGAGGTTTGCAATTATGATATAAAACAGACCGGCGTTCATGGATGTCAACCTTTTTAGTACAACCTAGTACAGAGGACTACAACACTTGTGAAGCGGATTTTGCATTACTATGGGATTGGATTAAATCTAACATTACAGGTCAAATTTAAATATTTAAATTTGAATTCATTCCATCGGCCAATAATTGATGGTTGTCTTTAGCATAAGTTAATCATGATAAAATTATCCGGAGTGAAATTAATCAAATTACACATGGACCACAAATATTTGCTGGTTTGTGGCACCTACCAAATGCAAAAGCAAGGCTATCTGCAAGAGATGAGAGTTTCGTTATCAGCCAACCAAAACTGACTTGTCTAGCACAGTTTCATGGCTACTGCCTTTGATCAACCAAAGCCAAAGAAACGACCACAACCATGAGCTGAAATCTCTGGTTATTTTTACATTTTCTTCAATCTTTTTACATCAACTAAGACCCTAACTTCAGTGCCAGGAATTGTATAGAACAGGGGATACTCAAATCCATAAGCATGAAGCAATCACAATGATTGGATCATTTAGGTTAATCTCCAATTGAAATGGTTTGTCAATAGTTTGAATAAAAGCTATTTAAAGAATCTAACATCAGAGCTAACATTATTCATTTTTGCTATCTTCTGCGTAGAAAAATTAGCCATCAATGCTATAGTTATGACTATTCATACGCTTTAATATTTAAGTTAAGATTATTCATTTCAGCTATCTTCTATATAGAAAAATCAACCATCGATGATGTAGTTAGTACTATTCATATGCTTGTTAGTTATGCAGTCAAAATTAAGGGTAAAGATTTAAAAAAAATAAGTGTGCACGTAGGAAACCAACTAGGATTTCTTCTAATTTATCTACGAGTATAGGTTTCTAAAAACCCATGTGTATTATAATAATTAATGAAGTATCAAGTCAATAGATCAATTACTTAGTAACTTATTAATTAGTTATTAGAAACTCAAAACCTAAGTCATGAGTTCAATATCCCATAGCTCCAAACCTCCATTTACCTTTAAAAAAAAAATAGTTAGCTCTCAAAAAAGTTAGATTGACCGGTAGATATTAGGTTCATGGAACTTTCAAATAGTAAGAATTATTTCTTTATAGACATTGGATATGCAAAATTTTCAATATGATTTGGGGTTCTCCTGATTTATCTAAGTATAAATTTTTAGAAACCCTTGTGTGTTATATCAACCACTAAGTTGTCAAGTCAACAAGCTATATCCCAAGAATTGGTTATTAGATGCTTAAAACTTAGGTCTTGAGTTTGACACTCTTTACCTCCAAAATTTCCTTTAGTTAAAAAGAAAAAAATAAATAGTAAAGCTATCAAAAATGTTAGATTGACTCATAGATTTTAAGTTCATGGAACCTCCAGCATAGAGACAATTGTTTTTTTATAGACACTATGTACGTAAAATTTCTAATATCCTTTGTAATTGTCGTTTGTGTTTAGTACATGATCCAAATTTACCTCGTTACGACACTAAGGTACGACACTATGCCTTATTCATCTTACCCAAAGCAAATCACAAAAATATAAATGGTAGTACGGCCCTGTTAAAGTCGGTTGTGTTCCACACTCCTCAGGGTACACCCTGTTCTCTTCCAGGCCAAATCTGATATCTTGAAGGAATAAAACAAAGAAGAAAGGACAGTCCTCCTGTGCTCACATTTAACATAAATGGAGTTCTTCTTGATGTTCAAGCGACAAAATTGATCCTAAAAAAGAACATCACGACTGGCGACAAGCCCATCACTGAGAGATATCTGCAACTGGCCGCCAATTATTCCTTTTGTCACAATCAAGGACAGATTAGTAGTTGATTTCATACCACCTCATGTTCTTCATTTTTTATACTTTTGTTTGATAAAATCAACGCGAATCCAGAGCCATGATCTTTTTTCTTTTAGTTTTTCTGATCCCAATGGTCAAACATCCTCGTTAGCCAATAATTTAGCTTAGTTCACGCGGGAGGCAATTAATTTGCTTCTTTTTTATTAGTAGCTATAGCTAATTTCATTATCTGTAGGTTAACAGAAGTCAAATTTAATAAACAATCTGATGCAAAATCTCTTAAGTTTTGCAAAGATAAAGAAATTCTGAAAAATCAGAAGTATTGGGTAAAATAGCCTTATATTAGAGATTACATCATTTATAATGTACCTTATAAACTTAGATAATATCTCTTCTCAATAAGGTCTTCTTTTTTAGGCTAAATAAAGAAATTACATATAAAATATATCAATATAAGATGGTTGGAGGCATAACATATAAATGGACTTTACACAATATTGCACTACATCAAAAAATAGTCTTTTCAAGTCTCCTAACATATTAATAAGTTCTTTAGAGGAGAAATGAACTCCAACTTTTAATGTGATATCACAAGCCTTGAAAACCAACATCATGAAAAGCCTATTGGCTTCTTTTATTCACATACATCACACAATAATTTTCATATACACAGGCCAAGTAAAATAAAACACAACATAAATATAATGGGCCTGCACGCTCTAGTTGGCCCCAGCTCTCAATACTCATGGATAATATTTACTTACAACCGGAAAACGAAAGTTTTTGCTTCATAATGGAAAGAAAATAAGAATAATCATACAGTAGATTGTAGCAAAAATGGATCATTGTCTCTCTAAATCTGCTGTAACGTTGACTTCATTGGAGAAATGAATTCTTCTTGATGATTTTTCCCTACCGAGTATCCTCATGAATGAATTCAATCGCGAGCTTGAACCACTTGCCCTTTCTGCATCACCCGACGAACCTTCCATGCATGGCAATTCAGAAATGATCCGGGGCAGAGCCGCCGGTGTACCAGCACCGGCTGGGCCGACAGGGGCCTCTCGGGGCTCGGGCTGAACCGGGGGTACGACGTCCGTTCGGCAAATAGGACAGGTAGAGTGGGAACTCAACCACTTGTCGATGCACTCTGCGTGGAACACGTGCTTACAGTTTGGAAGCAACCTCGCCATCTCGTCGTTCTCGATCGTGCTCAGACACACCAAGCACTCCGTCGCCGACGCGGTATCGTTCTCGCCATCACTGTGCCTGAACAAAAACACCGGCAATGACGCGATGACCGTCGGCGCCAGCCCTCTCATGGGTTGCTCCCCGGCGCCGGCGCCAGTTTCTGTAAGCCCCAGTTGATGCATAGAAGCTCGGCGACGAGCTTGGCGCCGGAGGATTCGCCCTCCGCACAAGGGCACGGCGATAATTAAGACAATCAGCAACACCAGCGAGACGGCGCCGGTGAGCATGATCGTCTTATTTAAACCATTTGCGTTCGCATGAGGGAACCGTGAATCCTCATAGTGGTGCTCGTCTTCGGGATTACTAACAGAGCTTCCAGAGGACATAGTTGCTCTGTGATTGCAGATCGGTGAAGGAGGATGAGAGAATCGGTGTTCTTGGCTTAAGTTTTTGTGGTGCCTTTGAGAAAATGAGGCAATTAAGCAGCAACATTATTTTTTTCAAAGATGTTGACTGTTAACCTCGACCGTCCACAGTTTTCATCTCAGGCACTTCGAGGGTATCTGTCAAACAGTAAACATATTTACGATTAAAAGTTTCAAATCGGTGTGCAAGGAAAATAACGCTTTTATATATAAAGAGTATAATAGACCAATCTATTGATGATGTAGAATAAGATCAAATTTTAAAATATTCCTCACCTTAAGTATAAGAGTATATTTTATAAGGATCCAATTTAATACAACGCAAAAAGGGTTACTTCCTCCTTTAAGGTCAACTTATAAGAGATCATAATATACCTATATATAAGAGAACTCCTCATTTTTGGTAGTTCTTTCTTTTTTATGATTATTAAATCCCACTAAATATCAAAACTCATACTTAATTGACAAGTGCATTATTTTGTCCTTACATAAAGAATTATTATTTTACTTATATTTTTAATTTTGCTTCCATAGTCAATGATAAGTACTTTAAAGAGCCCGCTAGATTTATTGAAGCCACTTAGTACGAGAAAAGGAAAAATTAAAGCTTCTAAAGCTTCTAAATAAAATTTTCTGAACACGACAGCGGCTTGGTCCCATGTGCTAGGTGTATTATTTATAAGTTAAGATCTAATAATCAGGTCCTAATCCCAAGTATGCACATCTTGTTCATCCTAATTCGTTGTATGACAATTTACCTTTTATTTTAGATTTCTCAAATAAATAAATAATTAAATTTATGGACAATGATGGTTTGGAAGACTATCCTTACTCAAAATAGAATTTAACATCATATTGAATGATGGAATGAAGAACTACAATGGATGATTGGAGTAACTAAAAGAAAAACTTTGGTTTCAAAGCTTCTTAAAATATCTTTTTTACCTTACATTTATTGTATATAGGCAAAACAAAATATAAGACAATTTTAGAATAAAGCAATTGAAATTCCCGTCTTATTGGTTAAAGTAAAAAAAATTATATGAGGAAAAACTTCTTTGTTTCAAAATATAAAATTCTCATAAAAAATATCATTTTGAGTGAGATTTAGAAACTTTCAACCTCTATCTTTTTGTAATTTTTGTAATGATTATTAGACTTAATTATTCTAGTACATATTTTTTAATGATTCATTCTAAAGCTTCTAAATAAAATTTTCTGAACACAACAGTGGCTTAGGCCCATGTACTAGGTGTATTATTTATAAGTTAAGATCTGATAATCAGGTCCTAATCCTAGGTATGCACATCTTGTTCATCCTAATTCATTGCATGACAATTTGTCTTTTATTTTAGAGTTTTCAAATAAATAAATAAAATTATCAAATAAGTTTATATTTATAGGCCAACTCACTAGTAGTCTAGTAAAGTTATTAACAACTTTATGAGAAAATTATTAACTCACCGGTCATGGGTTTAAATCCCCTGTCTCCCTTCCCAAGTGCGTAAGTAATAAAAAAAATAAAAATAAAATAAAAAGTTATTAACAACTTCACGCTTCCTGTCTGGAAGATTTTTTTAATACCAATTTTTCGGATCCATTCTATACGATTAATTAATTTTAATTCTCTCCTTCTTTGCGGCTTACTTGTCGATATGTATAATAAATGGGCAAGCTGCTTTTATACATAACAGTATTGTGCACACAAAAATACTAGTTCAGTCCAAAAATCATTCTATCGTGCATATTTTATGAGAAATTCTTGACGATTAGTACATCTGGTCTAACTTGGCATTTTAAGTTAGTTAGTTAGTTAGTTAGTTAAAATAAGAATTTTTACAAAATATTATAAAAAATCGTGCATAGGAAAATAGCACAAAAGATAAAAAGGAACTTGAAGAATAAAATGAACAACTTAAGACAAAAGCTTAGAATTGAATGATGTGAGAGTATAATCGGATTTCCTTTTTATGAAAATCAGAAACCAAACTAAAGTGGAGACAGACCAAGTCGTGGCAATCAATTTTGTCCATGAATTGCTATAAATTTCTCCTACAAATGGTGAACGCATAGAATACAAAAACCTTTGAACTTTTAAACCAAAAATACATCAATGGAAGCGATGATTCTTTCCAACTCCTTTCGTAACAGATCGACCATTCTCCTTTGACTAAAACGCCTCTGGTTTTATCTTTAATCGTTTTCTAGAATGGTTGGAATCCGTAGAGATGCCGGAGGAGTCATATGGAGGCAAGGTTGAAGATGACGCACGTGAATACAAGTGCACGCCTTTGTTTCAACGGTCATTTGCTTTGGTGGTCATCTCGCCCACCTACTTTCCTTCCATGTGTGTTGCTGATGTGACACTGCTAATTTTCAATCCTAACATCTTGTTCAAAAATTTGCATCTTGTTTTACGTAACCATTCTAATGCAACAGTAAAACCTTCCACCTTTACTAGGTCAAATCACAAGGAAAAGAAAAATTCAAAGACTAGTATTGTTTTTATTAATAACAGTTCCTACATTCATGCAGATTTTTTGGCCTTGGATTCCAAAAGGAAAAATTGACTATGCAAATTAGAAGGATGCATTGTCAAGAATTTCATAATGTTCAAAAATGAACTGTTTATTATAAATTTAGAATAATTTTTGTAAAGAATTTTTATTTTTTTATAAATATATGAGTTTATTTGTTAAAAAATAAGATAGTATAAAAGTTTAAGAATATCTATCATTTATCATTGCATTCTCAATTAAAATGGGTCTGCTTGCTAGCTTTTGGACCACGTTGGATTCTTGGATGTCCATGGTGGCATTAGTGCTCTATGCATTCTCCCTTGCATTGGTTTATGTTCTGCATTATGTTCTTGGATTTTCTTAGGCATATTTCTGTGTATGAAAAAACCACATGTTAAGTAAGAGAGATCTCAGTAGAAACACTACTTAAAGATTAAATTAGCTTCTTGGGATGTCGCACCTAATTGCATTAAGTGCTTCTTCGGCCTATTTTTCCAGGTGATCGGCTTGACTTGTTATGCATATGCCTGTTTTCTCCACTTCAATGGAAATTGCCTTTGTCATTGATACTTGAGAGCCATAATTTCTCCTTGGAATCTTGGGATTCAAGCTAAAGCTTTTCAAGAATTTTCCTGGAACCTTCTTGTTTGGTTCTCAACAGAGAAAACTTTTGACATTTTCTTACGTTTAGTTATGGAATAGGGGAAACAAGGTATTGACATTAGTATTAGGGCATTGTAATTTTTTTAAAAAAAAAATTTATAATCTAACTTAAAAGCTAACTTAAAAGTTAAAAATTATTTTTAATAATTTAACATTACCTAATGATACTTTTATATATTTATGGGACTATTGTTAAAAATATTTTTTAAAATTAAACAGTATCTAATGAACTTATATGAAAAGAATAATTATTTTTCTTAAAAATAATGTGCAAAAATGGTCACATATTTTACATGAAAGAAAATTTCTAAACAGGATTTAAATAAGGTAAGTTAAATACAGTTTTGTTGTCAACTTTTTTTTTATCTTCTTGCGGCATCCAGAGCCCGTTTGCTTATGGATTACATCAGCTAGCATTTAGAAGCCTTTTCCTCGCTTAAACGTGCGGCAAACCAGAATTTCGAGAAGTCCAAAACGCTACCTGTAAACGCAACCAAAATTAAAATAAGATCTCCTTTGAATCTTTCTTGGTTGTCTTGTACGACTATATTGTTAATTAAAACAACAGGACAAGCAATGTTAGGTCTTTTATATTCTTGAGTTCCGTGAATCATGATCCTATCACTTAGGACACAAGTTGAGAAACATTGGAGATCACGTCGCGGGTTGCAATTGCGATAGAAAACAGACCGGCTTTCATGGATAGCAACCTCTTCCGTACAGCCTGGTCAGAGGGCTACTACACTTGTGTCATTTTTACATTTCGTTAACATTTGACACCCTCAAAATATTTGAATTCTCTAAACTTTGCTGATTGACTTTAATGCTTTTTAAGTCTCCAATCGTTTGGTCTCTCTCCTGCATCCCTTCTCACCTGAAACGACAATACAAGCTTGACATAGCAGAGCTTTGGGCATGGAAAGAAAGCTTGCGTGCTGTTTCCTTGCGTTCTTCCTTCTTGCACTAGCCGTCCTCTGCCAGAGTCGGCCAATTACTGGCGTCTCTGCCGCCGATTATGTCTCCGATGGAATCCATAGCCTTCGCCAACCGAAGCTACTTTCTCTTAACCGCTTCTTTTCGTCGGATGACTGCACAGAGACTTATGGGTTTCTGCCATGCACCACAACTACCCTCGGTAATGTCTTTCTTATTCTTGTCTATGGTTTCTTGATGTTCGTGGGTGCCAAGAAGTTGTCCGATGGGAGTGAGATTTTGCTGGGAATTCTGGGGCCTGGGATCATTGGCGGGTTATTCCTGCCTATTCTGTGCACCCTTCCTGACGCTGCGATCATCCTGGGTAAGCATGATTCACCATTTCATCGTCGACTCTTTTGTTCTTTTATGACCGACTTCTCTCGTGAATATTTGCATTTGCTTAGCTTGATATGTTGATTGAATTCTAAGCTTAATCACGAAGATCACATAGAACAAAGAGAAGCTTATCTTAAGTTTCTGAGTTTTCCAGTCAAATTTCTGACTTTGTCCAAGTTGCTTTTTGTCGGAACGAGACATTTGTGAAAATCGAACAACTTGAAAGAGATGGAGTTCCTAACCATCAGAAAAAAAAATTTCCACCTTGTTTTTCTGTCTACTACTTAATGCAGGCTTGAAACGTCTTCTGTTCTCTTACAAGTCTTTTTTATAATAGCAAGTTTGAGAATACCAAGGCTGCCTTAAAGAAGCATGAGCTTAGTTGTGATTGACTATTCTTTCAAGGCTTGAGTTTAGTACGTTACATTTGTAAATCCTCCTCTATTAGCTATAGAACATCTTACAGATCTATGCAATAGGTCATTACAATGACCCAAATCAGAGAACAATAAATTTATATTAAAGTTTTTTAGACCTATAAGTAAATTAATTATTCATGAAAGTTGGAATTGCTTCTTCGCAATTTTTTTTTCATATGTATTTATTATACGATCCATTTACTCTCCTTATATCCAATACTAGACATGAAACTTGACATGGTCTACCTAAATGGTGCAAGTTAAAATCATTATGTTTCTCTAAAATTAGGATAGTCATGAGAAACTAAATATGGGTTTATGCAAATTCTTTCACATGTGCTAGTTGTGGGTCTATCTAGTAATCACATGGATAACCACGTTAAATGTGTATTATAAGCATTTGATATAGTTATTGTTAAGATTTTAATAAATTTTAGGATAAAAGATCTTGATTTAACTCAAAAGTTAACCTAAGAGTAAGATAAACTTTGTTTAATTCAAATAAATTCTCAAACACATATCTTTATAATGTAAGATAACGTACATCATTAAAATAACCCCTCACCATGATAAGGGTGCCAAGGGAGAACCTAGAATGTATATCAGGCCAAGAGCAAAACCTAGCCTTAATACCATATTAAGAAATATTAATATATTTTAATATTAGAAGGATTTAAGCCAAACTCAAAAAATTAACTCAAGAGTAAGAAGAATTTCTAATTTAAACAAACTTTTAGGCTCATGTCTTACCAATGTAAGATAATTCATACCATTAACAATAACAACTATCAAGATTTAAAATTGAACATAACATAACAAAAAGTATTGTCTACCGCGTTTCCTCTGCTTTCTTTAAGTTCAGAACCACTATCAGAAGGAATCGCCAAACAGTGAGTGGAGTAGAAACTTATCTTTGTACATTCAATTTTAATATTGTTGCAGTATCTGTCGCACGTTACCACATGGGAACATTGACCGAGACTGAAGAAAGTGATGTTATGGCATATCATATGTTCGCTGATTATCTGGGTGCCATTTTCTACTTTGTATGCTTGAAGATGTCCCTGACTTTTAGCCTCCCTTGAAATTAATGTGAAAAGACAAGAAGACATGGAAACTTTTAGGAATATGGAAATTAGGTGTATAGCCAGAGGAACCTGGAATCAGATGCACGCATAAGTAATTTACACAAATTTAAACAATAATGATGTCGATTTTCACTATGAATGGCCATCTGGTATCAACCACATGCCATTGGAAGTTAAAACTTGTTTTCAGCTAGGATTTGGCTTGACGTAAATTGCAATTTTGTGGATTTTGTTTTTCATGTTCTAGAAGTCAACGGTAAAATAATACTTTTATCGGTTAGAATTTCTTCTTATTTGTTTATAAGCATGAGGCTTTAAAAATTCTATTTTTTTCATTTGGTAAGCCATCACAATTTAAGTCATCAAATATGAAGAAATTTTAAAAAAAATTATATGTACATGAAATCCCCAAATTTGTTTAAGAATGTATAATTCTTAAACAAATTCTATGCATATAAAATTTTCAAATAATGAAAGAATTGGTTTTTAAACATAAGAATCATTTACCTTGAATCATATAGATGTTCTTTGTGATTGTTGTGTATATGTTTACCTTAAGTAAACTCAAAACAATATTCTTATCCAACTTGAAATTTGAACCATAGGTATTAAGATTCAATTCTTTGGCCTTCATTGTCACTTTTTTGAGTATATACTGCAGCATTGTTTCTCGTAGAGGTGATAAATTATTAATTCATTTTGTAAACATAGGATGGCCAGGCACGATTGATTTTTGGCTCGTGTGTTCAAATATATGTGGATGTGTGGATGTTATCTAAGCATGTATTAGGTCAATGACTTGTTGATTGATTATTGTAGATTAGTTTTTACCTTTTTTAGTCATTGGATTATGTGATTTTAGTGAATAAACTTAAGCAAATATTGTCAATAAACCAGTATCCTAATTATTTATTACTAGCTGCCCAGAACTTAGGTTATGTGCCCAACACCCCATAAACCCCAAAACCCCTTATAACTAAAATATAAAACTCATCTAATACAACATAACCTCCTTCTTTCTACAGCATCTGGACTCTCCGGGACCACGGAAGAAGCTCAAAGTCAGGTATCAGTTGGGATGGGATTGCTTGCCGGATCAACCGTAATGCTTCTAACACTTTTGTGGGGCACCTGTCTTATAGTTGGCAAGTGTGACCTTGAGAATTCAGTTCCAGTAGATCAAAAGGATACGAAGTTTTTTAGCTTAACTGGTAAGCCTTATACCACTACTAAGGCTTTTGTTTGAGCTAATATACCTTTTCCAGTGCTAAAACATCTCAAAGAAAAGAATTTAAGTTTTACTCTATCTCAAAATAAGCCTGTGACTTGTTATTTGAAATGAATGATTCATATACTTTTGTCTACATTAGTTAAAACTTCTAAAATTTTTAAGTTGGATGATACAGCTGGTCAAATGATGGACTAAATAGCTACCGATCTTTATTAAGAAACTTTAAGTTGCTTTACAAGGATTGGCATTATGCCATACGTTATGTGCAATCTATTGTAGAATATTTTACATATAAGTACTTCTCCTTACAAATCAACTTCAAAAAGGAAATAAACTTTCTAATAAAAAGTACTTAAACTTTTTTTTTGTATAGACTAAAAACAGTGTAAAGCATAGATCTCCTATATAACTTAGTAGTTAAGTGATATTCCTCAAGTAATCAAAGGCAAAAAATTATTTAAAATCGAACAATTGTAGAGTAATTGTAAAAATAGATCGACTAATTTCTTATAAACTGATCGACTATTATATAACTTGATAGCTAAGTAATATTCGTACATTGGTCAATACGGCAAACAAATTTCTGAAGATGGACACACAAAGTATTAAAACTTATACTTCAAGTAAATAAGATCATGTTATAACCAACAATTCAAGTATAGACCCTCCCCTATGACATGAATTTCAAATCTATAACTTCATATTATGATAACTATGAAAAACAAATGCCTTGAAATGATTCAAATTGGTTACAACTTAATGTTGAATCATTTATGTGTAAAGAAATTATCTCTTTCCTTCCTTTCTTGCAAGCCGATTTTAATAAAAGAAATGAAATTTCTAACCGTGTAAAAACTTGGGTTCAACACCACAGCCATTATTGCAACATTTCTGAAAATTCAGTACATTTTACTTGCAGTGGGATTATGTTAGTGCAAGACAATGGTTTTTCAAGAAGAACCGTTTCTGCTTTGGGATATTCTTAGCAACACGAAAACTTGATATTTGCAGGATCTGGGGTGGGCACTGATATCGGGACTGAGTATGATGCTAGAATCATGACTTTATCTGTTATACCATTCATAATAGTCCAATTACCATACATTTTCCAAGTTACATCTCTAAGTCGCACGGCAGTTCTCATTTCCTTTATCTTCTCCACTTCCCTGTTGCTTGCATACTGCATCTATCAGGTATTTACAACCTGGACTCATTAATGATCTGTATCATCTTCTTCACTTACTGAATTTACGTTTGCATCCATATCATGCATTGATTATAGTATCTTCCTATGAAACATTAATGCAGATCATTCAGCCTTGGATCCAGAAGAGGAGAGTTGCTTTCGCAAAGCGTAGGCATTTAATGTCAGGAATTCTAAGAAATATAAAATTGCGTGTCCTAGGAAGACTTGTTAATGACGACGGTGAACCAAATATAGATGTTATTGAAAGGTAAGTTTTGGGGATCTTTGAAGTCATTTTATGTTTGGATATAGCTCTCCATTCATTCATTGAAATCACCCATTTCATTCCCCAGAAAATTGGTGCCCTCTTGAACCAATTTTAATTGCTACTGCAATACAATGGCAGGTTATTTAAGACAGTTGATCTGAATTCAGATGGGATCCTATCAGAAGGAGAGTTAAGAGCTCTGGTCATAGGTATTAAGTTTGAAGAACTGAATACAAACGTTGATGAAGCCGTCGCAGAACTGTTGAAAGAATTTGATGCAGCTGGTAATGGACATGTTGATCTAAAGGAGTTTATTGATGGAATTTCAAAATGGCTTAGCCAGGTCAGGCATTCTGCAAGACACGGGGATAGCGAAAATGGTCCATCAATAAAATCTCTTAATGAATTTGATCAGGTATGTTACTTCATCTAATATTCTTCTAATTTTGTTTTTCTTGTAGGCTGAGTAACAATTAGTGTTAAGCGACCCCATTTCGTGTTGTCCTAGAATGTGGTCCATATGTGCTTTGTTAGTGTAGGGACAGCTTTTTCAATTCTTTTTTTTCTTCTATACCAAACAACATAGTTTCATGTTAGAAGTCGTTATACAATATCGTTTTCCTCGATGTAGATACAATGAGGGTAATGGGTGAGAAAACTAGGTGCCATTGCTGGATGTAGATGTAGGGTTTTTTATTTGTCTAAACCACCTTAAATCGTTATGTTCTTCTATGTGTTTGCCTTGATTGGTTCTTGGGTATGGTGTTTGTTCCTCAACATGTCTATGTGATGAAAATCTATAAATACATATGCAGAACATAAAGAAAGAAACAGACCCACTTTTGGGAGAACAAGATGATGAGCTTACAGAAAAAGTTGAGAATGCCAAATGGAATGCCGCCAAAGCAGTATTGATGCTGCTTCTGGGAACTATAATTGCTGCTGTAACTGCTGATCCTCTTGTGGACGCTGTTGACAACTTCTCGACTGCTACCGGCATCTCTTCTTTACTTGTCTCATTTGTTATTCTGCCCTTTGTTAGCTCCAGTGAGGTGGTATCAACTCTGATTTTCGCCAGCAAGAAGAAGAAGAGAATGGCGTCCTTGATGTATTCAGAGGTTTGCTTCTCATTTGCCTTCAACTCTGTTTCCATGCCAAATTGGGTTGCCGACATAAACACCTAGCTTTGCCTCGTTACAAATGATTTGACTTTCTTGAAGACGATACCAAGAAAGAATATTAATGATGCAAAATAACCTTATTTTTAACACAATAAACTTTCTTGAAGACGATACCAAGAAAAAATATTAATGATGCAAAATAACCTTATTTTTAACACATTTTATTGTCTTAAATATGCAAAAAAAAAAATCACAAAGACCTAGTCTATACATAATGGAGCTATGAAATAAAATCATGAGTACCTATTCAGTAATGAAATATTGCACTTGAACCTAATTTTTGAGATTATGTTAAAAAGGACTTAACTTCCTTAAAGTTAGTCATTAATTATGACTTTTAAGAATAATTAGTTTCAAGAAAAGATATTGAATTATTTTTAATGTAGTATCATAGTTTAAGTTAACATGTATCTCATCAAAGACAAGGTCTTCATAAATATGCTTTATTATTTATTACTCATATAAATTAAGTCATCATAATTTCTAGTATTCAAAACAACAACAAAAAAATATGTTAAAAATGTTGGCTATCCATCATTGCTAAAATTTCAATATGGTAACTTCTAGTCATCTCCCTTTTTTATGAACGTTTTGAAGGAGAAAACTAACATGCTCACAATTGGCCCCAAGAGATTGTTTGTGACGCTAGTTTTGCTTAGAATGCCTAAAATCTAAATCAAAAATTAATTCAAAAGTGAAAAGATCTTTTTAATTTAAACTTTACCTTAGAAATCTTATCTCTTAATATAAAAACTTCATTTTATAGGCATAAACCTCAAAGTTTAATTCAAAAATTAGCTCAAAAGTTAAAGGGTCATTTTTTAAAATTTAAACTTCACTTCACGGATCTTATCTTTCTCTTTCAAAAACTCTTTTTCCTCTTAATCTTCTAAACTTCAGCATTTGTATCTCGATAATCTCTAATCTTTGTGATCCTGTGTTGCAGATATATGGGTCAGTGACCGTGAGTAATCTTCTTTCACTCGCAGTCCTTTTGGGTCTGGTCTACTTCCGCCAATTGACGTGGGACTTCTCCTCCGAGGTGCTAGTTGTTGTAGTTGTTTGCATTTTGATTGGTCTCATTGCCAGTTTCCGCATCGTCTATCCTCTGTGGATTGCATTGGTGGCGTATGCACTTTATCCACTTTCCTTGTCGCTAGTCTACATTCTCAACTACGTTCTTGGATGGTCGTAGACACTTTCCGGTTTACATGGAAGCAAATGGAAGCATACACGCCGGCTTCCATGAGAGTATTCCTGAAAAATTCTAGAGTTAAGGGTATTATCCTTTTAAATATTCAATCGTGAAGCTTTCTAAGTTCTGCACAATAAGTAGGTCCACTTAATGGGAAGTAAAGTGGCCGGGGAAGGTACATGTTGCAACTTCTTTCTGAAGTTGAGTGTGTTTCTTTTCACATTTCATGAAGTCCAATAATACCCCGCTGGATATTCTACAATCCTTCTCTTAAGAAAGCTTCCATAAACTTTCTGTTCTTGTTTGAGACAATAGCAGTTCATTAAAAAGCCTATTTTTTCTTTAAAATGAGTTTGTGAAGAATTTGTCACAAATGGCGGCCATTTGAGATAGGATCGGGGAGAAAAAAACTCAGGCTTTCACCAACTAATAGCAAGATTGAGGCCCTAAAACCAAAAAATCGAAGAAGATTTCTTGTTTGTGCTACCCTAGAAACCAGACCAAGAGACTGGAATGCAAACAAAATAAAATTGGTTTCGAACTCTTGATTAGTTTCTGTACAATCGATCAAGTATTTAAAGGCCTAACCTAATGAATTCAATTTTAACCGTATCTGCACGAATAAGGGAAACAAGGCATTGATAAGGAGGAAACAATACTTGGTATTGTATTTAGTATCAAAATCTTTATATTCCAATTAACAGTTAGCTCAAGAATTGTAAAGAAATTTTTTTTTTTTTTAAGTTTCACTACAATAGATTGCTTACCCAATGTAGGACTTTCTTCTTGGACACAAACTCTCAAAAACCAAGCAACTTTAGGCTAATGTTGAAATTTCGTCCTTTAACACTTCCTTACACATTAAGTGTACCATACGTTAAAATATTAAATGGGGTAAAATAAATACTCTTATACACTAAATATATCTAATAGATTAAAAGTTTAAGAAAAATTAAATGAGACAAACTTAAGTTTTAATATTATACTAAAAATAATATAATAATTTAACTAAAAAATTCATTCAAGAATTAGAGAAATACTTTTTACATTTAAATACTACTTAGATATTATTTCTTTCTCCTATAAGATTTTGGTCCTCAACAATAATTATAAGAAACTTCAGTCAAAACGAAAAGGCGATTTTCCTCATTCAATTCCTTGGGCTGTTGTGTCAGTCGATTTAAAGGCAATGCATGTGCTGCATTTAAGGATAAGAAAACCAAATTTCCTATGACATTCTGTTTTTAAAATATAAGCCCCGTGAAGTAGAGACGGCCTCCCTCTACTCGCTGTAAAAGCTACCCAATGGGGCAGAAGTCGTACCCAAAACCTTTATTAAGATTTGGCTGATAACTTAAACTAAAACGCAACTACTCGTCCTTAGGTGGAAAAAAAAATCTTTTAATGATATTTTATGAGTTTATTTTTTCTTTCAAATCAACTTGTAAGAAAAAAAATATATTTTTCTTGAAATAAAATTTAAGTAATATGGAACAGCTTATATTATTTTTAGTACACCATATTGTAACCCATGTGGGCCACAGATTTCATGTATGGTGGGTGCCATTTCCTGAATCTAAATTTTAAATTCAAGAAAAAGGTAAATTTTCTTTTTAAAACTAACCTGTAAAAATGATGGCGTATTTTATATGAAAGAGAATTTTTAATCAAGATTTAGATAATGTAGGATAAATACACGTTGTTACTAACTTCTTTATCTTCTTGCAGCATCTAGAAGCCTTTTCCTTGCTTAATGGGCAGCAAATCAAAATTTTAAGAAGTCCAATACGCTACCTATAAACGCAACCAAAATTAAAATAAGATATCCTCATAATCTTTCTTGGTTATCTTATACGATAAACCATGTTAGGTCGATTAAAACAAGAAAAGAGGCCGGACACTTAGAAAGTTTAAGAGGACAAGCATGTTAGGTTAGTCTTCATGGACTTTGTTCAGAAAATCAAAAGTATTTATTGTGTAGATCTCACGGAAGCTAAACAGGACAGAAAATTCTTCTGTTCATCACATGCTAACCTCTAGTAATGATGTTTAAATATGGTTTTCTCCAGCAAGATCAATCCCTTCAGCAAAATTTTCCAACCCATGAGGCACTTTTATTTTCCTGAGTTTCGTGGATCATGAACCTGTCGCGTAGGACAAAATTTTGAGAAACATTGGAGATCACGTTGCGGGTTGCAATTATGATATAAAACAGACTGGTCTTCCCTGAATGGCAACCTTTTCAGTACAACCTAGTACAGAAGACTACAACGTTTTTGTCATTTTTATATTTCCTTATCACTTGACACCATCAATATATTCGAATTCTCTTACCTTGGTGATTGAGTAAAATGCTCTTTTAAGTTCCCCATCGTTTGGTCTCTCTCCTGCATCCCTTCTCACCTGAAACTACAATACAGGCTTGACATAGCAGAGCTTCGGCATGGAAAGGAAGCTTGCGTGCTGTTTCCTTGCCTTCTTCCTTCTTGCACTAGCCATCCCCTGTCAGAGTCGGCCAATTACAGGCCTCTCTGCCGCCGATTATATCTCCGATGGAATCCATAGTCTTGGCCAGCCAAAGCTACTTTCTCTTAACCGCTTATTTTCGTCGGATGACTGCACAGAGACGTATGGATTTCTGCCATGCACCACGACTACCCTCGGTAATGTCTTTCTCATTCTTGTCTATGGTTTCTTGATGTTCGTGGGTGCCAAGTTGTTGTGCGATGGAAGTGAGATTTTGCTGGGAATTCTTGGACCTGGGATCATCGGCGGGTTATTCCTGCCTATTTTGTGCACCCTTCCGGACGCAGCAATCATCCTAGGTAAGCATGATTCACCATTTCATCATCCCTTTTTTCCATATACTCGTCCTCACACACTCACCCAATGTCGAATCTGATACAAAGAGGTTCAAGAACACCTTGAACTACCACTGGGCCAAGGCATCCTGACAAAGGCAGGTTCTGCTAACGAAGATTAAGCCAAATCATTGAAAATATTTCATTTCTGTAGTATTTCCGACTAATTTAGGCATACTTTAAGGTGGCTGTTTCCTTTTAGTTTAAGCAATCGGACGAAACTAAACATATTCAAGGCCAAATGACGCCGTTTTGACCATTTCATCATTGACTCTTCTGTTCTTTTATGACCTTCTCTCTCCTCTGAATATTTGCACTTGTTTCGCTCGATATGTTGATTGAATTCTAAGCTTAATCCTGAAGATCACATAGAACAAATAAAAGCTTAAGTTTCTGAGTTTTCCAGTCAAATTTCTGACTTCATCAAAGTTTCTTTTCGTCGGTATTTATGAAAACCCAACAACTTGACACAGATGGAGTTGCGTCTAATACACCACTGGTTATTACAAAATTTCAACCACGTTTTCTGTCTAGTCTGTATTCTCAAATTTAGGTTTTTTCAAGCATTACATTATTACAACTTGACTTGAAAGAGAAACGGGAGATGTTTGAAGCTTGCGTCTAATACACCACTGGTTATTACAAAATTTCAACCACGTTTTCTGTCGAGTCTTTCGTGCAAGCTTCAAACATCTCCCGTTTCTCTTTCAAGTCAAGTTGTAATAATATAATGCTTGAAAAAACCCTAAATCTGAGAATACCATAGCCGCCTCAAAGAAGCATGATCTTAACTGTGACTGAGTATTCTTTGAAGGGTTGAGTTTAGTCCGTCGCATTGGTAAACACTTCTATATTATAAAACCAAAATAAGGAGGACGGATACAATGGTAATTTTACGTGAAAGGGTAAAAAGGTAAATTGACAGAAGGGTAAAATAGTATATTAATGTAAGTGTAAACTAGTAATTTAAATATAAAGGCATAGGTGAGAGTAGAATGATAAAATTCCAATTAGTGTTTCTTCTATGTTGCATATAAATTTGAAATTTTAAAAAATCTTATATATATGGGTAATAAGTCATTACAATGACCCAAGTTATAGAATATTATATTAAAGCTTTTTGGACCCGTAAGTAAATTGCTTATTTATGGAAGTTGGAATTGCTTCTCCCTAAATCCCAATTGCATTTTGTTTTTCATATGTATTTACCATGCAATCCATTTATTCTTCAAATCTCCAATGCTAGACATGAAACATGACATGGTCCACCTAAATGGTGCAAGTTGAAATCATTGTGTTTCCCTGAAATTAGGATACTCATGATAAATTAGAAATGGATTTATGCAAATTCTTTTAAATGTATGAGCTAATATACAGTACTTATTTTTAGAAGTCTTGACCCAATTGAAATCAAGGCAACTTTTATTCAAAACCTCCAAAACCCACTTTGCCTATCAAATATATATACAGTGCTCTTAACCCCAATACCTTTGGGTTTATTCTTATTCTTTAGCATGTGGTATGTATATACACACACATATAACCAATAAGCACATGGATAATTATGTTAAGAGCTTGTTATGGGCATTTGACATAATTATCAAGATCTAAAGTCTCTTCTTGTATAAACAAACCAGAACAAAAACTATTACCTACTGTGTTTCCCTTGTTTTCTTTTAGTTCAGAACCACTATTAGTAGGAATCGCTAAAACAGTGGACGGAGCAGAATCAAATCCCTGTACATCCAATTTTAATATTGTTGCAGCATCGGTTGCGTTATCACATGGGAACAGACCGAGACTTAGGAAAGTGACGTTATGGTATATCATACGTTAGCCTGAGTATCTAGATGGCATATTCTACTTTGTATGCTGAAAGATGTCATTGACTTTTAGTCTCTCTGGAAATTACGGAAAAAGACAAGAAGACATGGAAACTTTTAGGAATATAGGCATTATGTAGGTAGTCATGGGAACCTAGAACCAGATGTTCGCATAAGGAATTTACCCCAATTTTCAACCAACAATGGTGTCTATTTTTACCATGAATGGTCATTTGGGATCAACCACAAGTGATTGCAAGTTAAAACTTGTTTTGCAGCTTGGATGAGGCGTGACGTAATTCAATTAGAATTTTGTGGATCTTTTTTGTCATGTACTAGAAGTCGATGGTAAAATAATTCTTTTATCGGTTAGAATTTCTTCCTATTGGTTTACACGTATGAGGTTTTAAAAATTCTATTGTGTCATTTGGTAAATCGTTACAATAACTATAAAGAAAAGGTCATCAAAAATAGAGAAATTCTAAACAAATTCTATGTACATGAAATCCCCATATAGTAAAATAAGCATAAATTCTTAAACAAATTACATGCATATGAAATATTCAAATAGTTAAAGACTTGTTTTTATAAAAAAAAAAAAAACATAAGAATGATTTATCTCTTATCATATAGATGTTCTTTGTTATTATTGTTTATATGTTTTTCTAAAGTAAACTCACAACTATATTCCTATCCGACTTGCACTTAGAACAATAGGCATCTGGATAAAAAGATTCATTTCTTTGGTCTTCATTGTCACTTTTCGAGTATATACTGCAGCATTGTTTCACTTAGAGGTAATGAAGTATTAATTCATTTTGTAAACATAGGATGGCCTAGAACAATTGATTTTTGGCTCGTATGTTCATATATGTGTGCATTTGTGGATGTGTGGGTGTTATCTAATCATGGATTAAGTCAATGACTTGTTAATTGATTATTGTATATTAGTTTGTAGCTTTCTTGTCATTGGATTATGTGACTTTAGAGAGTAAATTCCAGTTAATATTATCAATAGACCAGTAGCTTAATAATTAACAACTGACTGAATTTATGTTCTGAGTTCAACATCCCATAACCCCAAACCCCCTTATAACTAAGCATAAAGCTCATGCTAATGTAACATGACCTTCGGCTTTCAACAGCATCTGGACTCTCCGGGACCACGGAAGAAGCTCAAAGTCAGGTAACAGTTGGGATGGGATTGCTTGCTGGATCAACCGTAATGCTCCTGACACTTTTGTGGGGCACCTGTCTTGTAGTTGGCAAGTGTGACATTGAGAATTCAGCTGCAATTGATGAGAAAGATACAAAGTCATTTAGCTTAACTGGTAAGCTTTATACTACTACTAAGGCTTTTGTTTGCGCCAATATCTCTAAACATCTGATACTTGTGATTGTCTGTTTGAAATGAGTTATTCATATACTTTTCTCACATTTAAAAGATGATAACATTAGTTAAATTTCTAAACCTTATTATTGAATCATACTAAATATCTAGCAATCTTGATTAAGAAACTTTAAGTTGCTTTACAAGGGTTCAAGGGGACCTGTTTCTGCTTTGGGATATGCTTAACAACATGAAAACTTGATATTTGCAGGATCTGGGGTGGGCACTGATGTCGGGACTAAGTATGATGCTAGAATCATGACTTTATCTATTATACCATTCATAATAGTCCAATTACCATATGTTTTCCAAGCAACATCTCTAAGTCGCACAGCAGTCCTCATTTCCCTCATCGTCTCCACTTCCCTCTTGCTTGCTTACTGCATTTATCAGGTATTTACAACTTGGACTCATTAATGATCTGCATCACCTTCTTTACTTACTGACTTTACGTTTGCACCCATTTTCTGCAATTATTATAGTATCTTCCTATGAAACATGAATGCAGATCATTAATCCTTGGATCCAGAAGAGAAGAATTGCATTCGCGAAGCATAGGCATTTAATGTCAGGAATTCTAAGAAATATAAAATTGCATGCCGTGGGAAGACTTTTTAAAGAAGATGGTGAACCAAATAAAGAAGTTATTGAGAAGTAAGTTTTGGTAAACTTTCAAGTTATTTTATGTTTGGATGTAGCTCTCCATTCATTCATTGAAATCACTCATTTTCATGAACCATTTTAATTGCTACTGCAATGCAATGGCAGGTTGTTTAAGACAGTTGATCTGGATTCAGATGGGGTTCTATCAGAAAAGGAGTTAAGAGCTCTGGTAATAGGAATTGAGTTTGAAGAACTAGATACAAACATTGATGAAGCCGTCGCAAGACTGCTGAAAGAATTTGATTCAACTGGTGATGGAGGTGTTAATCAAAACGATTTTATTAATGGAATTTCAAAATGGCTGAGAAAGGTCAGGCACTCTGCAAGACTCGAAGATAACCGAAACGCTTCATCAATAAGATTTCTTAATGAATTTGATCGGGTATATTACTTCATCTAATGTTCTTCTATTCTTGTTTTTCTTCTTGTCTGTCTGTCCAAACCACCTTAAATTGTTATGTTCTTTTATGTGTTTATTGGTGCTTGTGTACGGTGTCGGTTCCTCAACATGCAGAGCATACAGACAGAAACAGACCAACTTTTGGGAGAAAAAGATGATGAGGTTGTAGAACAAGTTGAGAATCCCAAATGGAATGCCACCAAAGCAGTCTTGATGTTGCTTCTGGGAACTACAATTGCTGCTGTGACTGCTGATCCTCTTGTGGACGCTGTTGAAGATTTCTCAACTGCTAGCGGCATCTCTTCTTTATTCGTCTCATTTGTTATTCTGCCCTTTGTTAGCTCCAGTGAGATAGTTTCAACTCTGATTTTCGCCAGCAAGAAGAAGAAGAGAATGGCGTCCTTGATGTATTCAGAGGTTTGCTTCTCGTTTGCCTTCCAACTCTGCCTCCAATGGTTGCAGTTGCCTTTAAACACATGCATTAAGAGTCCATAATATCGTAGGTGAATAAGCATATGTCACAATGCCAAATGGGGTTGGCTACATCTGTACCTGATTTTGTCTCATGTTTAAGACAAATTACTAAGAGAAAATTATACCAAAAAAAAAAATTGACAACACAAAATAAGCTTATTTTTGACATGTTTTATTGACTTCAATATGACAAAATCACAAGGACTTAGTTTATAAATAATAAAGCTATAAAATGAAACTATGAGAACCTAACTAGTAATGATACATCATATTTGAATCTAGGATTTGATATTATATTAAGAAGGATCTACTTAGCTTTAAGCTAATCATTAATGACTATGTTTAAAAATAATTAGTTTGAAGAAAATATATTTTATCATTCTTAATATAGTATTATAGTTTAAGTTCACATGCTTCTTATCGCAAACAAGATTTTCATGATTGTACTCCATTATTCTTTTACTCATAAATAAGTCATCATAATTTTTCATACTCAAAATAAAAAGATGTATAAAAAATATTAGTTATCCTATATCACTAAAATTTCAATATGACTCCTCCATTTTGATGAACATTTTAAAGAAAATATGCTAAAGGCAACCCTTATTGTTCACATCATTTCCTCCCAATTCCAACACTAGTTCTCATGAACTTTCTCTTTCTAAGACTCCTTTACTCTTATTCTTCTAAACTTCAGCATTTGTATCTCGAGAATCTCTAACCTTTGTGATACCGTGTTGCAGATATATGGGTCAGTGACCGTAAGTAACCTTCTTTCACTGGCAGTCTTTCTGGGTCTGGTTTACTTCCGCCAATTGACATGGGACTTCTCATCTGAGGTGCTAGTTGTTCTAGTTGTTTGCATTTTCATGGGTCTCATCGGCAGTTTCCGCATCACCTATCGTCTGTGGATTGCATTGGTGGCCTATGCACTTTATCCCCTTTCCTTGTTGCTGGTCTACCTTCTCATTTATGTTTTTGGATGGTCGTAGACACTTTCCAGCTTACATGGAAGCAAATGGAAGCATCTTTGCCAGCTTCCATGAGAGGATTCATGAAAAGTAGTACATTATTTTGATTATTCAAAACTAAAGCTTTTCTTGAAAGAAAAGTGCTGCATAATAAGTAGGTCCACTAAATGGCAAGTTAAGTGGCAGGACAAGGTACATCTTGCAGATTCTTTTTGAAGATGAGTGTGCTTCTTTAGTTCAATGATACATTCCAACACGTTTGTTGTTGTCAAAGGAAAGTGTAATGAGACAGAGCCATTGGGAATTCAAAGTTCATCCTAATAGGAAGCCACTAAGCTTTTTATCATGCGTATATACCACGCCATATGTTTTGTGGACCTCCTTTTCTACCTACTTCCTTTTATGGTTTTCTTAATTGCAAGTAATTGGTAAAGATGAATCCATTGCATTCCTCTTTCAGAAAGGAAAGAACCGACCTTTCACTAATATAACCAAGAAAAGGATTTAGAATGTATAAAGAAGAAAAGGATAAAAGGTTAAGTAATGATGTCTAACAATTTTTCATAATTTGTTTTTTGGAGAAAACTTGGGGTTCATTTTGCTGAATCCGGTCTAAGTTTCCTTAGTAATGGAGGGGAAAAAAATTATACCTTGTAACACTATGACTCTTAAAAATAATATGATATTCCGGGTAATGGAAGTCTAGTTATGCATTGTAATTGGTTGTTTAATGCATGGAAGTAACTTATAGTTTTGAATAGCTTTTTTAGGTTTAAAAAAATCAAGGCACTTTATACTTAATTTGTCACAAAAAGAAAAGAAAAACTAAAGGTAAAGTTCATTCAAAGAGAAGGGAAGGTTTCCGTGTACATCACAAAAAAAAAAAGCTATATTAAATATTAAGAAAAAAATTAAAAATAAAAAAAAATAGTTTATTACTTTATAAAAGTTGGGAAAATGAAAATATAAATTTAGCACAAATAATATAGCGATAAAAAAAAAGTAAAACATAAAAAAAAAATCATATGACAATTGAAATCATATTAAAATGTTAAAATCAAAAACATTAACTAAATAATAAGCAAGTAGTCTAGTAATTATTTACTAGTTATTTAATTTAAATCTTAGTCCATATTTGATATCATCAAGTTCGTTTTTACCTAATAAAAAATTAAAGACAAAAAAAATTATAAAATTAAGAAAAGAATATTAAAATTTAGCACAATAAGTGAAACAATTAGGACACAACCAAAATATCATATGATAACTGGATAACATAAAAATTTCAAAACCACAAAAATTAATTAGTTAATAGGCAAATAGTCTAATAATTAATTACAGGTCACCAAATCTAGGTTCTAGTTCATACTTGATATTCTCAACCCCCCTTTTACCTAATAAAAATTTTATTACAAGAAATTAATTAATTACCACATAACATGTGATTAGTAAGACTAATTCAGGCCATAATTTCAACTTTAAAAAGAAATAAGTTTATTTTTGGATGTTGTCGGTTTAACTGAATGGCAACCGTTAGAGGACAAAACCCAAAGCGACACAGATCTCCAAGCCAGCACTCCTATGTTGTCTCTCTGCTTTCCCACTCTGTAACAGTAACGGTAACATTTTCATCTTCCCCATAAAGCTCCTCCGCAAGCAAACGGCTACATTTTCTCTCTCTCTGCTGCTATCCCCTTCTCTCCGGCTACTCGAAGAGTTCAGATTTTCTGTGTCTGTGAAGAAATGGAGAAGAGATTTGGATTTTTTATCACTGTCATGCTTTTCCAGGTTCTGTTCGCGCTTCCGCTCTGTCGAGCGTCGGTACCCGTTTCGAGGGCCCAAGACGGCGTCCCCGGGGTGGAGCTGTGGTGCGTGGCGAAGAACAACGCCGAAGATGCGGCTCTGCAGTCCGCCCTGGACTGGGCTTGTGGGCCCGGCGCCGCCGACTGCGGCCCAATCCAGAAAGGAGGCCCTTGCTACGACCCCACGGACGTCGTGGCTACGGCGTCGTATGCGTTCAACGACTACTACTTGAAGCACGGCACGGCCAACGACAGCTGCTCCTTCGATAACAATGCCGCTCTCACTTCCTTGAACCCTAGTAAGTGAAGGTTTTTGCGTCTGTTATGTGGTGGGAGATGTTGCGAGGGATGATCGATCTCATTGAGTGAACCCATTTGTTTGTTTTCATTCGCTTCAAGGAAAATCAAGATTGGTTTTCTGTTGGATTTTTGGATCAGAAAAGCTTGAAATCAATCTTGGTTGATTTGATTTATTCGATGTTTTCTTGCAGGTCATGATAGTTGCAAGTTTCCTTCCAGGTAATTGTTCAGATTTTAGTTCATTTATTGTGTTTCTAATGATAGAAGGTTGATTACAGGGAAATGAAATGCTTGGAACAGTAAACGAACAAATGAAAATATCACATAGATTACTGAAGCTTGAGGCTTTTTCCAGTCTTACATGCTATGTGGTTGTTATGTAAATGATGCGTCTGAGGACAGTAATGGTAGACTAATATGCATTGTCTTGTTTGGAAGCAGAGCATGTTTTTCAGTTAGTTCATCAAGGTCACATATTAAATAAGTTTATCCCTTGTAACAAACTTGTTTCTTGTATATTATGATTATAGCATATCTCCAAAAATGATTGCAAGAGTAAAAAACAGAGTCTTTCGATCTTATAGATGGTATATATTTGTGAATCTTTTTGTGATGTAGCTTGTCCGCCAGCAACGGAAGCTATTCGGGTTCATCATCGGTAACAGGACTGGGATCTGGTGCAGAGATAAGCGGCTGCACTCACACTGGGCAGCTAGGGTTTTGGACTGTAATTAGTGCTTATATGTTTTATATGATTACACAGATGATTTCGTGGTAGTAGAGGGTGACTGCCTTGTCCTCTGTTCCATCTGAATTACTCTGTTAGTGAAATCAAAAAAGCAAAGGCTTTTTTTAGTCAATGAAATACCTGCTTTGCATTTTTAGCTAATTATAAGTTATTTTTTCTCTTTGTTGGTATGCTTATCTGATAAAATCGAAATTATGGTTAAAAAATCAAGGGGTTCAAGTTCTTGGGGATTTAAGACCCAGCTGAACCCATTAGTTCTTTTTTCTCCATTCGAGTCCCAGATTTGTGATATGTGGTTTTCAAGACTTTTGGCAATGACCCTCCCTGGCAAACTCATAGAATATCTGTATACAGCTCTACTTGCTTCTAGAAAGACTACAAATATAACCATAAGATAAGAGTAGTATGCATATTTAGTGCCATTGCTATATAATTTTTTGGTGTAATCTCAGATAACAAATCCCTGGTTTGCCTCATCCTATCTGTAGTTGCTGGTATAGTCATCAAGTTTTGTAGTTCTGGCTTCTCCACTGCTCTTCAATTGCTCACTTTTAGTCCATGTTATATGAATCCACTCTGGGATAGTTTTTGCATGTGCACTGGAATCTACTCCGGTACCTTCTACTTAATTCTGGAGCGTTGCAACTTAGGGTACTACCGTAGCAATATGTTAACCTTTCCTTTTTGCAATCCACATTTGAGTAAAGTAAGTTCTGAAAGGTGTTTCTCATACAAGAAACAGTATATGGGATAAAAACTTCTTCTGGACTCCTCTTCTGTACAGTGATAAAGCAGTTGGAGATTGCTTTCTTTGGCATTTGATTAAATGGCTACTTTATATGATTAAGATCTTTCTTAGAAGGAACTTTATCTGATTTGCGTGGAGAAGCTACAAGAATATCACAAGCAACTTGAGAAGACCATCAAATTATGTCTCTTAGATATCACTGTCATTATCATTAGGAGAGGGACTCTACATGGAGATGCTGCTGTGTTATCTTTGTGTGCTCTGGAAGGAGAGATGGTCCTTAAAATTAACCCATGAATAAGGAAGATGATAATCAAAGTTTTGTAGACTCAGAACACTAAGAAAAAGCTTATTATGTTCAAAGGTAAAGAAATCGCTGTCTAAATATACTATAGATGCATGAATTTGAAATTATAGTTTTTTTCCATTTAGCAACTACTAGTGAAGATCCATATCCTTTCAAGAGCCCATCAACTAGAAGGAAAATAACGGTTGTACAGAGAAGCTACAGCAGAGGAGTTGGAATTACAGAAAATAAACTTGGAAGGAGATAAAGCATTCTATTGAATTTGTGACTGTTCTTTTAGTTTCTGATAATTTGTCAAAAGATTCACACTCTGTACCTTTCACCTAATGTGAAAGGCAATGCTGTTTCTGGTAAGGAAGACACCCCAACTTTGATTCAACATACTTTTTCCAGGTTTTCACTTGGAAAAGACTCGACAGTTCCCTATAATTTCCGCTTATTGAAAACGAGTTAGCCGAGAACAGTATTGAGAGAATGATAGCTGTCGCACATCAAAGTCTGTCAGCATTAGCTGGAGAATCTTTCATCTTCTTCTCACTCCATCTTTAATCCTTTATGATTAGAACTTATGTAGAAGAACTTTTCAGGGCTTGTGTGAAAGTGAGACTTTGTTTCTGTGTAGAAGTCTTAAAGAGGACTTTGAAGCACAGTTTGACTTTAAAACTTGTTGGAAAATTCTTGTGGAATAGGAGATTTGTCACAACTTTTGCATTCTGGTGTTATGTTGAAATTCTTTTCAATTCATAACATATTATACTATGCAGACTTTTCTAAATTTGAACAATTTGTTTTTCAGATTAAGTGATTAGAACATTGTTATATTAGCATTTGCTTATTTCACCAACTCAACATGTGTCATTTGAAGGATAAAAGACCTTGAATAGATATTTGGGCTTTAATAAAAACCAACTTAAAAATCTCGAATGGTATGTTATTGTACCAAATTAAATCCATTTCCCTTTGCAAAACCAATAGAAAACACAGATTCTTCATCAACTAAAAAAATTTGAAGCAATATAAATCAAATTAAAAAAAAATAAGTGATTTGAATTCACTGACCTCTGATTTTTTAACTTTTGCAACTCTTTATTTAAAAGTAAAATTTTAATCTCGAAGAACTTTATAAAAGAAAATTTAATAATTTATACGAGAAAAAATAATAATTTTGGGCTTTACTCATCTTTGCGTTTCCTCTCTCTCTCTCTCTTGCTCTCTCTCTCTTCTCATCTTAATTACTTCAAAAGCTAAATTGCCCAAGTTTATCCTTCCTTAAAAAATCTAATTGAAGAAAGAATTGTTTGAAATACTCTCCTCTTTAATGTGAAACTTTTATTTTTTTGGAATCCAAACTTGAATTTTTTTTAAATCCAACATAATCGATCAAATTCAAGTATTTATATTTGAATTCATTCTATTGGCCATCAATTTCTCTAACATAAATTATCTAGAGTGAAATTAATCAAATCACTTGTTGGTTCGTGGCGCCTACCAAGAGCAAGTAAACGCTCGCAATCTACAACCACCTGCTGTAGATGTGCTTGGACCCCCTGCAAGAAATGTGAACCCAAGAGTTTTGTTATCAGCGGACCTAAATTGCCTTGTCCAGCACGGTATTCATGGCTACCGCCTTTGACCCACCAAAACCGAAGAAACAGCTACAGCCATAAGCCGAAATCTCTAGTTTTTCTTCTCTTTTCTCTCAATCTTTCTACGCCAATCAACTAGGACCATAACTTCAATTCTAGGAATTGGAAAGAACAGGGGGGATTCCCACGTCGATAGGAATGAAATAGTCAAAGTGATATGATCATTTAGGTTACTCTATCATTGAAATTGTTTAGCAAAAGTTTGAATAAGAGCTGTGTGAGGAGACTAAATAGTTAAGACTATTCATTTCGGCTATCTTCTGCATTGAAAAATTAACCATCGGCACAACAATTAGGAACTATATTTGTCAATTATGGAGTCAAAATTAGGAAAATAAGGGTTAAATAAATCATTTGCATGTAAAAATTCAATTAGACTTTTGAAAAAGTTGTCTATGAGTATAAGGTTTTGAAAACTCTTATGTATTATATCAATTAGCAAATTATCAAAAACAGAAAATTGACTAGTGGATCTTAGGTTGGTGAAAGCTCCAAAAAATGATAATTGTTTCTTTATAGACATTGGGACAGTCTATTCTAGAGTACATATAAGGTTTGGAAAACCTTTATGTATTATATCAATTAACAAGTTATCAGAAAAGTTAAATTGAACAGTAGATCTTAGGTCCCTGAAATCTTGAGATAGTAAGAACTACTTCATTATAGACATTAGGGTAACTTAGACCATATTAGGTAAAGATTATTTTGTTATAAACATTAAGATAGCCTATTCTAAATTATATAAAATTGTCAACATCCTTTGTGATTGTTATGTGTTTAGTATAAGATCCAAATCCATCTCCTTACAACATATCCCTCTTTCATTTTGTCCTCTACAAGTCGCTAAAACTAGAATGGTAATACAACGGCCCCTATTAAATTTGGCCTTATTCCATACCCCCTAGGGTATCCCCTGTTCCCTTCCTGGACAAATGTCTTGAAAAGGAAAACAAAGAAGAAAGGACGGTCCCCTGTACTTCCATTCAACATAAATGGAATTCTTCCTGATATTCCAGTCACAAGTTTATACTTATAAAACATCATGACTCACGACAAGCCCACCACTAAGATGTCTGCAGCTGGCAGCCAAATATTCTCTATGTCAAAGTCCAGAACAGATGAGCAGTCGATTTCATCCTCCTCATGTTCTTCATTCTTTAAACTTTTGTTTGATAAAATCAACACGAATCCAGAGAGCCATGACCTTTTTTGTAGCTTTTATAATCTTAAATGGCCACGACCTTCATTAGCCAATAATTTAGCTTAGTTCACATGGGAGGCACCTAATTTGCTTGTTTTATATTAGTAGCTACAGCTAATATCATTGTCTGCAGGTTACCTAACCCCACAATCCACTTCAGACGAAGTCAGATTCAACAAACAATTTGATGCAAAATCTCTGAGAATTTTGGAGATCAATACTATATAATTACAAGTTTACATAATCACACTTTTCAGTAAGATTCATTAAGAAGAAGTAAATTTAGACTTTTAACACAATGCAGATCTAATCCTTTTTCTATGTGATCTGATTTAATCTAAAAAATGAACCAGTCTTTTGCTAATCAAAAAATCAAGTTTGGGTTTGAAGAAAATATTGGATAAAATAGCTTAAACAAAGGGAGCCCTTATAGTATGTCTTATAAGCTTAGAAAACATATCCCTTCAACGATGCTATTTGAAGAGAAGTGTAGTTAAACCTTTAAGTAAAAGTATAGGCAAGATTCACTGTCTCATGAATAATATTTACTTATAATAAAAAAAACATGAGTTTATGCTTCATTACAAGTAGAAAATAAGTATAATTATGCACTGGATTATAGGAAAAATGGATCATTGTCTCTCTAAATCTGCTGTAACGTTGACTTCGTCGGAAGAATGAATTCTTCTTGATGATCTTTCCCTACTGAGTATCCTCCTGAATGAATTCAACCGGGAGCTTGAACCACTGACCTTTTCTCCGTCCCCCGACGAACCTTCCACGCATGGCAATCCAGACATGATCTGGGGTAGGCCCGCTGGTGAGGCACCACCGGCTGGGCCGGCCGGGGCCTCCCGGGGCTCGGGCTGAACCCGGGGCTCGGCACCCGTGCGGCAAATAGGACAGGTAGAGTGGGAACTCAACCACTTGTCTATGCACTCTGCGTGGAATACGTGCTTACAGTTGGGAAGCAACCTCGCCATCTCGTCCGTCTCCATCGTGCTCAGACACATCGAGCACTCCGTCCCCAAGGCGGCATCGTCCTCGCCATCCCTGTGCTTGAACACAAACACCGGCAACGACGCGATGACCGCCGGAGCAAGCCCTCTATTGGGTTGCTCCCCGCCGCCGGCGCGAGTTACTGCTAACCCCAGCTGAAACATAGCAGCTCGGCTACGAGCTTGGCGCCGGAGGATTCGCCTTGCGTACAAGTGCAGAGCAATAACTATGACGATCACCACAGACAACGACACGACGGCGGTGAGCATGATCGTCTTATTCAAACCATTTCCGCCCGTATGAGGGAACCATGGATCTTCAAAGTGGGGTTGGCCGTCAGGATTACGACCAGGGTTCCCAGAGGACATGGTTGCTCTGGGATGGCGGATCGGAGAGGGGGATGAGAGAAGAGGAAGTATATAGAAATTGGTTTCTGAGAGAAAACTGTGTTCTTGATTTATGTATTTGTGAGTGCCTTTGTGCAAAGCGTGGGTTTCTTCGTAAAAACACATTTTAATTAACCTAAAATTTTCAAAGATGCTGACCTTTGACCTACATCGTCCAAGTGGCTTTCTTTGAATTTTTTCTCTTCCCCTTCTTTCAAACCAACGTTAATCTCAACCACTTATCTGTCAAACAGTAAACATATTTGAGATCCAAAGTTATAAATCGGCATACTCTCTAACGGTCCTAGTATTTTCTTTGATTAGGTAACTATGATTATATAAAGCTTATTAGATAGTTACAATTGATTAGATTAAGTAATTAGTTTGCTATCATAGCTTCTTGAATTAACGAAATTGTATTTAAGGGGATGCCATTCCTCTTGTTAGTAGTTCTCGATAAATGAAAATTGAGAGTTCTTCTCAATGGTGTGATACTCCCTCTTAAGAGATCAAGGTATTTTTTTAGTGTTCTTCTTTAGAGGCTAAGAATTTTTTAAGTTATGGGTGTAAGTGCTTTGGCAACTAGAGAAGGAGAGATTGAAGTACACTTTGATCTTTTAATACCATTTTTTTTTTAAACTTTTTTTCTTGTATTGATATACAAATTTCTTGTGATTTAAATTGAAACATTGCAACAACAACAATAACTTTAAGTCAAAAAGCACAAAAGAGAATAAATTAACACAAGAAATTGTTTGAAAATGGCTTGACTTATTGCAAGTCTACCTCCACTCCTCTTAACCAAACGGGATAAAGAGGACTTCCACTAAGCAACAAAAGCAAACCACTCCCAAAATTTATATAGTGAATACGTCAATGCAAACCTACTCGTAGCCTAAGGAGTCCCACATCACAGAAGCTACACATTGTATGATGGAATCAATCATACCCCTCACACACCAAGTAGCCCTTATTACATGAACTACGCTCTCTATAAAAAACAGGTCGACAAGACCTAAGCCAGGTGCCATGCACCCAATACAATCAAGGAATTACAAGATTATACAATGATGAATTATTATTTTGTCACTAAGTTAGTCATACAGTGTTTTCAAATTAGTTCCATTAGCTAGAGCCTATATAAATACAATCATGTACTTCTCAAGAATAGCTCCTTATCCACATGGCAGTCTTAATAATATTCATGTTCAATGTGTTGTACACAATCAATCAAACATACATATGTTTTCAATGATTGAAGTAATAAGCTTATGAACGCATATATTTTTAACAAGTCAATCGTAGTGCTCAAAATATGATATGTATTTTAGACAGCATTATGACTTAAACTAAAGTGATTATCATAACACTTGTTATATGATTTTGAATGAATATAACGTTAGTTAAGGTTGTCAACAATATGTATAAGTTCAAACAAGCAACCTTAGCTAGCAAAGTGTAAATATAGTCAAAATGTAGTGCAGTAGAACTGTGAATTATGAATACTCCAACATACAACAAGTTACCACAAAATGAAATCAATTTTAATGTAGAGTGCTAACTGAACAAAAATCCACAAATTTCCTTTCTAGGGTTCAAAGCCACTTTATGTGAAATAGTCCAAGAGTGTGATAGGTTTCAATCAAACTGAACCATACCACATGCTCACTCTCATACAAATACTGGATTCAAAAGATACGCTTATAAATCATCCAATATGAATAGTAACCATAACCAAAACCAAAACCATGAGAAGCAACTCCGAAATCCAATCTCAAATGAACAAATAAATTAGGGGAAATAGGATGGATCAAACCGTGATTCTCCCAAGAGTATTTTGAGCACAAGATTATAGCAAATGAGCATGTATTCGTAAGCAAGAATGAAATGAGCCTTTACATTCACAAATTTTCTGCACTTTTTGAGAGCTTTTTCTGCAGTATTTTTTCCTCTTTTTCCAGCGGGTCATGTGCAAGTCACGTGACTCACGTAATTACCTTGGGCTTAGGCTTGGGCTTCAACAAACACACGTATTTTCAGCCCAAAGCATATATGGTCTTGCAAGTGAATATTTAGCCCAAACAAATGCTCAAGACTAAAAAGGACATAATCCTACACACATTCAGCCCAACAAATTTGTCTAATAAATAATCAGCCTAATAACTTTCTCCAATAAATAGTCCGCCCAATAAACTTGTCTAACAAATAATATAGGGCATTTGTACACAATTTTATGAAAATATTGTATCAACTGGTGCCTTATCTTGAGTTTCTTTTTGAGACATATTTTTATTATGAAAGATCATTGAGTATTTTTTTTTTGTCATTATTAGAATAGTAATGAAATAGAAATATTCTTAACAATGTTCTAATTATAAATCATGTAACAATTAATGTCAGAGCAGTAATGGTCCAAAGAGGATTTGAATGCCATGTGGAGTTACTTGAAGGAGGAACTCATAGATTAGGATGAGAATTTTTGCAAGGAAAGAGAAGGCCGAAAGCAACCCAATGAGGTACCTGTCATTTCCGACCACCGTTAGACCGGCGACCAGCAAACCAGGGAGAAGGGCAAGCCCTCGCTTGTCACCTTCGACTGCCAACCAGCCAGAGACATGCAAATTGGCTACCAAGGATTTGAAAAGCGGCAAATCGGATGCATCACGACTCAAACAGAAGTCCTGCCACCACCCAAATCGGCGCCATTTGAAGACATTCCAACCAGCTCCAACCATAAACGAGGTCCAGTGAAGTCGAATGACCCTCTCTGCATAAACCCTACTCGTCTTTGTTGGTCAACCAAATCTGGTTGCAAGAAGGTGCGGCAGCACAGAAGAAGCAATTTCATCGTGGGTTGGTCCGTTTAGGTCACAAGAAGATGAAGCATCCTGGGAATTGACAGAGTTCGTCGCCATAATAGGAAGTGTCATCGACCATGCCTGGGATGTTTCGAGTCGGGAAAACTAAGGAAAGAACAAATCCCGTTCTCTGCACACTAAACGTGTCTTCACACGTTCCAGCCAACCTACCATGGGCAGCCACCAAATGCCCGCCGGTGAACAGATTTTTGGTCGGATAAAATAATCTTTTTTAGGCTTTTTTTCTTATATGTCCTTTGAATAAAATAGTTAGCTTATTGAGAAGTATTTTTTGTTATTAGGTATAACTATTATTTTTTTGGACTTGTAACCCCAAAATTTAACCTTGAGGATAAGGTTTTTATAAGAGAGATGGAATGTAATAATCTTAATCTTTTCTTTGATTAGATAGTTATAACAATATAATTGATTATGTTAGATGTGCTTGGGATTAATTTATTAGATTAAGTAGTCATTGTAACAACTTTTTGAGTCAACGAAGTTAAATTTGGATGTCCTTCCTCTTGTAAGTAGTTAGATAATAGAAATTGATTTTTTTTTTCAAAAGTGTGATCCTTCTTTAAAGAGCTCAAGGTATGGTTCTTTCTTAGAGGCCAAGAATTATTTTAGTTATGCATTCCAATTATCAGCGACTTCAACATAAACAATAGCAAATTTTGACATTCTCCTCACCGTAGGTATGAGAAAGTATTTCTCAAAGGAATTCCATCTATCTTCTTTTCATGAATGTCCTAGGCTTCCTTACTTGTAGAACCCTCCCTAACGCCCTATGAATGTACAAGGGAATCCAAAGTCTATGAGTGAAGGGATAACTCAATTAAAATATATCTTTTGAGACCATCTAAAAAAATTATTTCTTCCTTCAATTCAATTTATAAGATATAAGAATACCTCTACGTATAAGCAACATAATATAACAATATATTAACGATATAGGACAACATCTTATCTTGACAAAATGAATAAAGAAAAATCGCCTTAGAAAAATAAAAAATAAAAAATATTTATGTTGCTTAGTCTTTTTTATATGATATTTGTTATAAAGTTTATTGCACAACAAATTGTAAATAATGTGAAACATTTTAACATCAACTTTTTGTTATCATGCAAAAGAGTTTTGGGCTTAGTAAACAACATCATAAAGGAGAAAATACACCAAAACTATGTGTCACAAAAAAAAAATCTTATTCATTAAAATGGCATATTGACAATGTGAAATAATACTAAATATGTAGGAAAAAAAAAAGCTTACTTTATCCTGTAAAACTAACTTATAAAAGAGGAAAAGTACCTCTTCACAACAATAATTTATGTACTTTTTGTTTAATCTTATATGGTATTTGTAAAAAAATTCATTTATTACTTCAACTTACTTATAAAGTAAAAGACAATTTATCTACATATAACAGATTACATAACAAATGGTAAACAATAAAGGACACTATGATACCTCATTTTTATGATTATGGGTAACAACAAAATCTTATTCATCAAAATGGTAAGTTTGCAATTTATGTTACAAAGTTAAAAAAAAATTAAAAAATTGTTAATTTAATATAAAACATTCCAATGATATTCATAGTGGAGGAGGAAACCACCATTGGGCTTTTTTAATTGTTATTCTTTCTTTTGTGTTCTAATTTGGGCACCATTGGGCATGTGTTCTGACTCAAAAAGAACACCTTCAACATTAAAACCCTAAAAGAGGAAAGTTAGTCTAATCTCTCACATGCTCTCGTGCATCTCCTAAAGTACTTCTAGGTTTTAGCCCCACACCGAGGTTCAGAAGCTGCCAATCTGCTCACCGGCGGAAGGAACGTGACAGAGGATAAGTGCTATTAAACTATAGTTTTCTTCCCTTTCCATCTGTCCTACGTGCCTCCCACAGCGTGCCTTGTCCCGCCCAACGAGTATTTTATCATATTCCTCACAACTCGTGCCTTGCGTCCCTGACCCCAGCCTACATCTCCTGCCTCCTACACCTATGGCTCGAGCTCGCTTCAGGCTTCACAGATGCCTCTACAAGATCAGTTAACAATAACCTGGGCCACACCGTTGACCCACGGTGCATCGGAGCTTTCAAGCATGGCCCTGACACTTCCCATGTCCATAGATTACCATATCTATCTCAATTCTCGATCTTCCAAGTACCCTCTGAGTCCATCTCTCATTCCATTGAAAAGGAAAATAGTTATAATACATATCATAAGAATAATATAATCATTTGAGAAAAAGTCGACTTAGGCTTTTAACATGTTATGTAGCTAATCTTTTCTCTACCTAATTCAATTCAATCTAAAAAATGGATCAATCTTTTGTTAGTAAAAAATAAGTTTGGATTACAATAAAATTGTATGAAGAACAACTATTTCAAATCAAAAATACAATCCTTTGTAATAAAACTTAAATAAAAAAAATATTCATTTAACTCTTAAATTAACTTTTAAGTTGGTATTTGAGTTTTTTTTAAAAAAAAAAACTTATTATTAGAGTACAAATCAAATTATTATATTTCATGTGACTTTGAACTCATTGTCATTTGACGTGTAAGAGTGAATATAAAAGATAAAAGTCTCACATAAAAAATATATTTATTCAATTTTTTAACTAGTTTTTAGATTAAACTTTAGAATATTTTAACTGAAATATTAAGCAAAATAATTTTATATTAAAAAAATACTTGTAATATACTTTATAAGCTGATTATTTTCTTCAAAGATAATATTTGAAAAAAGATGTATTTAAATCTTAGAACATAAAGCATATACAAGATTTCACTGTCCCTCTTGTATAATATTTACTTCCAATGGAAGTAGGTAAGTTTATGCTTCATTACAGGAAGAAAATAAGTATAATTATGCACTAGATTATAGCAAAAATGGATCATTGTCTCTCTAAATCTTCCGTAATGCTGAGTTAATCGGAAGAATGAATTCTTCTTGATGATCTTCCCCTAACTGAGTATCCATCCTCCTGAATGAATTCAAACGTAAGCTTGAAACTTCCATTCATGGCAATCCGGAAACGATCTGGGTCAGAGCCGACGGTGCAGCACCGTCAGCTGGGCCAGCCGGGGCCTCCCGGGGCTCGGGCTGAACTCGGGGGTCGGCATCTGTTCGGCAAATAGGACAGGTCGAGTGTGAACTCAACCACTTTTCTATGCACTCTGCGTGGAACAGGTGCTTACAGTTCGGAAGAAACCTCGCCATCTCGTTGTTCTCCATCGTGCTCAGACACACCGAGCACTCCGTCGCCAACTCGGTGTCGTCCTCGCCATCTCTGTGCCTGAACAAAATCACAGGCAACGAGGCGATGACCATCGGAGCAAGCCCTCTCTTGGGTTCCTCCTCGGTGCCAGCGCGAGTTACTGTTAGCCTCAGGTGATCTGCTCGGCGACGAGCTTGACGCAGGAGGGTTCGCCTTGAGTACAAGTGCAAGGCGATGACTACGACGATCAACACCGACAACGATGCGACGGCGCTGAGTATGACCGTCTTACTCAAACGATGGGCGTTTGCACGGGGGAACCATGGATCTACATAGTTGTAGTTGTCATCGGGATTACCAAAAGGGTCTTCGGAGGACATAGTTGCTCTGTAAATGCCGATCTGAGACGAAGGATGAGACAAGATGAAGTATTTAAAAAATGGTTTCTGTGAGAGATCGGTGTTCTTGGTTTAACTATATGTGAGTGCCCTTTGAGAAAAGTGTGGGGCACTCGGTGTCTTTGTGAAAACATCAACGTCATTTTTTCAAAGCTATTGACTGTTGAGCTACGTCATCCACAGTTTCTTCTTTTGAATTTTTATTCTCCCCTTCTTTCACAAGTTTCAAATCGGTGTGGAAGGAAAACAATATATTTATACATAAAGAGTATAATAGAGCAGTATATTGATAACGTAGACTAATATGAAATTTTAACATACTTTTCACGTTAAATATAAGAAAATACTTTTCATAAGGCTCTAATTTATGAGTAAATGAGTAACCCAATTGAAATATATCCTTTAATGCCACATAAAGCTTCTTTCCTTCTTTAAAATCAACTTATAATAGATGATAACAACTTTACATATAGAAACAAAATATGAAAATATATTAGCAAGTAGGACTATATCGGATTTCAACAAAATGAAGGAAAAATCATATGAGCAAAACAACAACAATAATTTATGTACCTTTGATTGGTCTTTTTTATATAATAATTTATGTACTTTTGATTGTTCTTTTTATATGATATTTTTTACAAAGTTCATTTCTTACTTTTTAACAAATTAAAATTTTAGTAGTTTGTTACTAGTTATTAAAGACTTCAGTCTTGAGTTTGACACTTTGTAGCCCCAAACTCCTTACTTAAGAAAAGAAAGAAAAAACTTCATATCTTACTTAAACCTAGTTCATATCTTACTTAAATCACTTGTAAAGTAAAAGGCAATTTCTTTACATATAGGTTATTACAAGACAAATTGTAAATATTTCGGAACATTCTAACACTCATTTTTATAATAATGAGACAAAGTTTTGGGTTCTGTAAATAATATCATAAAAGAGAACATCCATCAAAACTATTGGTCCAAGAGAATTTTATTCATCAAAATAATATATTGACAATGTGAAATAATTGCATATGTTAAAAAGCTTATTTTCTCCCTAAAAAACTGACATATAAAATGTGGAAAGACTCCTAAATATAAGGAACACAATATGACAACATATTAGTAATATATGAAAACATCAAATTTTGAAGTAATGAAGAAAAATCAAACAAGCAAAATAACAATGATAACTTATGTACTTTTGCTTAATCCTTTTTATATGACATTTGCTACAAGGTTTATTTCTTACTTCAACTTGCTTGTAAAGTGGGAAGACAATTTCATTTTCTTTTCTTTTTATTTTTTGGATTGATAAAAGGGGAGGGGGTTGTACATCCAACTTAAGGCCTCTTTAGTCTTAGACAATGCTACCTACCAATTGCATTAAGTGCTTGCATAAAAGATTAACAAAAAAATGTAAATAACAAAGGAACATATTAATACCTCCCCCTTATTATCATGAGGTGAAGTTCTGGATTTTATGAATTATATACTAAGAAAGAACATACATCAAGACTATGGGTCACACCATGATATTATTCATAAAAAACGATGGTGCTTTTCTAAATAACCATATCCTTTGTGTTCTAATTTTGGGCACCGTTGGGCATGTTTTCTGACCCAAAAAGAACACCTACAAGAGAAAAGTTCTAAAAGAAGAAAGCTAGTCTAAGTTCCCACATGCTCTCGTGCATCTCTGAAAGTATTTTTAGGGTTTAGCCCCGCATGGAGGTTCAGAAGCTGCCAATCTGCCGACCGACGGAAGAAACGTGACAAAGGATAAGTGCTATTAAACTATAGTTTTCTACTTGCCTCCCACAGCATGCCTTGTCCCCGCTAACGAGTATTTATCATATTCCTCACGACTCGTGCCCTGCGTCGCTGACCCCAGCCTACATCTCCTACCTACTACACCTACAACTCGAGCTGGTTTCAGGCTTCACAGATGCTTATACATGATCGGTTAGCGGTAACCTGAGCCACACCATTGACCCACGTTTCATTGGAGCTTTCAAGCATGGCCCTGACACTTCTTAAGTCCATAGATTACCGTATCCATCTCCATTCTCGATCTTCCAAGTACCGTACCTGGGTTCGTGTTGCATCCCATGATGAACAAACTGAACCAGTTGGTGGCAAAGAAGAGGCTTTTTTCTACTTTTGTTAGCAGCCTCAAAGTATGGGAAAGCGACCATGATGGGATTATCTTCTAGTTTCCTAGTATAATCTCCATCGAGATGAGCTTTGGTGGACTTAAAAGGGCAAAAGATGCTAAGATAGGATAGCACCGAGCTATGATTGTACAAATGTTAGTGATTTTCGTACAGTAACTCCTAAAAAATCGTGGTGGTCCTAACGTTGTTAGTATCTTGTCCTTTTATATGTGTATGTTTCTTTTCTTCTAATTACTAGCTTTAATTCAAGAATTTGAATCATTTATAATTCGATATCAAAGTTACATTTGAGTATAACATTCTGAATTCTATAATTTTTTCCTACTAAAAATGGGGGAATCTATTAAATAGTGATATGGGAGCATCAACATCAAAACCCTAAAAAACCTCAAAACCTAAAAAACACAACCTCCCCACCTTAACCCTAAACAGATCTCACTTAATCCCATTACTAGTTTAGCATCAAATAGAGTGATTGTTTCCTACTACTAATATCTTGATTTGATATTTTCTTGATGAATTATTCTAATAAAGGAATTTGATTCTCATTTATTTTAATTCAACCAAATGCATTTAAAACGATGATATTTACTGAGTTCTATTCATGTTACTGTTTTTGGGTCAATTGTCCCTTTCTCCCAAGTAGCTCATATTATTGATGCCTCACTGTTTTTTTGTTTTTTTTTTTTTTTGTTTTTAATCCTAATCCAATAATTACATGCCTTCAAAGAGGGAATGCCTCATGGTAATTCGTAATGAGTTTGAGATCACTCACAGCTTTCTTTTGCATCTTTTCCTTTGGCATCTTCAGGAAGTGTCCTCGGTCAATTAATTTCGAAAGAGGGACACGGTTTTTCACAATGAAGCTACATCACTAGGAACGACCATGATTTCAGCTCAAAATGCTTTTTCTTCTCTACTTATGGTGAATCCATTTCATTGTAGTCTAGTTATTTCATGTCTAACAATAAGGTGATTGAGACGAGCATTGATTTACTTAGCAAAAAACGACAAGCAAAGATGAGTTATTCCAACTTATGAAAATCTTTCTTTCATTATCCAGCTGCTTTCTAGTTTAGTTTTTGTTTGATTTTAAGTTTGATAAACATGTGGCAGCCTAAAGTCGAACAATTTCTTTGTCAATTAAGAAAGAACAAGAGAGGTTGTTAAAGAAAGCTTGTTTTGTGCTTCTTGGCTATTTCTGTTTCAATATAGTAGTTCAGTATTTCAACTAGATAGAACTATCATAAGTTGGGATTTGAGTTAATGGTTTATTTAAAAATAAATAATTGATTACTATAGATGCTTCTCCTTAGCATCCAAAAATGACTTATTTAAGACAATCATAACCTTAATAGCTTATCTTAATTTAGAGTAACAATCAAATGAATGTAAACATAGTTTTCTTAGCAAGCATCTTAGAAGAAGGTCTAAATGATACGACCTAAAAATTTTAGTGATGAGACTCCCATCAAAAGTATATAAAGTCAATTTTTTTTAACTAACCCATATGGATTTATTCTATGTTTATGCCATCAAGTAAATGGGACTACAATTATTTTCTAATCATATATGTAGATGATACTTTCTTTCTAAATTGGGAGTTAAGATAAACATATAATAAAAAATACTTTTTCTCTTAAAATTTTGAAATGAAGGATCTAGAATGCAATACACACACACACACACACCAATATATACATATAAAAAGAAAAATCATTCAAAATATAGTTTTCTTTTAACTGGAAGAATTAGTATAGTTTGTTACAAAGCTTACGTTCATGGACAAAAACATTTGAGTATCTCACTTAAAAAGAAAGGACAACAAAAATTAAGGGCTCAGAAAAAACCATTGAAGCTTTAAATTTTGATATAATCCAAGGCCTCATTCAAAAGAGGGACTTTCTTTCTATTTTTTTTTTTCTTTTCGTGGTAGCTGCGCTGTGTGAAAATGAAAGCTTCTCTATGAGTACTGTGCACCTCGGCTCTTCAAAAACTAAAATAAGGTGTTATTATTGTGACACCAAGAGTACTCCAAATCCTGTGTAACGGTTGTTGGGAGATAAACAATGAATAATAATCAAACCACACCCAAGCCATTGAGAATTTATTAGAAGATCTAAACTCATTAGAAGATTCACTTACTTTCTTAAATCAATTTGTAAAGAGAAGAATAGATCCACATATATTGGTAATGGGTGATATGCTCTAGCTCAACACACCTTTTCATCTTAAATGTAAGAGATGTAATACATGAGCAAATAAATTTCTTGCTTGAAATTTAGACTCTACTATCATGTTAGAATACCTATTTCTTCTTATAAAGCTAATTTGTAAGATAAATGAATACCTCCATATATTAGAAACACAGCGTACTAATGTATTGATGATGTTTTGGTAATTGTGTTGCCAAATGGATGAAAACCAGCTTCAGTAGCAGATGTTTATTTGCTTATCTTCGAAAACCGAAGTAAAAGAAACCCAAGAACTCCTTTGAACTCAATTAGCTTTTATGCATCAGAAAGCCAATGATGAAAGGTCAGCCATAGACTCGGGATTTCGTTCCATACTACTCTCAATAATCTGTCAATTTTTCAGACCCACTTCCGTTTTGAATTTCAAATACCAAATGCATACAGATTTGGATAATAACTTGTGCTTCTCATCAATTGGCTTGTATACCAATGGAAGTACAAGCAGCCTGGCCTTCTATTGCTTAGGAAGTCTTAAATTCAACAGCTATTCCCCCCACCCCTTTATTTCACTTAAAAAAAAAAAAAAATTGCTCTTCATGACTGTGGAGAAACCAATCCTTGCAGAGGGAATCAGTTTCCAGGGAATGATCTTTTAGATCACCTACAATGGCCGCTGAGTTTTGTTCTCTTCTGTTTAACAGGTTTGAACATTTTCCAGGTTCCCAGGTGCGGCTATGTAAAGTACTACTCGCCTAGTGAGTATACTTCAAACTTTAGCCTGGTTTCCCAGATACAACCACGTTAACAACTCCATTACTGGAAACAGAAGGGCAAGTATCTGACTTAGAATTTGAAGATTTTATTTCAAGTTAGAAAAAAAAAATGTTAGCCAGAGAAGATTTAAGAACTGAAAACAGCAAGAGAACAGTGATTCGTGAGAGTTTGGGGTGCTGAAAGAAGACAAAGTTCAGGACAGTTTTCCATGAAATTTTAGATGCAATGGATTCAGATGTTTTACCTTCCATCTTCAACTCGACTCACCAGTAGATTTAGTAGTTAGAAAATTCAATTTTACCTAAAAGTCTATTCAAGAATAGACAAGTCTTTTTTTTTCTTTACAAAAAGAATTCTCAAGTAAGATATAGATAAAGTGAAAGTTCTATCATATTATTTTCCATGAAATTTTAGATGAAATAAATTTAGATGCTTTACTCTATGTGTTCAACTAAACTTAAGCTGTAGATCTAATTGTTAGAAAACTCAATTCTACTTAAAAGTTTACTGAAAAATAGAATAATTATTTTTTTTTTTACAAAAAGAATTTGAAGTAAAATATAGATAAAGTAAAACTTTGTTATGTTATTTCAACACGTATAAAGGTATATAACATTTTTCTTAGGAATTTTTGTCTACAAGTATGAAGGTATTATATTTTAACTTAGAACCAATATTGTACTAGGAATAAGTTTCATGACACTAGTTTCAACATCTAGATATACATTCAAATTTCTCCCTTCCTAGCTCAAGGAAATCTCATGGAAACACATTAAAAAGAAAGATATTGAAATTAAACTTAGACACTAATATTATATTAGGAATGAATTTGCTAACACAAATCTCTTGGAGATCTCACTTGTCACCCACTTGAATTTTCCAAAGAATCTCTACCTAAATGGTAGGGTTCAACACTCCCATTCCAAAAGTAGAAGGTTTCTTGGGCATTGCAATCAAATGTAGTTTCAACATCTAGATATACATTCAAATTCCTTCCTTTCCTAGATCGGGAAAATCTCATGGAGGAAAAGAAAGATATTATATCTAAACTTAGACACTAGTATTGTATTAGGAATGGATTTGCTAACACAAATCTCATGGAAATCTCATTCGTCACCCTCCTGAAGTTACCAAAGTATCTATTCACAAATGGTACGGTTTCTTGGGCATTGCAATCATATTGGCACAATGCTGGTTCCATGGTATTAGATCCCAACTTAAGATTCTGAATCTCAAAGAGCTTAAAAAGCCAATAAATAATCTACCCTGAATTCCTTCTACTCAGTGACAATGGACGGCAAAGATTATTTCCAGCAAGATTACATTAAAAAAAACGATGAAATATCATTCTGAAATGGCACATGGGAAAGGATCTGAGTTCCAGCTGCATATTGACACTGTACTTTGAACAGGAACAAAATGTTAGAAGAAACTGCCAAGGGATAAAGAAATTACTTGACTGTTATACTGTTCCACTACAGGTGTACCTTGGAGACCAAAAACAAAGCAAAAGACAACAGAACAAGAACCAAAACCTACTCCTGTTGGATGCCAAAGAAAGCTTATCTCTTTCTTGTTCAACCACAGTAGAACATGACCAGAAACAGTTTTACTGTCGTGTTTTTAAACCAGGGCGGCTCACCGAGGTCTGCAATAGACCTAGATTTGTGTTTTTTGCAGCGTTGTTAACACAGTAAACAGGAATAAAGAACTGGGTTTGAAAGAAAACAACAGCGCAGCACATGCGATTTAACAAAAACAAAGACATCATGGACCATTATCTTGGAGAGTCATAAAACTTCAACAATTTAAGCACGTATTAAACAAAGTTGAGATGAACAGCCCACATAGTAAGCAATAGAGATCCAAAATGTGGGTATCAAAGTAGTCATAGAAAAGCACAAACTGTTGAATCCAAACAGATAATTTCCTCCCACGGTGGACCATTGAACGGACTGGAATCTGTTCCTTCTATTCGATTATCCAACAGTAGAATCTTCAAAATCCTAAAAGACCCAAAAGGAGAGAAACAAGAACTTAAATTTGGGATCAACTTGAAGCTTGTTTCAACGGAAAAGAGTTTCTGGTAATGTTTGATAAAACAAAGCTTGTCTCTATGCAGAAGTACTGTTCACTATTCTTTGTTTAGGAGACAAAAAAGATGATGAATTTTCCAAGGGAACAAACAGAACTCGCATTTAATTCTAATAAGGAGAAACAAGCAAGAAAATTAGCGAAAACAGGAGTTTGTCAAAGTACCTGATTGCAAGAAACTAGTCCGGCTCGTCTTCAATCAATGGTGTGAATTGGGAGAAGTAGAGGATGGTCTACTGGCACTCTGATCCTCACCACCCTGAATTGACGGAGGAATGCAAAACCCTGACAACCCGTCAGTGGCAAACCGGCTTCCAAACATCGTAGAGTGGTGAATTGGCTGCGTTTTGTGATGGTGCGATGAGGCAATAGTAAGATCATCCCAAGCCCGAACCGACTGGGCAAAACTGGACTGAAGGGGTCCCCGCTGTGAAAATGGCGAGCCTTGGCCTAGCAATGCCTGTTGCGCCAATGCTGGAGGGTTGAAGACAAAACCACCTCTGTTTTCTGGGCCTGTGTTGCTTTGCCAAGCTAACATTCTCTGGTAATTGGCGTCGAATGCCACTGGAGCTGAGCCAGCGAAAAGGTTCTGGTCATTTGGAGCAGAATGATCCTGGAAAGAGTGAAGAGATAGGCCAAGATCTTGGGCGTGGTTGGAGGTTCTCGAAATTATATCAGGTGGGTAGGTCTGGAAATTGATGGAGGAAGTTGCGGAGGTTGTGGGAAATAAGCATTTCATGTTATCTGGGATGGGTTCAGAGTCCAAAGATGGTGGAATGAAGTTTGAATTCTCATCTGGGTTCTCAGTTAATTGCCTGTGGAGCTGAAAGTTGTAGCCAGAAGACTCTGATTGCTCTGCTATTGCCATGTCTGCTGAGCCTGCATTTGGGTCTGGTTGCTCCGTTGCCGTAGCACTAGAAGTACCAGTTGGATGCCATGGCGGTAGCTCAGCAAGCTTGTCAATGGCGGACTTAGCCTTCTTGATGAGCCAGTCCACAGCTTTGCTAGGCCGGTCGTAGCCCAACCGGTCCTGAACGTCATAGAATTGAATGGCAGTATGGGCTGAGAGCCGGACCCGCCGGTCCCGGGGACCTTTCGCGGTGTAGACCTTGCTATGCCGGTCCTTCCGACCTGTGGAACGCACAATGTGGCCTCCTTGGACTTGAACAATTTCTCCTCCGGCGCTCTTCATGCCCATTGCTCTTCTCTGCTTCCCGTGGTCTATGGTTTGGCCCAAAATTTGGCTCCTCAGTGCTTCTGTTTGGTATGAATTCACGGCTTCCCCATGTGGCTGCTCGTTCTGGAGAAGATGAACATGTTGGTAATGGATATATGAACCTAGGTCTTGTTCTTGTGGTTCTTGTTGCGTTGGGTCTGTTTCTTGGTCGATATGCCTCGGGCGGTGCTGATGATTTCTGTGGTAATCCAGATTCCTGGCCTTCTGAGTCTTCTCAATCGAGGACTTTATGATCTTTTGCAGTAAACCTCGCGGTTGCCTCTTTTGCTTTAGCAGCTCCTGCACCGCCTCTGCAACCTGGTGCTGCAAGCGATGATGATTATCCCAAAAAACAAGAATCCAGCCGCTGCAATCTCCGAAGTTCACACCCCAATAACACCAGTAAATCCAAAACCCCCACTGATAACACGAAAGAAGCCACAAATTCAGCTGAACTCAAAAACAAACAAAAAGCAATAAAAAAAACCATGATCAACTCTTCTGTCTGCATCAACACAGAGAACAAAATGACATGGTATTCGGCTAGATTGGTGGGTTTCTCTATGTGGACACAGAAAAATGTTAGAAAATAAGGAAAAATTAGAACTTTCAACTTCTGTCACTACCCAACAGGTAAAGAACATCTAGAGAAAACAGCAAACAGGAAACAAAAGAGAAAGGATTATTTTATATTAAGAATTCCGAACAATTGCGGTGAAATCTGTACTTGGGTTGAGAAGACCGAAGCCGCAGGAAGAGAGGATAGAACCGCATGGGTGGAACAGTAGATGGTTGAAGAGAAACTGTACCTTCAGCCTCTCTGGGAGCTGTTGATGCTTCTGCAAAGGGTGGCAGGTTTTGGTCAGAACTGGGGTTAAAAACCTTTGGTTTTCTCAGGCTCCCAAAAGCACACAAAATGTAATCACACTGCTCTTTAACCCTTCTTTTTTAAGCCCATCTCTCTCTTTCTCTGTCACTTGTTTGGTAACTTTTTACAGACTCCTGATATTCAGAACTGTTTGGTGATGAGTTATGATTACAGTCATGGTTGATAAAGAGATCACTCTCAATGGCCACCTCTTCCACCCACTGCTTTTGAAGGCCTTGATAATGATATCTAACAGCTTTCCGGGTTTTCTCCTATCTGTACTTTTATCGTTCCACCAGTAGCATATTGGTTTCACTTAAAAAGAAAGGACAAACATCCTTCCTTCTAATACACTGTATTACACTTCATCTTCTGCTGCACTTTCACGTCCCCAGGAGCATATATACTTCCTGGAAATTGAGAAATCAGAGGGAAAATAAGATTAAAAAAAAAAATGAATCCTGAGCAGGAATGCATGACCCGGTTCAAGAAAGAAATGAACAATGATTTCAACCACTTTCTCTGTACAGAACAATTGGATTCGATGCAACAGCTCTTCAAGCAAAGGACAACTGCATTAAACAAAGAAGATTCAACTTGGTTCTTTCTTAATGACTCGGTACAATCAATTGTATCCTAGGGGGTGGCCAAAGGAGTTGGAGGTTTAGGAATCTGATTCATAGTACAATTATTCAACTTTCTTTTTTCTTTGATAAGACAAAGTGGGCTTAGGGATTCAAGGTGTTGAATCAAAATCTATGTTTTATTCTATTGATAGCCAATCACCCTGTTCTTGGCCTATTAATATTATGAAAAATATTAATGCATGAAGGATGAAAATATTTGGGTTTTAAAAGTTATTTTTGTTAAAAATATGCTTTTTTTCATATTGAAAATAAAATATCATGTTAAATATATGATTATGTAAGTTTTATCACTTAAATCTAGTTTAAAAATGAGAAAAAAAATTTATCTTTTTTTTTAGTTAATTTTTGAATATGAATGAACTCAAATGAGTCATAAAATAAAATTTTTTTAGAAGAAAAAAAAAACTCAAGTAATAAACAACTCAATGACATTCTGGAGTCATATTATATAAGAAGTCAAGTCTTTTTTTCTCTCACTAAATCTCTCAAATCTTTTAACCCCAAATCCTAATAAAATAATAAACTTAGAAAACACTTTTATTTGCCAAGTTAAAACAATTCTAAGTCCCACCAATCAATTTGAAAGTTGAAAAAAAAATAATAATAGAAGATGGTGTTAGAATAAAAAACCAAAAGCAAGTAAGAAAACTTAGAAGACCGAGATATTTCCTGCATTTTTGGGCAGAAAGGTTTCGAGACCCAAAGTGAATGAGAAGCAATGATGAAAGTATTGCTGCTTTTTGCCGAAGCAAAGTGCTGATTGCTCATCAAATCAAACCATGTCGTTGCTATATCAGTTCTATTCTAACCTGTATCTATCCGAGCTATTATCTTTTGGTGACTTGACTTTTACAGATCAAGCTACAGTGGAAGGACCACAACCATGACAGCAACTACATGCACAGGGAAGGCACGACAGTTCATGAATTAGCTCGTATAGAAAGAAACATTCGAGGACGAGTTCTACCAAAAAAAGGATACAGTTGACAACTCTTTTATAAAACGGTTTTTTTTTATTTAAATATTAAAAATTTAACACAAAAGTAAATCTATTTTTCCTCTTTACTTCGTACAAGATTAGAATTATGTGTCAAAAAATAAGATTACTAAGGTAAAGTTGAAATAAATAAAAAAAAAATCCTACTTTGAGCTAAATAACATTGTATGTACGGAAAATGACATGAATATTCATCTACAAATAAGTATCATAGTATAAGTTAAATGACATCTTCGTTGGAATTTTATCTATGTAGCCAGATATTTTCTGTTTGGGAGAAAAAGACTTTGAAGACAAACAGCTGGTTGGTGTGAAGTGAAAAGAGCCCTACGAAAGGGGAGGCTTGTAGGGGTTGTCGAGGCCGGTGGACAATGTAAGTACTTCCAAGTCTTTTATTTTACAACCTAATCTCTTAGCCCTTTCACTTGTCATTTTCATAGTATTCATGTTGAGGCGAAGTTACAGATTAGGTTCAGAAGATCCTACGGTCAAATCAGCTTCAACCTACCCCAACAACCCTCCCCGTGCACCAGAGGAAAGAGTGGAGAAAAAATCTAAGCTGAAAACACCGTTACGACCAGCATTTGGGTTTGGCGAACAAAGGGCTTTCTTACACCATTCACGCATGCATTTATGTTGCATAAATGAGGAATCATAATTTATATTTATTGTATATGAGCTAAAAAGACATTTTAAAGTAGAACAACTGATATTCTAATCTTATTGACAAAAGTTTTTAAAAAATTTGTACAAAAAAAAAAAAAGATTTTTTGTTTAAAAAATATAAATTTTTTTTTGGTAGAAATGTAAGTGTGCATTAATAAGAAGTAGTGTACAAAAGCATAGGAACATACCCAGAATTACAAGAATTACAAGAATTACAAAAATATATAGGTTGGAAGCCTCCAAATCTCACTTAAAATGACATTTTCCTGTGAGAATTCAATATTTTTAAATAAAGAAGCTCTCTTTCGTATAATTTTCCTAACTTTAGCTAGCATGATTGGAATGTCTACTAGTTTGCTTTGAAATCTCCCTGTGAGAATTTAATATTTTTTAAGAAGCTCTCTCTCGTGCAATTTTTTTTAAAAAAATATATATAATTTTTTTTTTTTAATAAAATTTGAAAACTTTCATAAAATGCGCAAAAAGAATTGTAATTGCTGCCTGTGAATGAGCAGTAATGCCACTTTCCCAATTTTTCCAAGGCCTAAAGATATAATTGAATTGTCCACAACTTCTCTTGACAGGTCTCTCTCCCACCAAGCACGCCATGAGGAAAGTCTGCCGTCTCTTTCATTGAATTCCTTGTGATTCTTTGGAGGAAAAAAAAAATTGATTGAACGCCGCCCCAGTGTTTCTGTCAAGACACGTGGTTCCCTTCTTCTTTATTCTTGGGCTAAAAAATACAAAGTGTAGAAGCTTATGCGTCTATTATAGGAATACTGGCGTGTGTTCTAGTGGCCTAGTGGTATGAAAATGAGATGATTTTTTATGTCAATTTTTTTTTAAAATTTTTTATCTTCTTGTTTTCTGGTTTTGCTTTCTTCCCACAAGAGAGAGCCAAACACGTACACTGTCTTGTCAGAAGTGCACATTTAAGAATATAAACCTTGAATCTTATTCATAAAGTGCAAGCATGATAAAATTCAGACAAAAGGTGGGATAAGGTATTGCTAATCATGAAAGCAAAAAGAATCATGAGATCTTTATTTTTCTAAAGAAAAAGGAGAAGGAGATGACTTATATATTACTTCACTATGACATTATTGCAATTGGCTGTATAAAAAACCAAAAGCTTTCGTTCCATATGACATTAACATGCGGCATATGTCACATGCCGGCAGAATCTATGTCACTTCCCATTAAAAAATACATGTATAAGAGATTTCATTTAAGAAATGTATATCAGTTTATTCATATAATAATAAGAAAATACAAAGATTTATGAGTATAATTCAACATTAAAAGCTCATTTAAAAAAAAAATCAAAGTTAGAATCTTCTAACTATGAGACAATAAAACATTCATTTAAAAAAAAATTAACTTTTTTAAATAGAGATATTCTCTTATATACTATTTTTTTAATTCTTATAAATAATTTTTTATGCAAAGTTATTTAAAATATTTTCACATCATTTTTAACGAATTAATTTATAAATCCGATGATTGCTTTAAACAATTTGAGACATATATTATTTACTCCGTCACTTATTTACCGCTCATTTGCTTTATCTCACACTTTGATTGTTTCGATGTGGTGAATCTTTGCTGGTAACCCATCTGCCAGTTCAATATCGAGTAAACTTTTTTAGCTTCAGGGACCACGTTCTGCGACGCCAACTTTCCTGCTCTCTTTTTTTTTCCTCTTTTTTCTTTTTTGGCTGTTCTATCGTGTTCATGTAGAAAATGACCCAAGAATTAGTCCATTTTTGTCTTTTAGAACAAATTATCATACTACGCTGGGATCAAAACGGTGACTGGTTGCCTGACACAATCACTTTTGAAGGTTTTCTCTTCAGCCCCGTGGCGTGCAGAGGCTGCAGAATGCAGACCTTAGGGACCCATAGGTGTAAACGCTGCATTATTGAGCAAAAACTTGTCTGGCTTCTCTTTAAAGTCAACTTCAATGGTCTTTAAGATTACCCTTTTTTGTACTTTTCATGTAGCAAAATGGCGAATGGAATTTAAAAGCTTTTGTAGTTGGTTAGAGAATGGGATCATGTTTTTATCTTATAATGCCTAAAAAGAATAATAAGGCATCAATCTCAAGACCTAGATCATCAGTGATCAATAGCCAATCACTTGGTTACTAGCCTCTTAACTCTTTCACACAAATAAGTCTCAAGAAAAAAAATGAATCTCTTAACATATTACTAGAGTTTTGATTTACAAAATAACACCCTTTGTAAACTATGACCAGCCATAAGTTTAGAGGATTTGTAACCAACATAAATATTGTACGATGTCTCTTATATTGTCAAAATTCTAATAAGAATTTTTTATTTTTTATTTTTTATTTTAAAAAAAGGGTTAAAGAAAAATCGACTTCAAAGACCTCATGTTAGACTAACAAAAAGGTACCATGCCATAAATGATCTTGAATTCAGCTTTTCTCCTCCATGTGTTTGAAAGTAATTCACCCAAACAAACAAAAGGCAGAAAAGGGATGACAGAGAAAGAGAGAGAAAGAGAGCCCAGAGAAAAAAGCATGCATGCGCGTGCAGCCAGCGTCAAACCCACAACTTGCCATGACAATGATACTACAAAATGAATTGATTGAACGTCGATGCAAACCTAGCACCAGCATTTTCAAACCCCTTGATCATAAACTATCTTCAACCTTTTTCTCTCCTCGGGATGAACCATCTTTAATCTCGTTAAAATGGGTGCTGTAGATTCCACTGAATGATCATTGTCGTTATACTCTTTACATATATTGCTTCAAATTTGTTCACATGCTTTCCTTTAAGGTAGCATTGGGGAAGGGACCCACTTCTTGCTGCACTTCTGCTCTTAACCTACTACAATGTTGCAGTAAAACAGAACTACATTTTACTTTAGATATTTGATTTTTTTTTTTTTGTTTTTACCTTCTTTTATCTTTTCAAACTTTACCAATGTTTTCACTTACTAGTGTTATAGCTTCTTATTTCACTCTATCGATACAACCCAATAAAACCATGATCTAATCGTTTAAGTTGTTTCTTACTCATTTTGCTTGGTAAAATATATATATATATATATATATATATTTATATGACTTTTAAGATTTTTGTGGTTATCCTGTTAATTGAAGTTAAGAAAATTATGAGCGAGAGAGAGAGAGAGAGAGAGAGAGAGAGCTTGAAGGAATGCACGCAAGGGAGAGGGTGCAGCAGAGATAGAAAAGGACAAGAGGCAAGGATAAAGCCTGAGCATCTTCGCTCCATGTGCAAAATGTGAAGGCCACCAAACAGGCGTGTGATCCAAGACGATGCAATGGTACCACTGTTATTCTGTATCTATCTTTGGCGCCTACACTCTAGACTGCCAAAAGTATCGGTTTGAACGCAATTTAGGTTATGGTTTTCACGAAAGCGAAGCTTTTTGCACCTTGACTCTTGTCCTACCTCGCCCTGCTCGTCTTACGCCACTGTCATTCCAATTTATTGCTTCCCAAACAAACTGACGAGACAGCTCCATTACTCTCTGCTGCAGAGAGAGAGAGAGAGAGAGAGAGGAGTTTGAATGCCATTTATGCCGACGGTTCTCATGTGGCAGCCAGGTTCTAATATTCTGTATAATTATTTTAATGAATTTGAATCTTTCGCAAGATTCCAAAGTTAATCTTTTTCTAAATAATTTAACGCATTTTTAAGTTTTTCATCAATTAAAAACACTTACAATATGCAGGTGTTTCTGCTCATTGGGGGAGCCTGCAAAAGTGGCTGTAAAACTTCAGTACTCTTTGAAGGTCTTAGGATAGACCCAGAAGCATATTCTAGTAGTAGAGCTAGGGGATGCCTTAAGAGTGTGGTCTTTTGATTGGTTTGCTTTTAGTTGCTCTTGGTTTTCTACCAACGAGTACATGGTATTAAGATCCTTTACGAGAGGATGAAGGAGAGGAAAAGTCATTTGCAAAAAGTAGAATTACATTCAATTCTGAGTTTACGGCTAATTTGTACTTCACACGGTAGCGTCTAGACCACCAGAGCATTGCAGAAAAATAATACGTCTGCTGTGTACATTGGGGCTGCTGCAACATCTGTAAACGCATACGTGACAGCTTTCCTATCAGCTAGGGTTTTCGTTTACAAGAACCGATGAACTTAACTATAATTTATTGCATCTTCCGGAGGCTTCACGTATCCTTTAAAAATGCTTCAATCATCCACTCCTGTTTTTGAGCTATAGTTTAATTTATCACATGGACTTCAGTTTATCGGATCCAAATATGTTCGGCTGCATTTTTAATTTATTTGAACATATTTTAAAAAAAAATTGCTGCTTTCAAATTTAAGTCATCAAACAAGATTAATGAAGGTTATAATTTATCAAACAGCAATAGTTTAACAGTAATAGTTATGAAAGTTTTTGTAGAGTCAGCTTTAGAATTAGGAACAAAAAGGTTTTGAAATCTATACCCTCCCACATTCGAAAAAAACTAGGGGAGAAAATAAGATCATGGAGTTGTTAATCATCTTCCATTGAATATCCTTTCGGAGTGATCTCAACCATTCCACAAAAAGCACATATTGTCACGATCAACATCAATGGTGACGTTGGTACAAAGACATACAACTACAGGCGCAAGGCTGTGAAGCCAACCAATTGGTGTCCCACTTGAAAAATAGACACTGCTCTTGATACTGTTCACACATTCAATTCCACGAGACAGGGGGAAGAGGACAAACATTTTCTGTGATTAAAAATCAAGTGTAGAACACGGCAAGGATCTTCATGAAGAGTCATGTGCTACGCTCAAATCAAGTCCTGTTGCCATCATTTCGTTGGTTTGCAACTTACAAGTTGACATTCAAGTCTGATTCTCCCATTCGAAACAGCTGGGTTTGCATCAGAACGCAGTTTATATGAAGAAAAATCATTGTTATTAGAAAAGTCCATTATGAAAGATTTGGAAAAAGGTTGGAGTTCTATTGACAACCATTGGGACGGCTGGTGAAGAGGGTAAGAGTTTGGTCTGGCGTGGAAGATGTTTGCAGACGGCTGGTTTCCTGGAAGAATGTGCTCCAATGGAGCCTTTCCGTACATGTATTTGGTTTTATGTATATCCAAATGCAAGTAAGTAGTATAATGTATTTTCAAAACACATTACAATTATCCTCTTTTTTTGAGGCATTATAAAACAGCAATTGTCCTTTTGGGCATGAAAATCAGGGCAAAAAGATAACAAAAAGGGTGATTATAGCTTGGTTGGAATTCAATAGGTATTTAATATGCTATGACTTAATGAAATCTAGTACATATTTTCATATTGTCATGTATAAGTTGTTGTACTTCTTACATAATGAATTATTCATCATTTGTACAAGTCAATCTTAAGAAAGAAAGTAAAAATTTTAACATAATATCCAAGCTTAAATTTCAAGAAAGACAATATATCTCATGTTACTATTATATTGACATATTATATTCTTGTTAGAACCTTATCAAGTGATTTTAGTATTTGTAACAGTAAGCTTTAGGAAATATTAAGGCTTGGTCTCATCCTAAACAAGTTAATGGTGGGGCCAGTAGTTTTTTTTACCCAATGACAATGACTTGGCAAGTTGAGCAAATGAGAACGAGTTGAGTGATCATTATCTATTGGTACCATTTTAAATTTCCTCCATTCTTCCTTTCTCTTTTTGAAAAGCAAAGGCCTTCTACCTTAATTTCTGTCACCTTAAGTTTAGGATAGCATGATAAAAATATAAAGCCACCTAAATAGATGAGAGAACAACTAATTGATCTTAATATTGTTGGAGAAACTAGATTACTATCAAAATTTATGGGTTCCAACAATAGGGATCAAACTCTTTTTTCTTCCATAAAATCAATTTATAAGTAGAAGTGTTGCCTTTTCATATAAATATATATACCAAGACAAGATTTAAACAATATGCAAAATACATAATTTTCAACATGCCCATTTGTTGTGAGCATGGAAATATTATAGAAATTTTACTACAAGTGAATAGATTCATTCTTCAACTTGAATTCTTGTTTCTTGTTAATCTTTTTTATCAAAGATTAAACTAATTTTTCCTTTAAATCAATTTATAAAGAGGATGACTATATCCTTTTTGGAAACGATACAATGACAAGATTTAATCGATGTGGAACACTTACCATTTTTAACTATTACTATCTACCTTATACACTCAGTCAACCTAAGCATCTTTTGGCTCTTCAGGCAATCAATGGAGTCGAGCTTCCCCATGATATTATCATTTTTTTTTCCAACTGCTACATCCAATTCCCGTGAGTTCACTGCCCAACAAACAGTTTAGCTTAAGTTTTCAAAAACATCATAAAGATTAAGCCACTCGAGGGGAAGACAGCCACTGGGAAATCATCAAATTAGCAGAATACATAGTTGCTGATTATGTTTATTCCAGGTTTCGTCTTTTTCTGTACCTTTTCTGCCTCAACTTGTTCCTCTAAAGTTTATTATTACCCTCTTCAATCAAGGCCTGCTGTTTCAGCATCCCAAGCCCAATGAGACTGCTAATAGCAGTGACTTTTGTTCGCTTAATATTAGGAAAAGGGACCCAATAAATGTTTGTGTGGTAGCTGGAAAGGAACCAGTTCCTTCAAGTTGTGTCACCATTCAAATGGACCTTTCAGCCTTCGAGCTTTGTGGGAAAGCAGTAGATTAAGTCTCACATCCATTGAGGTCACTGCTTAGGGGTCTGGACAATCACCTCTTTAGATTCCTCTAATTTTATTTTCCTTGTGAAAGCGACAGTCATAAAAACGACTCATGGGAAGTCATTCCCCTCCACTTTTCTTCTGTCTCCGTCTCCCTTGAGCTGTATTTGTCACTGTGGGTTAAAGAATGGCTAGAGGACAGCTCTCGGGCTTTAACACGTAGTGGCTGGAGCTTTTATGTAGGAACAAGTTGCTCCACTTGATCCGATTTCTCCCTCTTATCCTTTCCCTTTTCTCTTTTTTTCTTTTTTATTTTTATTTTTACTTTTCCCTCTCGCTTTATAATATGATTCAAAGTAGATTATATTGCACTAAACCAAAAGTAATCTGCATATTTTTTTATGCATGGTGATCAAAGATGTCAAATTTTGTCATGTGCGAGGGAAAGAACCAAACTATTTGGGTTCCTTATGTTGGTTATTGTAAAAATAAGTGGACAAAACAATGTAGTTTTATTGTTTTGCTTGAGGATATTCTTGGGGCATATTTGTATATGTAAGGATAATTTTTTATTTGTCATTCATCTAACTGGTTGAAATGACACTGTTTTGATTTGGATGTTGTCTTTAAACCAAATTAGAAAAAGTAGGTGAACGATGATGAAAAATTAAAGAAAATAAGCAAGATTACTTGAGTTTCCACACCTAACAATGGATGTAAGGTTGATTTTCCCCGAACTACTTTAAATTCTTACATTTTGTGTTTATTTTGTGTATTTTTCTATTTATTACCTTTTAGTATCTCAATACTTTGCAATTTGATGCATCACACATGCTGACTAATCTTAATCTTTTCAATGTTTTGTATTGTAAATTTTTGCTTATGATATATCCTTTGATTTGATAAAAGTAAGATACTGATCATACTAGAAGATGCAATTGAAAATGCCTATTTCTATGAGTGCTTTACCCTTAGAGGAAACTCAACTTCCTTATCCTTTAATCATTACATTTCAATCTCCCTATGCTATAGCAACAGTGCCTCCACCCTAGTTAACTATCATTTCACCTTCTTTTTTATGTCTATTATGTAATATATCTCTTCAATACATAAAAGGAAAATGAAATCCAAGCTCTAGGGCTCTATCTCCTAATCAAGCTCTCAGGAACTAGGGACTTAAAAGATCAACGATAGTAAAACAACATTAAAAAGTTTCTTTAAAAAAAAAAAAAATAGGCAAGTGTAACTTTTGTCATATTGTAACTTTTATCATATCATTTTCAAATCTATATACAATCTTATTTATATTGATACATCAAGGCAGCGCATAACTTACCCTTTCACTCAGAAAGATATGATGTAATGCATAAGAGACAAGTAAGGATAGGAAAAAGCATGATGGTGAAAAGGTTTAGTATGGGTTTAGCTACGTGAATAAAGTAATCCAGTTTGCTGTCATGATCATGATTTTAAATTATGGATTGATTTTGTCTCCATGCTTTATAGTGCTGCTAAACTTCTCAACAAAACCCAAATGGTCCCTCCCCCTCGTTTGGCTTAGTGGCCTATGCATGTAATGCCTTTGAGAGTTCAGAAAGAGAAATCTCCTCGCCATAATTGTCAACAACAATTTCCAGATTGCCAACCCATGAACAACCCAAACCGAGGTTGGTAATGCAACACTTTTCTCCCAAGGCCTATTCTAGTGGGCGTAGGCTAAGTGGCCCATCTCATCTGGAAATACCACAGGTGTATACAGAGGAAATGAGGCTTAGCTAGTCTTTGATACTTTTAGGAATTGGGCTCGTCTCTCGATGAAACTTCTGTTGTGAAATTGGCATGTCAAGAACATTTTCAAAGAACATAGTCCAATATAAACTCGAGTTTGGGTACATTAAAAGCCCTCTACTCATATCTCGTAAATCATTAGAAACTTGAGTAGATTTTGTTGAAAACAATAACATATCCCATATTGTTTACTTCATATTCTAATATAGTCTATATAAAAAATAATTATTTTTCTTATAAACTAATTTTGAGAATGAATTTTATTTTGTTGAATCAAAAGGTTGATTCAAATATAGTTCACATTCACTTGTATACAAAAAAAATTTCTTGACATTTAATTCTTAAAGCAAAGAAATTTATTAAAAATATCAACATTCATGAGGTTTAGAGTTCGAAACCCAATATGCCTGAGTTTAGATGTATGTGGTATAATATTCAAAAATAATAAATAAATAAATAAATAAAAGAAATTTGTTAAAAATACCGATAGGTGTCTTACAAGTATAGAAGGAGCCAAAGTCATAAAAGTTTGCCTCTTTGGCTCCTTTCACTCCGCGCCCATTATTTTTACCCTTCCAGCTTTTGTCTCCAAAATTTTGCTGCCAAAAGAAGCCGGGAGCCGACTTTCCCAGCATCTCTCTTTCACTTCACTCCTTGAAAATTGAAAATCTCCCTCTCTCATTCATCAAAAAAGCTTCAGAAAACACCGAAACAACCACATTTTTTGGATCGTCCCTCCAAAATCTAACCATTACCCAGCATTACAAATACCCTCATCTTCTTCCCCACTCCCTCACCTCCCCATCTCCATTCAAATAGTACTCAAATCTCTTGCTTCGTATAGCTCCTTGAGTTCTCTGCATCTTCCTCCTTCTCTCGCAGTCTCAACAGCAGCGCCAATGGAGAATGTCCCACCATTTGCTTCCAAGCAGACCAACCCAGTTCCTGTAAATGCTCCGTCTTTCAAGAAGAGCAGTAAAAGAAGGACGAGGAAGCCTCTTGCTGACATTACCAACCTCTTCACCAGTTCAGCTCCGGCAAATGCAGACCGGGAAAGTCATGTCGCAGTTTGCCTGTTGGTTTCTAGGAAGAGAAAACCGATCGAAATGGTTGCTCCGGCGCTGGCCACCGCCTCTAAATCGTTAAAGATTGGTTTCAGATAGATATTCAATGTAAATGTTCAATGTATCAGATGAGATAAAAAGAATTTCTTCATAAGATATCGAGTTTATTGAATTGGATTAATGGAATACCCTTTTTTTCTTACATACTATTTACATAATTCTGCAAATAATGCATATAGTTATTGTTAGTCGACATGAATGTATTAAAAGGCACTATTTTTTCCTTGAAAATAATTTATAAATTGAGTGATTTATTCATATATGAAGAATTTTCGTCAACATGTCAATAGTTTAATAATTAATCATTAACTATTAACTATTCAAGACTTAAATCTTAGATTCAACACCTATATTTTTAAATTTCCCTTCACTTAACAAAAAAGAAAAAGGGGTTCTAATCCATTTTCTTATAATTATAAAATTGTGAGTTTCACCAATGATGTAAAAAGGAGTAATTAGGCATATTTTTTTGCATTACCAACATACTAATATATTATTTTTTTAAATGCAAGTATCATATTTTTATAAGTTAATTCTAAAAGAAAAAGTAAATTATCTAAGTTTTAAAAGAAAGTTTTTGTTTTACGGATTAACGAATCATCACGCAAAGTTTTTTTTTTCATATTGAGATAAATATATCTTATATCATTATAATTGTTCTTATCTTTTACAAGTCAAATTTAAAAGAATGAATAAATTTTTTAATAATTTTATATTAGAATAATAAATTATAATAGAATTTTATTCATTAAATTATAAGTTTTTAAAATTTGTATAGAGGAAAACAATTTGATGGACATAAAATATTTTAAAGTAATTGAAAACATTCTAGCATCACAACAAAAAAAGGAAAGTAAAAGGAGAAAAAAAAATCACTATTTTGGCTCCTTCCACGCCGCGCCAAAATTTTGACCGTCTTCATGGCTCAATTTTCAGGACCTTTCTCTACCTCTCGAAGTTTGAAAAAATGGGAATGATTGCTTACGCTCTCCTTGAACCCAAATCTGAACTAAAAATTTGAATTTCGCAGAAGAATTTTCCTCTTCTTTCAATGGTTCCCTCCAATGTCAAAATCCAAATCACCCAACACTACAAATACTTCACCTTCTCGTCACACTTCCACTTCAATCTCTGCCATCAATGGCCGCCACTGCCTTTTCTGGTCACAACAACGAGAATCTCCCTCCACTCTTCGCAAAGCAAACCGACCCAGTTGCAGCAATGGCCCCGTCTTCCGAAGGGAGGTCAAGGAAGCCTCTTGCTGACATAACCAGCCTCTTCTGTGATTCAAATCGTGGAAGGGTGCGTCTTCTGCCTCCTCTATCTGCTTCTGTCTCCGCATTGAATCCTAGGAAAAGGAAAGGACCTCAGAACGTTGGTTCGACTCAAGTGAACAGCTCCAAATCGTTGAGAATGGGCTTCAGATTGTTGTCCATATTACCTGTTTCATGATATCCTTTGTTTCTCTTTTGAATTTTCTGGATCTGGACTTGGAGTTGGGTTGAGAATCTGTAGGGTTTGAATGGCATTACTAATCCACTCAATGTTCTTTGTTCTTCTGTAATTATCAATCTATCTGCAAGTATCAATTTCTCTCCCTTTTTGGGCTGAGCAAATCTATTTCTTTTCTCTCCTTCCATTTGGCCATCATAAAGTCCAGAGGAGAGTTGATCTTTATTAAATCTTCATTTTCTATAATTAAAATTTAAGTGCATTTTGTTATTTTGATTAACTTATATATGACTTTGACGATTCTCCTTTAATTGTTAGGCCTTTAAATAATTTATTGTTGTACCATAAATCAAGCTATCAACACAAGAAATATAGGATTTAAAGTAATTTGAACAAATTTGTCTTACGTCTATCCAGAACTACTAGTCCCATTTCGTATTAAGTTTTCCTCAGTGTTGTTAGCAAAACTCAAAGACAACAGATTCTTTAGGCTTCCGCCCTCTCTCAAGCATCACTGCGGCTGCATCCTCCTACGCCTTTATAAATCTTTGTAGAAAATATTGCATATTGGTTTTAACATCTATACAAAATATAAAGCATTTTTCTAAGAGGTTAAATTATAACCTTATCCCTCAATTATTGTTAAAAATTCTTAGCCATCATGACTTTAAATCTCTAAATGTTAAGTTGTCTAGGTGTCTTATTGTTTAAATGTTTGAATGTAATTCAGTGGAAGCAAATAGAAGATTCTTCGGCCTATTATATGAGATATTCTTAGACTCATAGACAATAGATAGATTTCTAAATTAGTAGTCCACCTAGATTCATTGCTTAAGTTTTTGCATATGATAAAATGAAAGCAATTAGTATATTCTTAGGCATTCCATAAAAGTTATCCTAAATTCATAGAAAAGAGAAAATTTTCTAAGGTAGTAGACTACTTAGCTGTTTTTTTCATTTAGGTGATTGCATATGATTAAATTAAAGTGCATTATATTGGTTATTGAGTTTTTTATTTGCTGTTTATTTAATTGCTTTGTTTCATACAACTAATCTATCTACATCAAATTAATAACAAGTGATCCTTAAATTCACGAACAATAAAAGGTCTCTAAATTAATAGATTACCTAAGTGTTTTATTGTTTAGATATTTGCATATGATTAAATGAGATTAAATGAAAGTATGTTATGTTGATTATTGACAAAATAGTTTCTTTTCATAAATTTTCTATTTATTTATTTGCTTTGTCTCATATACATAATATATCTACCAAATTATGAGACTAAATAAACCCTTTCTTAGAAAAAATGATACTTTACCCTTATATATTAAGGACCAATCATTGCTTATTATATAACCTTTAGATCATATCATTTAGACCAACAAGATCTATCTATATTATGTCTCTTCAACAATTAAGGTCCTCATTATCAAGACCTTGTTTAGTGACTTAATATTAGACAATAGGTTGTACCCATATTTATGAACAACTTGATGAAGGTTGGCAAACCATGATCAAAAGACTAGGTCCATAATTTACCTACAACATTTAGCCTTTCAAGTTTGAGGTATCTTAGGTAGAAATTGTTGGTGTTTATGGTTGTGGAAAGAGGCTCATGGGTTTAGCTTCGATGAATCTTTTTTGTGCCATTATCACTTTAGGCCTTTCGACCATAAAGTTAATGACTAAATGAACAAATGAATCATAATTGTAGGCAATCATTAATGGCTAAAGCCATTCCACATTGGTTCCTACAACATGAAAAAGTCTTTGTACCAATGAATTACTAACCTCATTATTTGCATACTCAGCCTCTAATAAATCATAGTTGGTAGTTGCTATACTATCTAATATTGGATGGATTTAAAATCTTATAGTTGCCATAAGCTTTTCCATGCCAACATTCAAAGCTCACTTGAAAGTGTTGTTCATATTGCTTAATTTAGACAAACATAATTTCGCTTTTTCTTTATCAGCTGATGTAAGCAAGAATTTAAATAAATAATTCAAGTCTATAATGTATGAAAAGAGAAATTATTTTTTCCAATAAACAGATTACCATGACCATGAGATCCAACTTAGTGTAAGTTACCATAGATAATGACTATTACATAATGATCTAAAAATATTAAGAAGAATAACAAAGAAGGACCAACTATAAAAGCAAGGCTTAATTTCCTATCAATAGAATCATCTAAAATAACTCCTTTTTTCAAGAGGCCTAAAAGCTACCATGAAGTGATGACACAATTGTATACAACTAAACATCCTATACTAGACATTATGGGTATAGAGTGCATCAAATTGTGGTTCAAATGATGGACATAGTTTGGAAAAAAAATGATTGATAAGGACACAAAGAACAAATTGGAAAAAACATGACCATCAAAAATAAGAATCAATTCAATTTTATTTATCTTTATAACCAAGCTTTAGTTACTCACAACTCATTGCAAGTATTAGCATATCATAATTTCTAACAAGAAGTAAAAATAAGCATTGAGAGATGCTAACAACCATTTCAATTAAAGGGTTTGTTTTTCTTATTGACACAGTTAATTAAACAATAGTATAAATTGAGCACAAAGCATCACAAACACTATAAACAAGTTTTGGTAGAATAGAACAAAAATATTTGTGTAATCCAATTCTTTCAAATATTAGTATTTACCCCACAGTCTTGTAATTCCTGAATTGAAACGTGTCAATGCAAAAGTTTAAATTGGTGTTCACTCTAACCTAAGAGCTATAGTATGATAGGCAAGCTTTTAAAAATCAAGTCAGTGATTGCATGTTAGCCTCACAATTATATCAGTTCAACATTTCATTGGCTAGTAACAATTTCACATAAGAAGCCATATAAGTGGGGGAATTAAAAAGCTTTAATGCAAAGAGTTGTCATTTACTTGCATTATAAAAGACAGGTAGGGAGAACATATAGTGCCATTTCAAGTTTGACTATTGTCAAGAACTTAGTCTCTCATGCTCTAAATGAAAAAATCCCTACTCTTACTTTGGTTCCTTTAGGGCTAAAGAATGCATGAAAAAGTAAGACATAGAAATAGTTGGGTGTGTAGTTTGATAAAAGAGGAGGAAAAAGGATATTGGTGAGATAAGAATTCAAAGCTTGCTCTAAAGGTTAAGCACTAATAACATACCATGACATTACTTGGCCTTGACTTAATTATAACATATTTACATGTAAACTATCATATTTTCTTATCCTTTTGTTAGTGTTAGACATGATGAAACCTTAAATAGTCATTAAAGGTTAATAAGCTTATGCAATTGGCTTAACCGATGCCTTCTTAGTTGGTTAGTACATGAGCATAGATTTGGATTTTGATGAAAGAACTTTGATGAAGGATAAATTTTGTTGGAAAAATATGGGAAAGAGGACTTTTGGTCAATAAAAAAAAGGCTAGTAGTGCTAAGTGAGCTTGCCATTTGAGAGCAAAGGAGAGTACCAAACAAGCTCACCATTTTAGAATAAGGGAAATAAGCTCACAAAATAAGGAAAAGTCTCTTCTTATAAGAGTCTAAAAAAGATAGGATTGGCAAGGAAATTACTTGAATATGAAACTCACGCTATGACAATTGTCTAAATACTATTAACAACCATCATATTGACATGGAAGATGCCTTTGGTCATGAATATGATATACATAATTATCTAAGGCATAATTTTGAACATATAAAATTAAATTATTAACCAATTCACCAAATTACTATTTGGATGAAATTTTCTCATTACCTTTTTACTTGTCCCCAAAGGTATTCTTTTATCACAATCATAGAACTCTAACTCAAAATTATAACCATTGAAGTAATTGATTTCAACACTACATATTATCATGAGCATAGAGTCATGATGATCATGCACCAATGTTTGTTAACTTGGAATTGCATAATCTCAAGATAATTGTGCATCAATGTTCATTTTCTTTAGCATTACATAGTGTCATGATGATCCTATATCAATATTTGCTAACTTTAGCTCTACATAGTCTTATGATGATCATACATCAATTTTCGTTAACTTGAACATTAAGTCATATCATGAGCATAGAGTTATGATAATTGTGCACCAATGGTTACTAAGTTTAGCACTACATAATTTCATGATCATCATGCATCAATATTCATTAACTTCAACACTACATAATTTCATGATGATTGTGCCTTTTGTAATAGATGTTAACTAAATCTTTAAATTATTCATTTTCTCATTTTGTACATAAAAGGAACATTAAATGAAAAAGACATACCCTTGAAAGTATACTTATAATTAAATTCACTCCTTATGTCTTCCTTATCTCCTTGTTTCTTTTTTAATTTTTGTTATTATTTTCTTTTCTCTTCACTATTGGTGATAATTTTAGCAAGTTTTTGTTTAGGTAAGTTTTTAAGTTTTTACAAATAACGGGTAGCATCACTTGTAAGTCTAACAAAACATATCCCCAACTAGGACTAACATGGTTGTGAGTCCCATATATTTTATTTTTTCATCAATTATTTTTCAACTAGTATCAACAAATCAAAGATAAAGAAAAATTTCATAATAATGAGATTAGGAAAACTACTTGGATGACAAGCATATAATTGCAATAAGTAGAAACTATATTATTTAGCTTTGTCAATTGAATAAGATAGAGATAAAGAGTGAAAGTATACAACCAACATGATGGGAGAGGGTAGACTTACATGTATAACAACATAGGGTAAAAGTGTTTATTCCTCCCTTAACCACTAAAGAAACAAAAACAAGAACACTATTGAAGTTACCTCAAAATCCTTCTACATAAAGTGTGATTTTTGAAATAGTGGACATGTCTTTAATTGTCTTTGTTTTCGTGGATTTATTGATAAGTTAAACAATAGGCTTACCAACACATGTTGATGCATGTGGCTCCTACAAAGTTCCTTCCCTAAATTTTCATATCATAAGCAATAAACTTCAAACAAGTTAAGCAAAATGCTATGATTTACCAACAATATCTGGTTCATCTTCCTCTTCTCCTAAACAAGTTCCATTGACTCAATAAACTTTGTGCAACCATAAGTCAACTTTAGGATCCCATTAATTTAGGAAAGGATAGCTATAACTTAGAGTATTATTCTTTAACATGCTTTTCAATGTTTACATAAAAACATGAAAATAGTCAACATAAACTACCTTAGTTTTCTTTTTTTTATAAATGTATATAGATGAACTTGCAATATAGATTATTGGAAATAAGAACAAGAAAATAAATGCACCTTAGAGATATGAGGTATTCATTGAAGAAAATATCTTATAACAATCACTAGCTCTACTAAAGTTCTTTGCTCAAACTAAAAATTAAGATTTGAGTTTTTCTTTTACTATTATAGTTCTTTACTTAAATGTACTAATAATAGATTTAGTTATATTGAGCACAATCCATCTATCCTCTCTTAGGTGATGAACATCTCATGTAGTACAACATACAAGTATATAGATACATGCAATGTGTTCTATGATTTAAAGACATCATTATGATACATTAGTAGAAAGGTCCCTAACTCAAACCATTTTCTTTATTGCCTTAGGTGATTCTGTTAACAATTCAACAATTCATTTGCCACACTAGATGATATCCACTTAATACATAAATCATAGATCTCCTAAAATATCAATAAATCAAGGTGACAAATTACAAAGTGATATATTTTATTTACACTACATGGTTTTACTCCAAATTTGAATCCTATTCAAAATTTATCAAAAAGTTAAATTAAAAGCTAAGGAGACTTAGAAATTCATCATCATAAGATATTAGAATAATAATCAGTAGAAGGGGAATGTCTTCAAACCTTCCCTCAACCTTTACACTACTTAAGGAGCTCAATTAACAAGCTTTTGTTAGTAAGGACATTTCTCGTTAAGCTTTTCTAACCACTCTTGTCAAGTTCTCAAAATAGGCCTTAAAAAGCCTTGCCCATTGTCTAGACTGACTCCTCCTTTCGCCATGTATTTTTTCTTAAGTATTGCTAAACCCACATGCCAGCTCCCTATTAGCTTCTCATTTAAATCCATAATGGTCTAGGCTATATTAACTCCAAATGTCTTCTCTTTATTAAGTCCTAATGGTCTAGTTTTAAATAAGCTATCACATCCCAACGGTCACTTGCCAAGCCTTTAATGCCATCATCCTTCATCTTGCATGTACATGAGTATCTATGCATCAAAATACTAATGTGGCATGCATGCACAAAGGATGCATAAGGATGAGGCCATGCATAAGGTTGTCCATCCTTATCCAATGCTATGCGCTTATGCTACCTTGCCACCACATCAAGGCATTCTTACCTTACACCTTTGTGTGCTAATGCCTCTAAGGTTGTTGGCTTAAGTGCATGTTCAAAGGCTGCTCTCGTCCTATGCATACTTTTGCTCTTCAAGCCATTTCAAGTCCTGATGGTTTAATCTTAAAAAAATTATTTCATCCTAATTATCATTTGCTAAGTTGCTAAGCATGCATGCCCTCATCCTTATGCAGCCTTTATGCCCGCATGCGTTAACCATCTCCTTACCTTAGCATTTCTCCATGCATTGTGCACCCTTCCTGCCTTAACCCTTGTCTTTAAGTCTCAGCTCACATCCCCTTTCATGTGCTCCCTTATGCATGACTTTTCACAAAATGGCACTCAAGCATCCCATTTGCTAGTTGCCTATTATGCTTACCATTCACGTAAATTCATTTCTCTTACATATTTGTAACATTCCATTACTTCCTCCATTCATCATGCCTAGTTATGTCAATTTAGTTAGCACATGACAATAGGCCTTGCTAACTTACCAATGGGCTAGTAAGTGATCAACCTTTGTCTTCTAAGATTAGTTATGGAATACTAGAGAGAGACATGTACTAACAAATCTACTAGGCATGAATGGATTGAAATTGTTAAGAATTAAGGTATGTATTTTAATTAAGAGTTTAAACTTTTTTTTTTTTGGCCTATAATAACACCCATGGTCCTAATAAGAACTCTTTGCCAACTCACTTTTGGTTAAGACCTTGAATAACCCTTTTTCTATAAACACTATTAGGGTATTATTAGAGCTAGTTTTTTTAGTGTTAGGATTTTGAGAGCTAAAAAATGAATGAATACTTGAAACTTATAGGTTGGTTCATACAACAAAAGTAGCCACCAAACTTAACACTTTGAACCATATTTAGTTTTTCCTTTTTAATTATCTCCTTTATGAGATAGACCACACAAACATATTCCTTGCCTCACAAAAGTTCAATGCATTATCTTAGGTCCATCCTCTTCCAACTTGTCTTGTTTGAACCAAATTTTCACTCTTGACAAGTTTATCCAAAATAATACTTTTTTGATTTAAGTGTTCAGATTTTGTGTTTGAAATTGAAGATTCAAAGTTTATGCATTGAAAATTAGTATTTGTATAATATTCAAGAAAAATAAATATTACAAACAGATTATTATAGAAACTAACTATTATAATTATTTACATGTTATATAAAGAAAATACATCATATTTTACAAAAATTTTTGTTATGATTTTTTTCTTCCCTTATATAACTTGCATTTATTTCTTCACACAACATCTTATTTCTTTCTTCATTACAATGTCTTATCAACATGTCATGAGTCAAGTAAGCTCAAAGGCTCATTATCTTTTATTAGGTAAAGAACCTTTTCCTTCCAAGTAACAATCTTGGAAAGTTCTCATTCATCACACTCTTGATTTCCAAATCTCTTAAGCCCTTCCTAGTTTACATATACACTTTGCTTCATCCTTGGCCCAAAAGACACCTTCATTTTTAAATTCATATACCTTCTAGACTAGTAATGGTGTTTAAGTTCCCTTGTTTATTATCTTCCTTAAATAAGAAGGAACTTTTCCAGTAAAATGCTTGGTCATAGGGAATTTTTACCATAAAATTAGGTATATCCTTTAATTCTCTTATCCATTTTCTACAATCAAAAAATGATTTTATATTATTTAAATTTTAGTTAAAAATATTTTATATATGAAAATATAATCATCTTACTCTTGAATAAACTTTTAAGTGGGAATAAAGTTTCTAAACATGGTATTAGAGTTTAAGTTTAAGAAAATACCTTCTATGCATGAAGCTTAAGGCTTAAAGTGCTTTGCAAGGAAATGTGATACTCTTGATACAAAACTTGTAACTCATGCCATCTATAAGAGGACACATTAAAAATAATTTAGTAAAAGTCTCATATTGTTTGAATCTTATATAGAAATCTATTAAATAATCTCTCATTACTTGAATTGACTATTTAATATGAATAAGTCATCTTCATGCTGACCGTTCCTCATCTTGAACCCCTACTCTTGAGTCCTTCTATCTATAATTGATGCCATTTATTCCTTATTGTTTGTTGGTATAGCAATCTACAATTGCATTGTATCAAGAACACATTATCATACTTGGTAGATGAGCCAGTTCTTGGTTAACAACTTCCCCTTCGAAGCACTTTGTTGGCTTCCTTTTGATTTGGCCATTCTTGCTCAAGAAGTGAAGACCACCATCTTGATCATCTCCACCTCCAAGAAGACCTAAAGTTGCTCATCAACGCATCATGGGTTGGCAAGAAAATCTTGAAGTCAAAGAATGGTCACAGTCATGCACATTTCTGGCCATAATAGGCCTCAATTTCTAATACTTACTATTTTAGTTATTTTGTTATTTATAACTTAAGGTACTACAAAGTTGAATCTTTACACAAATCTAGTTTAAGAAAATAAGGACATTTATTACATATAAATTCTGTACAGACCCATTATTTAGCAATTTAGAGTAACTTCAACTAGTTTTAACACAAACCCTTATTGTAATAATCCAACCTAGATTATGTTGTAGTATTACTTTTGACTCATATCTATAGGAATATTAAGAAAAGACCAAGTTTTATCCTATGTCACAAAATTGAATTTTTCCACAAAAGCTAGATAAAAAAGATAAGAGATACTTACTACATATAAATTATTCTACAAACTACACCTTATCAATGTAAAACAACTTCACACCAATTATAGCATAAGGTAATACCACTTCTATACAAAAGAGAAAGAAAGGAATTTGGGACAGAACTTTATTTTAAAATATTCAATGCAAACAAAAAAAAAAATTAATATTGAATAAATATTTTAGTTGAATGGTATATTTACATCCATCTTGCATTTTGTCCTTATATTGATACGCTAAGTTAAGTGTCATACAACAAAAAAGTTAATACGACGATTGCAAGATAAAATTCATGTGTTGCGGCGAAGAATATTTAGAGGGCAGTGTGAATTTCGCCGCTATAGACAACATATATGTACGTGAAGATTCCTACTGCGTTTGGGGATCGATCAAGATGGACGACATGGCCGCCTACTACGGCCCACCTCACTATCCCTATTATCAACCGCCGGCGCCGGCTCCGCCGCTGCAGCTCGGCGCTCCTCCACCGCTTCCTTCAGTGGCGGCGCCACCACCACTCCACCACCTATCCCAGCCTTACCACCCCCATCCTCAGCCCCCGCTCGGTTCCTATGCGCCTCCTTTGGTCCTTCATGGTTCACAGGATGAGGTCCGAACCCTATTCGTCGCTGGGCTCCCTGAGGACGTCAAGGCCCGTGAAATCTACAACCTCTTCCGGGAGTTCCCGGGTTACGAGTCTTCCCATCTTCGGACTCCGACCCAAGCGTCTCAGGTACCGTTCTTGTCCCGTGCGCACTGGTTGAGTTTTGGTTTTGGGTGAGAGTCTGTCTTGCTATTTAAATGTACTAAATTGTTAATTGGGCAGGTGTGTTGTGTCAATTTTGATAGTTAAAAATGTTAAAAGGAATTTATTTGGGTTAGGGTTCTTCTTTCTGATTCAATGCAACATATATTTGCTAATTGGGCATATGGGTGGTGTAAATTTTTGCTACTTTGAATGGAGGTGATGAGTTTAGGGGGGTTGATGAGTAGAGCTCTCTCATACTTGGTATGCGCATTTCAATGATCACTAATTCATTTGCTAAGGAAGCAAGTGAAGTTTTTTTTCTTTTTTTTATGGGCTTGTTTTCTTAATAGGCATAGAGAGAATTTAGGTGCCAAATTAAAGTTCTTAAGCTGGTAATGCAGCTGTGATTTATGAAAATAAAAGAGATGAACTTTTGATTCTTATTACTTATGAAAATAAAAGAAAAATGGTTGAATTCTGTTAGACATTACGATCTCATACCATTTGCTGGAATGAAAATGGAGGCGAAGGTGAAGATGTTATTTGCCCATTATACTTCTGTTGCTGCCAGCCACACATAAAAATAATGACAATGAGAAACTAAAAGTTTTGTCTTTACTAGCTTTACGTAATAAACTTGGGAGCAGTTACTTCCTTTTTAGCTTTTGATGCTCCTTTCATCAGTTCTTCACTTAACCAAGTGAATTTAACGTTAATGGTCTGTTTGGCGGGAGGAAATGTGGTGAAAAGGAAGGGAGCAGTGGTTGTTTGGAATACTATGAGACATTCCATTTCTCCCTTGGTGCTTTAAGGTGGAATGCCTCATTTCCATCATTAGTTAAGCAGTCATTCCTGTAATTAATAGATGGCAAGTTACACTGTGTGGGAGTGGCTAATGAAAGTGAAAAAAGAAAAGGACTGTAGGTTTCTGTTTACACTACTGTATTTAGTCTTTTTTATGCTAACGATGGTGAGTGCTGCTGCAGTTTTTCATTTAGGGGTTCTTATGCCTTTTTAGTCTCTTCATTTAGGTTAATTTGGGTTAATGAGATTTTATTATTGATTAAGTTTGATCAGGATTTCTGGTAGTATGAAAAAATAATTTTTCAGTAAAGGAGTTGTTTTCTTTATTTTTCCTGCCTGTCTAGCCCACAAGACTGCCTTAGCAGTTATTTGATCTCTTGTTCATCTTTGACCTTGCATAAGGAAATCGATGTACTAGTAAATACACTTTTTTCTCTTATTTAATTCCCTTTACAGGGCCCGAAACACAGTATAAGTTTCAGTCTTAGTCACTTTGTGAACCAAGTTAGAGCAAGACCTTTGAAGTATCCACTGAGATGTCTTTTTCAGTGCCCACTTTCCACAAATCATTGTCCTTCGTAGCTGCATTAGGAGACATTAGATAGACGGAAGTGATACACTATGACGCCTGCTGGACAACTAGGAATAGGAAAGCTCCTTTCTGTTGTGCTCGCCACTACTCTACTGCCTAATAGGGCTTTCGAGTATCAGAAGTGGGCTTTTTTTTGAATTGAAGCTCTCCTTCTCCTTTCAATTGAGCTACTTCGTCCCTTGAACCATTTCTTATGATTGGGCCTTTCCTGTTCAGTGAGAAAGCTCTGCTTTAAGACTTTCTTCAGAGATCTAGCAGGCCTTTCTACCAGGCATTTCAGCAAGTTAATTCTACACCCAATCAGCTTCAGAATTGTTTAAATGAGAGTCCACTTTATTAATAAGAAATTCATACGGTGGCTGATTATATAGATGAGCAAAAGTATTAGGAATTGGATAAGTTTTTCATTTTGTTCTGTCCTTTTGTTTCAATGAGGGTTATTAGTGGCAGTTAGCTGTAGCTTGTTGAGAAATAACTTGTAGTTGTCATCTTCATTGACTCTATTTCTCTTTGTCACGTTTATCTATTCATTTATGTCTTGTTCATTAGGCTCTTAAAATCATGCAGATGTGTTTCTTGAATTTAGTTGGTCTATTTATATTCTATACACTGATATTGTCTTGGGATGGTGACAGCCATTCGCATTTGTTGTATTCTCAGATCAGCAGTCTGCAATTGTGGCTTTGCATGCTTTAAATGTGAGTTTATTACTCCGCAGATACTTCTCCATTTAGTTGTTGGAAATGTGTATCCAGAGGGCTTGTTTAATTATATCCCTGTTTGATTTCTTTGTAACGTAGGATGATGTTCTTACTCATATGTGATATGTTGCAAATTCATGTTCAAAAAGTTATGTTGTGTAAGATTTGTGTTCCATTCAAGTTAAGAAATTCTGTGAGCCGTTTGTAGGCATACTATCCATTAAGCATTAATGAGGTTAAATCATATGATAAAATGAATCTATAAGCCTATATATGTTAATAGCTGGATGTAGCCCTTATGAGTCAAAATTTGGTCTTGTATGATTAATCAGTCTTGATCATGCGGATTTGTTAGTTATATACGCCAAGATAATGGTATCATGTTGATGCTAGTTAGTTATGTTTGTGTCTAATATAAGCATAGTAGAAGCATGTCAGCATTGAGCTGTTTTAATAGCAAACTCTAAGGCTAGTTTGCTGATCGTGAACGTATATAAGGAAATGGACCACATGCAACCTTCATATATGTGATACCATATGTACTCTCTTGTATGCCTCTTGATCTTTACTTCAAGGCATTGGCATCTTGATGAATTGACTGTATGCTTTCAACCTTCTTTGTTTGTTTTCTGAGTTCATTTGTGTAGAACATAACATAGGTGTGGTGGCAAAGCATTATGATGGAGTATTTGAGTGAGTTGGATATCACTGCATTAAAATATATCTTTTTAATTCTGAATTTTCCTTTCAGGGAATGGTGTTTGATCTTGAGAAGGGGTCAACCCTGTATATTGACCTAGCAAAATCTAATTCTAGATCTAAGCGCCCAAGAACAGGTCTAATTTCCACTTCACTTATTCCATTTAATTTGAATTCATTTACTCTGTGTTTCCACTTTCAACCTGAATTATGTGGATTTGTTGATTATTACTGCCAGATGATGAAAGATTTAGCTCGGATAAAAAGGCTAGAGGATCTACATTTTCTAGGGGCACTCCTGATTCTGGTAAGATTATTGACTAAATTACTTAGTGACTGTGGAATGCTCAGCTCCTTATTTGCAAATTCTTCTCCCAGTTCTCTCTCTTTCTCTCTCTCGCCTGCGCACGCACCCTGAGCATACAATTAAAGTGCACTTTCATTATTATGTTTTTTTTTTTTTGACATATTATATGGAGTACAGATTATTTACTTAGTCACATGAAGGGCACATACTTCTAAAAGCTCACATTGCACATGTTTTGCACGCTTGGGCACTAGCAGGTCTTGGCAGCATTCACATGCCTGGAATGGGTAATTCTGCTTACAACACGATTGGTTATCCATCTACACAAAGGTCATCTGCACTGCTTAAGCACATCTTTATTATGATGAAGTGGCTACTTCTAACTCAATAAGACGCATATCTTTAAATGCACATGACTACCTCTAGCCCAGAGGTTGAGGGCTTAGTGAAAATGGTTGCCAAATGACCAATTCCCTGAAGTTGGAGTAAATAGAATCTCCATTTTTGCCTTCCTCGTATTGCCCATTATATCATTTCTATAGATATACTGAACGCATCTGATTATTTTTCTATGTTTATGGTCCAGTCCTGGAAATTTTGATGGCCGAGCCATAAATGACCCAGCAACTGCAAGTTCGGTAAGGTTACTTATCAAAACACTTCTTATTTAAGATAAATCAAGCTTTACCACTTGCTTAGGTTCGTGTTTACTTTTGATGACATAATAGTGGTCATTGTTTAGTCTAACATCTTTCAAACATTTTCAAATATGGCTAACATCTTTATTTTGAAGTTTACTTCTGATCTTTCCCTGGAAATGTTTACGTCCTTTGGATCTGCACAAAAGTTTCTCGTGAAAGAAACTGTATTAGCAAGTATAGAGATGCAGTAAAGTGATCCTTTGTGTTGACAATGTCTAGGTCTGATTATAGAGAGAATAGTAAGCAAATGTTCGGAAAGCATGGAGAGGGATCTCTCTCATTTATCAAAGATATCTAACAGGTTTTCCAAAGTATTATTGCTAAGCAATGGATCCACTGTGTTAGTTTAGAAGATTCATTTATGGGGCCATTACTTCTGTGTTTTTTATCTGCTTTTGTCTTCAATGATATGTGATATACGCTTGAACTATTCTCAACTGTTAAAGTACTGGTAGTATTTCTTGCAACAGAATAATCCCTGTGGGCCTAATGCCGCACAAAACGTTTTCCAATGCCCAACACTTTTTGTGGCTAATTTGGGCCCAGCATGTACGGAGCAAGAGCTAGTTCAAGCATTTTCAAGGTTAGCAGCTGAATATATTTCCTGGATATTTCATATTTTAAAGTATGTAGGACTTAGGCGTTAATTTTTATTTTTTATTTCCTATTTTTTGTTGCTTTCATCAGATGTCCTGGGTTTTTAAAATTGAAGATGCAGAACACCTTTGGGACTCCTGTGGCCTTTGTTGACTTTCAGGTACTTTTTTCTGCCTTTTTTTGGTATTGATTTAATTTTGGAGAGAACTATAGCAGTTTATCATGAAGGCAGGCCAAATAACTTGATATTTTTCTTTTATTCTTCCTAATGCACGCTAAGAAGATATGGTTGAGACTAAAAGATACAACAATAGCTAACTTCTTCTTTTATACATATATTGCTTCCTTTCTAACTACAAGAAGAGAACACCAATCACAATCTCTCGTGTGTAATAGCCTCTGGCCATGTGTGTGCTAGAGGCTCTCCTTAGGTAAAAAGCTGAGAGAAATTATGGACGGGAACAGAAAAGAGTAAATACAGAAGAGAATATTGAGATGGGAGAGAGAAGTTCAGTGGATGGGGTCGGTGGGAATGTTGACATCATCTTTTAAGAAAAAGTAAACATCGCTTTGTAGTTTTATGGTGCATGTCTAAATGCATTGTATGATCAGAAGGCTGAAAATAGTTGTTTTTGTTTACTCATTCAATGACTTAAACAAGATATCTCCCTAAGATCCGGCGAGAACTGTGGATTCTTCTTCCTGTTATCCACTCTTGGTAGTGGTACTTACTGAGTTAGACACCTCAGTGATCTGATCTGTTTTTTTTTTTTTTTTTTTTCTCTCTGCTAATGGCGTCTTCATTTTTCCAAGATGCTTAATCAGTTGTCAACTCGTCTGTCCAAATCTCTGGTCTAGATTTTTGGGCCAGTTCAAAGATTATTTTCTAAGCAGAAATGGAAATCCCAAAAAGCCATTCCCCTTTCTCATTATACCGCTTTTATCCCGAGTAATCATAAGCATTCAAATTTTCACTTTCTTTCAAACAATTTCATCGGATGGGCAATTTTGGGGAGTAGTTAAATAGAAAATGATAACATTTTGAGTACTATTGCCTAGTCAACGGGAACCATCTTTCTCGCAGAGGGGTGTTTCATGTGACAAACATGTTTTGTTTCTTTAATATGATGCTCTTCTTTTGCATTACATGTGAAATATGAGCAATTTGAATCATTCAGCAGTGATTTCCCTTGGATATTTTCTCCATTGGTTTCACCGTGTATGTTGTTCTCCAAAATTTTCCTGGTTTTGGTTCTCCCCACATGACCATCACTATCGCTGTTGGCTTTTAATTAGATTTCATTTTTGTTCTGTGCCACATATCTGATGAAAATTCTAGATTTTGCTCTCCTGACTTTGCTTTTACGCCAAATCTGAAGGACGCTGCCTGCTCAACGGGAGCTATGAATCATCTTCAAGGCACACTTCTATACTCATCTGTAGCAGGGGAAGGAATGAGAATACAGTATCCTCCATAGATCTTACTCAATTTTCATTGCTATTTTCCTGTGCTTCCTCATTTTGTTATCCTTCTGGTGGAAGGTTTTTCTTAACAAGAAATGCAGATATGCGAAATCACGGATGGGAATGCGAAAGAAGTCAAAATAAATCACATAAAACGAGGAGATGCAGTGTCTTGACTGAATGCACATGTTCTAGCTAGGCTTTGTCTGAATGTTGGTATAGCTTTTGATTGGATTTCCATTCCACTTCGCTGAATCATATACTCCCTGTCCCCATTCATCATCTTTGTCTTTATCTTATCGAGTAGATATTCGGGGAAAATCACCCGTGAACCCACCTTTTTCTTCTTGCGTGTGCCAAACGTTACGACGAACAAGAAAATAAAAAAGAATGGAGATGAAAAGATGGGGAGATGAGTAAAAAGGGGGAGACTTTTCCATTGGGGTTTTGCAGAAAGGCTTGGTCACATGACTGAAAAGACTAGTGACATATACTTCCGGTGCAAAAGCTTTTCCTCTTTTGGGATCCCACTCCCGTGATTTTGGCTTAGAGAGCAACTCATTTCAATTAATCAGTAAATCATGCGAGACTAACTTTAATAACCTTGTGTATTTGTTAGCAATTAATCACAGATTGAGAGGAAGAAATTATGTTTGGGTCTGTTTCATAAGGTTTGGTTCCCCAAGAAGACAATCAAAACAATGATTGAATACATGGATTATATTCCGGTAATCTAGCATATAGTTGTTACTCGACAAATAAATAGTCTAAGGGTTAGTAATAAATTTTGAGTATGTGTTGTCTTCAATGAATCGACAAAGTGATACTTAACAGATTAATAGTTTTTAAGTGTTTATCTCAGCTTTGAGTGGGGTATTGTTTGAAATTTCTTGCTCTTACGTTCAATACCGAGTATGTGTAGGGGTGTATTGGTTTAACAAAACTAAGAAGACAATCAAAACAATAATTGTGAATATATGGGTTATTTTTGAATAATCTAGCATTAGAGGTTATATTCAACAAATTAATAATTTAATGGTTAATTATTAATTTATTGGGTTTGACACCTTATACCTCCCAAATCCTTTTACTGATTTAAACAAAAAAAAAAAAAAACAATGATAGATAGCCCGAGAAAATGGAACCATTTACCTTGGATAGTGATAAGCTATTATGCTAAGTCGTCTAAATTCTATATTATTGATTAAGCTATCTGCTTTCCATTAGTGATATGGTGAAGAGAGTTTGGATAGAAAACATGAAGTCCAAATTTGCTCACATTTCTAGAGATTAGATATCCAAACTTGACTTTTGCAATACATTGTATCTTTAATTTAGTGATATCACTAAGGTGAGGCCTTCCAATGGTTATCTAGTCAACTTATTTTTAACTCCTCCCATGGTGCATCATGGTCATAGGAAAAACAGGGGGGAAGAAAATGGCACCAAAGTTAGTATTACAATCTAGTTGATGATGATGGGGAGTAGAGAAGCATCACTTTAAATGAGGCATGAGAGACATTCAACGTCATGATGATAATTACTATTGGTGTATTCTAGTAGAAGATATTATAAACTTTACCATGGGTGTTATAACCGAACAAAACGAATGATTGTTCTAAAATATTTATACACCTCTACTTAATCTCTTTAATTTATGATTTAATTCTCAATTATGAGGAGATTCTTTGCTCCACAATGTTGTTATTTAACTCTTGTTCAATCTCTATATAAAAGTACTTCTCTTGAAAATTATGTATACGCTATGAAGAGATTAAATATTTGTATAACAATTGTGCAAGTAAGCTAAATGGAGATATTCTTTCGGGTGTATTATTTTGCGGGCAAAGTATAGCGTCTCTTTGGTAGGGTTTTTATCCTATGTTATAATGAAGTTGCCAATTATCTAAAAGACAATAAAATATGTATGCCTTACCCAAGTTGCATAAGAGATATCTATTTTCTATTAATCTCATTGTTATATATATTTATATATATAATGAGTTTTTTTATTACAAATAAAATTTAAAATTTTTCTTATTATTATTAGTTTGATATATGATTATGAATCATCAACTTATTTTCCCTTCTAATATATTTGAGTGTATGTAGAGGTTGAGTAAAATGTTCATCAAAAAGTAACTAAGAGATGCAATTTTTACATAGTAACACATCAATTAGTAATGTAGTGCAATTAGCTGAGGGTAACTTTAGCAATTGGTGTACATGTTAGTGACTAAGGAGTCTAACTCGTCCTTGGTATGCATAAGACACGATTTGTTAAGGGAGAATTTAGTTGATCAGATCTTCTCAAAGCATACTTCATCAGAGTATTTCTTTGCATTGTTAGTAGGATTAGAAAGACATAATTAATTTCATTAGGATATTTGATAGGACAAAGAGATTTCCCACTAATGGTAAAAAGTATCTTTTTTTTTTTAAGGTAAATGGGGAATGTTGAGAAATTGTATGTTGAACTTGAAACTTCTTAATCTTAAGTGGCATGAGATGCTAACTAAATTGCATGCAAAACTCCGAAATTCATAGTTAAAATTTCTACTAGCTTACCACTAAGCTAGTAAGCTAAGAGACACAAAAACTTGAAATTGTTTGTGTTTGTGAAGAAACGCCACTACAAAGATTTAGTACTCTTCATACGTTTATATTGATTGTTGTCTACAAAGTTAAGGGGATCTCTATGTGAACACCCATCTTACGATGAATCTAGTTTTTCATTCTTGATCCAAGACTTCTAATATTGGATATAATTGAGTGACAATGGTTTGATTCTAATGCTTGTAAAAAATTAATGTAAATAGATAAGACGAAGGATTGAAGAATCTACAACTTTAGGATCACCCACATAAACACAGGTAGATCTTGACAAAGTAACAAGAAAATGTCACCAAACGGTGAACAAACAATTTACATGGAAGACACAAAATCCAATCATTTGGTGTTTAGAATACAGGGAAAATAACGAACTAATCACTATCCTAAGACTTCAAGTCTCTAGTTGCTTTGGCTTCGTGATTATTTCAAAAAGGAAAAAGTATTAAAAGTGGGCCTTTTAACTTTTTCCAAAAGAGTGAGAATTACATGTCTTTGTATTTGATTTAAAAAATTCTTAATATAGTGAGAAACTAAAAAATATTTTGAATAACATATATCTAAACATTTTCTTTTGTGAACCCATAAGGAAAAATCATTTAATACTTGTTAAAAAAGTTTATTTTCTCTTTAAAATCAGTTTGTAAAGAGAAAACATGTATTTTATTCTAAAGATGGTTCATGATGTGATTTAAACAATATAAGATATTCTCTAACAATTCTTAACATATCACAAAATATTAGAAAAAATTTAACATATCCCTTTTTTTGAGATGTAAGAATTGTAAAAGACTTTAAGTTCCTCTCTCTTAAAAATGTCTCATTCAAAAATAGGTTGTTTAAGTATATAAGACAAAATAAAAGTATTTTCTTTTTTAGTATGAGACTTTTTTGTTCTATACTCTCTTACAATCTAAACAAAGAAGATTAGTTTATTTCTTAAAATGGGTTAAATTATAAGAAAGAAGATATGGTTTGATATCACCTGAAATGTCCAGTTTCACTTCTCTTCAACAAATTTTATTAAAGAGAGAGATTATGTTAGAAGTGCTTTTAGACTTTTTTGGTCCAATAACAATGACCGTAGGGCCATGGCACAAGACAACCGACCAAAAAATCTTGCCCTCGTGACTATCCCACTCACAAAAATCTCCCCACCCAACTCCCAAATATATGATGAGTATGCACCAAAAAGGACGTGACAAACAAGGTCGCATGTTCCGTAGTCGATGTGACTTGTTTCGGGTGCTTCCTTGCCCCCCATTTCCCTCTGGTTTCTGGCGGAACATAAACGTAAGACCACCAACAAATACCATGTCAAGAAGAATGACAGTCTCCTAAATCTTCACCTCATCTCTTACGCAAAAGTCTACGGCCATAGCTTCATCGACTTTGCTACTCTCTTGTTGGACACGATTCAACGCACGAGGGTGGAAAATGATATGTATTTCACATGTTCAAGTATTGATTTGATGTCCAGCTTTACATTTTAACACATTATATGAAAGGACTTATTTCTTCATAAATTATTATTTTTTTCTTTTTTTGAAATTTTTATATTTTTCATGTAAGACTTAACACACTCATCTGAGACAATATTTCTTATAAAAATCTTTATCTATAAGTGAAGGAACAAAAGATAAATATTGGGTTTTGACCTCCCAAGTAGAAGAGCCCTTTGATACCACTAAGTTTTAGGGTTCATGCCTAAATAACTCCTTCACATGTAAAACAACAATTTCATGCTGTTTGTTTAACAATTTTTTTTATAAAAATTGAGATTTTTCTATAAACTAATTTTAAGAGGGCATAAGCTTTCTTACATAAAACTAAGGAGCAAGTTCATGAACAATAGTTCATTTGTAAACAACATGTCTCGAATTTCTTAAATTTGTCTTAATGTCTTCTACATAAGAAAAAAAAATAATACACTTCTTTTAAAGAAGAAAAACTAATTTTCTTCTATAATATCAAAATTTAAGTTGATAAACATATGACTTAATTGGGGTAACTCATGCAGCCTAAACCAACTGGTTGACACCCAATTCTCCCCCACTCATTTTTCACTATTATTTTAATAAAAGTATCAAAATTTAGGTTAAAAAATTATTGTACTTACGTCAAGCCTAAGTTACCAATGCCTGTCTAATGGGACGAAATATCAGTTTGTACGGCCAGAGCTTCATCGACTTTTGTGCTCCCCTGCTGGAAAGGATTCAATGCATGAGTTTTCCAGGCGTCGCCGTTGCTTAGACGACGAGAATCCAGGCAGTGAAGAAGTCCAAAGCCCCCACCTAAAATTGACTTTGCCTGGTTCTGCAATTGGTCGGCCACGTTTACTTCGCCTGCAGTGTCCTTCACATTCATTTCATCCACGACTTGGAGCAAATTTCCACGCATTTGTATGGCTTCTTTTCCAGTCACTCGGCCCCCACTGCTCGACCACGAAGCCATGTGGTCTCATCATTCGGTGCATTATTGAGAGACTCGAGCTTTTGGAAGGTGCAGCAGAAGTCAAAAAGCACTTGAAGGTCCACCATTATTATGGAGGTTTAGTAGCGACCTTACGGGAGATTATTTTGGTCACGTCCTACCTGTTCTTCTGCTCATTTTCATGCCCTACGTAGTCATTGCATGCTTCATCATGACTTATGAGCGAAAGGAGGGCTTTGGTCAAGATGTTTTCAGATCTTTAGTTATGCTCCCACCTGTTGATTTGAACTTAGATTGTTCATGCCAATGAGTAGTTGTCATGTGTATCTATTTTTTAAAAAAGAAAATAGTCCGTTGATTTAACATTTAGTCAACAAAACTTTAACATTAAAAAGATATAATTCATTCTTAAATAATTTTTAAATATATAAAAAAAAATATCTTTTCACCTCATGAGCTAATTTTTGAGTTTAACTATGAGTTTATTCTTACTATAGTATTAGAGTTTAATTTAATCTATTATCACTTTTGTTTAATACTAAGCCCTTAAAATATGTTCAATCTAGAAGTAGCATCAATTTCATCAAGTCTAATCTTGAAGTGTACTTAGTGTGCATGTTATCCTTGTATAGTATTTCAATATAAAAAATATAATATCAGTTTATAAGTTAGTTTTTAAGTTAGACTATAAGTCAATTTTTAATATCTTTCGTAGTTGAATAGTTATCATTTGCAGTAATTCTTATTTATTTTCAAAAACACTAAACATTGATAGAATAAAATCTTGATTGTCAAATTCCGAAACAATGTTGAATATTAGTAAAATTTATTTCTCTAGAAAACCCTACGAATTTTACAAAATTCCAATGGTTTTGATTGATGTCTTCATTGATGGAAATGTCGTAATAGCCACTCATTATTACCTTGTTCTTGATTGCTCGAACTATATAGTCTAAGGCATTGGAAAATCCTTCTCAATCCGCTTGGTCAAAATTAGTAAAATCCAATTATTAATAAAGAAAGGTACTTGAATATATAAAGAGGATACTAAGCCAAAATATTATCAATAAATGACAATCACTATTTTTAACACAAAGATAAAGTATATGTCATTTATAATGATTTTTTTGTTTTAAAATATAAAATTCTTCTTAAAAAAATAATATTTTTAAGTAAGATTTAGAGGCTTTTATCTCGATCTTTTTGTAACTTTTGTGATTTTCATAATTATGGAATATACCTTTACATTTATACATATTAAATTCTATTAATGTAAACGTATATTTCCACCAAAACAAAAAAATATATATAGGTCATTCTTCTAGATGTAACCGTGAGCATTGGCTGGCTTGTTTCAAGCTCCATGTGAAGAACCCAAGATACATTCATATTAAATTGTGATAGAAAACCTTATCACCAAAGTCATATAATTTTTTTTATCACATTGTTCCACAATTGTTTTGCCAAAGCAGCTGCTCCCATGAATCCCCGGAAAGCAAGAAATCGTACCCCATGAATAACATAATCAGTTTCTTGTACTGCAGATGGCCATCAGGAGACCAGAACCAGACGATTCAGAGAAAACCAGTTCAAAGATGACCCACTGTTGTCCTTGAAAGTGATATTATAAACAGCTCTCAATGTTGTTAATTATCACTTGCTTCAAATGCGACCATTTCGTTTACTTTCCTTCCCTTCTCTTTTTGTCAGTTCTCAGAAGTCTTCTTTCTCCACATGCATACCACAACGTCAATTGTCTTCAAATGGGCTAATCTGGAATCTAATGTCCTCAACTTGCTCCAACCGAAAGTGTCCACAGTGATATGTTATGGTGACTAGTAGAGTAAAAGACAAAAGGGTTTGTGCTTTTAGACTCTTTGGTCTTCTAATTAACCTCTATTCTATGCTTCCTAGAGCTACACACCAATCTAGCTTCAAATGTGGATTCGAACATTAAAAAAATGAAGGTTCCTCATTATGGACAACAGCTAGCTTAGACTGTAAATCTTTATCTTCTAAATTCTAATCTAAAACTGTAACTCCTTTTCCATACACATATTTTTACTTACCAAAAACACAATATATTAGCACACTTGTAATGTAAGATACATGCAAACATCAACATGTCACATATTTTTAGCATGAGAAAATACATTCTAAAAGGCCCATTTTCTTTTTAAAAGCAGCGTATGAGAGAATAGAGCATCATCATGTATAAGAAGGTATGTGAAACGTATATACAAATTCAAGAATTTCTCAATTGAATACTTACTGCTCCAAACTTTTAATAGTATGCAAGAAACAATCATGGATCTCATCATTAAATTCTTTATTCCTATGATACTAGAATGTTTGCTTTATAAAGATGTTTTGGGCTCTTTGAATCGGTCTATTCAATGGAAATTAATGACAATACAACTATTAAACCCGTTAATCAACATCATTAGGTGCTCCTAATGATTCAAAGCTAACCTGGCTTTTAGATACGCTGATCCATGCAAATAGAGGAATCACAATGATAGAGCAACAACCGAAGCCACTAGAAGACGACCTTTATTCCCACACCTAATGGCCGTCATGGAATTCATGGATCTAAGCAAGAGTTTTTATAAGCACCGGAAAGATGTAACCAACCTATCATCGTGTGAAGCGACGAGGTTACTAATCCTTAATCTCTTTTCAACCTCATAGATTTCCTTTTCTTTTCTTTTCTTTTCTCCCAAACAAAGTGGTAATGCATAAATAATTACGCCGACCATTAGCATGGCCAAGTGGGGCATAAGAAACTCGAAATCCCAATAATGGTCATGGAATTGTGATTAAAAAAGAAAGGTGTGGGAAGGACAGAAATGATAATGTACTAAATCGTTAATTGCGTGGAGGGAAAGTCAATTCCTAACGGTATCTATCCACCGACCACCGACCTACCCCTTCCCCCCTCGGAAAATACATATAATAGGACACCCAAAAACACAAGAAAATGATATAAATAGGAGCACCACCAATACCATCTAGTGTGTTCTTTTCGCAATAGATTATTGCATAGAAAAGGTCGAAATTCCTTTTCCCACTCGCCAAACGGAGCCCAAACAAAACCCACCTCAGATGCAATTATGTTGTCCCTTTTGACAAAACATGGAGGAGGACATACAAAACCCTTGTTATAAATAGTCCAAGGGCAGACAGGGCAGGCATCTACGTCTACGAGAACAAACTACGGGCTGGTTTTCCAATGTTACGGCCTCGGATAAGGATTCGGGAGGAGGAAAAGTAGAGAGTGACAGAGACAGAGAGAGGGAGAGATAGAGAGAGAGTTGTCGGTGAATTTGGTCTGTATGTTGTTTCTTTTGATTTTCTGTGTTTTTGTTTATTGTTTTTGGAAGAAAACCCAACGTGGAGGCTTTCCCAGATGACAAGGTGAGGGGCCAAGTAGCAGTAGCAACAAAGAGCACGCCCTTCACTCTTTCGTTCTCTGTTTTTCTCTGTGAGTCTCTCTCTCTCTCTCTCTCTCTCTCTCTCTCTCTGTTTCCCCCTCTGCGGGTCTCTGGAGGGCCGCACTGGGCTTCTTCCACTCGCGGAGTTCTGGGGGTTTCATGAAGACAGCTCGGTTGTTCTCTCTGTGATAGTCGGAGAGGAGAAAAGGGTGTTTGCTTTTGCGAGCGATGGAAGGAGGGAAAGGAGGCGTTGGCGGGGGAGAGCGGGAGGAGAACCGGCGGAAGAGGGCGATGGAGATCCGGGAGAGGCCCTACAAGGGGATAAGGATGAGGAAGTGGGGGAAGTGGGTGGCTGAGATTCGGGAGCCCAACAAGCGTTCAAGGATTTGGCTCGGCTCTTACTCTACTCCCGTCGCGGCGGCGCGCGCTTACGATACGGCGGTTTTCTACTTGCGGGGTCCTTCGGCCCGGCTCAACTTTCCTGGAGTTCTGCCGGCGGATATTGCCGCCGGCGCCGGCGGCGGGGGCGCTCTGGGCGAGGATATGTCCGCAGCTTTCATAAGGAAGAAGGCCACCGAGGTTGGCGCCCGAGTGGACGCGCTCGAGACGGGTCTCCGTCCCCAACCCAATCATCATCACCACCACCCCCACCACCACCACCACCGCCAACCCCAACATGCAGCGTCGGCGGCGAGCGAGTTCGAATCCTGCGGCGGGTTGGTGGAGCGGGTCGACCTGAACAAGGTGCCGGAACCGGAGAACTCCGAATCAGACTGGGAATAGGGGAATTAGTGAAAAGTCTCTCGCTTTCCATTCCCTTTCCTTTCCTTACCTTTCCTTACCTTTCCTTTTTCTTTGGCTTTGCGGGTGGTTGCTAAACTGCGCCGGGGAGGTATTGGGAGTGACGGCTGAAGAAATGATGAGGCCCTCTGTAGTGTACTGTACCTTTTCCTTTAGGTTCTCTACTTTTATTATTTGGATTTTTGTTCTTCTTTTTTAATCAAACAAATTTTGTTTCTCCCTTGTAAAAATTGTAAATGTAATTATCTCTTTTGTCACAATTTTTGCTATTGTGCATTTCATGTCAACATGCCTATAAACTAATAATTACACAATTAAGATATACAATGTTAATATGCCAGTAGACCAGTAACTATACTATTAAAAAAAATTAATATGTAAATAATTTAATAATTTTTATATATTTTGAAAAAAAAAAAAAAAGGAGACAAGGGCCATACTAACCACTAAAGTTATAACTACTAAAGTGATAAGCTTTAAGAGTTAGGTATTTTCTCGTTCTGATTAGGGGATGATGTGGGGCAAGGGGGGAAAGAGTGGGAGGGAAGAAAATGGTGTGGGGGTGGTGATGGTGGATGATGATGGTGACGAGGGGTGAAGATTGGTCGGTGGGTGGTGTCATGGGGGAGATAATCTACTACCACGAGGTCAAATCAGCAAAGATGTGCAGTTAACAAGAAAAAGATTAGGGAGATCTGATTGGGGTTTTTGACTTATGCTTTAGCTGTTATCCACTTTTGGTTGACGATTTCTATGCAGGAGGCGGATGAGGACAAAGGGATTAGTCCACAATTAACGGAGGGTGGCTGCTTTTTAGACGTATGAAAGTTGTTTAAGATGATGATGGAGCATAGGGAACTGTGAGAGGCGAGGAGATATGTTTGTTAAAATGGCCGTCCCCGGCGCAAAAGCTGTGGGGATGTGTTGGATTGCTTTCTCTAAAACACTATATTAGTAAAGGGAAAGAATGATTTCTTTCTTTTATTTAAATTTGATCTTTAGCTTAGAGCTTATCTAAATTTATAAGTATCACTATTAGTGTTTTAATATGACATTTTATTGTCAAATATTTTTCTATCTAATCTGAGTTTGGTAAAATTGACTTTGATGTTATATAAAAAGTTTAGGTCCACTTATTTTTAAAAAACCTCAATAAAGAAATTAATTATATAAATTTATAAAATACATAATAAGTGTTTGTTCTCTTTAATATTAGACTTCCATTCAAGCACATCGATAAAATGACTCTCATTCTCCTTCTCCTTCTCTTAGATATAGACTCTTATCCAAACACATGGATGAAATGTCTCTCATTCTCCTTCTCTCTAATACCGAACTCTTATCCAAGCACATAGATAAATGTCTCTCATTCTAAAAGTTGTTTAAAAACCTTGTACATAAAAATTGCTAAACAAAGAGGATAATGTTTTTCTTATTTTTGCACTTTCTTAAGCAATAAGCGTAGTATTCTAACACATTATATCAAAAGAAAAAAAAGTTAAGCATAATAACAATATCTTATAGGAATAAAAAGAGCAATGCATAAACCTAAAAATCTGTTAAATAAGATATCTTGATTTTGTTAAATAATGTTATTCACAAAACTTACAATCTTACCTTAATAAATAATATCTTGCACATACAATTTTGATACAAATTTTTATTTTTTTTCTTTTGGGTTGAGATTTATAATTTAGATCAAAAAAATCCTATTAAAATTTCTTATAATCCCATTTTAATGTCAACTTTTTCCTTTGATATTATTCACAATCCATAACTCCCCCTTGTAATAGGATGTTCCTCGTTATTTGTAGCCTATCCTGATGAGCCCCTTGATTTCAGGTCTTTCGCACCTCTCTTCAATCATTTCGTTCTACAGTCGACATGGCAATAAAGGGCCAAACAACTCAGCTGCAAGTTTCAACCACCCTACTGAAAATGGCATTGGCTCGACAAACTGGTGGTCGTAGGTTATCTGTTTGAATGCCCCGGTTGCCTCCACAGCCTTGTCAGATGTTAGCTCCGGAATTTAATAACATAGCCTCATGCTGTCCGACAATGAGTGGGCTGATAACATAGCCATGGCAGCTGTGAATTCTTATCAAAAGAGATGTTTCACGTTGTTAAGCCCATACCTTAAAGATGAACTCCTAGTGTAATGTATATTACTTTCTCTTAAGTTAACTTTACCAAAAAGGCTAATTTTTTTTTTTTTTATATAAAATGATATCAAAATCCAATCCTTCCTTTATTACCTCTGATGAGACTAGTACAGTAAAGGAACATATTAAACTAGTGTGAAAATATACCACTATCATTTAAGTATATGCTTGTGATGTGATTTATATGTTGTAAATTTTGCCTTTCCTTAAATTAATTTTTATAGTAGGATAATCGAAGAAATTGGGTTTACGTGGTAATTATGTATAACAATCAAATGGTTTCTTACATACATAAAGCCAAAATTGTACATAGGGTGCAGGCCGAGATCCTCTGACCTCCCTCTTGACAGGCTCATGGCACTTGCAGGATTGATTAATCCCCGCTTGCCGAATTGGAGGGCACATAATTTATGCTTTTACATCAGCAGATCGTTTTATTTGAAGGGCAGCTCTGACGACATTTCCTCTTGTAATTATCCCAACCTTCAGGTTGTAAACAATGGCTGATTAAGAAACTGAAGCACGATGAAGAAAGAGAAGAAAATGATGGGTTGGATTACCTACCAGCTTACCATCAGCATCCACAACTGGAAGTCGACGATATTTTGTTTCAAGCAACAACCTATATTCGGTAAAGCATGTTCAGAACTGTCAATCTTTAGCTACGTAATAAGAATGGTGGAAGAGGCAGTAGTGAAGGAATAAGAGAATGGATGAAAGAACCTGGCAGCGTCCTCAAGATTAGTGGTTTCACGAACAACGACTGGAGCGGGAGTCATCAAATCGCCGACCAACTTCCCGTTGGTTTTGCTGAGCAATTTCTGTACCTCATTGAAAGTCTGCAGTAATACATGTAATTAGGGAATTACTTGGTTGGACAATATTAGTATGGTCACAAGTACATAATGCAATAACATATCCCACAGGGCCTTAGCCAGTTTGTTATTGTGCAGCTCTCAGCTTGTAGAGTTTGTTTACAAGAATGCAAAACCCTTTGGCGTGCGAATAATCATTCTGTTCCCATGAAAATTTCTGATGACTTGCAGCATTACAAATAAGTTACAGAATGACAAGCTTAGATCGTGGACGGGAGGACTTCCAGTAGCAGAGGGACTAGACGAAGTATGTATACAAAGGGCTAAAATTTCATTGCTTAGAGACTTTTGGTTTGGCATCTGGTCCATCGAAACTTTGAATTCAAGGGATGATGGACGCATTTTTAAGTTTCAAAGAAACTGAAAGCTACGGACAAGTTACAAGTTAAGGGGAAATGTCTGTGATGGAACTCGTGACCACAACCATGTGATGTAGCAGCTGCAACAATTGTTCAACATAGTCAATGATGTCATGAAAGACTTGTTTGTCACTCATAAATTGGGGATCATCCTAAGTAGTTAAAACCTAAGACACTATTGAGTTGGGTTGGTTAAAAAGTCAAGGTCAGATTCAAATGTGTAAACCTCAGAACGCCCCCTTTCCCTATAAATTAGAAAAAGAAAAAAAGAAAAGAAAAAAGGAAAGAAAAGAAAAGAAAGTGCTGAATCAAGGATAAAAAATGAACCTCAAAACGTAACAACTTTCTAACACTGGGGCTAAAGGCAGTATGTCAGAGGAAAATAGTGAAGAAAGGGGGAATCCTATGCCCTGTAAAAATGAACATCACAGGGCCATGAAGCCATTATGCTCACATTTAACCAATAATATAAGGAACAATCCTCCCTCCTGAAGAGAAGGAATCTATATAGAGATCCACTGATATGTTGAAAAGGTAAGGGATTTCAATTCTAAACCAACCCTTGTATCAACCCCACAAAACCTCCACTTGGGCAGAGGTCTGCGGATGTCGTTGCCAGTTTGAGACACTACTACCTTCAAGAAGATAAAGTAGTCTCAATCTCTGCTTCAAATCAGTATTCATTTACCCCTAGATTCTGTAGTAACTGATTCTCTTTTTCAAATGCAATTCTTTTATCTAATTAAGCATTCAAGAAAATGCTAATCCATAATTGCCTACATCAATATACGAATAAAGAATAATGGATTTAAAATGTTATCTTCATTAATTGATGAATCTAAAGTGGAATGAAAAGACATTGATAACTACAAATATATACATTTATTTTAATGAGCGGAAGGTTCTCACTAACCTTCCAAGTGCTGTCAACTTCAGGAAACATGCTGGTATCATTTCGGGAACCACCTAATATAGACATTCAATTGCATCATGTAAGAAATGAATAGAACTCACTGTGCACACAAAAATTTTCACTTTCAGATCGATTTCTGTGGCACCTTCCAATAAGGAAAAGAGTTAACTGCACTAATAGAAAACCCAACTGACCATAAAAAAAGAAAAGAAAAGACAAGTGAACACACCCTCCGCATTCCACATGCCTATTGGGAATTGGCATCTATTAGTTTGATCTCCAAATTACTCGTTTAGAAAATGGTTTCAGTTACCAAAATAGTAATTGCAATACCTTTTTGCACTTTTCTGGCTTTGATTAGGGAAACAATATAAAAACAACGAACCAAGTGCCAAAATGAGGGGACAAAGGAATAATGGTTGTGCAACACCTTTTGTAAGCATCTAATTATAGGTAATACTAACTTACACCTAGGTACTAGTTTTGAACTCATGAACCTCACTTCCAACCCCAAGAGTTTCGGGGAAGGAGATGTCACTTGCAAAGACCAGCAACACTTTAAGCAAGATAACACAGCACAAATTTGCCTCCTTTTAAAGAAAAGAAGTATTTATGCTGGCTTTATATCAATGTATGCACTCATACAGGATAATTAATCTTGTGCCAACAACTACAAATTTCACAACCACGTTTAAATAATAAAAAATGAACAATACATCATTGTAAGATTTTTTTTTTCCTTTTTAAGCAATAATGAAAAGACACTATACAATTGAGATTTTGATCTACCTGATATGGAGTCCAATGCCAATAAGTCATAATCTGAAACAAGACCAACCTGCATTTCAAGAGAACCATCAAAAATCATCCTCACGAGATATATATGCCAATCTCTAAATCAGTTCCTTCATGGAACACACTCCCTAAGCCCACAATGAAGTCAAGAAAGTGAAATCAACTATGCAGCGAGATGGTGAAAAATTATCAATCCTAGTGAAGCAAGTTTTAGTACTATCCTCAACACTTCAATATTAGTTGGGGCTCCGTTTCATTTCTACATTCAAACACAAAAGCCACCAAGCTTGACCAATTTGAGCATCCAGTTTTCTCCTTAAATAACAATGTGCCCTATAAAGACAAGATATTGACAGATAGAAGTTACAATCACAAACTAAAAAGCATTTCCAATGTCTGCCACCGGACTTTAAAACACATACAGAATACATGCTGAAATATAAGCCGGCGAATCGATAAAACACAGTGATTCGACGATTAAGGGTAACCAACGCTTACCAATTTCCACTCATCATCAATAACGGGAAAGCCAGTAATTCTATGTTCCACAAGAGCTTCTAGAGCTGTTTTCATAGAAGGCAGATGCATTAGGAAATGGAGAAAAGCTATGAGATTTGCTAGTACTCTTTAAGTTTAACAACTACCTTCATCCACGGTCGTCGTCGGCTTCACCACATGCAAATCTTCTTTTGTCGTCATAAAATCACCAACTGTGTATACTCCACTTCTCGACTGCATTTCACGTGTCAACATACAAGGACCATTAGGCATCGCAATCACAAACACAGAATTTGCCAGTACCGGTACGAAGCCATTACTATTCTACAATCAAACACAAATACAGAATTTTCCAGTACCGGTACTGAATTTTCCATCAGCGTGCCGGCCGCGGCAACGGCTAAGGACCTCCGGAGCCCCGACAAGCGATCCAAACCAGGTCCCCGCCAGGGACGCAGGACGAGCGCGCACGGCAGCTGGTGACTGAACGGACGGTGAGCCACCGCGGCTTCAGGGCGGTGCCGAGCGGCGGCCAGAGGCTCCGGGAGAAGAATCGAGTCCATGCCGTTTCGATCGACGAACGCTGGACTCGGAGACGGAGGCCAAGGGGTTTGGGAAAAGGGCGAGATATGGCTTCGAGGTGGGACTAAAGATATTATAACGGTTGTAGATAAACTAACTTCGCTTCAACTCAAAACGCGGTCATTTTGACACAAGATTGCAGCCTTGCCCTCTCTTGTTTCCTCCGTCATCCTCAATTCTGTATCGTCATGCGTCGTCGTTTGAGACTTACACGTGAGATGAGATGAACATTTCAAAAACTTTGCTTAAATTCTTTATTTTGCTAAGATCTCTATATAAAAATGTTAAGCTTCATCTTTTACAATATTTTATTTTAGTATTATTAAATTCACAATTAAGGATCTTCACATCCGTTAATGAAAAGAATGTATAAGTTTTTTAATATAATATTATAATCCAATATAATACTTCATCACTTATAATCATTACTTCTAAATTGGAATTTTGGAAATTTTTGTATGCCTAGAGCAAATGGATGTAATTGTCTTATATTCTTATTTGTTAAAGTAATGAAGTCTATTCTAAAACTCATAAGCAATAGGTGATAAACCTCTTTTATTAATAAGGCAAAGACTATGTCCACATACTTTGATGTGAGATATATAATGCTTCAACACACACCATTAACATTATTAGTATGGATGATAATTAAGGTGCAAAGGTTTATATCAAAAAGCAATTTCAGCTTTGATACTACATTAAAGTGGAAAGGCTTATCCTAAAATCCATAGACAATAAGTGATAAACTTATCTTTTTAATAAAACCAAGATTATGTTCACACACTTTCGATGTGGGATATATGATGCCTTAATATTATCATTTTTTTTTTCTTATCATTCTTATATGTGAGGATATGTTTCTTTTTCAATAATTTTTTTAATGGTTTTTAAGGGGAAAAAAAATCTAAATGACCCATCAAAAAGAGACTTATTGTTTAACTTAAAAATTAACTTATGAATTAAAAATATTTTTAATATTTGAAAACAGTCCAATAATCATATTCTTACAATGTAATATTTTTTTTAACACTATTTGGCACATAAAACCTAAATTGGATTTAAAGTTAAATGAGATATAGTGGAGGCTCTTCATACATTGAAAATATTTTAAAGACTTAAGATTAAGTGAAAGTTGCAATAGTGCAACTTAGTTTTAATATCATATTAAAAAGAGGTTCATAGTCCAATCTAAAACTAGCTCATGAGTTGAGAAATATTTTTTATATTTAAATATTTCCAAAAATTTTATAAACTAGACCCTCCAAATTACATACGAGATAATCAAAATTCAATTTTACTTGACAAATTGTTCCCAATCTTACACCTAGAAATATTCACATTTCATTTTATTGTATTTTTTAATTTCAAATGATTTCAAACCTTCCGTTTCTTCGTTTCTATACTTCGTGTGGATGCATTCATCTACATCACCGTTGAAAGCTTTGTCCAGGATACTTAAATTAGTTGAAAGCCTTTTCTTCTACACACTGTTGTTAGCGGAGTCGGCAGTCACTGGAGGCTTTGGGGATTTCCTGTCTCAATTGCAAAGCTGTCGGACAAGACGTGAAGACCATTGAAAAGACACATTTTCAACGTTTGGGAACATGATATCCGGCAAGATAGCCGCTGTTGGGTCGGTTCAAACAGAAGCACGGCATGCAGTGGAGTGGCAAATAGGTTTTTTGTTTTTGTTAGACCCGTTATATAAGCAGGGATTGATGAACAGATGTCACTGGCGAGAGAGTCAGTCGGAGACAACAATCGGCGGATGTTAAGAAAATTCTTGGGGGATTTGGAAATGTGATGTTTTAAATTAGATAGTCTTAATTTTTAACCGTGTTCGAGACTAAATATTTCATATCTTTTCATACTATACTATATATTTCCTTCTTATGATATAGTAATTATGATTTTTTATAACATGATATTAAAGTTTAAGGATCTTGTCATAGCTCATGCTTTGGATGTAAGACACTATTCTCTTTATTGGATCTATCTCATATTATAATTTATAGTTTGTGGTGAGATATTCTATATGTGAAGATATTGTATCCTCCTTATAAACAAATTTTCTAACCTAATATTAGAACTTATGATGTAGATGCAAGATTTTATGTCTTTTTAGAATGTTTAACATTGTTTATATCTTACTATAACATTTTCTATACATAAAGGTATTGCCCTCTCTCTTATAAGCTAGTTTGAATAAGAAATATGTTGTTTGACATAATATCAAAATTTATTGTTTATATTGAGTAAGATTTTATTATTACAAAGGTTAAGATATGAGGTCCCTTTTATGACATAACCTATAAAATCCACAATTTTACCTCACGATAGGTGTAAAAGTAAAAAATCCAACATTACCTCATTAATACAATTATTTTTAATATAGCAATAGTGGATGAGAGTTCAAATGTAATTAACTGTTTAATTTTTTTATATTATTTTTATTTTTAATATAGAGATAAAAAGATCACTAGTTTAGAATTGAGAAAACATCTTATAGATAAGAAATGAATTTTTACAACTAGTCATTAGTTTGGATTATACTATTGTCAAAAGCTACTCAAAGTTGAAAGAGAAAAAAGGAAAAATTGAATGAGCATGACTAATATAATAAAAAGGAATAATAAACATATTTATTTGCTTGATCATTCTAAAGAACAAATTAAACATATTAGACTAAGTAGCTGTATAAAACAATTTAGTGAATCAATAGCGTAACTTATGTTAACAACAATAAGAATCATGTGAGCATTTATTTTTTGATTGTAGGTTTATTAATTTTATGTGGAGGACAATGCTAGATATGAATAGATAATTTCAAAGAATTGAACAACATATAGAAAAAGTTTCATAGTAATCCTATTGAGTGTATTATTTAAAACTACAATTTATTGTATTTGAATGAAAGAAATAGAAAAAAAATTCAATAGTCAAACTTTAAAGAGCACAACCATTGTTGTGGAAAAAAAAAATGTAGCCAACAAGATCTTATCAATTAAAGAATAAACCTTATAAAGTGATTTATAAATTGTAATAAATATTTATAAGAAGTTTGAAATATTTTAAATGCTATCTTTTAGGCTAAGTGATAGATAATAAATTGATCAATTTTGTACTATAACTCCAATGATATATATAAATTTATGACATTTCATTGAAAAGAATTAATTTTGTCGATATTAATCTCATTGCCATCTCCCGCTGCTTCACGTGCATTTCTTCTACACAGTACAATGCCTTTTTAACACACCAGTTGTATTACATCCATGTTTTGTGTCTTTGGAAAGCAGCTCCGGCTGAATTGAACCTGCACCAACCATCAAATCCTGCAAACATTGAAGGTGAGACCGGCTTGACGTTGAAAAGACAAGCCCATGGCACACAATACATGAACTGAAAAGACGTAAAGCAAGTGGGCCTGTAGACCTGTCGAAGACACTGAAAATTAGTGAGAGAAAGTGAGAGGTCAGCCTGCAGGAAGGTCCAGTTGGAGGTACAAGCACCGTTTTCCCTTCAGGAAGCTTTTCAGGCATGGCCTTGTCCCACTTCCATTATTGGAATCCCCTCAAAAGTCCTAAAAGATTAAGGGATTTGGCCTAACGCTGGGTATCAAATGTATCAGGCAAATGGTATGTTTTGGGATGGTGAGTGCTGGGTGACTTTACTGCCTTTTTCACCCATCTCCTGTATCTTTAAAGTTTCTTTTATTTTTATCGAGAAAAAGGGACATTTTGTGGTATGGATATGTCCAGGTAGCTGGCTATTGGCCTGCTGATTTTTAAATTTTACTATCTCTCAAATTCAATAAAAACATAATTTAAATATTATAAGATATTACTTCCAATTATTTTGAAGTGTTAAGATAATTATGAATTTATAACATAGTATTAATGTGACCAAAATCCTATATTACATAAATCTTGCTTGAATTTTTTTTTCTTTTTTATAAGAAAGAGAGATTGTCTAAATCTTATTTATGGAATCTTCCTTATAAGTTAAAAATATATTTGAAAATGATCATTTTTCATTTTTTTGGGGAGAAAATAGATGTTTATTGGTGGTAGAAGTAAAGATGACATTGTTTCCCAATAAAAAAACATGCATTTTTGGGGTGGGCTGCTATTTTCCAGTTTAAGCCATCAAACAAAGCTTAATGGAAGTTTTGGGTTATCGAAAAAATAAAAAAAGCATGCATTTTTACACATTTAATATAGAAGAAAGCACTAGGCAGCCAAGAGATGTGTTAAGTGATTACGTCATATTGGAATCTGACTAGTTTGTCATTGACATTATCAGCACGTACTTAGTGAAAGGGAGCACGGCGAACTAAGAACTTTGAGTTTTCAGTTGACGACCCAAGTGATAACTTAAAGTTGCTATGAGGGCTATTGATATTGGATATCGTGTCGTCCACCAGGAACCCAATGTTCTTGGAAAAGATAATGTTTTATGGTACAGGGAAGTGGAAATTGTTTATGTTGTCGTGTGTTTTCTTCTTGCTTTTTAAAAATAAAATACCCTATTGCTTGAAAAATATAATGAAGAAAATGTTCTTTGTGAGAAATTTGATGCAAAACAACTCCCTCAATATGGTTTCGAGATTATTTACATATTGGATGTAATAGTGGAAAACGCAAACTATGAAGACAAACTATGTTTGACACTGGAACTCATAGTAATTTAGAGATGTCCAAAGAGATTAAAACCCCAAAAAAGCCACTTTTAGACCATATTATTGCTAATCTTTTAATTTAGAAAATTATGAATGTACTTATCATGAAACAAGTGAATTCTCTCCCATGATAGTTTCAGCGACCCTTCGCCACCTCTTCAAAATTTGAACCCATAAACAGTCCCCAAAGAGCGACCTGACTAGACACTCACTAATTAAATAGCTGAGAAGAATCCATGGTAGGGCCGTCTGAATCTTGAAAAAACATTCTAGGTTTTGAAAAGTCTTTAAGTACATAAGCAACAAGGTTGAGTGGCCAGCTCATTGCTGGATTTGATTTTGTCTCTACAGCAAAAGATGAACATTTCTTACATGGAAGATGATTACCACTTAGTCTAAATGACACAGTCAAAGCGATCTGCTATATATATTTCCAAGCAACGTTTCTGAGTGCAATCAGTTCTGAGAGCTCACCGGAAAGCATGGCTAACCTGAATCGAATTGTTTTCCTTGTGACATTCGTGCTTCTTGTTGTTAAGGTGGATTCTCCAACGTTGGATCCCTCTCTGCAGAGGAAGAACCTAACCGGTGATCTACGAGAACAATTAGAAAAGACAGAAAGACTGAAGGAAGGGTCCGTGGAAGAAGACGAAGCTGGCAGTCATTTTGACTCCAAGCGACTAAGTCCGGGAGGGCCTGAGCCACGGCACCACTCTCAGGAACTCTGATTATTGCATTGAGGCCGAACGACTGCTGGTTGGTTTGCTTTCTCTTTCGCTTTCAATCCATCTTGTCTACTCCCACATCGCCCCGTGGACTAGAGTTTGTTCACCAGCCCCAATTTAGATCCATGCAGTCTTTTATGCTGCTAATGCAAGAATGAGTTCCTCTGCAGAGAGTTAACTAATGGAGATTCTGACATTAACAAGTGTAGTGTTTCCCTTCTTTCGGTAATAAGCTCAATGTGGAGCAAGTTTTGAACGTCTGTTTTCATTCTCCTCTTAATTTTCTATTGACGCAAACTTACTTTTCTACCAAAAAAAAAAAAAAGAAAAGAAATTGAGCTTGTCCTTAAAATGTTATCCTTTGCTAAACTTTCTACGACTTTAAAGGAATAAGAATTACTCTAGGACGTCCTTAAAATATTATCCTTTGCTAAACTTTCTACGACTTTATATTTGTTTAAAGGAAAAGAATTACACTAGGACGTCCTTAAAATATTATCCTTTTCTCTTTTTACGAAGCTGCTTGTTCCCACCTAGCCTAGAAGAACAACCATGCGAAAAAGGGGAAACAATTCAAAAGAACAAAGAAGATGTGGACGCGTCTCAACAAGCCAGCGAAGAAAGTGCAATTTTCAAGGAGATTACAAAAGCAACTGGAAGATAGATAAGACCACTGTTAAAGGGATTAAGCAATAACATTTTTTTTTCTTAAGTGGGATCTTTTGATAGGATTATGATAGGATTATGATTTTACCTTTGGCCTGATTCTATAAATATCAGCCAGTATTATGTGGAACTCATAATACTATAAAAGGAATTAAGCATTGTTAAAGGGATTAAACACGTAACTTTTTTTTTTTTAAGTGGGATCTTCTGCTAGGATTATGATTTTACCTTTGGCCTGATTCTATAAATATCAGCCAGTATTATGTGGAACTCATAATACTGTTAAAGAAATTAAGCACTGTTAAAGGGATTAAGCACATAACATTTTTCTTTTTAAGTGAGATCTTTTGATAGGATTATGATTTTACCTTTAGCCTGATTCTATAAATATCAACCAATATTATGTGGAACTCATCTTTGAAATCAATAAATTCTACAAGCTTTGGAAGCATATTATATTGTTGTCTGTATACAAAGGTGTTCGTTTTTAAAAGGTCTTCTATTTCAAGGCATTTTCTCTTTTGCTTACTTGGACTTCTTGTTATAAAAAAGTTTAAGAGATTCAACCTTTGAGATGATTTAAATTATTCCATTTAACCTCGAAGACCCATTCTCAGATTAGTCACGTTTACACATGACACGTAACATTCCATCCCTCCTACAAAATAACATTTTCCTCGAGATTTGGCTGGAATTGTAGGTTTGGCACCAACTGTTTGGTTATTCAGGCCCAAGTTCCTCTTCGCTCAAGCCAAGCACTTTACCACAGATTTTTCTCAAGCTAGTTTGGAAGGGTTGGTTTGAAAGGGGTACCCTTCCAGTTGGGACTCAAAAAAACCTGCCCTTCTTGTTACCTCCCATGGTAGTTGATGCGTCAAGGCCAATGGAAGAACAGCTCTAATCTAATTGGCTAGCTGGTCTCCGGTGGTGGGACATGGTGGGTGAAACGCCGACCCATGCTCAGAGCGCCCTAGGACTCTGGTGGTAGAAGCTGAAGCCGGTTTTGCGACTTGCGACCTTCTTCTTTTTCGCCTTCGTGGTTGGATCTCACAAGTGGGGAGTAAAGACGAAGCCAAGTGGCTTCCAAACCCTCCTTGTGGCCCGGAATCGATTGGCTAGTATGCCCATCTTCGGTTGGAAGAAGGTCAGATGAGTGTAATAGAAGCTTGTCCCACTCGACTAGTTGGTTCTTGGGCTGGCAGCACCTCTTTCTTCTCTTTCTCGACCTCTAGGCTTCGGCCCACCTCCTTTGTTTTCAAGCCAACTGCACTGGGTGCTTCCATATTTTAGCCAAATCTTGGTGGCCAAGATGTGGTTCCCATACAACTTTATACGTTCTGAGCCATCGGAATGATTGTTTGGTAGTTGAAAGCTTCTACATCATCGTTGTTGGTAAAGTCGGCAGTCACTGGAGGCTCTGGGGTACAAGAAAGCACACTACATAACGCATTCTCAACGTTCGGGAACATCACATCCGGCAAGGTACCTGCTGGTGGGACGGTGCTGCGGAGTGAAATAAGTTTTTGTTGGACTCTTATTCTTTAAGCATGATATAATGCACAGAAGTCGTTGTCAAGAGTTAGTCTAAGACAACAATTCACGAAATGTTGGGAAAATTGTTGGAGGATGCGGATATGTGATATGTGATATTTTGAAATAGATTGGCTTAGTTTAGAACCATGTTTGAGACTATGTCTTTCAAATTTCCTTCTTATGTTATAGTATGTATTGTCTTGTCATAACCCATGGTTTAGATGTAAGACATTATTGTCTATGTTGGAACCAATTTTTTTATAATTTACTGTAAAATTTTCCATATATGAAGGTATTGTATCCTTCTTTTAAATCAGCTTCCTAACATAAAGTCTATTGTTCAAGTGCAATGTTTTATGTATTTTTGAAATGTCTTACATTTTTATAATCTTCTTCATATGAAAGCATTGTGCTTTTGAATAGGAATTGTACTTTTTGACATAAAATCAAAATTAGTTGTGCATATAAATAAGATCTTATTGTTACTATAGTTCGTATATAGGGTCTATTTTAAGATATGACCTACAAAACTCAAAATTTTACCATATGATAGCGGTAAAAGTATATTAAAATATCCCACATACTTAGGAGCCTACGTAATTGTTTGTTTAAACCAATATTTGGTGTAGATGCACTTAGGAATACATCATATGCCATATTCTCAAATCATTTTGATTAATAAGCATTATCAAAATTATTAGGTATTATTAAAAGGTTCATCATTTAACTTAAAAGTCAATTCAAGAGGTTTTTAAATTAATTATTTTATAAATAAGAATCGTAATATCTTCTTTAACAATGTAAGATCCATTGATCACATCTTAACATACTTTTTCACAATAATGATCAAATTATCATATCATCATAGTGTAAATCATTACCTATGCAACGCATGGTCTATCTTGTAGAGGTACTCAAATTGAATCAATGATCGATTTCTATGTTTCATTTTAAAACCTAATTGGTTACTTTCAATGACATAAATCAATAGTTCAAACCACACTCAAAGGTAGGACATTTCCCATTTTTATAGGAACTTCTATGTTGGATACAATGGTATTTCCAATTATTGCCCCTATGGAATGTAAAATATATCCTTTCTCACCATCCCCATAGTGTATGAGACAAATGTATGCATTTTGATTAGGGTCATATTCTATGGTTATGATTATACCATATATGTCTTTTTCATTCTGTCGATAATAGATTTTACGGTATAGACACTTATGACCTCCCCGTCTATCCCTTGTGGTAATGATTCCTTTGGAATTAAGACCTTTACCACAATGATGCTGCTCAGATCAAATTAATTTTACGGATGACTCAATTTAATGGGATCTCATAAGAGTGTTAAAGAGGATCCTAACTCTAATGCTATGTTAAGTGACTTATTACTTAATTTAAAAAGCATCTATAGAGATAAAACAACTCCTTATCTTATAAATAGAATCTAACATGCCACGTGTTCGGTGAAATCTAAATGCAAGTGAACATGTCGAACAAGTAATATAATGATAAGAAAGATATCGTCTCACAGAGATTGGTGATTACTAAACTAATTAATTACTAACAGTGAACAACTCCTAGAATTTATCTAGCAAATCAAATTAATAGATGATAGATTAACTAACTAAATCTAAGAAAACTAAATACAAGAAATATGTTAGAGCATATGATTTCACCATAATTACTAGGTATTAATATTGATTATTTATGCTTGCAAGAGGGATAATATCTATGTGATGGCGGAATTTCCTAATTTATTTACTATCCTATGTCTAGGTATAGCAAACCTACTTAGTTCATTAATTCACTATATCTCTATATGTGAATTGAAACAAACCAAATGCATTAGGATCTATGAATATTCCCAGTTTACACCGAAAGCCACACAAACAATATGGTATATGTCTATCCATATTTAATCTATGGTTACATATTACAAGAAGCAACTGCATGCTATTTCCTGTCGGTCTTTAACATGCAAATTAAGTCATCTAAGTGGTAGCTAATCACCTAAAAGCATTAAACTCCGTAATATATAACTTCACATAAATAAAATATCTTGCAAAACATAATAATCATAAGATTCATACCATCATAATTAGGTTACATCATAGCTCTAACAAAAATAAACTAAAACATAAAGAAATAATGAGGAAGAATGGTAATAAGAAATAAAGAAGGCATCTTGAATCCAAGAACAAGAAGTTTGTCACCCTTTTTGTCTTCTATTCAAGAAAACCTTGAATTCTTGGCCTCTTTCTTGAGTTGTGCTCAATTTCCTCCCTTTCTTTTACCTCTTCTCTTCTCTTAAATAGAGTTTAGGTTTAGACCTATCTCCTATCCTAGTAGAATTGGGTTTTAGAGACCTAAAACAATTGGGTTTTAGAGACCTAAAATAATTGAGTTTTGAACTCCTAAATTAATTGAGACTTGAATTCCTAACATGATTGGGTTTTCTATTTAAATAGAAAATCTAATAACAATTATCCAAAGCCCAAGCCCATCTTGACTCTCTTGATCTTGATATTACAATTTTACCACACAATAAGCATCAGGTTCTCCATGTTCATCTCTTTTCTCCTTGCCTTCTTGTGCTACAAAAACAAGACAAATTTAAATAAATAAGAGGAGTTCAAATATTTTCTCATAAGCATTGTATTATTTATTACCTAAAAAATAGGTAAAATAACTCTATAAAAATAGAGTTATCACCACGTATTTAGAATTTGTCCGGTTACTAAAATTAGTTGAAAGCTTTTGCTTCCATCTCTTATTCGCTTCTACATCACCGTTGTTGGTAAAGTCGGCGGTCGCTGGAGGTTCCGGGGTTTTCTTGTCTCAATGGCAAGCATGTCGGACAAGACGTGAAGACCATTGACAAGAAAACACACTACATGACACATTTTCAACGTTTGGGAATATCATATCCGGTAAGATAGCCGCTTGGTAAGTCGGTCCAATCAGAAGCATGGCATGCTGTGAAGTAACAAAGTAAGTTTTTGTTGGACCCTTGTTCTGTAAGCCCAGGAAATAATGCACAGAAGTCACTGTCAACAGTTAATTGGAGACAACAATAGGAAGATGTCAAGTAAATTCTTGGGGAATATGGAAATGTGATTTTTTTAAATAGTTTATCTTTATTATCCTTCTTATGATGTAGTATATATGATTTTTTTATAACAAGTTGTCAAATATTAAAGATCCTGCCACAACTCATGGTTCATATGCAGACACTAATTTCTTTGTTGGATCTCATATTATTTGTAGTTTGTGGCAAAATTCTCCATGTATGAAAGTATCATATTATCCTTATAAATGAATTTTTTAATATAATATCACAGTTTATAATTTAGATGCAAAGTTTTATATATTTTTTTTAAAAATGTTTAACATTGTTTATAATTTATTATAACATCTTCTATACATGAAAGTGTTGTTCTCTCCTTACTACCAACACGGTGTTTGGGATTGGTTATTAAGCTTGAGCGGTGATGTGTGTGCATGTGTGCGCCAAGTGGCTGATAATCATTTAGATATTGCTATTAAAGGTGTTTACGGATAGGATATACACCTCTTCAATAACACCTATTTTTCAATACAGTAGTAATGGCCGAGGGTTCAACCATACTTTACTATTTTATTCTTTTCATGTCGACCTTAATTCTGTCGATGTCAACCACGTACTTTTGCTACCATCACCATGTTCTTCACGTGAATTTCTTCTACAATACACTGCCCTTTAACGCACCAGTGGTATTACGTCCATGTTTTGTGTCCTTGGAAAGCAGTCCCGGCTGGATTGAAGCTGCACCAACCATCAAATCCGCAGTATCGAAGCTGAGACCAGCTTGACGTTGGAAAGAAAAGCCTGTGGCACACATTGGATGTACTGAAAAGACGTAAAGCAAGTAGGCTTGTAGACCTGTGAGACAATGCAAAGTAGTGAGAGAAAGTGAGAGGTCAGCCGGCGGGAAGGTCCACTTGGAGGTACAGGTACCGTTTCCACTTCAGGAAACTTTTTGGGCATGGTCTTGTCCCACTTCCATTAGTGGAATCCCCTCAAAAGTCCTATAAAATTGAGGATTCGGCCTAAAGCTGGGTGTCCAATGCACCAAGCCATGGACAGTTTCGGGATGGCGAGTGCCGTGTGACTTTACTGCCTTTTTCACCCATCTCTCGTATCTTTAAAGTTTATTATATTTTTACTTCTAAAATATAGGATGTCAAATCCAAAACTTAGGTAAGTAACTAATTAGAGCACTATTGACATGTTGATTTTTAAATATAATGCTAAAATTCTTCTTTAACATCTTCATAAGTTTGGAGTTCATATTTATGGACCATCATGTGTAATCATGTTCAAGTTTGAAACCCACATGATGATGAGAGAGTATGTTAAATTAAATATATAAAATTATTATTCTATATTATTAAAGAGTCTATTAAGAATAAGATTTAAAAATGAAAAGATACTTTTATCATGTTATTTTAAAATTTTGAGATGAATATGGATTTATTTAAAAAAGAACCATATGAATCTCTTTATGTGGTTGATAATGACGTCAAGCATGATGAAATCTCTTCACCCTCGGGTCATTGATGGTATCATATTTCAGGTGATGATCTGAAACATGTTCATCTTCGAGTCAATAAGTCCTGGTTTGACTTGGTGTCAGCAATGAGGATAGATTTTCGACCGACACAGCTTTTATAGTTCACGCACGTCCGCCTTTCTCTTTTGTGCCTTTCTCTTTTGTGTTTTGTCTTATGCTGTCCTGAAAATGGGAACGTCATCATACACCTTAAGAATCCCAAAGGTCGGACAACCAAGTTGTCTTCCTGAGTTTCAAAGCCGCACACGAAAGGCAATCCTGAGAATTTACAAGGAGAGGAGAGAGGATCAAACAATAGAGGGAATATACAGAGTCTAAATGCAATTCAGAGTAAGAGATCCTTCCTATGATACTGCCAATCAAAAGGTTTGCAATTTTTTTTTCAAAATAATTCTTTTTAAATATTATAATACACACATCTAACTTATAGTATTAAACCCTAAAATTTACTAAATTAGTTCGCTAAAAAACAAAGTTTGCAAATTATCAAGGTATAGAATGGAATATTTTTGAAATTATAGTTGACATGTCAATAGAACTATATACTTTTATTTGTACCCAAACATAAGTTTAGACTTTGTGTTGGGGTTAGTAAATTTATTCACATCTCACTTTAGATTGCAAGCTTCATACATAGGAGTGTTGTCTTTTGAATCTGATTATTATATAAAGTTAAAAAATATATTCATCTTTAGAATTAGCTTTTCTAATTCATTTAAAAGAAAATATTGAAATATAATTTAGCTAATATAAATTAGAACTACGCTCAAAGCTTGTTAAAGATAATTCATGAGATTGAGAGATTTTTTTAATTTAAATTATACCCTAAGATTGTATTCTTCAATGTAAGACTTTTGTTAATATTTTTTTTGGCATATCGAGCATATCTATGGCTTAAGATTGAACAAAGATAAATGGATACTCCCTTGTACAATTAGTATATCTAGAGGGCTCAAAATTAATCATAAGTTAGATTAGATCAGCTTGAGCTTTGATACTATACTAAGAAGCTTATTATCTAATGCAAAAATTAACTTAAGAATTAGTAAAATTTCTTTCATTTAACCAAGATTCTCATTATATTTTTTTTAGTAATGTTGGGTTATTTGTCATATTATAACATAATATCAAAGATTAGATTCTTTCTTAATATCTTCATGGGCTTCAATTGATTTGATACAACATATCGTTTGCATAATACGACACTACATAGGCTAATTATTGACCATTATGGTGAGGTTGTGTCTTACAATGTAAGCAATGATTTTATGTTGCTAAAGAATCCAATAAAAATTTGATTAAATGAAAAGAGGTTTTATCAATTCTTGAATTGGTTTCTCAATTAAATAATGGGTATTTCAACAAGATATACAACAACTTATACCGTTCATAATCTGACAAATAAAGCATCTTCAGTAAGGTAGAATCTACGCAAAGAACTTGTGCTTTCCAAAGCAAGCACCGAGCAGCCAAGGGCCTTGTTGAGTGATTACGTGATAATGGAATCTGATTGGAATCTGACTAGTTTGTCATTGCCATTCTCGGCATCTACTTATTGAAAGAAAGCATGACGAACTAAAAAGTATGAGTTTTCAATTGACGATGCAAGTGACAACGTTACTTAGAGACAACGTTAGGCTGTTGTGGCGGCGAATGATGAGGCATTAAAGCAATGAAGACTTTTGATATTGGATGTCGCGCTTACATGCCGAACAGTAGCGTGTCGTCCTGGAGGAACCAAATCTTCTTAGTAAAGATAAAGTTTTATGGTAATGCCAATTGGAAACCTTTTTTTTGTTCTGGTGTCTTCTTCGTCTTTCGTAGATACGAAAAGATTCGGTCCATGTGTCTTTCTTGAAGAACTCTGCTGCTGTTGTCAGCGTCTGGTGCTAGTGTTTGGACAGGTTTGCCACGTTTCTTCCTTGATGATGTCAACCAAGTTCCTCACATTCGAGGTATTTGATTGGCTTTGGTTAGAGTCTTGCATGAATGCAATGCTTGAAAGAAAAAGGAGGAATTCATATAGAAGAAAATACTTTGAATAGAACTTTCCTTCGTGAGGAACTTCACAATTTTGGATTGAAAGACAGACACTTGGATGAGTATGATATAGTAATTGGTGAAAAAAAAAAAGAGAAGAAAAAAGTTCCTATTCTTGCGAGTAATGCTATAAATTCTTTGATCTTTTTGATCTTTAAATAATCAATAAGGGGAAGATTCACATAACAAGAAATTGTTATAAGTGTTACAAAAGTTCACTCATTTTTTAGAAATCAATTGCGAAGACAAATTGATACCTTTGTATTTAAGGAAAACTTCAAGCCAAAATATTGATAATTTGCAAATAATTATGTACTCTTATAGAAAAGGAAGGAGACACTATTTATACAAGTGATGACAACAAGAATTGTGAGTTTACATAGTTATTTGATATCATGACCTCATATGAATGTATTTTAATGTAAGTTTATCATTTATAATAGATACGTATGTGGTTCAATTGGCAGTTCATGTCACTTGGGACATGTTCAATACCTAAGTCCCGCACACCCCATTTACCTTAAAACAAAAAAAAGTTTGCTTTTATAAGTGACTCTTTTAATTAAGTTGCTTTGAGGTTATGTTTAGCAATTACCACCTCATTGTACAAAAAAGAAAAAAAAAAAAAGAACATCTAATCACTGGAAAATTTGATCAAGACCATTATGGGTTTCTTGGAAAAAGTCAAATGGAAAATATGGATAGGTTTTTGCATAGGGTTATCCGTAGGCTTTTTTTTTTTTTTCCGGGTTCATTAGGGATATCTTAGTTTTCTGATTTTGGGTGATATTTTATTTTAAATTTTTAACTTGAAAGTTAGAAGTGAATCTTCTATAATAATATAAGTAAATAAAGAGATACAGATTATTGGACCCTATTGCTCGACAAATTATAATGGAAAATGTGTTCTTTTTAAGACATTTGATGCAAGAAGAACTATCCAAATATTAGATATTGAGATAGATAAGAGTGGAACAACACAAACTATGAAGAATAATTTAGTGTATTAGTAGTACAACCTATGTCAATAACAATAAAAATCAAATAAAAACTTATTTTTATTTAATATTCATTAATGTGTATGGAATGCTAGTTGTGAATGGACTGTATCAAAAAATTGAATAATAGAAGAAAAAAGTTGGATGATCAAATCTATAAAAAAATAGAAGTTTTACAATAACTTTGATGAATGTATTCTTTAAAGCCACAATCTATCACTTATAGAATAAAAGGAATAGAAAGAATGTTTAATGGTCAAAGTGGAGAGAGTACAATTATTATTGCCAATATTTAGAATATTATGAGGGGTAAAATTTCATCAATTAAAAATATAAAACTTATAAATTATAATAAGTATTTTTAGGAGCTTTGGAATTTTGAAATACCATTTTTTTAGTCTAGGTGACAGATGTTTGATTGACTTATTTTGTATCACAAACTTTGTGGTATATATAAAATATATGGCATTTCTCAAAAAGAACAAAGTAAGATATCTTGTTCCATGATATTCTCTACTCATTGAGATGTAAACAAAGCCTTTTTATATGGAAAACTGAACCTAAAAAAGAGAAATTCATTTGAAAATTGTTAAGAATAATGTGAAAGAACCCTACATTACATGATTTTTTTTTTCTAAAAATAAGGAAGAAAGATCTATTTGCTTTTGAATTAACTTTTGGATAGAATTAAACTTTTCAATATAAATCATGGTTGAGGATTAAATGTAGTATCCTTTCTATCATGAACAAAGGTTTACACAAGAAGTATCTCCCTACACTTGGAGTGAGAAAATGTATTGAGAGTATGATATAGAACCTACATTGTCTAAATCTTATTTGTGAATTTCCTTTGTAAATTAAAAACATATTTGCATATGATCATTTTATATTTAACCAAGATTCATTATATTTCCTAACAATATTAGATCACTACCCATATTGCAACATGGTATGATAGTTTAGGTTCCTTATTAATATCTTTATGGGGTCCAATTGATTTGAGACAAGATAGTGTCTATGCAATACAATATTACGTAGGATGTATGTTACTATATAAGCAATTATCTTACTTTATTAAAAAAAAAGTGATAAATATGATAGAATATGTCCATATATTTTTGTATATTAATTTTTGTTAATGTAAACTTATTTTTTTACTAAAAAATCCCGATTAAGCAAAACAAGGCTCCATCAATTCTTTTTATATTAGATAATGGGTATTTCAACAATATATTAAAATTTATATCGTTCATAGTACGACAAATAAAGCATCGTAAGGTAGAATCTACGTAAAGAACTTGTGCTTTCCAACACAAGCACTGAGCAGCAAAAGGGCTTTGTTGCGTGATTACGTCATATTGGAATCAGACTAGTTTGTCATTGCCATTATCAGCACGTACTTAGTGAAACAGAGCACGAGGAACGAAGAACTTGGAGTTTTAGTGATCCAAAGATTTTTAAAATCATAGTTGAAATGTCAATAGAACCATTGATACTTTTCTTTGTAACCAAACATAAGTTTAGACTTTGTGTTGGGGTTAGTACATTTATTCACGTCCCACTTTAGATTGCAAGCTCCATACATAGGAGTGTTGTTCTCTGATTCTGATTATTATATCAAGTTAAAAAATATATTCATCCTTAGAATTAGCTTTTCTAATTCATTTTAAAGAAAATATTGAAATATAATTTAGGTAATATAAATTAGAAATAGGCTCAAAGTCTGTCAAAGATAGTTCATGAGATTGATAAATATATTTTACATTTAAATTACACCCTAAGACTATATTTTTCAATGTGAAACTTTTCTTAATATTTTTTTGGCCTATCTAAAATATCTTAGGCTTAAGATTGAACAAAGATAAATGGCTACTCCCTTGCATAACTAGTATATTTAAAAGACTTAAAATTGATATCATGGGTTAGATTGGATTAACTTGAGTTTCCATACTATACTAAGAAGCTTATTATCTAATGTGTATTAGTGAAATTTCCTTTCATTTAACCAAGATTTTTATTATATTTTTTACCAATGTTGAGTCATTTTTCATATTATAACATAATATCAAAGATTAGATTCTTTCCTGATATTTTCATGGGCTCCAATTGATTTGATACAACATATCATTTGGGTGTAATACTGCACTACATAGGCTAATTATTGACCAATATGGTAAGGGTGTGTCCTATAATATAAGGAATGATTTTATATTGTTAAAGAATCTGATGAAAATTCTGATTAAATGAAAAGGGTATCCTCGATCCTTGAATTGATTAGTGGATTAGATAATGGATATTTTAACAATATATACAACAACTGATACCGTTCATATTGGAATCTGATTGGAATCTCACTGGTTTGTCATTGCCATTATCGGCATCTACTTGTTGAAAGAAAGCATAACGAACTAAAAAGTTTGAGTTTTCAGTTGACAACGCAAGTGACAATGTTACTTAGTGACAACGTTAGGCTGTTGTGGCGGCGATCGATGAGGCATTAAAGCAATGAAGACTTTTGATATTGGATGTCGTGCTTACGTGCCGAACAATAGGGTGTCGTCCCGGAGGAACCAAATCCTCTTAGTAAAGATAAAGTTTTAGAGTAATGCCAATTGGAAATCTTTTGTTTGTTCTGGTGTCTTCTTCTTCGTTGATAGATACAAAAAGATTCCGTCGACGTCTCTTTCTTGGAGAACTCTGATGCTGTTCTCAACATCTGGTGCTAGTGTTTGGACAGGTTTGCGAAATTTCTTCCTTGATGATGTCAACCAAGTTGCTCAGATTCGAAGTATTTGACTGGCTTTGGTTAGAGTCCGTGAATGCAATGCTCGAAAAGAAAAGGAGGAATTCATACGAAAGAAAATATTTTGAATAGAATTTTCCTTCGTGAGGAACTTCACAATTTTGGATTGAAAGACAGATACTTTGATGAGTATGATATAGTAATTGGTGAAAAAAAAAAGAAGAAGAAAGTTTTTATTCTTCTGAGTAATGCTATAAATATTTTGATCTTTAAATAATAAACAAGGGGAGGATTCACATAACAGAAAATTGTTATAAGTGTTACAAAAGTTCACTCATTTTTTAGAAATCAATTGTGAAGACAAATTGATACCTTCGTATATAAGAATATTTTCAAACCAAAATATTGATAATTTGCAAATAATTATGTACTTACAAAAAAGGAAGAGACACTATCTAAACAAGTGATGACAACAAGAGTTGGCAGTTTTTATAGTTATTTGATATCATGGCCTCATATGAACATATTTGAGGTGTAATAAGAGTAAGTTTGTTATTTATAATCGATAGGTATGTGTTTCAATTGGTAGTCCATGTCACTTGGGACAACTTCAATACCTAACTCCCTCACACCTCCATTTACCTTCAAAAAAAGGTTTGCTTTTTATAAGTGACTCTTTTAATTAAGTTGCTTTGAGGTTATGTTTAGTAATTACCACCTCATTGTGCAAAAAAAAAAAAGAAAAAAAATCTAATCACTGGAAAATTTGATCATGACCATTATGAGTTTCTTGGAAGAAGTTGAACGGAAACTATAAATAGGTTGTCTTTGCATAGGGTTGTCCGTAGGCTATTCTTTTTGGGTTGATTGGGGATATCTTAGTTTTCTGATTTTGAGTGACATTTTACTTTGAATTTTTAACTTGAAAATTTGAAGTGAATCTTCTATTAGTGCACAATCAAGTTTCACCTACATAGTTTCTGCAACATAGAACTAAATAAGGAGATACAAATTATTGGACCCTATTGCTCGACAAATTATATTGGAAAATATGTTCTTTTTAAAACATTTGAGGTAAAAGAACTATCCAAATATTAGATATTGAGATAGATAATGGTGGAACAATAAAAACTATGAAGAATAGTTTACTCTATTAGTAGTAGAACCTATGTCAACAACAGTAAGAATCAATTTTTTTTTTTGTATGATTCATTAAATGTATATGGAGGACAATACTAGTTATGAACAAACTATATGAAGAATTGAATAATAAAAGAAAAATTTGGATGATCAAAACCTTTAAAAAGTAGAAGTTTTTACAATAACTCTATTGAGTGTATTTTTAAGAGTTATAATATATTACTTATAAAATAAGAGAAATAGAAAGAATATTTAATGGTCAGAGTGGAGAGAGCAAAATTATTATTGCTAAGATTAAGAATATTATGAGGGGTAAAATTTGATCAATTAGAGGTATAAGACTTATAAATTATAATAAGTATTTTAGGAGCTTTGGAATTTTCAAATACCATTTTTTAATCTAGGTGATAGATGCATGATTAAATTATTTTTGTGTCACAAACTTTGAGGTATATATAAAATACTAAACATTTCACAAAAAGAAAAGAATAAGATATCCTCTACCATGATATTCTTTACTCATTGATATGCAAACAAAGCCTTTTTATATGGAAAATTGAACCCAACCAAAAAAAAAAAAAAAGGAAACATGCATTTGAAAATTATTAAGAACAATGTGAAAGAATCCCACATTATATAATTTTGTTTGTGATTGAATTAACTTTTGGATAGAATTAAACTTTTCAATATAACTCAAAGTTGCTATCATGAACAAAGATTTACACAAGAAGTATCTCCCCATGCTTGGAGTGAGAAAATGTATTGAAAGTATGATATAAAACCTACAATGTTTAAATCTTATTTGTGAATTTCTTTTATATGTTAAAAGCATATTTGTATATGACCATTTTATACTTAATCATGATTCAAGATACTCCTTAATAGTATTGAATCATTGACTATTTTGTAACATGGTATCATGGTTTAGGTTCCTTGCTAATACCTTTATGGGCTCTAATTGATTTGTTGCAACATAGTGTCTACACAATATGACATTATGTAGGCATGTACTATATAAGCAATAATCTTGATTTATTAAAGAATATGATAAAAATTTTAGGATATACTTTAATGTTTTTGTATATTAATTTTTATTAATGTAAAACTATCTTTCTACTAAAAAAAACAAATTTTTTTGATTAAACAAAATAAGGTTCTTTCAATTCTTGAATTGGTTTTTAGATTAGATAGTGGGTATTTTAATAATATATCAAAATTTATACCGTTCATAGGACGACAAATAAAGCATCGTAGGTAAGGTAGAATCTAGATGAACTTGTGCTTTCCACACAAGCGCTAAGCAGCCAAGGGCTTTGTTGAGTGATTACGTCATATTGGAATCTGACTAGTTTGTCATTGCCATTATCGGCACGGACTTAGTGAAAGAGAGCATGACGAACTAAGAACTTTGAGCTTTCAGTTGACGACGCAAGTGATAACTTAAAAGTTTCTGTGGCGGCGAATGATGAGGAACTAAATAGGACTATTTATATTTGTTAATCGTGCTTACCAACTGAACACTAACGTGTCCTCCAGCAAGGAACCAAATCTTCATAGTAAATATGAAGTTCTATGGTAACGCTCGAAATGAAAAAGACGAATTCATATGAAAGAAAACATTTTGAATAGAATTTTCCTTCGTGAGGAACTTCTTAATTTTCCGTAGGCTATTTTTTTTTGGGTTGATTAGGGATATCTTAGTTTTCCAATTTCGAATGGCATCTTATTATGAATTGTTAACTTAAAAGTTAGAAGCGAATCTTCTATTAATGCACATTTGAGTTCCTTAAATATAACAGTATCATTAAATGAAGAGAGGCAAATTATTGGACTCTATTGCTTGAAAAAAATATAATGGAGACTATATCCCTTTTAAGACATTTGATGTAGAAGAAGTATCTCAATATGGTTTGCAAATTATGTAAATATTGGATATTGAGATAGATAATAGTGGAAATGCAAAATATGACATAATTTAATAGATTAATAGTGCAACCAATGTCAAGAACAATAAAAATCAAAGAAACAACTTTGCTAAGGGTAATACTTTAAAACTACAACCTACTATATCCAAAATGAAAAGAACAGAAAAATATTCAATTGTAAAAACCTAAAGAGTAAAACTGCAGTTATCAAGATTGATTAAGGTGCAGAGGACAAAATCTCATCAATTAGGTTATAAGGCCTATAAATTATAATAAGAATTTGTGTGAGCTTTAGTATTTTTTAAATGTCATTTTTGAACATAGGTGATAGATGAATAATTGAATTTTTTTGAACAACTTTGTAATCTATATAAAATATATGACATTATGAAAAATAGAAAAAGAAGGGGAGAGAGAGAATAAGATACTATTTGAAATTAAAACTCATGCTAATTTAAAACTGCCCAAAGAGATCAAAACCCCAAAAATGATTTTTAGACAATGCTATTTATAATATTTCAATTTATAAGAACATGAAACACGTGAACATTTATAATATAACATTTATAATAACGTTATTTATAATATTCCATGATATTTGCTTCTCTTTGAGATGTAAACAAAGCCCTTTTACATGAAAATTGAACCTAGAAAAGGAAACATGCATTAAAAATTGTTAAGAATAATATAACAAAAGCTATACATAAATATAAATCCTGCTTTTGAATTCTTTTGTAAGGAAAAATTATCCATCTATAATTGAATTGCCTTTTTGATAGAAACAAATTCTTCAATATGGTATCAAAGCAAAAGTTTAAATGCAATACCCTTTTTGTCATGGATGAAGATTTACACAAGAAGTATTTTCATACTTAGAATAAAGAAATGTATTGAAAATGGTATAACATAAATCCTAAATGTTCTAAATCTTATTTGCGAATTATTTTTATAATTTAAAAACATAGTTTAAAATAATCATTTTTCGTATTTGTTTTTTTGGTAAAAATAGATGTTTTATAAGCAAAGATGACATTGCTTCTCGATCAAAGAAACATGCATTTTAGCATGGTAAAAGGGTTGCTTCCGTCATGTGAACAGTCACCATACACTCAAGAGAATATAGCAACCAACATCAAAGTCTAAAAGAATGTAGTAGTCAACAACAAAGCTAGAAAAATGTTATTTGACATCACCGAAGTTGGTAGGGCAGGACAAAAAGCGATGAGAAGAATCTAAAATTCAGTGACCCTTCGCGATCTCCTAGGGAAAACGTTGCAGGGGTCAAGATGATCTGTTCCTGACGCCGCATCGCCATCTCTTCAACGTTTGAAGCCATAAACAATCCCCAAAGAGCGACCTGACTAGACACTCACTAATTAAATAGCTGAGAAGAATCCATGGTATGGCCGTCTGAATCTTGAAAAAACATTCTAGGTTTTGAAAAGTCTTTAAGTACATAAGCAACAAGGTTGAGTGGCCAGCTCATTGCTGGATTTGATTTTGTCTCTACAGCAAAAGATAAACATATTTTACATGGAAGATGATTACCACTTAGTCTAAATGACACAGTCAAAGCGATCTGCTACATATATTTCCAAGCAACGTTTCTGAGTGCAATCAGTTCTGAGAGCTCGCCGGAAAGCATGGCTAGCATGAATTGGATTGTTTTCCTTGTGATATTCGTGCTTCTGGTCGTCAAGCCGGCGTCTCGACCTTTGGATCCTTTTCCACCGGGGAGGAACCTAACCGGACCTCTACGGGAACTATTTGAAAAGAGTGAAAGAGTGAATGTAGGACTGCCGGAGGAAGAAGAAGCCGGTAGTCCTTTTGACTCCAAGCGACTAAGTCCGGGGGGGCCTGACCCTCACCACCACTAATAGAATCTCTGATTATTGCATTGTGGTGAATGCGAATGGTTTGGTTTCTTTCTCTTTCTTTGACACCATTTTCCCTTCTTTGCAGAGCAAGATCACTATCCCAATGTAGATCTTTGCAGAGCTCATCCGCATCCTGCTAATGCAAGAATTAGTTTCTCTGCAGAGACTTGACTAACGGAGATTCTGATATTAACAAGTGTAATGTTTCCCTTCTTTTGGTAATAAGTTCAATGTGGAGCTAGTTTTGAACATGTTTTCATTCTCCTCTTAAGTTAGATGTGTTTGGTAAAAATATGGGTTACCTACAAACAATCCAAGACTTAGGTTAATTACAATCCAAGACCTTGGTAAAAATATGGGGTACCCACAAACAATCCAAGACAGGTTACCTACAATCCAAGACTTTGGTAGAAATATGTGTTTGGTAAAAATATGGGTTACCTACAAACAATCCAAGACTTAGGTTACTTACAATCCAAGACCTTGGTAAAAATATGGGGTACCCACAAACAATCCAAGACAGGTTACCTACAATCCAAGACTTTGGTAGAAATATGTGTTTGGTAAAAATATGGGCTACCCACCAACAATCCAAGACTTAGGTTTGGGCAGCCAGTAGCCCAATAAGCTGTGAACGTCTATTTTTACTCTCTTCTTAATTTAAGTGTGTTTGTGTTACTGTCCTAATAAGGGGCAAAGGGTACTGGCGGTGAGGTGGGTGGTTTTAGGCCGTGGTGGGCGGCATTATGTTAAAAGAGGAACCCAGATGGCTACATGAGATATGTGAGAAGCACAAAAAACTAATAACAAAGTTCCATTGCTACCAAAATGCTACTCCTTACACGTTACATGCATTGTAATATATTAGTCCTAGATATAAGCCCGTAATAGTTGGAATATCAGTTACCTCCATGCACCTCAAGAATTAGGTCTAGAGAGCCAGCAGTCAACCATTGGGCTTCTAATCGTTAACAGATTACTCATATTATTAATAACTTAGTTTAATATCTTTGTTATATATTTATATGTCACCATCTCTGAATAATGGGTTTTAAAAGAAAAAGTTCAACTTTTTGTAACTTAGGATTACATACAATACATAATCATTTGTGAAATAAATGTATTAAAATAATAATGATATTATATTATGAATAAAATAGTGTTATTAGAGACAAGGATAAGCATATTAGGAAAAGAGGAGTTGTATTTGCATAGAGAATGCGAGTGGAAGAGAAAAGTTGTACTTGTTCGAACCTATACTCTCTTCCACACATAATTGTCTTTCAATAACATTAAAAGTACAAGAGATGCCTAACATTTGCGAACAACCACATCAATCACTTCACTTTCCACTCAATCGCGTATGTTTCTTGACGCCTCCTCAGCAACGTTTTGTCTCTCTTAACATCATATGGCCATGTATTAACAAGATTAACAAGATTATGGTGTTATTTGTAATGATGCTAATTGTTAAAGAAGCTAAATCTTGGAGCTTAAAAATAAACTTAAAGATCAGAAGTGTCTCTTTTGTATATAAAAGATTCTAAAGTAAAATTTAAGGAAAGTAAAACTTTATTTCATTTTTTGACATGTTTCTTTGTAATTAATATTAATAGCAAGTTCTACATCAAGAATTTTCAACTTCTGTCAAACTATTAGACTCTAGCTTGTGTGCATAGGGGATGCTAGTTTTTAAATTTAAATTCTAATATTATATTATAAAATTTAATCTCATTTAAAAGTTAACCAAAAATTAAGATTTGTTTTTGGTATATGGATGATTTCAAAGTGATGTTTAAACAAATATAGAACTTTAATTATTTATGATATTGATACAATTACATTAAATTAAACCTATTTTAGCTAATTATATTGCTCATGAATCTTGTAATTTCAACTTATAATAATTGTAAAAGTAGATGGTAAAATATTTCATATTATTTATAATTTGTTGTGGAGTTCTTTATTTGAAGAAATTATCAAAAAAATGAAAATTTCAAATTGGATAGCGTTGAAAAATTTTAAAATAAGTTTTGGATTTACTTTACCTTGTGGTTCAAGCAAAGTTACTAAAAGATTCCAACCTAAAAAATCATAAAAGAAAAATATAAGTAGGCATTCAAGATCTTCATTCTTAAACATTAAGTGTTTGTTTGGAGGGAAGGAAAGCAAAGGGTCGTTATAGAATGAGCCCATCGTCATAGAAGCCTACTCCCGTTCACGAGGCTAATTGTTTGGGCCTCTGCTGTTTCCCCTTCAGCGCCGACGATCGGACGTCTAATCCGCTTACGCTTTACTTCAACGGTTGCATGTGCTTCCATGGACGTATCTCCAAACCCCACCATCGTCTCCTTCAACTACTTCAAGCATGCGCAACGCTTCCATCTCTCAGAAGAACGAAAGCCCTCCACGCGCTCACCGTCACAACGGGCCCTGTCCCGGACCAACCCGTTTTTCCTTTCAACAATGTTATGTCGTGGTATGTTTCTTTGGGGGAGCTACTGGTTGCACGTCTGTTGTTTGAGAGAATGCCGCAGAGAAATAAGGTCTCGTATAATACGATGATTGGTGCGTATGGTAGATGTGGGGATGTAGAGGAAGCTTTGAATTTGTTTCTTGAGATGAGAAGTTGTGGATTCAGGCCGTCTCAGTTCACGTTAGGTGGGTTGTTGTCGTGCGGAGCTCTGGATCTTCGTCGAGGTGTTCAGCTGCAGGCGCTGGTTTTAAAGAATGGACTTTTTCATGCTGACGCTTTTGTTGGGACTGCTTTGTTGGGTTTGTTTGGGAGGCACGGTCGCGTCAAAGAGGCGGTTCTTGCATTTGAAGATATGCCCTGGAAGAGTTTGGTGACATGGAATTCAATGTTGTCTTTGTTTGGACATCATGGTCTTGTTGAAGATTGTGTTCTTTTGTTCTGTGAGCTCTTGACGGTAGAGACTGCGCTATCTGAAAGTTCTTTTGTTGGTGTTTTGTCTGGAATTTCATGCAGACAAGACTTGGCATGTGGAGCACAAATACATGGTTTAGTGATTAAAAGTGGATTTGACCGTGACGTTTCTGTAGCTAATTCTCTTATCAATATGTATATGAAATGCGGGGGCATATGCTTGGCAGAGAAAATCCTTGAGATGGCTCCCGTTCTGGATGTTTTATTGTGGAATACGTTTATTGCTTCAGTGGCAAATAGTGAGATACCTGGAAAAGCATTCCAGCTTTTTTTAGAAATGTGCTTGAGTGGAGTATTGCCAAGCCAGCCCGCATTTGTAAGTGTTATTAACTCTTGCACGAGTTTGCAGATTTCAATCTATGGTGAATTTATCCATGCTAAAACAATCAGGAGCGCTTTTGAATCTGATGTTTATGTTGGTAGTGCATTGGTTGACTTTTATGCTAAATGCAGCGAAATGGAAAATGCCCATCGCTGTTTCGATGAGATATATGAGAAGAATGTGGTTTCTTGGAATTCCCTCATTTTAGGTTACTCAAATCAATGCTGTTCCACTTCTATGTTGTTACTGCGAGACATGCTGCGATTGGATTACCAACCTAATGAGTTTTCATTTTCAGCTGTTCTTAGGTCATCGCTAGTGTTGGAAGTCCAGCAGCTTCATGGTTTAATTATAAGAATGGGATACCTTAGTAATGAGTATGTATCAGGCTGTCTTGTTACCTCATATGCCACATATGGTCTTATATCTGATGCCCTGGTCTTCGTCATGGCTTCTCACAGTCCACTCCCTGTTGTGCCGTCTAACATCATTGCTGGACTTTACAACAGAAGTGGTCAGTACGGTGAAACACTGAAGTTACTGTCTTTACTTGAAGAACCTGACCTTGTATCTTGGAACATTGTGATTGCAGCTTGTGCTCGCAGCAATTATTACAAAGAAGTTTTTGAGCTTTTCAAACACATGCATACGTTTCACATCCGTCCAGATAATCACACATATGTTAGCCTTCTGAGTGTTTGTGCTAAACTTTGCAACCTTGCTTTAGGAAGTTCTGTTCATGGTCTAATGATAAAGACAGATTTCAACAGCTGTGATACATTTGTTTGCAATGTGTTACTCAACATGTATGGGAAATGTGGGAGTGTAGAGAGTTCAGTGAGAGTCTTTGACAGAGTGAGAAACAGAAATCTTATTACCTGGACAGCTCTAATATCTGCCTTAGGACTTAATGGTTGTGCGCATGAGGCATTAGTAAGGTTCAGAGAAATGGATCTGCTGGGGTTTAAGCCAGACAGGGTGGCCCTGATGGCAGTGCTTACTGCCTGCAGACATGGCGGATTGGTGAAAGAAGGGATGGAATTGTTTGGACGAATGAGGAGTTATGGGGTTGAACCACAAATGGATCACTACCATTGTATGGTGGACTTGCTTGCAAATTATGGACATGTCAGGGAAGCGGAGAAGATGATTTCCAGCATGCCTTTCCCTCCTGATGCCATGATATGGCGTAGTTTCCTCGAAGGCTGTAACAGACAAGCAATTGCAACGGATCAGCACAAGAAGTCCATTTCCATGGGAGCTTAAGCAATGCCACTGTTTATCTGTTCAGGTCCCTTATGCGTCCTACTTACGCTGTTAGGCGTAGGAGGAATGATGATTCAATGGATGTTTCTTTTGCCTTCTTAGTATTTGTCGCTTCCTTCTGTTATATAGATTTTTATGAGAGAAGTTCAACAGGTTTTATGTTGTTACCTCCGTAAATAAAACTATGTCCCATAACCATCTTTCATTCTCTTAGGTGTGAGGCACACATGACATCTGAAGCCAACTTTGAAGCCAACTTTGTGAATTGGCCAAGCGTGGGCCCTTGCTTCTTACAAAAAGGAAATTTATTAGGACTATGTGATTGAAGAGTCATTTTGTATGACTTTTTTTTGTGTTGAAAAGGGCCTAACTAGGACCGGTTGAGAGTGGCAACCTCAAAAGGGGTTGAACCCATCTCCCGCTTTCGGCAACCTGAAGAGGCAAGATCTGGAGGCCTTAAGTTGCGAAACGGTCTGGGCTTTGACCACAAAGGAGGAGCCAACCACTAGAGTTATCCAGCATTCCAACCATGGGCTGGCTCTCAGCCACCATGCTCGGCATCTAATCAGTCCAACTGGAGTTGTTCTCCCGTAACTTAGGGAGTCCAAAGTCCTTTTGTTGCCAACCACAAGCCCCGATGTATAAGTGTCATTGAAAATCCAATCAGGGCCGAAGGTAGACTTTTTGGTGTCATTTACACTAGTTTAAATGTAATTTTTAAAAATTTTAAATTTTATTAAGAAAAGGCTAGCCCCACAATGTTGCAAGAGTGATGGTGCTCTTACGTGGCTCAATCAATGAGCTCTGCAGAAGCAGCTTACCAAGGAACAAGCGACGGGGTAACTGGGCTATTTGAACAAGCACAATCCTCTATTGATATCCCTGTAACCTCTTAAATGGATGGAAGGAAGGTAGGAATATCTTTGAAACCAAATGGTCTATCAATCTGACTTTTATTTGTCGTCCTTACCACCCTTCTGATCTATGGCCTCGACCAGATGATACGCAGGCTTGTAACAATTTGATCCATTATCGAATAAAGGGATGGAACGGGATCCTTATGAGGCCCATGAATCTTGCAACACCCATGATAACTCTATTTTTATAGAGTTATTTTACCTATTTTTTAGACAATAAATAATACAATGTTTATGAGAAAATATTTGAACTCCTCTTATTTATTTGAATTTGTCTTGTTTTTTGTAGCACAAGGAGAAAAAGGATGAACATGGAGAACCTGATGCTTATTGTGTGGCAAAATTGTAATATCAAGATCAAGAAAGTCAAGATGGGCTTGGGCTTTGGATAATTGTTATTAGATTTTCTATTGTTATTGGATTTTCTATTTAAATAGAAAACCCAGTCATGTTAGGAATTCAAGTCTCAATTAATTTAGGAGTTCAAAACCCAATTGTTTTAGGTCTCTAAAACCTAATTCTATTAGGATAGGAGATAGGTTTAAACCTAAACCCTATTTAAGAGAAGAGAAGAGGCAAAAGAAAGGAAAGGAGGAAATTGAGCACAACTCAAGAAAGAGGCCAAGAATTCAAGGTTTTCTTGAAGAGAAGACAAAAAGGGTGACAAACTTCTTGTTCTTGGATTCAAGATGCCTTCTTTATTTCTTATTACCATTCTTCCTTATTATTTCTTTATGTTTTAGTTTATTTTTGTTAGAGCTACAATGTAACCTAATTATGATGGTATGAATCTTATGATTATTATGTTTTGCAAGATATTTTATTTATGTGAAGTTACATATTACGGAGTTTAATGCTTTTAGGTGATTAGCTACCACTTAGATGACTTGATTTGCATGTTAAAGACCGACAGGAAATAACATGTAGTTGCTTCTTGTAATATGTAACCATAAATTAAATATGGATAGACATATACCATATTGTTTGTGTGGCTTTTGGTGTAAACTGGGAATATTCATAGATCCTAATGCATTTGGTTTGTTTCAATTCACATATAGAGATATAGTGAATTAATGAACTAAGTAGGTTTGCTATACCTAGACATAGGATAGTAAATAAATTAGGAAATTCCGCCATCACATAGATATTATCTTTCTTGCAAGTATAAATAATCAATGTTAGTACCTAGTAATTATGGTGAAGTCATATGCTCTAACATATTTCTTTTATTAAGTTTTCTTAGACTTAGTTAGTTAATCTATCATCCATCAATTTGGTTTGCTAGATAAATTCTAGGAGTTATTCACCGTTAGTAATTAGTTGGTCTAGTAATCACCAATCTCTATGGGACGATATCTTCCTTATCATTATATTACTTGTTCGACATGTTCACTTGCATTTAGATTTCACCGAACAACCCACAACCTTGCAAAGGAGGTGGAGACTCCGTCAACCTTGGGTAGAGCATTATCTTCATTCATAACTATCTCCGATGATTCAATTCAAATTTAATAGATGTTACAAGTATGGTTGTATCTAATTAAATAAATCATGTGGGTGATTTGAAGATAGGACAATGATTCTTTTTAAAAGGCTTAAAAGATTTAATCAAAAAGCTCTTCAAGGTTGGAGGAAAGTTCTTCAATTTAAACATATCTATAACATGTTTTGATAATGTAGAATAATGCATTCCATAATCCTCCCCCTCACCATGATGGACAAATATTGAGCCACCAATAATGCTGGACGTTGGACTCACAGGATGCTAAGGGAAGAATCTAGACTTTAATATCATGATGAGGGCTCATATTCATCTTTTCCCAAAAAACTTATTTGTATAGAGAAGTATTCAATGCTTATAAGATACTTTATAAGTGCCAATCTTTTTAGTGTGGAATTGAATGTTTAATAATTCTATTAGCAACTTTGTTGGAAAAAGTAGCAGAATAAGTGAATCTTAATGCCTTAAAAATTTGGGTATGAAATGTTTTTCTAGAAATGAGAAATTTTATAAAGATGCAAGCAAACTAAAGAAAAAAACATCTAATTCTCCCTAGTGTGAATAAATGAAAATTTTATTTTCCTTAATGTAATTTAGTTTGATATTATTCTTTTAAATGTCTTTAATTTTATTATTAAGCTGTTAATGATGTGAAATTATAAAATTTTACTTGATACATTTCTCACACCCTAAGTTGTAAATAAGCCAATGCCAAGATCACAAGCATTAGTATCTTATCATGGTGCTTTGTTTCAAACATCCAATTATCCTCTCATGCAACATCTAAGAAGTCAACAAGGCATTCAATGTCCTACAAGTGCTGTATCTCTATGATCTTGTTGTTGAGATTATATTTGGGTTGGGCCGTTGTTAAATGGCCCAACGGTTTTTTTCTTTATTAAGGAGCCAAGTTTGGGCTTGTCCAACCTGGCCCAAGGGCGCGATGCGTCTGTGCGTCATGTCTTCAACCTATTTCTATCAAAAATAGGTTGATTTTTTCTTTAATCGAGTTTAAGAGAAAAGAGGTGATTTCTGAATTCTGTGGTTTGATTTTGGTTCCTTAGAGGTTTTCCAATTCTTAGATGGTATCAAAGTGTTATGGCATTGATTATGAGGAGACTTTCTTTCCTGTGGCCAAGATGGTGACTATTAGATGCGTCATGGCCATGGCCTCCATGTTTCGTTGGCCGCTTCACCAGATGGATGTTCATAATGCCTTCCTTCATGGTGATTTGCATGAGAAGGTATACATGTTTTTACCCCCTGGGATTCGACATTCCTCCACAGGTTTGTCGGAAGTTTGTCGCCTTCTTAAGTCCATTTATAGACTCAAGCAGGCATTTGGACAGTAGTATGCCAAATTTACTTCTACTTTTCTTGATGATGGTTTTAAGCAATCTTGGCATGATTATGCATTTTTTACACTTCAGTGTAGTTTTACCATCGTTGCTGTTCTACTTTACGTTGATGATATGCTTATCACTGGTAATAGTGAGGCTGCCATCGTCCAAGTCAAGGCTCATCTTAGCTCTCAATTTCACGTGAAAGATTTAGGACAAGCTAAATTCTTTCTTGGGATCGAAATTGCTCGTTCAACACGTGGTATTTGCCTTAGCCAGTGCAAATATGCATTGGAGTTAGTTTATGAAGCTGGCCTCTTTAGTGCACACCTATGTAAGATTCTCTTGGATCAGAATTTGAAGCTTACCTCTTTGGACTATGATGCCAATGCTCTAGTTCTGATTGATGATCCTCCTTTAGCTAACCCTACTCCGTATCAGTAGCTTCTTGGGCGATTGATCTATTTCACACATACTCGATCTAATATTAACTATCCGGTTCATATACTCAGTCAGTTCATGCATTCTCCCAAAGCCTCTTACACGGATATGGGTCTGAAGGTTGTTAAGTACTTGAAGGGCACTCCTGGCTTAGGGTTATTCATGTCCTCCACTAAGGATTTTCAGTTGACTGGTTTTTGTAACTCTGATTGGGCGGTTTATTCCATGACTCACCGTTCTCTCACAGGTTTTTGCATCAAGCTGGGAAGTTCTTTGATCTCTTGGAAGAACAAGAAACAAGCCACAGTTTCTCGATCTTTATCTAAGGTTGAATATCATGCTATGGCCACTGCTATTTGCGAGATTGTTTGGTTATTTGGGCTTCTTGGTGACTTATGGGTGATTATTCCTCAACCTATCTCTTTATATTGTGACAATGAAGCTGCTATTCACATTATCACTAATCCTATCTTTCATGAACACACCAAACACATTGAGATTGATTGTCATTTCATCTGTGAGAAGCAACAAAGGGGTTTGATTCAGACATGTGGCATTCACACTCATGAGCAACTGGCATATCTATCAACTAAAGCTTTATGTAGTCTACAATATAATTATCTTCTTTGCAAGATTGGTATATTTGATTTGTACAAATCACCAACTTGAGGGGGGATGTTGAGATTATATTTGGGTTGGGCCATTTTTATACAGCCCAACGGTTTTTTTTCTTTATTAATGAGCTAGGTTTGAGCTTGTCCAACTCGGCCTAAGGGCGCGACATGTTTGTGCACTGTGTCTTCAACCTATTTCTATCAGAAATAGGGCCGTGGATTCCTCTCGAACTTGTGCTCTTCGAATTATTTAAGAAGTTCTCACTCTTTCTGTGGTCAAATTTGAAGTTCTACTAGTTTTCTATCTCTACTCCTCAATCTTTGAGGCTGTGGACTACCCTTGAAACTCAAGCCTTGGAAATCTCAATCTTTAGGGCCGTGGATTCCTCTTGAAACTTAAGATCTTACAATTCTTTAAGAAGTTCTCATTCTTTCCGTGGTTTAAGTTTGAAGTTGTCCGGTTTTCCTTCACTTTTCCTCTTGAAACTCGAGCCCTAAGGGAATCTTGAAAAAGCTTTATTTCTTTCTGGGTCTAGATATGCAGGACTTAAAGCAATTTGAAAGGCGACTTTGGGTGGTGCACTTGAATTATGCCCACAAACATACACAAAACTATGTGCAAATGAAATCATTATTTTGCAAAAAGTTCTCTAATATGCATGTGGGGAACAGCTTTTATAGCGGTAGTGAAAGGTAGTCCACCGATCCATCTATTTTTTAACAGATTTGCCGCCACTGCAACTATGCCTGTTAACCACATATCTTAGAAGCAAAACCTATTTAAACAGGCACCGCTTTGAGATTTGGAAGGAATAACAAAAAGCTTCCCAGCAGGGTCGCTGATTTCATTGCATGCTTGTTTCGCTAAAGTGGCCGGAAATAAGGGGGTTAAGGTTATGAACAGATTCTTCTTTAACCAGAGAAAGAAAAGATATGGGGTTGATAACTAGGAGATTTTATAATTGTTTTGGGTATAATGCCAGGAATCTTGGATTTCATGTTCATTCTTTTTTCTAATCTTGATTTTCGGAGTGGTAAGAGTCGTAAAGTCCGGCCGTCCTATGGCTTCGAATCAGAATAAAGTCGGAAAAGCTCGTGGACAGGATTCGCAATGACTGCCAAGAATTTGAAAAAGATACCAATTTTAGAAGAGCATGATGCAAATACACGTCAGTCAGGGATGACAAACTGCAGGCAATGGCTCTGAAAACATGAAAAGCAGACGAGAGAAAGAAAAGACAAAGAAGACTTCAATCGCCAAGCTCAATGGTGAACAAGTACTTCGTGAGACATTTTGATCCTAAATTCAACACTTCAAAAGTGTGAGTGAAAAAAAAAAAGGAAAGGAGACTTAAGGAAGGAAGAAACTATGCTTTAGAAAATGGAAGGGTGATTTGAAAGAACTTTCTAGAGCTTGTTTTCTCATAAAATCACCAATTTCAGGAATCCATCATCTCTCATTGATATTTATTTGCCCGTATAAACGTGTATACTTAGCAATTTGTCTCTTGTGTGTTTACCACTGCCTTGTTATTCTTACCCTTAATGCATGTGTTTATCAATCTTGTGTTCGATCTTTGATATAGACTAGTGCCTTATGTGGGCTTTATCCATGCTATGAATCGTTATTCCTATTCCTTGAAATTACCATAATACATGTCTGCCATTCTATAACCGGGATGATTTAATAAACCCTTAAATTCCTTGAGTAAGAATTGGTGGATAACCACCTATTTATTGAACAGATATAATGAATAAGCATCCAAAGAAGGATGTTACCTTAAAAATGAAATTTGATTAAAAAAAAGTCATTGGTAAAAGTTTAAAGCTGACTTGTAAGAGTTGAAAACATTTTATTTACAAAAAGTACAATCGATAAATATTTATCCATGTAAAATACATATCCAATTTCACATTGGCAACCTTTCGATTTACACCTTCTAACCCCATTGTAAGACTCAAATCTTCTCCATTCCAAAATACATATACTCCATACAAGAGAATAGACTGTTGAAGACAACACCGGCTTTCGTGCTCAATAGCCTGTAAAGTAAAAATGTTTCATGCAAAAAAGGGCACCCACTTTGTACTTCTGTTTGACTTCTAAACGCAAGGACGGACCCAAGGGCAGCAAGCAAGGTACAATTCCCCTCCACCAAAAGGGATACTTTCCAAGATATCTGTATAAAAAACTGGTGACTTTTTTCATTTTATTAAAGGATTCATCGCAGTTTGACTACTTATATTAAATTTCTATCTCCTTCTCTTATAAAATCATCTTTCTGCTTATCATGGAAGAGTCACGCCCAAGCATGCAATAAACAATAGCACCCTAAGCAATAGCATATGATGGAAGAGAGAGAGAGAGAGAGAGAGAACAGACAACTTCCACTACGTAGGCTAGAGGACAATTTGCATATAGTTGGATTTTGTCTGTTTTCAAACACTATTATTTGATCTTCTCTCCACAACCAAACTTCCCGAGTTTATAAATACACATTTAGCTTCTTCGATCTCCTCACTGCTCCCGCCTTCTTCTAGATTTCAGTTTTCTACAACCTGCTCTCTATATCCACCTAACATGCCTAACAGAATTGCCGTCGGTGTCTACATGTTCTTCTTTGTCAGCTCAGTCTTCCTTGTGAACTCCCAGGGACGTGTTCTTCATGGAGACCTGGCCATGAAGCAGGATACAGACAACCTCCGTCTGTGGCGACAATTCGGTTATGATCTCTCAAAACTTGAGCATTACCGAAGGTTGGCCGAGGCGGAAGCAGATAAAACCGTACCAGGAGGACCAAATGGCCAGCATCACTATTGACTGCTCCTGTTTCCAACTCCTGATCCTGCAGGAATCGAGTCTCTAGAAGAAGAAGCTTTTACCTTATGCAATCCTCAGCTAAAGTGAAGTCTGAGTACCGTGCAATTTTTTGTTGGACTTAAATTAGTTCCTTGCTATTTCCTTTTCTTATATCTTATTTTCCTGTTTTTGTGTTGCTGTTCTTGTACGTCAATATCCTTCGATATAATGGTAAAATCTTCTTCTTTTTCTTATTCTGGGCAATTTAATGGCATAACCCGGAGAACCATTTGATGGACAGTATATCAGATGCCAAAGCTTTGTGAGTTTTCATGGGGATCCGCCAAGTCTAAACCATTGGCAGCTGTCCCGAGCACTATTTGGCAATCCTTCCTAAGTTAATCTTCTAACGATGGACTAAAATTTTAAACATTGATAAAGTTTTCGATCACTTGTTCTTCACCTCCTCTCAAATTGTATACTTTATGTGATGAGTGTTAAAGATAAAAGTGTTATATTGAAAACATACAATCTTTGAGTAATATTTAAATATAATTAATTTTTACATCAGATCTTAAATTTTCTAGTAACGTGTCATGAGAATTAAGGAAATTTTGTGCATTAGAACTTCAAAAGAAACTCTTGTGCAGTCTTGTGCAGTCTTGTGCTCAGACTTCTCTTTGTAGCTTTCTAATGCAAGTTGGAGGGAAAGGAATTATATAAATATATATGTGGGACGTCTTACAAGTGAGCCTGCTTTCTTAAGCCTGAAGAAGAGCTTGGCTCCCGTAGAGTTGGCTACTATAGCTCAAGATTGTATCATAGAATATAAATCAATTTAATTTTTTTAAATCTCCCTCACTCAAACCAATACAGACACAAAGCCCAGCCACTTAAAATATGAAGATATTGAGTCATTTAAAACTAGAATTAAATAGTTTTTTCTTTTGAATTTGAATGTTAGTAGGAATTCCACAATGATAAGGGATGATTTTAGATTTATATCAAAAGACAACATTGAAGGATCAGTTTAGATTCATATTAAAAATCCAATTTCTTGTTTTTTCTATTCTTAATAACTTTTGCTAGCAAAAACTACTTTTTAGCCAAAAGTAAGGAATGCCCACTCAATAAAATAAACTTTTAATTTTTCGTAATATAAAGTGACCCTTTGGGCATAATCTAGGCTCCTTTTGCACCTAATTTATTGTATGAACTTTTTATTTTTTATCTTTTTATTTTTTAATTTGAAGTTAAAGGCTTGATGTTGATAAGTACTGCATAGGAGTCATAGGGAAAAGCTTTTGTATAATGATATCATTATCTTCTAAGGGCATTATTATGTGTCAACATGCATGTGGCTTAGTTGGCTGGCCCTATTGTTTGGGACCTTTCGACACCTAACACCCTCCACATCCTCCACATTTTCACTAAGAATTTATCCCAACACAATTTGATTGTGAGTGAATCAATCATCAAATGCTAAATCTGCTACAATGGTAGTTTGTGCCGTCTTTGGAGATTTGAGCAGGTGGGCACGGCTGCGACTCATCAATAATATAGATTAATGGACTAGCTCGAAGGTGTTGGAGTAATCAAGCTTTCCATGCAATGTAATTGGCCCCATTAAATTTTACCCCAAAGTGAGACATACAATGGATCTAAATGAGTTTGCTACAAAACTCTTTTAGGGAAAAAGAGTAGGTGGATTGGGTATGTGAACCCGTAACATAGAATAAGTCATTGAATTTAGGATGCTTTCACAAGAGGTTTTAATATCATGTAGAAGTTAAAATGCTAAAATAAACTTGCTGAAATAACGAGAAAGTAAAGAGAGAAATCTCTCCACTTCAAAGGTAGTCCCGACCGGGTCGGGACATTCGGTTGGCAGTCCTGACATGGTCGGGACGTTTGGCTGTCCTGTCCTGGTCCGGATTTGCAGAGATCTCGACTGGAAATGGTGCTGTTGGCGAGGTTGTTATTAACAACAGTCTGTCTTCCAGTAATAGCACTATCTAGCAACAGAAGTAGGATTTTGTCTATTTTCAAAAATAATATATTTTTTTTCTTTCCTTCACTTGTAACAAGTAAACTTCGTGTCTTTATAAGTATCCATTTAGCTTCTTCGATCTCCTCACTTCTTCCACCTTGTTATTCATGTACACTTAACATGGCTAACAGAATTGCCGTCTGTATCTACATGTTCTTCTTGGTCTGCCCTGTTCTCTTTGTGAACTCCCAGGAAGGTGTTCTTCATGGAGAGCCCGCCAAGAAGCAGAATAGACACAGCCTCCATCTGTTACGTCAGTTTGGTAATGATGTCTCAAAACTTGAGCATTACAGGAGGTTGGTCGAAGTCGGGGCACAACCGGATCAAGTCGTGCCAGGAGGACCAGATCCTATACATGACTTTTATGATCCCCAAGTTTGGCTGAAGCCGTAGAACTACCGGATCAAGTCGTACCAGGAGGGCCAGATACTTGGCATCACTTTTGACTACCCATTTTGAGGCTCCTAAGCCTATAAAATTGTTTGAGAAGAGAAGACTGAATATTTAGTGAGCAATTTGAGAATCGTTGAATTTTAAACAATAAATATGAAGATTTGTCTTCTCTTATTCTTAAACTAATTTTTTAATTAAACTTTAAACTTCATCTAATAACTTGTATGAGAGTTGAATGATTTTGTGCATTCCCCAAACTTGGGAGAGAATCTTTTGTAGTCATAGGCTTAGACTCATCTTTACAATTATGGTCTAATGCAAGGTAAAGAGCAAAGAATGATGGAGATATATATGCATAAACCCTAAACCCTAAACCCTAATTAGTAAAAAGCCTACTTTCTTAAGCCAAAAGAATCATAGCTCTCTTAGGGTTGGGCTACAATAGCTTGAGCTTGTATCACAAAATAGAAATCAATTAATTTTTCAAAATCTCCCAACTCAACCGATAAGAAAGAAAGCCAACATACTTAAAATTTTAACATAATGATCAATCTAATACTAGAATTAAATGGTATTTTCTTTTGAATTTAAATACCATAATATTAAGGGATGAGTTTAGAGTCAGATTAAAGATTCATCTTCTTGTCTTTGGTACTCTTATTAACTTTTGAAAGTCCAAAACTACTTTTTTTTGGCAAAAAAAAAAAAAAGAAAAAAGAAAAAACAAAGGAATGTTTTCTCAATAAGATTAACTTTGGATTAACACCTTTTGAATACAGATTTATTCACCCATACTAAAAAGCATTGACTCTTTAGGAAAACTAAGGTGTGTTATTCCTTTTTAAAAGTATCTCCACTGATGTTTTAAGTCATAAACTTTAGTAGATTCCTTAAGGCACCTTTTTCGCACCTCCATTGCAATCACAAAAATATATGGAGAAAATGGATCACCATATTTGATCCTTGTACCCATTGGAATGTAGTAAACCAATTCTCTATTGATGTTGATAGCAAATCTAGTTATCCTACCACACACCATCACCCATTTGACAAAACTTATGGGAAAGTCCATCACTTTCATTATTTTATAAAGAAATCCCAATTTAGTGAATCAAATACTTTCATAACTCCAACTTTAAGTGCAAATCTATGACTCCCGCTTACCTTATGGTAGCCATGCAAAAGCTCTCGTGCTTAAAGGAAATTAATTGTAATCTTCCTTTAACAGAGACAAATTGGTGCTTTGATATGATCTTCGGCAATTTGTCTACTAACTTGTTACAAAGTAGCTTATCTACTCATTTGTATATCACATCACAACATGATTTGTATATCAAATTACAACATAGATTTGTTTCCAGTAATACACTTTAGTGGGATTTGGGACTTTTGGGATCAAAATGATCTACAGTGCATTAGTTTCATAGAGCATGTGTCCTAAGGTGAAAGAAGACTAGATGGCCATAAATGCATCATGCCCCACCAAGTGCCAAGATGTTTTAAGAAACTAACATTATAGCCATCTTGGCTTGGATGTGGACCTAGCATTATAGCACTATAGGGACTCTTGTTAGGATATTCCTATGCTTTTTGCATTATTAACGTTAAGATTTCAGTTTTTCATTTTATAATTTTGATATTTGAACTGATGATTCTTTTAAATTATATAACTACCTCTGTTTTTGTACCAATAGATAATAAAAAAGGTACGAGATCTCGTTGTATCATCTTACAAAATTTAATCTTTGAAACTAAATGTGAGATATATACAAAAAAAAGTTTCGACATGTATTTCTTTATTACTTAGCTAGTCCTATCTCATATAAAACTATAATAAACATCAGAGATAGCTTGATTTCGTTTTCATAAATAATTTGCTTGGAGTTATCCATAAAATTCGTGATTGATAGTCCAATTTAGGCCTTATCGTATGACTAGGTTTCCTTGAAATAGATTGAGAAATGAAACCGAAGGTGAATTATAATGTTTAACCATCACCACGAATTCAAACGAATAGTTTGCAACTACAGCCAAAGGAGACCAACTCTTAAAATAATTTATGTTCAAGGTCAACTTTGTTTATGGTGATTCTGTGTGAAGAGAGGAGCAAGCCAACGAGATCACAAACTATATTAAATTCAACTCCAGGTAAGGTAGGCCTAAATAAAACGTATGAGCAGATGGTTCTATGCAGACAAAATTTCGTCGTGGGGGGGTGGCAGGGTTGTTCTTCACTTTCAATGTCACCCACCATCTACGATTGCCTGAAGACAAATGATGACTAGACTATTCTTTAAAAACCTTGAATTGTGGGTACATGCCGAGGGGATCCTCTTAAAGATTCGTAGACAGTTTCAAGAAAGTCAGAATTCTTTAACTTTTTATATAAAGGCAACACTCTTTATGATGAGAATTGTCACTAATCAATTGTCATATCGTTGAAGGTGGGGTTTGTGGGATTAGAGAGTAAGTGGTTTTCTTCTTCTTCTTCTTCTTTCTTTTTTTAAAGATAACTTTACATTAATAAAATTTAGTATAAATGTAGAAATACATTAAATATTAAAAAGTTACAAAATGATAGTTGAAAACTTTCAAATTTCACTTAAAATAATGTTTATATTTTGAAATAAAAAAACTCTTTTACATACAATTTTTCTTACTTTTGTCAATAAAATTAAAATATCAATTATTTTGTTTTGGAATAGTAGAATTAGAGAGTAAGTGGTTTTTTATTTTTTCTTTTGTTTTCTATTTCCTCATATTTTCTAAGAAAATTACATGACCGTTCCATAAACAAAGGAGTAAAATCCAAATTCCAAAAGGAGAAAATCATAACCCAATAAAATATAATTTTGTTCTTGATCTTTAGAATTACGATTTTGTCTCAACTACTAATTTTTACTTGAAACATAACAATTTCATTGTATCTCTTATTATCATTTTCATTTCTTATCTTTATAGTTTCAATTCCTAAGATATTTGAAGCCCTATCCCAATTCTTTAGTTTCTTTTATGGTTCGTTTCTTCGTTGCCTATTTTGATATTGCACTTACCCATAGAGGAAAATGGTGCACCTTTTTCCAAGGTGAAGTGGAGATGGAAGGTTCGTTTCTAGTACCATATCATATTAGAAAGATTTAGTGACAATTGATTGGTGACAATCGTCTCCTAAAAGCACCAAGTGATTCCAAAGGCGTGGTCCAAGGTTGAACATGGTAGCTACTTCTCTTTATTGACTATTTGGGCAACTACCCGCCCCGTAAGTGTATAATTAATCCGTTCTTCCCTAAGAGACGCATAGCAAACCGTGCCCCATTGCTAAGAACTGATAGGACTGTTAAACCATGTTTTTCCTTGTTCCATACTCGATGACGCGTGGTTTCAGAATGGCAACCAGCTTCTATGAGTCACCATAAGACCATTAGTTGTCCCTTTTCCCTCATGTGGCGTTAGTTGTGGGCTTAGCTGTTCCATTTGTGAGGAGCTGAAGTGTGGCTTTCCCAAAAACTCTAAATAGAGCCTTCCAGGTGTTTTCATATTTCCACAAGGAGTTTCTCCCGACTTGAAATTACTCCGCTTGAAACATGTTTGTGATGCTTCACCATTGTGTAACTTCCACAAGATTTGCATGCAACCTGAAGCTGTCGCATGGAGAGCAAGGTTCCGCAGTGAAGACGTATGTTCGAGCTTTTGCATGCCTTCCATTTGTGGGTGAGAGAGAACAAGTTAGGATACATGCTGCTTTTGGTGAGAGGTAATAGGGCTTTGTCGCTTTCATTAAGTAGTAGGATTTTGTCTATTTTATTATTATTTGATTTCTTCTCCCCACAACCTAACTTCCCGTGTCTATAAATACCCATTTAGCTTCTTCGATCTCCCCACTTCTCCCGCTTCTTCGTAATACCAGTTTCCGACAACCTGCTCTCGATATCCTCTTAACATGGCTAGCAGAATTGCTGTCGCTGTCTACATATTCTTCTTGGTTGGCTCAATTTTCCTTGTGAACTCCCAGGGACGAGAACTTCATGGTGACCTGGCCACGAAGCAGGACAGCCTCAGCCTGTGGCAACAATTCGGCTACGATCTTTCAAAACTTGAGCATTTCAGAAGGCTGGCCGAGGCGGGCGCAGTACCAGATCAAAAACCACCTTCAGGACCAAATCACCAGCACCACGGTTGACTGCCCCTGCGTTTGGAGCTCCTGATCCTGCAGGAATGGAGTTTCCAGAAGAAGAAGAAGAAGAAGCTTTTACCTCATAAATAAGAACTCACGTCCTGAAAACCCGAAAGTCTAAGAGCATATGTAAATGGAGTGAAGTCTGAGGACCACGCAATTTTCTTTTGTTGGACTTAAATAGTATCATGTAATGTTCCCTTTTTATGTCACTGTTCTTGTACTTCAGTATCCTTCGATATAATGGTAAAATCTTTTTCTTTTCTTTCTGGGCAATTTAATGGCATAACCCGGAGAACCATTTGATGGACAGTATCTTATATGCTAAAGCTTTGTTACTATTCATGGGGATCAGCGAAGTCAGCACTGTTTGGCAATCTTTCCTAAATTAATCTTCTAACTACAGATTAAAATTTTAAAATAACTAAAGTTTTCGATCTCTTGTTCTTCACCTCTTCCTTCTGAAATTGTATATTTTATATGATAAGTGCTAAAGATAAAAGTGTTATACTGAAAAGATACAATATTTAAGTAATATTTAAATATTATTAATCTTTAGATTAGATTTAAATTTTCAAGTAACATGTCATGATAATTAAGGAACTTTTGTGCAATAGAACTTTAAAAGAAAGTCCTTTGTCTTGTCTTTGGACTTCTCTTTATAGGTTTCTAATGCAAGTTGGAGGGAAAGGAATTATAGAAATATATACGTGGGATGTTTAATAAGTGAAAGCTAGCTTTCTTAAGCCTAAAGAAGAGCTTAGCTCTTGTAGAGTTGCTACTATAGCTCAAGGTTGTATCATAGAATAGAAATCATTTAATACAAATAGAAAGCCAAGCCACTTAAAATATGAAGATATTGATCAATCTAAAACTATAATTAGATAGTTTTTCTTTTGAATTTGATTGTCAATAGGAATTCCAAAACGTTAAGGGATGAGTTTAGATTTATATCAAAAGGCAATGTTGAAGGATGAATTTAGGTTTATATGAAAAGAAAATGTTGTAGGATGAGTTTAGAGTCATATGAAAAATCCAATTTCCAATTTCCAATTTCCAATTTCCAATTTCCAATTAACCTTTGATATAGTTAGTGGCTACGAAGGCTAACCATATAAGAATAAGATTGTCTAGTAAAGGATAAAGAAAAAGAGAACCTAAACTTTTATATGGAGAATTAAAGTATAATCTTCCACCCTAGTTTCTTATATATGATTTGCCTAATTCAAAAGAAGTTACACCCATGTAAAGATTAAGAAAAGCCATAGACTCAACAATGACGTAATAATATTGGGTTTGCCAGAATGTCACTATAGAATATCTTTCCAATCCTTTTATGAGATCAAGTTAGTGAAAATCCAAATACATAAAAATTTATGAAAGACTTACAGGCGTCCTCTTTGCACTTTACCATATATATATAAACCTTTCGTTTCTTTTATGTCCTTTCTCTATCTCCCTCTTACACACACCCATACCTAGCTCATACACTAGTGTATTCTATAAATCAATTGGCTCAAGAAACATTAAACCCCTATTGGCAATTGATAATGTATTAAGGAACGGCAATAAATTTTATGTATGGAGCAAAAGGTTGATTACCCTTTACAGATGCTCATCCTGTTAATCATGGGTGGCCAATTGCCATAGAAACCGACCAGCCAACGACCTGCTCAAGTACATAAGATGGCCTTATTGCATCAGTCCTTTCGAGCATCAAAAATACCAAACAACCTTTTTCTGGTTTTTTTGGGGATAAGTAACAAGCAACTACTTATCGTTTAGGATGCTACTTATTTATTTTATTTTATTTTATTTTAAATCTTCTTTAAGCTAGGTGTCCGATGAGAATTTGTATTTGACTAATGGTCCGAAAAGTGTCCCAATAATATGAGGAAGTGATGAGAAATATGACATACGTGATGACTTATTACTTAGATTTGTATTTTGCTTATTTTTTCCAGGCTTGTACAAAAAGTTGCGGGTTTGAAAACTTGGAGATTCTATAATGGCTTTGGGCATAATACAAGAATCTTGGCTTTATGTTCTTTCTTTTTTAAATCCTTGATTTTGGAAAGGCTAAGAATTTTTTTCTTTTTTCTTTTTTAATTTTTTGTAGAAATCTTACATATGAGAGAGGGAAGGGGGATTTGAATCCTTGACTATTTTTTTTTTTAATACTCATGTACACAAGGAAGGGGAAGGGGATTCAAACCTTTGAGTAGGTGGACTTGCCAGTCAAGGGTTTGACCCAGTTACCATTGGGCCAAGGGAGTCCCCAAAAAGTAATAAAGATGACAACTTTTTTTTTTTTTTCAAAGTTCAATCCACTTAGAACAATTTGGGGATGCTGGGTAACGAACAGACATACTATGGTTTAGAATAAAAAAGAAGTTGAAAAGGCTTCAGGATATGATACGTTAATATGTAGGAATAGCCATTTACCAAAACTTTATATAGCCTATAACACTAATACTTGCCATTCAAATTTAGAATATCTGATATGTAAAAATTTATACATTTCCAATTTGAGATTGTGTAGGTGTTATGGGCCCTGATTGTTTTTTTGATTAATTTTTGGTATCCTTTATAAGGCCAAAAGTCATTGTATAAGCCCAACTCATTTCTTACTCTTGGTATGTCTTTTAAGTATAAAGATACCTCATTTTGATCCATTGCTTGAATGGATCCCACTACTGCCTCTAAGGATTTGCCTCTATTTGGTTAACAGTGAATAGACCACTACCGATGGCAAATTCCCTCCCACAATTTGTGTTCTTGTCTTTCACATATTTTTTTGTTTGCTTGTTGTAACTCTAAGAAACTCTTCATACTCTCACGTTGAATTCTAACCAATAATTGAACCTCTTTGATTCCATCACAACCAAATACTAGAACAATGACACTAGTTATTGCTTCAACTATTTTCTCTTTCTTTACTGGATGTGTTCATCTTAGGTTTATGCAAAACCAACGTCATAGAATGATAGGACTTGAAAAGAATTAAAAGGAAAAAAGTCCTTTTGTATAATGATATCATTAGCTTCTAAGGTAACACCCCCACCCACATCCACCATTTATATATATCTAAGACATAATTGTATGCCTTTGTTATTTAATTAAATCAAGAAAAGTTGGATAGAGCATAGCTTAATCCAAAATTATATGCTTTTAAAGAAGGGAAAAGAAAATAACTAGCCTATATTACAATACTTGTTACTAAGCACTTAAGTTGCTAAAAGAGAATGAAACACGTACAAAGCCATAATTAAGTTTTCATCCTATACAGGACCTTGGAAAATACTTTAGATCAAAAGTAGTTGTACCACCTATGGATTTTATGGATACTTTAGATCAAGAACATTACAATACGTGATTAGTTTGTAATCTTTATTATAACTAGGATTGAGAAACTTAAGGAACAAAGATAACAATGTAGATTGTAACTTTCAATAACTTCCTAGAGGAGAAAATTTTTAGTGCAATATCCTCTATGTCTTTTCTAATGATAAGCTAGACTTTCTTATAAAATAAGCTATTATATCTATTTGGTCTAGGTGCTTTAAAATCATAAATTCTCCAAAGAGCTTTAGTAATATTTGAATGCTCAAAACTTAATGGATTAAGAAGTGCATTTACATCATCATGGAATAGCAAAGTGTATCTCTCAAAGTCGATAAAGATATTTTTAGCATTACCAAGGATAGATGTATAATATGAAATAATAGCAATTCTCAAGTTTTTTTCTTTTGTGATAATTAAGCTATCTTTCAATTATAGTTTACTAATCCTATTTTGTGCTCTCCTTTTTATCAATGATGTAAAGAAAATTTTGCTATTATTATTTATTTCTTTCAACCATAGGTTCATGGATTTTTATTTGAGTAAAATTTCTTTATATTTGCTCATTGCAAGTTGTAATTCTAATTGTGCATTTGCCTCATAATGTGTTTCAAGACAATGAGGATTTAAGTTCTAATATGCATTAAACTTACTATAAATTGTCTCTAATATTCTTTCTTTTCTAATGCAAATCACCTAATTGTGTTACATTAAGTTTCTTGAGAGAAGACTTTAATGCTTTAGTTTTTGCACTACTTGGAACATTTTTAAGCCTATTACTTCTTGCTACCATATTGAACTAACTATATTTTTGAATTTGAGCACTCAATTCAAACAAAATTAAAGAACCTTAATGAAGAATTCTTTCTATGTATAATATTGCCAAATTTAACTAGAGATAGAGAATGATTTGATACACTAGGGAACAAAAATTCAATATCAAAATATTCAAATTTGAGAATCCATTTATCATTGGTAAGAACTCTATCAATTTTATTAGCTCTAAGATTAGTACTTAAACCTTTGTTTGTCCATGTGAATAGTGAAACTGAATAAGAAGATTCAATTAATGCCATATTCTTGATCATTTCATTTAAGTCCTTCATTCCTTGTGTCAATCTAAACATTAAGGCCAATTTGCTTGCTTGTATGTTGTATTTTATTAAAATCATCCATAATTAACCAAAAAATGTTATTTACATTAAGACTAGAAAAGCTAGAAAGGTTAGCCCACAGTTATTTACACTTAATCTCCAAGTTACTTGCATAGCAATAGACAACAAATATAGGTGCATACTTTATTTTTCAGTTCTTTACACTTAATCTCCAAGTTACTTGCATAGCAATAGACAACAAATATAGTTGCATACTTTATTTTTCAATTAAGTAATGGATGACCTAAGATAAAACCTTTTAAATTGTGAGTTGAAGATCATAAGCTTTCCAAAGGATCCATATTCTATGAAGACTGCTAAACCAATTATTATGGATATAATTCCAACCTACAAATCCATTCTTTATAATTACATTAACATTTTCTTTTTTGACTTTATGTTTAATCAAAATAATAACTTGGGAGGCATGGATCAAAACAAAATCAACTACCTCAAAATAATAACTTGGGAGGTTTATTCTCTTTCCCTATTATCTTAATCTCTACAATAAAATCAGTCAATGTGTCTTCCTCTAGTAATGCAAACTTATTCTTAGATATGATATTTCACTCCTTATTCTTTTTCTTTCTAAAAGATTGATTATTTTTAGTGCTTGGGGAAGATTTAGTATTTGAAACTGCATCCTTAGTCAGAACAAGAAAGTTTCAGTCTCAATTGAATTTGGAGTTGACCCTGTTGCTTGAGTATGACAAATTTCATTTTGAGAGTTTTGAGCTAAAAGAGCTACATTCTTTTTAAGTATCCAAACTTCTTTTTGTTATAGTACATTTTTATGCCTAAAGTAATTGCAAACCTTACATTTCTTATGAATCCAAGAATATCCAACATGTACTTCATATGATTTTTCTCCTTCCATATCAATATCAAATTTATTAGGAAATTCATTATTAATATCTATTAGAATATATACTAAAGTATATGATAATTGAAGCTTTTAACCATTAGCTTTATCCATGTATAAAGGTTTGTCCAATACACCACTCAGATAACTCATACCTTTATTGGTCTAAAGCACATGTGGGACATTATATAAATGCACCCAAATGGGAACAATAGAGATTTTTACTTTTTCCAACCTAATGAGAGGATGTCATTTTTTAATGAAAAGTGGCTTGTTCTCAACATCTTATACTCTAACTTCTATAACCTCCTTAATTTTCTTCATATTGGAAAAGTGAAAGAAAAAACCTTATACTTATAGCTAACACTTTTAATAAGTTTTCTTTTCCTCAATTTTTCCATTGTACCCTTCACTAAATAATAAAAAATATGCCATAAGAAAATTCATAAAATGACTTTTTCCTTCCTCAATAGCCTTTGGTGGTGGTTTAACAATAAGCTTGTTTCTTTTCTTGGAAGGAGGATAATAATCTAACTTGGTTATCTTCGTAAGATTATCCATAACAATATGTTTCCAAGACAACCTAGAGTTTCCTACAAATAAGTTAATCTTTTAGCCAACTATTATAGTTAGCTAGATATTCTCCTAAACTTTTTCTCCCACACCAACATTTTTTACTTAAAACATTACTTTACCAGTTGCAAGTTCATTAACAATATTTAAAGTTTGAGTTTTTGTAGTTTTACCTGAAGAATCCAAACTTAACTTGAAAAGTGATGCGGTAATTTTAGATGCAATGTCTAAGTTTGTAGCACTTGAAACTTTAGCAACAGTTTCCGTTGTTGCACTTTGAGTATGTGCCATCAATTCAATGTTTATTGAATCCAACTTTCGTAAGTTACACCTTTGCTTGATAGAAAGAGCCTTAGGATTAATTTGGTTTATTAACTTTAGCATATATAAGTTATAGGAAGACTAAATTGATGTTTGAGTGCAAAATAAAAAATAAAAAATAAAAAATAAAAAATAAAAAACACTCTACATCCACCTTTTCCTAATGTGAGTCTCCAATGGTGTTTCTTGCAATTTCAAAATTCTCACTCACATCCTCAATCTTTTTTCTCTCTCTCTCTTCTTCTCTGTCACACTAGAACAAAACCAAACCTTCTTGTCGCATAAAAAAAAAACCAAACCTTTGAGGACCGACTTATCTAGCAATTAGGAAAAAGGAAATGACCCTTGTACACTTGGGCCACACACAATTTCCGCCGCTCACCTCCCCATTCCTTCTTGCTGCTACTCGCGTCACCACTATATGCCCAAGAACATCGCCCGGTACGAGACTATAATGGACACTGTTCCTTTGTCACAGAAGAGCCAATCTAGCTCCGAGTAACTGCCTCTCACCGCATGAGCTGCCACGTGCCGGCTTTGTCTCCCTCTACGATAACCTCCGTTCGTTCTGTCACAAAGGGAGAGAAAATGGAGAGAAAAACAGCATGAAAGAGAACCCTTTGATTAATTAATTTACAATGTACAAGAGACATCCTTTTATAATGTAGGGATTTATAAGTATGGGAATGAACAAATAAAATAAATAAATAATTTCCTACCAATTATGCAAATACTTTCTTAATGTGACTTCATTATATGGAAAGTGTAATTGCTCAATTTAAGGAAATATAAGCACGTATCTCCAACACTCCCCCTTAAGTTGGCAGCTTTGATGGCTTGTAGACATTGAATACGCCTAGCTTGTTCAACAGATACGTGTGTTGTCTGTGACAAAGAGCCTTAGTGAAAATGTCCCCTGGCTGTTCTATAGTCCAAATTTCTTTTGTCTTGATAATTCCTTCTTGAATCTTGTCTCTCATAAAATGACTATCTACTTCAATATGTTTTGTCCATTCATGAACTATTGGATTTGTAGCGAGTTTAAGAGCAGTATCAGTATCACAAAATAGAAGAGTAGGACCTTTGACGTGAACTCCTAGATCCCAAAGAAGACCTCTCAACCAGATGACTTCACATGTGGTCTTAGCCATGGCGCGATATTCAGATTCGGCAGATGACACAGAAATAGTTGATTGTTTCTTTGTCTTCCAAGATAGTAAGGAATTTCCCAATTTTACATAGAATCCTATCGTCGATCTTCTGCTCATAGGACAAGTGGCATAGTCTGTGTCGCAATAAGCTATCATTTTCATGTTGCAATTTCTAGATAAAAGAATTCCCAAACCTAGACATCCTTTTAAGTATTTTACTACTTTCAAGGCTACATTCATATGGGACTACTTTGGATCGTGCATGAATTAACTGAGAATCTGGACTGCATAACAAATATCAGGTCTCGTCATGGTAAGATAAATAAATTTTCCAACCAACCGTTTGTAAATTGAAGGATCTGTTCGGTGAAATTTATATGCAAGTGAACATGTCGAACAAGTAATATAATGATAAGAAAGATATCGTCTCACAGAGATTGGTGATTACTAAACTAACTAATTACTAACAGTGAACAACTCTTAGAATTTATCTAGTAAACCAAATTGATAGATGATAGATTAACTAACTAAGTCTAAGAAAACTAAATGCAAGAAATATGTTAGAGCATCCAATTTCACCATAATTACTAGGTATTAATATTGATTATTTATGCTTGCAAGAAAGACAATATCTATGTGATGGCGGAACTTCCTAATTTATTTACTATCCTATGTCTAGGTATAACAAACCTACTTAGTTCATTAATTCACTATATCTCTATATATGAATTGAAACAAACCAAATGCATTAGAATCTATGAACATTCTCAGTTTACACCGAAAGCCACACAAATAATATGGTATATGCTTATCCATATTTAATCTATGGTTGCATATTACAAGAAGCAACTGCATGCTATTTCCTGCCGGTCTCTAACATGCAAATCAAGTCATCTAAGTGGTAGCTAATCACCTAAAAGCATTAAACTCCGTAATATGTAACTTCACATAAATAAAATATCTTGCAAAACATAATAATCATAAGATTCATACCATCATAATTAGGTTACATCATAGCTCTAACAAAGATAAACTAAAACATAAAGAAATAATGAGGAAGAATGGTAATAAGAAATAAAGAAGGCATCTTGAATCCAAGAACAAGAAGTCTGTCACCCTTTTTGTCTTCTCTTCAAGAAAACCTTGAATTCTTGGCTTCTTTTTTGAGTTGTGCTCAATTTTCTCCTCCTCCTTCTTTTGCCTCTTCTTTTCTCTTAAATAGGGTTTAGGTTTAGACCTATTCTTATCCTAGTAGAATTGAGTCTTAGAGATCTAAAACATTGGGTTTTGAACTCTTAATTTAATTAAGTTTTGAACTTCTAATTTAATTAGGCTTTGAACTCCTAATATGATTAGGTTTTCTAATTATTTAGAAAACCCAATAACAATAAAATCTAATAACAATCATTCAAAGCCCAAGCCCATCTTGACTCTCTTGATCTTGATATTACGATTTTGCCATATAATAAGCATCAGGTTCTCCATGTTCATCTATTTTCTCCTTGCCTACTTGTGCTACATAAACAAGATAAATTTAAGTAAATAAAGAGGAGTTTAAATGTTTTCTCACAATTATTAAAGTTATTTATTACCTAAAATAGATAAAATAACTCTATAAAAATAGAGTTATCAGGATCCTTGAGCGGGGGGGTCCTCATTTGGAGGTGACATTCCCATATCAAACTATGGAGTGGTGAGCTTCAAATTTTGTTCAAATGGATTGATGGCAGGCTTGCATCCTGATAAACCAGCCTCAGAGATAATCTCCAAAACAAACTTTCACTGGCTGTGGCAGATCCCTTTGTCTGAATGAGCAATCTCAATGTCGAGATAATACTTAGGAGGTCCTAAATCCTTTATGTGAAAAGTAGAGTGCAAGAATTTCTTGAAACGATTAATAACAAGGAGGTCATTGCCCATGATTAAGATGTCATCAACATAGATCAATAAGTAGATAGAGGAGCCCCCTTTGCGCCATGTGAATAAAGCATAGTCATGCCGAGATTGATGAAAATTTGCAGAGAGGAGCAGAGTGAACTTTGCATACCATTGTCGAGAAGCTTGTTTTAGACCATACAGGGATTTACGAAGACGACACACCTTCGACTCCCCCTGTCTGCATAATCCCAAGGGAAGGTACATGTAAATCTCCTCATCCAGATCACTATGAAGGAAAGCATTATGGACATCCACATGATGAAGAGACCAATCTTGAAAAGCAGCAACAACAAGAAAGGAACGCATGGTACCTTCCTTAGCAACAGGAGAGAAAGTGTCTTGATAATCAAAACTTCCTTTTGGGTGTAACCTTTGGCCACTAGACGAGCCTTGTACCGTTTAATGGTCCCATTAGCCCAATATTTAATCTTATAAACTCATTTGCAACCAATGGGTTGAGGAACGACGTCTTAAGTGCGATTATCAGTAAGAGCACGAAGTTCATCGGCCATGGCAGCTTGCCATTTCGAATTGGAAGCAGTCGCATGATAGGAGTTAGGTTCCATTTCGATAAAGATGTGATTGATGTAGTAGAGATGATCGGGTGAGAGGTGGTCAAAACTGGTGTAAAAAGAAATAGGATAGTGAGTGTTGGTCCCAGGGATGGAGGAACAAATGTAATCCTTCATCCAAGTAGGGGGCGAGTAAAATGGCTAGAACAACGGGGTACTGCAACAGGAGATGAGGCCGGAGGAGAACCAATAGGAGGTGGTTGATAGGGAACGATAGCCAAGGAATCATTAGGAGCAGTGGCAGGAGGAGAGGTCTCAGGAGGTAAATTTGACGGAGAGATAGGATCAGATAATGGTGGGGCTATAGGTAGTACCGGGGGAACACTTAGAGCAGAAGGCCCAATCAAGGGCAATAAGTGGGGTTGGTCATTCTTAGAATCAAATAAGAAAGGCCGAGGTCCGAAAGGAGACTCGGAGGGGCCATCCAACAACTGGAAGGGAAAAGTACCTTTATGAAAGACCACATCCTAACTGATGAAGAATCGATCAGTAGAGGGATTATAAACACGGTACCCTTTTTGTAATGAGGGATAGCCTATAAAAATGCACCGGGTGGTGCGAGGGCCTAACTTGTCCCAATGGCCAACAATGGTAGCATAGCACAAACAACCAAAGACACAAAGATGACCAATGTCTGGTGGCTTTCCAAATAAAAGGGCAAAAGGAGTCTGTCCATCAGGCATATGAGACGGCATGCGATTAATAAGGTAAGTTGCAGTGATCACACAATTGCCCTAAAAGTGGTCGGGAATGGAGGTTTGGTATTTAAGAGCCCTAGCAACTTCAAGAAGATGGCGGTGTTTATGTTCGACAACCCCGTTTTGTTGTGGGGTATAAGTGTAGGAGCTCTCATGTAAAATACCATAAGAATGGAAAAAGGAAGAACAAGCATGATTAAAAAAATCATGAGCATTGTCCGTGTGAACACGCTGAATAGAAATATGGAATTGGGTTTGAATGAAGGTAAAGAAACAAGTGAGATGGGTCAAGACTTGGGATTTGGATTGCATGAGGAAAATCCAAGTACCTTAAGAGAAATCGTCAACAAGGGTAAGGAAGAAACGAGAACCATCACGATGGGGAGTGTGATAGGGTCCTTAAATGTCCAAGTGGATAAGAGAGAAAGGGGAGGTAGCATGGGAAGTGCTAGAGGGAAAAGAAGTGCGAGACTATTTGGTGAGGGGACAGATAGAACATTTAGGAAAGGGGTAGGAGGCATTGTGACCCAAGTGTTGGTGAAATAGAGAAATATTATTATTATTATTAAAATTTGCATTACAAAAGGTGCCCTTAGAGGGGGAAATACAATTGGAAAAATCAAATTTGTCTAGAAAAGAAACCAAAAAATAAAGACCTTGATGAACATTACCCAAGCCCATCAGTTTACCAGTTGAATGGGCATGAAAGAGACAAATAGTAGAATCGAGAATGAGTCGACAATTATTATGAGAGCAAAGCTTGAAAGTAGATATAAGATTAAATTGGAATTCGGGGACATAAAGGACATTTTTTAGGGTGAGATGAGCATTTAGAATAACATCACCAATGGTAGATACAGAGGTAAAATTTCCATTGGGAAGACAAACGGACATGGATGAGGGATGGGGATAAATTTTGAAAAAATAATTTTTGTTGCAAATTATGTGATCACTAGCACCATAATCAATAATCCATGTAGTCGATGTAAGTGAGCTTGAAAAATAAAAAGAAGTACCTACAAAACTGGCAATTTTGTCAGGGGCCTCGTTCTGATTGAAGGCCTGCATAATTTGTTGGACTTGGGCCTTGGTAAGTAAAGGATTAGGCCCATCAGAGGAGGTGATGGCATTTGAGTAAGCCTTAGATTCAAATTGATCACGATCAAGAGGCTTTCCATGCAATTTCCAACAACGATCTTTAGTATGGTTGCACCGTTTGCAATAATCACAAAACAAATTATTTGGACCATTGGATCGGCCACGTGATGCAATCGGACCATCAAATCGGCATGAATTAAAGGAGGAGCGCACACCATTGGATTGTTTGACTACAGGTGTAGTGGTCTCACGTTGGGGGCCATCAGATAGATGCGCTGAGTCAAGCGAACGAGAACCGTCTAATCTAGGGTTTTCATTTGGACTGTCTGCGCTAAACAGGGTGTAGCATGAAGCAGTTTCAGAACCCCCAAGTGCCGAGTTCGTAAGAGAGCTGCTTCTCCCATGAGAGACGAAAGCTCTCTGAGAGTCATTCGCGCGACAGGCCAAGATCATTAAGTTGCCAACGCAAAGATACTTCGAGGAGGCTAGTCTTTGATTTTCTTCCTAAACGGCCAGATGGTAGAGGCGGCACAACAATGGCAGAGGCTCCATCGTAAGAACCTGAGATTGAAAAACACTGTAAGTTTTGTTTAAACTTAAAAGAAACCTAATTAGCCAATTTTGTTCCTTGATCTTTTGATACTGTCGTAAAGTCAAGTCGAGACCCTCAAGGGGTTCTTCGGCTTAATCGCATTCGTTGCAAAGAGCAGCGAAGTGATTGAAAAGGACGGCAACCAAAAGGTTCCCTTATCGCAGATTGGCTAGAGATTGGTTGATTTGGAACAATCAAACACGATCACTGTGTCTATACATTTCTCGAATGCTATCCCAGAGAATCTGGGCATCTTCGGTGGGAGGGAGGCCAGCGACGACGTCCGGCGAAAGAGTGTTCCCGATCCACGTCCGAACGAGCTGAGAACATTTTCGCCATTGGCGAACGAGGTGAGGGGTGGACAGGAGGGGCACCGATTTGTCGAGAAAACTGTCTTTGTCCTTCGTGACGAGGGCGCGACAGAATTTGCGTGCCCAGATGGAATAATTGTTGGTGCCAGTGAGGGGATGAGGGACTAGGCAGAGTTTGGGGCCATCGGAGACGGCGGTGAAGAGTGAATCGCCTGGTTTAGGGCAATCACCGGTGGTGGCGAAATAGGGAATGACGAAGGGAAATAGGTAGGGATTGCTACTCGACGGGTAGGGATTGTTACTTGAACCTATAAAATCTAGCCTAGGGGGTTGGCTCAGATTTAGGGTAAAAACCGGAGGGGTTCGGCCTGGTCTAGTGGGGACTTGGGGCGGGGGAGATGGGTCAGGCCCAGGTGGGAGGGAGGTGGTGGTTGAAGTCGGGTAGGGTTGTGGCCTAGTAGTGGACTGGGCTTGATAAGGCCCAATACCCGGAGGGAGATAATATGAGGGCCAGTAGGGCCAGGGAAGGGAGGGCAGAGAGGCCCAGACCAGTAGGGTCTAAGGCCATGGAGATAGAGGGCCCAGAGGAGGGTGGGAGGGTTGTGATTGGCAAGGTAGTCAAACCTGAATTAGAGGGGTTTGGCTCGAGAGAGGGAGGAGCATACGTGATGTCCTCGATGAGGGGCTTATCTAGAGTGGCAGCAAGAGGCTTAGTGGACTTGGGCATGGTGACGGTAAGGAAAAGGTCAAGTGTTTGGTTTTTGTGTTGAGTTTTGGTAAAAGTTGATTTCTGATTTCCACACTAGAGGTTCTAATGTTGTGATGTAAGTTAGCAATGGATAGCACGAGAGAGAGAAAAAAAAAAGGGAAATCAGAGAGAAAAAAATATGGAAGCGAGAGGAAAGATGGCTCTTTATACCATTTCACAAAGGGAGAGAAAAGGGAGAGAAAAAGAGCATGAAATAGAACCCTTTGATTAATTAATTTACAACGTACAAGAGACATCCCTTTATAATGTAGGGATTTACAAGTATGGGAATGAACAAATAAAATAAATAAATAATTTCCTACCAATTATACAAATACTTTCTTAATGTGACTTCGTTATATGGAAAGTGTAATCGCTCAATATAAGGAAATATAAGCACATATCTCCAACACGTTCACCCAACGACACTCGAATGATTTTGGTTTTCACTTCCTTATTCTATTCACAAGCAATACTGCTTTATAAAAAGTTTAAAGAACGGTTTGCCATAGCTATAATTGTAAATTCCATGAATATCTAGAAATCCTAAAGCAATTAAATTGATGTTGGTTAGAAAAATGATGAAGCTAGTTCCTAATAGTGTCTCCTAATTCAAAACTTAGGATTGTAGGAATCTTAAGAATTGGCTGGGGCTAAGGAGAGGAGGCCAAGAATCTAGCACCAGCAACTAAAAAAACAAGTGCTTGTGGAGCAATTTTGAATATTTTACAACTTATTACAATGCCTAGTATTTGATAAATATTTATAGGAGACACTGAAGAGTTGTAGAGAGGCTCAAAACATGGTTGTTTAGATGGAGTTTGAATGTTTGAAGTGTCTAAACCACTGGAGAAATATCCAGAATTTAGATTAGAGTCAGATTTACCGACTGATTTGCAAACCCAAATGGAATGGGTGGGTCTGTCAAAAGCTGAAGGTTCCTTCATCCGTGCAGTGCACGTCAACATCTTCACTTGCTGATGTGGCAGGTTGACCTGATGACGTGGTGAACCCTCTAACACCAATAACGAATCTTGATCTTCTATTGAAGTAACCTGCACCACAAGACATCATGTAGAAAGTTATAAGAATTTGCCCGAGCAACTTTATCAATATTTAGCCCGGTTGTATAACCCGCCATGTAAACAAAATGGTGTTTAAACTAATACAAAATATGCCTAAGATCTATCAGCATTCGGAAAAATACTACAATTAGGAGAAGCCGGCATCTTTTCTTAAACACTTACGAAGACATTGAATTAGATATTTAAATTTCTTTGACATGCTTTCACCTATAAATTAGGCTCCATGGTTTCCTCAAGTCATAGCCCAAAGAAGAGACCTCTTGTGTTATAAAAAAAGCGAGAAAGAATGGCTAGGTGTAATAACAAAATGGCCACTTTTCTTAGTCTGATTCTTGTCCTCTCTCTTCTTCTCATGATCTCTAGTACTGTGTGTAGGCAACTTGGCTGTGATTTCTACAGCTACCTCTCCTTTGAGATTTCAATAATCAAGTTTTTGTTATTGTAGTTGATTATTTTCTGGTTTATCTTTTATGGTTTAACTTTTATGGTTTAACACACACCGTATGTGTCATGCAACTGCATTCAAAGCCGGGAAAAATTCTATGGGTTGTGAATTAGTGCATGCTGTAGAAGATCGTGATACTTGCTTTGGCATCATTCGAAAGTTTAGTCTTAGTGCTGACTTTTCATTGCTGTTAACCCAAATCTTAACTATAACAAGATCTTTGTTGGTGAATGGCTTTGCATCAATGGGATAGCAAATTAAGTTGTTGGAACCTTCATTTATATGCAATAAAGTTTTTAAAGAAAGCAAATGAACTTTTATGTTCTTTAAGATAATGAGTTGAATTTTATGTTCAATATTTCACAATAAAGTTTGATAATCAACTTGTCTACTAGTGTCACTCAACATTGTCTTCCTATTTTTAAAGATTAGTACAAGGTTCTCACTTATATTATAATTTTATTTCTTTGTATCTTATTTTACAATCTAAACAACTACATTGGAGTAGAGAATATGAGGCAGACTTGGTAGTTATTATACATTATATCGACCCTCTTATAGAAGATAACATGGAAGAAATGAAAGGGAAATAGGAAAAAAAAATCAACCATTTTAAATTGATTAACTCACCTTGAAAGGAAAAGTTAGAGATTCAGTAACATGTGGTATCCTTGTAAGATCTTTAGAATTTACTAAGAAACTTAATAAAGTGTAAGTAGCTAGAAAACATCATGATAGAAATCCTTGGAAAAAGTTTGGGCAGCTTCAATTGCATAACCAAGGCATAATTGTTGATGTCGAGTATTCTTATATTCCCCTAAGGCACCCTACTCTAGATGCTGCAACTCTTGGGCCATAGTCTTGCACTTTTGGCTTGTAGATAATGATTTAATTGGAAAAGTTTTACTCCTAGTTTCTGTCATGAGGATTTTTAAGTGAATTGAAACTTGTCAAATCAATAATTTTTGTTAGTATTTACAAGAAAGTTATTTGCAAGGAACTTAGGATATATGACTTAGCTTTTTCAAAAAATTAGAAAAGAATGTAAAATTTAAGGAATTGGCATAGGCAAATGGAATTATCTTACCTTACTAACTAAGGCACAAATGATCCATTTTGAATTACCAGAAGAGATGGAGATGAATTATGAAATGTTAAATTGTTTGGAATATGAAGATTGAATTTTGTCAAGACAAATAGAAAATGATATAAAGAATATTATTAGAAGTAAGAGCAACACTTGTTTATAAAAAGTGCAAACACACTTTTGTATAGCTATAATTTTATATTCCATGAGTAATGAGAAATCTGAAAGGAATTAAATTCTAATTCATTGGAAATATGAGGGAGTCTAGTTAACAAAAAGAAAAGTTCTAATTATTATCCACAAAGTTGTTGCTTTTTTGAATAGATACTATGATCAATATACCCTTCAAAATTGATTGAATCCTAGAAAGATGTATCAACAATCCTTAAACTGGAATGCAAATCAAATGGGTACATGTGGTGCATTGTAGCAACCTTTTTTAAGGAGAGAATAGGGAAGAAATGAAAAAAAGGTACAAAGTTATAAATCTCTAGTTACTAGATAAAGAATTTTATCTTAGAAAGAAGAATACTTATAATAGGTTTTATAACTTTAGACAATCATTCTTTTTAATGGAGCCTTTTGAGGAAAGATGGATCTTGGCTATTTACACTAATCTCAAGCTTTCAATTCAAATCCTTTCCATTGCCTATACATATAATAACCTCAATTGATCAATTGATCAACTAATATAACAACCTCAATTGGTCATTTTAGTGCAATCTCTAACAAGAAAGAAGATTTCTTGTTCTTCTTATGCTCCATGTTGATAAGAGAAAAGGAACGAGAAGGGAGTCATTAAGGAGGGACCCTAGACCTTAGCACACAGTTGGGTTAAACAATCTTAGATATTGCTTTCTTATTCCTGGTTGGCTTAAGAAGGCATTACAGATCATCCCATGAAAGCAATGTGGACTTGTAGTATTTGACAACATGGTTAAGCATGGGCCATGTTTTACTACTAACTATGATAATAAGCCTTACCTTGGTTTAGTAAGAAGTCCTTCTTGATGGTTTAAAAATTTTTAGTTGCCTAACTTAGTTAGCTTACAAAAGATTATGAAAGTCATCTATCTTTGCACTAGTTAGGTAAAGATTTGGCCAAAACAAAGGGTGTTTGGCACCCATGTGTCATAATTGAAGTTTGGTGAACTTCATCTAGCTTGGAAAAGTAATTAACTCATCTTTAAAATAAAAGCTTAATAGGATTCCAATAAAATGTCTTGTCTTGATAACCTTCTTAGAATTGATAAAAGGGGCATTCAAGCATATCACTAGAAGACATAAAAAAAGAAATCCCCTTAAAATTTCCAAGTCTACTTCAATTGCATTGTTTAAGCATAATTGTCAACTTCGAATAGTTTTATGGTACAAACATTCACATTAGCTATGTTCATTGGCACTGTAAGTTTCTTGATAAGGTAATCAATCAATTTAACATCATTCTTAGGGGCTAATGCATCAATTTCAGTGCAAGCACTTGGATCTTCTATTGCACATCCTACAATAAGAACATGTGGATATTCAAAGCCAATATTTGAATCATAGGGACCGATTTAGTGTTAATTGCGATGGCTTACAATGGAACAAGAAAAATAATACCAACTCAATGCAGTTAAATGCAAAGTGAAGTAGACAATTAGCAAGAACAAAGAAGTTATGGTTGCCTAAAGGCTTATGGTTGTCTATTTATAGTTATAAAAAAAAAAGGTAACAATCTATCTTTATGTGCTTTATCATCCAATGAAATATTGGATTTGCAGTTATATGTTTAGCTACTCATTGTCATGGTGCAAAGTAATATGATAATGAACAATCATAGCAAAATCTTTGAATTACCCAACTTAACAAGTCATATGATATCACATAGTATATAAACCATAGTCCTATTTTCTAACTCGTCTAATGATCTTAAAATAGTTAGTTGTTTCTTAGTTACCTAAGATGCCAATAAATTACCCAACTTAATGTAATATCCAAAAATACAACACCATGATGTAGGGTGAGTCATATAATTAGACTTACAATCCAAGTCCTAAAAGAAGTTTTAACATAAGCTACTACTTTCAAGGCTACATCCATATAAGAAGGTTTAAGAGCATGGACAAACTAGTTGAGATGTTAAACAATGAAGCTAGTGTTTAGCTTGGTTATACTTAAATAAATCAATGTCCTAATCATCCCTAGGAAAAAGGATGGATGATCATGGAGTGGATCATGCCATTTGTTTGGATTCTTAACATTGTACTCATATTGGTTAATTTTAATTTTTGGTCCATAGGAGCAAAGGCAAACTTGAACCCATGAGCCTAGCCTTTGAAATCAATTCTAGTGCATAGTTTCATTGGCTAAGATACATACGTTCATGTAAATGGGTTATGTTGCACCAAGGAAATATTTGCATTAACCAATATTTTTCATACTTGAATGCAAGTATGTCTTAGAATTTGAAATGATAGTGATAATGTTTCTAGTAATAAGAATCTCATCAATATAAATTGGAAGGATAATGAATTTTCAAGTGGCAACATACTAATTACTTCTTTTAATAAGGAAAATTGATAGGCAATTGGATGTAAATCTCATCCATTAATTTTTCAAGTAGAACAACATTTACATATCAAACTAGTGAAGACATCAATGCCAAACAACTACAATACTGATCATGATATGTACTATGATAAACTTTGTTGTAAAAGAAAATGTTTTTAGTAAACTCTCCCCACTTGCTGAATGTAATCCTTGGCCACCAATTAGGTTTTATACCTTTCAATTATACCATTTACATCATGCCTTCATCTTATATACTTATTTATAGTCAATGACTTAACAATTGGGTGAGAAAGAAATGGAATAAAGATAAGATTATTTTGATCCATTACTTAAACCAATCCCACTATTGCTTCTAAGGACTTGCCTCCATTTGGTTAACAATAAATAGACCACTACCAATGGAAAATTGCCACAACTTGTGTTCTTCACTTTCACATCTTTTTTTGTTTGCTTGTTGCAAATTTGTGAAATTCTTCATACTCTCATTCTAAATCCCTTCCCATGACTGAACGTCTTCAATTCCATCATAACCAAAGACTGGGATAATAGCACCACTTATTACTTTAGTTGTTTTCTCTTTCTTTACTAAATGTGTTCATCTTAGGATTTTGCAAAACCAACATCTTAGAACGATAGAACTCGAAAAGAATTGGAAGGAAAAAAGTCCTTTTGTGTAATTATATCATTTCCTTCTAAGGAAATTTTTATGTGTCAACATGCATGTGACTTAGTTGGCTACCCATATTGTTTTAGACCTATCGATACCTAACACCCCCCACATCCCTCATTTATTTTTTTTTAAAAAGTGACGTTATTGTGTGACTTTATTTATTTATTTTTTTAAAAGAAAGTAATAAAACCCATTTATTCACTGGAAATGCGCCAAAGAAAAGATCACTCATTTATGCTTTGTTGATGATCTTTTTTTGTTTGCTCATGGAGATATTGAGTCCATACTGTGTTTACTAGATGCTATGCAAGAGTTTGAAGATATAACAGGTTTGAAGATGCATCCAGAAAAGTGTCAAATTTTCTTTTTAGGCTTGTCTGAACAGGAAAAGGCTCTAATACTTGATCATATTCCTATCCAAGAAGGCCAACTTCCCATAAAATACTTAGGAGTGCCATTAATTACTAAAAGACTCTCCAACCTAGATTGTACTATCCTGACAGAAAAGATATTGAGAAGAATTGAAGGTTGGGAGTCTAAGCATATTAGTTATAGGGGGAGACTGCAGCTAGCAAAAAGTGTTCTGTTCTCATTGCAAACATATTGGATGCAAATTTTTCTACTGCCAAAACAAACCTTTTATGAAATTGAAAAAAGGATTAGAACTTTTCTTTGGACAAGTAAAACTAATGGACGATGTGTAGCGAAAGTGGCATGGAAAGAAGTTTGTTGGCCTAAAATTTTTGGAGGACTAGGTTTGATAGACATTCATACTTGGAATAAGGCGGCAATTGAAAAACTCCTATGGTCTCTTGTGCACCCCAATTCAAACTCCTTATGGGTTAAATGGATGATAACAGAAAATTTGAAGGAAATGAATGTATTAGAAGTTGAGATGAAAGGATCACTAGCTTGGAGTTTTAGAAATATTTTACAAGTAAGAAGTGAACTCACACAACTAGTGACGGACTCAGAATACAATATTGCCAAAAGTTATGTAGCACTAAGAGAGAACAGAGAAGATTCCAAATAGGCAACACTTGTTTGGAAAGAAGGAGTACCGAAGCATAATTTTATATGTTGGATCATTTTAAGAGACAAACTATCCATAGCAGATCGGGTGGCTAAATGGAATAGTTCAGTAGATCTACAATGCAACCTTTGCCAACAAGAAGAAGAATCACATGAACATTTATTTTTTAAGTGCAGGTTCACAAACTACATCTGGAAGGCTTTGTTAGGCATGAATGGATTAACTCAAAGAATTGAACACCAGAGAGCTAAAATATGTTGGATGATCAAGACTGTTAAGAGGAAGAGCTTTGCAGCTACTTTGCTTAGTATATCTTTCAAGGCCGTATTGTATCACATTTGGAACGAAAGGAATAGAAGAAGATTCAGCAATACAAGTCTAGAAAACTTAACCATTTTTGCTAAAATCAAGAAGGATGTGAAAAGCAAGATTTCATCTACCAGAGGAGTCAAGCTTACAAATTGTAATAAATTTTTACAAGAGCTTTGGAATTTGCCAAGTGCAATATTTGAGCTTAGATGATGATATTTTGTAATCGAACAATCTTGTAAATTTTTTTACGGGTGATATATAATTTGACCTTTCACCAAAAATAAATAAAAAAAATAAAACCCATTTATTTAATTAAAATCAAGAAAGTTAGGCAAAGTATTGCCTAATCCAAACATTGTGTGCTTTCAAAGAAGGGAAAAGAAAATTACAAGCCCATATCACAATAGGCATTACTAAACCACTTAAGTTCCCAGAAGAGAATCAAACACGTGCAAAGCCATAGTTAGGGTTTTTCATCCTAAATAGGATTTTGTAGAATACTTTATATTGAAAACAATTGTACCACCTTTGGATTCTAATGATGAGTCATTAATCCTTTGTGGAGTGGATATACTAGTGACCAATTTTGCATCAACAAAATCATGACCTAATACCTCAACAACTTTAGCATTGTCATAGCTTTGGCTTTAGTCCTGAACCACCACTTTCTTATTAGGAGTCTTTAATCTAAAATTGACATATATTTTTTTATCCTTAAGAGATTTAATCACTACCTTTCTTCTCACTGTGGATAATAAAATTTCAATTTTAAACTCTAGGTAGTCATTAATATCGTAATTCTACTTTTCAAAGCCATAATTAGCTTGCTTATCAACTTCAACTTGATTACTATTTCCTCCTTTCTACTCTACATTATTGCGTGCAAAACATGTTCATTTTAATTAGTATGATTAGACCCCATTAGTGCAAATTTTAACCATGCTCTCAGCCTTTGATTTTGTTAGTGTTAAGAAGGTACAATCAAATAAGTAGAATTTACATTTGAGTTTGAGAAATTTTAATGATGAATGTGAGTTTAAAAAGTGTGTTAGTACTTAGGAAATCTTGTTAGAATATCCTTATGCGCATTATTAACATTGAGATTATAATTATTTTAAATTATAGTCCTATGTTTTTTTTCAACCAAAAAATAAAATAAAGTTTGAAATTCCTTTTTTTAATCTTACAAAATTCAATGTTTGAAATTTTAATGTAAAACATCAAAAAAAATTTATTTTTATTTATTATTACTTAACTAGTCCTAGATCATACATAGCTATGATAAACTTTATAAACAACTTAAGCTCTGCTTTCGTAAATAGTTTGGCTTGTAGTTATCCATAAAATTTGTGATTCATTGTCCAATGTGGGATGGATGGTATGGGTGATAATTTTGCTGATATGGTTATGCATATAAAGCAATAAGGTTTACGATATCAAGATCTAGGATATTAAGTCGAGTTTCATGAGAGAGGAAAAGCCCATGGAGGGCTTCTTGTGATAGAGTTTGGGTTTGTGTATGGAAAAAAATTTTCCATAGTGAGTGCTTGAAATTATAAGGCCACACCCTTAATGATATAAGTTTGATACTCATTTTTGTGACTTCCTTATCAATTGATACTTGTTTGTCCATAATACAAGATATATATTGAAAGTACATCATTATAATTTAAGTGTTTTGTCATAAAGGTTGAATATGCATTCACAATTATGCAACTCATGTAATATTTTTAAAATGAAGGAGTTCCTTAGAGCTTTACATACATTAATGAAATGTCTTAATTTTGAAATCTAACTAACAACAGAATCTACATTGTACTATGAATTTATCCTAATACAATTTACTTGTAAGCGAATCAATCATCTAATGCTAGATTTAGTACAATGGCAATAGTGCCATCCTTGGAGATTTGAGCAGGTAGGCAAGGCTACGACTCATCAACAATCTAGACTAATGGACTAGCTTGAATGTATTTAAGTAATTAAGCTTCCTATACAATATAATTGGCCCTATTAAACTTTTCCTCAAAGTGAGACATACAATAGATTTAATTGAGTTTGCTATCAAACTCTCAAAAGAATAGGAACAAGTGGATTGGCTATGTGAACCCCCAATATTGGAAGAAAAAGTCATCGAGTTTAGATAGCTTTTACAAGAGGTTCTAATACCATGTAAAAATAAAGAAATAAATGCTAAAATAAACTTGCTGAAATAACGAGTAAAAGGAAAATTTTCTTAACTAGAAAAGTAGTACATGGGATAATATCTCTATTTAGGAATGTTAAGGTATGCCTAAATCTTCTTAGGTGAATATTTTGTTGTGTCATAGTTGAAAGATTTTAAGCTCATTTTTCTCTTAGATGAATAGTAATGTTGGGATATGCTTTTAAACAAAAATCTCTAGACTTTGAAGGTAGTCTTAACTGGGTTGGGACATTTGCCTGGTAGTCTTGGCTTGCTAAAATAATAAGAAAGTAAAAGGAAAAAAAATTCTTAATTAGAAAAGTAGTATATGAGATAGTATCTCTATTTAAGAATGTTGATGTATGCCTAAATCTTCTTAAGCGAATATTTTATTGTGTCATAATTGGAAGATTCCAAACTTGATTTTCTTTTAGATGAATTGTAATGTTGGGACATGCCTTCAAACAAAAATCTCTAGACTTTTAAGGTAGTCTTAACTAGGTTAGCACATTTGGCTAGTAGTCTTGACTTGGTGGAGACGTTTGGTTATCTTGTCCTGGCCTTTCGAGCACTTAATCCTATAAAATTATTTGAGAAAATGAAATGAAATTTTTTTGAGCAATTTGAGAAGTGAAAATTTTTAAACAATATATATAAAGATTTGTCTTATCTTACATTTGAGTTAGTTTTTTAATTGAAATTTAAACTTTGTCTAATAACTAGAATGAGAGTTGACTGATTTTGTGCATTCTCAAGACTAGAGGTAGAAATCTTGTGTAGTCATATCTTTAAACTTTCTTTACAATTATGGTATAATGTAAGTTGGAGAAGAAAGAACATTGGAGATATATATGTGGAAACCCAAAATCCTAATTAGTAAAAGCCTACTTTCTTAAGCCAAAACTAGACAATAGCTTAAGGTTGTATCATAGAATAGAAATTAATTAACTTTTTATAATCTCCCCTACTCAAACTAATAGAGAAATAAAGCTAACCCACTTAAAATGTTAACATATTGATCAATCTAACATAGAATTAAATAATATTTTCTTTTGAATTTGAATATCACAATGTCAAGGGATGAAGAAGTTTTATCTTGATGACTCCCATCAATTGACTTGCATTATAATTTTTATAAGTCTCAGTTTAAAAGCAAGTCACAATTGTTCTTTTAATATAATTGGATTGAATAAATTTGGCAAAGTATTTTTGCATAACAAGGCCTTCTTAAGAATATCAACAATTGAAATTCAAAATTGTAATGAATAATTAAAGCAACTAAAGAAAAAGATTTAGTTGTGAAGTTTCTTAAAATTTCTTTCTTAGCATGTATTGATTATATATAATTTGAATAAAATTATAGATGTTCTCAAAATAAGGCTATTTAAATACTAATCTTATTGACTAGTATCAAAAAAGTAATACATGAAAAAACATCTTTATTTAAGAATGTTAAACCATTTCAGATGAATGTTGTGTTGTATGATAGCTCAAAGATGTTAAACTTGGTTTTATCTTAAATGAATTGTAATATTGAGTTATAACCCTAAGCTTTTATGTTTTCTTGTTTTTAGATGAACAAAGTCATATATTCATACATAAAAGAAATAAAAAGAAAAAACCCCTTATTCTCTAGTCCCACAAAATATAAACCCTCTCTTTCCTAAAGGCACCAAGTGACTCCTAAGACGTGGTCCAAGGTTGAACATGGTAGTTCTCTTTATCGACTATGTGGGCAACTACCCGCCCCATAAGTGCATAAGTAAACCGTTCTCCCCTAAGAGAAGCATAGCAAATCGTGTACCATTGCTAAGCACTGATGGGACTGTTACACCACGTTTGTCCTTCTTTCACATGCATTGACGCGTGGTTTCAGCATGACAAAGCAACTTCTGTGAGTCACCACAAGATCATTAGTTTTCCCTTTTCCCACATGCAGCATTAGTCTGGACTTTGCTTTTTCCAATTGTGAGGAGCTGAAGACATGAAGCTTCCCAAAAACTCTAAACTAGAGCCTTCCAGGTGTTTGTATAATTTCCCTAAGGAGTTTCTCGGGCATTGAAATTAATCCGCTTGAGACATGTCGGTGAGGCTTCACTATTGTGTAACTTCCACAAGATTTGCATGCAACCTGAAGCTGTCGCATGAAGAGCAAGGTTTTGCAGCGAAGACTTGAGCGCTGGAGCTTTCGCATGCCTTCCGTTTGTTGGTGAGAAAGAATAAGTGAAGGATACATGATGCTTTCGGTGATAGGCGATAGTGTTTCAAATTAGATTCTTCAACGTGTTTTTGAAATTTCCACAAGGAGTTTCTCGCAACTTGAAATACTCCTCTTGAGACATGTTGGTGAGCCTTAACCATTGTGTAACTTCCACAAGATTTGCATGCAACCTGAAGCTGTCGCATGGAGAGAAAGGTTCCGCAGTGAATATGTGTTAGAGATTTTGCATGCCTTCTATTTGTTGGTGAGAGAGAACAAGTGAAGGATATATGTTGCTTTTGGAGAGAGGTGATAGTGCTTTCATGTGCTGTGTCACTTCTATTAAGCTCCACGGAAGAAGCTTTAAGTCTTTTATATCACTTTCATGAAGCTCCGTCTGTGAAGTCTTATGTGTTGCTAACTTATGTTTGAATTTTAGAAAATTGATCGGCAAACGCCTAACTCTGTAATGAATAGGTACTCCTAGAATCTCTTGATTATAGGTTTGACATCCCCCAAGGTGCGTTGAGTGGATGTGTAAGTGTTAAAAAGAAAAGGGTCTAGAAAATTGCTGAAAGTATAGCTGGCTTCACGGGATTTTTATCTTAACTCTTATCCAATTGACGTTATATATTATTGAGTATAACAAATGCAACTTGCTGACTTCGTAGAGCTTGTAGCTGAAAGTATAGCAGGCTCATTGAAGTCCCCTTTGCACGGCTGTCGCAACATCATTGTTAGCCATTTTTCTTCACTACAACAAATATGTATTAGCTATTTTGAGGCCAGCAAATATTCATCCATGCATAAAAACTATTCAATCGTATATTTCGTCAAAATTCATATTCCAACAATGCCCACCCAATTCATTTATTAACATCCGGTTTGACAATATGTCTATTTCTATTAATACCCATAAAGCTAATAGAAAATCAGTCGTTTTGAGAATGATGAGTGTCGAAAAAGTGTTAGTCGTAAAAGCATACTCCACTATGTAGGCCAGAGGACAATTTACATTATTATTTAATTTCTTCTCCCCACAATCATACTTCTCGATCTCCATTTACATTATTATTTATAAATACCCATTTAGCTTCTTCGATCTCCTCACTTCTCCCCCTTCTTCTTCTTATCAGTTTCCTACAAACCTGCTCTGGGTATCCACATAACATGGCTAGCAGAATTGCCGTCGGTGTCTACATATTCTTCTTCGTCAGCTCAATTTTCCTTGGGAACTACCATGGACGCGTTCTTCATGGAGACCTGGCCATGAAGCAGGACAGCCTCCGTCTGTGGCGACAATTCGGTTATGATCTCTCAAAACTTGAGCATTACCGAAGGTTGACCGAGGCGCCATCAGAAGCAGATCAAAAAGTACCAGGTGGACCAAATCACCGGCATGACGGTTGACTGCTCCTGCTTTTGGAGCTCCTGATCCTGCAGGTATGGAGTTTCCAGAAGAAGAAGAAGAAGAAGCTTTTACCTCATGAATAAGAACTCACGTCCTGAAAACCCAATAGTCTAAGAGCATATGTAGTTGAGTGAAGTCTTGAGTACCATGCAATTTCCTTTTATGCCTTATTTTCTAGTTTTTATGTTTCTGTTCATGTACTTCAGTATCCTTCAATATAATGGTAAAACCTCGTCTTTTACTTCTTCTGGGCAGTTTAATGGCATAACCCGGAGAACCATTTCAGCGAAGTCAGCACTGTTTGGCAATCTTTCCTAAGTTAATCTTCTAACTACGGACAAAAAGTTTCAAAATAACTAAAGTTTTCGGTCACTTATTCTTCACCACTTTCTTCTCAAATTGTATATTTTATGTGATAAGTGTTAAGATAGTAGTGTTATAGTGAAAAGATAAGATTTTTAAATAATATTTTAAAAATCTATAAATTAGATCTTAAATTTTCAAGTAACTTGTCATGATATTAACAAACTTTTGTACATTAGAACTTCAAAAGAAGGTATTATGCAGCCTTCTCGATAGACTTCTCTTTATAGCCTTCTAATGCAATTTGGAGGGAAATGAATTATATAAATATATATGTGGGATGTCTAATAAGTGAAAGCTTGCTTTCTTAAGCCTAAAGCAGAGCTTAGCTCTTGTAGAGTTGGCTACTAGAGCTCAAGGTTGTGTCATAGAATAGAAATCGATTAACTTTTCATAATCACCCCCACTCAAATTCATATAGACACAAAGCCTTACAACTTAAAATATGAAGATATTGATCAATCTAAAACTAGAATTAAATACCTTTTTCTTTTGAATTTGAATGTCAATAGGAATTCCAAAATGTTAAGGGACGGGTTTAGATTTATAACAAAAGACAATGATGAAGGTTGAGTTTAGATTTATATCAAAAGATAGTGTTGAAGGATGAGTTTAGATTCATATTAAAATCATTTCCAATTTCCAATTTCTTGATTTTGTTAGGTATTACTACTTTTTGGCCAAAAGGATGGAATGCCCGATCAATAAGATTAACTTTTAATTTTTCCTTATTTAAAGTGACCCAATGGACGTAATTTAGCCTCCTCTAGTGTCTAATTTATGCTATGTTCTTTTCGTTTTTATTTGAAGTTAAAGACTTGATGTTGATAAGTACTGCATAGGAGTCATAGGAAAAAGCTTTGTATAATGATATCATTAGCTTCTAGGGAATCGCCGACTAACGCAGAAAAATGGCCGGTGAAAGTCAAGATTCTGATCTGGATGTTCATTCCAATGGATAATCTTGGAGACCACTTTCTAGATCACTAAACTTTGGATGGCCACATAAGGTCAATAATATATGATTAACCCTTTGATATAGTTAGTAGATAGAAAGGCTAACCATTTAGGAATAAGATTTCCTAGTAAAGTATAAAGAATAAGAAAACCTGAACTTTTATATGGAGAATTATAGTATAAGCTTCCACCCTAGATTTTTATATATGATTTGCTTAATACAAAAGAAGTTATACCCACGTAAAGATAAGATTAAGAAAAGCCATGCACTCAACGATGACTTAATAATATTGGGTTTACTAGAATATCATTATAGAATATCTTTCCAACCCCTTTTATGAAATCAAATTAGTGAAAATCCAAGTACATTGAAAAAATAACTGTTAACGTTTATAAAATCAAAATGTGATCTTCCAGCGCTTTGCTTATAACATGTAAATTTGCTATTCTTTATGTCATTTCTCTCTGCCTTCCCTTAAATTTGTAATAAAAGCTCTTCACACTTTACTCAAACTACCAAAGCATGTTGATTTATACATCCTTTCTATTTTATTATATTTAAATCAAAACTCTTTGCACTTCCTTCGAAGTGTAAAAAGTTTTATTTTCATTTAATCTTTTTCTCTCAAAATCTATAAAAGATTTATAGGTGGTCTCTTTAAACCTTACCCAAAATATAGAAACCTTTTTTTTTTCTTTTATGTTATACATCAGTGTACTCTATAAATCAATTGGCTATGGGCAATGGATAATGTTTTAAGGAACGGCATTAAATTTTATGTATCAAGCAAAAGGTTGATTACCCTTTACAAATGCTCATCCCGTTAATCATGGGTGGCCAATTGCCAGAGAAACCAACCAGCCAAACAGCTGTTGAAGTACATAAGATTGCCTTATAGCATTAATCCTTTCGAGCATCAAAAATAGCAAACGACCTTTTTCTGGTTGTTCTGGGGATAAGTAACAAACAACCAATTATCGTTTAGGATGTTACTATTTTTTTTTAATCTTCTTTAAGCTAGGTGGCCGACAAGAATTTGTGTGTTTGACTAATGGTCCGAAAAGTATTCCAATAATATAAAGAAGTGATGAGAAATATGACTTACGTGGTGACTTATTACTTCGATTTGTATTTTCTTTATTTTTCCAGGCTCGTCCAAAAAGTTATGGGTTTGAAAACTTGGAGTTTCTATAATGGCTTTAGGCATAATACAGGAATCTTGGCTTCATATTCATTCTTTTTAAAATCCTTAATTTTCGGAAACCTAAGGATCATAAAGTACGGCCATCCCAGTGGTTTAGAATCAGAAAGAAGTCGAAAAGGCTTCTGGACATGATAAGTTTTTCCTAGGCCCTGGAAAACATCATAGGTACATATTATGTTAATAGGCAGGACTAGCCCATAGATCTGTTTACCAAAAATTTTTGTAGCCTACAACACTAACAACTATTATCCAAACTTTTAATATTTGATTTGAACAAACTTCCAGTTTGGGAGAAAGAGTTAAAATGTCTAGGTGTTATGGGCCTCCATGTGTTTTCTTGTTAGTTTCTTATATCATTTATAGGGCCGAAAGTCATTGTATAAGCCCAACCTTTTTGGTTTGTATTTGAGTATAAAGGTAACTTCATTCTGATCCCACTACTGCTCCTAAGCAATGATACTTCAACTGTTTTCTCTTTCTTCACTGAATGTGTTCACCTTAGGTTTCTGCTTTTCACCTTCCAAATAGGATTTAAGTAATTCTCCAAGCTAATTCTGGTCATAAAAATGTTGAATTATGTGCTTTTAGTTGTCATGGAAGAATATTTAACTTCTTGTCCTTAGTGGAGATGAATATGTGATGCTGTTCATTTGAAGAAAAACCAGGGTCCTGGAACGATAGGACTTGAAAAGAATGGGGAGGAAAAAAGCCCTTTTGTATAACGAGTTATTTCACACACTTCATTGATTTGGAACGTGAAATGAGTTGCAATGAGGTTGTAGGACCACCCACCCTCTTGAACAAAGCAGTAACTAGAAAAAGCAAGTTAGCTGTGTTGAAAGTAAAGCCAGTTCTAGATCCTTCTCCTTAGCCGAGTAATTATTGTAGTCTGTTCGGTGACCTAAAGCCACGATGAATAGAGACCTATGGTCTTAAGTTCATATTCCTTATTGACCGGCCAAAATCTTAAAAGGGATACTATTACAATCAAAACGAACTTGCCATATTAATAAGTTTAGGCCTTTTGATTTAGTAGTTAAATTTGCTGCATATACTTTGTTTTCGTCTTCCAGCTGAAATCGGCACCGATATCATGAAGATAGAGGCATGCGTGATAGAATTACGCATCAGCTAACAGTTCTCGTGATGGCATCATAGGCCATGGAGACAACCTTTTGTGTTCTCTTCCTTCTCGATGTCGCGTACATTGATTAGACATCATGGGTGGTGGCATGTGTAAGATCAAAGCTCCAACGGCTTTAGCCGGCATGCTATCATTGGCACTCCCCACCGTTGTCTGTGTTTTTCACTGTCGACTGCAATTGGATGCCATTTCAGCTCAACGAGGAAGAAAGCAACAAAAGTAATCCCTGACTCTAAATCTCTAATCCATTTTCGTAGCCAAAAGACTACACCGGCATAATCTTAATTGCATTTTCGACTGGCTAAGTCAAAATATTTACAAAGTTCATTCGAAAAACTAATCCTAAGTATTTTTCTTCACCAGAGCAAACTAATTAAAGAGATCTAGATTTTGGGGTGCTCAATTTGCTCAATTATTTATTTATATGGTGTTAGAGTTCTACGCATCAATCTATTGATCACCCCAACTTTAATTTTATCAGGTGAAAAGAAACTAAACCCCGACCTGTTGAACTCATGGGGTGGGAATTTCAAACCCCGAACGTGTTGGAAGTGCAAGTCGGAGGCCCCTTGGGTGCCCATTGAGCACCCCGGCCAGAACAACATAGGTACGATGCTAATTTTTCTTCAAAGAAAGAGGACAGAAAATAAATCTCAATAATAATTTTTTATAATTGTTCTTAAGCACCGAATATCCTCTTACGATGAGGGAATCCTCGTATGTCTTGACCTGCTCGGAAAACGGATTCAAATGTTGTACCCTACTCATTCTTTAACTTCTTTCTATTTTCCAAATTTCTTATAGTGTATGGTGAAAAGATAATGGAATATAGTAGCTGTGATCCACAGATCTCCTTCTTTTAGGGCATGAAGCACTTTTGAAGTCATATAATACTCGATCACAGGCTGGTCGATGCTTTGGAAGGTCAAGGTGATTTCCATTAACTTTGTTTCTGCTTCCTGCTCTAGTCCCAACCTGTATCAGTATCGCCATTATTGTCGAGGACATGGAATGACATTGACCGAAGCTGCCCTGCAAAACAAAGGTGCTTATGTTTTCCAACACGCGAGTTGTTTTGTTTTGTTGATCCAGAAACTTTGAGAGCTGACTGCACTCAAGAATGACACTAGTTTTTTTCTTTCCCCAAGAAGATAAGAAAAGAAGCATCACATTAAGGGCTATCCGGTACCATCTCAGTTTTGCATGTGCACTATGCCAATCGGCTAAAGTTGCCAGAAAAATGCCTATTGAAATTCCTCCACTAGTATCATATTCGAAGTTTCTTTCAAATCAGAAATCACGAGACGGATGCAGGAATGTAGAAGAGGGTTTGAAGTTATTAGAAGTCGAAAACAAGGGCGAGATTCCAGGGGGTTTAAATTCTGCCGCCTCTTGCACATGGACTGCTCATCCATGGCATCCCTTTTTTAAATAAACAAATGGTAAGTCTTGAGCGTGAACGAGTGTGAACGAGAGGTTTGGCTTTTGTCTGAAGCAAAATCCCATCACGCGGAAATCCTTCAATTGGGCAGAATCCGACTACAATGCCACCTTTGGGGCAGACATTTTCGGTTGACAATGGCTCAACTGGTCAAAAGAAATTTAAACTTTTTCGGGAAAAACTAAACAAAGCGAGAGTACGGGGATGGATTATCTCATTTTCCAACTCAAGCCTTCTTCCCCGGCGGCTGTTATATACCGGGGTCTCTGTTTTTTTCTTTTTCCGTAGCCACAAAGAACAAGAGAACTCCCCATACTGCAGATTCAATGGAAAAGGCAGTCTTGCTCCATTTGATTTGTGGGCTTCTAGTTGTTTTCGGCTTTTCTTTGGGGAGGGCAGACGACCCATACAGGTTCTATACCTGGACTGTGACTTACGGGACTCGTTATCCTCTGGGTGTACCCCAACAGGTTGGTAATTTTACCCATCCAGTAGTCTTAGATCTAGTGCTGGATCACTGGGTGACTGATGAGGGATTCCCGCTTCTAAAGCTTTGGTCTTTGATTTTTGAAGATAATTCTTATCAATGGCCAGTTTCCTGGCCCTCAACTTGATGTGGTGACTAATGACAATATCATCCTCAACCTCATCAACAAGTTGGACCAACCATTTCTGCTGACATGGTGAGTTTTTGCTGCTGTTTAATGTTGTTTGAAGGACTGTTACTAGAAAGATCTGAAATCTGCATTTGTTGTTTCTTTGCCTTTAATTTAATTGTGGCCTTCAAATCAATAACGTCGTTTGTTAATTACCTGTTTCACAACATGTAGGAACGGCATAAAACAGAGAAAGAACTCGTGGCAAGATGGAGTTTTGGGTACCAATTGCCCGATCCCTCCAAACTCTAACTTCACCATTAAGTTTCAACCAAAGGATCAGATTGGGACGTTCACATACTTTCCATCAACTTTATTGCACAAAGCTGCTGGAGGATATGGAGGATTCAATGTGTATCAGAGGCCTCGGATACCAATCCCTTACCCAGTTCCAGATGGATATTTCACTCTGCTTGCTGGTGATTGGTATAAAACCAACCACAAGGTCAGAAGGATATGATATTGAATATTGCAATCCCTTTTGGAAATGCTGTCTTAGATCTTTCTGACAATTGTTTATGATATTTGCAGACATTGCAGCAACTTTTGGACTCAGGGAAATCTCTTCCCTTTCCTGATGGAGTCCTTATAAATGGCCAGGGTCAGAACACCTTCAGCTGTGAACAAGGTCATCCTCAATATTTGAATGACTCTGCTCTTGGTTGATTGTGACTTGTCTTAGTAAATCTTATGGAAAATGTTTCACCAACATCTACCTTTTATTTAACTTTCAGGCAAAACGTATATGTTCAAGGTCTCAAATGTGGGCTTGTCAACCTCATTGAACTTCAGGATTCAGGGCCACAAATTGATGTTAGTTGAGGTTGAAGGATCTCATGTTGTTCAGACCTTTTATGATTCTCTTGATGTACATGTTGGCCAATCTTTTGCTGTCTTAGTAACATTGGATCAGGCTCCAAAGGACTACTACATTGTTGCATCTACACGCTTCACTGAAAAAATTCTTACTGCTACTTCAGTTTTACACTACACGAACTCTCAAGCCCCCGTCTCTGGACCCTTGCCCACTGGTCCTACTACTTCCCAAGTGGACTGGTCTGTGCAGCAAGCCAGAAGCTTCAGGTATGATATGAAAAACCTCGAGCCAAAAAAAAAGTCTTAGAATGATTGGAGATACTAGTTTATGATTTGTGATTTTGATTCTTCGAAACTTTTGTTTCCTTGAAGGTGGAATCTGACAGCAAATGCAGCGAGGCCCAATCCCCAGGGCTCATACCATTACGGGAACATAACAACATCAAAGACAATTGTGTTGGCCAATTCCGTAGCTTCGATTAATGGGAAGAGGCGTTATGCAGTTAACAGGGTCTCTTACATCAATCCTGATACCCCTCTAAAACTTGCCGATTATTTCAACATCCCTGGAGTCTTCAGCTTAAATACCATTCAATCATTTCCCTCTGGTGGTCCTGCACTCCTAGGCGCCTCTGTTTTGCCAGCATCCCTGCATGATTTTATTGAAGTTGTTTTCCAAAACAATGAAAACACCATTCAGTCTTGGCATCTTGATGGCTATGATTTCTGGGTTGTTGGGTAAGACAGTTTACCTTTATCTCTCTTAGTTCTTGTGACTGAAGAAGGTTCTAATCCCCGTTATATCAACAATGCAGTTATGGTTTCGGACAGTGGACTCCAGCCCAGAGGAAAACGTACAATCTATTTGATGCGACCACTAGACACACTACTCAGGTAATTAGACCAATCTTAATGTACTGTTCACTTGCTGGTTGTTCTGGAATTGAGATCTTTAGACCTCTGGTCAAATAAGGTTGATATATATATTACCTTTATTCTTAGTCCAAATCCCTTCTCTGTTTAGCCATTTTTTGGCCCTAATCCGTTGGACCTTTGGTAAGAATCCAAATGCTATTCATTTATTCGATTTTTTTATTAATCCTGTAAATTTGGTAAATCACTTGCTAGTTTAATGGCAAGCTAACAAGACCTAGGACCAAGAGATTCCATATTTGACACATGGGTGTATGAGTTTGGATGTGTGTATTAAAAAAAAAAAAGATTATGCAGACTTGTCAATCATCATATTCCCTTTGAATTCAAAACAAATTGACCATTTTCGTATTATCCTTTAGGTACCTCTCACCATTTCAGTCAGTAAGAGGATGGGTGATGTGCACAATTTAGTTGTAAAACCTCTTATCTTTTTTATATTATCCATTCAACTTAGATTTTAACTACAACGATTATAAGAGATAAGATGATGAACCAAGGCCCATTTTTAATTGATCCTTTCTTATTGATTTTAAGTTTACCTTCCTTGTGTGCTTTCATATTGTCGCAGGTGTATCCAAACTCCTGGACTGCAATATTGGTCTCCTTGGACAACCAAGGTATGTGGAACTTGAGGTCTGCAATATGGGAAAGGCAGTACCTTGGGCAACAATTGTATGTCAGGGTCTGGACATCAATTCAGAAGCTTTCCAACGAATATGACATTCCTCCCAATGCTTTGCTTTGTGGAAAAGCCGTCGGACATCGCCGTTAGAATGACATCATTTATTTGAAGTGTTGTGGCGTTCATTTGTCTTTTTCCAGTCATGAGGGGCGGACCGCAAGTCATTGAAATGAAGGGAGATAAAGAGAGGATTACTTCTGTGGGAACTTCATTTCTTTGTCTCCTAACTTCATTACTAATTTTTTTTACTTGTATGATTATATGACTATAAAAAATAAGTGTGGGTCCATTTTATTCTGAGTGTTTGTTGTTCTTATGATCCTAAAATTAAAAATGTTGGCTGCCTCTCGGGCTGGTAACAAAATGTTGGATTAAATTTTGCATCAATATGTTAAAAACAGTCTAATATAATTAAATCCTACTTAAAAAACTTTTTTTGAAATGAAATATATTTTATCTTCTTACAAACCAGTTTGTTAAAAAAAAAAGACGATGGATTTCTCAATCTAATATTAAAGCTAGGTTTAAAAGACAATACCTCAAGTGATAAATGAAGATATATTATCCCTATAAAGAAGATTCTAATTAGTGTTAAAAATGATAATAATAGTGTTAAGAGTATGGAGTACTATCTAAATCCTTATTATAGATGCTAGAGTAGGTGGCAACTCAAGAAGGGATGAAATGAATTGGAAGACCCTTTTAAAGTCCTTTCTCAAGCAACTTGTTGATGATAATGGTCAAACCTATGACCTACTTTAATATTAATTATTAGAATTCTTAAGTATTATTACTAGACCAAAAGTTATAACTGTTAGTCAAATGTATATCATATTCTTTAATAACAAAAACTTTAATGTCATGTGATTCTTTTTTAAATTAATTTTCTACCCTTATCTCTTTGTCACGTGGTTTAAAGCTGGCCTGAAGCTGGAGCTAACTCAGCACCAAGCTATGATTAGATTATACAAATGCTAGAAGCCGTTTCGGGATGAGTAACAGGGAAAGAAGATACACTAAGAAAAGTGCAGATGTTAGGTTTAACTACTTAGTGACATCACAGGGAAGATTATTTTACGACAAGACTTCTGGTTTTTCTGCGTTGCAGCATCGCACATGACCAGAATTTAGTTTCACATTATTGGAATGAAGTAGGTCTACTAGCGATGTGACCAACACCGACTGTAATTTTATCTTGTGTTCCCCATGGATCTGTCCTTGGGATGCATTTGGGATATCAATAAAGCTTCTAGTTGACTTCTACAATTTCAGAGGGTTTTACCTGTTTCATCTTTTTATTTTCTATTTTTTTAATGAAGGTGACGGTGGGAGGATTTTATGAGATTTATCTGGGGACGGCATATCTTGAACTTCCACCATTCAAGTAGTCATAAGTCCTTGGACATTTCAAAAGTGCATAAGTAGGTGCAGGAGTTAAAATAAAAAAAGTAAAAAAGGGAGGTAAAAACCTTTTCTCATTAAAGGAACAATAATGCTTTTATTTTCATTGAACAGATGAATGCTGTTCTATGAGTCAAAACCACTGGTCGTCCTTTTTCCCGTATCCGGCATTAGTTCTGGGCTTAGCTTTTCTGTTTGTGAGGAGCTGAGGTGAAGCTAAGCAAAAACTCCAGATTGGAGCCTTCAACGTGTTTGTGTAATTTCCACAAAGAGTTTGTTGCGACTCGAAATTACTCCGCTTGGGACATGTTTGTGAGTCTTCGCCATTGTGTAACTTCCACAAGATTTGCGTGCAACCTGAAGCTGTCGCATGGAGAGCAAGGTTTTGCAAAGAAAACTTGTGCGCTGGTGCTTTCTCATGCCTTCCATTTGTTGGTGAAAAAGAATATGTGAAGCATACATGCTGCTTTCCGTGGTAGGCGATAGTGCTCCAAATTAGATCCTTCAATGACAGGTGATAGTGCTTTCAGGCGCTGTGTCACTTCCATCAAGCTCCACCGTAGAAGCTTTAAGACCTTTATGTCACTTCCCATGAAGCTCCATGCGTGAAGTATGTGTTGCAAACTTATGCAACTTAGAGACTCTTATATTTCTGAATACTAAATTCTATTAATATGTAAAGCTTGTTGCAGTAAGTTGTCAGCAAGACTTATTACAATGAGTTTTGCATGGCTGTCACAAGAGGAGAAATATTCATCTATGCATAAAAAATATCCAATCGTAAACTTCATCAAAATTCATATCCCAACAATGTCCATAAGCCTATTTCTAATAATATCAATAAAATTGATAGAAAATCAGTCATTGTAAGAATCATGAGGATCGAAAATTTTTTTGCTGTGATATCATACTCCACTATGCAGGCTAGAGGACAATTTACATCTAGTAGGATTTCATCTATTTTCAAACTTCCCGTGTCTATAAATACATATTTAGCTTCGTTGATCTCCTCACTTCTCCCGTTTCTTCTTCATAGCAGTTTCCTACGACCTGCTCTTGATGTCACAGGCTGAATCTTCAAATGGCCTCAACGGATGGATAACCTGTAACGGCCGATCTAAGCTTGGATCCGGCTTGTTCCTATTCTGCCTCCTGCCGATGATTATAAAAGAAAATAACCAAAAACAGCAACAACACTCCATATCAAGAGGGACATGGGACCTCTGCATCTAAGAAAGGGACACAGGACCGTAAACACACCAACAACCTGACGACTTCATTAGGGATTTCACACCTCCTTTTCCTACACGTTTTCCCCCTTTTGGAGGTAGCACCTTGCTAGTGCCAAAGTTACCCTTTTTAGTTCAGCAAAATGACATTTTAGTTTTTGGGCTTTACGCCACTAAGACCCTTATTACAAAACAATAACGCAAAACATATTAACGGGCCATAATCCCCTACAACAAGAGAAAAACAACACAACTACATTACAGCTTTGGGAAGCCTATGACAACTCCTTCCCCCTTGTGAGAGACCTTGTCCTCAAGGTCGAAAATCTGAATACCTGGTATGGAATTATTCCTCCGATTCCCAAGTAGAATCTGCAGCTGTCAATCCTTTCCACCAAACTAGCACTTGATCTTCCTTTTTGTAGACCCTTTTACCTATGATGGCTTAGAGTTGGGGAATCAATATATCTTCTGACTCTAGATACCGCGGTAGCTCCTCCTGCATTTGTACACCTTTTCCTACACACTTCTTGAGCAAGGATACATGGAAGACTGGGTGGATTTTTGAAGTACTCGGGAGCTTCAACCGATATGCAAGGTTACCTATCCTCTCTACTACCTCAAACGGCCCATAGTAATGAGGATGTAGCTTCTGATGACGGTTCATCCTAACTGAGAGCTGGCGATAAGGCTGAAGCCTTTGAAACACTAGGTCCCCCATCTGAAATTCTCTGTCAGTCCTACCTTTGTCATACACTTTCTTAATACGGTTCTGTGAGTCAGCTAGTTTCTGCCTTAACAATTTGAGCATCTTGTCACATTGTACTAGCTCTTTCTCTACTACCTCCACTGATGTAGCCCCTAGAATATAATCCAGCAGAGTCGGAGGTGGTTTACCATACACTATTTCATACGAACTTTTTCTTGAGGATCCATGTTCACTCGTGTTATAGCATAGTTCCGCCCAGGGAAGCCATTTGAGCCAGTTCTTGGGTTGATCTACTGTTAAACACCACGAGTACATCTCTAGGACCTTGTTTACTGCTTTTGTTTGCCCATCAAATTGAGGATGATAGGCTATGGAGTTATTCAAGCGGGTTTCATGTAGATTAAACAATTCCCTCCAAAATAAACTAGTGAACACCGAGTCACGATCAGATACAATTTTCTGGGGCATTCTATACAACCTGTAGATGTTTTGGAAAAAATTCTCAGCCACTATAGATGCTATATAGAGGTGATGGAGTGGGATAAAGTGGGTCATTTTCGACAACCGATCCACCACTACTAATACACATGTTTTTCCCTTAGAGTTAGGTAACCCTTCTATGAAGTCTATAAAGATCTCAGTCCAAATCTTCTTTGGGATAGGCAATGGCTGTAGAAACCCTGCTGGTAGGGTATTTAGGCTCTTGTTCCTCTGGCATGTCACACATTGCTATATTACCTCTTGCATCATCTTCCTCATACCTCTCCAATAAAATATAACCTTGATCTTTGAAGCATTTTATGCAACCCCTCATGAGCAACTGTATGTATTTCTTCTACCAAGGTTTTTGTTAGTTTGGAACTTAGGCCTAAGTAAATTCTGCCTTCATAAAAAATTAACCCACTCCTAACCTTCCATGTTTCTTTCAATACTCCTTCTTGTATATGCTTCACCTTTTCTTGCATTTCAAGGTTCTCTCTAACTTCATCTTTAATCGGTTCTACCCACAAGGGCACGGGGGAGGATATTGACACCAAGGTTCCTTTAGTTTTTGCATCTGCTACCTCTTCCCTTCGTGACAGAGCATCTGCAGCTTTGTTCTCTTTTCCTGGTTTATACCCAATAATAAAGTCATAACCCATGAATTTGGCTAACCACTTTTGTTGAGCCAGTGTAATGATTCTTTGTTCCTATAAATGTTTTAAACTCTTCTGATCTATCCTTACTATAAATTTTCTGCCCAACAAGTAGCCTCTCCACTTATTAATTGCTAAGACCACAGCTAATAACTCCTTCTCATAAGTAGACAGAAGAATATTTTTTCCTTTGAGTGCTTAATTGAAAAAAGCAATGGGATGTCCTTCTTGTGATAAAACCGCCCCAATTCCTTCTCTCGAAGCATCGCATTCCAAGACAAAGTCCTTCTCAAAGTCTAGGAGTGCAAGGACTGGTGTTGAAACCATGGCTATTTTTACATCATCAAAGGCCTTTTCAAAAGCTCAGTGAGTGGTGTTGTAATCTTCCCATAATTGGTGATAAATCGCCTATAGTAACCAGTGAGCCCTAGGAAACCCCTTAATCCCTTAAGCTGTTTCGATTTAACCCAATTAACCATATCTTGCACCTTTTCCTTATCCATGGCTACCCCTTCCTCATTAATAACATGACCCAGATATCTCACTAAACTTTGGCTAAAAGAACACTTACTCTTCTTAACATATAATTTATGATTCTTAAGTACCCTAAAAACTTTCTAGACATGTTCCAAATGCTCTTGCCAGCTTCTGCTATATACTAATATATTGTCAAAGAAGACCAATACAAAGCTTCTGAGGAAATCTTTAAAGATCGAATTCATAAGCGCTTAAAAGGTGGATGGGGCATTGCATAGTCCAAATGGCATAACTAGATATTCATAATGACCTTGATGGGTTTGAAATGTTGTCTTATAAATATCCTCATCTTGCATTCGGATCTGGTGATACCTCGATCTCAAATCCAACTTTGTAAAATACCTCGTTCCATGTAACTCATCCATCAACTCCTCAATTGTAGGGATAGGGAACTTGTCCTTAATAGTTTGTTTATTCAAAGCTCTATAATCCACAAAGAGCCTCCAAGAACCATCCTGTTTCTTTACCAAAAGTACCGGAGATAAGCATGGGCTAGTGCTAGGCTTTATAATCCCTGCCTCTAATAGCTGTTTCACCATTTTCTCCAACTCTCCTTTTTGGTAGTGGGGGTACTTATAGGGTCTTGAGGCTATCGGTTCACTTCCCTCCTTTAGGGGTATTCTATGGTTATACTCTCTAACTGGTGGCAGACCTCTGGGTTCTTCAAACAAATCTTCAAACTCATCTAACACATCCCTTAAATCCTTGTTAACATTCTCAACATATCTTGATTCCAAGGACTGCAGCTTCTTTCTTACGATTTGGAAATTTTCTAGTTCTTCTATCCCACTGTTATGCACTGCTACTACTTGCACTAAGAGCCCAAATCCTTCTTGTTTAAGCTCCTTGCAGTACTTATTCTCACTCACCAGCGAGCTTTCCCCATTTCTTAATCCTTGTAACGTGACTAATTTCCCTTCTACTCTGAATGCCATCTGCATTAGATCAAAATCCCAAAGGATGGGGCCAAGTGTTTTTAACCATTGAGCTCCTAAGACTACCTTGGTTCCTGGCATATACAATACATAAAAGTCAAGCTTCAATTTCACCCCTTGTGCAGTCAAGACTAGGTCTTTACACAACCCTTCACTTTTGACTTTATCTCCATTTGCCACTTCTACTTGTAAATCTTTATCTTCACTAACTTTTAGTCCCCATTTACGCACTAACTGGACACTCACAAAGTTATGGGTGCTGCCAGAGTCAATTAGTACGCATACCTTGTTCGTTTCTCCCCTTATTGAGTCAATAACTCTCATTGTCTAGGGTTCAGTAGACCCCTGCATGGCCTTAAGGGACACCTTAGGTGGTTCTTTATTCACTTCAGTTTCATGGCATATACAATACATAAAAGTCAAGCTTCAATTTCACCCCTTGTGCAGTCAAGACTAGGTCTTTACACAACCCTTCATTTTTGACTTTATCTCCATTTGCCACTTCTACTTGTAAATCTTTATCTTCACTAACTTTTAGTCCCCATTTACACACTAACTGGATACTCACAAAGTTATGGGTGCTGCCAGAGTTAATAAGTATGCATACCTTGTTCATTTCTCCCCCTATCGAGTCGATAACTCTCATTGTCTGGGGTTCGGTAGACCCCTACATGGCCTTAAGGGACACCTTAGGTGGTTCTTTATTCACTTCAATTTCAGTTTCAATCAATTCAGGCAGTACACTATCTGTCTCATCCTCTTCCTCCTCTCCAAACAACAAGAATAGTTTCTTTTTACAATAATGACCCATCGTATACTTCTCACCACAATTAAAACACAACCCCTTTTCTCTTCTCTCTTGTACTTCTTTAGGGGATAGCCTATTAATAGAGCTTGGAGAACCTTTATTCTTGTTCTAGCTAGTGTTTTCTTTTCCTCCATACTTTTGAGCAATAACTTTTTCCTTCCTACTATTTGCATAATCATCCTCTCATAAATATGCTAATCCTATAGCATCAGCTAGGTCATATGGTTTTCTAGACAATACTTCTTTCATCAGACCCTCCTTTAACCCAGCTAAGAAAAATATCACTTCTTGTTCTTCATTCACATAAGGAATTCTTAAGAAAAGTTTCATGAATCGTATCTCATAATCTTTTACAGAGCTGGATTGTCACAATCTGATTATATCTAAGAGGTTGTTTTTGTTAGCTGAATGACCATAGCGCCTGAGGAGCTCGGTTGTTAATTGGGGCCAAGTAATCAAACACTTATCTGCCTTCCTTTGTAGCCACTCCACACACATTTGTGCCTCTTCCTTTAGGTGCCACGCCGCAATATCTGCCTTGTCTAGTTCAGGTGTGCCGTTGAAACGAAAAAATTGGTTGGCTCGATTAATCCATCCTTGGGGGTCAGTTCCACCCGCAAATCTTGGAAAATTGAATCGCACCCTATTTTGCCTCTGTTGTCCATGCGGAACTCTGTTCCTTCCTCCTTCAAAGTTTTTATTTTCATCCCGAAACTCATCATAGAGCTTTTGATTTCTGCCTTCTTGGAACCACCTATTTCTTTCTTGGAAGCTTGGCTGGTTTTCTCGGTGTCCTCCCCACCCGAAAGGCTTGAGTTGCTCTCGGTTGGGTTCATATTGTTCCCCGTACCAACGGTCATCAAACACCCGATATTGATTGTAGACAGGATCTTGATTTTCCCCATTTCGGCACCCCTATGACTCATTTGGCTGGTCCTGGTTCAGATCTTGACCCTCTCAGTTTCGACCTTCCTCAAATCTACGAAAAGGTTGGCGAAAACTAGAAAATTGATTTTCTGGGTTTCTATGTTCTTCGAACCACGATTGAGGCTCTTGGACCTTCGGTTGGTTACTTTGAACTCTATCAAATTTTTTTTCCTCTTCTTCCCTTTTTATTTCTTTTTCCTTGGACCCCGAACTAGAACCACTTGTTGCCGTATCTCCTTTTCCAAACGATGTGAGCATCAAAGCCTGAAGCTTGTCAAATGACTCTTGGAATCATTTTTTTGCTGCCTTCTCTCTTTGATCCCATTTTTCTTCCATACGGCGTTCATTCTTGGTGAACCTACGATCAATCTCCACACGAAGTTGGGCAATTTCTGAGGCCATACCAGGTGATAGTGCTTTTAGGCGCTGTGTCACTTCCATCAAGCTTCACCGTAGAAGCTTTAAGACCTTTATGTCACTTCCCATGAAGCTCCATGCGTGAAGTATGTGTTGCGAACTTATGCAACTTAGAGACTCTTATATTTCTTAATACTAAATTCTATTAATATGTAAAGCTTGTTGCAGTAAGTTGTTAGCAAGACTTATTATAATGAGTTTTGCATGGCTGTCACAAGAGGAAAAATATTCATCTATGCATAAAAAATATCCAATCGTAAACTTCATCAAAATTCATATTCCAACAATGTCCATAAGCCTATTTCTAATAATATCAATAAAATTGATAGAAAATCAGTCATTGTAAGAATCATGAGGATCGAAAATTTTTTTGTCGTGATATCATACTCCACTATGTAGGCTAGAGGACAATTTACATCTAGTAGGATTTCATCTATTTTCAAACTTCCCGTGTCTATAAATACATATTTAGCTTCGTCGATCTCCTCACTTCTCTCGCTTCTTCTTCATAGCAATTTCCTACGACCTGCTTTTGATGTCACAGGTTGAATCTTCAAATGGCCTCAACGGATGGATAACCTGTAACGGCCGATCTAAGCTTAGATCCGGCTTGTTCCTATTCTTCCTCCTGCCGATGATTATAAAAGAAAATTACCAAAAACAGCAACAACACTCCACATCAAGAGGGACATGGGACCTTTGCATCTAAGAAAGGGACACAGGACCGTAAACACACCAACAACCCGACGACTTCATTAGGGATTTCACACCTCCTTTTCCTACACGTTTTCCCCCTTTTGGAGGCAGGTTGGCGGAGGACGGAGCAGTATCAAATGTATTGGTACTGGGAGGACCATCTAGAAACCCTCACCCTTGAATGCCCCCCGTGTTTCGAGCTCCTGATCCTTTAGGAATGGAGTTTCCAGAAGAAGAAACTTTTACCTCATGAAAAAGAACCCACTTCTAGAAAACCGTGTGGTGTAAAAGCATATGTAGCTAGAGTGAAATCTGAGTACCATGCACTTTTCTTTTACTTGACTTAAATAGTTCCATGCATTCTTCCATTTTTATGTTGCTATTCTTGTACTTCAAATTCTTGCAAAATAATGGTAAAATCTTCTTCTCCTTTGGCAATTTAATGGCCTAACCCAGAGAACCATTATATGCCAAAGCTTTTTGCTACTTTTAAGCAGATCAGCAAAGTCAAAACTATAGGCCGCCGTTCCTAGCATTGTTTGGCAATCATTCTTAAGTTCTTGATCATTTGTTCTTCACCCCTTGCTTCTCAGACGTCTTCGTTTTCCTAGCTTACACATTGTATTTTATGTGATAAGGGATGAGAATATAAGTGTTACAGAAATATATACGGGAAATGTCTAATCAGTGAAAGCTAGCTTTCTTAAGCCTAAAGAAGAGCCTAGGTCTTGTAATGTTGGGCTACTATAGCTCAAAGGCTGCATCATAGAATAGAAATCTATTCAACTCCTCGAAATCTCCCTACTCAAACTGATAGAGACACAAAGCTATGCCCTTTATAAAAAGGTTGATGAATCTACAAATAGAATTACATAGTGTTTTCTTTTCAATTTGCAAGTCAACAAGAATTTTACGACTTTAAGGAATGATTTCATATTCATATCAAAAGACAACGTTAAGGAATGAGTTTAGATTCATATTAAATAAGAAACTTCTTGTCTTTACTACTCTTATTAACTTTTGGTGGATCGAAATTGCTCCTTTTTAGTTAAAATGATGGAATGATCGCTCAATAAGATTGACTTTTGATATTTCCTAATGTAAAGTGATCTTATTGTCACATGCTTAGGTTTTAACCCAAAAGATTAATCTAATAAATAGTATTGCCAAATGTTACGGTCCTAAAGGTTATTGAACTTGCCATGCTAATAGGCTTAGGCCTTTTGGCTCAATGGTTGGGTTGGTTACATTTGGTATCAAAGCCAAACCTCACATTTAGAATTCAAACCGTGAAAGGGGTGACTTATGAAAAGGGTTACTTGGCGAAAAACGTCATGGGCTGAAAGGGCACCTAAACGCATGGAGCCAATGTGGAGCTGTCGTGGAGTGGGCTACTAGGGCATCAGCTTCGGAGCATGGTGGAATGTTACAGTCCTAAAGGTAATTGAACCTGCCATGCTAAAAGGCTTATGCCTTTTGGCTCAATGGTTGGGTTCATTATACCAAACCTCTTTATATGACTAGAAACACTTTGTTTGTCTTTTTGATTTGAAAAAAGTTTATGACATTTTTTCCCACCCAAAATCTAAGTTTCCCTTAATGTGAATTTGAACCTACTACCTATCTAACACTAGAAAATAGTAGTTGTCAACCACAAAGGTTTACTCAACAAGAAGAGTAGCTAAACCTCCTTGAATGACCAAAACTATTGCTTGCCTTACCAATGTGGAAAACGTTTCTGACACAATGGTCATAACTAGGCTTCTTTTGCATCTCATTTATGGCATGTTGTTTTGCTTTTTATTTGAAGTTAAATGCTTGATATTGATCAATTCTACATAGCAATAATAGAAAAAATATTTTGTATAATATTATCATTAGCGTGTAAAGACATTATTGTGTACTTAATAGTTTATTTAATTAGTATGTTTACATCCCCATTAAAGCAAATTTTAACTATGCTCTCCACCCTTGATTTTGTCATAAAGTCGAGTGGTCCACTCAAATAATTAGAATTTGGATGTGAGTTTTGAGAAACAGTAACTTCTATATTATTTTGTAATGAATATGAGTTTCAGTGTATTAGTACTCCAGAAATGGATATCCCAACACTTTTATCTTTGCTTCCATGCATGGATTTCTCCTCCAAATATCGTCAATTTTAGAGAGAGAACAGAAATAAACGCTCGCTCACTCACTGTCTTTTTATTTTTTGGAAAGAAAAAAGAAAATAAGACAGAAACAGTGACTGAACATGACAGGTTGCTGCCACTAGCGCTAGTCTCATTATCGTATAATCTGAGTTAAAAGTCTAGTATTTGATAACCCAAAACGCACGAATGAGCAAGGAAGAAGACGAATTGCCAGATCCAAAGAATAGCGATGGGCACCATTATACCTCATCCATCCAGGCTAATCGATGCCTAGTCGGTTGTCAGCGTCCTTGTTTTTATCGTTAGTGTCAAACCGACAACTGCTGTTCTGACAGATGTGCCATAAAATGACCATATTTTATCACCCAATTACCATTAGAAAGCAGCAAGATCCTCTTTATAAACACTACGTACGCCGAGTGAAGTTCTTCTTAACACAAATCTGATAGATGGGGCGTACATTCTGTTGGATAAAGTCTTAGATTCTTATCCACAAGGGGTTTTTTCCCTGTTCATTTTCTTTTCCTTATTCCATTATCTTTAAGAAAGAATGAGTGTTAAAGTACCTTACGTGGATCCACCCCCTGCATCATTTAAAGAAGTGTCGGCTTATTAAACAAAGTAAGTCAAATGATTTATCCCTATATAATATTCGCCGCCGCCGATGCATGATGAATTTTTTGTTGATATATATCCACAAACAACAGTTCTTCATACAGAAACTAGTATGATTGTGCCCCACTAATCCATAGGCTTTAGAAAGGACAATTCAGCCTTCCCAAATAGGAATTCACTTGGTTTTTTCCGTATGGATTTGTAAAAAAAGGTGAAAAGGGTGATGTGGGAGGATTAAGTCTTGACTAAGCGACCCCAAAATTAAGTATGACATTATCAGACACTTATGGGCTCCATGCAGCTTTATAGTCTAAAGGTTCATTGTCTGTTTGCAACTGTTCTAAAGAGGTTTGTTCTTTTACCAGCGTCTGACATAGGATTTCCATTAGATTCTACGATTCGACCACAGTCCACTAGTCGGCCGGACCTAGCTTAAAAGTATAGCTCCTACTATTACGACCACAATTGTCTCAAAAAACGGTAAAGGAGGGACAAAGGAGTCTCAAAGTTTGGGATAACAACTGCTGAAGAGTGATAAAAGACTAGTCTAGGGCAGGGACATACTCTGGTTCCCTCGGGTCCACGAAAGGACCCCATTTTGGAGCATAGACCGGCATAAGAGGGCTGAAGAGAATCTAGTCGGGCAGAAAGGAGGATTTCCCGACAAAATTTCTTGGAGGGAATGTTCTTCGCTTTAATGTCAACAACCATCCACGTTTGCTATGAAGACAAATGATGACTAGATTGTTCATTTAAAAAAATTTAGGATCATGAGTTCGTGTCAAGGAGATCCGATTACGGATGCACAAAGAGATTGAAGATCCCAAAGGAAATGGGAACCATTAAGCTTTGTGGTTAAAGGTAATGGGATTCAAGGCCAGCATAATTTTTGGGGTTTTTCTACCAAGGCAACACTCCTCACGATGACAATTGTCACCGACCAATTGTCATATCGATTGTGTAAATATGTGGCTAATTACTATTACCGTCCAAATCTTTCCAAACTGATATGGTACTACAAATGAACCTCTCATCTCCACTTCAATGTTTGGAAAAAGCTGCATCTTTATTTTTTTATTTTTTCCCCTTTATGAGTAACTAGGACATCAAGATAGGAAACAAATAACCGAACCATAAGGAAAGAAACCAAAGAATTGGGATGGTAGTTGGTTGGGGAGAAGGTGAGGTGAAGGAGAGTTGATGGGGGACTTATAAAGCCTTAAAAACTTTAAAGGAATTAAAATTGTAGAGGAAGGTAAGAAATGAGAATGGTTTTAAGAGGCATATCAAAATCTCAGATTTTGAGGAGAAAAAATATATTTTATTATATTACGATTTCCTTTCTCTTGAATTTGGGTGTTACTCTTTCGTTTATAGAATTGTCATGTGTTTTTGTACAAAATGTGAGAGAAAAAGAAAACAAATGTTCCTAAACCCCATTAAACTTCATTCTCGTGTTTATGATTTTTGGTATTTGATTCGCTTCTTATTTCCCAAAAAAAAAAAGAAAAAAGGCCTATCATAAGAAAGGTAATATGCAATCTTGGTGGAACAATGGTCTTATAATGTATTGGAAATAAACCCAAAGTCAAATCCATAAGCTATCTTATGGTTCGAACACTCATACTCAATGACATCTTGTTGAATTACAACTTGAGCAGTGGAGGTTCAACACGCCCTCCCCTAAAATCCCTTTCACACTCACCCTTCTTAATAATAATAATAATAAATAAATAAATAAATAATAGCGCATGAGTTGGAGACACTACCTAGAATTTGTATCTCTCCCATGTGGGGCTTTTGTCCTTTACACTTTTCACCATATTGAATATATCTTAAGCTTAAAGTTAAACAAAATAAAATGGTTGCTCCTTGCACACCAAACATATTTTAGGAATTTACAATTGAATAAAAATTATGATAAATCAACCTGGACACAAATATTACATAAGAAAGCCTACAATCCAACTTAAATTTTAAGTTGAAGTAAAGAAACTTGTCACCTTATAAACAACTCTCTTAACTTTTATTTTTCCGGTGTAAAACTAAATAAAGCGATAGTGAACAAGAATATTTCTAAACAGCCAAAAGCACCATTAATTGTAGTCTTCATTAGTCAATTATCTCATGATCCCAATTATAATTGCAGTTTCTTTCTACACAAATTCTATAACCATAACCCATGGCAAAAGCTTCCTCAATAGGTAAAAGAGTTGTCGCAATCGAGAGATATCTTGAATGAATATTTTGAGCCAAGTATGTTGCCATTGGACCAAGGAAATGATTGCACTAATCACTATTGACCTCCATGAAGATTTTTCTTATTCTTCGTTTTATTTGATACTCTTAAGCTATTTCTTTAGATTAATCGAATTTCTATTTCTATTTTATCAACTTGTGCTATTAATATCAAGGACAAAGAAATAAATCCCTTTTTCTAAAAAATCAAAAGAAAAATAAAAAAGATTGCACTAAGAGAAAAGGAATCAACAACTACCATATAAAAAAGGCCAATAGAAGTCAAGATTTTGATTTCAACCTTCGTTCCCCTCTGGTAGCTCAAGCCAATGACCACTTGCTAAGTCACTAAACTTTGGACAGCCACAAAAAATCAATATTATACCCTTAACCCCTTGATATACTTAATACCCGCAAAGGTTAACCATATAAGAATAAGTTTTCCTAGTAAAGCACAAAGAGGAAAAAAAGGATTTAAACTTTTATATGGAGAATCATAGTGGAATCTTTTATCTTTGTCAAATTCTTATATCTGATCTACCGCATAAAATGAAGTTATAACCATGTAAAGGTAAGATTAACAAAATCCATAGACTTAGCAATCTCTTAATAATATTGGGTTTACCTTTCTCTCATTAGAGAATATCGTTCAAATCCCTTTTAAGAAATTAAATTAGTAAAATCCAAATACAATGCTTACAAAATCCAATTGGGATCTTCACGCACTTCGCTTAAAGCATATAAGCTTTTTATTCTTTTATGTAATCTCTCTCTCCCCCCTTAAGTCTAAAGTAAAATCTGTTCACTTTATTCCAAGGACCAAAACGTTTTACTTTTTTCATCGTCTCTATTTATTATATTTGAATAAAAAATCTTTGCACTCCTTTCAAAGTTTTAAGAAGTTTTAGTTTTGCATATAAATCTATGAATTGTTTTTTTCTTGGTAGAAATATAAATTTACGTGAATAAAAATAACCCAACAATCTGAGGAAGTGATTAGAAATATGACTAGCGTGCTGATATATTTTTTCGATTGTATTTTGTTTATTCTTATAGGCTTATTCAAAAAGTGTAAGCAATGGTCAAACCGGGCAATTATAATTAAAACATTGCACCATGCGATACGGGTGTGATGAATCAACATTATATATGGTGCCTATTGTCAGCAAAAAAGCACAGGTAACACATGGCACTCCACTAAAATGTAAATTTGTATTAATAAAAGTAACCCAATAATCTAAGGAAGTGATCAAAATGGTATTATCCTTTCTTATAAGTTAATATTAAGGAAAAAAGTGTCATCTAATATAATATCAAAATTCAAGTTTCAAGTAAAACACATATTCATTTATAGATGGCATTCCTTCTTTCACAAGTTAATTTTAAGGAGGAAAATGTGCATCCTAGTATGATATCAAATTCTAAGTTTTACATAAGATAACTTTGTTTGTAGGTTGGATACTTATAGGAATTATTTTCTCACATTTGGGACAACAAGACATATTAAAATTTAGTATGCATCTCATATTTTCAATATATTGATTCATTTAGCTATTTTAATGTGATAATTATCAGAAAACCTAAAAGCTAACTCTAAATTTAGAATATCCTTTTATTATTTATGTTTCACTTCAAGGGTTTGATCTTTAATGTAAGGCATTTTTCTTACACTTACTCTCTCATATGTCAAGCATTATTTGACTTAGTGATGCATGGAGTGAAGCAGAATTAATCTAAGTTCTAATATTAAGTTAGAAAACTTGTGAGCCCAATCCAAAAATAAGCTCTAACTTTGAAGGTCTTATTTTATTTTATTTTTGGTTCATTTAAGCTTCTTATCTTGCGCTGTAAAATGCTTGTTCTACACATAATGATGTTCACTTTTTTTGCGAGTCAGTTCTAAAAGCACCGCAAGATTTTGAAGGCAATTCTTTTTTCTAACCATGTAGACCGTTGGATAGAGTTTCCCGTCGCACATGGCAGATCAGCTGTATATCTTCTTTTATCCAAGAGGATGTTTTCCCTTTCCATTTTCTTTTCCTTATTCCATCGCTTTAAGAAAGACATAAGAAACAACAATCGTGGGGATCCTCACTTGAACATATGTGAAATAAAACTAGAAGTACATTAAGTGGATCCACCCCCTGCAATCATTTTAAAAAGTTTCTGCTTCTCAAACAAAGAAAGTCCACGCATCTATCCCTATATGATATACCCCCCGCCGATGCATGATGAATCTTTTTGTTAATATATATATCCACAAACAAACATCATTCAGACAGAACTTCGTGTGATGGTTCCCCACTAGTCAATAAGCTTTATAATCAAAAAGTTTATTGTCTTCTTGCAACTGTTCTGTGGGTGGTTTGTCCTTTTAGCGCCGTCTGACATAGGATTTCCATTTGATTCTACGATACGGCCACGATCCTCAAGCTGGTCGGAGCTTATTGAATTCCCATGGAAGTTCACAATCATCTAACCAAATGGACTGACTCCACTGACCACTCAAACTCTAACGACAGCAACACGATCGAACAAATTTGTACCATAAGGTTGGGTTTTGGATCCTATCGTTGACGCCAGAAGGAAAAGGCTAAATTTTTAACTTTGTTAGAAGATGGTTAAGGATAGGATTGTTAAAGATTGCTGGAAGATGGTCAGGGATATTTACTTATGACAAGACCATAAAACATCACATCAAATAAAAAATGACCTCTTCAAGTTGTCAAGCATGTTGAATATACAAATTTTTAATTATTTTGATTATTTTTTTAAATAATTTTTTTATTATTTTTATTTCAAATGATATAAACAAATAATGTAAATACAAATTTAACTATACATTCGTTAAAACATTTCTTTCTTGTATGGTGAAATAGCCCACTGATCCTTCAATGTCAAAATAAATATAATGGTATCATATTAAATAACATATATCATGTTCTTTAATAATAAGGGATTTTCATGTCATGCGATTTTTTCTTTTTTAAAGTAATTTTCTACCTTTATCTCTTTGTCGTCGTCAGAGTTGTGATCCAATTTTGAAAATTTTCGTCCCACAGGAAACCTGCCTTGAATTTAGTGGTCCTTTACTCTTTCTTTTTTGTTGGTTTAAAGCTGCCCCGAAGCTGGTGCTAACTCTGCGTCAAACGATGGTTAGATTATACAAATGCTAGAAGCCGTTTCGGGATAAGTAACAGGGAAAGCAGCAACACTAAGAAAAGTGCAGATGTCAGGAAGAATTACTTAATAACATCATAGAGAAGATTATTTTACGACAAAACTTGTGGCCCACACCAGTTGTAATTTTATCTTGGGTTCTGCATGAGATCTGTCCTCGGGATGCATTGGGAATAGCTAGCCCCAGCCCAGTAGTCGACTTGCCCATCAATAAAGCTTCTAGTTGGCTTCTACAATTTCAGACGGTTTTACGTATCTAATCCCCTTTTTTTATAAAAAAAAAATGAGGGTGGCGGTGGTAGGATTTTATGAGATTTATTTGGGATGGGATATCTTGAACTTCAACTGATAATTCCCCAAGCGTTACTAAGTCACTAGTGCTCGGACTTATTTATTTTGTTTGCTTTTGACTTATGTAACATGTACAAGATGAGAGTTCTAAAATGAAAAAATTATTGTTGGGATAAAACTTAAATTAAAAAAAATGAACATTGAGTACATTGACACTCAGTTTGTGTAGGAATAGAATTAAATATTGAAGAAAAAAAATTCTCAGGTGAGATGAAGTTTTATTTTTTTTTAAAAAAAAATCTTTTAACTTATAAATTAACTTTTAGATTAAGTTTTTAAATCTAAAAAAGAGCCTAACTCTTATAACATTGGGCTACTATAACTCAAAGGTTGCATCATAGAACAAAAATCTATTTAACTCCTCAAAATCTCCCCATTGAACCCAATAGAGATACAAAGTTATGCCCATATAATTATTATAAAAAAGTTGATGAATATACAAATAGAATTAAATAGTGTTTGTAATATTGGGTTATGCCCATGTATTTTTGTACTTTAATATGTATTAATACAATTTACCTTTTCACCAAAAATAAATAAATAAATAGTATTTTCTTTTGAATTTGTAAGTCAAAAAATTTTACAGCTTTAAGGAATGATTTCAGATTCATATCAAAAGATAACATTGAGGAATGTGTTTAGATTCATATTAAATATCTAACTTCTTGTCTTTGTTATTCTTATTAACTTTTGGAGGATCAAAATTGCTTGTTTTTGGTCAAAATGATGGAATGACTGCTCAATAAGAGTAACTTTTGATATTTCCTAATTTAAAGTGACCTTATTGTCACATGCCTAGGTTCCAACCCAAAAGATTAATATAATGAAAAAAGTTACCAACCTCGTTATATGGCTAGAATCTCTCACTTGTCTTCTTGATGTGAAAGAAGTTCATAACATTCTCTCCCAACCAAAAAATCTATATTGCCCTCAATCCGGACTAAACCCACTAGCTATCCCATGCTAGAGAATAGCATTCACCTGTCACAAAGGTTAATCCAACAAGAAGAGTAACTAGACCTCCTTGAATGACCAAAACTCTTGCTTACCTTCCTGATGTGAAATTTTTTTTTTTTAACACTAGTCAAAATCTAGGCTTCTTTTGTGTCTAATTTATGGTATGTTTTGGTTTTTGTTTGAAGTTAAAGGCTTGATATTGATTAATACTACATAGGAGCAATAGAAAAAATATTTTGTATAATATTGTCATTAACGTGTAAAGACATTATCGTGTACTTAATATTGTATTTAATTAGTATGATTACATCCCAATTAGAGCAAATTTTGCTGACTTGTCTACATATAAAAAGCAACAAGAGTTGTAATAGTGGGATCTTGTAGATCGAGTTGAGCCTCGTACGAGAGGAGCCCATGGAAAGCTTTTCGCGATAGGGGCTGGGTTTCGGTGTGGACAAAACTTGCAGTGAGTGGTTTAAATGCCGAGCCTAGGCCCTTAGAAACATGAGTTTGATACTCAATTTTAGAGACTTTCTCAACAATTGATGCGAATTGGCCCATAATAGAAGCTAGAAATTGAAGCTACTCCGTCATTGTTGGTGTGGCTTTGCGCATATTGAGCAGCTTGTGTGTTGTTTTGTGCAGCACAGGAGTTTTCTAGAAATCTACACACATTAGCAGAAATGTCTCAATTTTAAAATCTAACCAATGATAGGATTCAAATGGTACTGAGGGTCCATCCCAAGATAATTTGATCGTGAGTAAACCAATCATCAAATGCTGGATTTACCACAATAATGGTTGTGCATCTTCGAAGATCTATGAGATTTTTGAGTACATGGGCATGGTTGTGAATTATCGATAATAGATATTAATCGACTAGCTCAAATGTATCGGAGCAATCGAGTTTTCCACTCAATATCATGAACCTCATTAAATTTTGTCCTAGTAGTGGGACATGCAATAGATCCAATAGAATTTATTGCAGAACTTTTTGTGAAATAGGAGCTGGTGAATTAGGTTTATAGTGTTTTACAAGTGACTTTGATATCGTTTAAAAATTAAAAATGCTATAATAAACTAGTTAATATAACAACAAAGGGACATGAGAAATCCGTGCACTTGAAAGGCTACATTTTAATTGTAATTTTTGAGTTGAAATGGGAGATAATTGCTTGAACTCTTTTATATTATAAACTTTGTCAGATATATAAAACAGATGATGGTTCAAATAAGTAAATTAAAACAAAGAGCAACTCTTCGAATAATGATGTTTTAGGATCAACTTTGTTGGTGGTGATTAGAGGATTAAGCCGACAAGATCACAAACTATATCAAATTCAACTGCAGTACGGACAGGCCTAAAGAAAATGCATAAGCAGGTGGTTTTATGCACATCCAGTGCTCTATGCAGACAAATGATGACTGGACTATTCATTCAAAAACCTTGAATTATGGGTACCTATTGAGGAGCGTCGGTTATGGATGCACAGAAAGATTGGAAAATCTTGAAGGGAATGAGAACCGTTAAGCTTAGTCGATAAAGGAAATGGAATTGAAGAACAGTAGAATTCTTGAACATGTTATACCAAGGCAACACTCTTCATGGTGACAATTTAAAGAACCAATTTTCATATCGTTTCTGTAAATAAGTGGTTGATGGAGTACTATTATAGTCTAAATTTCAGATTTGGGGTACGTATTAGTAGGGGATACAAAATTGTAACTCTAAAAGTAAGGAGCAAAATTGTATTTTGTTAGATTACGGTTTCCTCTCTCTTGAATTTGGGTTTTGCTCCTTCATGTATAGAATTGTCATGTGCTTATGTACAAAATGTGAGGAAAAGAGAAAACGAAAAAAGAAGAAGAAGAAACCATTAGATAGAAAAGAAAGAAAAATGTCTTTGTCCCTTTGTTGTTAGGAACATAAGAAACGTTTCTAACCCACATTAAAATTTAATGCTCATGTACAATTGATGTTTCCTATCCAATTCACTTTTTATTCCCCTATAAAAATAATTAATCTTAACAAAAATAATATGCAATCTAATTAGTCAACAGAGATATTTCCCAAAAACACCATTAGATAGAAAAGAAAAACAAAATGTCTTTGTCCCTTTGCTGTTAGGAACATAAGAAACGTTTCTAACCCCCATTAAAATTTAATGCTCATGTACAATTGATGCTTCCTATCCAATTCACTTTTTATTCCCGTATAAAAATAGTTAATCTTAGCAAAAAAAATATGCAATCTAATTAGTTAACAGAGATATTTCCCATAAACCGAAGGCACTTCAATAACTTCCCTAAACTCCCGTCCTGCTTACACTCTAATCTTCCAGAGCACAAAGCCACTATTCTCCTAAAAGTAAGAAGTGGCCCCAAAGACGTGGTCCAAGGTTGAACATGGTGACTTACTTTCCTTTATAGACCACGTAAGCAACTAGTCGCCGCCCCATAGGTGCTTGCGCCATTGATTGGAATGTTAAACACCCTTTTTTACCTTCATACCCCCTGACGCGTGGTTCCAACGTAGCAGCCACCTTCTGTGAGTCATCATAGGACCATTAGTCGAACCTTTTGCCGCATGTGGCATTAGTTTTCGGCTTAGCTTTTCTTCATCGTATGAGAGACCAATCTCCAAGTCACTAAACTAGAGATAGCCACACAAACCCTTTGATGTAAGATATATATATATTTTTGTTATGTAAATAGGAGATATGGAGAAATTGAATTTCAAATTTATGACTTTCTTATTTTAAGTAACATGGACTGTCAATTGAGCTACATATCCGCCGACAAAAGAGATTATACATTAATGCTTATAAAATTAAAATGCAATCTTCACACACTTTGCTTTGAGCATATACCCCTTTTATTCTTTTGTACCATCTTTTTCTCTCTCCTTGAATATGAAATAAAAGCTCTTCAGACTTTACTTATGGTACCGAGGCATTTTACTTTTCTCATCATTTCTCTTTGTCTCTCTTTCACATGCACCCACATGTCGAACGATAGTGATTCTATAAATCAATTGGCTGAAGATACATTAAACTCCCATGGGCAATGGATGATGTATTATGGAACGGCAACAATGTTTATCCTTCAAGGTCAACAAAATAAGGTGCGGAATAAAGCAAAAGGCTCAAGTACGTAAGATGGCGATATAACGTTATTCCTTTCAAACATTAAAACATGGCAAATACCCCTTTCTGGTTTTTCTGGGGATAAGTAATGACCAACTACTTATGGTTTAGGATGTTGCTGTTTTATTATCTTCTTTAAGCTAGGTGGCCTATAAGAATATTTGTTTCTTATGGTCGAAAGCATTGGAAGATAGGCTGCATGACAATTCACATGGTCAGACTTTTGTCAATTTCAAACATTACTATTTGCTTTGTTCTTTCCACTTACTCCTGTGCTTATATATACCCATTTAGTTTCTTCGATCTCCTCACTTCTCCCGCCTTCTTCTTCATTTCAGTTTGCAACAGCCTGCCTTTCCGTATCCAACTTAAGATGGATAACAGAATTGCCGTCTTTATCTGCTTCATTCTCCTTGTGAACTCCCAGGGACGTGTTCTTCATGCAGACCTGGCCATGAAACAGGAAATAGACAGACTCCATATGTGGCGAGAGTTCGGTTTTGATTACTCAAAACTTGAGCATTACCGAAGGTTGGCCGGAGATGCAGCACGACCGGATCAAGTAGTACCAGGCGGCCCAGATCACCAGCATCACTTGTGACTGCCCCTGCTTTACGAGCTAATGATCCGTCAGGATTCTATGCACAATTTGTACCATGTTATGGAGTTTCAAGAGAAGAAGCTTTTACCAAAAGAGAAAGAACCCATGTCTGTAAAAGCTCATTGCTATAAGAGCATACGTAGCAGGATTGAAGTCCCAGTGCCATGCCATTATCTTTCGTCGGATGAAATTTTCCCTTTTTATGTTTTATTTTCTAGTTTTTATGTTCTGTTCATGTACTTCAATATCCGTAGGTATAATGATAAAATCTTCTTATGGGAAATTTAATGGCTTAACCCGGAGATTCTATAACACAAGGTAGAAGCGTCCTCAACAATAAAAGAAGTTGTCTAGCCTCACCAAACGAGAGATTTCTTAAGTAATATTTCGAGAAAGTATGAAGTTGCTCCTATGGACCACGGCAAATGATTGCACAAAGAAAAAGGAATTGCAATTTGCGGCATAAAGATGGCCAGAGAAAGTTAGATTCTGACCTGGATCTCATTTACTTCTGGTAGCTCAAGCGAGTGGATGTAATCTTGGAGAACACTTGCTAAGTCACCAGAGTCTGGATGGCCACATAAAATCAATATTGCATAGGTAATAACTAGAACTAAGTTCGACCAGTTGAGCCATATGTCTGCCATCAATTTTCATCAGAAAAAACTCAACAAAGTTGATAGGCATTTAGCTTAATTTGAAGCATGTGCTGCGCCACAGATCCAATTTGAAATAAATGTTGTTCGCGCTGAACTTTACCAAAGCATTGTACTTTTGACATCCCTTCTATTTATTAGATTTAATTTAAAACTCTTTGCACCACCTTCAAAGTATCAAAAAGATTTTAGTTCTTCATATCATCTCTCTGTTTCTAAAAATCTACACAAAATTTTTATGTGATCGCTTTGCACTTTACCCAAAATATATGAGCCTTTTATTCTTTTATGTCCTCTATCTCTCTCACACACATACACCCAATTGGCTAAAGATACATTTAGTCCCTGTGTGCAATGGATAATAAACCAAGTAACGGTCAATAAGGTTTATCTACGAAGGTCCAAGAAACACTAAACAAGGTGATGAGAAAAGCGAAATGTTGATTACCCTTTACAAGTGCTCATCCTGTTAATCATGGGTGGCCAATTGCTAGAGAAACCAACCAAATAACCATCTGTTCAAGTACATAAGGTAGCCTTATAACATTAATTCTTTGGAGCATCACAAACAGGAAACAACTTTTTTCTGGTTTTTATGGCGATGAGAAATAACCAATTGCTCATCGTTTAGGATGTCACTATTTGATTATCTTCTTTAAGCCAGGTGGCCGACAAGAATTTGTGTTTGACCTAGGTGCTGATATAATCTTTTGATTTGTATTTTGTTCAATTTTTCCAGGCTTGACAACGGTCAAACGCCGGCAATTATAATAAAGACATCACACTATCCGATCGAGAATTCCATGAGATAAAAAGAAAGGGACAGACGCAGATGAGTCGATATGAAACCCGTTGTCGGCAGACAACACATGGCCCTCCACTCGAAACAGAACCGATTTGATGGGTCTCCATTAAATGACCTGATCTCCGTCGTAAAAGAAAAAGAGGAAGCCAGCCTCCCATGATCATCTGCTGGGAAGAAAAAAGAAAATAGGACAGAAACACTGGCTGAACATGACAGGTTGTTGCCACTAGCACTAGCCTCACTATCGTGTAATCTGAGTTAAAAGTCTAGTATTTGATAACCCAAAACGCACGAATGAGCAAGGAAGAAGACGAATTGCCAGATACAAACAATAGCGATGGGCACCATTATACCTCATCCATCCAGGTTAATCAATGCCTAGTCGGTTGTCTGCGTCCTTGTTTTTTTCGTTAGTGTCAAACCGACAACTGCTGTTCTGACAGATGTACCATAAATAACAATATTTTGTCACCCAATTCCCATTTAGAAAGGAGCAAGATCCTCTTTAGAAATAGTACGTACACCGAATAAAGTTCTTATCAACAAAGTCTGATACATGGGGCGAACATTCTGTTGGATAAAGTTTTCCGTTGCACATGGCAGATCATGGGTATCTTTTCTTATCCACGAGGGTTTTTTCCCTTTTCATTTTCTTTTCCTTATTCCATTATCTTTAAGAAAGAATGAGTTAAGGTACATTACGTGGATCCACCCCTGCATCATTTAAAAAAGTGTCCACTTATTAAACAAAGTAAGTTTAATGATTTATCCCCATATAATATTTACCGCCGCCGAAGCAATTGAACATGGTAACATGTGGCATGTTGTTTTTAAGCTTGAGGGGTTTGATTTGGTGAACAGATTGATTGAATAAGAAAGCCTTGAAAGATAAACAATAAAAGCTGAGTTATGTAAATATAGAACTATATCAAGGAGTTAGACAAGCTATAACGAACTGAGAAACTTTAGATTTTATAACTAAAGATGAAAAAGAGAATATGAAAATAAAGAAAAATACAAACTATAACAAGCAAATGAGAGAATGTTTGATACCATGATCACAGGGCCATCGGCCCTGCTATAATACTAAGATAACATTATGTCAAGTAGTATTATAGGTAATAAGAGAATGAAAAAATAAAAGAGAAAGAGAAATTGCAAATAAGGAGGTGGGGAGAGAAATAGAGAACCAGAATGAAGCAAGAGTAATATTGCACAAGAACACTCGAAGTGATTTGCTTGCTTATCTAATAGTTCTTACAAGGCCTTTATACAGCCAACCAATGTAACAAAAGACAAAATACAACTTGCATGCCACTTGCATGAAGAAACGTTACCCCAACTTGCCAAGATGCTTCATCATCACGTAATGCAGAGTTGCAGGCATTTAAGAAAACTGACATGAGATAAAAACCACATTATCTGCGGGCTCCTCGAGTCTTCTCCAAGTCTCCATTACATGCATTGAACTCTCGGATTCTTCTTCAGCATCTTATCTTCACAATTCGTGGGACCCATTTATCTTCATTCAGCTTTGGTTTGTGGATCCCGTAACCTCCATGCTGCATATTATTCTTTGGCTTACTTCGTTCAAAATGAGAAGAACAGGATTCAGGTTCTAAACTTGCATCTTGTATATTTGGAAGGCCATAAATGCTTATGCAGTCTCATCATCTATTTGCTTCCAACATCATGCACGTACCAGTCGGATAATGTTAACAGAAGCATGATGATTTTTTTTTTGTTAATGTATATCCACAAACCACCGTTCTTCATACAGAAACTAGTTTGATGGTGCCCCAATAATCCACAGGCTTTCGAAAGGACAAGTCAGCCTTCCCAAATAGGAATTCACTTGGATTTTTTCCTATGGATTTGTACAAAAAGGTGAAAAAGGTGATGTGGGAGGATTAAGTCCTGACTAAGCGACCCCAATTAAGTATGACATTATAAGATACTTATGGGGCTCCATGTCTAAAGGTTCATTCTCTGTTTGCAACTGTTCTGAAGGGGTGCGTCCTTTTAGCGGCGTCTGACGTAGGATTTCTATTAGATTCTACAATTCGGCCACAGTCTACTACTCGGCCGAACCTAGCTTAAAAGTATAGCTCCTACGATACGAACACAATAACTTCAAAAACCGGCAAACGAGGGACAAGGGAGTCTCAAAGTTTGGGATAACACTGCTGACGCGTGATAAAAGACTAGTCTAGAGCAAGTACATTCTAGTTCCCTCGGGTCCACGAAAGGACCCAATTTTGGAGTATAGACCGGCGTAAGAGGGGCCCGACAAAATTTCATGGGGGGAATGTTCTTCGCTTTAATGTCAACAACCATCCACGTTTGCTTTGAAGGCAAACGATGACTAGATTATTCATTTAAAAAACTTTAGGATCATGAGTACGTGTCGAGGAGATCCGATTTGAGGCGCACAAAGAGATTGAAGATCCCAAAGGAAATGGGAACATTTAAGCTTAGTGGCTAAAGGTAATGGGATTCAAGACCAGCAGAATTTTTGGGCTTTTTATACCAAGGCAACACTCTTCACGATGACAATTGTCACGTACCAATTGTCATATCGATTGTGTAAATGTGTGGCTGATTACTATTACCCTCCAAATCTTTCCAAATTAATTTGGTACCACAAATGAACCTCTTATCTCAAATTCAACGTTTGGATCTTCTTCTTCTTCTTCTTATTTTCCTTTATGAGTAACTAGGATCAAGATAGGAAACAAATAACTGAACCATAAGGAAAGAAACCAAAGAATTGGGATGGTAGTTGGTTGGGGGAAGGGGAGGTGAAGGAAAATTTGATGGGGGATTAATAAAGCTTCAAAAAGTTTAAAGGAATTAAAATTGTAGAGGAAGGTAAGAAATAAAGAACGTTTTAAGAGATACATCGAAATCTCAGATTTTGACTAAAAATCAGTAATAGAGACAAAATCATAACTCTAAATATAAGCAGCAAAAATATATTTTATTAGATTACGATTTCCTCTCTCTTGAATTTGGGTTTTGGTCTTTCGTTTATAGAATTGTCATGTGTTTTTGTACAAAATGTGAGAGAAAAAGAAAACAAAAGAAAAAAATCATTATTAAAAAAATATTAAAACAAACAAAGGGGTTATCTCTTTTGTGAACATAAGAAATGTTTCTAAACCCCACTAAACTTTCCTGCTCTTGTGTTTATGATTTGAGGTATTTGATTCTCTTCTTATCTCCCAACAAAAATAAACTATCTTAAGGAAGGTAATATGTAATCTTTTGGTGCAACAACGGTCTTAAGGTGCATTAGAAATGGACCAAAGTCCAATCCACAAGCTATCTTATGGTTTGAACACTTGTGACCCAATGATACCTTGTTGAAATACAACGGTGCAGGTTCAACACCCCTCAACTAAAATCCCCCTACCCTTGTCCCAATAAAAATTTCGAAAAAATATTAACTCACAAGTTGGAAACATTACCTAGAGATTGTATCTCTCCCATGTGGAGCTTTTTTCCTCTATGCTCTCGACCATACTTAACATACCTTAAACTCAAAGTTGAATAAGATAGAAGTATAGCAACCAATTTTAAGAACTTAAGATTGGATGAAAATTATAATAGATCAACTTGGAAAATGGCCAACAGTTCAACTTAAAATCTTAAATTGAAGTGAAGAAACTTGTCTCTTAATAAACAACCCTCTACACTTTTATATTTCTTATGTAAAATTTAATAAAGTGATAGTCAACAAGGATATTTCGATAGAGCCAAAAGCATCGTTAATTGTAGTCTTCATTAGCCAATCATCAAACGATCCCAATTATAATTGCAGTTTCTTTCTACACAGATTCCATAACCCACGGCCAATGCATCCTCAATAGCAAAAAGAGTTGTCACAATCGAGAGATTTCTTGAATGAATATTTTGAGCCAAGTATGTTCCCATTAAACCGCGGCAAGTAATTGCACTAAGAGAAAAGGAATCAACGACTGCCACATAAAAATGGTCAATAAAAGTCAAGATTTTGATTTGGATCTTCATTCCCCTCTAATAGCTCAAGCCAATGGGTAATCTTGTAGACCACTTGCTAAGTCACTAAATTTTGGACAGCCATAAAAAATCAATACTATACCATTAACCCCTTTTATATGCTTAATACCCAAAAAGGTTAACCATATAAGAAGGATATTTCCTAGTAAAGCACAAAGAGAAAAAAGGATTTGAACTTTTATATAGAATCATAGTGGAATATTCTATATTTGTCAAATTCTTACATCTAATCTACTACAAAAAAATAAAGTTATAATCATATAAAGTTAAGATTAACAAAATTCATACACTTACATCAGTTCTTTATAGGTCTACTTATCATTGAAAAGAAATTTATTAGAACCTTTAATCAATTAATGAAAAAGTAGATTGGTATGATTTAATTTGGACTAGCAATATCAACAAATATAATTTCATTGGATGATTAGTTTATCAAGATCATCCTTCTATAATAAAAGAAATGGTACAATAGCTCCCTTCAATTAACTTATACTATGATTTTTGTCAATTTCAAGTTGAAAATAGAAGTCATCTTCTTTTTAAATGTTCATGAATAATAATGGTTTAAAAGACTATCCTTACTCAAAATTGAATTAAACATCATATTGGAGAATAGAATAAAGAACTGTAATAGATTATTAAAGTAACTAAAGAGAAAGATTTAGATGTAAAGCTTTTAAAGATATCTTTTTTAGATTGTATATGGGTAAACACTTTTCTATGGGTGGGAAATTCAAAAGTACATAAAACTCACAAGGTTGCTTGGTAGGTTGTTTGTTTACCTAAAAAGGAAGGAGGACTTAGGCTATTAAATCTTTAAGTATGGAATAAGGTTTTGGTGGGGAGGTCACTTTGGAATCTATTCAATTATCCAAGCTCATCTTTATGGAATAGATAGATTATAGTACTAAATGCTCATTTTTTTGGAATTTTCAGTTATACACCTTAACATTAAAGGAAATATGACAAAGAGTTGAAGAAGTCTTCTTAAATTATGATAGACTCTTTTATCTACACTCTCTAAACTTTTTTTATTGTTATAAAGAAACATATAAAGAATTGTGCAAAGCTAATACTGAAGTTGAATGGCATGACTTAATATGGTTAGGTGAAATTAACAAACATAACTTTATTATATGACTCATATGTAGGGATAAACCTTCTACATCAAAAGTGCTATCTTGATGGCTCCCTTCAATTGACCTATATTATAATTTCTATGGTTTTCATTTGAAAAATAGGCCACATTTTTTTTTTCAACGTACTTGGACTAGGCAAATTTGGCGAATTATTCTTGCACAATAAGGCACTCATAGGACCATGAATGATTGAAATTTTGAATTGCAATGGATGATTACGTAACAAAAGGAAAAGATTTGGCTATTAAGCTTCTTAAACTTTCTTTTTTAACTTGTATGTATTGTATATTGTTTAAACAAAATCATAGATGTTTTCAAAATAAGACTATTGAAATATCAATATTATTGGCTAAAATAAAAAACTAGTTCGTGAAAGAGCTTCTCAATTTAAGAATATTAAACATTCTTGGGCAAATGCTTTATTGTGTCATAATTAACAAATTCTAAATTTGATATTTTCTTAGATGAATTGTAATGCTAAAGTATGCCCTTAAGCTTTTGTACTCTCTTATTATTTAATGAATAAACTTACATGTTCATAAAATAAAATAAAAAATAGAAGATAATTTTAGGATAGAACAGTTAATATTCCAATTATGTTGGCTTTATAAGGAAAATTGTGTGAGGAAGAGTTTTTTTGTTTCAAAATATAACTTTTCACAGGAAAAATTATTTTGAATGAGATTTAAAGATTTTCAACTTCTATCTTTTTATAGTTTTTGTAATTCTTGTAATGTTAGGGTGAATTCCTATATTTTTGTAAACTATTTTTTATTAATACAAACTTACATTTCTACCCAAAAAAAATTAAATTAGTAAGAATGCTTACAAAATCCAATTGGATCTTCACGCACTTTGCTTAAAGCATATCCACTTTTTATTCTTTTATGTACTATATCTCTCTCCTTAAATCTAAGGTAAAATTTGTTCACACTTTACTCAAAGTACCAAAACATTTTACTTTTTACGTCCTCTCTATTTATTATATTTGAACAAAAAAGAATTTGCATATCTTTCAAAGTATAAAAAAGTGTTGGTTTTGCATATGAATCTCTTTCTGGAAATCTATGAAAAAATTTTATGTAGTCTCTTTGCACCTTTAATTCTTTTATGTTCCCTCTCTCTCAGCACACACTCACGCGCACATGCGGTAGTTTGTTCTATGAATCAATTTGGTCAAGATACATTGAACCCTATGTGCAAAGGATAATGTAACAAGGAACGGCAATAAAGTTTACCCATCAAGGTCTATAGTAAATGAGGTGGTTGATAAAGTATACGGTTGATTACCCCTTACAAATGCTCATTTGGTTGATGATGGGTGGCCAACTGCTGGCGAAACCACTAACTAGCCACCTGTTCAAGTATATGAGATGGCCTTATAGCACCAGCTCAAGCATGAAAAACAGCAAACAACCCTCTGTGGCTTTTCTGGGGATAAGTAACAGCCAACTACTTATAGTATAAGGATGTTACTTTTTTATTATCTGTTCTTTAAGCTGGGTGGCGATAAGAATTTGTGTTTGATTTATATAGGTTCCTTATGCAAAAATAGGATAAATTTTGTAAAGAAAAAGTAAGGTAAAAAATATATAAATCATAATTTTTTTTGTACAAAACAAAAAACACTTGCTTTTTAAATAACAATTTCAATGGCTAAAAGTAGAAAAGTAGTATATAGAAGAATATCTCTATTTATGAATATTAAATATTTTTATGTAAATATTTTATTATACTATAATTGGAGGATTCTAAACTTAATTTTTTTAGATAAATTATAATATTGGGCTATGCTCTTAAATTTTTGTATTCTTTTATTTTTTGACAAATAAACTCACATATTTATAATAAAAGTTAATATTTATTTTTTCTTTGACTATTTTCAATTTCTAGAGATCTTTTATATCTCACATCCAGGGAAAGATAAAAATTAACAGGACTTAAGTTTTGTTTTGTTAAAAATGCACATGAAGATTTTTAATTAACGGTGGCATAAACTTAATCACGAATGTAAGTTCTTAGAGATATATGGAATTTGAACGAGGCTTGTTCATCACTTTTGTTTAGAAAAGGCCAAACCATTTAAGACTTCCCGTAGGGTGGTCCAGGTAATCACGAAAAAAAGGCTTAGTGTATCAGTTGTTAATATACGGTCAAGTCTTTGTCACTTCAATTTGTTTACCTACATAAGATTCTCCACTCGAGCATGACATTAAACAAAACGTTAAATTGGATAACCAACCAAAAGTGAATTCAAAAGAAAATACTTTCTGGTCACCGTCATGTGGATTGATACTCATCCTCCCACAAGCGATTAAAAGCTCGAAATGATTGATTAGAAAACGAAATTTGCTGGCCGACTAGTGTGTCGCTTCTACCCCTCCTTTAGTGATGCAACGCGTGCAAGAGCAATGTTAAAAGGATAAGAAGGTGTTAATTTCCAATAGAAAAATGGGAAGTACTATAAAATTGGCATATAAGCCAAAGATTTGTGTCATTTTGTTTTTGCTGAAATCTGGTATGTGTTCCGCATTATGACTATACTAGTCTATTGTGGTCCTTATATAAGAGGTATTTTTCTTTTTCTCAAGTTGATTTCAAGAGGGAAAAAAAAAGTGAGCTTTATTAGTACCTTTTACCGGAAAACGTGACTAACTTGTTGTTTTTCTTGATGATCTTTTACCACATAATTTCTTGTGACACTGATAACTCTATTTTTATAGAGTTATTTTACCTATTTTTTAGGCAATAAATAATACAATGTTTATGAGAAAATATTTGAACTCTTATTTATTTGAATTTGTCTTGTTTTTGTAGCACAAGGAGAAAAGGGATGAACATGGAGAACCTGATGCTTATTGTGTGGCAAAATTGTAATATCAAGATCAAGAAAGTCAAGATGGGCTTGGGCTTTGGATAATTGTTATTAGATTTTTTATTGTTATTGGATTTTTTATTTAAATAGAAAACCCAGTCATGTTAGGAATTCAAGTCTCAATTAATTTAGGAGTTCAAAACCCAATTGTTTTAGGTCTCTAAAACCTAATTCTACTAGGATAGGAGATAGGTCTAAACCTAAACCCTATTTAAGAGAAGAGAAGAGGCAAAAGAAAGAAAAGGAGAAAATTGAGCACAACTCAAGAAAGAGGCTAAGAATTCAAGGTTTTCTTGAAGAGAAGACAAAAAGGGTGACAGACTTCTTGTTCTTGGATTCAAGATGCCTTCTTTATTTCTTATTACCATTCTTCCTCATTATTTCTTTATGTTTTAGTTTATTTTTGTTAGAGCTACGATGTAACCTAATTATGATGGTATGAATCTTATGATTATTATGTTTTGCAAGATATTTTATTTATGTGAAGTTACATATTACGGAGTTTAATGCTTTTAGGTGATTAGCTACCACTTAGATGACTTGATTTGCATATTAAAGACCGACAGGAAATAGCATGCAGTTGCTTCTTGTAATATGTAACCATAAATTAAATATGGATAGACATATACCATATTGTTTGTGTGGCTTTTGGTGTAAACTGGGAATATTCATAGATCCTAATGCATTTAGTTTGTTTCAATTCACATATAGAGATATAATGAATTAATGAACTAAATAGGTTTGCTATACCTAGACATAGGATAGTAAATAAATTAGGAAATTCCGCCATCACATAGATATTATCTCTCTTGCAAGCATAAATAATCAATATTAGTACCTAGTAATTATGGTGAAGTCATATGCTCTAACATATTTCTTTTATTAAGTTTTCTTAGACTTAGTTAGTTAATCTATCATCCATCAATTTGGTTTGCTAGATAAATTCTAGGAGTTATTCACCGTTAGTAATTAGTTGGTCTAGTAATTACCAATCTCTGTGGGACGATATCTTTCTTATCATTATATTACTTGTTCGACATGTTCACTTGCATTTAGATTTCACCGAACAAGTTTTTGGCGCCGTTGCCGGGGATTGGTTGTTTTAGTGCTGATTAATATTAATACCGAATAATTTCTAGGTTTAATCAAGCTTTTATTTTCTTTTAAGAAAAAAAATCGGTTTTTTTAATTCTTGAAAAAAAAAATTTTGTTTCTTTAAATTCTTGAAAAAAAATAGTTTCTTTTAATTCTTGAAAAAAAAAATTCGTTTCTTTTAATTCTTGAAAAAAAAATTGTTTCTTTTAATTCTTGAAAAACAAAAAAAAAATCGTTTCTTTTAATTCTTGAAAAAAAAAAATTTTTCTTAAGTTGTTGAAAACAAAAATAGTTGTCAAAGAAAAAATAAAAAAAAAGTCTTTGTTAAGTTGTTAAGCAACAATGATGGAAAGATATGATGGTACATATAGACTTGTAAAAGACTATGTTACACCAACATTTTGGAATGCCACATCAAGCATTAAAAGGCCTGAAATTCAAGCAAATAACTTTGAGATCAAGCCAGCATTCATCCAGATGCTTCAAAACTCCTTGCAATTTAGTGGGCTACCAAATGATGATCCAAATGCTCACATTGAAGCTTTCCTTGAAATTTGTGACCTAATCAAATACAATGGAGTCACAGATGATGCTATCAGGTTAAGACTATTTTCATTTTCTCTTAGGGACAAAGCCAAAAGTTGGCTCTATTCTCTTCCTACAGGATCAATTACTACATGGAATGATTTGGCTCAGAAATTTCTTCGTAAGTTCTTTCCTTTTGCAAAATCTGCAAAAATGCGCAAAGATATTATCACTTTCACACAAATGGATAACGAATCACTATATGAAGCTTGGGAAAGATTCAAGGAACTTTTGAGGAGATGTCCACATCATGGACTACCCATATGGTTACAGGTACAAATTTTTTATGATGGATCTAATACAAATCTTCGTTTCATAATTGATGCAACTGTAGGAGGGTCCTAACACAACAAAACGCCAGAAGAGGCATATGAGCTTTTAGAGGAGATGGCATTCAATAGCTATCAATGGTCTACTGAAAGGCCACCAATGCATCAAACAAGTGGAGTCCATGGAATAGATATCTTCACCACAATATATGCACAGTTGGAAGTGCTCGATAAGAAGATAGACAACCTAAGTATTCCAGTTGTGAGACATCAGAGTAGAGCATGTGAATTTTGTGGTGGAGCACATGAGAGCACAGAATGTCAAGTAGGTAACCCTCATGCTCATTGTAATGATTATGCTAATTTTGTTGGAATTCATAGCAGGTCACAAAATGATCCTTACTCTAACGTATACAATTCGAGATGGCAAAACCATTAAAATCTTTCATGGAGTAACCCAAGTGAGATGAGACTGCAACCAACATTTTGGCAAACTGAAGAGGTGAAACCTAACTCAGAAGACATGAATAGCGAGCTGGCCAGCACCACACAAAACTTTATGGAGAAGACTGAAGCAAGATTTCAGAATCAGGAAGCTTTAATAAAAAAATTAGAGTTGCAAATGGGTCAATTGGTCAACATGCTTTTAGAGAGACAAGAATGTCTTTTACCTAGCAATATGAAGGAAAACCCTAGAGATAATATAGTCACCAACCTAGCCATCGCCACACAAAATTTTATGGAGAGTACTGAAGCGAGAATTCTGAACCAAGAGGTGAGCCTTCAAAATCAAGAAGCTTCAATCAGAAAATTAAAGGTGCAGATGAGTCAATTGATCAACATGATCTCAGAGAATCAAGAGGGTCTTTTGCCTAGCAATGTGGAGAAAAGCTTTGAAGATACCATAGAGGCAATAACCCCAACATGTGGCAAGCAAGTAGAAGTAGTTGATGTTGACAAGGAGAGTCTCAAAGATAATGATAAAGATGTCAACATACAACTTGAGGAGGCACCTAGGAGCAACCTTGTTCTAGAAAATCTTATGTCCTTTGTACCTCCAGCTTCATCTCCCTCGAGATTCCAGCAACATGAAAAAGATAAGCAAGTTTTGGAATTCCTTGATATATCTTTAAAACTGCACATTAACATTCCTTTTGCAGATGCTCCAGTTCAAATATCTATTTGTACAGAATTGTTGAATGAGATACTGCAGAACAAAAGGAAGTTAGAAGTATATGAGACAGTTGTGCTTATTGAAGAATGCTCAACAATCAAACGACACAAGCTGTCTCCTAAACTATTGGAGTTTCATCCTCCTTGAGCAACATGTGGAGGATAGTTTGGCTGAAAACTATAAAATAAGCGCTTCTTGGGAGGCAACCCAAGTATTTTGTTAGCAGTTTGGTTAGAAGTTTTGTCACCACCATCTTTTCAGAGCTTTACGTGGATATGACCTACAATCAAGGGAGTTTTCTCATTCCTATTCCTTCATTATTATTGCTTTCTTTTGTTTTTGCATTGAGGACAATGCTTCATTCAAGTTTAGGGATAGGGAAAGAACCTTTGTGCTAAATTTGATTGAAATTTTTTTTTATGTCATGATTACATCCCATGTTGTGAATTCTTGGTGATTCTTTGGAAGATATAGATTTTTTTTCAAACCTGCAATTGTGGTATGAATTAAATGTGATTTTGATTATGTTGATCCACCTATTAAGCACTAAAAGTCCTTCAATTTTGAAATTGTGTGTATTTCTAAAGAATATTCATATGAAGTATGTGATTTTCTTAGATCTCACCTGAATCTTAGAATTTGTTTGATTTTCTCTTGAGGCGAAATCCTAAGCTGCATCTAATTGAGAAAATGATTTAGGCCATTCTTTGGATCGTTTGAGCCTTTCAAGCCAACCTTATTTATTTATCACCAGTCACCCCGCTGAGCCTTGATTCATATCCATTTTTTTTTGTTTAACACCCACATATATATACCCTTAAGCCTTTGACAAATTATCTTTTCGTCCTACACCTTTGAACATATTGATTTTTAGGATATAAGTCTATTCGAGGGGAAGGATGTTATATGGGAAGAATGTTGATTGCAATGATTATGTAGCATAATATGTTGCTTTTGTGAATGCAAAAAAAAAAAAAAAAGCAACATCTGTCCAAGAATGGAATTATCTTATTGCTTATTGTCAAATTTAAGCAACTAAAGGTTCAATACTTGACTTTTGCATAGTAGTTGGATGTCATCAACAAGATAAGATTATAATGGTTACATTTCTAGTCCTACTACTTGCTTTATGATTGCAAGCATGATTGTGACTTTTGTGAGTGTCAAAATCCAAGTGAAATCAAGTATTTTTGAGAAAAAAATAAATAAATGAGAGAAGTGGTGATAGAAAGATCATTTGCGGAAAAAAAAAAAAAGAAGAAAGCAAAGAAAGGAAGTGACAAAAGCTCAAATTAGATCCTAGAAAGCAATGTGTTCATAGGTGAATTTAGCCTAAATGACTTTTATCTTACCCCTAGCCCAGCCTTACATTACAAGCTTATAAAAGTCCTATTGATTTTTGATTAGATGATTGGCTTACATTAGTGGAGAGAGGAATGAAAAGCAAACATATAAGGTTTGGTTAAAGATTTTAAGAGATTGTATATTAATGTGAATCTATTTGGAGTGCATATAGTTGAAAAGATAAGGACTCACACACACACGCGCGGTCAACATAGTTAAGAGTCTATCTTATCTTATGAAACAATTGTGGTGTTTGGATGAAAGCTATATTTTTCTTTGAATTGTTAAGTTGAACAATTATGGGAGAATATCATGAAAGGGTTTTATCTAAAACATATATTGTTTATTGCTTTTGCTAGAGGACTAGCAAAATGTTAAGTTTGGGGGTTTTGATAACTCTATTTTTATAGAGTTATTTTACCTATTTTTTAGGTAATAAATAATACAATGTTTATGAGAAAATATTTGAACTCCTCTCATTTATTTGAATTTGTCTTGTTTTTGTAGCACAAGGAGAAAAGGGATGAACATGGAGAACCTGATGCTTATTGTGTGGCAAAATTGTAATATCAAGATCAAGAAAGTCAAGATGGGCTTGGGCTTTGGATAATTGTTATTAGATTTTCTATTGTTATTAGATTTTTTATTGTTATTGGATTTTTTATTTAAATAGAAAACCCAGTCATGTTAGGAATTCAAGTCTCAATTAATTTAGGAGTTCAAAACCCAATTGTTTTAGGTCTCTAAAACCTAATTCTACTAGGATAGGAGATAGGTCTAAACCTAAACCCTATTTAAGAGAAGAGAAGAGGCAAAAGAAAGAAAAGGAGAAAATTGAGTACAACTCAAGAAAGAGGCTAAGAATTCAAGGTTTTCTTGAAGAGAAGACAAAAAGGGTGACAGACTTCTTGTTCTTGGATTCAAGATGCCTTCTTTATTTCTTATTACCATTCTTCCTCATTATTTCTTTATGTTTTAGTTTATTTTTGTTAGAGCTACGATGTAACCTAATTATGATGGTATGAATCTTATGATTATTATGTTTTGCAAGATATTTTATTTATGTGAAGTTACATATTACGGAGTTTAATGCTTTTAGGTGATTAGCTACCACTTAGATGACTTGATTTGCATGTTAAAGACCGACAGGAAATAGCATGCAGTTGCTTCTTGTAATATGTAACCATAAATTAAATATGGATAGACATATACCATATTGTTTGTGTGGCTTTTGGTGTAAACTGGGAATATTCATAGATCCTAATGCATTTGGTTTGTTTCAATTCACATATAGAGATATAATGAATTAATGAACTAAATAGGTTTGCTATACCTAGACATAGGATAGTAAATAAATTAGGAAATTCCGCCATCACATAGATATTATCTCTCTTGCAAGCATAAATAATCAATATTAGTACCTAGTAATTATGGTGAAGTCGTATGCTCTAACATATTTCTTTTATTAAGTTTTCTTAGACTTAGTTAGTTAATCTATCATCCATCAATTTGGTTTGCTAGATAAATTCTAGGAGTTATTCACCGTTAGTAATTAGTTGGTCTAGTAATCACCAATCTCTGTGGGACGATATCTTTCTTATCATTATATTACTTGTTCGACATGTTCACTTGCATTTAGATTTCACCGAACAGACACTTACGAAATGCGAAATGATATGTAGATTTTATTTTAAAAAATGAAAAAGAAATATATACAATTAAAATATATGTATAAGGAAAGGTGATCTTTTTATATAACAATATTCAACATAAGATATATATATATACAAGAGAAATATATGCACGTCTATCTTTTAACTTTCAAAATAATATTTCTGATAACAGTAACATGATAAACTACACTCATAATAGATTAAATAGTATGCAAACGACCGAATTGTCTAATACCCAATATGACAAAATTGGGTAAAAGGAAATTGGACTTAAGAATAGCAGTTTTCTCGAACCTTTTATACCAAGGCAACCCTTTTCTAGATAATAATTGTCACAAATCAATTTTCATACCATTTGTGCAAATAAGTGGTTGATAAAGTACTATCACATTCCAAATCTTTCCATCATGGTATGGTATTGGAAATGAACCTCTCATTTCCACTTTACCTAGGAAAGAGGTGCACCGTTTTCCTTTATGGGTAAGTACAACATCAAGATGGCGAATAAATAACTAAGCTATAAAGAAAGAAACCAAAGAATTGGGATGGTAATGGGTTAGGGGAAAAGGGAGGAGAGGGACGGTTAAGTCTTCAATGCTAGAGTCAGATTTATCTTCTAAGATTGTAAGGTACTTTGATACTCATATTCATACTCAAATTTGATAGGAAAATTTCTAGAGTCTCTCATATCTATTCAACCAATTCTTATGACACATAGGGTCTTCCTTTGAAGAAAGGAACATAGTCATTCTCACTAAGTAGGTTTTATGCTAGATTATGCACTAAAAGACCTCTTGATGTGTTTGACTCTATAAGAAGTTCTAACCAAGATTTACCTTTCCCAACTGAACTTTGGCTCTAAAAGGTTTGTCCAACCTACTAAATAGCTCCCCATCAAAAGTCATGTGATTACTACTCTTGCTATCTACATACCAAGCGTAAGGATCAAAGCATTCAATTGATAAGCAAGCAAAGAGAAGGTTTTTTCTTTTTCTTTTTTTTTTTTTGGTAGGGGCTTTCTCCTTAGTAAGATTGACTTGTTGGGTAAAGAAGAGAGTCCTCTCTACAAAAGTTTTTTCCTTAGTAAAGTTGGTTTATTGGTTTTCACAAGCCTAAAATTTTTCTCAACATGACCAAATTTGAGATTGTGTTTGCATTAGGATTTACCCTTATGCAAGCAAAGTTTTTCAAGGTGGTTGGACATTTTGCGAATTCTACTAGGTGGATACATAGCTTTCCCCTTCACTCTTCTCCTCTCCTACGCTAGTAGACTGCTCTACAAACTATAGATCTAAAGACATCTTTGTTTCGAAAACAATCTCCAAGGGTGTTTTCTCTTTTCTTTTATTGACTCTCTTCCATAATCCTTTAAGGAGCCCATTAATTTAGACACTAGCATAGCAAAGAAAGCTTTGGTTTCCCCCAAAGTAGTCACGGTAGTATCAAATTTTTCTGTTAAGCTTATAAGAAGCATCTCTACCATATGACTATTAAGAGACATTTCCGCTAAAGCTCTAATCTAAATTACAATAAAGTTTATTTTTGTATAATATTCCATGATTACTTGGTTTCTTCCATTTTCATTAGTTCAAAGTCATGTTTGAGAGCTTGTACATGAACCATATGCACCTTTGGAATTTTAAGACTCATTTGTTGGAAGAACCCACGCCTTATTGGCTATCATTGCAAGAGCAATATTTAAGAAAGTTTCATATTAAAGCACTAAAAGAGTTCTTAGCTCACGTTTTTGTAGCTTTCTTGGTTTTTCCCTCTCTGCCGCCTAAGCTCTTCCTCATCAACCACCTTAGGACTTCCTTTATCAACCATTTCTAACAATTCAAGTAAGTTATGATTCAAATAGACCAGTTTTGGTATTTGGTTTTAGGTTTTATTGAAGAGTAGCAATGGAAGTTGTGAGTTAGGAATAACAAGTATAGGTGCATTTGAGGATGAAGTTGATGATAACGGTGTGGATGGAGAGGCCATTTTCTAAGTTTAAGAATTGATTGAGATTCCTACAACAAGATTTTGAATAGTAATGTGATACCATTAATAAGAATGCAAATGCAAGATACAACTCTTCTTGGTTGCTTAACTACTATAACAAAAAGTGCAAAAGAGTTCAAAAGTGTACACAATCAAGTGAACCTAATGGTTTTGGAGTTATCTTTCATTAATTGAACAAAGCATACAATGATTACATAAAGCTTCAAAAGCCAAGGAAAGTAGCTTAAATGATAAAAGAAACAACAAGCACATCTCTATTACTTATATAAAAAAAGAAACATGTTCTACAAAAGCTAAACTTGAAATAGTAGGAACGACAATGAGACTACATAAGTCAAAAGAGTTATTCGAGTTACCTCAAATAATTCATACTCCATGCTCTACAAACTTTAGGTTAGTTTTTATCCACCTATGTGGACATAATAGGAAGAGCCACTTGACTATTGTACTTGATGTCATGAGATACACTTCATCTTCTTAAGTTATTTTATCTCCTTAGTTTGCTTAACTCATATGCATGAAAATTTCATCAAATCTAACATTATTGCTTTATTTCAAGTCTATATGTCTATTAATTTCACTTTTCTAGAATTGTTAGGATAGCATATTTCCTTTTAAACCACTTTTGCTAAACATCTCTTAGTAGATTTATTTATACACATGAAGAGTCTAATCCTTTTTTCAATTTCATGTATTGTTTGTTTATGTAAAAGAAATATTCATAACCAATACATTTGTATAAAGAACAAGACATCTTTTTCTTTTGTAAAATGTTAGATTTATATATCACCAATTGAAATAGAAAATTGGATAATTACAACATCATCATTTAGTTAAAAGTTGCATTTGAAAATTTTCAAAAATTTTGCAAAACCTTATTACAATTTATAAGTTGTTGTTACTGTCCAAAAGTAATTGAACTTATCATACCAATAGGCTTAGACCTTTTGGGTTAATGGTTGGGTTCGTTACAATTGGTTTCAAAGCAAACACATGTATTAGGTTTAAATCACAGAAGGGTAACCTATGAAAAAAGCTACCCTAGCAACTAAATGTCATAGGCTAAAAAGATGTCTAAATGTGTGGGAAGGAATGGTAAAGGATTCTCTCACAAAGGATAAATTGGGGCTAATGTGAGAACATCCATACCAAGAAAAGGATAAATGGAGCTTATATATGAATACCCAACCAATAAAAGAATAAGTGAGGCCCAAATAGGAACACCCATACTAGAAACTACTAAAACTATATTAATGAAAACCAAACCAAGAATCTAGGTTGCTTCCCTTTATAAGGATTATGTCTTTTTATAAAAAGGACACATAATATCCTCAACTAACTGGACTTATCCAAAGAAATGTTATCTTATCCAAGGAAAACCTAAGAATCCTAAAGTAAATCAACTTAACTAATTTTGGGCTAGACCTATGAGCTTAAACCCATAACATACCATCCCCTTTAAAGAAAGCTTATCCTCAAGCTTTTCAAATTTAAAAGCAAACCTAATAACAATTGGGAACAACTTAAGCCTGAATATTAATTTAAATTTGAACTTAAACTTGAACTTTAAATTGAATTGGTATCAAAGCTGAGCCCTACATTCCAAGTTCAACCACAAAGGGGATAACTTATGAAAAAGGCTACCTAACAAAAAAATGTAACGAGCCAAAAGGGCACCTAAATACATAAGGCTAGAGTGAAGCCATTTAGTGGAGCTACCATAGAGTAGGCCATCACGGCATTGGCTGCAAAACGTGGTGAAATTGTTACAGGCTAATGGGGGCTTAGGACACATTAGGTTTATAAGGGCCTAGTAGGTGTTGACACACAAGAGTAATTGAGTTCACCAAACCAATAGGTCATGGCCTTTTGGCTTATCGGTTGGACTCATTACAATTAGTATTGAAGTCCTCTAATCCATAGATGGAGGAAAGAGTCACAAGGCTAAAATAAACATTAAATCCATCAAAGAGATTTTGGCTACTTTGATTTCCAAGGTTGATGTCATGGTTGATACACTGTCAACATGGGTAAAGGTGTTATTTTCTAATTCAAGCCATTTGAGTGGTGTTGGTTCGGGCTAAGAAGGGATTGTTAATCATAGGGCACATAGAGGTTCTAGTGTAGGCATAGGCAAAAGGATGTTAAAAGTTGAAGACTTGAAATCCTATTCTAGGGTTGAGCATTAGGTACATCTAGTTCCAAAAAAAAAAAAGGAAAATGAGAAGAAGATACTAATAGAAGTAACAAGTGCACAAGCTTAATAGGAGCAAAACCAGTTGCCAACTGATCTTTGTTAAGGAATAATCATCAAGCAAACTTCCTCCCATTAGGTTAGACTACTAGAGGGGAAAGTAGATAAGCTAAAATCTCTTTACTTTAGACTTCTTTGGCCACTTAAGGAGTAAATGTTTTAAGGACAAGTTGAGGAATCAACATGGAACTTAGCCAAGCGATGCACCACAAAAAATTGAATTCAAACTTAAGCTCATGTTTAAATTCAAGTTTAAGTTCAAATTTAAATTCAAATTCAATTTTAAGTTGTTACCAATTGTTATTAGTATGGTTTTAAATTTAAAAAGCTTAAGGACAAGCTTTCTTTAGAGTAGGATGGAATGTTATAGGTTTGGGCTCATAGGTTAAACCTAAAATTAGTTATGTTGATTTACTTCAGGATTTTTTAGGATAAATCTAATTAGTTTAGGATTCTTAGGGATTTTCTTGGATAAAATAAGATTTTCTTGAATAAGTTGAGTTAGTTTAGAATTCTATGTCTTCTTTTTATAAAAAGATGTGATCCCTACAAAAGAAAGTAGTTTGGATTGTTGGCTTTGATTATTTATTTTATTTGTTTTTTTTAAAATATAGTTATTTTATCATTTTATTGGTTTGGATATTCCCATCAAAACCCTACTAATGGTCTAAGTTTTTTCATTTAAGCCCCAATATATTCTTTGTGAAAGAACCCTTCATTATTCCTTATAAGTGATAATCTCTTTAGATACAAAATGGTATAGTTGTACTCTCCTTATTGGTGAAATTATACTTCTCACATCTTTCTTAATTTTTGTAATAATAGTCATATTGTCTAGACTTTTATAATTGAATCTTTTTCTATTCCTTTCATTCCAAATGCGAGATAATAAGACAACCTTTGCTAGTTGTAGTATTAACCTATAGCTAATATACTTAATCTTTCATCCTTCAAATTTCCCTAATATATTTTCAATAAGAAGTTTGCAATCTAGATTAGTGAGTATTTTAAAGATCAAAAGCATTCTCAGGTACTTTATATGAAGCTAGCCCCCTTAGAAAGGAACATAGTCAAGTATCAAAGCCTTTTCCACCTTAGATATATATAAAAAAAAATTGGCATTTATGCATCTTTAATTTTATAAGTTTCTTAAATTCTTGCATAGCATCTAAAAAATACAAGATAGACTTAACATCAATGAACAAACAAGAAAAGGTAATATAAAGCGCAAATGGGTGATCTTTTATTTAAAGCACTTCTAATGAAATTTAGAACCAATTAAAAACACTTTCTTATGTAGAATTATGTTTAGGATCTCCATAACTAAGACTTAAGATCTCCTTGACTATGGCAAATAGATATGGTGGGAAGGATCACTCTATCTAAAGCTCATAGCCCTTTGAAAAAACTTGTATGAAAGTCATATATGTTAACTTAGTATCTTGCAATAGTAATACAATATGCAATCTAATATTTGAACTAATCTAGAAAATTCAAAGCTTTAAATGTTTTTAATAGAACATTCTAGTTGGAATAATTAGAATTTTGAATTATAATGGATGAGTAAAATAACTAAAAGAAAGGACTTAATTGTGAAACTTTTTAAACTTTTTTTCTTAACATATATTTAGTATATATAGTCTAAACAAAATCATAATTATTTCCTAGAAAACAATACATAAAAGAGTATCTCTATTTAGGATATTAAACTTTCTTAAGTAAATAATTTGTGATGTCATAAAGAAAAAAATTTAAACTTGATTTTCTCTTAGATGACTTGTAGTACTAGCATAAGAACTTAACCCTTTGTATTATCTTATTTTTAAATAAATAAACTTGCATTCATTATAATAATATCTATATATGTCATATGCTTCCAAAATATCAACCTCAATGGTTATTTTCTTGTTAGGTATGCTTGAGATAATTATACATTAGATCATGGCATCCAAGTATGTTCTCTTTAATGTTCCTACCTAGAATAAAAGTTATTCAATAAGAATGTGTGATGTATGAGAAAGCTTTAGTCAATTTCTTCAGTACTAACTTGCATATGATTTTGCTTAACATGTCCTCAATATTTGTACTAGAGTATAAAAATAGTTCATATGCTCTAATGCTTATATGGTTAGCTCTGCTTCTAATTTGATCAACACTTTCTTCACCAAAACAGACACAACAGGTGTTAATTGACCAAGATCATTCCTTTAAGCTATTAGTGCAATAATCTATAGTGTCAAACTACTCTTGCCAACTAAAACCAAAGAATATGGACAATGTGTAGCAAAAGTGGCATGGAAAGAAGTTTATTAACGTAAAATTTTTGAAGAACTAGATTTGATAGACATTCATACATGGAATAAAGCGGTAGTTGGAAAACTTTTATGGTCTCTTGTATATAGTAATTCAAACTCTTTATGGGTTAAATGGATGATAATAGAAAATTTGAAGAAAAGAAATATATTAAAATTGAAATGAAAGGATCACTAGCTTGAAATTTTAGGAATATTTTACAAGTAAGAAATAAACTCACACAACTAGTTATATGCTAAAAATACACTATTGCCAAAAGTTATGTAGCACTAAGAGAGCATAGAGGAGATACTAAATAGGCAAAACTTGTATACAAAGAAGGTATACCAAAGCATAATTTTATATGTTGGATCATTTTGAAATGCAAACTATCAATAGCAAATTCTGTGGCTATATGGAATAGTTCAATGGACCTACAATGCAACCTTTCTAATAAGGAGAAAAATCATAAGAATATTTATTTTTTGAATACAAGTTCACAAATTACATATGGAAAACTCTGTTAAGTATGAATAGATTAACTTGAAAAATTGAACATTTGAGAGCTGAAATATGTTGGATGATTAAGACTGTCAAGAGTAAGAGTTTTGCAGTAACCATGCTTAGTATACTTTTCAATGCCATATTGTATCACATTTGAAGGGAAAGAAATAGAGATTCAATGATAAAAATCTAAATAGTTCAATCATTATTGCTAAAATCAAGAAGGACTTGAGAGGGAAGATTTTATCTACTAGAGGAGTAAAACCTATAAATTGTAATAAATTCTTACAAGAACTTTGGAATTTGTCAAACGCAGTGTTTAAGCTTAAATGATGATAAAATAATTAAATAATCTTGTAATTCTTTATGGTGATATATAATTATTGACCTTTCACCAAAAAAAAAAACTGCTTTTGCCAACACCAAAATCACCACCAACTAAAACTAAAGAACCCAATATAGGATTACATTTGGAGGAAAAGAAATAGAAGAAGATTCAATTGTAAAAGTTTAAATAAGTCAACCATTATTGACAAAATTAAGAAAATATGAAAGACAAGATTTCATCTATTAAGAGAGTAAAGCCTATAAATTGTAATAAGTTTTTGAAAAAGATTTAGAATTTTTCAAATGCAATATTTAAGCCTAAATGAAAATCTTATAACTAAACAATTTTTTTTATGGTGATATATAATATTTGACCTTTCACCACAAAACAAAAAAATAAAAAATCTTGCATATAATTTTATACAACACATTGTAGTAGAAGTTAAGCCTAAAATCTCTCACATTAATGGAGTTTTTGGAGTAAGAAAGAGTATTGCGGAGTTTAATTTTCCTATTGCCTTTGGGATTTGAAAAACTCTATGAATACTTCCTCTATTTTCCCCCCTATTGCACACTCAAACTTTCTTGAAAAATAGACTATTGTTTCTATCAAGACCTAGAGCTTTTTAGTCATTTATAGTCTTGAGAAATTTCCACACCTCTTTAAGCATTTATTGTAAGTTTTTCCTTATCTATTTTGTAAACATAAGACATGTTTCTAAACTATAATAAAATTTAATGCACTTATGGAAATGACATTTGCAATTTGATTCTCTTTTTATTTCCTAACAGAAATAAACTATCTCAACAAAGGTAATATGCAATCTAATTGGTGTTGCAATGGTCTTATAATGGTTGTCAATAAGGATCTTTCCCAAAAGCTTAAAACATCTTTGGTTGCAGTCTTAACAAGGCAATCATTTGATGATCCCAATTATAATTGCAATTTCTTTCCACAAAGATTCTATAACCCATGGTAAAAGTTTCCTTAGTAGTAAAAAGAGCTTGCTTAGAAACACCAATTCAGAGATTTCCTTAAGGAATAGTTTGGCACAAGTATGATTTTTTTTTTGTTCAATACAAGACTTTTTAATGGCATTATATCCTTGTGATGAGACCTTATACAAAACTACATTACATAAAAAAAAAGTTTCTTTAAGTCTCAAAACATACTAAATAGATAGATTTCCAATTATTTCAAGAATATTTATAAGAGAGCCTTATGGCATTAGTTTGAGAATAAAAAATAGCAAACAACCCTTTTTTTCAAGATATGTAATAACCAACTACTTATTCTTTTAAGATGTTACTATTTTATCATCTGTGCTTTAAGCTAGGTGCCAATAAGAATTTGTGTTTGACTTACGATTGAAAAAGTAACCCAATAACATAAGGAAGTGATAAGAAAATGATGTGCATGCTGATATATTTTTTGTTTTATGGAAAGGTAAGTTTCCATTGATAAAAATTAGTTTGCAACACATAAGAACATACTCCAACATTATAAAACTTATAAAAGCTATAAAAAGATGAAAGTTGAAAGCCTCCAAATTTCATCCAAAATAAAATTTCCATGGAAATATTTTAGATTTTGAAATAAAAATGCTCTCCCTTAAACAATTTTTCTTACTTTCACCAACATGATAAGAATGTCAATGATTTTATTCTAAAAAATGTATTCTATGACATACAGCACATATATAGTAAATGCAAACTAAAAAAATATCTTGACAAGTTTTGCAACCAAATCATTTTCCTTTAGTTACTCTAATATTTCATTGTAGTTCTTTAGTTTATCCTCTAATATAATGTCAAATTTCATTATGAATAAGAATAGTTTTCCAAATCATCTTAGTTTATATACATTAAAAAAAAAAAGATAACTCTTATTTTTAACTTGAAATTGATATAAATCACAACATATATTAATTGAAGGTAACTATTGTATAATTTTTTTTTACTATAGAAAGTCAATCATAACAAAGAAGTCATCCAATAAAATTGTGCTTATTGATGCCACCAGTCCAAATCAAATCATACCGTTCCACTTCTTTATTAATTGGTTGAAGTCCTTGTAAATTTCTTTGCAATAATAAATAGACTTATAAAGAATAGAGGTAAGGGTAGGCCTTAGCTTAAGGAGACTACTCTAACTTTATGTCATAGAACCTTTTATATCAAATTATATTATTAGATTTTTTTTATATTTTGTACTATAAATCCCCTTACTCCATAATGAAAAGTTTAGAAGATTAATGAGATTCCAAAGCATACATGCCAAAATGATCATTCTACTTCTTCATTAACTAGTTGAAGATCCTTGTAAATTTCTTTATAGTAATAAATAGACCTATAAAGAATAGAGGTAAAAGTAGGCCTTAGTGTTAAAAGACGTCTTCAACTCCATGTCATAAAACTTTTTATATTAAGCTACATTATTGGAGTTCTTTTATATTTTGTATTATGAATCCACTTATTTCATAATAGAAATTATTGTGTATTATGAATCCACATTACTTAGGAGATTAATGAGATCCCAAAGCATACATCCCAAAAGACTTTTTTCTAAGTTTTAAGATTCAGTAATCCTAAATCTCCCTTCTTTTTTCTATGAGCAAACTATTTACTAAGTTACTTTGTAAAAACAATGTATATCTATACAACTCCCTAATAGAAAATTCCTTATCTTTTTTACACTCTCATAGATTGTTTGCTTCAATAATAAAAAAATTAGCATCCAACATATAGAAATTATGATTGTTCTTGTCAATTATAGTCTTCTTGCATAGCTAAAATGTTTCATTCCCTAACCCTTTATTATTTCAAATATTTTATTTGTCAAACCTTTGCAATCAACATGATTGTCTTTTTGTGATCAATGAAACTCCAAGATATCTAATAAGGAGTGTACCTATAAGGGTGAGTGATCCATAATAAAAATTTGTTCCTATCCTAATAATCCAATTCTTCCATAAAACATAGTACTAAAGCTATATTGCCATGAGAAAAAAGAAATAGGTCATATACAAAACATAAATGAATGATTTTTTCAGGTTTACATTGCCATTGAAACTCAAATATTGGTTTGAGGATCTTTATAATAATAATTTTGTTAAGTGTCTCCATAGTTAGTAGAAATAAATGTAGGGATAATAGATTCTCTTATCTCAATCCATTAGTACCTTCAAAATAACTTGCAAGCTCTCCATCAAAAATTTATTGAGAATCTTGTTATAGTAATACACGCATATATAAGATCAACTAAGTATTGGGGAGTACTTATAGCTTTTAAGACTCATAAGACCACTTCCCACTTGATTATATTATATGCTTTCATTAGTTTAATTTTTATGGTTATATGTTTACCTTTATTGCCTTTATGATAATTGTGAATAAGTTCATATTAAAACATAATATTATCATAAATTTAATGTCCTTTTACAAAAGTAGTTTGGTTTTTGCTAACCATTGTAGAAAGAATAACACTCAGCTTTCTACCTAATGTCTCAAAAATGATTTTGTAAATAACATTACAACATGCTATTAGTCTATGATATTTATTATAACTAGGATCGGGAACTTTAGGGACCAAAGATAATAATGTAGAATTGGTAACTTTTAGTAGGAGAAAAACTCTAGTATAGTATCTTCTATAGCAATCTAATATATTCTTTCTTTGTATATTTTTCCGTGCTTGTCCAAAAGTATAGGCGACGTTCAAAAAACATGGCACTCCACTCGAAACCGAACTTATTTGATGGGTCTCCATTAAATGTCGTTATTTCCACCCTAAGAGAAAAAGAGGAACCATCGACTTATCATTAGGCCTTCCACAATCATTGTTACATAAAAAAGACAAACGCTGACTGAACTTGACAGATTGGTTCCACACGCATGGGTCTCTTTATCGGGTCAACTGAGTGAAAAGCCTAGTATTTTATAAACCAAAGCACGCGAATAAGCAAGGAAGACGACGAATCGTCGGACACAAAAATGCCTATGTGCTCCATTATATCTCATCCATCCAGGTTCGTGGTCGCCGTGTCGGTTGTCGGCGTCCTTGTTTTTTACGTTATTGTCAAAAGGATAACTGCTGCACTGACAAGTGTTGCGGACCACATTCCCATTTAGAAAGGAGCATGATCCTCTTTACATAGAGTAAATAGACCGAATAAAATTTTTTTTAGACTCAATTCTTATAGCTGTGACAGGCATTTCAATATATTGATCGTTTAAATTTTGTATATAATGATATCGTTTGCCTATCTTACCAGTTAATTTTAAGGGACATAAGTATGTGTCTTTTAATGTAGTATTAAACTTCAAGTTTCAAATTAAACATTTGTTTTCTTGTAGGGAATGTTTTCTTTTATTATAAATTAATTTTAAGAAATGATATATCTTCTAATATGATATTAAAGTGCAAGTTTCAAGTAAGGCACTCATTTGTCCATTGCCAATTAGTTTAGTTGGTAGCTAGGAAAGACTCCAACCAAAGGGCTGAGTTTCGAGTCACCTCACACCCATGGTCCTCGGTTAACTATATAAAAAAGGTAACTAGTGACCTACTTATTTGTCCTGAACCTAGGATTTCTATGATCTTACATTACTTAAGATCTCTTTAATACTATATTGCCTTGATTCTAATTGAGCTAAGACACATAAACAAAAATATTAACTTGTTAAGCTATTTGTACATGATGGTATTCATTTTCCTTATAAGTCTACTTTGAAGCGACAAGGTTTGAAAGCAATTCATTTCTCAGCACGTAGGCCCTTGGATTGAGTTTCCCCTTGCACAGAGCAGAGCATGGGTATCTTTTCTTACCCAAGAGGCTTTTCTCATTTGTTCACATTCCATTCTCTTTAAGAAAAACATCACGAACGACAATCCAGGGGATCCTCACTTAAGCAGATGTGAAATAAGTTAAGAGCACACTCGAGGATCCACCCCCGGCTATTATTCAAAACAGTGTCAGCTTATTAAACAAAGTCCACGGATTTATCCCTACATGATACTCGCCGCTGTTGTTGTATGAGGAATTCTTTTGTTAATGTATGGTGCCCCACTAGTCCATAGGATTTAGAAAGGATGATTTAGCCTTCCAAAATGGGAATTCTCCTGAACTCACTAGGTTGTTTTGGTATGGATTTGTTCCAAAAAAAAAAAATGAAAAGGGTGATCTGGGAGGATTAAGTCTGACAAAACGACCCCAAAATTAACACTGACACTATAAAATAGAAAAATGCAGATAATTATGGGGCTCCATGCGTTATACTCAATGTTTATTGTCCACTTGCAACTGATCTAAAGGGGGCTTGTCCTTTTAGCAGCGTCTGACGTAGGATTTCCATTAGATTCCACGAGACGATCACAGTCCGGTAGCTGGCCTGAGCTTATTGAATTTCCAAGGAAGTTGACAATCATCAAATCAAATGCGCTGACTTCACTGGCCACTCAAGTCATAATGACTGCAACTCGAACGAATAAATGTGTATCATGAGGTTGGGTTTTGGATCTCATGGTTGATGAGAAAAGGGAGAAACTAAAAGTTACCGTAGTGATTGTGAATGTATTACTGGATGTCGGAAGTTTAGGGTTTAGGTGTCCAATTTAATTGGGGTTTGCATGTTTCACATAAACTGGAGATTCTTAGTAGAATTAGTAAAGAATCACTCACCTCCCGTTGAGCATCTCTTATTTAGAATAATATTTTGTTGATCACCTATTAGTTCAATGACAAACTAGTAAGACACAGAACCTTTTAATCTTAAGTTTGATATCTGAATGCATAAATTGGAGAAAAAAAAAAAAAGAAGCCAATAGGCCTCCCCGTTTCAGCAAATTAAAGACACTTACGCGGAATACTGTTAAGGTTAACATTATCCATTGCAAATAGTCATTTGCTTTCAACAGCTGTTGTGATTTATCTTAATAAAGCTCATGGAAGTTATAAGAATTCAAAAGTTTGAAGGATTCCAAACCCAAAAATTCAAAAATTTTCAAGATTACCATAAATTGAGCAAACCTACAAGGTTTGCCTAAATCCACAGAAATTAGGTTACACTCAGATCCTAGGATTAGACTAATTTTGAATGTAAATGAGCATTAAATCTATATACTTAATTAGTTTGTAAACCTCCCATATATTTGAGTTCAAATATAAAGTTCCTTTGTGTATAATTAGGAACAATTGTGTACAGAAAAGCTAAGGTAGAAATTATGGAAATCAGAAGTATTTTTTGTATAAAGCAAATAACATTTGCACTTTTTTTTCCCTCTGTCTTCAATTTCTAGAGTTCTTTTTCGGTGTTGGAGCCTTTTGAAGCTAGCATGTGAGTAATGGCTTCTTCTTCAACAACCACCATTGCCACTATTAATGTCCCATCCATAGGCATCAAGCATGTGGGCAACAACTATTTAGTTTGGAAGTTTAGTATTTTGCCTTATCTAAGAGCAAGTGATCTCCAAACAATTAGTAGATGGAGTTGCTCCTTGTCCATCATCGATTATAACAAACCGGGTGTTAAGCAAAGACAAAGGAGACGATGTTCCTAACCCGTCATACAAAGAATGGATTAGTAAAGATCAAATAGCGCTCTGCTATATCTATAACCACTCTTCTGACAAGGTGGCTGTGCAAATGTCAAAATTTTCAACTTTACACCAAGTTTGGAAAGCCCTACAACCATCCTTTGCTTGACGAAGTGCAACTCGAGTAAGCTCATTGAGGTTACAACTCCAGACAATTACAGAAGGCATTAAGTTTGTATTTGAGTTTTTCAATTTAACAAAAACTCTTGTAGATCCACTCGATGCTCTTAGGAAACCAATAATAGAGAGTATCAACCTTATCTTTTCAAAAGGTTGGGCCAGACTATGCCAACCTAGAAGATGTTACCACGTTCTTCCCCCTAATTCGTGCTATTGGGACAGAAGCACTCATTGTCATTCTTCTCACAAAAGACGCACAACTTGAGATTATCACCTTTTAAGAAAAATGGAATCAAGTCCAATCACAAAACAATAAAACAAGTAATGTCATTTGGTGTCAAATATGTGAAGAAAAAGTCTGCAAAGCTGTTACAGGTTTAATTACTCTTTTCAATCTAGGAGTCATAACACTGAAGCCCACATCACTAGTCAATCAACATAAAGTCAAATCTCCATGACAGCATTGAGTACTACTCCTCTCCTAAGATGTCAAACTATTCCACCCCCAACACCTTATCAACAATGATTACCACTCCTCTCCTAACATGTCAAACTATTCCACCCCCAACTTCACGGATAACATATACACTTATCAAAACGCTTACCAATCATTGTTTCAGACAATACAAAACAAGCCCTTCCATTGCCTTTGGATGAACCCTTGTCAACCATTGTTTCAAAAAACACACAAGAAAAGTTGCTTTAACCTAATCTTATGGTAACATGTCTTCATAGTGGTGCCATGCCCGGAAAGCAACTTATTCCAAATCATACATATGCCATCCCCTTTCACTTTTTTAAAAACAAATTGACTCCTCAATTTGCAGGCAAATAATAGAGCTCATGGAGGTTGAGGAGTTTAAAAGCCTTGGAAAGTCCAAACCCATAAATCCAAAATCCCGAAGATAACAACAAATCAAGCAAAGCAAATAAGTTTTTCTGAATCCACAAAAATTGCGCCACACATAGACATTTAAATTAAAACAAACATTAATGCTCCTTCAAATAAATAGATTGCTAGTTTTCAAAATTGATTTTGAATTCAAATAAGCATTAAATCTATATCATGAATCGTCTGTAGACGGCGTATATTTGAATTCAAATGTACGGTTCCTTTGTGTATAAATACGATAATTTGTGCAAAAAAAGGTCAAGTAGAAAATATAGAAATCAAAAATATTTTTTATACAAAGAAAAGAACAGATATTTTTTCTTTGACTTCTTCCAATTTCTAAAGATTAACAAGTCTTCACTTTTTTTAACAATCTACAAGAACATTTTTGATTAACAACTATTTCAAACTTAATCACGAATGTAAGCTCGTAGAGATATATGGAATTTGAAAGAGACTAGTTCATCACTTTTGTTTAAAAAAAGCGAAACCATATAAGACTTTCGGATGGGTGGTCCAAGCAATCATGAAAGAAGGGCATAGTGGATCTTTCGTCAAGATACGATCAAGTCTTTATCACTTCAATTTGTCACTCTTTGAATACTGAACGGTGGGGGTCAACTTCGTTCGCAGCGATTTGTATGAAAAGAGGACTGAGCCGATAAGATCACAAATCATATTAAATTCAATTGCAGGTACGGATAGGCCTGAAGATAATGCACGGTCAGGTGGTTACATACAAGTTCTTTTTTTACATGTTGCTTTTTGCTTCTATATTCTAATTTTTTTATTAATGCAATTTTCTGTTTCACTCAAAAAGTATATTTTTTAATAATATTTAAATGCAAAAAAAATCTATTTACTTAGAATTAATTGTAAATAGACTTTAAACATTATGACATAAAAATTCAAACAGCTTCACAAAACGGTAATCGATGGATAAGAGAACCTCAAAGTTTGGGAGCTTACAAGTGAGAAGGGACATTTTTGTGGTCCCCTCGGGAAAATAATTCATCTGCGTAAGGATCCAATTTTGGAGCATAGACCGGCAAAAGAGGGACTGAAGAGAATCTAATCGGACGAAAAGGAGGAGATTTTCCCGACAAAATTTCATGGGGGCAAGTGTTCTTCGCTTTAATGTCAACAACCATCCACGTTTGCCTATGAAGACAAACAATAAGTAGATTATTCATTTCATTTAAAAACCTTAGAATCATGGGTACGTGTCGATGGGATCCGATTACAAATGCATAGAGAGATTGAAAATCTCAAAGGAAATGGGAACCATTAGGCTTAGTGGTTAAAGGTGAAGGGATCCAAGACCAAGAGAATTTTTCGACTTTTTATACCAAGGCAACGCTCTTCACGATGACAATTTTCGCGGATCAATTGTCATATCGATTGTGTAAATAAGCCGCCGATGGAGTTCTATTACAGTTCAAATCTTTCCAATGTGATATGGAACTAAAAATGAACCTCTTATCTCCATTTCACTGTTTGGAAAAGCTGCATCTTTTTTTTCTTTTTTTTTTTTTTGCCTTTTATAAGTAACTACGACGTCAAGATAAGAAACAAATAATCGAATTATAGAGAAAGATACCAAAGAATTGGGATGGTAGTTGGTTGGGGGGAAGGGGAGGTGAGGAAGAGTTGAAGGGGATATATAAAACTTCAAATAACATAAAGGGTGCAAATTTTTTCAGTCAAATAGGTCTAACTACCCAACTTATGACACTAGTGCATAGCCAGTGTAGGATATTATGTCTGCCCACTACTTGTTGAACTTGACGCAATGGGTGCACCACAGGCTGGGGACCCGTGTGGTGGCATGAGCTGGGGTCCATGTAAGGCCTAGCTCCTATGCCTGGGTGGGTAATCAGCACATGGCTGGGTTAAAATAATAGGATTGCACCCTAATTACTAGTATAAATATTTAGCTTAATAATAATGTCTAAAGATCCTACACAAATTTCTTCAAAAACCCAAAAAAATCATTAATTGTAGTATTCACTAGCCAATCATCTCATGATCCGAATTATGATTGCAGTTTGCTTCCCCATCGATTCTACAACCAAAGGCAAAAGCATCCTGAAGAGTGAATCAATTTTCCTAACCTCACCAACAGAGAGATTCTCTCAAGAAATATTTTGAGCCAAGTGTGAAGTTGCTTCAATTGGACCACGGCAAAAGATTGCACAAAGAGAAAAGGAGTCAATGACTACCACATAAAAATGGCCAATAAAAGTGAAGATTCTGATTTGGATCTTCATTCACCTCTGGTAGCTCGAGCCAATGGATAATCTTGGAGACCGCTTGCTAAGTCAATAAAGTTTGAATAGCCACGAAAATCAATATTATATAGTTAACCCTTTGATGTAGTTAATACCTAGAAAGGTTAACCATCAAATAAGAATTCCTAGTAAAACGCAGAGAGAAAAGAGAATATAAGCTTTTATATGGAGAATCATAGTATAATATTTTACCTTTATCAAATTCTTACATATGATTACTACATCCAAATGAAGTTATACCCATGTAAAAGTAAGATTAAGAAAACAATAAACTTAGCAATCACTTAATCGTATTGAGTTCACCTTTATCTCATTATAGGATATCGCCCCAATTCCAATACTTTTATCTCTATTTATTGGATTTGAAGAAACCTCTTTGCACATCCTTCAAAGTATAAAAAAGTTTTAGTTCTGCATATAACCTCTCTCTCTCTCTCTCTCTCTCTCTCAATCTATAAAAAGTTTATCTGAAGTCTTTTTGCACTTTACACGAAATTTAGTCTCTCAACGCATAAACGCATAAACGCACAAACGCATACATGCTTAGTCTCTCACTTAGTCTCTCAACACATAAACGCATACATGCAGTATTGTATTCTATAAATCAATTTGGTCAAGATACATTAAACCTCCATGTACACCGTTCTTGGGATAAGTAACAACCAACTACTTATCGTGTAAGGATCTTACTGCTTTATAATTTGTTCTTTAAGCTGGATGGATAAAATAATTTGTGTTTGACTTATGGTGGGAAAAGTAACCCTCTAATCCCAGGAAGTGGTATGAAATACGGGATACTTATACATTCTTTCGATTTGTATTTTGTTTATTTTTCCAGCCTTGTCCAAAAGTGTAAGCAACATCAAACGCCGGCAATTATGATAAAAACATCACACCATCCGATCGAGAGGGACAGAGGTGGATGAATCAACATGGAACATGGTGCCTATTGTTGGTAGAAAAACACAGATAACATGGCACCCCACTGGAAACCAGACCTGTTTGATGGGTCTCCATTAATCCAAAAGGTAGATGTAAGGTTAAAGAGTTCTTATTCCATTTAAGTTTTACCTTAGGAATTTTATATTTCGATTTGAGATATTTATCTTACACGTAATGATATTCTTTTTTTTTTCTTTTTTTACAAGTCAATTTGAAAACCACCGCAAGATTTTGAAGGCAATTCATTTTCGAAGTATGTAGGCCCTTTGATATAGTTTTCCCTTACGCATGGCAAATCATCTAGGTATCTTTTCTTATCCAAGAGGGTGCTTTCTCTTTGATTTTCTTTTCCTTATTCCATCTCTATAAGAAAGACGTAAGGAACAAAAATCCAGGGGATCCTCACATGAACAAATGTGAAATAAGTGAAGTACATTACGTGGATCCACCCCCTGCTATCATTTTAAAATGGTCGACGTACTATACAAAGTAAGTCTACGGCTCTATCCCTATACAATATTCACCGCCGCCAATGCATTATGAATTTTTTTGTTAGTATATAACCACAAACAAACATTCTTCAGACAGAACCTAGCATGATGGTGCCCCACTATTCGACAAGCTTTAGAAGGGATAAGATAGCCTTCCAAAATAGGTATTTGCCTGAATTCACTTGGTTGTTTTCGTTTGGATTTGTACAAACAAAGTGAAAAAGGTGATATGGGAGGATTAAGTGGGATTAATAACCCCAACATTAGCTATGACATTTAAAAATATAAAAATGCAGATAATTAGCGGGCTCCATGCAGCATTATAGTCGAAAGGTTTATTGTCTGCTTGCAACTGTTGGGAGGGGTGCTTGTATTAGTTTTTTATTTTTTATTTTATTTTTTTAAGCTTGATCCCTAGTGGTGTCTACTCTAACAGAGTTAAGTACATGTCAACAAAGTGTTTGTCCTTTTATTTGCGTTTGACATAGGATTTCCATTGGATTATACTAGACGAGCACAGTTGGCTAGCTGGTCGGAGCTTATTGAATTCCCATGGAAGCTTAATATCATCAAACCAAATACCCTGACTCAACTGACGACTCAACCTATAATGACAGCAACACGAACGATTGATTGGATACCATGAGGCTGGGTTTTGGCTCTTATGGTTGATGAGAAAAGGGAAAAACTTAAAGCCACCGCAATGATTAAGAATAAATTACTGGATATGAGGAAGTTTAGGGTTTAGCTGTCCAATTTTATTGGGTTGCATGTGTCACATAAAGTGGAGTTTCTTTGTAGAATTAATGAAAAATGACTCACCGCCCATTAAACATATTTTGTTCGAAATAGTCAGATCGCTATATTTAAAATGATAATGAGGCAAAAATGTCTTTCATTTTGAAGAGGATATCATGACAAATTTTAAACAATATGAAATATACACATCATTTGAACACATCCACTTATTCAAAGCATTGACACATTTCCTATAGGAATATTTCTTGTCCACCAGCAAGGAGACTAAAACTTGAACTTTAATACAATGTTAGAATGTTTGCTTTGTGATTAAAATTGACTTATAAAAATGTGAGTATGTCCTTCATTCTAAAGAAGATGTCTAGATAAATTTATGAAATATTAAATACATACTATTTTGAATTTTATTTTTATTTTTTCCTTCATTTTTCAGGCTTAAAGGGTGTTTTATAGATTTTTAAAATGATCATCATGATCAAATGAAGCAACATTGAAGCTGGTTTACAAAAATGGTGAATATTATCAACTTGAAAGGAACAAAGGGTGGCCTTACTAAATGCCAATAGAAGATGCTTTTAGATCAAAATAACTAATATCTCAATCATGTTCACAAAAGTAAATAAAGTTGTAAGAGAGAGAGTTTCTTTCTTTTGAAATATAAAATTTTCTCATAATATATCATTTTGAATAAAATTTAAAAGTTTTTCAACCTCTATATTTTCCTAACTTTAGTAATTTATATAATGTTAGAGTATACTCATGTTTCTTTACACTAAATCCTATTAATTCAAACTTAAATTTTCACACAAAAAAAAAAAAGAAGTAAAGATACTTTAGCACCTTCAAGAAGTCATTTAGGTTAACATGCATTTCCGAACGCCAATAGATGAATATTTTTAACTATTGGTATGGTGTAAACCACATCCAACAAAAGATATATATAAGCATAGAGTTTTAAGTTTTTTTTTTTCTTAACAAGAGAATTTGTGATTAACAGAGGCATGAAACATTAGTTACAATATAAATTTTTGGAGATATAAGGAACCTAATTGGGGCTAGTTCATAGCTTTTGCTTTAAAAAAAGCCAAGCCGTATAAGACTTTCTGTAGGGTGGTCCAGGCAATCATGAAAAAATGGCTTAGTGTATCTTTTGATAAGATATGATCAAGGCTTTATGACTTTCATTTTTTCACCTATATAAGATTCTTCGCACGGGCATGACATTAAACAACACGTTAAATTGGATAACCAAAAAATACAAGTGAATCCACGAGGATATACTTTATACTTTTTGTCACCGTCATGTGGATTGATACTCATCCTCCCACGAATGATTAAAAAGCTTGGAATGATTGATTAGAAAAAGGAAATGCAATTTTCAGGCCTATAAGAATGCTGCTTCTGCACTACACGCTTCTCTAGTGATGCAACGCGGGCAAAAGAATGTTACAGGATAAGAAAATGTCATTTCCCAATAAAAAATTTGGCATTAGCCCCAAGCTTTATGTGTCTTGATGTTCTTCTTTCTTACAAGTTATTTTCACGAGAAAAAATATGTTTTCTAAAAAAATTCAATGCTATCCTCCACTTATTCCATGCAAGTTAAATCTAAGCACAATAAAAATGAGGCAGTATCAAATATTCATGGGACAAATTGCGAATCAAAGAGCAAAAGTGATTGTATATATGTAGTGTCTCCATAGCGATATTCCTTCGTTGGATTCCACATGTTAATTCCATAACAATAGCCTATGTTCCCTCTTTACTCCTACTAAAAACAGAATTAATGGTTTCCCAGTTCGATCCAATTCCATCTTCACTGGCTAATCTAAGAATTCAAGACTTCTGCTTTAGTAGTTAATTCCTTGCTTGCTCTCCCAACTAGGTCGGGACGTTCGTTCGCTCGTTCGATAGTCCTGACTTGATGGGGATCTATAGTTCAGCTATTTGGCCACTCGGCGGTAGTGCTTACTGAGAGAGGACGTCTAGTTGTCTCGTCCTATAGATCCCAACTTGACTTGGTGCTATCCGGCGAGGTTGCCCTAAATCTCTCTTACTGTAATAGCATATATCCAAAAATAGACGCATTGCCCCTACAATGTCCGTTTACCAATATTATTAATAGCATAACCAAAAACTACGTGCCTTTATAAATATTTATTTAGCTTCTTTGATCTCCTTACTTCTCCCCGCCTTCTTCTCGATATCCATTTAACATGGCGAACAGAATTGCCGTCTGTATCTACATGTTCTTCTTGGTCTACTTCCTTCTCCTTGTGAACTCTGAGGAAAGTGTTCTTCATGGAGAACCGACCACGAAGCAGAATGTAGATAGCATACATCTGTTGCCAAATCGACTCGTACCGGGAGGACCAAATCCTAATCCACACTTTTATGATCCCTCAAAACTTGAGCATTCTCAAGGGTTTGCTCAAGTTGGGGCACTGCCGGAGCGACTTGTACCAGGAGGACCAAATCCTGATCCACACTTTTATGAACCCTCAAAACTTGAGCATTCTCAAGCGTTTGCTGAAGTTGGGGCACTGCCGCAGCGACTTGTACCAGGAGGACCAAATCCTGATCCACACTTTTATGAACCCTCAAAACTTGAGCATTCTCAAGGGTTTACTGAAGTTGGGGCACTGCCAGAGCGACTTGTACCAGGAGGACCAAATCCTGATCCACACTTTTATGATCCAACAAAACTTGAGCATCCTCAAGGGTTCGCCGAAGTAGGGACACAACCGGATCCAGTCGTACCAGGAGGACCAAATTTTGATCCACACTTTTATGATCCCTTAACACCTGACCATTAACGAGGGACGGCCAAAGCTGGAGTAGTGCCGGATGAAGTCGTACCAGGAGAATCAGATCACCAACATCACTTTTGGTTGCTCCGTTTTGAGGTTCTGATCCTCCAGCATTGTTTGAGAAGAGGAGACTGAATATTATCTTAGCAATTTGAGAAGTGCTAATCCTTAAACAATAATTGAATAAAAATTACTTTCTCTTGTTCTCAAATTAGTTTTTGGTTAAAGGATTAAACTCTAAACTTTGCCTGATAACTGGAGTGAGAGCCGAATGATTTTGTGCGTTCTCAAAACTTGAAAAGGAAATCCTATCTAGTCTTATCTTTTAGACTTATCCTTGCAGCTGCAATCAAATGTAAGTTGGTGAGTAGAGAATGAGAGAAACATTTGTGCGGAATGCCCCAATCTGTAAAACTTTACTTTCTTAAGCGAAAAGAAGTGCTTAGCTCTTGTGGGGCTAGGCTTCTATAGCTATAGCTCAAGGCTATATCATAGAATAGAAAGCTCTTAACTTTTCAAAATCTCCCCCACTCATACTGATAGAGACACAAAGCAACCCCACTTAAAAAATTACAAAGTTGATCAATCAACAACTAAAAACAAATATTTTTTTTTTATTTAAAAGAAAAAGTGTTATAAAGGTGCAACCAAATAAGTAGAATTTGGATTTGAGTTTGAGTAATTTTTATATTAATTTTGTAACTAATATGAGTTCCAAAAGTGGATCAATATTTATGAAGTCTTGTTAGAAGATTCATATGCTTTGTACATTATTATCATGAAGGTTTCAGTATTTCATTTTATAGTTTGGAAATTTGAATTTATAATCATTTTAAAATCTAGACCTCCCTTTGTTTTCCTATAAAACAAAAAAGTTTTAAAAAATGTATGAAACCTTTTGTATAATCTTACGTGACTGAATGTTTGAGTTATTAATGTAAAGCATAAAAAGGGTTTATTTGTATCTCTTTATTACTTAATAAGTCCCACATCACATACAGTTACGATTAACATCAAAAAGAGTTTTAAGTTCTTTCTCAAAAATAGTTTGTATTGGAGTTATCCCTAAAATTGTGATTCCTATTCCAATTTAGGCCTTATAATGTGACACCGTTTCCTTAAAATTGAGAAATGTAATCAGAAGTCAGTTATAACGCTTAATCATCACCACAAACCCAAAAGAACAGTTTCCAACTATAGCCAAAGGAGAGGGACTCTTCGAATAGTTTATGTTAGGGTCAACTTTGTTCGCCACCATTTGTACGAAAAGAGGATTAAGCCGATAAGATCACAAACTATATTAAATTCAATTGCAGGTACGGGTAGCCGGAAAGAAAATATGTGAGCAGGTGTTTTTGTGCAAGTTCGTTTTTTACTTTTTTTTTTATTGTTCATCGGGTTCTCCGGCTCTGTAAGTGAATAGAAATCTAATTTGAACATATCACCTTCTATCTGTATTTCTTTTAATATTATAGTATACACAAACTCAATTCATGTATACAAGCAATTAAATCCTAAAACTTAAGGTTGAAAACTCTTCTAGCTCATCTTTGAGCTAGCTGAAAAAGTAATATTCTATTTGTAATTCTTACATTGAGTTTCAAAATTAAAATTAACTTTTGAGTTGAACTTTTAATAAATTTCTATATTGTCCATATTATTGCTTCGGTGCCCTGAACGGAACGTGGCACAAGAGAGTCTCAAAAGTTTGAGATAACATACTTACGCGTTATAAAAGACCAATCTAGAGCAGGGACATTCTCTCGCTCCCTCGGGAATGTGTCGTCCACGTAAGGACCCAATTTCGGTGCAGTGACCGGCATAAGAGGGGCTGAAGAGAATTAGGCCGAAAGGGAGGAGATTTTCTCGACAAACTTTCATGGAGGGAGTGGTCTTCGCTTTAATGTCAACATCCATCGACTTTTGCAGATGAAGACAAATGATGACTAGATTATTCATTTGAAAACCTTAGAATCATGAGTACGTGTCGAGGGGATCCAATTACAGATGCATATAGACATTGAAGATCCCGAAGGAAATGGGAACCATTAGGTTTCGTGGCTAAAGGTAATGGGATTCAAGAACAGAATCTTTGGACTTACTATTACCGTCCAAATCTTTCTCATGTGATATGGTACTAAAAATGAACATCTCATCTCCACTCAACGTTTGGGAAAAGCTGCATCTTTTTTTGTCTTTAGGCATAACTACATCATCACTATAGGAAATAAATAACCGAACCATAAAGAAAGAAACCAAAGAATTGGGATGCTGGTTGGTTGGGAAGAAGGGGAGGTGAGGAAATAGGGGGTTTATAAAGCTTCAAATAACTTAAAGGAACCAAAAGTAAAGAGGAAGGTAAGAAATGAGGAGGGTTTTAAGAGATACAATGAAATTCTCTGGTTTTGAGTAAAAATGAGTAGTGGAGACAAACTCATAACTCCAAATATAAGAAGCAAAATCGCTTTTCATTAGAAAAAGAAAATGAAAGAAAATAAATATTTAAAAAAATAGAGAGATTATCTCTTAAAGTATATTAAAAATAGACTCAAAATTTAACTTATAAACTAATTCATGAGTTTAGGATACTACTTAGAGATTATATTTCTCCCATGTGAAACTTTTGTTCTCTACACTCTTTACCAAACCAAACATAACTTATGCTTAAGGTTGAATAGGAAGGAATAAATGCTCCTATCATATCGATCATATCTTAAATACTTAAGTTTGAACAAAAGTTGTAGTGAATCAATTTAAACTTTAATACCACATATGAAGACCCACAATCCACTTAAAATCCTAAAATTTAAGTAAAGAACTCATTGTTTAAAAAAAAAAATTAGTTTCCAGGCTTTTATATTTCACATGTGAGACTTAATAAAATGGTAGTCAACAAGGATCTTTTGAAAAAGCCGAAAGTATCATTGGTTATATAGTCTTCAATAACCAACATCTCATGATCCCAATTATGGTTGCAATTTCCTTCCACATTGATTCTATAACCCAAGGTAGAAGCTTCCTCAATGGTAAAAAGAGTTGTCTTATCCTCACCAATCGAGAGATTTCCTCAGGGAATGTTTTGAGCCAAGTATGAAGTTGCTCCAATTGGACCACGGCAAATGATTGCACTAAGAGAAAAGGAATCCACAACTGCCACCTAAAAATGGCCAATAAAAGTCAAGATTCTGATTTGGATCTTCATTTACCTTTGGTAATCTTGAAGACCACTTGCTATGTCACTACACTTTGGATAGCCACACAAAATCAATATTATATAGTTAACCCTTCGATATAGTTAATACCTGGAAAGGTTAACCTTATAAGAATAACATTTCCCAGTAAATCACAAAGAGAAAAGAGGGCCCAAACTTTTTATATGGAGAATTATAGTATAATCTTTTACCCTTATCAAATTCTTACATGTGATTTACTACATCCAAATGAGGTGTAAAGTTTAGATTAATAAAACAATAAACTTAGCAATCACTTAATAATATTGGATTTACCTTTATCTTATTGTAGAATATCGTCCCAATCCCAATCCCCTTTAAGAAATTAAATTAATAAAAATCCAAATACATAAAACAAATTACTTTTGTGCTTATAAAATCAAGGTCTATATAATGTCAAATTAGGTGGTTGATAAAGTATAAGGTTCATTACCCCCAACAAATGCTCATTTGCTTGATAATTTGTGGCCAACTGCTGGGAAACCCCACTAACCAATCACCCGTTCAATTGCATAAGATGGCCTTCTAGCATTAGTTCGAGCTTCAGAAACAGCAAACAACCTTTTTCTGGTTTTTCTGGGGATAAGTAACAACCAACTCCTTATCGTATTCGAATGTTAGTTTTTTATTATCTGTTCTTTAAGCTGGGTGGCGATAATAATTTGTGTTTAACTTATGGTCGGAAAAGTAACCCAATAATCCCAGGAACTGATCAGAAATATGACTGGGCGTGCTGATATATTCTTTCGATTTGTGTTTTGTTTATTTTTCCGGGCCTGTCCAAAAGCGTAGGCAACGGTCAAACGCCGGCAAGTATAATACAAACACCACAGTATCCGATCGAGAGGGACAGCGATAGATGAATCAACGTGAAAATTGGTGCCTGTTGTCGGCAGAACAACACGGATAACATGGCACTCCTCTGGAAACGGAACCTATTTGATGGGTCTCCATTAAATGTCGTGATCTCCGTCCAAAAAGAAAAAGAGTAACCCTCGACATATCATTAGGCCTTCCATGAACATTGTTGGCAAGAAAGAAAGAAAGAAAGAAAAATAAAAACGACAAACTGTGACAGGTTGTTCCCACTAGTACGGGCCTCTCTATCATAAACCAAAAGATGCGAATGAGCAAGGAAGAAGACGAATCGCCGGACACAAAAGATGGCGATGTGCGCCATTATATCTCATCCATCCAGGTTCATTGTTGCCTTTTCGGTTGGCCGCGTCCTTGTCTTTCTCGCTATTATCAAACGGCCAACTGCTGCGCTGACAGACGTACCAGAAAATGACATATTGTATCACCACATTCCCATTCAGAAAGGAGCAAGAGTAAAATATATTGACTAAAAGATGATAGATATGATATATATTCTGTATATGATGATGATATTTCCCTTATTTTACAAGTTAATTTGAATAGAAAAAATATATCTTCTAATATAGTATTGAAGTTAAGTTTTAAGTGAAATACTCAGTCATATAAGTTAATATTAAAGAAAAAGAGTGTATTCTAATGTGATTCAATTTTCAAGTAAGGCTCATATTCACTTGTGGATGGCATTCCTCTTTCATACAAGTTAACTTTAAGGAAGAAGGTGTGCATTTTAATGTAATGTCAGTCCAAGTTTTACATGAGATACAACTTCATTAGATTGGATACTTGTAGGAAGTGTTTTCTCACATTCAGGACAATGAGGCATATTAAAATTTGGTATGTATCTCATATTTTTAGTATATTGATTCATTAAGATACTTTTATATTATGATAAATATTGGAAGACCCAAAAGGTAACTCTAACGTTAGGGGATCCTTTTCTCATTTAAGCTTCACTTTAGGGATCTCATGCTCTAGTATAAAACATTTATGTTACACATACTCCCTCATATGTCAAGCATTATTAAACTCAAAGTGCATAGAGTGAAACATAATCAACTTGGGTTCTAATACTAAATTAAAAGATTTAAAAACTTAACGCAAAAACTAAAGCTAAAATTGAAGAATTCTTCTTCCATTAAGTTTTACCATAGGGATCTTATCTTTCAATATCATATATTGGTCCTACACATAATCAGGTTCTTTTCTTTTTAAGTCAATACTAAAAGCACCACAAGATTTTGAACGCAAAATCTTTTCTTATCCTAGAGGGTGTTTTCCCTTTTCCTTTTCTTTTCCGTATTCCATATCTTTAAGAAAAGACAGAAGGAACAAAAATCCAAGGGATTCTCCCTTGAACAAATGTGAAATAAGTTAAAGTACATTACGTGGATCCACCCTATGCTATCATTTTAAAAAAGTGTCGGCTTATGAAACAAAGTAAGTCCACGGATCCATCCCTATATAATAGTCGCCGCCGCCGATGCATGATGAATTCTTTTGTTAGTATATATCCACAAACAAACATTCTTCAGACAGAACCTAGTATGATGGTGCCCCACTAGTCCATAAGCTTTAGAAGCGGTATTTTGGCCTTCCAAAATAGGAATTCTCCTGAATTGTTTGCTTTCGTATGGATCTGCACAAAAAAGGTGAAAAAAGTGAGGTGGGACGATTAAATCTGACTAAGTGACCCCATTATTAACTATGACATTTTAAAAATAGAAAAATGCAGATAATTATGGGGCTCCATGCAGCTTTATAGTCAAAAGGTTTATTGTCTGCTTGCAACTGTTCTGAAGGGTGTTTGTCCTTTTAGCACCGTTTGACATAGGATTTCCATTAGATTCTACGATCACAGTCGGCTAGCTGGTCAGAGCTTATAGAATTGCCATGGAAGCTGACAATCATCAAGCCAAATGCGCTGACACCACTGACCACTCAAGCTATAATGACAACAACAAGAACGAATAAATGGTACCATAAGGTTGGGCTTTGGATCTTATGGTTGACGAGAAAAGGGAAAAACTTAAAAGCTACCGTAATGGTTGAGAATATATTACCGGATATAAGAGGTTCTAGGGTTTAGATGTCCATTTAATTGGGTATGCATATCTCACACAAAGTGGCGTTTCTTGGTACAACTAATGAAGAACGACTCACCTCCCATTAAACACCTCTTGTCTACAATGGTCACATCGTTATATTCAAAATGGTAAAGAGGCAAAGAGGAGTACTCGGACAAATTTTAAACAATATTGACACGTTAAGTCACCACCAGCATTGAAAAGCATTTCTTACAGGAAATGTTTCGGTCCACCAGCAAAGAGATTCAATCCTTATACTTGAACTTTAATATAATGTTAAAAAATTTGTTTCTTACTTGAAATCAACCTATAAGGAAGTAAGCATGTCTTTCATTTTAAAGAATATATTATGATAAGATTCATACAATGTGAAGCTTACACTATTTTCAACTATTAGAGATGAAAGTCTTAGATTAGAAATATATGATCTTCAAATAGTGCTTAAAAAAAATATCCTCCCAATTTATAAGTTAAATTTTAGGTTTGATTATAGATTTATTTTTATTGTGGTACAAAACATCAATTGATCCATTATAACTCTCATTCAACATTGGACTCTTAAAATATTCTCAATATTTAAGAAGCATCCATTTTGTCTCATTTAACCTTTAAGTAAAAAATATGATCAATGTTTGAAAAGTATTGGAGTCGAAAGACCTACATTGGATTTAACACATATATTAACTTTTAGGTTGGATTATGAATCTATTCCTAATATCACTTTCTCTATTATTTTTTTCCTTCTCTTTTTGGCCTAGAGGATGTTTTAATAGATTTTCCGAATGATCAATTGTTACAATCATATCAAGCAACCCTCGAAGGTAGCTTAGCTCGTTCGACAGTGAATAAGAACAAGTTGGAAAAGGAAAGAAGGATCGTCTTACCCAATGCCAATAGATCTTAAATTAAAGACACTTTTAGAACATTGAAGAGCATTTTTAAGGTTAACATGCATTACCAATACCAATAGATCGAGCGTTTCAACTGCTGTTGCCATTTATCTCACATCCTAGAAAAGACAGATGGAATTTGACTGAGGCTAGTTCACAGCTTCTGTTTTAGAAAAGCCAAGCCATATAAGATTCTCTATAGGGTGGTCCAGGCAATCATGAAAAGAGGTTTTAGTGTATCTTTTGATAAGATATGATCAAGGCTTTATCACTTCAATGTTCCCCTATATAAGATTCTCCACTCGAGCATGACATTAAACAAAACGTTAAATTGGATAACCAAACAAAAGTGAATCCAAAAGGATATACTTTTTTGTCACCTGTCATGTGGGTTCATACTTATCCTCCCACAAGTGATTTAAAAGCTCGAAATTATTGATATTGAATAGTAATCCAATGTCCAAGCCTATAAGTGTGTTGCTTCTGCACTAACCCTCCTCTAGTGATGCAACGCGTGCAAGAAATGTTCTAAGATAAGAAAATGTCGTTTTCCGATGGAAAAATGGGTATTTGACATATAAACCAAAGCTTTATGCGTCATCATATTTTTGCTCAAATCTAGTATATATATTTTGTATTGTAACTTTTTTCTTTTTTAAGGTAAGTTTGAATTAATAAAATTTAATATATAAAAACATACAGATAATACCCCGGCATTACAAACACTATATTAATATAAAATATTTCTTATGTAATCTCTCAATTCTTACAAATTGATTCAAGAGAAAAAGTTGACTTTTTTAATTGCTTTTTTCGTAAAAAATTATTTTTTGTAAAAAAAATAAGTCTACATTAATAAGATTTAGTATATAAAAGCATACAATAACAATATAATTTTATTTTTTTTGAATGATCTTTACCACCCAATTTCTTGTGGCACTTACAAAATGACCAATGATATTAAAGTTTATTAAAAATGGAAAAGAAAACACAACACTAAATGAAAAGGAAAGAAAGGGTGATCTTTTATACAACAGCATTCAATATACTTGCCAATATATACCTTTTCAAATGATATAGCTTTTTTTCTCAATAGAATAGTAAATTGAATTAATAAAAATTAGAGTAGTAAGGAACATAAAGGAGAATTTAACTTTAGAATCTACCACGTTAAGCATGCTCATCCTATCAAATTTAATAAATGGACTGCCCCTTAACAATGAAAAGGGTGTTCTCACAAGGCCTCTTGGTTGCAACGATTGATCAGGGATCACTATATGTTATAACATGTAACATCAACTAATACATTTTTGTGATGGAGGGAAATCCGGAACACTTGAAAGAATGTGTTTATCCCTTTTTACTACAATTTTTGTAATGAATAAACAAATAAACTCCTTTTTGAAAAACATATGGAAGCTACGTTTTGCAAGTGCTTTTTCAAAATGTAGATTTAGTGGTGTTTTGTAAATAAAAAATACCAAAGATCTAGAAAGCATAATGTCTCTTTTTCTTTACTTTTCAGTCATGATGAGTTAAGTTGTTATTGGATTTAAGGTTTGTAAAGTATATTTTATTGTTTTGAAAATTGGATTGTGCTTTTTGTGATCCAAATCTAATATTCTTTTGGGATAATGGTCTTGCAAAGTATTTTTAAAATCCAAAGAATTAAATATAAAATAATTATCAGATCCCTACATAAAATAATTATCCAAAAAAAAACTAATTAATCTAGCCATGACTCTAGTTGGGTCATGCCCAATAATGACCACAGATAAGTTACAGCTAATCATGGTTCTAACGGTTAGGAATCCAACCATGAAGCGTACGGCTTATACAAATCTATGGTGGTTGGATAACCTAACCTTTATATCCAATTTTTTGCCATCTTCTTCTACTTTTGACTTTTATGAAAGGAAACATTGGAAGAGAAAAGTAGATTACTAATGGTTAAAGAATAAGTAAGTAGTCAACTAAAAGTAAATTTCTGAATTGAACAAAGAGAATTATGAAATACCAAAGAAAACCAATTTGGCGAATACATTTAGTCTAACCATAATAGTGAATGAAAGAATCATAGCATGAGAAGAATGCATCCAAAAAGTTAGACAAGCTTGTGCAACGCAATTGCAAGCTCATATTATTTTTATCTTAGAACCTTGGTCATCTCTAGGAAGAAAAAAATTTATATCCTATATGATTTTAGAGAAAAGAACTTAAACACATTTAATATTCTTAACAAGCCCTTATTGTTCAAAAAGAAAACAATCTAAAGAGAAATTAAAATGGCTTGACATACTACTTTTTCTATATATACAAAAGAAAAATATACATGCCTATTTTTGAAATTTTGGAATTAACACTATCAACAAGAGTAACATAACAAACCACCATGTCAATAGGCCAATAATCCAATGGTTGGCTACTAACCATCTAAGATATAAGTCTTAGGTTTAACATCCCATTATCTCCAAACTCCCTCTACTTAACCAAAAAAAAAAAAACAATAAACTATCCTCGACTTAGAGTAAGTGTTTGTGCAAACAACCAATTTTTCGTATGCCCAATATGAAGAAACTTGGGATAGCAGCTAATAATAAGTGCAAGTGGTATAAAATCAGGGTTTAAATACTGAATAAAGGTAAAATTTTGTGACAAAAATCATTTTAGATCTCAAATTTCTTCTACATAACTTTAAAAAAAATATTATTAAATAATTATCGAATGATGTCATTTTGATTATACCTTTTTTTTTTAAAAAAAAAAAAAGCATCATTATAAGAAATTTATAAGTTCATTTGAAACCAACTACACCATTTTGGGCTTTATTCTCTCCCCCTCCCCAAGCAATCAATTCTTCTGGAACAACTAGTTAATCCAGTTTCCCTCGCCGACAGAGAAAAGGAACAAAGGTGATAGCAAAAACAAAGAGATAATTATAGTAAAAATCAAAGAGATAATTATAGTCTTCCTCTCGATGAAGACAAGATGTAAGAAGAATCATTGCCAACTTGCTGCGGTCTACGAACTTATCCAAATTTGACAGTTCGCCCGCCTTCAACTTTGACTTATTAGGGTGGAGATAACTTTGAAGTGACTTCCATTAGGAAAATGTTAAATATTTATTTTAACTCTATTTTACTAAGGGAGAGGCCACAAAAAAATTCTTCTTTTATCAACAATCTCTAGTGAAATTAGGTAAATCATAAAACAAAAACACGCATATTAAAAATGTGGAAAAGTTATATCATTCTAATCATCAATACTTACATCTACAAAGAAATAATTCTCATTATCTGAAAAATTTTCTATCCTTGGATCACATTATGCATAAGATTTCCTAAATCTCATATATACATAATCAAAGTGGGAGAAACCTTATTAAAAAGTTATTATTTTATCCTCAATTCTAATTTTGATTACATACCTAACTAAATCCACGATACCATACAAGAGATCTTACTTACCGCACATAACACACTCCTCTTGTTGGGTTTAGAATTGAGAGGCTAAACATACAACAAAAATTTTCAAGGCAATCCTTCACTTCTTCTATGGAGCTTGGAAGTCCCAAATAAAACTAAAAAGATTGTCCATAAAATAAAGGTTGGATAGCTTCTCTTTCTTGACTTCCAATGCACTTCAAAACTAGAAGACAATAAGAATGAACACCACATTAAAAATTCATGGATGAAATGGAAATCAGGGTAAAGAAAGGATTGTATATTGAAGTGGCTCCATGGCAATATTCCTTTTCCACGCGTTCATTCCACTAACAAGAACCTATGTTCCCCGTCTGCGCCACTATAAATAGAAGCCCATTGTTTCTCTGTTCCATCGAATTCGATCTTCCCTTGCTATCTCAATCTAAGAGTTTCATACTTCTGCTTTATCATTTTGCTCCTTGGTTGCCATATCTACTTCCATGGCCAACAACACTACGACCATGGTCTCTATTCTTTTCACACTCATCTTCTTCATTCTCTTCATGACTTTGCAGGCACGTAGTCTCCAGGGAGAGAAGGTCATGCAGAAAAACACAGACAGTGAACGGCTTTTGCAGAAGTTAGGATATGATTTGACCAAACTTGGAAGTCTCCGGAAGAGGTCGCTAGAAGATTCATCTGGCGGCAATGTTCCCGACGGAGACCGCTATGTTCCTGGCGGACCAGATCACAGGCATCACCCTCAACCATCGCCCGAGACTCTGTATTCGGCATCTCCATGAAGGGGTTGCTTTTTCTGCAGAGCCACCGTGCCTCAGTCGGAACTTTATGAGCTTTGGCGTTTTGTTTTGTCTCTTTCCACGTCTGTCTTGAGAAGCTTCACTCTATGTTAAGTTTGAATTTCGTTGCAAGTTAAATATATCTGTGCTTTCTGTTTCCCTGAGGCTGCCCTCAATCCTGACGGATTCCCTTTCTTCTCAAGGTTTTACGTACTAAACTTCTTGAGAATCTCGAGATAAGACTCTGAAATTAGAACCATGGGAAAGTTTCAGCAACCTATCAATGCAAAGAAACAATCCTAACCATTGGAAGAATATGCATCTTTTACAATATACCATATGAAAACGTGGAGAATTCAGAATCATTTTCATAGATTTGAATCTTCTAAATGTTGTCACGAGGCTTTTTAGCTCAGTGATCAACTAATCATTAGGTTAGAAGTTTAACACTGGATATGTGCGTGGGTATGAGTTAAAAAAAAATCTAAATGTTTTCCCTTTAGATTAGTCAAACTTTTATGCCAAGTATTAAATCAGTATCATCAACTCAATGTCAATTCAAACTTTAGGTGCATGTTAAAGGGATCAACCTTTTTTCTCATGATTTGCTCACTAATTTAGAGTCTAGGCTCTGATGTTTAGAACAGAAACGGCACTTGATATAAATTAAGGCAAAAATTAATCATAGGAGGAGTACGCCTTTGTGCATTATGGTTGATTTGGACCCACTAAATTTTAAATAAAAGTATCATAGGGGCAGCTAGATTTCTTGGATCTTGACCTTCCTTTAACTTAAAAATGCTAAGGTGGTAACATCAATTCAATACTTTATAGTACAAGAGTCAAAAGATTATAATTCAGGGCTGTAGAGTTTTTAATTAGAAGGAAATTAGAGTTTCTTTGCTTTATTGCATGTCACTAATTGTATGTTGATGTGAAAAAATTATAATACTTTTATTCCTTTTAGATTTCATATTAGTTTGCCAAAAATGACGTAACGTATCTCAAACTTACTTCCTTATTTTTGTGCAAAAATTTATACCCGTTGCTTGGGAAAAGGTTGTCATTTAATACTCATTAAGGTAAACAAGCACCTCGCATGGTAATGGTAAAAAGCCTGTTAAAGGTAACAAATCATGCCCATAGTTTTGGGTTGATTTTAAATTTTCCTATGTGTTTTACTTAAATTTTGAACGAGTATTTATGTTTGTCTTTTCCATCAATTTTCATTTTGATTCATTCAAAAGATCAATTACACAATTAATAGTTAACCAAATAAAAGATCACTTAGAACCTTCACTAAGCTTTACTTAATAACTTAAACTAAAAGGTAATGGTTCATTCCAGAGCATACTCAAGTTAGCTAAAAATACAAGTGAAGAAATTCAAACATAAAACACTTGCTTCATAAGATCTCTTGCATAAGATCATCTTACCATCTCAATTACACTCTATTAGGCAAGATACAAAATACCATTTTTGTCTAATTTTCTTTATTTCTCCATCTTTCCCCATTTAGAGATAATGATTCTACGCCTACTATAGAAGGTCGATGAATTGGTTTATTTTCTTTCTTCCTCCAAAAACTTTTTTAATAATGATGGAATTGGATTTGTACTTTGTTTTTTTTTTTTTTTGCTGGAAAATTGGCTTAAAAAAATTGATAGAGCAATCTATGAAACTCAAAAGGAAGTAATTGCAAAAATTTAAACTTTTTGAATGAAAGATTCACTCATTGAGAATCAAAAAGCTGAACATAGAACATTCATTTATTGATTATAATTTCTTTAAAATCAATTTCTTTCAATTTACAGATTCAAAAACCTTAGCTGTTGGCCCATGGAGCTGCATTTTGGGCTCGGGTCTTGCTAACCCAAAATCGGTCCACTTACTTCCCCTGGACCGCGAATCACCGGTCGCCTGGGGAACCCGTTCAAATTTTCGCAAACGAAAACCCCCGCCATAACGCTTTTCTGGTTTCCTCCCCCACAGTCTTCTCCACGCGCCCTCCGGTTGGGCCTCCCACTGGCCCGTGCAACACACGCGGAGAGACTCGCGTGAGTCCACGCTCTCCGCTTCCGCTATAATATCCTTCCCGGGCACGTCTCCGTGGCGCATCCAGACGCTTTTGCAACGCACGAATCCACTGCTACCGTACACCTGTGAGATAAGGGGGGAGAGAGAGAGAGAGAGCGAAATTTTCTAGAGAGAGAAAGCGTTTCGGGTTCTGTTTTCTAGAGAGAGAAAGCGAAAAGGGGCGAGATCTGATCGACATTCCTGGGAGGCCCGAAGCTCCGAACCCCACTCTTCTAGTAAGCTCCGAGTCTCTTTTCTTTATATTTCTTCGACTATCTTTGTTCGTGTGTTTCTTTGTCTGGTTCACGAGGGCGTCGATTGGGGACGATTGGGGAAGAACCCTAGCGGAATTGGTTCGATTCTGAGGCTGGGAGGCGATAAAAGTGTGATCTTTTCGTGTTTTGCGGTTTGAAATTAGGGTTTTTGGGGATTTTTTGGAGGGAGTGTAAAACCCTAGGGTATCCGGGATAGTGGATATTGGTGTACGAGAAAGCTAGGGTTTTGGATGTATGGCTTCGGGGCCTATTGTTGGAGATGGGGCTAGAGAAAGGCAGAGGTACACGGAGAGCAAGGTTTATACGAGGAAAGCGTTCAAAGGTCCGAAGAAGAATAACACCACTGCGATCGTAAACACAAACTCGGCGGCCAACAACGACAATCAGGGCAGTGAGAAGTTCAAGAACAGCGAGAACAACGATGAGAACAATCGGGAGAATAACAACAACGACAAGAGCGACAAGAACATCAAGAACAACAGGAACGAGAGTAACGAGTCGAGTCGGCCACCGGAGCAGGCAGTGTTAGCGTCGGAGGATGGTGGTTCGGCTCAGAAACAGATCAGCTCGAGGCTTGACGCGGTGTCAGACGACTCGTCAAGCCTCAACAGGCAACAGGAGCAAGCGGTAGCGGTGCCGGGCACTCGGGATGAGCCGGTGGGAAATGGGGCGACGAGGCCGGGGTCGGCGAATAGGGTTAAGATCAATATGGGGTCGAGGTCGAAGCCGGAGATGAGGGAGCTTAGGAGGAAGCTGGAGGCCGAGCTGGATAAGGTGAGAAATTTGGTGAAGAGGATTGAAGCCAAGCAGGGGCAGGTTGGTGGTTATAGTCATCCCCATATGTTGGCGAATGATGGGGTTGACAATGGTAGCGTTGGAGCCAAGCGGGTTCACTCGGAGGTGGCTTCTGCTGGAGTTGGACTTGTTGTTCCTCGCGAGATGAATCGGCCTTTGCATCAATTGAGTATATCGGTATTGGAGAATAGTCAGGGTGTGAGTGAAAATGTGGAGAAAGAAAAGAGGACGCCAAAGGCAAACCAGTTTTACAGGAATTCAGAGTTTTTGCTTGCAAAGGATAAGTTTCCACCCGCAGATAGTAACAAGAAATCCAAATCAAATAGCAAGAAGCAAAGTAGCGGAGAAGTGGGACAGGGGTTTTGGATGGGCACCAAGTTTTACAAGAGTTGTAGCTCTTTGCTTGAGAAATTGATGAAGCACAAGCATGGGTGGGTGTTTAATGCACCGGTGGACGTGCACGGTCTTGGCTTGCATGATTATTTCACCATTATCAGGCACCCAATGGATTTGGGTACCGTGAAGGCAAGGCTGAACAAGAATTGGTACAAGTCTCCGAAGGAATTTGCAGAGGATGTGAGACTTACATTTGGCAACGCTATGACCTATAACCCTGAAGGGCAAGATGTTCATGTAATGGCGGAGCAGCTACTGAAGATATTTGAGGACAGATGGGCTATTATAGAGTCAGATTATAATCGAGAGATGAGGTATTCTATGGGCTTTGGGATGGGCCTTTCCACACCTACATCGAGAAAAGCTCCCCCATTGCCACCACCTCCTCTTGATATGAGAAGGATTTTGGATAGGTCAGAGTCAATGACAAATTCCTTTGATCCCAAGTCGAAACCCATGAGTACTACACCTTCAGCAAGAACCCCTGCTCCAAAGAAGCCTAAGGCAAAGGATCCCCATAAAAGGGACATGACCTATGATGAAAAGCAAAAACTTAGTACAAACCTTCAGAATTTGCCTTCAGAGAAGCTAGATGCAATTGTACAGATTATTAAGAAGAGGAATTCATCACTTCGCCAAGATGAAGACGAAATTGAAGTGGACATTGATAGTGTGGATGCTGAGACACTCTGGGAGCTTGATAGGTTTGTGACCAACTATAAGAAAAGTTTGAGTAAGCACAAGAGAAAGGCTGAACTCGCTATTCAAGCCCGAGCAGAAGCTGCACAGAATGCCCAGGAAAAGGTAAAGCTTCTATTCACATCTTCCAACATATGTTTTCAACGCACAGTCCCCATCTCCCTGCTGTTATTAAGTGGATTTATTTATTTTTTTTAATATTCAGGTTCAGGCTCCTGTGGTGGCAGTGTTACCAAAGGAAAGCCATGCAGGTAAGGCTTTTTCTAAGTATGAGAATTGATGGCATTTTTATGTTGACTACCTGCATGAATTTATGTGTTGAAAAATCTTCCTTTCTGTGAGCAGAGGAAAGGAATGCTTCTACTTTGTCACCTGTACAAGGGGAAAAGCAGGTGGACAATGGGAGTAGGTCGGGTAGTTCAAGCAGCTCCAGTAGTGATTCTGGATCCTCTTCAAGTGGTACTTAATATTGTTCTAACTTTGTTTATAGACATAGATATTATTTGGTGTTTTTAAATTTCTGGGGACTCTGATTTCTTGTGTTAGCTCAGACTAATATATGTTTGTTGTGGCAGACTCTGACAGTGAAACCTCATCCGCATCTGGATCTGATGCAGGGTCACCTAGGACTTGAGCATTTTCTGTGTAGGTAGGTTTATGTTCAGGCATTTGTCCCACAATTGATATAGCTTCTGTTCTTCACCTCACCTATGCTGGGCTTCTACATTTGATTATGAAGATCATAATTGTAAATGTCTTTCTTCTGTTGTTACTTGGCATTTTATGATGCTTATTTACAATGATGTTTCCATGTCAGAGCTTTTGCCATTGAGTAGCATATTTTTTTTGCCAATAGCATGATATTGCTCTTCGATTGAATGAGATAGTCTTAAGTTGTTGGATCATCAATACAGAAGATGATTCTGCTGGTAAATTCTTTAAGTCCTTAGCATTCGACTTGGGATTTACCCTCCATTAAGCATGAGCAATCTCTTAGTTGTTTTATTGAGTTATACATCTTTAAGGGTTTGCTCATGGTGGAGTGCTTGTCACCTAAGTGTTGAGTTAGCTAATGTCATGTTTGCTGAGGGATTCATGGTTTCAACTTCAGATGCATATAAAGTTATATGTGAATAGCTTACAATATAATCAAGACATTTTATGATACATCCTAAGTTTAAATGTTCAGATAGGTTAGCTTTACTGGACTCCTACCCTGCAATCCACTTGGGGAATATGACTTATTATGGATGATAACTATTTATATTGGACAATCTGAATTGCCTAGTTAACATGCTTTTGCAATTGTATCCTTTTTCTTTTCCTTCTTAATGGAAAGAAGCCTTAGAATGGGTATGTGCATGAACTACAGGTTTCTTGGGTAAGCGTAATGATGCTAAGGTTTTTCTGCCTGTAAGTCTTTGGGTGAGGAAAATGCGCCTAAATAAGTTTCTCAAAATTCTCGAAACTTATTCATCTTTTGGGCATATAAGTTTCCTGCCATGAAACTAGTGTATTGCATAGCCAGTTACATGATTTACTTACATATTCCATCCATTCGCCTACCCACTAGTGGATTTGAACGTTTGTGAGTGCTTGCATGTGCAGGCAGGCATGTTTGTTTGTTTAGGCTTATTACCTTTATCTCTATTACGTAATGGATTATGACTGCCTTGGTTGAATTATGCTGCATTTTTTGATTGTTTTTGCTCATTTTGGTGGGTGATGGGCTGTCACAAATGATAGAATTGTTGCTGATTTGTGATAAAATTCTTCAAAAGCCCTTTAAGCTAATTACTGTTGGTTTGTCTTTGGTCTGGGGGCAAATGGTGTTTGATATTATGGCATTCTTTTTATCTGGATTCAAATGTCTCTCTCCTTTTTGCTTTTCCTTTTTTACAAGGGAGCTGCAGAATTGAATCTGTATTTTGGATTGGTGAGACTGTTTTCCTTTTGGTTTAATTGGGTAACAAACTAAGTGCCCTTTCTTGGATAAGATTCAAGGATCAAGATCATCCTATAGTGGGGAATGTTGGGCTCTGCAACTGAATCTTGATTTCAGAGTCTTAAGATTATTTCTCGAGCCCTAGAATGCTATTTGCTTCCTATGAGCTATGAACGAGATCCCCTTTCCCCCAGAAAGCGTGAAGGGTCAAGTTTGGTCTGTTTTCATGTCGGTCTTTGGGACCTTGAATCAATGTCTTGGAACTTGGATACGGTTTCTTCAGCCAAATAACATCCTTATCTGAGTAACCAGCGATCTCTTCTCCCTCTAAACCATTTTAAAAGTGTCAGCTTCCTCCTCTTGCTCCTCAATTCCTCTTCCCTCTCATTTTAAATGTGTCAGCAATCTCATTGATTGATTATGTCAATAAAATTTGTTGTTTTTTCCTGGCATTTTGTTGTTGAAAGCTAAGCCCCTATCTTCTTGAGTAAGGATGAGAATGTATTTTGGAGATGGATCTTGAATGTTCAAAGAAAGAAATTTTGACCATGTCTATTACGTTCCAAAGTGGTTTTGGTAGACAGTGTCTCTTTCAGTAGAGTCTTGAATGGTGGACTGGATGTTCTTTGATTGTCTTATGTTGCAATTGAGCCAATTGCTACTTTTTTGGCATTTATGGATCAAAGAACAAGGGTCAAGATCTCCAAGAATACTTAGGGCCTGTGCGTCACCTTCTGGCTGATTGTTTTAATTGAAAACCCATAAATATGTACGTCATCAATCAAGGTAAAACACAAACAATGTTAAAAGAACAAAAGATGCCGCAAAAAAACTCCACCTCCACTTATGCCATCTGAACCTCCATCACCACAGCCATTGATCTCAGCCATCCTCTTTACTTCCGTTCAGTCTCTGCTGCTCCTCTTCACAATTTTTCAATGTCATCAGAACATTGTAGAAGTTCTGCTTGCAGTCCTGGACTGATGTGGTTGGTTAAAGGAATGGTGAGCGTGGCTGCATGAAGTGCCCATGGCAATGGTGGTTCAACAACATCATTGGAGATGTTGTAAAATTGTTTTTCAATAGCTTAGAAATGTTATTATAAAAGATGTTGTAAAATTGAAAATATGAACCAATCAAATGATGCATATTGGTGTTCTTGTGCATTGCAAGATATGCAAAATAGTCTGTAGATGTAGCTTAAGTTGTCCAAACAGTGTAGATTGGAGAAAGAAGCCCTAGAAAATGAATTAGTGCGTAAGTTGAACCAATCAAATTGAAGATTGTTGATATATGTTAATAGATCGCAGCAAAGAGAATTGGTATCAATGTCAATGTTTGGGTGATAGGTGATAGACTGATAGTGTTGGAGTGCTGATGTGGAAATTGGATTGCATGTGATAGATATGAAAATTGGTTTATACCATCTCAGAAAGCAAGGGCTTGTGAAGTGAGATTTATGTTCTTGTAATTCTCTTTTCACTTGATCTTAAAAACGCAACATGCACAAGCGGCTGAGTACGTATTATTGTTTTGAGGAAGTAGAACTGTAGAGAACCCAACTTCATTGAAGATTGAAAAGAAAAGGTGAGCAGATCAGTTGGATAAAAAACCTTGAATGGGTTCAAAGTGTACGAATAAATGGTTAGAACACCACCAGTTTATTTTGTTGGTGAAGATGGTATCCTTAAGTGCTTTTTCATTTCTTGAGTTACCAGTAGTGTTTATTTTTTATGCGATGATAAATTTGACACTCTTGATATATTGAGATACTATTTCTTAAGTCCATAGAATTGTTCTGTACGTTGGTGCATTGCTTAATGTCATGTAAAATCTGAACTTCAATTGTACTTCTTTCTTAAATGCTTTTGAGTCCACAGGGAGAGATCTCGTAGTTTCTCACCTTCCTAACTAGAAGGATAGTTGGTCTTACAACTGCCTCTTGTTGATGTTTGTTTGGGTAGTTTTGGAAAATGCTCCCGTAGTTTCATATTTCTACACGTGCAATTTGTACAATACATGCGTAGTTGACAAATGTCTTAATTGTCAAATCCTAGTAAATTTTGATTCTGCAATCGGTAATTTCAGTGTGCAAGTAATTTTAATTGTTTTTTCAAGACTTTATTTTCACTGAGCACGAAACTAAAGTATTATCCTAAATTTCCTTGTGAAAGCTGTCCACCACCAGCTTCTTGATTGTGCATTTCTCCTCCATATACTCTCCCTCATGGTATTTTCACAGGACGTCCCTGCCTCACTCACCCCTCTACATTTGCATCTGGTGTGGTAGACATTTTGCAACTGATAACCCCGATCAAGAATATTTTGCAGGTCATCCAAGTTTCTCATTATGTTGTTTATTTTTCAGATCAGAAAAACGTAGACTAGATGGTGATTGAAGCTTTCAACGTACGAATTTCAATCTGGTTTGGTGTACAGCGAAAGCATTTTCAGGGCAACAGCCATCTTTGCCATTTTGGGAGTGGGGGTCTATTTGTTGCTGTTACTAGACATGACCTCTTTAATACACCTAGCCTCATTTATCTAGTCTCAAATTTGTATAATATTTGTAGAATGTGATGATAATTAGATGTAGTTGGTTTGTCCTGTGTAGCATGTGTACATTGCTAACTGCTGCTGCTCATCTAGATTTCATTCACGTCTTTTCAGTTTAGTTATGGCAGATTCAGAATTCTTTGGTGTTAATACAGAGATCATTATGTAATTCAAGCTCTTGGAGTTGTAATTGTTCCATATATCTTTACATGCGTTTGATGGGTTGGTGGGGTAGCATTGTTCTTGGATAATGCTCAAGTCTGGTCTTATGCCTCTCAAATCGGTTTGCATTGTGGCTGCTTTGATGGTTGTTTTTCTTAGTATCTCGACCAAATGGTTATCAAAGGGAATTGGCCATAAGATACTGATACAGCTCTGTTGGACAGGCCAACAAATAGCCCAAAAGGGCATAGAGGTGCCTGGATTTGCAAACTGTTTTGCTGTAACAATGCATTGGATATTTGGTTGATCTTAACAATTAGCTCTAGGTGGCTGGCGTTTTTTTCTTTTCTCTTTTTTCTTTTTTTGGGAGAACTGGTAGAGATTTGATCCCGGAATGATTTGGCTAGATGAATCCAAATAACCAGACTAACCCAATTTGACCTATGACTTGATTCTGACGAAACTAATACTGGCTTGGGCTTGGGTTCTAACTTGACTTTGGATTTGGTTTTGCATCCCAATTTGGGTCTATGTGGGACATTGCTTTTTCTGGATTTGGTTATGCAATTGGTAAGGGCAAGCCGAAGTCAAGTTTTTTTGTATTGGCGTTTGGGTGACTTGGCTTTCTAGTTTCTGATTATGTCGCCAAAGTGCTATCGTTTTGTGTAGCTTTCAATTGCTACCATCAAAAACAATGAGAGGATTAGTATTTGTGCTTTCACTTGGCCAAACGCATGCCACAGAAGCACGAGGTATACTTTGTGCTTCATTATTATAATTTTTATTAATATAATTTATCATTCCACCCAAAAAAAAAAAAAAAGAAAAGGAGATGATATGAGAGTCTTGCAATAGAGATCTAGAGATATTGGGTATTTTAAGAGAGTGAAAAGTTTAATCAAAAAGTTAATTTATAAATATAGGAGACAAATTTATATTCAAATATTACCTAATTATCTTTTGATTATATTTCTTGACACCCAAACACTAATAGGGCTCCAAGTTAATGGAATTTGAATAAACTTATGTTAAACTTTAATATTATAAGAAAAATGTCCAAAGTTTTATCTAAATGTTACCTAGTAAATTTATATTTAAAAATTATCTAAATCTTGCGTGCTTAATATAGAATGACACACCTTAGTAGATATAAATTAGAAAACCTTCACAAATATAAGCTGAGCATTGGATTATGAAAGAACAGCATTGGCATAGAAGACCTCCACTTGGAAAAGCCATCGAAGATATAAAAGGAACTAAAATGATCTTGTACACTGTAAAGCAAGTTGTACAGTATCTCATAGTTTAGGTGATAACAAAAACAGTTCTTAGATTGAGGCAACTTTCAAACGGGACGATGACCTCCTTAATTAGAAGACATATAGCAAATTAAATGATGTTGGCCGTGTGTTTAGGAAGCAGAGACTAAGAACTCAAGCTTCCGCATGCTCTGTAAACTTTTCAAAATATTTCTTAGGATGAATCAAACACTTTCACTTTTTAAAAGGTTTATACACGTTGAGCTTCCTCTCTAACCATCCAAGAAATGGTATTTCTCTGCTTTGATGCAAAAGGCCCAAGAATTCTAGTAAGAAACTGCAACCAATCCAAACCAAGTTGACTTCATTTCCGAGTTCACTTTTGTAATACATAAGAGTAGCATTGATCTGTGCTTTCCTCCTTGTACCTAAAATCTGAATGAAATCCTTATGATTGCCAGCCTTGTTCAAAATTTTCTGGCAGAGTATTTGGCAGATCGAACTACAGGAGCGTTTGTTTCACGAGAAAGCCGTTTGTTGCATCCGATGCATTGGGAATCCCAATCATTTGCATATCTCTTTTTGCTCAAGACTATTCCTTCCCCTGATCTCTCCTGCTGCGTTCCAATGTGGATGGACACCCCCGTCCATCCCTCTTCTCTCTACAGTTTGATAAACCTCCCTTTTTACTTTCCCCCCACGATACTTTGTTGGCAGAGTATGCTTAATACTGCAGATATACAGCCTAGTGAATCTCGAAGCTTGTTTTTATAACCCAAAGGAACTTTCTAGTCCAGAAAATTAACATGGCATGTATACTGCTGTCTGCTTATTTGCTTCCATAATACTAAAAAGAGGAAGTGAAGCAACTTGATTACCATGCCTATGCAAAGTGCTATCATGCTTTATTGTTGTGTAGTAATAGTATTAAAGTTGTGTATTGTCTTCCATTGAGAGTGAGAGAATGTGTTTTTGACATTATACAAACATGTTCTAATTTGAAATAAATCATAGCTTAGATCTAAGATTGAAATTACTCTAGATGTTTTAGCTCAATTAAAGATTGTTACTTGGAATAAAATTTATACATGACAATCTTAATGGGGTGAAATTTATATGGAAAACTAACTAATAAATCTTTTATGTTAACTTATGGGTAAGTTTAAGGAATAAGCCAATCAATATCCAAGATCAAATCAATAACAAGTTTGCATCTTCATTGAATATATAAGAAACATAAATTGAATATTTTATGGTTTGAATATAGTAATTCTCACATACAATTCGAATATTAAATTATTATAAATTAAAAAAAAAACACAATTAAGATGGAACGAAAGACAAATGCAAAAGGTTTTGATTTCATATCAAAAAATATAAAGTATTATTACAAATCTTTTATCATCATACCAAAGAATATAATAGATCAACAACTACTTGGTTTAATGTACAGTATACTGTGTATATAGGTGCGTGCATAAAAAATAAAAATAAAAAAATAAAAAAATAAAAATAAAACTCTTGCCATCAATATGATAATCCAACCATTTTAGTGGAGACGAGGAGCTTAGAATTCTGCGAATAAATACAGCGTTTTGGAACGAAAATTTTGTCAATTTTGGGAACAAAATCACTCGCCGGCCGTTCACCAGCCACATGAAATGCAGCATCCCAAAGTTCCAATTCATGCTGACCCAGAAACTCCGATGGTCCTTGCACTGCCACCTCCCTCCCGCTACATTCAGAACTAGCTCTTCTTCTGGTTCCTCCTTTCAGTACTCCCCATGGTCGGGTCTTCAGGCCTGGAGGGCCAGTCCTCTCAACGAGGATCGTTTTTGGGGTCGAAATGGCCCGGAGCCTCTTGTGCTACAGTCACCCTCTTCAGTGGTTGACGATGTTGACACGACAATTGGGTCTGCTTCGTCCTTAGCAGAGCTTGGTGCGCTGGTCCTTTCCACCAGTGACCCTCTCGCCAAGTCCAAGCTTTCGCATTTAGCTTACTCTAGGTGGCGCCGTGAGAACCTGCCGCTTGGGGTGGTGTCTGACCCGCCTTCGCGGCCAGCTCGGCCTACAAAACCTGAATTGGTTCGTTTCTGGCATCAAAAAATCGAATTCTTCAAAGCTTTCTGCTTTTTGGTATATGTTCCTCGGTGGGTCACTCAAGAATTGGTGGAATATACCATTTTGTAATGCTGAAATCAATATGTATTTTTAGTTGGAAATTATTGATCCCGACATAGTTGAACTGCTTCAGTCCTTAATGGCTTTCCGTTTAGTCTAGTAGTGTTCGTTTGTACTGTTCAATGTTGTTGGGTACTTTTACCTAAAAGTTCTGTTTTTTCTAGAATTACTGGTTTGATGATCTTGCGATATGAATACTGCTTATTTCATGAGTGGTACTTGTAGAAGGATTTGTGTTGTACTTGTGATTAGCTTTGATTGTTTTAATTACTTTGGACTATTGTACAGTTTGAGTTGAAGTTTCTGGTGATTTTGCAAAGTTAGATATTGGTGGTTCTGGTATACTTGATGGGCTTTATCTTATTAAAATTTCAAGCATCTTTATCCTCGATCTTTTCATGATCCGGGTTTTTATTCGATTTTAATTGGGTGCTTGGCAACTTGAGTATGTTCATTTCTTATCTTTTTCTCTTTTCTCTTTTATTTTTTTCTTGGAACTTAGGTTTCCCCGATGGAAATTCCTAATCCAAAGAATTCTGGTTTGCCTCTTAATGCTTATATGCTTCATAACCTAGCTCATGTGGAGCTAAATGCAATTGATTTGGCATGGGACACTGTTGTTCGATTTTCACCTTTTAGCGATATTCTTGGGGACGGGTTCTTTGCTGACTTTGCTCATGTTGCTGATGATGAGAGCCGCCATTTTGCTTGGTGTTCTCAAAGACTGTCTGAGCTTGGTTTCAAGTAAGCATATCAGTTGTTTTGGGTCCTATCACTTTGGCCATTCATTACCTGATCTCTTTTCCTTGAATAGTTAGGGAACTGACTTTGAGTTCTTTCCTTGTTACCAGATATGGAGATATGCCTGCCCATAATCTGCTATGGAGAGAGTGTGAAAAGTCATCTGACAATGTTGCTGCACGTTTGGCAGTGATTCCACTTGTGCAGGTAATATTTCACTCTTGGTTGTGAATATTTGTTACTGTTGACATTTGTCAGCCTTGACTAAGCTTTTATGCCCTTACTCTATCTACCTTTTCTCCCAAATCTCAGGTTTTACTTCTTTGAAGTCAACGTTTCAAATGTCCTTTATGTATATATATATTCATAAATGGTGTTAAACATTTACGCTATCTACCTTTTCTCCCAAATCTCAGGTTTTACTTCTTTGAAGTCAACGTTTCAAATGTCCTTTATATATATACATACATACATATATATATATATATATATATATCATAAATGGTGTTAAAATTTGGAGTTATGATGCCATTGTTTTTGTAGTGTCATTTTCTTTTAGCATATACATAACAAAGAAACACCTCATATTTTGAGTTTATTATTCCTGTACACGGTGTGCTCTGCTTGTCTTGAGTTTAATTAGTGTTCCATGCATTATGTTCATATGATTGTGTTCTTTGTGTTTCTTTAACTACTATTAGTTTCTGCTTTGACTACCGTTGTTAAGAATGCTGGGCTTCCAGTTCTCTTCTTACTCCTATATAACTGATCTGATTCATTCTTTTTCTTTTCCTCTGCTTCTAGCCACTGAGCTTCTGATGGTCTCACAGTAGTTTCAAGGAAGGACATGCCTTTCCCCCTTTCTTTTAAGGTTCTCGTAGGAAAATCTCTTCCAAGGATGATTGATCTTAACGATGGTTGAGCTTCTTTTTTCTAACCAAATGGCCCCAAGGAGGTGCTATTCTGTTTACCCATAATTTTTGAAAGGCCCTGTCATTCTAATAAGCAACTGTGAGATGGATTTCTGGAACATTTGTATCGAGACCTTTCCTTTTCAAAAAAGTGCTCATTTTTTGATACTGTAAGTCGACTTGTAAACCCACAGTTAAAGTCCACCTCGCCAGCTTATTATGCAGTACCTAACAGTGGCACATACAGTAGTTGGGTTTTATCTCCTTACTAGTTGTCATTGTTGAATTTCTCTTTAATAGGATCTAAAACACCTGAACCTCAATGTTCTCTTATTGTGAGACTACTCCCAGAAATCTGTTTCTAACCTCTAGACCATGAGTCTAGTGGGACCATGCCTAAGATGATGCATCCAGAAGCCATCAGATTGACAACCCTTCTGCTAGTTGTCAGAAAATGATGCACTCTTTTTGTTCAGCTTGTAGAAAAAAATCCATTTTTGAGCAATGTTCCATCTTAGCAAGAATGTTTTGAAGAGGACAGATGCACATGGGTGTTTTTAGGTGAAGTCTAGTGTGCTACACATTCATTTGGATTAGTAACAGAACTTGCTGATCAGATTGCATTCAGAGGGAGATAGTTGTCCCTGTCCCTGTTCCGTTTGGGAATTGGTGGAGCCTATTTACCAGGGACAGGCTTGCATGTGGAAGTGGCAAAAGAAACAGTTCGTTGGCACTTATATTTCTGATTCTTACAGACATCAAAACATTTCAATATGATTTGCTTTGGTCCTTAGCGATCCACTTCTACCTAATTTCAACACTTTCTTTTTCTTTTTTAAACTTTTTTGGCTTCCACTCGTATTTGATGAGGTACAATTTTGATGTAATGGTGTAGGAGGCTAGAGGACTTGATGCTGGGCCACGACTAGTGCAAAGATTGATGGGTTTTGGAGATCATCGAACATCTAATATTGTGGCAAGAATTGCTGATGAGGAAGTTGCACATGTAGCTGTTGGTGTAAATTGGTTTGTCTCAGTTTGCGAAAGGATGGGCCGTGCCCCTTGTTCCGCTTTTAAAGGTTTAGGCTGCTAATCCATTGCATGCTCGCTTGTACATGTTGCTGAAACAATAAATCATCCTTAAGGCATGTGAATTTTCAGCGTCTACTTTTGGATAACCATGCAGATTTGTTGAATGAGTACAATGTGGAGTTGAAAGGGCCCTTCAATTATTCAGCTCGGGATGAAGCTGGCCTTCCCCGTGACTGGTGAGAAAACCATAAAATTTTGCTCATTTGTTTGGTTCATAATAACCTTGTTGGATTTTATCTTGTGATTTTGTAAATCCAAATATATGCTGTATTTACTTACTTATTTTCTTAGGAGTTATTTTGCTTACAGTAAATGCATCAAATTATCTTTTTTGACATTCTTGAGTTGTCTGTGGTGTAGGTATGATTCATCATCTTCAAAAGAACATGATAAGAATGATAAACAGGAAAAGAATGAGAAGCTTTCAGTGGTATGTGACCTTTTAAATTAAACTTTCCACGCAACTAGACTGCAAAAATTGCAAAAGATAATATAATACTAAACTTCTTGTCCAGGTTTATGATAGGCTTGCTTCCATAATTTCTATGGAGACTGAGAACTCAAGCCTAAACAGGCCTCCTGGGTGATCTTTGTTTAATACATTTAGCTTGAGCACGGTGTTGGTGATGGCCGAAGTTCATGCTTTCCTTCACTACTAGAGTTCATATTGCTGTAAGTTTTGTTCTTGCCATTATAGCCATCTGTAAGCTCTCTTGTTTGACTGGCTAATGCAATTTGTAGTGAGTTAAGCCAAGTAGTTCAGTTCGGGATCTCCCATGTTGATGAAATATAGCTATTTCAGGTGAATGCTAAATGCATATGGTTATGTTGAACTTGGCGTAGTGTGTCAAGTGGCCAACAAGCCTGCATGTGAAGTTATTACTTTGGATGTAAGGACAGTACTTGAGGGTCCTAAAAGTTGAAGTTTGGATTCCACCAACCCCTTTTTGGAGTATCATAACCTCTAGACTCAACTCAAAGCAAAATTAATGATTTTCTTTTTCTTTTTTACTGAGTATTAACTCAGGAATTTTGCTTTCATTACACTTGCTACTTACTACTATTATGATGCCTTGTGAGTAGCAGAAGCAATTTGTCTGAACCAATATAGGGCTTCCTTTTTTTTTATTTTTTATTTTTATTTTGTGATTGGAGTCTTAGCTAACAAGTGAAAATGTTTTCTATGTGATTAACCAAGTTTCTCACTGTTTTTAAAAAGAAAAGAAAAAACTATGGAAATAGATAGTGGTCCTAAAAGGTGGCATCTCTGTTTATTCAAAAGGAGGAATATATGCTCGACAATCACGTTGTAGTATTTCTATATTCCCATGTTCTTGATACTTTTATGCCGTGATTAGAGAAATATAATCGCCTTCTTAAATATTGTGATGGACTTCAACCAGGTTAGGTTTTGAAGTTTTTCATGGCTGCCATGTTGAACACCATGTTGAAAATTCCTCAAACCCATTATGTGCATTGAATATAATGCAACAAGTTGAACCTTAAAGTTTGGCCATTCAAATCAGACATATTCCCCACCTTTTTTGGAATTCTCATCAATGATTGAAGTGCATTGCATGTCAAGTGATAGAATGATTCGTTCATTCTCTTAAAAACTGATCGTCAGAGAAGAAAATAACTTTATATATATAAAAATATTTTACGTTAAAAAAGAAGATATTTATGATATATCTTATAAGATCGAATAGACTTCTCAAAGAGAAATGAATAAGTATTTTGTTAGTAAAAGACTAAGTTTAAACTACTAAAAGTATTGAACAATAGACTATATATTAAAAAGGAAGATAATTGATGTGTCTTTATTAGTTTATATAAAAAAATTTATAATTAAGCCTTTTAAAATAAATAATTAAAAGGAGAGAAATTCACATATATATCATATCAAAATATAAATAATGTTAAACACAGAATAATATTAAGCATGTTGTTTTCTAACGCTAAGTATCATTTGTATGTGATAATGGGTTCTTATTCTTTGAACACTTAAAAGGTTGGGCATGTTGTGCTGGCCTCAAATCATTTTAAAATTTTCTGGGTTGTCAAACACGTGACGTGCTTCAAAGCCTCCGTTGTCAAGAAAATGCTTACGATGGCCCCATCAGAAGAAGCCAGATTTCACTCCTCTCAGCAATTATTTATTCGCAAGACGACAAGAAGATCACGAAACTGGCAATTCCAGCGACCGACTTGGGTCTTAATCAATAAAGATCATCAAGCTCCAATGTATTTTGATACCACGCATCTAATTCCTTTTATGCTTTATCTTCGAATTCATGGCAAAGGGCCTGCGTCAGAAAAGTAATAATTTTTGACAAAAAGAAAGGACTTTCACGATCATATCAAGATGAAATATTGATTCCTGTTGATAAAGCGTAGGTGGAAAGTAATAATTATAACACACCGCACTTTAGGTATAGGGCTTGGATTTCCAGTCTGTTCTGCAAGATAACACAAACAATTTGGAAGGCAGGAATGAATACTTTGTTTTTCTGTAGTAAATACGTGCTGTCTTTCTTAGAATCTAACTGGCGTAAGGTTCCTGACTTTTCTAATACTTAATTATTGCTTCAAGGAACAGCTGCGCGAGGAAAACCAGACCGACGGATAAAGAAAGAGAAAAATACTCGGAAGGTCGTCTCTGGTTTCTGCATCTGAGTGTTTTGAGTCTTTGTCACAAAACGAAGGAGCAAGAAAGGTTGAAGAAGAAGAAGGAGAAGAAGCAAATCCAGGAAAGAAAGTGAGAGAAAATGTGCAGTTCAGAAGGAGACTGCAGGCCGCTGGGGTTTCTACTGGGGCTTCCTTTTGCGTTTCTGGCCCTGCTTATCTCTATCGTCGGCGTTGTTGTCTGGATTGTCGGGTAGAATCGTCATCACTATCTTCTGGTTCTTGGAAATTAGTGTTTTTGGTATATGGAATTTCTTGAGTTTAATTTGATTCCCCATTCAATTTGGTCCTGTGGGCACCCAAAATTCCGACTTTCATTTGTGTAAATGCAATTTTGTCTTCTGGGTATCTGATATTCTCCAATATTGACTCGATTTTCCTGCACTTTGTTCATATTCCTCTGTGAAGTTCTGAATTTTGATGTGATTATCCATGCGTATCATCTTCTGGGAATCAAAGCTTTCTAACTTTTGATGCAATTTGGACATAAATTTCATAGATACTTCTGTGAATCTTGGCAGGTTGCTGCTTACCTGCATCTGCCCATGCTGCTTGTGCGTTACTGTGATAGTTGAGTTGGCATTGGAGTTAGTGAAGGCCCCGATTCATGTCATGGAGTGGTTTACTTCTCAGATTCCCTGTTGATTGTTGAACACAAAACTTAAGTACTTTATTCTCTAATCCTGCTGGTTTCCATGTTTATATAAGGGTTTACTTCTTGTAATGATGTATGGCATTTGATTCTGGCATTGCTGGAAACCTTTACCCACATAATGCTTCTTTTCAGTCCCTGGAACTGATCGAATATTACATGCAAATGGCTTGAATTTCTTCTTTAGTTAAAGTGATTCGAACATGCACATGTGATTGGATTTGGAATTAGTGGATCTACTGTTTGTGAAACACGATTAAGGTGAGTTTGACTACCTTTAATCAAGTCTTTATTGGTCTTCCACCTGGCTTTGCTCAGTGTTTGATATGACAGAATGGGTTTTCTTTAAGTTAGTGCGCAAAAGATTATTGCAAACTCTTGTTGTGGGTCCGATGTGTTTTGTTGTTTCAACTTTTCTTTGTTATTTTATTAAAATTTTATTTGGGTTAATTCTAGGGAAATAAAGCCTAATCAAATATAGCCATCTCATTTTGGATGACCAAAAGGTGGGAAAAAAAATTATTTTATGGATTTTATCGGTTAGGATCCAAATCTCCTACAATATCTCGAATTTCAATTATTTGTTTGTGATGAAAGGTTGGGAATATGTTATGTCATTACCACCTAAAACAAGGAGAAAAGAAAACTGAAAAATAATGGTGAATATTTTTAGACTAATTATTCTTAAAATGAATTTTAGATTGGTGGACGTTATAACTAGATCCCTTTTATGTTGTGTTTGTTTGAAGAGAAAATTGATAAGGGAAAAAAATGGCTAGCAGCTCTTGAGGAATTGAAGGCATTTTTCCGAGTTTTGTTTAACCATTCCTGTAAAGAAGCTCCCCTCTGACACCATTTTCTGCCTTCTCCTCACTCTTTTATTACAACCAATCGCACGCCAACAAAAGGAACCCAATCCCCCGTCTTACTAATCTTACCCTACTTTGATTAAAAGCACATAATTAAGAGATCAATTTTGACTTCAAAAGGGAAAACGAGCAGCACTTTCCCTTTCACCGGAGATTACTTTTCTTCTAAGGCCAAATGGTGCAAACGACCACATTTTAGTAGTCTCAAAGTGTTTTTTTTTTTTTTTTTTTACTTTTAATTAGGTAAAAGAAATATGGGAGCATTGGGGTAGTGAACCTAAGAACTAGCTTTAATTGACCAATAGCCAACAATTAGACTACTAGTCTATTGATTTAATAACTTTATGAATCTTAATTATTGAGTCAAAAGATAAGATTAATCTCAATACATTTCAAAAATATTATTATCAATTTAAGTATCATAAGCAAGCTTATTATACACTCCCATAAGTTTATAACAGCCCATCACACTTTATAGTTGATGCCTAATAGCCTCTTCTAGCACCGCAATGGCGTTTGGGTGGCCCTTTAGTCCCATTGCAAGTTTATGATCCCATTATGATATTTATGTGCCAAATCCTTCCTTTCGTAGTTTAAATTGTGGACATAAGGTTAAAAAATAGTCTTAATATATTTCATTTTAATCTCATTATTAACTTGGGCCTTCATAAGCCCTTATAAACCTAAGCCTACTTGGAGCCCCCCTCATAAGGTGCATTCTAGTTAATTTGTGGAGAATTCGTTATATAAGAAAAGGATTGTCCCATTTCTACAACTCAATGAGAAATTGTTTCGTTTTACAGATGAAGTAAATTTGTAATCTAGTATCAAAAGGTATGACATTTTAGATACAAACAATGGTTGGAGTACATGATATACGAAATTTGAAACTTTTAATTTTACTTCATAGCAGTTACAAGGACATTTGAGCATCCAAACAAACATATCAGCTTTCAAACATGTATTAAAAACCATTAATCACTCCCCCTTCATGGAGAGACAATCGATCATGGATTGGTCCTTCTTTGCAGGAACCTTTTACACTTCCGCAGAAGACATCAAAAGTAAAATCAAAAACCTTAACACTGTTCTGAATCGCCGAAGGGACTCAAATTTATTATTACGCACTCAAAATTGTACAACAAACCGGCATTATTTACTCACAATCAACTCTCAAACATGGGTTATTTTGGCTTTCACTTAGCATCCTGATCCTCTGTTCCGGGCTGATCTTCGCCGATCACGAGCTCTTTTGTCTCCTGAGCAATCTCAACTATGGTTTCGCCAATGGCCGAGAGTACTATGGCGGCCTGTCCTCCTTTTCCCTTCTCCTGGCCCCCCTGAAAGGTTTCTCCGATGGTGTTTTCTGAAGTGTTGGACTCTCCCTCCATCTTCTTCTCTGTCTCTGTTTCTTGAACCCAGGATTCCACTTTCTTGTCTTCTCCCTGGTAAACAACAAATCCAGATGCAACATCAGCCTGAAATGCCTAAGAAAGTATCGAGTTTACTGCTTTTCTTTCAGATGTTCACTTGGCTTAAGGATAAAAGACTCTATTCATTCCTCTGCCTTCGTGTTTGAAGGAATTCAGGCCAAGTTCTTACAGAACTTGAAATTACCTTTCGTCTTCAGGAATCCTAAATTCGTGATTTAATATTGAGCTGCAGACCAATGGCGATGTTTGATTTAATATGTTTGTTCTTGAAGAGCTATCTGATAGTGTATCCACTGTTGGTAAGAACAGATACCTGGCTTTCTGCTGATCTCTTGGTCTTCAATTCTTTCTCTGCCTCTTCTTTCTTCCTTGCTGTGTATTCCTTCGCACTCTCCCCTGTCGATGCAGCAACCTCCTTGGCCGCCGACAATGGCTTGGACGCAAGCTCGGCGGCCTTGTGGCCGGCATACTCTGCCGCTCCTTTCACCGCACTCGCCGCCGCTTTAGTTCCATCCACGGCTTTCTCGCACGAGTAATGTGCTGCTGTCCATCCCGCCACGGAGGCCTTGTCCTTCAAGCTGACTGCTGCTTTCTCGGCATACTCGACGGCGTGCTTTCCAGTCTCAACTGTCACATCTTTTGCGCCGACGGCCTTCTCCCCAACGTAATGAAGAGTGCCCTCCCCTGCGTGGACGACCACGTCTTTTGCTTGCACCGCCTTTTGCAGCGCAAAGTTCTTGGCTTTCTCTGCCGTTGACTCTGTTTGCTCCGCCGCCGTCTTGGCTGTTCCGGCAACTTTGTCTTTCGCTTGTGCACCCTTCTCTTCTACAGTCTCTTTCAAGGCCCCGGTTTTCTCCATGATAGTATCCTTTGCTTGTGCACCCTTCTCAACTGCAGTGTCCTTCGCAACCCGAGTTTTATCTAGGACTGTGTCCTTCGCTTGTGCACCCTTCTCAACTGCAGTGTCCTTCACAGCGCGAGTTTTGTCTAGGACTGTGTCCTTCGCTTGTGCACCCTTCTCTGCGGCATACTCGGCGGCCGTCTGTCCTGTATTTAGGACGGTGTCCTTTGCTTTTGCAGCCTTCTCTTTAGCAGACTCGGTTGCAGAACTCAGTCCATGGACGGATTCTTTTGCCTTCTCGTACCGCTCCTCCGCCGCCCTTAGCGCCTCTATAGAATTTTGCTGCGCCGTTGCTCGGACCTTGGAAATCTCTTCCAGAGAAGGCTGATCCTTCTTCTCATGAACCTCTTCTCTGCTGCCTCCTTTTTCCTGCTGACTCTCTTCTTTCCTTCTCATCTCCATGCATTCTCCTCCCTGCTCATGAGCCTCTTCCAAGCTTCTAGTCTCTGCACCTTCTTTTGCATCGCCACTTCTATCTTCCCCTTTGGCCTCGCCTGCACCCTTATCCTGCCAAGCATTCACCTCAAACTTTACCACAGAATAAGGACCCTTCTCTCTTCCTTCCCTTCCTAGTGCTTCTTTGTTTTCTCCCTCATTTTCCTCGTTTCTCTCTTTCTCGCTCTTCACTTTATCAGAAAGAGACTCAAAATGGCTCGTCATCTTCGGGACCCTGTCTTTCTCCACTTGAATGTCTCTCTCGTCAGTGGTGTTCTCTCTACGTGCTTGTTCGGAAGCCATTGCTCTGCTTTCTCCCTAGATGAGACTCTGATTTTGCTGTTAAGTGTTTTGAGTTTGGGAACGATAGAAGATGGTGTTTAAAGCTCGAGGCTATGGCGGTTTTGAGGAGGTTGTCGTGGACGTGTTTGCATGGATTTGACATGTGGTGTGTCGTCTGGTGCAACGTGTTTGAGTTTGTGCGAGCGAAGGGGGTGACTCAGCCATTGTGCATTGGAGCTTGCATCTCGGGTCACGATTGGAAAGGAATACACATGAAACGTGGAAATGAAGGGAGCTGCAACGTGGAGAAAGTGGGATAAGATTACTCCGATTTGCTGAAAAGATAGAACAGATGGGAGAAACAAGAAAAGTGCTTACATAGAGGAGAGGATCAACATTTTATGTTGTATTTTCTAATCTCCAATTGAATATAAAATTTTTCACATTTCAGAGTATTTTCTTGGAGCAATTAATTTATATTAAGTTTTTTTTATGACTATAAGAATAATAATCTCCAAACTAATGATGTTTTCGAACATTATATAGTTTATTTTCCTCTAAATAACATAAATAGATGAGTGAAGTATAATTTTAGTGATACCTACCTTAAGATCTAGTTGATTCTTGCATATTATGATAAAAAGGATGGTACCCTGATAAGAGAAAATACCTAAACGTATACATGTATACAGAGGAAGAGAAAATCAATCATTAAAATGTAAATATGTATAGAGTATATTGGTTCCAAATATTAGTAACGTGAAACAATCATTAGTTTAAACATGTCCTATCACTTCGAGTACAAAGAATTCATTCATAACTTAGTTCATAAGTGATGAAGTGACCTATAATAAGATGTCATATTTGAATTTATATTTCAATATCATATAAGAAAGGGTCTAATTTTTTTTCTTTTCTTGTACAATATTAGAATGTATTGCCTTTAGTGTTCCCATTCTCTCTAGGGTTCCATTGATGGTCATATAAAAGATCTCGTCCTATAAGCAGAGGCCAAAGAAAGGCTTCCATTCTGTTGTCCGTGATTGAATTCTTGTAACACAATGTGTTTGTGACAACGCTTCACATTCTTTTGTCCGTGGTGCAGTCCTAACCAGAGTGGAGTTTTCTTCGATTTGTCGCAAATTGTTCTCTGCTCTGTTCTCTCTGGACAAATGACCCGCTCTTCACGAATTGGTCATTTTTCGCTAGTTTCTTTAGAAGGTAGTTTATTGGATGATAAAAGTATCCTTAGGTAGTTTAGCAAGAACTCGTCATGGTCTCTCAAAATTCATCTCTTGATTCATCATTTATGCATCTCAAACCTAGCAAAATTAAACCAAAGCATGTTCTTGGGCCTAAAAGCTAGTGATTTTCTTTCTTTTTGCTTTTCTGTTTGGATTGTGAGAAAGAAAAGAAACTAAAAGCGAAAACAGATAGATACCTATCAACTTCTGGTCAAGCCTATTAAACTTGTTACAAAAATCATCATAACTTATCAACATAATGGATCAAATTTAAATATTTGAATTTGATCTAATTAGTTACAATGAATTTAGAAATTTTGTAGCTGAATTCAACTTTGGGGATCCTATCAATTATATCAAATCTTAAAATACAAAAAATACTTCAATCCTCAAACTTAAATTTTATTCTTTACATGATATCATAATGCTATCTAACCAAGTCGTCTTCTTTATTTCTTCCAAAAATTTATATCTCTATTTCTTTAAGTCTTTAGTATATATCTTTGTGCAGTATTCTATAGATCAGCTACTTTCCATAGCCTATATTTTCAACCACTTCTTTGCTCTAAGTTGGCGTCAAGGCCCTCATTGCAAAACTGTACCTTCCCATCAATACTACCCACAGAAGCATTGTTTTTGCTTGTCATTTATCCCTCTTAAAATCTCTTCCTATATTATTTTTGTGCTTTAGTTAGTATCAATAACTTTCTCAAGAGAAAAGTTACCAAAACGGAGGCAAATACTGTAAAGCCAAAGAAATACTTTATGTCGTGTCAGGAAAAAAGTGCAAAAATTTATTAACATCCCAACAACCTTCTGTGTTCCATTGTCCTGCTTCAAACTCCTCTGTCCCTTCTATCAATTATTGTATCCTCGTATTGATTTGATCCAAGAAAAACAGAGGTTCTTAAGTCAAAGATGTAAGGCATTGTGCATTGATTCAGAGTGCTTCATTACAATCACCTTCCCACAACTTTTTGGAGTTATTTCTTCTTCGCCCATCCTTCTTGAACCTGCAAATTGGTCTTTTTATGTGCTTTTTTGGAGGAAATTCCTTCCTCTAAACAACTTGTAAAAGACAAAAAACAAATTCATATATAAGAAGAAAATAAGCTAATATATTAGCAACATTAGTATGCGTTCTTACTCCCAAGTATAGGTGAAAGATTTGCAAGAAATAATAATTGCGTACGAAATTACATAACTGTGTGGTATTGTTTTTCAGTTCACCAAGGCATGTATTGCTTCCAATTTGAGGAAGCTTTGTGCCAAAATAATCTTAAGACTTTACAAATTAAGCATCAACCCTTTATTTCCCGCTCACACAACACATAAATAAAATGGAACTCCTAGAATTGAAAACAATGTGTTTTCTTTCTAACCCGACGGTCGTCTTCAAACAAAGAGAGACGCGTAGAGGAGCTCGTTCCAAGTGTCCGGCAGGCCCGGAAGACACCAGTGGCTGCAGTCCTTGCCGGGGTGGTCGCCGCTGTACGCCGACGGGTGTGCATCTTTCCGGTACTGCGACAACGTCGTAACGTCTAGGAAAGAGACCGGCTTCTTAATCCTGCTCAACACTTTGTTAATGACCACCCAAGCCATCGGTGTGCCGGCTGGGTACCTTAGTCCGAAGAACGGTTGTGTCTCGCCTGAGCATGTTTTTGATGGTTGGTTCCAGTCCCTGCCCCTGATCATGCAGACAACAGTCAATCAAGTATAGTTTTTACCCTGTTCCATTACACCTTGTGGTGTCTGTTTTGCATAATGCAGCATGATGAAACAATAGAGATCACTAGAAAACGACAATGATTATTAGAAATTACCCCGAGTTCCTCCCTTAACTACTAGTTATTCAAAAAAGATGAAACTTAAGAAATGAGAAGGATATTGTATTTAAGATGTTCACTGTACGAGGCAATCACTATTTGTCTTTAGTGTGAGTGTGAGGAAATTACATCTATAAACAAAATGGTCTGGTCAGACAATTGCAACGAAAGGTCTTGTTGATGATATGGATGTCTAGTTTTATATTGCCAAGATGTGAGTATATGCTTAATTAAATGTGGATATTTCATTCACTTTATAAGTTAGTTTTTAGCTAGAAATGAGTTTCTTAGCATAGTATTAGAACTAGGTCTTTCTTAACACTTCTAAATATAAAGGTTAGCCTAAAGTCCACACAATGAAAAAGAAGCATGGTGAGATGGTCTAGGTCAAACCATTGTAGTGAGTAGTTAGTGTTGAAGTCACTATGGAACAATCCTACATTGTTATAGAAGGTTCATGTGATGAAGCTTTTATATAACAAGTGACTTCTTTTTCTAGAGTTAGCTTTTAAGTTGGATATGGTCTATATTTAAACCTTAATTTTGATATTGTGTTATGAATGACAACTTCTTTTACTAAAATAAGCCAACAAGAAAAATAAGAAGATGAGTACATGAAACGAATATTAAAATAAAGCATTAATAAAGTGATCAAATCACTATTTTTAACCTCAATAAAGAGAATAGAGCTATAAAATGAGGTGTTTACATACTGGTAATGGGTGGGGGAGATCCCAAGGAAGAAGACCTTCGTCTTTGAGGCATCCACGTTCAGGTTGACCCATCTGGCCCATGTGGTTAGCCCTTTATAATACGCAATCATTCTGTCCATATCTTTGTACAGCTTGTTACCCTCTTGCATGTAATCCCATCTGCAACATCGGATCAAACAAGCTTAATGGTGATAAAATATACCCGAGATACATATATATAAATACAAGAGATCCTACGGCTGGGTTCTCCCTATGTGAGTCCACCAATGCCAGGTGTTAAAGATCAGCATGTCCATTCCCCTCCATGCATTGCCACCCTTGATAGAATCAATCTTCAAAACTCGCCCCACCTTCTCGTTGACAAGATCCACGAGGTAGGGTGTACGATACAATAATATTTTAACTCCATAGTCCTGCACCCACAAAGTGCACAATTTTCAACTCATCAATTGAAAAGATTTATTGGTTAGCTAAATAAATAGTTTCTCAACTCCACTAGATATGTATATATTAAAAAGCTTATTTCATTTAAAAAATTATTCTCTATAAATAAAAAAAAATTACAAAATAAGATTTCACATAAGTTATAACTAACATTATATATTCATTTATCAATATATAACTCAATTGAATTTATATTGTTTAGGATCATACGAGATCTTAGGTTTGACATCTAAATTCCTTACATCTCCTTTCACCTAACAATAATAATAATAATAATAAATTATACTAAAGAACAATCAATAATGTTTTTCCTAAATGGGTTTTAAAGGAAAAAAAAAAAAAGAGAGAAAGGGAGAAGAATGGGGACATTAGGAAGCTCAAGAAGACCTAGGCTTTGACTTGTTCTAATATGGATTTGTCAGACCCTTATCAGAATGGTCTACCCATGGCGGCCATGCAGATTTACAGGAAGAAAAGAAGCAACAATTTGGTAGTGATTGATGCTACATGTGGTCCTTGAATTAAAACCACATCCCCTTACTCAAACCCCATACCTAGATAATATATTGAGATTCGTTGAAAACGATGTTCCATAGTTCCTTTAGCTACTATTATTTCATTATTTTATTGGGTTGGAATCTTACGAGGATGCTTGGATCAGAAGATAATATAATTAGTTCTGGTATTGGTCGGTCTATAAAAATAATTATATAGGATGAGTTAATGCCGATGAGCTGTGTCGGTCCTTTTCTACAACTTAGACAGCTACAAATGCATGCAAATTTTCTAGTGTCAGTTTTCACTAGTCTATTATGGGTACTAGATTCCCCTATTATTTGTAGGGAATGCAGGATAATTTTAAATTTAGAAAAAAAAAAAGGAGTATGGATAAGATAAGAAGGAATATTACTTATTAAGTTAAAATTTAGAGTAAAGATATAACAATTACTTTTACTAGTAAAATAATATCATCTTTTGACAGTCAAATAAATATGAAACTTAAAAAATTTAAGTAATTTTAGAAAATATGGAGTAACCTTTAACTAACAAGAAAAATATTCAAATTTATAAAAATTTTAACTTTTGTCTATAAACATCTGGCTCAATTAAAAACATAAATGGCCTGACCTAAAACCTTTTGATCTTAACTTAAAAATGAGTGCACATGCATCCTTCTCTTATTTTATTTTACCTAGGCTGCAGTAAAAATGTTCATTTGCCGCCATTCAGTTTAAAATACTGAAGTAGCAGTAAAAGTGAACCTTGTCTGCCTAAACATGCAATCATCTACTCATAGGAATGACAAACCCGGCCAGTCTCTGACAAAGTGGAAAGGCTTACCACCAATCACGCTCTGCTTTTTCAATACGAAGACCTTCATACTTATTCACACATAACCGACTAGATTACGAACTCAAAGCTCTTCATGTCTCCTGAAGAAGACGACCATGGCTTTTGTGCAACAGAGCAGCTCTGGAATTTGAGTTTTTGTTTTGTACTTTGAATTGGAGAAGAAAAGTGGGAATGGATTTTGAAAGAACTTTACTATTTCTCGAAAGGTGTAGACAAAGGTGAAGAACGTGCATGCACAGAGACCATCAATGGCTGCAACAGGATAAGCAGAGATCAGAAAAATCACCTCAAATGTCACCGAAGCCAGCCCGTCTTTCCTGATGAACGTGGTCCTGGAGTTCGGCACCCATGCGTGAATCATACACGTGAAAGATTGAAACTGATTCAAACTCAGCGAGTCTCCCACGAACATGATCTTCTTCCCTCTCCATTTCCTCAGGAAATACAACCCATTAAACCTGATAATCCAAACGTTAATCTCAGCTTATCGACTCTGAAACTACAGTGAGAGAAATTGGAGAAGAGAGCTTACTTGGGTAAGGGGCAGGAAAATGGCTGCCATCTGTATTTGAGGTATGAGTTATCTGGCCGGCCGTACTTCTGGCAGTTGAACTGCGGATCTATGAAGGGACAGGAAGAAGAAGAGTAAAGAGGATACGACGCATCGTAGACCCATTTTCCGCGAAAGAGATTGCATTTTCCTGCAAGTTTTCTGGCACCGAAAGTGGTGGCATTGCTGGGGAAAACAAGCTGCTCAGCCACTGTTTGTTGGGAAGGAAAAAACAGGAAGAGAAACAGGGCATGGAAGAGCAGTGGGAAACCCATTCCCTTGGGTTTAGGTCCTGACTGGATGAAGAAAAGGACGAGACGTGAAGTAAAAGTTGTCTGAAACTACTCTTTTTATAATACCAAACCTAGAGAGAGAGAGAGAGAGAGAGAGAGAGAGAGTAATTATTATTTGTGCACTTTCTGACAAGCCTTTTTTAAATTTTTCGATGGAGGAGGTGGGGTTGGAACTGGTCCTTGCTTTGAAAATTTGGGTGTAGTTTAGATTCTGAAACAAGAGCAATGATGGGAAATATTTTGGCACCGAGAAAGACAGATATGAGAACACTTTTTTTTTTTTTTTATTTCTTTTCAGCGATTCAAGTATCTTTGACATTGGAAAGCGGATAATCTGGAAAAATGTTCAGCTCTGGTTCAAGCAAACCATGTCCTTTGAAATAGTAGGTTTAGAGTCCTGTCGGAACTGTCAAATTTTTGTCCTCTCATACCATTGATATTAAAAGAAAATCCTTGATTATCATTAGTTCTAGAAATTTTGATGTCACAAGTATTAAAGATGATAAAATAAAGAAATTACATAGACCAAGCTAACAAAAGATTAATGAAAATATATTTTGTTCTCATGTAATATTGTAATAGAATTGATTGACTTTATGATAATGATAATTTTTTTTTCTACTTTTTAACTTTATATTTTCTCTTTTGCTCCTGCTAAACAGTGGAGATATTCTGTTTGGACATTACATAGACCAAGCTAATAAAAGATTATAGAAAATATGTTTTGTTCCCGTATGATATTGTAGTAAGATTGGTTGGTCCTACTATAATGATAATTTCTCTCTCTCTCTCTCTCTCTCTCTTTTTCCCTCTTTTACTTTATATTTTCTCTTTTGTTGGTGCTAAACAGTAGAAATATTCCATTTATCCAAACACATATTTGGACACCCATCATTGTGGAAAAACGGGGACCAAAACGACATTGACAGGCCACTTGCATTGTACTTTGGTCCAGCAACTTGAAGCACACCACTGAATTTGATGCCACAAAACGTCTAATACCCGCAAAACCAAAATGAACTGCTTATGTAATGAGAAAAACTACAACATCCATGCTTCTTTTTCATCGTTTTGATAACAAACCCCTTCTGCTTTTGCAAAACCCAAAGTTCAACAACCACTGTCAATTACCTCACCTTTCGGCTACTCAATTTAGCTGGTGCTAATCAATCATAACTCATAATTGGGTACTTATTCTCAGAGACAGATACATATGTAGCTGAATCATAATAGGGCCACTATACAATCGTTACGTTGAAGTAAAGATGTTAAAAAAGTCCAAAGCACTATTTTAGTGTAAAGCACTATTGTAATATGAATTTCTTTGCGTTCATACTACTTTCTTGTTGAGTAGGAAAAATCAACGCAAAAGGAGAGAGGGAGAGGGACCACGGCGTTAATTGCTGTAACCCACTTCTCTTGTTTGGTTCTTCCTTGTACGAGTTCAAGTTGGACCCTTATTCCCATCAAATTTCAAACACAGACTTGTCGTGGCTCGAACAGTGAGTTTTGCATGAGTTGTCGACCACCAGTTTCTTCAACGAGGAAATAGTTTCTCAGGAAACAAACAGAGGAAGATATTTTCATTCACATGCAGACCTTTCCACAAGTTGCTGATTTTCCTGCCAAGTTCTTGCCCCATTTACGGGTAACCGGACTCACAAACTGTCCGTGGGAATGTGATCGGATAAAGAAAAAGACAGTTTGAACTTTGTAAACCAATAGTTGCAGGTCATGTCTCTGTCACTTTCTCTTCTCAGTACCAAACTCACGCATTAAAGAAGCAATTTGCTTTGGATCAACACGGATAAGAAACTTCCTCAGACAAAGGTCGCCCAACTTGCTTCTTTTATTTCAGTGGGTGAAATCTGGTGGAGTTTTCTTGTGGCTAAACTATATGTGTACACTTTTTCAAATGGGTCCATTACACTATGCAAAATAGTGAAAAGCAATATAATAACAACCGACAAAAGTAAGTACTATGGTTTCCATTAGGAATTCTTTAAGCCATTTAAGGTTTTTTTTTTTTTTTTTAACTCACACGTTGACACATATATTTGTTGTCGAACTCCTCGCCTAATGATTGGTGATCTCTACTAGCTTACTACTAAACTAACAAGCCTTACCACTTATTTATATAGTATTATTATTAGAATGTTATATGTTGTTTGCAAATTCTTGTAGTGTCCTTTATATACTAAAAAATTATATTTTCTTTACAACTCTATTTTAAAAAAGAATTAAACTTTTAGATATGGTATTAAAATTCATAGTTCAAGTATATAATATTTTGCTTTAGTTATGGTTTAGGTGTACAATCTTCTTTGTAATATAACCTAAAAAGCTTGTAATTTTGCTTTACAATACTTGTAAAATGATGGTATTCGTATTGTTTATATCATGTTATACAATCTATATGAATGAATTATTTTACTTCTTACAAACCGATTTTGAAGGAAAAATGGAATTTTAAACATTCATCAAATTGGAACGTCATAATAACAGTAGAAATTGGGTCACTTTTGTTTCACTATATTATATTAGATAGATAGATACATCCACATCTAAATCTGCTCATATCTTTGTATTTATGTATGATCACAATCATCTACAGTATACGCCTGCATTTAGTTCGGCAGCGGCAAAAAAAATGGAAGCGTGGGATCAAGTTCTAGTTAATCACATAAGATGGCCGACAAAACGTGCGTTACATTTATATCTCAGCCATCCTCCATGTGCCCTCAACTCCACCTAATGCTCACTTCTTTATCCCTTTATTATCACTCCAAAGTGTCATCTGTGTAAAGCGATGCAAAGTGGAGCAAGGCACGGCTGAAGACAGCGACCTGACCAGCCTACCTCATATGGCATCCTTCTGCTTTCTTTGTTTTTGGTTTCCGGGGGCCCCCAGGCAGGATTGGTATGCGTTTCTCTCTTTGTCAAGCATACTTGATTATGTGGGAGATTAGACCTAACCACCGCTTAGCCGCACTCCAGACTGGGGAACAGCTAATACCTTTTGACCTTTCATGAAATATTCAAAGTTTTTTCTCACAAAAAGGTTGCCCCATAAGATTTCAAGATATTAGAAAGGATTTAACATTTTTTTTTTGTTAAAATTAACTGTTGAGAGAAAATGATACCTGAATATCTAATAAAGATGTCATGTTAAGATATCTATCAGCTTCCATTTTACCATGGTAGCGTTAAGACCTAAGTGGAACTGCAATATTATGACTAAATACTGTTTGAGAATTATCCTTAAATCAAATAGATGCTTTTTTTTTAATTTATAAACTAATTTCATAAAGAAATGAGCCTTTATTACAGTATCAAGACCTAATTTTAAGAGGCAGCATCTCTCATGGACCAAAAGATATTGTATTACCCTCAAAATGAAACTCGCACCCTATATTAATTGCACGGAACATGTTAAGGAAGTGTAAAAGTGTTTCATAACGCTTAACTTGAGAATCATCATTAAAATAAAACATACGTTTCATTCCTAAAAGTTAGTTTAAGACTTTCTTTCTAGGTAGGAGGATTACGCTTTTCTTGTGTTGATAGCAATGAACTAGGACTTAGCATGGCATGCAATAATTTTTGCAAGGTATCAATTTGATGTTGAAAATGAATGCACATCAAATTAAAACCACAGAATAAAGAAACCAATTGACCAATTTAAAAAAAGTTGGAATATTTCATTTCAGTAGCCTTCAAAACCCTCTCCAACCAGAGAAAAATCCCATATAAAATATTAAGAGATAGTTACGTCTTGTAGGACCTTCTATTATAAGGTCTTCACAGAACAATACAAGCAAAAAAATTAATTTCTTGCTTGTCTTATTGCTCTTGGGGTCTTAGTCCAACCCATCTCCAAGCAAAACAACTGACAATAAGCACTTTCTAGGTGGCTTCCGACCCCAATTGCACAAAAGACTTTACCGTTAATTCACAAAGGGCCATAATTCACTCTATGCTTCACATGGACTTGATAACAGACCACAGATTTTGATCTACATTTAATTAGGGTCAAATTAAATACTTAAGAAAATAATTCTACCATGTACAATAAAGACAACATAATTAATTGAGAAACTTGTGGGAAGTTTGGCTTCCCTTTCAATCAACCAAGTGGCTAATCAAAAGGAGTTTTTCTTTCCCTAAAAGCATGTTCAATTAGTGGCCCAACGTATTCTAGCAAAAGATTAGAGAATTGTTTCGTCTCTATCAAGTTGTGTATGATCATTAGTGCAGATAAAGAGTAAAGAGGAGCGTCGTGGATGATCATTTGTGGAGGCATAAAATGGGCCATTCTTGAGAATGTTATACTTCAAGACATTTTCTTTAAGTTCTTAAAGGTATAATCGTGTTGTATAAAGAAAAAGGATAACGAATTGGAATCTTAGATTGAAAAAACAAAAAAGAAAACACATGTTTAAGAGAAAGTAGATGTCGCAAGTTGACCCAAATTGGCAATCTAAAACGATCTTTTTAGATTAGAAATGGTAAGCATCTTTGCGTTAGTATTGGAGGCTTAGCTAATTGATAGGTTGTCTTCTTTCTTTACCAAACAATCGGATCAATCAAAAAGAAAAGCAGTGATTAAAGCGACCTATGCTAACTTTTTCAAATTTGGAGGCATAAAATATAGTGTGGTAGGCCATATGCAGCAAAAGCCCAGCCACTTGAATGTATTTTTGTGAAAGTTGCAGGGAATTGGCCTTTTGGCTGTCGCGTCTCAAAAAATGCCTTGTTTTGAACAAGAATCCACATGCTTTATAAGTACATTAGAATGTTTCATCACGCCTAATGTGAGATAGACATTACCGCACTTCCAAGACCACTTGCACTTGTTGATCTCCAATGAGTAAACTATTTACATAGTGTACTAGATAAAAGTTGCATATCGAAAATATGATTCTTTGTGTTGAAACTTAAATAAAAGAAATGTTATCCAACTTAAGAGTTAGCATTTGAATTAAGTCTTAAGACTTCTAACATGATATTAAAGTCAATACTGAATTTGTTCCACCCTATACGATCTTAAACTTAATATTATTTGATATGTATAGACATACGTATAAAATAAAAATTTAACATTGAAAGTATGATCCTTTGTATTAAAACTTAAATAAAGAAAGTGTCTCTCTAACTCTTCAATTAACTTTTGGGTTAAGTTTTGAAACTTCTAATATATTCCAAAATGATGTTATATCCCAATAGACCATCACTAATACCAACTTGTCTAGAAATTTGGGTCTTAGATATAATTTCCCAAAAGATGTTTTATAAGGAGCAAGAACCAACATTCCTTTAAAAACCAATAGGATAGTTTACTACATCCGATACGGACAAACGCTACGTTACTCCCAACGAAACTTGTATATAAATGTCTGTCTTCCCATAACTAAACTACTTGCTCCAAGTTAATGATATAATTCAACTATTGGACAGAAAAGTCACACGCTGGAAACAAAATCCTCTGTTTTATGATGCCAATCTTTTCGATGAGGAGTAGTAGATTTGGGTATTTTGTATGACAATAAAGCTATCTTTTTTCAATATAATTCAAAAAATGAGTCAATTCTTCGTCAATGAAAAGACTAAGATTGGTTCTAGGGAAGTATTGGACAAAAGAGTATTACATTAAAAAAGAAAAAAGAAAAAAGAAAGAACACTTCTAATTATTTTATAAACTTATACAACCAACCAACAAATTACGTCCAATTATAAGTTTAGTTATCTGTAATACCAGGCATTAGGAATTTAGTTCTTGAACATTGCCTCGACAAAAGATGCGTCTTGTGCAGCAAGAACCACACTCCCTATATGGCGATTCTTCATTGTATGTATCCGATGTGGGACATGCTTGCACATGTTTGCTTTCCCATGGATAAACTGCCCACCTCAAGATGACGTTGTATCCACTAAGCAACATCCTTCTTCCCAGCTTTCTCTTTCAGAAAACAAAGAGAAAGAAGGGTATTTTCTATTTGCCTGGCCCCAGCACGATGATCTAGAGCATCTCTCGGGCGTCTTCATTCAAAGCTCAATGATAACAGCCGTTCTTTCTTTTTGCCTGTCTTGGCTGCATTCGCCTAACTAAGCATTCCACAATGCAGGGATTGCGGTTTTCGGCAGCCAAGTGATTCTTGATTAGTTGGACAAGTAATCCATACGCTACAATGTTCTTGGCCGCAAAAGCTTAAGCATTCACCTCCATGAAAACGTGTGGCTGTTGCGGCTTCTCAGAAACTCTGTTGCAAAGAAGCTTTGCGTGTTCTGGTTGCTCACCTCAGCCACCTTATAGAGTTTAACTTATCCGATTTGATAAAGCGTACTCCTTTTTCCCTTTTCCTTCCCCTTTTGAAGATCAAGCTATTGGTGAAGATAAGCATGCTTTAAAGAACAGATTTTATGGGTATTTTACTTCCCATAAGATTCATTTATTTCTTTGTTTTATCGGTTGGATTTTGATTGTTTATAATCTAATAGTCCAATAGTTGATTATCAACCGCTCAAAATTTAAATTTTAGTTTGACACAACAAGCACATATCCTTTTTACCTAATAAAAGAAAATAGATTTTAGTCTAAGATGAATTTGAACATAACCTATTTTTGCACTTTTTAGAGTAAAATTAAAACTAAGATAAATTTGTTAATTCTTTTATCATTTAAACAAGTTTAAGAGGTAGCCTTAGTGGGGCTCGATTCTTAGTAAATTTTAATATATTTTTTTTGTTTGCAAAAACATTAAGAAAAATTATTTTTATAAAATATAATACATTTTCATTGAGTTTAGTTGATTATGCAATTAGATATCTATGTAATAGTATATCAAACTTTAATTTCAAAATAATAAAAGCTTATATTCTCTGATAACATATATACCTATGTCTACATCTTTGAGAAAAAGGGTATTTTGAAAAAAAAAAAACTCAAAAAGATAAATAGCAGATTCTTGAAAAAAAAATTCAAACTTTGTGTTCAATGGGCTCAGTATCATGCAGAGCCCATGGACTGAACATCTTTCTGAGTCCAATAGGCCATGTAGCCCATTGAGCCTCTTGGACTTGTACGACCGGCCGTACGTACTTTTATTAAATTGAAAGGCCCGAACCGACCGACCCAATCCTTAAATACAGACCACGTTCATATAAATGTTCATGTCGGATCCACAGGTCTAGGTGGACCTGACCTTTCTATAGATTTCGCAAACAATAATGACACTAAATATATGGTGGGTGTATGTTCGTACCAACTTGTTTAAAATTTCAATCGTCCTCGTACAAGTTCATATATTTTATTTTTTGTTTTCACATGTTGACCTCCAAAATAAATTAATGTTTCATTTGCCAATCATTGTATATCTAAAAGGTCTGTCTTTTGTTATTATTATGTGTAAAGAAATTCTTATTATTGTTTTTTTGATAATTTTCTGTATTTGCTCAACTTTTTTTTACACTTGTTGAGAAATTTTGAATTTTTTTAAAATGTCTCTATTTAACTTAGGTATTTATTAGTAGTCAATGTGTCAGATTGCTGTTGTCTCAGGCTGCACCGGACAAAAGCTAGAGATAGTTAATTCAATCTGTCACTATTTTTTATATTGTAAGGTGACAGCTTTCCCAACGACTTTTGATGGAAACGATTGGACTGATGATGAATTGAAGAAAACGACGTTGGGGAGCCAAGTGGGAGGCTGTCTCTTCATTACCAAGAACGAAGAAATAAAAAGATAAAAAAAATCAGGAGGAAAGGAAGGTTATTTCTCCAAAATTCCATGAGACTCGGTCCAAAATCATGATCAAACTACAATTATGATCATGGTGTAGATATCAAATTTAAATATACGCGTATTACCTTGTCTTAATTTAATTTTTGTGGAAAAAATTAAGCTTTATAACGTAATATGAGCTTGATTTCTTTAATATCTTTATATATATATATATATATATATATATAAGTTGATTTTTATTGAATTAATTCATTGTAGTGGATAGATCTCATGGTAAAACTTAAATATAATAAGTACCCCTTTTCTTTAAGTTAATTTTTGTAGAATAATTAAGCTTTTTAAAAAACCATGTTGAGAAAAGTAATAATAGGAAAGTTTTATGGAAATATTAGGTAAAGATACTAATGATATAACACTCATATTATTTCCATTAAGATTATAATTTAAAATTGAGCGAATTTTTTTATATACAAAATATTATATTAATATATAAATAATATAAAATTTTAGGAAGATTTTACTCAACAAATAAGTAATATAAAAGAGTTGGCATGCTTGTGAAAGACGCTACTAATCAGAAGGTACTGACAGAGTGTCAACGTTAAAGACAAATGCTGCAATGGCCTTTAATTTGACCCTTTTCTGGGTACTTGTCTGCCTCCTACTTTTTCGGCATTAAGGCAAATTGACGCTGTTTTATTTTCTAAGTCTACGATTTGGTGCTGACTCTATAAGGCATTCATTGTACAAGCAAGAAACGCTTGAAATGTTGACAAAATTGGATAACCTTCCTGCATTTGATTTTAAACTCTAGAGAGTCTATTTCATTGTGGGACATTTATTGAGTAATATCACAAGGACGCTCTCACACCTATGTCATAACAAAATATATATTTTTTAAATTATGAATAATGTATTTTTATTTTTTGTTAAGTAAAAGGTAAAGGATATTGTGTCTTGAATCTTAAACTTAATAGATTGTAGTTCTAATAGTTTTATTGGAGTTATTATATTAAGAAGTTTTATTTTTTCGTTGAAACTATTTTCTAAGGATAAGTAATAGAACATTTCAACACCCCAAACCCTTGCTTCTGAAGTGTGCATTAAAACAAGATCTATTTTGTTTGCATGAATGAATTTTCATTAATAAGGCATTTTCAAGTCAATATACCAGTAGTCCACTAAAACTAAAGTTCTCCCATACCTCTCACCCCCTTGACCTATTTTGCTATAAATTAATGCAAGACAAACCAACTTTGAAAATATAAATTGAATCCATGCCCGATGTCAAAGTAGTTTTGTTATATCTAACCTTCACCAACTGTGGAAACGAAAAGCAACCATCTCTACCTAAACCATGTTTCATACTGCTGCTTTCTACTTGCCATTTAAGTCAAACCTCTCGGTAATTGCAGTGATAGGGATACATATTAACATCTAGGTGGCTATTGTTTCCGTGTTTGGACCCAATTGGCTGAGATCATCCCTTTTCACAAGTTTACTATACTTTTATTGGCGGTAGGAATCGTTTGACAGGGATTGCAAACCACCCTTGGCCGGTTTCGGTGGCCATAATCTGCAAGGAATCTGTACATGAATACATTATACATTATTTGGCTTAGTTATCGTCACCCGAAGCCTCGTTTTTTTGGACTTAAAGAACCATACAAGACGCTACCTTCAGCTCGAAAGATCAGTACAGCATGGAGATCAGCTCCACCATTGATAAAAAATGGAGGTTGTGTACGTTGGTAAGCTTCCTTGGTTGCATCATCATTCTTTTCTGTCTGAATCAGGGCCAGGACGGCGTAACCCTTCCGGCTTTTCAGAACGTGGGCGTTCCGGTTGCGCCCCATAACGACTCCAATCAACATCCGGCGGCAGAGAGTGTCTTGGTTCGAGCATACAACGACTCCGCGCAACCTCCGGTGGCTGACAGTGTAAACATTTCCGCTCTTCACAACGTCTCGGCTCAACACCCTGTAACGAAGAAACAGCAATTGGAGCCACCGAAAGTGATAGAATATGGAACGGAGATCAAAGAGAAAGAAGATGACTGCAACATCTTTGAAGGAAGATGGGTTTATGATCCGACGACAAGTCCTGTTTATAATGAATCACAGTGTCCGTTTCTTAGTGATCAAGTTAGTTGCCAAAAGAATGGAAGGTCGGATCTCGAATTCCAAAGATGGAGGTGGGAAGCCAAGGGTTGTAAGATTCCCAGGTACGTCAAAAGTTTCCATCTTTTACTCCCTTCTCACCTTCAATTTCTTGTAGTCCCGCCATTCCTGACTTCCATGGCTGCAAAGGTTCAGCGGCACAGACATGTTAGAGAGACTGAGAGGGAAGAGGGTGATTATCGTCGGGGATTCTCTGAACAGAAACCAGTGGGAGTCACTTGCTTGCCTTCTTTACTCTGCAATTCCTTCGTCTCAAGCTGAAGTTAATTTTGAAAGTGGTAGGTATAAGGTCTTTAGAGCAAAGGTAAGACAGGACAGTTTCCATACTTGTTTGAGCTGCTCCGCCGTCGGCCGGCGGAAAGCCTTACCTGTTCTTGCTGCAACAGGACCATAATTGTTCGGTGGAGTTCTACTGGAGCCCCTTTCTGGTGCAACAGGAGCAAAGCCGAGGTGGTAAGAGAATTCTAAGGCTGGACCAACTCGCCGCCGAAGCAAGCCAGTGGCATGGCGCCGACGTTATGGTCTTTAACACCGGCCACTGGTGGGTTCACACAGGGAAGGGCCAAGCGTAAGCTGTCTAATCTTTCAATGAATTATGATGATTGGTTCATTAACTGCATCCTCCATCTATGGAAGGAGATAATGTCCGTCAATAATATCTTACTTGAAATCAAAAACACATATTTTCCTTCTTAAGATTAATTTAGAATTAAGCTTTCTAACTTAATCTTAATTTAAAAAGTCTATTTCTTAACATAATGGCTTTAGCCAAAAGACCCAAGTTTAGAGGTTAATTTGACATGTTTCATTGAAATAGTATTCAACGTCCAAATAGTATACTCTAACCCAAATGTGGTATTAGTAGACTAAATTACTTCCTTCATTAAATTTAAGATTTAAATTTGATGATTAATATTGTTGACTCGATAAAGTATATCTTTCATCATATAAAATTTATAAGTTTAGATTAGTTGTAAAATCTTTTTAAAAACAAAAAACAAGATTTCTTTCTTTAAGCCCGTTTTAAGAAAGAATTATACTTTCTAACATTGTCTAAAGAGGACATACAATTGCAGGTGGGACTATTTTCTGTATAAAGGAAAACTTGCTTTGAAGATGGGGACCTTAGACGCCTTCAAGATAGCCATGAACACTTGGGCCAGATGGGTTGATCTCAACGTAAACAAGAACACCACCAAGGTCTACTTCCGAAGCATATCACCAGAACACAAAGGGAGACAATGGTGCTTCAACAAAACCAAACCCATGACGGACGAATCCTACATAACAATATTTCCCAAGTCGGTCGTCGACATTGTTGAGAAAACGATCGGAGGCATGACGACGCCGGTGAAATACTTGAACATCACGAAGCTCTCTCAGTATCGAATCGATGGCCATCCGACAGTTTTCACGACGAAGCAAGGGAAGCTGTTGACGCCCGCACAACGGAAGCAGCCGCAGTTTTTCGCCGATTGCAGCCACTGGTGCTTGCCCGGAGTGCCGGATACATGGAACAGGCTGCTGTATTCAACCTTGTTCGTCGAAAACTTCAACAGATATTCTTAGTTCTTAATCTGGAATTAATTGTTTGAAATTAGTAGAAACTCCCTAATTGAAACTACATTCCAGCTGTGCGTGTTGGTTTGATTTATTTTTTTTATTAATTTTTCAAATAATTGTATTCCCACATTGGAAATAGACATGTGGTCTCGTACAACACAAAACAAACATATTACCCCTGATTGTTGTTCAAGTTATCCAGGGATATCCTCTGAAAATTCTTTTATTATACTTCTGATGAAGTGTGAAGCACTAAAAAACAAGAACAAAGACCACATGATTATCCTTATTAAAACCAAATTTCTAGGTTTACACGTTCGTGACATTCTTTTAAGGATGTATTGACTTTTACTGACTCGAAGCAGTAAATGCTTGTCAGCTTGGGACAAGGCAAAAGGATTTTCGTGGTAATAAGACAATCCACCTACCTCCAGCGTGTCTGGCAGGCAGGCATTATATGTGATCATATCTGGTCGAAAGATGTCGATGAGATTTGGTGTTTGTTTTGATCCTTTGCTTTATATGGTATTTGAATTCTACATGGATTTTATTTCTGAGCTATCCAATATGGGAACTTGATAATGATGTCAATTCATTAGTAACCCACTAGAATTACTATCAGCCTAAGACTTCTTTTTACCCAAGAGGTTTAAAATTCGACACCCATTTCCTGTCCCTCTCAGCCTAACTAAAACAAAGTGCAAGAAGATAATGGGAAGATAACAACATATCACTGTAAAATCATTTCATAATTATAAAACAAGATTCAACAAGAATAGGGTACATGAAGAAAAAAAAACCTTATGAACAGTCAATGGAACCTTGGCTGAATCGTACTGCAGGCTGATTTCCAGGTTCATTAATGCTGCATAAAAGTCCCATTTTTGTCTCTTAAAGGAATCTTTGTTCATTTCCCATAAGATAGTATTTCTTGTTAGTTTTGGAGTAAATTAATAAGGGTAATTATGTAACTATTATGTTTATGTTGTGGGTAGTTTATAAGGTTTTTTAGTCTTATTCTATTTAGGTTTCTTAGTTTTATTCTATTTGGATTTCCTTGGTACTTGAATAAAAGAAAATATTAAGGGGAAACCTAGGTATGAGGTTAAGAGAGATTAAGAGAAAACAGAAGTTTTTCTGTAAGTACTGTAAAGTTCTCTTCATCATAGTGAAGAATTGCTCCTTAGGCCGGGAACGTAGGGATTATTCTGAACCTCGTAATTTTTGTGTATTCTTTACTTGACTAATATTCTCTTTATGTGTGCGGTGAGATCCTGGGAAATTTGTGAGTTTAGATTCATGGGTTTGTTTTCTAACATTTCTTGACAAGGGAAAACTATCTGATAAGCATGTTATACCATTGCAAATCTAGAAAAATTCATCCAATGGATCCACAACCAACGGAACATATGTAATCCAGATGCCACAAAGTAGCATTAGGAACAGACTCAAAATTAGCAGAACTGGTCAATTAAATATAAAGGCGCTTTATAAACAATGATAGTGGATATAAGATGATTGTTTATCATATCAGTATAAGGACCTGCAATCTTTCTGTTTAAGCTTCACCACTAGAAAGCATGTTTTCCCATCTTCTATTTATCAACTTTACTTAACAAGTTCTGTAACAGCTGGAATCAGGCCGCTACCATCAACATCGAGCACAGCACCTTCATCGTCTTCATCCACAACGAAAGGCTACATGATCAGTGAAGTTGACGCATTATTTACAGAGTTGCATACCGGTATCTACCGAAGCTCCCAGTCGGTTTCATAGATATCATTGGTTGTGGATTTGTTTTGGTCCATCACGGGAAGTGTTGGCATTGGGCTCTGTCCTGGTGCCTGATTAGTTTTTCCATCATACCAAACTGCCAGCTGCCCGTACTTCTGCTTCCTTGCTGACCTCATTCTCAAAGAAAAGGCTTCTCGGATTTTTTTCCGAAAAAGAATGTCCAACTACAGATGAGCATACAATACACACACACAAATACGCAGGCACACATGCACGCTTAGAAAGAGAACCTTGTATGGCTTGTGTTTGCATTCATTTTGAGGAACAAAATGAAGTTCTTTATCCACCAGGACACAGGTTTTCTTCCAGCTTTACATTTGGGAACTTTTGACTTGTTTCTACTCCCATTTCAAAGGAAGCACTACCCTCCATTGCATCGAAACTCCAGTAGCCTGACCTTTCTGCAAAATTTACATGCAGAAATGAGCGATGTGCAACAGGAATGTATGCCTGATTCATCCACTTCCACACATAACGGAATAAGCACAACCAATATCAACAAACTCTTTTGCCTAATCTCGAAATCTAGGAGAGAAACTTTCATATGAGGAACCTCAAAAAGATGTAATCAAACCTGGATGAGACACAAAATCCTCCTGATCAGGAATTTCATTGCACTGTACATCGGAATCCGGTGATGACCCCATTCTAGAAGCTGCTCCATTGTTGCCACAAATGCCCTTATCACAAATTTCATTGCACTGTACATCAGAATCCGTTGACGAACCCATTCTAGAAACTGCTTCATTGTTCCCACAAATGCCTTCATCTCAAAACCAGAAGCCAGAATTGAGCAACCAGAAAAGGAGATGAAAAAACAATAGCCAATAACATAACCCAGGAAATAGTAACCATTTGACTCTACTGAGAGGCCATCTGCGCATGGAAGTCTCATCTATATTCCTTCCTGTTCATTGATGTTCACCCAAAAATTCGTTTCAGATGATGCGCTATCAGATAATGTGCTATCCATGGAGAAATAACTTATATGTCCGCTTGCATTTTCAACCCTGTTACTATTTTCTGCAACAGAGTCAAAGCTTCTAACTTCACCCAAAGCTTGGGCTGTTGTTGCTAATGCGTTATCACATGATGCTCCATGACTTTCACTTAAAGTTTCACCAACTGATGATGCTCTATCCACATCATTAACAGGTCCCACTGTCCTGGACATTTCAGCCAGTGGAGGTTTGTCATTTTCAAGAATTGTTTCGAGTCCAATGTTTGGGTTATTATGGACACTTGGAGGCAACTCAGAACAAGTTCCTCTTACCGAATCCTTTAATGATGGAGGGAACAAATAATCTGCACCATTATCTTCATGAAAAGACTGCAAACGGCCCAAAGCTTTATTCATAAAATAGGTTCCTTTTGAACCCTCAGTTGATTGCTCAACAGAAACCCTCATAGAATCCCTGTTTATACCTGCTTTAGACCTTTTATAGATCCCAACATCAGAATAGTGTTCCACAGATAGGTCAGTGAATGACACTTTCACAGGGTCAAATGAAGACGGGGGAAGCAAATCTTGTACGACATCTGAATAGAACTTTTTCGCACTTTTTCCAACATTCTGAGCCTGATTCTCAACATATTTGACCGTGTCCTGAACCAAATACGAAAATATTAAGTTGATGTCGTGTTTTTGATAAGAAATAAGAATTTTATTACAATGAGAAGAAACTAAACTAGCAATGACTATGCAAAACAATTACAAAAAAGATTGATGTTTAGCAAGGAATGAAAATAACAAGCTGGCCAACTCAGTTGGCAGTACATGCATGGAATACAATTAAAGTAGGTGGACAATCTTACAAGACGATCAAGTTGACTAAGGTCAAAGAAGAAATGACGGGTCTGCTATTAGTAGCAGTCATCAGGGTAAAGGACTAAAGTAATCAGGTACGCATACCTGGTACAACATTTCTTCCACCTCAGGGCACATAGCTTCAAACTTCTGGTACGCATTTCCAACCCATGTTATGCCTTTCACATCCATAGTTGCCACACATAAACCTTACTGGAACAGGTTTTGGACTTCTTCTGCTATGGCGTGGTAGTAATCCAAAGATTCCTTAAACTCTTCCTGCAAGACCGGCAATGGGAAATTAAAACTTAAAACAACATCAAGATCCTTCCAGACCATGAAGAAAATTAGCTAGCAACACTCCAATCCTTCATTATCACATATATTTTCTAGTGAGAATCTAATCCATTGGCTAGAATCACAGAACACCAACAACTATTATAAATGTGACTACTTTTTTTTTTTTTATGTGAATTCATTCATGACAAATAGTTAATTTCTTTGCCACCGCAACCATGTACAGTTTTCTATAAGATGCGTGGGCCAACTCTCATAAGACAAAGAAAAAGTAAAAGGATATCGTACTTAAGATGTTCATGGTACGAGGCAATCACTATTTTTAATACATCCATTTTTTTTTGTCTTAAGTGCGAGTGTGAGGAAATTACATCTATAAACAAAATGGTTTGGTTAATCAAGTGCAGTGAGAGGTTTTCTTGATACTGTGGATGTTTAGTCTCGTACTGTTAAGATGCAAGTATATGCCTCGTTAAATGTGGATATATTCATTCACTTCATAAGCTAACTTTTAGGTAAAAATGAGTTTCTTAATATGGTATTGGAGCTAGGTCTTCTTTAACACTTCTAGATATATGGGGTAGCCTAAAGTCCACACAATCAAAGAGAGAAAAAGAGAAAAAAAAAAAAAAAAGCATTGTGGGATGGCCTAGGTCAAACCATTGTAGTGAGTAGTAAGTGTCGAAGTTAGTATAGAATAATCTTACATTACTAAAGAAGCATCATGTGAAGCTTTTATGTAATGAATGGTCTTCTTCTTTTAAGTTAGCTTTTAGATCAAATATGGTCTATATTTTAATTTTAATTTTAATTTTGATATTATACTATAAATGACAACTTCTTTTGTTAAAATAGGCCAACAAGAAAAATAAAAAGATGAGTATATGAAACGAATATTAAAATAAAGCATTAATAAAGTGATCAAATCAATATTTTTGACCTCAAGAAAGAGTATAGAGCTATAAAATGAGGTGTGTACATACTGCTAATGGGTGGGGGAGATCCCAAGGAAGAAGACCTTCGGCTTTGAGGCATCCACGTTCAGGTTGACCCAGGTTGACCCATCTGGCCCATGTGTTTAGCCCTTTATAATACGCAATCATTCTGTCCATATCTTTGTACAGCTTGTTACCCTCTTGTATATATTAGAAAGCTTACTTCTTTTTTAAAATTATTTTTCTATAAAAAAAGTTACAAATAAAATTTCACATAAGTTATAACTAACATTATATATTCATTTATCACTATGTAACTCAATTGGAATTTATATTGTTTAGGATCATACAAGGTCTTAAGTTTGACATCTAAATCCTTAAAATGAAATAATCTTCAAGTAATTAGAAAAATATTTAAGTTAATAAAAATTTTAAATTTTGTTGATAAACATTTGGCTCAGTTAAATACATATATGACCTGACCTACATCTTAACTTAAAAATAAGTGCACATGCATCCTTCTCTTATTTTATTTTACCTAGGCTGCAGTAAAAATGTTCATTTGCCGCCATTCAGTTTAAAATACTGAAGTAGCAGTGAAAGTGAACCTTGTCTGCCTAAACATGCATAGGAATGACAAACCCGGCCAGCCTCCGACAAAGTGGAAAGGCCTACCACCAATCGCGCTCTGCTTTTTCAAAACGAAGACCTTCATACTTATTCACACATAACCGACTAGACTAAGAACTCAAAACTCTTCATTTCTCCTGAAGAAGACGACCATGGCTTGTTTCTGGAACAGAGCAGCTCTGGAATTCAAGTTTTTGTTTTGTACTTTGAATTGGAGAAGAAAAGTGGGAATGGATTTTGAAAGAACTTTACTATTTCTCGAAAGGTGGAGACAAAGGGAAATAACGTGCATGCACCGAGACCATCAATGGCTGCAACAGGATAAGCAGAGATCAGAAAAATCACCTCGAATGTCACCGAAGCCAGCCGTCTTTCCTGGAGTTCGGCACCCATGCGTGGTCCTGATGAAAGTGGTGGCGTTACTGGGGAAAACGAGCTGCTCAGCCACTGTTTGTTGGGAAGGAAAAAACAGGCAGAGAAACAGGGCATGGAAGAGCAGTAGGAAACCCATTCCCTCGGGTTTAGGTCCTGACTGGATGAAGAAAAAGACGAGACGTGAAGTAAAAGTTGCCTGAAACTACTCTTTTTATAATACCAAACCGAGAGAGAGAGAGAGAGAGAGAGAGAGAGAGAGACATTACAAGTCCATTAGAATGTTTCATCACGTCTAATGTGAGATAGACATTACTGCACTTCCAAGACCACTTACTTGTTGCTTTTCTCTCCAATGCTTTCCAATGAGTAAACTATTCCGCAGGATAAAAATTTCATATAAAAAATATAATTTGAAACTTTAAGAAAAAAAAATGTTTATCCAACTTAAAAGTTAACATTTAAATTAAGCCTTAAGACTTTTAAAGTGGCATTAGAGCCCATGCTAAATTTGTTCCATTCCATATGACCTTAAACCTAATGTTTTTTAGTATGCAAGGGCATATATATAAAACAAAAATTTAACATTGAAAGCATGATCCTTTGTAATAAAATTTAAATAAAAAAGTATATCTTTGGCTCTTTAATTAACTTTCGGATGTTATATTTCAATAAACTATCATTAATACCAACTTATTTAAAAATTTGAGTCTTAGATATAATCTCCCAAAAAGATGTTTTATAAGGAGCAAGAACCAACATTTCTCCTAAAACCATTAGGATAGTTTACTACATCAGATAAGGACAAACACTACCTTATTCCCAAAGAAACTTGTATTTAAATGTCCGCCTTCCCATGCCTAAAACTAATTGCTTCAAGTTAATGATATGATTCAACTATTGGACAGAAAAGTCATAAGCTAGTATTTATAACGTAACTTATAAGCTTAAAACACTCTTTTGTCTTATGAAGCCAATCCTTTTGAGGAGTAGTAGATTTGAGTGTTTTATATGATAATAAAGCCAATCCATAGTTAATGAAAAGATTAAGCTTGGTTCTAGGGAAGTATTAGACAAAAGAGTATATCAAAAATGAACACTTTTAATATATTTATAAACTCAAACAACCAACCAACCAACAAATTACATCCAATTATAAGTTTAGTTTTCTGTAACACCAGGCATTAGGAATTTAGTTCTTGACATCGCCTAAACAAAATATCAAATTATAAGTTTAGTTATCTACAATACCAGGCATTAGGAATTTAGTTCTTGAACATTGCCTCGACAAAAGATGCGTCTTGTGCAGCAAGAACCACACTCCCTATATCGCGATGCTTCACAGTACGTATCCGATGCGGGATCCACTTGCGCATGCTTGCTTTCCCATGGATAAACTGCCTACAACAAGATGACGTTGTGTCAAATAAGCAACATCCTGCTTCCCAGCTTTCTCTTTCAGAAAACAAAGAGAAAGAAGGGTATTTTCTATTTGCCTTTCCCCAGCATGATGATTTAGAGCATCTCTCGGGCGTCTTCATTCAAAGCTCAATGATAACAGCCGTTCTTGCTTTTTCCTGTCTTGGCTGCATTCGCCTAACTAGGCATTCCATGATGCAGGGATTGCGGTCTTCGGCAGAAGTGATTCTTGAGTAGTTGGACAAGTAATCCATACGCTACAATGTTCTTGGCCGCAAAAGCTTAAGGATTCACCTTCATGAAAACGTGTGGCTGTAGCGGCTTCTCAGAAACTATATTGCAAAGAAGCTTTGCGTGTTCTGGTTGCTTCCACCTCAGCCACCTTATAGAGTTTAACTTATTCGCTTTGATAAAGCGTACGCCTTTTTCCCTTTTCCTTCCTCTTTTGAAGATCAAGCTATTGGTGAAGATAAGCATGCTTTAAAGAACAGATTTTATGGGTATTTTACTTCCCACAAGATTCATTTATTTCTTTGTTTTATCAGTTGGATTTTGATTGTTTATAAGCCAATAGTCTAGTAGTTGATTATCAACCACTCAAAATTTAAATTTTAGTTTGACACCACAACCTCATATCTTTTTTTACCTAATAAAAGAAAATAGATTTTAGTCTAAGATGAATTTGAACATAACCTATTTTTGCACTTTCTAGAGTAAAATTAAAACTAAGATAAATTTGTTAAATCTTTTTTTTTTCATTTAAACAAGTTTAAGAGGTAGCCTTAGTGGGGCTTGATTCTTAGTAACTTTTAAGATTTTTTTTTTTTTTTTATGTTTGCATAAACATTAAAAAAATTAATTTTTATAAATTACAATACATTCTTATTGAGTTTAGTTGATTATGCAATTAATTATTTATTTAATAGTATATCAAACTTTAATTTCACAATAATAAAAGCTTATATTCTTTGAGAAACATATATACCTATGTATACATATTTGAAAAAAAAAAGGTATTTTTAAAAATTCTCAAAAAGATAAATAGCAGATTCTTGAAAAAAAAATTCAAAATTTTTGTTCAATGGACTCAATATCATGCAGAGCCTATCCACTGTACATCTTTCTGAGTCCAATGGGCGATTTAGCCCATTGAGCCTATTGGACTTACACGACCGGCTGCACCTACTTTTATTAAATGGAAAGGCCCGAACCGGCCGACCCAATCCTTAAATACACCGACCACGTTCATATAAATGTCCATGTCGGATCCACAGGTCTATGTGGACCTGACCTTCCTATAGATTTCGCAAACGATAATGAACCTAAAAATATATGGTGGGTGTATGTTGGTACCAACTTGTCCAAAATTTCAATCGTCCTCTTACAAGTTCATATAGTTTTCTCTTTTTATTTTTAGATGTTGACCTCCCAAATTAATTAATGTTTCATGTGCCAATTATTGTATACCCAAAACGACTGTCTTTTGTTATTATTATGAGCGAATAAATTTTTGTTATTGTCTTTTGATAATGTTCTGCATTTCCTTGAATTTTTTACACTTGTTGAGAAATTTTAAATTTATGTATTTTTGAGTTTTGTAAAAGGTATATATTTAACTTGAGTATTGTTAGTACACAATGTGTCGGATTGTTGTTGTCTTAGGCTGCATCAGACAAAAGCTACAGATAGTTAATTCAATCTGTCACGATTTTTATATCGAAAGGTGACAGCTTTCCCAACTACCTTTGGCGGAGACGATTGGACTGGTGACGAATTTAAGGAAACGATGTAACACAAAAAAAAGAGACGATTGCACTAGTGATGAATTTAAGGAAATGATGTGGGAGGATGTGTCTTCGTTGCCAAGAACGAAGAAATAAAAAAAAAAAAAAGTCAAATCAAATCATGGGAAAGGAAGGTTATTTCTCCAAAGCCCCATGAGACTCTGTCCAAAATCATGATCAAACTACAAATTAGAATCATGTCGTAGATATCAAATCTAAATATATGCGTGCTCTTCTTTTAATTTAATTTTAACACACACATTCGGGAAGGGAGGGGAAGGGATTCAAATCCAAGACTGATGAGACTATCGATTAAAGTTTGACTCAAAGAACACTATTGAGTCAGGGTCTTGTCCTAAACAATATTTGTTAAAAAATATTAGGTAAAGAGATACAAATGATATAAAACTCATATTATTTCCATTAAGGTTTTAGTTTAAAATTGATAGAATTTTTTTATATACAAAATATTATATTAATATATAAATAATATAAGATTTTAGGATGATTTTACTCAACAAATAAGTAATATAAAAGAGTTGGCATGCTTGTGAAAGACGCTACTAATATTTATGAGTCGGTAAGTTAGAGAAAGACAAGCAAATCAGAAGGTACTGACAGAGTGTAAACATTAAAGATATATGCTGCAATAGTCTTTAATTTGACCCTTTTCTGGGTACTTGTCTGCCTTCTGCTTTTTCGGCATTAAGGCAAATGCCACATTGACGCTATTTTATTTGCTAAGTCTACGATTTGATGCTGACTCTATAAGACATTCCTTGTACAAGCAAGAAACGCTTGAAATGTTGACAAAATTGGGTAACCTTCCTCATATGCCTTTAGATTCTAGGAAGTCTATTTCATTGTGGGACATTTGTTGAGTAATATCACAAGGACGCTCTCACACCTATGTCATAGCAAAATATTATTATTATTATTATTTTATAAATTATGAATTAATGAATTTTTATTTTTTGTTAGGTAAAAAGGAAAAAATATTATGTCTTGAATGTTAAACTTGATAAACTAGAGTTTTAATAACTCTATTGGAGTTATTATATTAAGAAGTTTATTTCTCTGTTAAAGCTAATTTTACGGAGAAGTAATAAAACATTTCAACACTCCAAACCCTTGCTTCTAAATCATGCATTAAAACAAGATCTATCTTATTTGCGAATAAATTTGCATACACAAAATATTTTAAAGTCAACATACCAATAGTCCAATAAAACGAATGTTCTCCCATACCCCTCACCCCTTTTACCTATTATGCTACAAACTATGCAGGACACACCAACTTTGAAAATATAAATTGAAAGTAGTTTTTTTATGTCTAATCTTCACTAACTGTGGAAACGAAAAGCAACCATCTCTACCTAAACCATTTTTCATACTGCTGCTTTCTACTTGCCATTTAAGTTAAAGCTGTCTGTAATTGCAGTGATAGGGATACATCATTCTTTTCTGTGGCTATTGTTACCGTGTTTGGACCCAATTGGCTGAGATCATCCCTTTCCACGAGTTTGCTATACTTCTATCTGCGGTAGGAATCGTTTGACAGGGATTGGAAACCACCCTTATCCGGCTTCGGCGGCCATAATCTGCAAGGAATCTGTACGTGAATAGATTATTTGGCTTAGTTATCGTCACCCGAGGCCTTGTTGTATTGGACTTAAAAGAACCATAGAAGATGCTGCCTTCAGCTTCAAAGATCAGTACAGCATGGAGATTAGCTCCACAATTAATAAAAAATGGAGGTTGTGTACGTTGGTAAGCTTCCTTGGTTGTATCATCATTCTTTTCTGTCTGAATCAGGCCCAGGACGGCGTAACCCTTCCGGCTTTTCAGAACATGCGCGTTCCGGTCGCACCCCACAACGACTCCGATCAACATCCGGCGGCTGAGAGTGTCTTGGTTCGAGCATACAACGGCTCCGCGCAACCTCCGGCGGCTGACAGTGTAAACATTTCCGCTCTTCACCACGTCTCGGTTCAACATCCCGTAACGAAGAAACAGCAATTGGAGCCACCGAAAGTGATAGAATATGGAACGGAGATCAAAGAGAAAGAAGATGACTGCAACATCTTTGAAGGAAGATGGGTTTATGATCCGACGACAAGTCCTGTTTATAATGATTCACAGTGTCCGTTTCTTAGTGATCAAGTTAGTTGCCAAAAGAATGGAAGGCCGGATCTCGAATTCCAAAGATGGAGGTGGGAAGCCAAGGGTTGTAAGATTCCCAGGTACGTCAAAAGTTTCCATCTTTTACTCCCTTCTCACCTTCAATTTCTTGTAGTTCGGCCATTCCTGACTTCCATGGCTGCAAAGGTTCAGCGGCACAGACATGTTAGAGAGACTGAGAGGGAAGAGGGTGATTATCGTCGGGGATTCTCTGAACAGAAACCAGTGGGAGTCACTTGCTTGCCTTCTTTACTCTGCAATTCCTTCGTCTCAAGCTGAAGTTAACTTTGAAAGTGGTAGGTATAAGGTCTTTAGAGCAAAGGTAAGACAGGACAGTTTCCATACTTGTTTGAGCTGCTCCGCCGTCGGCCGGCGGAAAGCCTTACCTGTTCTTGCTGCAACAGGACCATAATTGTTCGGTGGAGTTCTACTGGAGCCCCTTTCTGGTGCAACAGGAGCAAAGCCGAGGTGGTAAGAGAATTCTAAGGCTGGACCAACTCGCCGCCGAAGCAAGCCAGTGGCATGGCGCCGACGTTATGGTCTTCAACACCGGCCACTGGTGGGTTCACACAGGGAAGGGCCAAGCGTAAGCTGTCCAATCTTTCAATGAATTATAATGATTGGTTCATTAACTTCATCCTCCAACTATGGAAGGAGATAATGTCCGTCAATAATATCTTACTTGAAATCAAAAACTCATATTTTCCTTCTTAAGACTAATTTAGAATTAAGCTATCTAACTTAGTCTTAATTTAAAAGGTCTATTTCTTAACATAGTGGCTTTAGCCAAAAGATCCAAGTTTAGAGGTTAATTTAATATGTTTCATTGAAACAGTAGTCAACTTCCAAACAGTATACTCTAACCTTAATGTGGTATTAATATACTAAATCACTACTTTCTTTAAATTCAAGATTTAGATTTGACGACTAATATTGTTGACTTAATAAGATATATTTTTCATGCTATAAAACTTATAAGTTTAGATTAGTTGTAAAATCTTTCTACAAACAAAAACAAAATTTCTTTCTTTGAGCCCGTTTTAACACAGAATTATACTTTCTAACATTGTCTAAAAGGAGATTCGATTGCAGGTGGGACTATTTTCTGTATAAAGGAAAACTTGCTTTGAAGATGGGGACCTTAGAAGCCTTCAAGATAGCCATGAACACTTGGGCCAGATGGGTTGATCTCAACGTAAACAAGAACACCACCAAGGTCTACTTCCGAAGCATATCACCAGAACACAAAGGGAGCCAATGGTGCTTCAACAAAACCAAACCCATGACGGACGAATCCTACATAACAATATTTCCCAAGTCAGTCGTCGACATTGTTGAGAAAACAATCGGAGGCATGACGACGCCGGTGAAATACTTGAACATCACGAAGCTCTCTCAGTATCGAATCGATGGCCATCCGACAGTTTTCACGACAAAGCAAATGAAGCTGTTGACGCCGGCGCAACGGAAGCAGCCGCAGTTTTTCGCCGATTGCAGCCACTGGTGCTTGCCCGGAGTGCCGGATACATGGAACAGGCTGCTGCATTCAACCTTGTTCTTCGAAAACTTCAACAGATATTCTTAGTTCTTAATCTGGAATTAATTGTTTGAAATTAGTAGAAACTCCCTGATTGAAACTACATTCCAGCTGTGCATGTTGGTTTGATTTATTTATTTTTATTAATTTTTCAAATAATTGTATTCCCACATTGGAAATATATATGTGGTTTCGTACAGCACAAAATAAAAATATTTACCCTGATTGTTGTTCAAGTTATCCAGGGATATCCTCTGAAAATTATTTTATTATACTTCTGATGAAGTGTGAAGCACTCAAAAACTAGAAGAAAGACCACATGATTATTCTGATTAAAACCAAATTTTTATGTTTTCACGTTCGTGACATTCTTTTAAGGATGTATTGACTTTTACTGACTCGAAGCGGTAAATGCTTGTCAGCTTGGGACAAGGCAAAAGGATTTTCATGGTAATAAGAACAATCCACCTACCTCCAGCGTGTCTGGCAGGCAGGCATTATATGTGATCATATCTGGTCGAAAGATATGGATGAGAATTGGTGTTTGTTTTGAACCTTTGCTTTATATGGTATTTGAATTCTACATGGATTTTATTTCTGAGTTATCCAATATGGGAACTTGATAATGATGTCAATTCATTAGTAACCCACTAGAATTAATGTCAATTCATTAGTAACCCACTAGAATTACTATCAGCCTAAGACTTCTTTTTACCCAAGAGGTTTAAAATTCGACACCCATTTCCTGTCCCTCTCAGCCTAACTTAAAAAAAGTGAAAGAAGATAATGAGAAGATAACAACATATCACAGTAAAATCATTTCATAATTATAAAACAAGATTCAACAAGAGCAGGGTACATGAAGAAGAAAACCTTATGGACAGTCAATGTAACCTTGGCTGAATCGTACTGCAGACTGATTTCCATCATTAATGCTCCATAAAAGTCCCATTTTTGTTTCTTCATGGAATCTCTGTTCATTTCCCATAAGATAGCATTTCTTGACAAGGGAAAACTATCTGAGAAGCATGTTATACCATTGCAAATCTAGAAAAATTCATCCGATGGATCCACAACCAAAGGAAAATATGTAATCCAGATGCCACAAAGTAGCATTAGGAACAGACTCAATTAGCAGGACTAGTCAATTAAATATAAAGGCGCTTTATAAACGATGATAGTGGATATAAGATGTTTGTTTATCATATCAGTATAAGGACCTGCATTTAATTACACATGAGGCCTTGGTAATTACAAATCTTTCTGTTTAAGCTTCACCACTAGAAAGCATGTTTTCCCATCTTCTATTTATCAATTTTACTTACTTCAGACAAGTTCTGTAAGAGCTGGAATCCGGCCGCTACCATCAACATCGAGCACAGCACCTTCATCGTCTTCATCCACAACGAAAGGCTGCATGATCAGTGAAGTTGACTCATTATTTACAGAGTTGCATACCGGTATCTACAGAAGCTCCCAGTCTGTTTCATAGATATCACTTGTCGTGGATTTCTTTTGGTCCATCACGGGAAGTGTTGGCATTGAGCTCTGTCCTGGTGCCTCATTAGTTTTTCCATCATACCAAACTGCCAGCTGCTCGTACTCCTGCTTCCTTGCTGACCTCATTCTCAAAGAAAAGGCTTCTCGGATTTTTTTCTGAAAAGGAATGTCCAACTACAGATGAGCATACCAATACACAGACACAAATACGCAGGCACACATGCACGCTTAAAAAGAGAACCTTGTATGGCTTGTGTTTGCATTCATTTTGAGGAACAAAATGAAGTTCTTTATCCACCAGGACACAGGTTTCTTCCAACTTTACATTTGGGAACTTTTGACTTGTTTCTACTCCCATTTCAAAGGAAGCACTACCCTCCATTGTATCGAAACTCCAGTAGTCGGACCTTTCTGCAAAATTTACATGCAGAAATGAGCGATGTGCAACAGGAAGGGATGCCTGATTCATCCACTTTCACACATAACGGAATAAGCACAACCAATATCAACAAACTCTTTTTCCTAATCTCGAAATCTAGGAGAGAAACTTTCATATGAGGAACCTCAACAAGATGTAATTAAACCTGGATGAGACACAAAATCCTCCCGATCAGGAATTTCATTGCACTGTACATCCGAATCCGGTGACGAACCCATTCCAGAAACTGCTCCATTGTTCCCACAAATGCCTGCATTTCAAAACCAGAAGTCAGAATTGAGAACCAGCAAAGGAGATGAAAAAACAATAGCCAATAACATAACCCAGGAAATAGTCACCATTTGTCTCTACTGAGAGGCCATCTGCGCATGGAAGTCTCATCTCTATTACTTCTTGTTCATTGTTGTTCACCCAAAAATTCGTTTCAGATGATGCGCTATCAGATAATGTGCTATCCATGGAGAAATAACTTATATGTCTGCTTGCATTTTCAACCCTGTTGCTATTTTCTGCAACAGAATCAAAGCTTCTAACTTCACCCAAAGCTTGGGCTGTTGTTGCTACTGCGTTATCACATGATGCTCCATGATTTTCACTTAAAGTTTCACCAACTGATGATGCTCTATCCACATCATTAACGGGTCCCACTGTCATGGACATTTCAGCCAGTGGAGGTTTGTCATTTTCAAGAATTTTTTTGACTCCAATGTTTGGGTTATTATGGACACTTGGAGGCAACTCAGAACAAGTTCCTTTCACCGAATCCTCTAATGATGGAGGGAACAAATAATCTTCACCATTATCTTCATGAAGAGACTGCAAACGGCCCAAAGCTTTATTCATAAAATAGGTTCCTTTTGAACCCTCAGTTGATTGCTCAACAGAAACCCTCGTAGAATCCCTGTTTATACCTGCTTTCGACCTTTTATAGATCCCAACATCAGAATAGTGTTCCACAGATAAGTCAGTGAATGACACTTTCACAGGGTCAAATGAAGATGGGGGAAGCAAATCTTGTACGACATCTGAATAGAACTTTTTCACACTTTTTCCAACATTCTGAGCCTGATTCTCAACATATTTGACTGTGTCCTGAACCAAATACGAAAAAATTTAAGTTGATGTCATGTTTTTGATAAGAAATGAGAATTTTATTAAAATGAGAAGAAACTAAACTATGCAATGACTATACAAAACAATTACAAAAAAGATCGATGTTTAATAAGGAATGAAAATAACAAGCTGGCCAACTCAGTTGACAGTACATGCATAGAATACAATTAAAGTAGATGGACAATCTCACAAGACGATCAAGTTGATTAAGGTCAAAGAAGAAATGGCAGGTCTGCTATTAGTAGCAGTTATCAGGGTAGAGGACTAAAGTAATCAGGTACGCATACCTGGTACAATATTTCTTCCACCTCCAGGCACATAGCTTCAAACTTCTGGTACGCATTTCCAACCCATGTTATGCCTTTCACATCCATAGTTGCCACACATAAACCTTGCTGGAACAGGTTTTGGACCTCTTCTGATATGGCGTGGTAGTAATCCAAAGATTCCTTAAACTCTTCCTGCAAGACCGACAATAGGAAATTAAACTTAAAACAACATCAAGATCCTTTCAGACCATGAAGAAAATTAGCTAGCAACACTCCAATCCTTCATTATCGCATATATTGTCTTTTGAGAATCTAATCCATTGGCCAGAATCACAGAACACAAATAACTATTATAGATGTGACAACTTTTGTTTACTTTTCTATGTGAAGTCATTCATGACAAGTAGTTAATTTCTTTGCCACTGCAACCATGTACAGTTTTCTATAAGATGCGTGGGCTAACTCTCATAAGACAAAGAAAAGGTAAAAGGTCTCAACAAGAAATCATACAGATGCTTCTGTTTGACATTAAATTTTGAACATTACCAGACTATAATTTTCCAAATTTTCCCGGAAGATTAAGTGGCAGTTTTTAGGAGACCAAATTTGCAACCACCGAAAAAAAAAATCCATTTCTCAATGTCCCAAATAAGCGTTACCAAAGGTAAAACAACTGACTAAGATCACTAAATTCACCACTAATCAACAAACTATTCAAAGCTACCAGGAAAACCACATATTTCAGTTCAATGCTCCATAATGTGCTGATGACACAGTTAAGACTAATGTGATTCAGTATTTACAACAGCAGATTCAAACAGGTAGACCATACTTGGTTTTAAAAAAGCCTTTTTTTTTTTTTCCAATAACAGGCACAAGATTATCAAACATTTATTCACTTGCACAGAAATGCAAGCAGGGGAAGAGTTGGAGAACACTGCATTCCACCTCTCCTCTTAAATCCATGAAGGCAAACAAATCTGCAATAACTGAAGATCAGGTAGCTGGTCAGATGTCGCACAACGTTGTCAACCTGAAATTGTTACCACCCATTAAGCTTGAGCCCACTAAAACCCTAAAACCCTAAACATGCATTTATTTCCTATACCATACCATACACAAACCACCAATAAGTTGTATGTGTGTAACACTGACATGCATGCAGATACAGCAAATTGTATAGAAGGTAACACCAATGCTCTTAATAGAGTCTACTAATGCCACCATTCGCCAATATTCTATATAAAAACCACTGGGAGGTCCTTTGTTAACCAGAAAGGCAATAATCTACCATCCATCTCGAGCGTAAAAGCTGCCCTCAAATGGACTACAATTGCCATTCCACCAGACGGGATGAGTTTCAGCTTGGCTAAGTGCCCAAAAACATTATAAGTATCTGACTGTAGCTTATTAAACCAGTTAAGTACCAATTATTTAGAGCAACAACGCGATACTAAGAACCTAATGCAATCATCACTTGCTGAAAAACTCAAACAAGAAACAGGATGATGCATCATGTCATTAGGTATGACCAGGACACCTCATTAATCCTTGAAGATCACATGTTCAAAAATGCTTGGCTTGCTTTGAACTTGAGAAACCCTAAAAGCTGAACTATTGACATAATCCCATTTTTCACAAATAACCAGATACACGAAACAGAATTCACAACTTAATTTCGGGCGAAGTGGGTTATTCCATCACCATGGAAAAGGGGTACTGATGGCTGATCATTACTCTTGAAACACAAAAACTAGCCTTAGCATTTATTGGGAGAAAAGAAAAGACAAAAGAAAAGACAAAAGAAATTACATAGCTACAACAAAGAAATTACGTGAGTACAGCATATTTTTATCAAGGAAAACACAATCAACCGTGTGAAAACAGTAGAAAACACCAACAACCGCCCATTTCCCAAGAATACCCATTTAAAAACCTAAACTTCCCACCAAATTCATCAAGGAATTTGCTACATAGAACCCAAAAGGACAACGACTTCGCCTCCTTAATTCCGTATTTTACCACCAAAAATGATAAATTACCCAGAAACAGAAACACAAAAGCAACGCACTAATCCTACACCACTTTTTCAGCTCTTTCAGGACAGGATGATCAAAATAACCACGGCAAAACCACAAAATTTGTTCAGCCAAAACACAAAAGCAAACTATTGCACACCAAAAAAAAACAACACAAAGGATAACCTCATACACAAAACCCAGGGACAAATTCTCAACGAAACAAAGAAAACATGATCAAATACACAAGCCCTTTCCATCCTCCATACAAGGTACCGAATATCCAACGCAAACAAGAGAAAACGTGATCAAACACGGAAGCCCTTTTCATATGGCTCATTAAACTGGAAATTGAAACTTCAAAACTCACGTGTTGCCAGAAACGGCGGCGACCCACGAGCCAAAAACCTGAGAAGTCGAAGACTTTGTTAAAACCCAATTGAGTTCAGCTTTTAAAGGACCAAAAGTTAGTTCCAAGAGATATTATACATATATATACATAAATAGATATAAAATACTTTCACGACAAACGTATCGACGCAGTTCGCCGGGCTTCTCCAGGCCGTAGAAGTCTGACACGTCTTGTCTTCACCAATCAAGATAGAAAAACAAGAGGGCCTGAAGATATTGGTGGGCCCTTTCCTATCCTTTTCACTTTTCCGGCGGCTGTGGCCCTCCCATTCCGGTTATTGGTATTGAATTTTTCTTGTTTTCCTTTAATGGATTCAAACTTTTAATCATTGTTGGACCATCTAGTTAGTCTTGAAATGGACTATAAGTTTATTTTTTATTTTTAATTATGATATCAAGAAATATGTAATACCTTGATTTATTTCTAATTTTTATAGTAAACTTAAATAAATAAAAAAAGACTCGTGAATCACTAAATTAGTTTTTGAATTAGATTATGTATTTGTTTTTAAACTTTTGTATCTAAAAGGTTAATGCAATAGACAGTGATGATTTGATCCCGTGGTGTTGGTGGGGTTGAGTTGGATACACATTTTCTTTATTTGTAAAGTTAGGAAAAGGGTTTTCTGAAACAAAAACCATTATAAAACGTTGAAGAAACCAATAAAGTCGATGCTGTTTTAGCTTAGAAGGAAGAAAATAGGATAATACAGCAGTGCAAACCGTTTGATCCTTTGCCTGATTGATTTCAAAACATGCTTTTTGCAGGCGTGATCATCAATTGCTTCAGCCATTTGCAGTACAAAAAAGCAAAAGACATTCAAGACATATCTTATACTCCATGACAGCACACAAGAGCTTCAATTCGTATGCATCTCATAGTAAGTCACCTTTCTTCTTAATGGTGCGATGAATATTGATATTATTAATATCTTGGTTTAAAATGATGTAATTGTATATTAGGTTATTTGTTTATTTAAATATCAAGTGTGTTATAAATTAGGTTTCTTTAAGATGTATTTTCTTACGTTTGAGGTGAGAAGATGTATTAAAAATAAGAGATAAATCTCATATTATCAATATTTTAATTTGAAATTTTTATTATATAAAAGAGTATCACTTCTTTTAAAAACTAATTTAAGAAAAAATTCACTTTAAGTAGTTAAGATCAAACAAGAGAAAATTAATAATGTCATCAAAAAGTAAAAAATTATTTAATATGTTTTCTTCTAAGCAAAAGAAAGTAATTTCAACTCTATAGGTAGGCCTTTTCTACCATGGAAGATGAGGTAAACCTTGACCATCTCAGAGTGAAAGTATGTGTGGTTTTAGATGGTCAGTAATCAACGATTAAATCATTAGCTTGTTGCTAGGTTAAGCCCTTATAAAGGCATGTTCAATTCATCTACGGAACTATTAACTTGTTGGAGGGAACATGATTCTAGCAAGAAAAAGAGCTTGAGGACCGGTAGCTGATTATGATGTAAGGTAACCATTTGTCTAGTCTATTGCATTAGTACAACTTTAAACTCCACAAAAAGGGGGATATTAGTATTCTCTATAGCTATTCTGGATTTTAGAAAATTAATGAATCAAATCACCTGCTTCAGTAAAGTTCTGCCTCCAAGCTAATTCCAAATTGTGTCGTACAACAAATATTTACCCGAACAACAGAAATTTTGAAGTGTAAATTCAACCTTATCCATCAAAACAAACCCCAAACCAAGAAAGAAGAAAAAAATAAGTGTTTACTTATGAACATATCAGCATCACAAGCATCTCACCCTGCAGTTTGAAAATCTCCAAAATCGTCATCTGGGATATCCAGTGCGCTCTGTTTTTCGGCAGAGTTCAGATCTTCCTCTTCTTCTTTTGCTGGTTCTGGGTCCACAGTTGTAGAAGTTTCCTCAAGATTGATCTTTGGTGGCACATTTGTTGGGGACTTTTGAGTAGTTGTAGAAGGTGAGAGTGGAGCTGGGGGAGGCGGTAGTGGTTTTATAGAAATAGTTGGCTCTTTTTGTTTGCTCTTTTCCTCAGAGGAATTGTTCAGACCCTCAAAAAATTTGGACTTCACATTGCGACCACTTTTCTGTTGACACCAGAAAGAGCGAAACTCAATCAAAACTGAAAACACAGAGCATCGGTTAGGTGACATAATTGACAGATAAATGCAAAAGCTTACACTGTTCTTTAATTGCAGTACAAGTGTCTCCCCATCTTTTAAACTGTAATCAACTAAAGAAGCCTGCTGGTAATGTTGCTCCATCTCCTCTGCAGTTTTCTTTTTGTTCAGATATCTTCAGAACAATTCAAGTTGCATTAGTTTTCCTAATTGACATTCATCTTTTAAGCTTAAATGCATTAGAAAACCAGCAGTTAAAACAACTTAGATCTGTAGATAAAAAGAGTAGGATAAAATGATAAAAATAGCATATGGTAGATAGGAAGATACTTCATGTGGTCATGGAGTGCCGCCTGGAAATCATAAGCTTCTGTTCTTTCTCGAAATCCTATGCCAATGAAAGCATGCCGCAGTCGACCACCTGCATGACTTCCGGATGAATCAGGATTATGCTAAAAAAGAAAGCTGGAAATAGAAGGAATAAGAAAGGAAAGATTCAAAACTCTATATATAGGCATAACAACAGTGAACACAGGAAATTGGTGGTTTTGATGTCTGATCCTTTTTATGGGGCTCGGAGATGGAACAAGCTATTCTCTCACCCCTGGAAGAATGGTGGTAAGGTACCAGGGAAGGTTGGTTTGTTCACTGAGTAAAGATTTTGATAGAGAGAGTTCTAAGTCACTTGTTATTATATTGTCCAGTTGCGAGAAGCTTGAGTTTCACTCATTTTTCTGTTCTCTGGGGTTTCACTACATGATGCTATGAAAACTTGTTGAAGCGCTACTTAGTTGGAAGGGGTGAACAGTCACGCAATATTTTTTTTATTTAATATGAAGTACAATCCCTTTACGCGTAAATATGTGCACCATTTAGCTTTCAACAGGGAAGATATTGCAAAGAACAAGTTTAAATCTTGGCTGCTATTTTAATTGTCCTATAGTGTCTATGAGAGAACCTAGTTACTTCATGATTTGGAATTATGCTCCTACTTTCCTCTAGTAAAGAAGTATTTTGGATGTAAAAGTTTCCTCTGATGGGCAAGCCTCTCTTGTACAAAATCATCCAGCAGGATGTTGGCTGAACAACCCATATCCCACAGCCTTTTGATGTGTTCATTGTAACACTTGCTTAAACATATTAAAATCCAATGGCTAATCAAAGTTGCTTCTTTTAATGCATCACTCATACTAGGATTTCAATATTTTGAGAGCTAGTTGCTTCCTTTCTTTCCTGATTAGCTATTAAGGAATATGATGTGATCAAGGATATAACTTTAATAAGCCGAACAGTCATGTTGCATTTGTTTATCTTATCACAAGCAGTTTGGGACACAAGGCTAGGCATTGTTAACTTGTCATATATTAATTACAAACATTTCAGAAATGTCTACGCTACACAAGTAGAGAAGTTTGAAATTACTGTCCTATCAATTGAAAAAACTATACCAATGTTTGTTTCCATGGTCCTATACACATAGGAGCAGCAGCTCCATGAATGCGACAGACTATGAATGCTGTCCCAACAAATTAGTTGTGGCTAAACAAAACCCAGATCAGGTGAACATAGCCTCTAATTACAAGCATCGTTAGGCATAGAGGTTACAAAAGAAGAATTAGCTTAATTTATCTCCTAAAGATTTTAACTTGGGAAGAAGGGAGGAATCAAACTTGAAATTCAGCTATGGATGGAAATAGATTACTGCAGTTGTAATGGCTACAACTGGAAATAGAAAAATAACTATTCAGCTAAAGAAAAAATGAAACTAGTGATGGGCGTGTGGTAGCTCACCGATGTTCTCTTCTATGCGTAGAACAAAATATCTGCAGAAGAAATAATGTTCATTGAGACATCCTCCGGAGATTAAATTGCAATTAACATTTAAACAACATAACCACAATCCTCCCAACATTTATAGCTCAACAAAGATTGGCTTTGACTTCAGTAAGAAATAGAATCAACCTGCTGCTATCAATTACAGGTTCCACTGGATGCGGCTCTCCATTTCTCAAAAATGCCCGAGCATATAATTCACCTATTTTATATATATCCGATTATTGCAAAAGAAAATCATTGATATCACTCAGGTATATGTGCCATGATATTTACCCCTCACAGTAACTTAAATATGATCTTACCTGTGGTCTTATCTTCAAGCCTGATAATGCACTCTTCCCCCTTGCTAATAACTTTCAACACCCCCTCCCACGCCCACTTGTTTACATCCCACTCATCAGCCCTGAAAATGAACTTCAAAGATATAAATACTGATATCCAATTTGAGGTAAATAGAATTCTCAGCAGTAAACATTGCTAATGATGCAGGTTGAGGTTATGTGAAACTAATTTTTGAAAAAAGGTTCATAACATCATGAATCTTCAATAGTTTTCATTTTCTCCTTTTTGAGAGCTTACCAGCATGAAGTTGAAGAAAAAATAAGAATGAGAAAGCTAACAACATGAAGACAATTCTTTCCCCGTAGGGTTATTTTTGAAGCATAATGAAGATGGTTTCATAAACAGAATTTCGGTAGGCAACAATATATCCGCAACTTTTAGAATTGGATTAAGTATGAAATTGGCTTGCTTTCTTATTGAACATTGAGAAGTGTAGAAATGTTCCTATGTCAAAATCATCTCCACGGAGATAATAAGTTGAGAAAAAACCTGTAGGACGCTGCACTTTTCCTTGGAGGTATCTACAAAACAGCAAAAACAATGGAAGAACAAGATCACCATTAAAATTAGCTTGAAAGTCAACAGATAAATGAATCTAAATCTCTTATAAAAAACACAGAGAATCTTTCAATAATTAATCTAAAACCCACGGTCCTGAGTGATTTATGGAACTACTTAAACTGCATTAATCTAGCGAACAATGGTCAAATACAAGTAAGAGCTAAGGAATGCCACATGTATGACATAATCTTCAAAGTCATACATGTGGTGTTCGATAAACTAGAAAATAGTTCTAATCATATACTTGATTTGTTACAGTAACAGTCATCCAGAAAATTCATCAAGGAAACTAAGAGCTAAAGAATGCTAGAGGCATGACATAATTTTCAAAATCCAATGTTCGTTCTACTAGAAAATAGTTCAAACCACAATCTTGATTTATTACACTACTAGTCATCAAGAAAATCCAATCAATCGTGAAAATCCCATTGGTTGTAGACCAATCCATTAACGACAATCCAAAGAAACACACTACCTGAAGTTTGGGAATCTCAAAAGGTTTGGAAAATGTTACTGAATTAGAAGAAACCCATCCACCAATTATGGCAAAAAACCAAAAGATTCGATGCATAACAAAAATGAAACCGATTTTCAAAGAAACCCAGTAAGATAATTCCACAAAATCTCAGAAAAGACATAAATTTTACTTACTATGTACACGTAACATTCGGGGACTTGGAAGAGGACAAGCTCTATCGCCTCTGTCTCGTCATTCTCATCCACGCTTTCATGGCCCTTGGATTTCTTCTCCTCCTCCTGTTCCATGATTCACAGAGAGAGATTTGATAGGAAAGAATTGAGAAATTGAATAGGAATTGGGATCTGAAGCTGAACTTGGAGGGGTTACGTTGTAAATTGGAGAAATTTTGAGGTCTTTTAGGTGAAAGGCCGGTGTCAGCTTCCTTTCTCTGGAGAAGACGACGCACCCAAGGAAGGAATACTAGCTTAGACGATGCACCTAAGCCGTTGGATCAGATTACTTTTCCAATCAGTGATTGAATTGATTGAAGTTACAAAAGTCAAGATGATGACTCAATTCTAGGGTTTACTTGGTTTTGGGGGGATATCCACTTGAGTTGTTGGGAATGGATAGACGGAATATCCTTTGGATACTTGGGGAAGGAGTAAGAAGATCACCAACCTTAAACTATATGATTAAAATTTGGTTCTTATTTTCTCTAAAATGTAATGTGTTTTTCTTGTGAATATTTTTTTGGTTTTAAATCTTTTAACTTCTTATTTTTAATTAATTAAAAAAATATATAGTCAACAAACATTTGACTCAATTAAAAATAAGTATTATTTAGAATCAAAAGGTTTGAAACACATAAATATTTTTAACTCTAATTATTTAAGTAAAAATTTCTTAATTTCTTAATTACTTTGATTCTACTATTAGCAAAGTGATTAATTCTTTAAAAGTTGGGTAGCTTATATTTGAAATTTTATCTTATCTTATAATTGAGCAGGATCAGCTTTACTTGTTGGTATTATTTTGTTATTTTTTTTTTTAAAGTTTGAACCCTTTTGGCTTTTGAAAGGATAGCGTTCAATTTGATTACGATTTTCTTTTCCTCATTACCAAAACAAGATTTAAAAGCCCTTTGAAATAAATTATAATCGACTTAAAGAAATTAGAAAAATTGTTGCATTTCAATATAAAAGAAAAGAAAAAACGAGGAAAGAAGCAAAAGTGATGTGCTAACATCAAAATATGTATTCTTTTTGTAATATTTGAGTAGTAACCATTGAAAGCATCTCCTAAATCTTACATACCTTGTCACTTATTGAAAGTCCATTGGTTTTGCTTATAACAAGTATCAAGTACTTAAACTGATAGCCTAGTGTGGCCGAAGAAACAAGCCAATACCATTAGTAAAACCATGGGCTCATATAGAATTTCCCATGGATAATGCCTAACATGGTTTACAAGTGATAATCAAAGAGCTAAGAAAGTTAAATTAGTGCTATTAAAAATGATGTGAGTTATGTTAGAAGGTTTAAACAATCTTCCGACTTGATTTTTCCTTAGTGACACTATCTCTTCCTAACATTAAATCCCTGTATGTTTTTCTATACTCAATGAACCTAGTGATGCCGCATTATGGTCTAATATGTGTTGGTTTAATCCAACCAAAAAGCCAGAAGCCACCAACTACGTATCTTCTAAATACTGATGATCAACTTGGCAGCGGAGAAAATAATAGATTGACGGTAGATTTTGAAACTTTGAAACCATTGGGTTATTTTGCCGTCACTGTCCGATATGTGTAAATTCTTTCTTTGTTAAAGTTGTAGGAACATCCAACGGGTGAAAGCTAGGACAACATGAGGACAGAGTAGATTTGTTTAGCGGTCACTCCATTAGACGGTTAAAGCCTTATCGACACAAAACAAATAAACTGTGTGGCTGCTCACTGAAGGAGAAAAACGATTACTTGTTTATGAGTATCTGGAAACCGGGAGTCTTGATCTAACATTATTTGGTAACAAAATGACATATTATTTAAAACTTTATCTCTATTTCTAGTAAGTACAACAATGTGTATATTCATTAAATATGGTTTGTATGAGTCAAGAGAAAGAATTTTGCAACTTGGTTGGCAGAAAACATTTTGATATGTGCATGGACATAACAAGAGGTCTAGCTTATCTTTACAAGAATCAAGTATTCAAATCATACATAAAGATGTGAAGACTAGTAATATTTTGCTGAATCCTGAATGCCTTTCCAAAATTTTAGATTCTGGTTTAGCCAAACTTGTGATGATAAAAAGACCCACAAAAATACCTATGTTGCAAGGACCATGTATGATCCCTTCTCATATTTTTATTTCCTTTTCCTTTTAGGTATTTCTAGTACTAACTTGTGCATTGATGGGTATTGTCAGTGGGTATCTCAACCATAGTATGCTATTCGTGGACATCTAACAAAAAAGGCTAACATGTTTTCCTTTGGTGTTGTGGCTCTAGGGATCATTAGTGGTAGGCCATATTACCTCTCCAATGCCGACGGTAAGGAACTCTAAACAAATTGTTTTTCTACAACTGGGTCCAATGTCTCTTACAGTAACACAACCTGAAATTCCTAGTTGTTCCACATCTGAGGTACACCTCAATATAGGCTTGAGGTCTCCATGCATAATGAAGTTACTTCTATGCCGAGGCATTAACAAACTACCATCACTTAACTTCTCCTTCCCATATTTTCATTTGCATGACCTACTAACTGCTGCTTACATTTCCAAGTTTTATGTCAATCTAAGGCTTCTTTAAACTATTATTATTATTAAGCCACATGGACATAATTTGCTTATATTACAACCAAAATTATCATGAGAGGCGTTTGTTTCCTTCCCCATGGGTGAAGTTACGGTCAAATGTTGGGAATTTTTTCAGTTGGTGGACTAAATCAACCTATCACAAGAATGAGACTGCATTTTAACTGTAAAACGCAAGTGTTAATAACGGCCAGCAAGAAGAGTAATTCATTCTTAACAAAGACTTGTACTATTGACGTCAGCTCATCCAAATTCTTGAATCTATTAAAAACTGTTATAGTTGCATAAGTATTGTTGGAGGATTAAAATATCCAGTCTCACATTGGGTAAGGTAACAGAAGAGCCTGACCTTATAAGCTTCCGCTAGCAACCCACTATTGTACAGTTCTGTGTTTTAGTTGGGCCCTTCAATTTTTAATATGGTATCAGAGCCGGCTCTGTGTCCTGCCTACCTTGGTGTGGTCCCTCTAGACTGGTCCCACCTTTCACCGAGCCCAACGTGAGATTGCGGGAGAGTGTTAGAGGATTAAAATATCCAGTCCCACATTGGGTAAGGTAACAGGAGAGCCTGACCTTATAAGCTTCCGCTAGCAACCCATTATTGCACAATTCTGTGTTTTAGTTGGACCCTTCAATTTCTAATAAGTATGAAGGCTTTACAAACTTTCTTTCACCCATCGAAATGGCTTCATTGGCTCCAAAATCTCTTTCGCTCGTCTTCCTTTCACCTGTCGAAGTGGCCTCACTTCCTGCCCACTCTCTTCAACTCGTCTCCCGCACTCCTCTTCAGATTTTTCCCATAAAACCATTGATTCGAAATGTCTCTGTCAGAGGGAAATTCCTTCCAGCGTCAAGCATCCAAGAAACTGAGAAGTTCCAACCATAATTCAAGCAGCAGATGAACTGTTCTTCAGTGCGTCCGGTTTCATGAAGAAGTCGTCCAACGCCAAGGGGAAGGAATTTAATGAAGAGTTGACCACAGTACACGTTTCTGTATGTGTGGGTAAGCCTGCTCGGAATATTTTCTACACGTGCATCTTTGTAATTGGTGCTATTATTTTGACACAAATCATCGTCGCAGTTCGTAACGCAAATGTGCAAAAATGAGTTGCGTTTTGTGATTTCTTGTAAGTTTGCCATTGAGATGAAAAAATAAAGTCTTACAAGCAATTAGTCTCTGGTCCGAATTACGGTTTGTTCGGTCTATTAAAGATTAAGAAGGCTAGTAATTTTCTGAGGATAAGAAAGGGCAAAAACGCTTAGGTTCACTTTTTTGTTTTAGAACAAACATAAAGATTTTGTATTCATTTGGCGTGGCTTGAAAGACATGAATCCTTCTTCTTTCCGATTATGTGAATATGGTCATATTCTTCCTGATCAAAAAAAGTCATCAAGAAAAATAGTGCTCTAAACATTTAGTTTATGAATAATGTGGATCCATTGATGCTGGATTCGAATGATAAAGTATCTGGCTTTTACAATTACGAATATTTTTTTTTGATTAATCTACTTGATCTTACGGAAGCTTAAGATGTTGTTTCATATCTTACTTTGTTGTACAGCGAGTAAAATTGTCAACCCATGAAGATTATGACTTCCAAGCTCAATCGTAATAAATTATCACATCATGTTTTAGGTTAATCTCCTCATTGGTGTCGTAGGCAACAACCCATTCAACCGGTTAGGTTTTGATGACATAACTACGAAATCTTGGAGAGGACATGAAAATGCGGCACGTTCTAAGCAATACACAAGAGGCATCCTCTGCAACCAAAGAGTCCTTTTGGCATGTAGATTTTACAGTTGGATCTGTAGTCACCCTAGCAACTCATTGGAACCTTGGTAGGGAAGAATTATCTAAAGGTATACAACACAATCAAGGTGATCATAACACAAATTGAAACATAAGTCCATGGAAATGAATCAAGTAGGATAAAGATATTTCCAATAAGAAAATCTTACCTACTCAAAACATGAAGTAAATATTTTGAAACACCCATGCTATTGAGAGTGTGTTCAAAGTCTTCGCGTTGACAAGATGATTTAGTATACATAAACCACTTCCTAAAAGGAAAAAGGATAAATGGAAGAAATATTTGAGCTCAGTATTCGACAACAAGCAGATGCCCTATTTACATAGAAATCCTACCTAATTGTGCTGTCATCTTTTGTTTCAGACACAAGCTTAAATAGAAAATCTATCATTTCAACTTTTGGAGATCGAGCATGAACATATGCTGACATTCAGAAACTAAAAGAGAATATACTAAACAATTGAAAAGCCGAAGGAGTAACTAAAACAAGTAAACACATTAGCTTGCTTTGAATTCCCACCCTTCATGGATGTGGTGCAGATTTATTATGCATGTCTGGATCGTAGTTACATTTAGTCATTGACTAAAATAAAATTTTCACTTGATAAAAGGATTGTCTTTTACCAAGTTGTTGTTTGCCTATAAATTGTCTTTTGAATTTGTTCTATAAGATCAGCTCTTTGCAAGAACCCAGTTGCAGAGAGAAAGGTCCAGGAACTGGTCATCGATTCTCTTACTCGACCATCAAGCGAAAGTGTTCTCTCTCATGGGCTCTCTAACGACAACTTTGAAAAAAAATATAAATTTTTATTTGTAATTAAGAAAGAAGTGTATATCCTGTCCAAAGGAAGTTGCACTTGCCTGTCAAGAAAGTGCGAAAGCATGTTGGATTTTATTTCTGATTTGCACACTTTTTTTGGTTTGTAGAGTGGAAATTGAGAAGACAATAAACAAGACTATACTAGAAGATAAAACAATACATCATTATCAGGACATGATTTGTAAAGAAACATTGGGGCATCTTCCCCTAAGGAAAAAGAAATTAGTGTCTATCAGTAAATTTAAGGCCGAAAAAGGTTGGGGCAAGAAGTAGGTTAAGCCTAACTCATCTACTTAATTGATTAAAATACTGTCCATGTTAGATTTAAAGCGGCATATTAAAAAAGGCCCGATTTTAATGGTTTCATTATGGGACCCTGAAAGCTTATACTTATTATAACGCTATTGTTCGAAATCGTGCAGCAACAGAAATAGCTGGAAGCCAATGTCCTTCGGCCTGAATGCATCAATTAAGTCCGCGGATTTAATCTGCCTTATCTTTTGACGTTCTTATTGAACTGGTCGGTGCATCTCATCTGCAGATGCAGATTAAATCCGCCGGGTACTGACCCCATCAATCAGCATTTGAACCTGTTGGTGCTTTTCCCTTGTCATTTTACGCAGTTGATATTCTTCAGAAGCACTCACGAAGATCAAACAAATAGCTGAAACAAACATTAATAAAGAAGAGCATTTTACATCTCTTACCTGTGCAGGACTGTGACATCAATGCCTTCGTCCTCAAAAAGGCTGGTTTAGTTTGAAGATAGATTCGGTAGAAAAGTTTAGGATTTCAGAAGAATTTAGCGGAAGAACTTTTTGTCGTTCCTTAATTACCTTCAAGTATTATAACCTCATCCACTGCAATGCTGGACAACATTATAGCGTAACAGCTACAGGTACCTACAATCAAAATGGTGAAACACTTGCTTCAAGCTGTGGGATGATGGTATACGGTAGATGCAGCCCGAGCGAAAACACTAGTCTTAGCAACACAACGTTTTCTGATAGGCAAAATTCTATGAATAAGTTACATGGATTGTTTGTTGTCAATAATTTCTTACCTCTAGAGAGCTGTACAAAATGCTTTACAGCTTGCTTGTCCTTCCTTGAGACTCACTTTACAAGTTTAAAGCTTACATCTTGTAGGTTATTTCAAGTGGTGTTGTTTTTTGGTGTTCAACGTGGCAACCCCCATTACATCCACTTAGCCCACATGCTATTATCAACAGACATGTGAGTAGTTTGTTTCAGCCACTAATACCTCATGCTACTATCAAGGAGTGAGTTGCTACATATGGAGCAGGTTTTTTTTAAAGAAAATTATTTAACGAAATATGCTCCAAGCAGGAAAAGAGCAATGTGAGAGACACGAAAACCAGTTGGAATCTCATTAAGAGAGAAAATAGCGTGAAAGAAAACACCAAGAGAAAGAAAGAAAACAACGTGAGAGAAAACACCAAAAGAGAGAAAACAGAGAGAGAGAAATACGGAGGGATTTAAATTAGTGCAGTGAAGATTAGTATACAGTGTGTGCAGAATAGTGAAGAAGAGAAGGAAATATATAAGCCACCTTTGTTTAGTTGTTGCATACTTCCTTGTATTCTTAAAAAAATGTTTGAAAAGTGAGTTTGGCGAAGAATTTTTGTGAAAACTTTTATATTATTTTTTACAAGTAATGAAAGAAATCTATCTCAGCTTTACTCGTGGATGTATGCAATTATTAGCCAAACCACATTAATTCATGTGTCTTGTTATATGATTATATTTGCTCATTTAATATCTATTTAGCTGACATTCGAAACAACATCTTAAACTTTGTGAAAAGTCCATTTTGAGCACCAATTGGGGCTCAATTAGAACACAGCACAATCATTCTTGCTACACATTACACACCAATTTGTTGTTTTACACAACATATGTTTATTAAAACTAAGCAATGAGAGAACTACAATTTTGCAGTTAAAAGAAAACTCAACTATTTGACATTGTAGTTGAATTGTAACATGAATTGCAACATATCAAGAATAGCAAATAGCATGACTTTACAATTACAAGCAATATTTATTTTCCAACCTAACCCACCATCATAATGGACTTGCATAGAAATATCCTTCAAAACCTTTAGACAAAGAAAATCAAAATGAACAAGGGCTTTACATGCAATCATGCTAAAATCATGAGATAAGTATGAACACTAAAATTTCAACCATCAAGTTCACTTATTATTCGCAGATTTCTAGCAAAGTTAGATTTGTAGACAATTTATATCAGACGTTAAGGAAATGGCAGCATTGCAAAACTAAAATCAAGTATTATACCAAGAATCAATTCTTAGTAGGAGGAACAAGAAGTTTATAGGGAGAGAGATGTAAATTAATGGTAGGGATCAATGCAATTTACAAACTTTAACCACATCACATAACCAAAACCCATTAAAAACTTTCAAACAATATTTAAAAATAAACAATTTAAGTGAACAATTGACTTACCCGTGCAATCTCAGAAATCGATAGTAAGACAAAATCACTGCTTGACACAGTTTCCCATATGTTACCTAGAGTGCCATTCTCTTTAGTAAAACCACCTGCACAAGCTTCACCAAAAGAAAGGTACCCTTCCTGAGCCCAATCTTAATTAACAAAAGGAAAACGAAAATCCATACTCAGAGAGGAAGAATAAATCAAATGAAAAACTATTAGAAGCAAAGATCTAAAGTAATTAACTCCAAAAAAAAAGAACCAATAGTATGAGTAAGAATCACCTTGACCACAATATCGGAATTTACTTCAGTAAGAGAATCCCTTAACTTTTGAGCTTGAATAAATGCCTAAACAAAAGAAATGAGAGGACTAGTTTTATTAACCACATAAAGAGAAGTAATATCTAAACCTTTGTTTAGTAAATATATTAAAAAAAATTAATTAGGTATTAATTAATTAGACACTGTGGATATATTCCATATTCTCATCTAATAATCCTACATAAAAACAAAAATATCAAACATAATATTTTAAATTTCAAGATACATTCTTTGTTCTAAACGTAATAAATTAATGCTAGATACAAAAACCCATATCCCCTTGTTCAAAAATGCAGCCAACAAATACAAATCCAACCAATTAATTACTTGGTTAATTCGCAGATAAGATTGAGAGCAACTTATTTACCTGGAAATCCCAGCCAATAACTCCAATCTGCTTAATCCCCATGAACGATTCCGAAAGCAAAGGAAACAAATCCCTCCTCCTTTCACAACATACTGCATTTAACGAAAATATTACAACATGGCCAGGGGAAACCAGCACAAAAGCAGAGAAAATAAGGATCAGAATCAAATACCTCCTCGTGACCAGCGAGCTTGACCTTCTCCTTCTCCTTCTCCTTCTCCTTCTCGAAGACGTTCGTCTCGAAGTCAGGCAAGACAGGGGCTTGATTGCCGGCACCGGGATCATTCTGGCGGCCGGAGCGGACCTCTCCGCGAGACAGTTACCACTCTTGCTAAGGACAGTAGCTCTGAGAGCCTCCGGTTCGGGATCAAGCGGAATCGCGTACCCACTGAGGCATGGGAGTTTCAGCTTTGGGGTTTGGGAGATCGACGATGACGGCACGGAGATGTTTGCCGGGAATGACACCATTTGCGAGCAGGAGAGGAACGAGAAACGAGGTTTTTACAGTGCCATCGAAGGGGTAATAGTATAAAGATGCAAGTGATTTTTCTTTGCAAATTATTTTTTCTTTTATTTTTCTATATAAACAAATTATAACGTGATTCAAATAACACAAAAAAAATATATCTAATGAATCTTAAATTTTAAATGTATATAAACTTAAAAACTTACTTTTGAAAAGTTATATTCAAAAATTTTACGATGATCACTTCTACCCAATTAGCATGTTTAAACTTAGGTTAATTAGCTTAATATCTAATTTTACTTCTAAATTTCATAGATGGTTTGATTGTTAAAAAAAAGGGCAGTAAGAGTAATTGATCCAAATTGCAAAGATGTAATAAATGTTTTCTACTTGGAAAGGAGTTTATTATTTTTAAAAAAAGGAATTTATTTTTTAAAAGGAATTTATTAATTAAAAGAAAAAAAAGTTTATATTAGTGATAGTCCATGTACTTAACACAGCTATTAAACGGTTAAAGTCCTTCAAGTGCCACGTCGGCCTCTCCACATCCGCTCTGCCACGCTGGACTCACTAATCCACGCATGAATGCCACGTCATTGCCCCAATATTTTAGTTTTTAAATTTGTCCTTCAAAAGTTATGGACTGAGATTAAAATTTTGAAAAAAAAAATCATTTGCTAATATTTTAAAAAATAGTTATTTACAAGTGTTTAACTCAAGTAAAAATAATATTATTTAAAATCTTTTAATCTTAAATTTGACATTGATATGAGTGTACAAATTTAAAAAATAAATAAATAAAAAGTTTCTAGAATCGAGAGGCACTAACATCGATGATAACAACGTTATATTGAGAAAAGAACAAGAGAGATGCGAAAGATGATGGTCGCCGTATTGCTATGAAGATTATTTAGTGGAAGAATTTCCATTTGTTGATGTTATTATGTTATCAAACTCGTGCGACAGATTGAGTTTTGATAGATCCTTACAACTTTAATGGAATTTACCATGCAACGCGTTTTGCTGCAAAATCAATGTCGGCAGCTTCACTTCCGTGCCCCGGAATGGACACTAGATTTGGTTTTATTTTCGATTAGTCCAAGATGTTACTTTCCTAAGGTAGAGAAGAGTGTTGTAAGGGGAACGGCATCTTAAAATACTACCACAGTAAAAGCCTCATGTTGAAGTCTAAAATACATTAATTTTTATGTTTCACCTGTACGAAAGCTCATTTCTTCATTCAATCTAACTTGTATGAAGATGATATATATATATATACATTATTTTAAGCAAAATGGTGTATGTTTAGATGAAAAAAGTTGGGTAAGCTGGACCTGAGTTGTTTGTTCCCCACCAGCTGTTGAAAAGTCCATTCCGCACCACAAGTTGGCGGTGTCGCAAAGGAAGAATGTTCCAATGGTTGGCCATTTTAAAATCTAGCTGACCAAGTAATGCCATGAATATGCATCTACCCCTTTGAAAGATGACTTTAACTGCCATCTCTTCCTAGATCACCGTGTTACATGCTGATTTATCCACTAAACCAGACCGCGACGTGTAAGGAAAGATTTTCCCAACCTTAAACCGTCGAATCTCCCCCCACACAATAGAAGGAATCTTCATCAGTCATCAAAGAAAATCCTCTACAATCTCATCTGGAAAATTTCTTCACCACGGTCACACAATTCCTGCTTCACAGAGATGAGAATTTGCACATGGGCCTTTATTTATTTATTTATTTATTTATTTATTTATTTTTCTATTTTTTACCGCGTCACAGCTATGCCAAGAAGTCCAACCAGCACCGGATCATGAAAAACTGTGGGGGAAGTTGGTGTATCAGAGCACCAAGAAGAGGGCAAGTGGACCCAAGTGCCCTGTCACTGGGAAGAGAATCCACGGGTTTCCACACTTGAGACCTGCTGAATACAAGAGGTCTAGATTGGCTAGGAACCGTAGGACTGTGAACCGGGCCTACGGTGGTGTGCTTTCAGGATCTGCTGTTAGGGAGAGGATCATCCGAGCCTTCTTGGTGGAAGAGCAAAAGATTGTGAAGAAGGTGTTGAAGATCCAGAAAGCAAAGGCAAAGCAAGCCTCAAAGAGCTAAACTGAGAGAGGATAAAGCCAAAGCGATTCGAGTTATGACATGATTTTAGTTTCGAGAGAAATTTTGGATTTAGGATGGTATTGATGAATGTTGGATGATATTGGAATGTTTCTACTATTAATTTGTTTCCTACTTGATTTCTCCAGTACGCCTATTCACTCTTATGGCGAATCATTTTACGTGGATTTGTTTTATGATTAAAAAAAAAAGAAGAAAAAAGACATCTCTTTACTCACGATAACAAGAGACTAATTATAGATATAGCTACTTATCCAACAAAAAAAGAAAAAAAAAAGGTTTGGCCATTTTGGTAAACTATAAAGTATGTTGCAAGAATACAAAAAGTTTTTGATTCATGCCCATCTTAGAAAAAGGAAAACTAGTTCTTATCTCTCGTAATCATAGATCTTTTGGGACTAGTCGTTAATGTTCAAATCACATCTAGCTATTTTTCCATTGCACTCATTTGAGACTAAAACCAGAAGATATTTCTAAATTTAACTTCCCCAATTAAAAGATATTGCTAAAGTCCTTCAAGGTAGAACAATAGTAAACATGCATTTCCACGGTGCCACTTTGTAATTATTTATTTACATCACTCTTAAAATATCTAAAGAATATTATGCACTCTCCTTTTTCCATGAAGCAAAAAAGTTTAATTTACCCAATAGATAGCTAAACAATAATGTATAAAAACAACTCATAAAATACAAGATCAAAAGCTCATGAGGTAATACTTTGAATAGTTAGAAATGGTTATTACTAAAAAATGGATTCTTTAGTACTATAAAATGGGAGTCTTTCAGCATCTTGTTTTGTTTGGGATATTATGATTTACATTAATGTGGGGCTTTAGATGAGCCAATAGGCTCATCTAAACAAAGAACATAAGAAAGACAGGTAATTGTAAGCAATAAGTATTAAGTACAACTCCTAACCTGCCTCTTCATTTTTCTTTAAACTTATTCCTAATTGTCTTTTCTTGTCAACATGAGTTGGTTTGTTACAAGATTTCTCTACTTTAATATCTTGACCACGGGAAATAGTTCTATCCATAGGTACTTCTTTCTCATATCCATCTTTGTTGAATACCTTGACTTCAAACCTTGAATTTTTTAGGTAATTAAAAAGTAAAAAGTCTCGACATTTTAGAAAGTGATATGTGGCAAAGCCTTGCCAAACATTCCTATGAAATAAGCAACATTAGTGATCCAATTCAATATGCCAAGGCTTCTTAGAATGATCAAAGAGAATGACCTTATTTGGTATAACATCTCGAAGTTCTTGATAAAAGTTGTTAGTATGGACTAAAATGTTAAATAGATTGGGTTTTCAACCAATATTAAGGAGGCTACAACTATTCAAAACATCAAATAGGAAACTCATTACCATTAAGTATAAACTTCAATATGTATATAAAATCCATTCATTTTTTTTTCTTTTGAATGTAGTTATTGTTATATAATAAATATGAGCTAGTCAAGAAGGGTACATACTTGTTTACATCTAGAAAAATCCAGTTATTATCTAAAGTGAACGTATGTTTTTATCAACACTTTTAGAATTAGAAAAGAACAAGCAAGATCAAGACTTGTTTTAAGTTCTATTGATCTGTTGTTTGATTAGGATTTTCAAGGTTTCCAAACTAGTATATTTTCTCATATGTTTAAATAATCATATCCCTATATAAATTCTAACATCATAGCATGTTACCTTGACAGTCACTATTAATTATTGATAGTTAATTGGATACATATATTTGTGATAATTGTTATAGACCATTTTAAGTATGAGTAGTCCTTTTTGGTGGCATGCATTAGGTGCATAAGTATGAACACTATAGTTGGGTTCATAGGCAAAGCTTATACAAATGTATATGATTTATTTATTTTTTTATACATTGTAATGTACCCCTTTGTCTATACTAAAAGGTATTTACATATAATTATATTTTATTTACATTTGTATTGTGGTTTTTTGCTACTCACCAATAAGTTCTTATTTATGATGGAGCTATTATAAATTGCAACACAATTGTTTCTCATCTTTTCGAATTGACAAATACTTTGATAGTTCTAGAGTTAGTGGTGAGATTCTACAAACATTTACTAAACTACGGAACCTTTTTGTAATGTGAGATAAATTGAATGTGTGGACAAGAATTTTGATGTTGAAGTTATGCTGTTTGAGGAAATATTTTTGTTTGCTGCGAGTTGGGATCAAACATTAGGCGCATTAGAAAGATACTTGACTTTATAGGGAATTGGTCAACACTTAGGACTATAGGATGATCTTATTAGAACTTTTCTCTTTGTTCAATCACACTTTAATTAGAAGCTAGGTTTTTTTTTTTTTGATGTAGTACCTTCTTAGTGATGAGAAACTGTTACGAAAACAAAAGTAGTCTACAACTATTTATTTCATTTGAAATTAATTCAGCAATAGCTTATAATAAGCCATACTAAGGTTTCATTTGGAAATGATAAGTTAAGTGGTACCTTTCTAGCATCAAAAAGTGCGACTCTCCTAAACATGTAAATGCATCTGCTACTTCGTGTTCAACATCATGGGATTGTAGACAAAAGTAGACTTGTCGGACATCTTCATGTTTATTTTTTTTTTTTTGTCTCTTATCAAGGAAAGACTATCTTTTTATAAGTAGTTGAAAGTGATTTTGTATGTTTTGGAAGATAATATGTCCAATGCACACACCACTTAGTTGCATGAGTTTATTGGCACATTGGAGAAAGAGAGCTTTTTCATTTTAGATAATAAGCCAAAAATTTTGGTGGTTTGACTAAACTCTAAATGATACTGACCAAGGAGTTTATGTTTACTTAAATACATAACTATAATTGTCAGAATGCAATGCTTGTAGACTTTTGTCATACAAGAATTTAGTTGGCAGCTTACATTCTTGGGTCAATGAACAAAATTTGCAACCGTAAGTTTTTTACTATTCTTTCCTTTCTTTTCTAGATGTCTTTAGTTTAGTCTTGTCTACTCTAGGAATGAAACTATGATTGAGCTTCCTTTGGTACATTGTGCAGTAATTTAATTTCCAACAACTTCAAGATAGGAAGTTCAAATAGTATGAATTATTTATTTTTTATTTTATCCAATAATAAAAAATTAAAAGCTATAAATGAAAGTTCCTTTGCACATCCACTCTCCATCCTAATTTTGCTAGCTTGCTAGCTCAAGTGGTGAGCTAGTAGAGACCTTGATGATGAGGTTTGGGTTTCAACATCTAATGTGCCTAAGTAGAGTGCAAGCATTATAATTATAAAAAATAAAAAATAATTCTCCACCCTATTGTTGGAACACAAATATCACATGTATTAGTATGGAATATTTGGTACATGAATGAATGATATGATAAGTTATACGATAATTATATAAAGTTTATTTAGATAATAAATAATTAGTTAATCTTCTCTTTTATAATTAAAAAAACTAAAGGAAAGGATTTGGTTGTAAAATTTCTTAAACTTTACATGTGTCTATTGTATATAGTGTGAGCATAATCGTAGATGTTTTCAAAATATGATTATTGAAATATTAATTTTGTTAGTTAGAATAAAGAAAATAGTATGTGGAAGAATATATTTATTTATGAATATTAAACTTTTTCATACGAATGTTTTGTTATGTTATAATTGAAAATTTTTAAATTTGAATTTCTTTTAGATGAATAGTAATGTTGAGATATGTCTCTAAGCTTTTATATTCTCTTATTCTTTTATGAATAAACTCACATATTCATTAAAAAAATTGTACAATAAATTTTACACATTAAAGTTCCATAAAAACAGAAAAACAAATAGAAAAGCCAAATTCTGCATACCTACCTGCAATTTTAAGGGAATAAGAAACATAGGTAGAGACTAAACCAACCTTGCCCTTGCTTCTTAACTGCAAATGCAAAATCAAAGGATTCGAATTCGAAGGTAAAGAGAGACTACATTAGTGAAAGAAGAATCACGGGATGTACAAATACATTAGGAACAACAAGATGTGCTCAACTGGTTCTCCACGAGGTTGCCCCACTTCTTGTAAGATTAGATCCTACATGTTAGCACTAAATTAGAACTTGTACCACAGGCAATCCCCACCAAGAATATTCTTTCAAATAAATGCTGGTGAACTTTCTTCTTCCTCGTAGAGCAAATGCAAAGTTCTTTTGCTTTCAAAACCTAGAAAGTTCCTTAGATGACAAGAACTAATTGAAAAGTTTTTATAGTAACGGAGAACGGGCTTAATTGCTGAGTAATGGAGCTGTTCCATTGAAGATTAATGAAGCCATACAGGCAAAGATCATAAAATGCTCGGGGCCAATATGGAAGATAACTTACTATGAAACTGTTGAAGCATTTATTATCAAAAATACCCACAATGAGCCTTGGTTCAAGGATACAAAAGTATACTTTAGAGGTTGGTCGAATCAAGCTTTACCTGCAATGGATACTATTCTTTTTATTATCATGAAAGTCACTCGTTTTTAGTAAAAGGAGGCAAGCATGTTAGAAACCTGTCTGTTGAAGATAGATACCAATTATTTTGGGCGTGGGTGAATGCAGGTAGCTCCAAAACCCAATGCTTTCATGTCACTAGGCAACGGAGTTCATGCTTGTCCTCGCAACGAGCTTTCCAAGCTAGAGATGCTCATTTTGATCCACCATTTGGTAACCAATTTCAGGTACAGTGCAGGAGAAGATCGATCCTTATTTTGATACAAATAATAGATCATAAGATTTTTTTATGAAGGTGGACCTTTTTTTTTTTTTTTTTTTTGAGATTTCAAAGTGATTTGACAAGCCTCATTGTTTGCGGTTTGCTGAATTTTGTAAGCAGGTGGAAAGTGGTGGGATCCCTAAGTGAGATTTAGCAGTGCCCTTTCCCGGTCCAACAGCATGGCCTCCCGGCCAAGTTTTGGGGAGAGCCCTCCACCAGTCCCAAAATTCAAGCCCGAGTCCCAAGTTAGAAGAAGGTTGGATTTTGCCCGACAACCATTTTCACCGGCGGAGTCCTTAAACCAAGCCTCTTTTTTTACAATGGAGGCTTTTCTCCAGTTGAATGTGTATCATACCTTATCTCATTTTTAGTATGGCTCTTAACAAGATATGGTCTTTCAGTCTTTATTAACAAAATATATCAGGTACTGTCCCTTTTTCAAAAAAATAAAAATAAAAATAGTATGACTCTTGGTTGTATTTTCTAACTTGAATATGTTAAAGGATTATTATATTTGGTTTGAGTACCAATTTATCTTTTATCTTATATGCATCATCGATGTAGACCTTCTAAGTCTCATCCTTCTATCTATTTGGTTTTCATCATCAATATTTGAATGTAGGTATATAATCTTGAGAAAGAAGTCTGTACCTTTTTATGCGTGTATACCATGAAGTTACAAAAGTTGTACCTGTAAACCAACCCCCTAGGGCGAAATAAGCACAAGGAAAGAGCAATAGACCGGACCAACCTACAAAAACGAAACGGTCCCTCCGTAACCAGTCATCCATAATATCAAATAAATCATTTTCGTCTTTGGTAAATTTACCAAGGGCTATAGTCATAGTGATCCTCCTATTCAACTACTTCAACCATTTTCTAATACCTCCTACCATTTTCGAGGCATTCAAGAGGCTTTGTCAGTTATGTATAAGTTATCATAAATTTTCCCTTACTTTCTTTCTAATGGGTTTCGAATATAAAAATCATTTATTGTTACATAACCTGACTGAGGGAAATCCATGAACTCAATTTAGTTATTCTTTCCTAGTCTTAATAATCACATGAACTCTTAAATGTCTTGTCTTACAACTTATCAATCAAATAGATGATTTTTTAGTGATTCCTTTTCACATTACCAAATGATTCCGATAGATATTCTTCTTGTTCTATCAACTAATCTTATCCTTGTTTGTCAATAAGCATCATCAGCAGTGAGCAAGTGCTATATTAGGTGTCTTAGTCCTAAATTCAACATCTCAAAGGATATGTAAGAGGGTGCATGATTTTTTTTTTTTTAAAAAAAGAATCTTCTAATCTTTGTTTTTGAGATTGATTAAAATTAATATTTTTATATGTTCTTAAAATCTCTCTATGTATCAAATTACTTGTGTATTTAAATACTATAATTTCTTTTGTTTCTTTGATTCTTTCATAAGAATATAAAGCTCAAAAGTATATCTTTCGATAGTTTAAAGAAAACAATGAACTTCACATATAGATTTCTATTTACTTTTACATGTAAAAACAAGAAGAATGAACTGTTTATTTATTTTAAATTTTATTCAATAATAAAAAATTAAAAGCTATAAATGAAAGTTTCCTTGCACATCATTCTTCATCTTGATTTTGCTAGCTAGCAAGCTTAAGTGGTGAGCTAGTAAAGACCTTGATAGAGGGGTTTAGGGTTCAACACCTCATGTGCTTGAGTTGAATGTGAGTATTATAATAAAAAATTTTAAAATAATTCTCCATCCTGTTGTTGGAATAAAAATATCATATGTATCAATATGGAAATATTTGGTACAAGAATCAATGATTTGATAAATTATATTATAATAATATAAAGGTTACTTAGATATTAAATATTTAATTAATCATCTCTTGTTTTTGGGAAATTAAAATACATATAAAAAAGATATTTAAAATGGTTCATATGTTGGACTTCTCATAAACCTTTTCCTACAGAAGAAAAATATAAGTAATAGTAATATTGGAAAATACTTATAGTGCCCAAAGAAATTTGAAATTTGAATAAATAAATAAATACAAAGTTCCATCTTCATATAATTTTAATATCAGCATAATACATATGATCGTTATTCAATAGGTTGTATCCACTTACTTTTTCTGTTCTTTTCTACTATCCCTTTTATAATGTTTAGAATGGATTTGATTGGAATAATCTTTACTCAAGGAGATGATTTTTAATTATTCTCTTTATTATTCTGATAATTATCTTTAGTGTTATTAGAATAATAAGTAAAGAAAATATTAAACATACCAAACAAATAAACACGTTTTCCATTTTATAAATTTTATTATTATACAATTATTCATTATAGTGACAACATATTCTTATTAAATTATTTATTTTAAAAATAGAGTTTGTTAAGATTAGGAAATATAGGCAAGATCTCTATTCTTTCTCCGGATAAGAATACTATGGTATGGCTACGGGTTTTATGAAGGAAAAAAAAAAAAAAAACCCAAAGCTCTTAATTTGGACCAATGACTTATGCCTTACCATGGCAGCACTCTATAGTGAGTTAAGAGGGCCCATTTTTTAAATTTAATTACTAAATAAGTCATTAAACTTATTCTAACATATATATATATATAGTATACTGTACATATATATATATATATATATATATATATATATATATATATATATATATAATATTGTACATATATATCTTACCAAATAGTAAACCAGTTGAGAGCCATAAATTAAATTTATGTAGTATGTAAAAAATAAAAAATGGTTTATTAAAATTAGATTAAGTAAATTAAAATGCAATAAATTGTTTCAAAACCGACCCTAACTGAATTCGCCCTCATCATAACGAAATTTCAATTGATTGATACATATATTTAGCAATTCAGCATATATCTAAGGTATTTTCTAGAATCATTGATAAAAAGATTTATTTTACTTGTTCTCCCAACTTATTATTTTTTTTCACATATTTTTGTAGAAAAAAACATTTTCAATAACTTGTTGATCTCCATCTACTCCCGAAATTTTCAGATTTATTTATCTTCTATTTTTAATATCTTTGTGAATATTATTTTCATTAAATATTACAAATAAATATTAATTAAATAATTGAAATAAGATTAAAAAATTATATGATTAGAATGAATGATTCCTTGATAAAAGTAGGGATTAAAATATTCTATGGAGTCATGATAGAGGGAAAGATCTTTCAAAGAGGTTAGGGTTAGGGTACTACAAAAGATCATTTCTAGTGATATTTGAACTTTCCAAAAGATATTTTCTTATGTATAATATTTATGTTTACAGAATATTTAATAGTAGTGATACAACTTTTAATACAAAACCTAAATTTGTTTGGAAACTTCAAAGTTTTCAAAGTATTTAAGATTTCATTCAAGTATATTGTATCATATGTTTTCATAATATCAACCTTAATTGCCACCCTTTTTCCATGAGCATCCTTGTGATAATTGTGGCACAATAAAATATTTTCTTTAATGTTTCTACTTGGCACAAAAGCTGCTTGGCAAGGATGTATGAAATGAGGCAAAGCTTTTGCTTAATCTTCCTACTACAATTGTAGAGATGATCTTATACAGCACATTGCAATAGGAGATAGGTCTAAAATCTTTCACATTTATAGCATTTATTTTTTTGGGGACAAGGGATATTACTGTGGAGTTTATACTTTTCAGTAGCTGTTGCTTTTGGAAAAAGGCTATAACTGCTTCTTCAATGTCATTCCTTATTATACTCCAAGCTTTCTTGAAAAAGAAACTATTGTAGCCATCATGACCTAGGGCTTTGTAATCACCAATTATGTTAAGGACTTTCTGTATATCTTTTCTTTGAACCTCTATTATAAGACTTTTCTTTATTTCTTTTGGAAGTTCAGTTGGGAATAACTCTTTCAATTTTCCTTTTGATGGTTGAAGTTGATTTGCCCTCCTTAGCAAGTTTTAATAGTAACTTAGAATCTTCTTTTTAATCTCCTCATGATCTTCAGTAAGTTGCCCACCATCCATTTCCATTATGACAATGTGGTTTTTTGCTCTTCTTTGCATCATGCTTCTAAAAAGAACTTTATTGTTACAATCTTCCTTTTTCAATCATTTATTCCTTGATTTTTGCTTAAGAAGTATTTCTTCATGCTAGTTATGTATTATTAACTTTTCTAACCATTCTTTTCTTCATTGCATAGTTTGGAATTTGAAAGGTCATAAAAAAACTTTTCTCATGCTATTTGTAATTGCTTCCTTGTTATCTCTATGTTTCTTGATAATTCTTCAAACTCCTCTCTATTTAACTTTCTCAGCTCTTTTTTCATTTCCTTCAACTTTATCACTACTCTAAATATTGTTATTCCCTTAACCCTTAGTTGCCAAATATTCTGCACTATTATCATAAAAAAGGGTTGTCTTATCAAAAGTTAAAAAATCGAAAGACACTTTTTTGTCTTGATATGTTATTTCCAATATTGATAATACAAGGACTATGATCTGACAAGCTAAGAGTACTGAATTCAATAGAGAAATCCACATTCCTTTGCAAACCATTCAGTGTTTATTAAACATCTATCCAATTTATTACCTTTGAACCCTGCTTTATTACCTTTGTTTGTCCATGATAGAAGAGGTATTTCTTATATCCCATTATGAAATGATAAAACCCCATTTCTTGTTCCCAAAAAGGGGAACACAAAAGAATAAAAAAACTACAATTTTTTGATATATTTTACCATTGTTCATTTGCTCACTTTTTTTTTTTCTCACAAATTCTAATCTTGGTTGCTAATGATCAAGATTCATATTTTCATTGAAAGCTTATTTGATTGTTAGTCAATTTATAAAGACAATAACGAGAGGATTATTAAGAATCTATAGGACATTCATAAGAAAGTGCATATTTGTGTATATATTAAGATCCAAAGAAAATAGAAAAGACTTGAATGAAATCATATATGCATGATATACACTTCACAGCACATTAAAGGTTGATAAGGTGCATATAATAATACACTTAGAGTAAGTATGTTTAATGCACAACTAATAACACAAAACTAAGTTGGCATTTACTTAGGATCAAGGTGATGAGAGGTTTGTAGGAAGAGAAAGTGAGAGAACTTTAGTGAGAATGGGAAGAAGGTGTTAGAGGTTTGTGAGAAGAGAAAGTGAGAGATTTTTCATGAGAATGGGAAAAATGGTGCAAAGAGTATGTGAATAGAATGATCCTTAAATATCCATTTATTTAAGTGTTTACACCCCTAGCCTATTGATTGCAAAATTGGTTATACAGTAAAGTATGGTTATAAATGTGTAATGGTCGAACATAATATGTGGGACAACTAAATATTCATACCAAAGATATTTCTTCTAAGATAAATGTTACAATATAAAATATAAGACTACAATGCTACGATAATTCTTTTGTAGGTAAATTCAATTGCCACCATATCATCAATGATGTTTCAAACAATCACTTGGATGGGCAAGTTCAAAACAATCCTAGGCAATTAACTTTAAAGTTAAATTTTTTAAGTCTTTTTAGAAATGATTTGAAAGCTTATCTCCCATCCTTAAGTACTAAGAATGTTCTTTGGAGATATTGGATTTTTTGTTTAATAATTTTTTGGGAGAGTTACCAACGGAAGTAGTTATACAAAGATACCACCTAAGTATTATTAAGTTGAATAACAATTGGCTCACAGGTCCTATACTAGCATCTCTGTCACAAGTTAATTGATGATGATAAGAAAGATTCTTGTATGGATTAAAAATACAAGAAGTTCGAATCTTCTTGTCATGAGTGACAATTTCTTTCATTGTTTTATTCCTTGTGAGTTAGGTTAATTGACTTATTAAACCTTTCTCATAACTCATTTTCTGGATGACTATGCCCATACAGTTGATCACCTATAGTTTATGGAAATAATCTTATCGGATCACTACAAAAATTTATGTTCATTTCATACCGACGAACAGGCAGATTTTTCAAATTTAAGAATCCTTTTATTGAGGGGCAACCACTTTAGTGGTACAACTTTGAATGGATTTGTTGGCTTAAAAAGATATACATAACGAAGAATTCACTTTCAAGGGCGATACCAAATTGGCTTAATAATATGTCCTCTCAGATGTGAGATAGAACTCGAGAATCGTACTGAAAAAGTTCGTTCTTTGCTTAATCAAAATGTGCAAAATAACATTGCATTTGTAGGCCTAATCTAGGGTTATAAACAAGGGAACAAAAAGGATCCAAAACAAGTTGGACAAAGGCTGTCCTGATTCACATCTCAGGACGAAGGATCTGTTCGTTTCTATAAGGCAGGAAGTGCATGATCGTGGGGAGCAAATTTCCCAGACAAGATCGAAGAGGATTTCCGGTTGATGACTGATGAAGATTTCTCCTGGTCTGTTGAGGGGAGATTCGACGGTTTAATGAGGGAAGAATCTCCCTTCGTACGTCGTGGTTTTGTTTTGGAGAAGATCTTGCGATTTCCGTTTTGGGCGTCTTGATTAGAAGATGAATCTGGGCTTTTTCCAGGCGAGCCGCGACGCTGTCTACCGTTTAATAGTTGTTAAGAATATGGACTATGACCAATATAATTTTTTATTTTTTTTTTTTTTTATCTTGGTTAATAAATTTCTTTCCTAGTACAAAACACTCGTTGCCTTGGATCAATTATTAGTTTTATTGCCTTGTTCTTTTAATAATTAAATCCTAAGTCTGAATAGAAACACTTCGACAAGAAAAGTGCGGTCATTTCAAATGACGGCTTCTCCTGTAAATTATTTGTTTGAGCCGGACATCTTTTAAATCCCAAAGTTCGAACACCAACGCCTCAGTCGCTGTTTTGAAAGGAAGGATCCTAGAATTAGGATTGGTAGAATCACCACTTACGTGTGCTGATTGTTTTCGATCAAGCCTCTGACTTCGCTTGACTTCGAGACCAAGGTCTTCGAGAAGGAGAATGTCAAGATCGATGGCCACGAAGAGGTATTTGATTCTGATCCCTGAGGCCCTTTAACAAAGCCGCGTTACTTATCTGAGTTCTAAGTAATCTTCTGGACTCAGATAAGGATTTTACGGCCCTAAGGAGTAACTCACCAACAATGCTTCAGGCCTTCTTAAAAAGATGGGTAAACAAGCCCATTCAATGATTTCCACATTGGTCACTTTTCTGGCTACAATCCACTGCTAGGCCTTTGTAAGCCTCAATTGATAGGCTTTAGAGAGAGAATCAAGATCATTGGCCCGAATGAATTGGGCCTCATAGTGATCAAGCCCGATAATTGGGAGGGGTGCGTAAATCTTCTACTTTTTCCTTTATAGACTGTATTTGTTTCATCAGTTTCATTTTCTTGTTGATTCTCGCTCGTCAGTTTTCTTCACTGCAATGTTACTAGTGGCATACTGTGGAGTTTTTGCAAAAAAAGTCTTCATTTTTTCTTTCCTGACCAGAAAATAGTCATCCTATATGAAGAGATTAAACTGGGAAACGGAAGTAAAATGTTTATTGTTCAAGGACGCCGCTTGTTTTGTTGAGAACATTTCGGGAGAGAAGATACAGAACATCAATTTTATTAATTTCAAGAGTTGCAACCAAATGCTTTCACATGATTTTTTCGGATTTACTTAAGCTTTGTCTCTTTCGGAGAAAATGTTTTTGCTTAACACGTTTTTCTTTATGATTTCTTTTATACTAGTTGAAAAGCTTAATTGCAGGGTTTCATGTAAAGATTGATGCGATTGTTATTTCCCACTTTCAAAATAGTGCCAGTTTGAGCAACTATAAATGTATATTTCACATGGAAAAAATGGTTTAATAAAATGTTTGATTTGATAACCTCTTATTGTGCAACAGACACTGTAGCTCGTGTGAATGGAAGTGAGATAGCGGGACAAGCCTTGCTATTCAAGGGTTGGGATCTAAGCAAGGTTGGGTCTACTAGGTGCTTGGTTTTTTAGGTTCATACAAATGCATATTTTTAAAATTGACTAATCCTGCGTGCTGCAGTCAAAATAAAATTTCTTTAGAAATAAAAAAATAAAATTATTTAAGGAGTGGCCATATAATTTACTTAAATTGGCTGTTAAGTTGTATGATACTAAGAAGTTATAAATTGAGGAAAAATAAAGCATATAAAACCATGCCCTCTTTCCTCAAGAATTGCATATTTGATAGACAAAGGGTTTAAAGTCATTTGCAAATGAATGTTATGATTAAGAGAGAGAGAGAGAGAGAGAGAGGTATGATTGGAATATGTTTTACTGTATGAGAAGCCTAAAATCGGTGCTACATGTAACTCAGCCAATGTTTGTAGGCCTACGTATGCATTGGGTTTACCCTCTTAGTGCTATACCATTAAGTAGACGGGCCAAGGATCAATCAAAATGGTTTCTTGCTTTGCTTCTTATACAATATGGTCAAATTTGAAAGGCCCAGGAGAAGTAGCAGAATAGGATTGTAAGATATAGCCGGCAATACTCTGTTGTAGAAGCTCCTAGAAGTTAGTAGATAAGCCTCCTCGCCCCGGCCGAAGGAGCAAGGCTTTGCAAGCTGCCAATCTGGTTATCTGTTTAAGAATTTAATTGATCTCCAATGAGATCAATACCCTAAAATATGTATAGTCAGATCTAAAACATCAAATTAACATAATTAGATAAAGAATTAGAAAATATACCATACTTCAATCCTTTATAAAGATCCACAGATGCAAAATTTGATCTTTAGGTTAAGCTCATATTTTCTATTCTTATTCTAAAGGCACTGACTTGATGAGAGAAGCTTCGGATAAACATGCATTGGTAGCATTGGTTTTCTAAGATTGATATGTTTAGGTATGAAATTTCAAAGTAAAATTAGATATTTAAGTTAATTAACCTAAGTTCGAATCATGCTAATTGATAGAAGTGGTCATCATAAAAGTTTTGAATATAACCTTTAGAAATTGATTTTTTTTTTAAAAAATTTATAGACATCTAAAATTTAAGATTCCTTAGATTTATTTTTTGTGTTATTTGAATTATGTTATAAGTTTTTTATATAAAAATAAAATAAAAATAATTTACGAAAAAAAAATCACTTGCATCTTTATACTTATTACCTTTTTTTTTTTTTAAAAAAAATATTATTACCCTTTTTATTAGATCCTATCGTTAACAAAATAGTTTTCCTGGTAAAAGAAACCCATGGCACCGTAAAAACCTGTTTTCTCGTTCCTCTACGTCTTCCCAAGGAGCCTGTCTTTTATTGTCTCGCCAATGGTAGCATTCGCGTCAAACATCTCTGTGCCGTCATCGTCGATCTCCCAAACCCCAAAACTGAAGCACCCATGCCTCAGTCGGTATGCGATTCCGCTTGGTCCTGAACCGAAGGCTCTCAGAGCTACTGTCCTTGGCAAGTTGCATAACTGTCTCGCTAAGAGGTCCGCTTGGGCCGCCAGGGTGGTCTCGGTGCCGGCAATCAATCCCCTGTCTTCGCTAGACTTCGAGACGAACGCGTTCGAGAAGGATATGGTCAAGTTCGCTGGCCACGAGGAGGTATTTGATTCTGATCCTTCTTTTCCCTACTTTTGTCTTGGTTTCCATCGGCCATGATGTAATATTTTTGTTAAATGCAGTATGTTGTGACAGGAGGGAGGGATTTGTTTCCTCTGCTTTCGGAATTGTTCAAAGGGATTAAGCAGATTGGTGTTATTGGCTGGGATTTCCAGGTAGATAAGTTGCTATTAATCTTATCTCCGAATTAAGTAAGTAATTAATTGTTCAGATTTACACAATTTGTATTCGTTGGCTGCAATTTTGAACAAGGGATGTGGATCTTTGTACCTAGCATTAATGTATTATGTTTAGTGCAAAGAATGTATCTTGAAGTTTAGATTTGTAGGTTTATGAGGCTTCATATTGTTGTTTTATGTAGGATTATTAAATGACAATATACAATATTTCCATGGTATCTAATTAACGAATACCTAATTACTAGCATTTTAATATTCTTATTAAGCATATATTTATATATTACCTTTTTTTGTATGTGGTTAATAAAACTAAACCTCTTATTTCTTCTATTTAAGCATCTATTCAAGCTCGGAAGTTAAGGGATTCTCTTGCTAAAGTGAATTCTAACATTGTGGTCAAGGTGATCCTTATTCTTATAATTGGTTTCTTTTGGAGTTAATTATTTTAGACTTATGCTTTCTAATAATTTTTCATTTGGTTTATGCTTCCTCTCTAAGTATGGAATTTCTTTTTTTTTTTTTTTTTTCTATTTTTTTGTTAATGAAGATTGGGCTTAGGAAGGGTTACCTTTCTTTTGCTGAAGCTTGTGCTGCTGGTTTTACTAAAGAGAATGAGACTTTAGGTGACATATGGGAAATAGTGTCAAGCAGTGATTTTGTTTTATTATCGATTTCTGAGATTGCAAGGGTAAGTTAATTGTTCATTTAAATTGTTTGTTCTTCATATTGTTTGAAAGTTTTTAATGGGTTTTAGTTATGAGATGTTTGTAAGTTTATAAATTGCATTTGTCCCTATCATTAATTTACCTGTCTCTCTATGAACTTTTGGTTCACCACTATTGAGAGATTGATTCTTGGTAGAATATTTGATTTTATTTTTGTGATGCTACCATTTCCTTAATGTATGATATAAGTTTTTTTCAAATCTAACATTGTTAGAAATCTTGCTAATATTAAGTGAACTTAATGGTTGAAATTTTAGTGCTCATACTTATCTCATGATTTTAGCATGATTGCATGTAATGTTCTTGTTCATTTTGATTTCTTTGTCTAAAGGTTTTGAAAGATATTTATGTGGGAGTCCTATTATGATGGTGGGTTTGGTTGGAAAATAAATATTGCTTGTAATTGTAAAGTCATGCTATTTGCTATTGTTGATATGATGTAATTCAAGATACTTGATACAATTCGATTACTATGTCACATAGCTAAGTTTTCTTTTAATTGCAAAATTTTAGTTCTCTCATTGCTTAGCTTTAATAAACATATGTTGTGCAAAACAACTAATTGGTGTGTAATGCGCGGCAAGAATGATTATGTTGTATTCTAATTAAGCCTCGATTGATACTCGAAATGGACTTTTCACAAAGCTTAAGATGTTGTTTTGGATGTTGGTTAAATAGATATTAAATGAGCAAATATAGTTATACAATGAGACACACGAATTTAGGTGATTTGGCCAATAATTGTTTATATCCACGAGTAAAGCTAAGAGATTTCTTTCACTACTTGCAAATAATAATATAGAAGTTTTCACAAGACTTCTTCGCCCAACTTACTTTTTAAGCACTCTTTTAAGAATACAAGGAAGTACATAACAACTATACAAAGATGCCTTATATATTTCCTTCTCTTCTTTAGTATTTTGCAGACACAACACACTAATCTACAATCAACTGGTTAAAATCTCTGTGTTTCACTCTCATGTTGTTTTCTCTTTCTTGTGTTTTCTCTCATGCTGTTTTCTCTCTTTATGAGATTCCAGCTGGTTTTTATGCCTCTCACATTGCTCTTTTCTTGTTTGGAGTATATTTCATTAAAAAAGATATGCATGCTTGCACTTGATCTATATGTCTATTGTAGGACTATTATTTTTGTTGGAAATTTTGTCAATAGTAAGAAAGTTGTTATGTAAATTGGATAAAAGGTGTAATTTATGCAATAGGCACTTGATTAATCTTTGCTCTCCTCATAATCTATACATTATTTGACTAAAAGAAATTAATTTCGTAACAATTTTCAGGTTGATAGAGTATTTGCCCACATGAAGCCACATAGCATACTTGGCTTTTCCCATGGGTTTCGTCTTGGCCATTTGCAATCAATGGGACTTAATTTTCCTAATGATATTAGTGTGATTGCTATGTGTTCGGAGGGAATATGTCCCTTTGAGAGCAAATTTTATATTCAAGCTAAAGAGAAAAATGGCACAAGAATTCATTCCAATTTTGCAGTATACCAGGTGATATCTTTTTTTTTTTCATTCTCTCTCTTCCTTCCTCTCATGTTCTCTTTCTCTATTTCTCTTATTTTATCTTACTGAATATTGTGTGTCTCTGTAGGATGTTGATGGTAGAGCTACAGATATTGTCCTAGGATGGTTAATTGCTCTTGGTTCTCCTCTCACATCTGCCACTACTCTAGAGAAAGAATATAGGAATGATTGCTCTGGCGAGTGTGGTAGGTGCAACATCCTTTAATGTTATATCATTTTCCTCAAATACTTTGAACCTTGACATTTGTTCATGTGGATTATAGGCATTGAAACTATTGATTTTCCTGGAATGAGTGAAGATCTCGCTTCCAAAAACACTGTGGAGGGCATCATTAGGGTAAGATTGAAGACTATCTCAACCAAGGCTAAATTATGGTGTTGAAATTGCAAAATCATTGTTTTTATTTAGCATGTATCCTTATGTGTATTACTTATGAGTTTCTATATTGGCAGTTATTTCACCTTTTTTGTTTGCCCTTATAGACCATCTAGCTCTCTAGATTCTTGAATTTAATTTAGGTAATGTTGATGTTGATGTTGATGTGAGTTACAAGGTAATAGTTTTGCTTTCGTTTTACAGGAAAATTATGGTGTACTAGCTTTTTCAAAGTATAAAATTGTTTGGAAAGGCAGTGAAGATGTCCAAGGTGGAAAGCAAGGCCCATTAGTATCAGCTAGTGGAAAGAAGGGTAAGAAAAGTGAACAAGGTGGAGAAAAGGATGAGAAAGGAAGTTTGGAGCATGCAGTAGCAAAGGGTTCTATGCATGCTATTAGGGATCAAGTTATAAAACCTTTACAATGGGGGAATTTATCTATGTTGCACCTGCTAATCTATGGTGTGCATGTTGTTGGTGACCATCTTATAAAACCTTTGCTGATGGTAAAATTAGAAGATGTGGGGGTTATTTTTTTGGGTTTTACAATGTTTTGCCTTCTGCTTGTCTTGGTATTCGATTTTATCATTGCTCTAAAGAAATAAACTAGAAAGGTTTGTAATAACTTAAGTTTTTGCCTTTTACTTGAAAAGCCTCTTACAGAGTAAGTGTTGTGATTCCCAATATTTATCAAGAATAAGGGCTCAGTAAACTAATTACTTTTGTTTTCTCTTCCATCAATTTAGACTTTCAATGAACTTCAAATTTTCCCTTTTTGCATTACCTGGATCTAGTTGCCGCCGGAGCGGCCCCTGTTTAGGGGGCGTGGTGTGGCACTTGAATTGCTACACAATAATTTTCGCTTTTCATTTTAATTTGATTGTTCACATGCATATATCAAAACATGCTGCCCAAGAAATTTCTCCACGAAACCTGTAGATTTTGTGGCAAATATTTTTCTAGCTCTTACCAAATAATGCTTGATCATGACTTATGTTTTTTAGATACTTGTAAACAAGCAGTTGTTTAACTCCCTCAATGCAACATCCATATAGTTTCACGAGGTTCTGGTGTCAGACTGCAAATATGGTAGCAATCTCTGTTATAAATTAGTCTTTTCCCTGGTGAGATGCCAAAGAAAGGTGTTTCACAACAACAACAACTCTGCCACCATCAAGGCGTTCCCTATATAGAACAAATTCAAAAGACAACTTATAGGCAAACAACAAGTTGGTAAAGGACAATCCTTTTTTGTCACGTGAAAATTTAAGTTTAGTCTATAACTATACGTACAAAACACAAAGCTATAGTTTCAAGAGATCGGCTTTAAATATCTGAGTCTAACTACGATCCAGACATGCATAATAAATCTGCACCAAATCCATGTAGGGTCGGAATTCAAAGCAAGCTATTGCGTTTACTTGTTTTAGTTACATTATAAATACTACTCCTTGGGTTTTACAATTGTTTAGTATATTTTCTTTTAGTTTCATTGTTATATTCCACTTCTCCTCAGGTTCTTCTTGTTTAGTTTATAAAGCTTGTTTTAGCCTTATATGTTAAGGATCACTAAGAGATAATTATTCTAGAATTGGTATCAAAGATATTCTAAACTTTCAGAATCGGTACATAATTTTTGTATGAGTGCTTAAGTACTTTGTGTCATTTAATATCAAGCATCATTATCCTTTTAAATAACTTGTATTACCACACTAATATCCTGCTGCATGGCTAATAGTTATCTCCTTGACCTTTGTGTCAAGAAATATGACTGCTTAACTAAAAACTAGTCAAAGACTGCAAAACCAAGAACTTATAGATTCTCATTTCCAAAATTCCTAAAAGGAATAAATGAGGCCTTCTAACCCATTGGCTTTATTCAATTATTTTGGCTTTTCAAGAATTAATGTTATATTAAAGTTTTCTAGCAATTTAGTCAACACTATGATGGTTCTCATAAAGTGGTAGTTCTTTATTTTTGTTCCTTTTTTAATATAGAATTGAACTTGAAAAACCCAACATTTAAATTGAAAATTTTGTTGATTTAAGACTTTGAAAAACTAGAATATCTTGATTCACAAATTGCAAACTGAAAGGCTTTCAATGAATTGTAAATCATGGGAATTTGGATTTCATATTTCCCTTTGGATAAATAGGTTTTATATATCAGATGGCTGAGGTTTGGCTTTTCATCACGTATGTTGTGAAGATTTTGATCTTCTTATGAAAGGAGTTTTTGCCTAATGTTTAGATGTATGTGCAGTGAAAATTTTGTAAAAGATATATATATATATTCTTTTAAGCATCTGCTTTTTTCCTTTACATTTCACTATGAGGTTATTACTGTTCATTCATTTCAGTCACCAGTTGAATGGAACCTGAATTCTTCATTTTTTTTTTTGGATACTCTTTAGAGAATTTACATGTTATCATACACGACTGATATAAGTTACTTTTGAAACTAACCATGAAAGAGTTGTTTCAGTTGTAGAATAGTGAGATATCTCTAATTTTATTTGGGGTCTGTTGCAAGCCAGTCAACCCATTTTTCTAAGTTGCCACTTAGGTTCTTAGACCGATAACCATCTCTTACGACTTACGAACTTTGTGATCGTGCTTCATCAATAGTAGGAGCCATGTCCATTAGCGATCCTTCATGACCATGTTTGGTGCATATTTTAAAATAAATTGTAGCTCATTGAGTAAAGCATAGTGGATAAATTGAAGTTCATCTGAAGTATTACGTGATCCATGAAGTCAAAAGGAAAATCCACGCAACTGCTATTAGTATTGTTATTTACTACTATTCTTATTATTAGCAAGTAGTCCCATATGTTATTCTTGGCAAGCAAAATGACTTGTATCGTTAATCATTCAGTACTTTGGAACATTTAACTTGTCTAGCATGCGCAACTTCTTGGATTAGATGTTATTTGGTAGAAGCTAATACGGAACAACTTTATGCATGGTCCCCCCGCGGGGCAGGGGGTGAGCTGCAAAAATGAAGAAAAATTACACCTAAATTATATGTGGGCTTTCTTGAAAATGGTATGAGTTCATGTTCATCTTCAAGTTTGCAATGACTTGATTTTTTTCTCCTTACACTGGAGAATGGAATAAGTGACTTATTGTTCAATGTGTTGATGCAGCTTGAGGGAAGAACAGCTACGATGAATTGCAAGGTATAAAACTAGGCTTGCTCGTTTCCTTCCTTCTCTGGCAAAATAGCTCGGAAGTGATACAGCTCCTAGAAACTGATACATGTAGGGTGGATCAGATATTGAGCATCCACGTTCACTTAACGCAAAAGCTGTAAAGTTACAAAGGTTAAGTGTTTCTGGATACGGTGAATAGACATAGGATTGGGTTGTTTGCTCATGAATATGCATAGAATTGTTAGCTTTGCTTTAGTGTTGACGCTGCTTCTTGGCGGCATGGTGCAAATATTGTTCTCATCTCTCCAATTAATCTACTCTTTTACCCTTTTATTCCCTCTTGTCAACAATGCTTTGCATGTCATTTTTTTTCCAGATCTTTCTCTAAGTTTCTCTACTTCTGGCAATCTCTCCCCTTTACAAAATAATAATTTGTTCATATGGATTTCAAATTATTTTGTGTCTCCTTGAGACAGCAATGACAAAAATGCTTCGTTTCTTCCAAAATACCCTTTTTTATAAGTACTTGCATTTAGGTGTTCAATGGATTATATGTTGTGCCATGATTTGGGGCCGTATGATTAGAAGAGTTGTGCGTAGGGGAAAGTTACTAGCTAAGTTGGTCAAACCTCAAAGTAAACAATGTGGTAGAGCTAGTAGAAGTTTGCTATAATTGACTACACAGGTCTGAGTACCTGCATTCCCTTAATCTTATATGCATCAGAGATATAAACCTTTTACGTCTCATCCTTTCTTTGTATTCGGTTTTCATTATCAATGTTTAATGTAGGTATATCATATGTTGAGAAAGAAGAAGTTTGCTTCCTTCTTCGGCAGGTTGGTGTTAAGCAACTTATCATACTTGTGTAAAAATTTTTCTATGGCTATGTTTTTGTTTAAACTGTTGTCATTGCTTCTGGCGTTAAGGATTATTTACAGTTGACAAAATACGAAAAGAATATCTTTAGAATTGCTGCTAGTTTAAGTTTAATGGAGCACTGATTTAAAAACATTTTGGTTCAAAGTGGCTGCAAAGTAATCGAATTTATTGGTTAAAAGCATCCCGAACAGGTGTTACAGGCTCGATTTGATTTTACAAAGAATTTCAGTATACGTGCTTTTCTTATTAGCAGCCAACAGAGTGTAAGGGAAATATAAGGCCATGGTCTCTTTCGTCAATTGCTTTTAGGAAGAAATTTAGCATAGTGATTTCTTAGTAGCCAACACAACGTGGTGGAAATATATTAGGCTATAATACTTTTTGACCACTGATTTGATATTATAGTGAAAGGGAAAAGTGAATTGTGATATTTTAGCCAAAGTAGATCCTTTGCTAATGACTACATCCATAAGCCTTGCTAACAGATATGGAATTCTAGCAATAAAAGAAGAAATGAAGGACAAAAAGACAGACATTTAGTCTTATCGATCACCCAACTAGATCGCTCTTTTAATGCATTGTATACTGAAGAGAATTAAGAGAATTCAGTGGATAAGCTTGCAATTTACTTTGCAGAAATATTTATGTTATTGTATCTTCTAATCAATTTGATCTGTCAAGTGACATTTACCTTTTATGTCATTTGTAGGATCCTAAGTTTTGGACTTTCAGACCATTATCAAAACTGATGATCCGTGCTGCTGCAGATGATGTCGCTTTCTTCTCTACATCTATCATAAGATGCTGGAGAAATTGAGTCAAAAGAACCTTATGGTATCTGGCAGTTCGTGGTGCTCTATATTGCCCATGTTTTTTTGCACCAACTATAATGATACTGCTGATTTTCCATCCCTTCCTCCTGTTCCCAGGTCCGAAGAAGTGGAGCTCATATGTTATTTATGAAATGCTTATATCTTTGATAAGTGACTTATTTATTAGTAAAGCTTTGGCCTTGCCCTTCATTCTTTGATCGAGTCTGAAGTACGATAGCAGGACTCAAATTATACTTTTCGAAATATATCAGCCATTGCTTTAGGGTTTAGAGTTATCGGTGTCTGTGTCTTGAAATTTGAGTCTCGAGTTTCTCTCTGCGGTTGAGTTCAGTAACAAGAGTAGAGGGACGAAAAAAAAGAAAGGAAAAAAAAAAAAAAGGAGAAGGAACTAGAGAGGATCTGAACGGTTCTGCGGATTCTGTTTTTCGATGAAACGGCGCAGATTCAGGTTCAGCATAACGCTTCAGTCTCGGCGCCGTACGGTGTCGTGTCGGACACCGGTGCTAACCAGTTCGTGACGACGTCCTTGTACAGATCTACGATCTGTTCAGCCAGACCTGTGCGGTCGTGTCCTTTAGGGTCTGCAGGGACATGAGCACCAGGAGATCTCTTGGTTACGGCTACGTTAACCGTAGCAATCCTCAAGATGCATTGAGGGCATTGAATGTGCTGAACTCCACTCCACTGAACGACAAGCCCATCAGAATCATGTACTCTCATCGGGACCCAAGTATCCCCAAGAGTGGAGCTGCAAGTATATTCATCAAGAATCTGGACAAGTCAATTGGCCACAAAGCATTACATGATACCTTTTCTTCCTTTGGAAATACTCTCTCTTGTAAGATAGCTGCTGGTGCCAATGGCCAGTCCAAAGGCTATGGTTTTTGATCAATTTGACAATGAAGAGTCTGCACAGAATGCAACAGACAAGTTAACCATTGACAAACAAGTGTACGTTGGACACTTCCTTTGCAGGCAGGAAAGACAAACTGCCTTGAATAAGAAAAAATTTAATAATGTTTACGTAAAAAATTCTGTCGGAAGCAACTGCAGATGAAGACTTGAAGAAATGATTGGTGAATACAAAACCATTACCAGTGCTGTGGCGATGAGGGATGCGGATGGGAAATCCAAGTGTTTTGGTTTCGTCAACTTTGTAAATGTAGATGCTGCTGCTAAAGCTGTTGAGGAACTGCATGGAAAGATGTTTGATGAAAAGGAGTGGTATGTTGGAAAAGCCCAGAAAAAATGAGGAAGGGAGCTTGAACTAAAAGCAAGATTTTAAGCAAACCATGATGGAATTTATCGACAAATATCAAGGGATGAATTTGTATGTTAAAAATTTAGATGATGGTATTAATGATGAGAAGCTTAAGGATTTACTCTGAGTTTGGTACAATCACTTCATGCAAGATTATGCCTGATTCCAGTGGAATTAGTAGAGATTCTGGATTTGTTGCTTTCTCAACCTCTGAAGAAGCTGCTCGAGCTCTTGAGGCAATGAATTGCAAAATGGTTGTCAGCAAACCTCTCTTCACGGGAGCAGCCCGTGGCCATTCAGGCGTTGGCCACAACTCTTGCAAATGCGACAGCTGAACAGCAGAGGACGATGATGTGTGAAGCTTCGTACCCTCTTAGTGGATCAGCTGGAGCACGACTCTGCGGCTAAGATTGCTGGTATGCTTGTAGAGATGGACCAGTTCCAGGTTCTGCATTTGCTTGAATCACCGGGGGCTTTAAAGGCAAAGGTCGCGGAGGTCATGGAAGTCCTGAGAAATGTTGCAACATAAGCAGGCTAATAGCCCTGGTGATCAGATGATCTATCTTGGCAATAGTAGGAAAGTTGTTATGTGAATTGGATAAAAGGTGTAATTTATGCAATATGGCACTTGATTTATCTTTGATCTTTGCTCCGCTCATAATCTAAACACTATTCGACTAAAAGAAACTAATTTCATAACAATTTTCAGGCCGATAGAGTATTTGCCCACATGAAGCCACACAACATACTTGGCCTTTCCCATGGGTTTCTTCTTGGCCATTTGCAATCAATGGGACTCAATTTTCCTAATAATATTAGTGTGATTGCTATCTGTTCAGAAGGAATATGTACCTTTGAGAGCAAATTTTATATCCAAGCCAAAGAGAAAAATGGCGCAAGAATTCATTCCAAGTTTGCAGTTTGCTAGGTGACCTTTTTTTTTTTTTTTCATTCTCTCTCTTCCCTCCTCTCCTGCTCTCTCTCTTTCTATTTCTCTTATTTCATCTATTGAATATTGTGTCTTTATAGGATGTTGATGGTACAGCTACGGATGTTGCCCTAGGATGTTTAACTGCTTTTGGTTCTCCTCTCACATCTACTACCACTGCTCTAGAGCAGGAATATAAGAATCACTACTTTGCAGAGTGTGGTAAGTGCATCATCCCCTGATGTTATATCATTTTCCTTGAATACTTTGATCCTTGACACTTGCTCATGTGGATTATAGGCAAAACTATTGACTTTTCTGGAATGGGTGAAGATCTGGCTTCCAAAAACACCGCTGAGAGCATCATTGGGGTAAAATCGAAGACTATCTTAACCAAAGGCTAAATTGTAGCGCTGAATTTGCAGAATCATTAGTTTTACTTAGCATGTTTCCTTATGTATACTACTCGTGAGTTTCTATATTGATAGTTGTTTCCTCTTTTCTTGTTGCCCATATAGACCGTCTAGATCTCTAGATTCTTGAATTTAATTTGGGTAATATTGACGTTGATGTGGTATATAAGGTGATGGTTTTGCCTTTGTTTTACAGGAAAATGATGGCCTTTAATAAATCCATTGGCTCATATAGAATTTCCCATGGATAATGCCTAACATGATTTACAAGTGATAATAAAAGAACTAAGAAAGTCAAATTAGTGCTATTAAGAATGATGTGAGTTATTGTTAGAAGGTTTAAAGAATCTTCCATTTGCTTAGTAATACTATCTCTTCCTAACACTAAATCCCTGTGTTTTTCTATACTCAATGAAACTAGTGATATCGCATTATCATCTAATATGTATTGGTTTATGTCCAATCAATAAGCCGTCAGACAATTAAACAAAAAGAAGAAGAAAAAATTATTTGTGCAGCTAGGATATCGAATAGAACGTGGCATTCACTAGATTGGTTCACTAAAATGTATAAACTAAATTCAAACTACAGCTTTTACATGGAGATCAATGGTAAATGATCCCATGTATGGAGACCTTTAACAAAGATATTGAGGCTCTTGGTCTCTCTTCAGTTATGTGACAGAATTTCTAAGAATGAGCTCAGCCCTAAATCTTGATTATTGTATCGTTGAGAAACTTTCCATCCAAGTTCCAACCGAAGTTGTTTGCAATAGCGTTTCTTTGAACAAGTTCCTAATTGAGTAGGTTTGTCTCCCAAAGAAACTGAGGAAGAAGCTGAAGGTGTAAACCTTCCATATGTTTGGCACTATTGTTTCGGAAAGAAGAATACTCTATCTTCTCACTCTTCTTTAGTGGATACTGAGTCAAAGGAAAAACTAGAAAATGACAAGTTTAGTTTTGAGCAGGAGAAGACCACGATCATAAAACCACGGACCAAGAAGGCCATATCCAGCACCCCAAATGCTCACATTGTTCAAAGCAAGTCACTTTCTGTACGCAAGTAAGTCAGCTTCTGTTGGATATTCATGACATAGAAGATTAGCCAAGCCCTGGAAGCAGAATCCCAGCAGTTTCTGGTAGCAGCAAATGCTATACAAAGGTAAGTCTATCTTGCCAATAATGATTTTACAGAATCCTACAATCCGAAGTGGGGAGTATAACGACACAGCAACCATTAGGGTTCGATTCCAGATGAATCATCAAGCAGTATACCTATGGTTGAAATTTCCTAAGTCAATCTTTTGCAAAAAAATTAGAATCACATGAGTCAAGTAAATCTCATAGACATGCATACGGACATCCAAAGACGTATTTGGAAACATACATGGAAACCATTGGCATATGGGAACAAACTTGAATTCGGCTCTAGATGTAAATCTTTTGCTTCGTTAGTATTGAACTACAATTAGGGACACTTTTATTAAGCATCTTTTATATTACCAAGTAACATGAATGACATTTTTCCTGTCATAACAGTAAATTATCTCATCGTAGTCCTAAACCATATAAGGTGTTTCAACATTACGACTTTCGAACCCATCCAAGCAAGCTATTTTGGTTGCAATCACCTCTAACTTAGAATTCAAATATATGTACACGTAACCATTGAAATTAAATGACAGACAATATTATTATCTGTTGTACATTTTTTGTTTTAGCCTACAAATAGGATATGTTCATACTTCATTACTATAAATGGATATCTGTAAAAGCTTCAAACAAATAGAAGTTAGATGACTGTACAATACCACATAAGCAACGGAAACTATGTCAAATGAGTTGGAAGACAAGCCAGTTTCTTCTCCATTTGAACGAGTCCAGTTGATTGGAATCTCTCTTAAGGATCTTTTCTTTTCCGTAAATTGAGCTACAACAAGAAAGTAATGTGAGAAATCTAGACCCCATACATATAAAAGTTGAGCACAATATAGTAAAAACTTTTAATTTTCCACATGGGATCACATCCATGGTTACTCAACATATTATAGGTTGTTGAAGTAATTTCTTTGAGATTGAAAGTCTACATTCACAGTGACTTCAGCTGACGGGAACTCGTCAACAAGACCTCTTGGTCGACACCCACGGAGCATCCAATCTTTAGAATGTCCCTAGTTGTAGAAGTTCCAGAACAGTGCAAATGATGTTGCTTAACAACTTGGAGCCAATATCCTTGTACTACTGCATTAGCTTCATCTAGGGAAGAAGCATCGGGTATTCCTTTTCTTGTCATTGACATGGTTGTAGCCTCAGCTTTTGTAGCAGCCTGCCGTGCAAGACGCAAAATTTTAAGGATTATAACATTTTTGAAGTAATTTCTTTTGCAAAAGCATACGTCATAACATCAGCCACATAAATAGGATTTTAGGACTAATTAGCTTGGTCTAGGTACTTATAGGCCTTCATAGGATTGCATGTATATGTAGTTCTATGTGTTTATTACTATTCTTTTATGTATTTATGTTCATGCAATAAGTCTAGTATGGATGCTCATTAGCTAATTTTCAAGTGTTAAGTCTATATTTAGTCTTTTATCTTCTCATAAGGTATGATTTTTAACCCAATTTTATTTTTATTAATAAAATTTGTTAAGGTACCGTCTTTATTATAAAAGAAAAAAAATCATTTTGATAAAAAAAAAACAATTATTTTAAGTGAGTACATCTTGTTCATGTGGTATCTAACTGTAACTAGCATTTGATCTTGGACTTATACTCAAAATACAAAATTAACAAGGATATCATATAAAAATTCCCATCTTACTTCAATAGTCAACAATTTAGAAGAGATTAGAGCATTATTGAACTAATTAGCCATCATTTTTAGTCCATGAAAACTCATATAAATGCCTTTTGAAAATATAAAAGCAATCTGCAAACATATTATCAAGCTTAGTATAAAGTTGAAAAACGTACTGGCCATGAAAGCTTGCCTTCATCATATGCATGGAAACGATTCAAATAATCTGCACAATAAGCAATAATTCATACATCTACTGATTATAAGTTGTTGTTTCCTATTTACTAGGTTGAACTACAATTATTTTCTGTCAAGGTTATCCTCGTTCCTAATAAGTGGCGACGGATTGTCTTTAACAATTTCGAATTTGTCTTCTCTCTTCATCCTGTCCGAAGACATTACTAAAAAGATTGAGCAGGTTTTACATTTCTTTGGAAGGTTCGTTAATGTATCTAAGGGGACTTTGGGATATGTTGTGCCTCCTTGAAAAAGACGGAGGCATTGGAATTAAAAAGAAAGAAAAAAGATTTACCTTCTGTGGTATAGCTAATAAATAAGGGAACTAACTGCAGTCATCTTTTGTGGCTCTTACAAACTAACGAGCCAGAGCTTCCGGTCCACCAGATCCTTCAAAACGGCCATGGCGAAAAGAAGACAAGAAAGGAGCAGAGGGAACCCGCACCCATCAATGCCGTGGAAAGTCTCATGTTGCGCCAGAACGAGGGGCTTTGTTTTCGATATGTTCATCCTTTGCATCGATGGTTGAGCAAAGCCGCTAGGCGAATATGCCACCGGAGGTGCTTCTTGATATAATCCAGCGTGTGGAAGACAGCTAGACTTCCTAGCCCGCCCGCAGGGACGTTGCTTCGTGTGCGTTGGTTTGCAGGTAGTGGAGGAGGATCACAAAGGAGATCCTGAAGACTCCCAAGCAATGCGGGCGGCTCACTTTCCCTATTTCTCTCAAGCAAGACCAGCTTCCCCTCACTGTTCTCCACAAACAACTCTCCCTTCTTCCAGGAACCCAATGGCCATCTTAAAGGCGAGAAGGTTCCAACCTTCAGAAGCCGAGTCTAGGATTCCATCACACCAAACTCAAGTAATACCCAGATATCGAAGGATTCATTATGTGAGACTATCATACCAATAGATTCATTTAGCATCGTAAAAGCTTTCCTGTTTGTGTGGCTGCCGAGGACACTTGCATCCGGCAATGGCATCGCTCTGAACACCTCGTCGGTGAAATGGAAAGCAATGACCTTTTCTCCCTCGACACGACCATGCATCCGCCAGTAACAAACTCCGTTTGAGTAAGCCAGGTCTGGCCATGAACTGGGTCCCATTAAATCGGGTTCGGTTTCGCAGTCCAGAATCCTTCTCAAGCCGCTTCTGACAGCGGCTACGTCACCGTCGACGATAAGCACCCTCCAAGAACTGCCATTTCTTATGCTATACAGCTCTGCTTGGCGTTTCAGATGATATTCCAGCACTCCCGCATTCTCGGCGGGATCTGGCCGCTGATCATCCAAAATATAATTAAACTGCATAGCCTTAAAACTCGTTTCCCCTGTGGTCGAAGCCGAAACGTGCAACGTCCGCGTTGCACTCGCAAGGAAGGGCCTTGACCTCATACGTGGGTGGGGTACCAGACAAAGATATTGCCCACGACGCAGAATTCAGAGAGATGACCAAGCCATTGTAGCAAAGAACAACACATATCCGAGGCGGGGCTTTGGCAAGATGAATGTATCAACAGAAAAAATGACTTAGATTCTCAACAACGATCTACAAACCCCACATCAGCTCACCAAAACTTCAGTCACCTAACTTCCTCACCACCTCACTCTGTTTCACTCTGTTTAAAGTTGTGAAAACAGAGTTCCGAAAAATTTGTAATTTTTAACTTATCTGTAGCTCTATATAAGGGCTCGTAAGCCTTCTCATCATCTCCTTCTATGGCATGAGCATCCATGCTGGTTGACGGCAGTAAAAGTGCTGACTCCTGGTAAACTTAACTAAAAGCGTAATCTTTGCGATTGTATCCTCTTTAACTAAAAGCTAACTAAAACGATGGCAAAGAGTTGAAAACATTTTAGTACTTTGTCAATCCATCTCTTGACTCCTCATTTCTCAAACCCGCGGTCCAAACCTCTACAGCACGGCGATACCAAATCAATTAGGACCACATTAAGGACTATATAAGGAGCACCCAAGCGCCTAGCCCTTGTCAAGCAGCTCTGCTCCCTAACAATAGAACTATCATTTTTTTTTTCTTTTTTCTCTGTAATTTGCTCTAGGTTTGATTGCTCTCAGAGCCATTGTAGAGGCTTAGGAGGTGCGGATTCACGCGTAGTTTGCCTCTTTCAGTCCCAGCAATTCCAAGGACCAGCGTTTCCCACCTGTGTCAAATACCGCCATTTCTCGCCTTAATCTTGCACAATTTTTCCTCGTTAACCTCTTGATCTTTGTATCCAAGGCCTTGCTTCAGTAAACTAATCAATTTCCTGTATATTCGTTAGGGTTAGGGTTTTCTTTTTGTTTTTTGTTTTCAATTCCTCCATTATAGATCATATCAAGAAATAGAATAAAACAAGAGACCAGATATATACTTGTTGGTGTTTGTAATTGATGGATAAGAAAAGGGTAGCTGTGCTGCTGGTGATCCACAGCCATTCTCGGCCAGTTGTTGGATCTATTTTACAGTCCGGTTACTACCGATGGATTCTTCCTCATCAGCGCTAGCAAAGATTCTAATCCAATGCTTAGAAATGGGGAGACGGGGGACTGGATTGGAACATTTGAGGGACATAAGGGTGCTGTTTGGAGTTGCTGCTTGGATACTAATGCTTTACGAGCTGCTACTGGTTCTGCAGACTTCATTGCGAATGTGTGGGTTGCATTAACAGGAGATGTGTTGCACTCATTTGAGCACAAGCACATTGTTCGATCCTGTGCCTTTTCTGAGGACACGCACCTTTTACTTACAATGGTAGCAGATAAAAGTCTTTGTATATATGACTTAAATCGTCCAGATGCACCTCCAAGGGAAGTGGATAAATCTCCTGGGGCAGTCAGAACTGTTGCATGACTCCACAGCGATCAGACAATATTAAGTTCTTGTACTGATAGGGACATAAGAAGTGGAAATATAGTGCAAACACTTGAGACCAAGTCGTCCGTGACAAGTGCTGAAGTGAGTCAGGATGGTTGTTATATCACAACTGCTGACAGGTCTACTATTAAGTTCTGGGGCGCAAACTACTTTGGGTTAATGAAGAGCTACAACATGACATGCACAGTAGAGTCAGTTTCGTTGAAGCCGAAGTATGGAAACAAGTTTATTGCTGAAGAAGAAGATACGTGGATTCGAGTATTTGATTTTCATACTGGCGAAGAGATTGCATGCAACAAAGGTCACCATGGTCCTCTACACACTGTGCGTTTCTCGCCAAGAGGGGAATCATATGTCTCCAGATCCGAGGACGGAACTATTAGAATATGGCAGACTGGCCCTCTGACTCATGATGAAGCTGAGGCAGTCACAACGAATGGATCAACCGGAAAAGTGAAGGTAACTGCAGAAGAGGTTTCTTGCAAGATTGAAGTAATTCACATTACAGAGGAAGGGAAGTCCAGAGAGAAGGAAGAGGCAGAGAATGAACAGCGCTCTTTTCTTTCTTAAGCAATGTTTGGTTTATATAATGGAAGACTGGGGATAAGGTGGTGCTTTGTCCTTTCTCCATCGGTCGTGGACGTTTCTTGAAATCCATCGAGAACCGAAAAGGAAAAGAGGGTTGTGGCCGGTGGTTTATTCTATTCTGCGTCATTTTGTCACCTTTTATGTACTTCGGTTGTCTGCCTGATTTATCATCATAGTTGTCTGGACGAAACGGGCGCGCCGACACTAGCTTTGATTTTAGGAAAGAAAAAAAAAAAACAAGTAGCATCCAAGATTGTCCCGCCCAAGCTTCTTCTATGGAAAACAACTGCTCGACAAGCTTCTCTGCGACGGCCAAAGGCAGGAAGATAAGCGACGGAAAGAATGATTTAGGTCGAGACATAGCTGCGGAAACCGTCCCCAACGTGTTCCAACAGTTTATCAAGGTTGAGGGGCTCTATATGGTCGGACGTGAGCCAGCGCTGGTCTTGAATCTCGTGTTTGGCACACAATGGAGGACAGCTCTCAGCTGAGAAAGAGAGCTGCTGTACAAGAGACGGACACGGGGGGAGAGAGAGAGCAGTGGAGAAGGATCCAACCAATTACGTATTTTTTATGCTTATAATGCTTTTTTATTATAGACCGAGGAGAGCAAGAGAGTGGATGTCACAACAATTATGAGAGAAAAATGTTTTTTCAATTGTAAGAGAGAGGGGAGAGAAACCTAATACGCTTTTCACTTATATAAAACGTGTTTTTTCACGGCTTTCACTCACACCAAATCTATTTCTTTCAGCGCCGTCGAAAAGGCCTTTCTTCCCACGCATCCGCCTTTCTTCCCCTCGCTGCCCGTCTTCCTTCACTTCCTCGAGGGGAAGAGAGGTGGAAGCGTGGGGAAGAAAGGCCATTTCGATGGCATTGAGAACAAGGAGGAGGCTCCAAGAACACAACAGAGGAAGAGAATGAGGCTATAAAGAACGCAACAGAAGAAGAGATGAAGTTCTAAAGAATGAGGAGGAGGCTCCAAGAACACAGAGGAAGAGAAGGAGGCTCCAAAGAACAATGAAGAGATTCCAAAGAACAAGGAGGAGGTTCCAAAGAACGCGTTGGGTTTGAGAAGCGTTGGGTTTTTCTTTTTCTTTTTTTGGAATAGTTTAGGCTTTTGATGGTCTTTGGTTATGTATGGAATCGGTTTAAGTTATGCCTCCTTTTGTGAGGTCCAAACAAGGTGATTAGGAATGTTTCTAATTTCAGTATCTATTTTCCATTTACTCTCTCTCTCTTTGAATCTTGCTACGTTTTTGATTTGGTTTTAAAGGTCTGAGCTTTTTGAATCTTACTACGTTTCTGATTTGGTGTCAAAGGTCTGAGCTTTTTGAATCTTGGTACGTTTCTGATTTGGTGTCAAATGTCTGAGCTTTTTGAATCTTGCTACGTTTCTGATTTGGTTTCAAAGGGCCGAGCACGATTTGGTTATGGCAGAATCAGTTCGTTCCGGAAAAGTAAGTAGATCCAACGGCTTAGGTGCATCGTCTAAGCTAGCATTCCTTCCTTGGTGTATCGTCTTCTCCAGAGAGAGGAAGCCGACACCGACCTTTCACCTAAAAGACCACAAAGTTCCTCCAAATTACAACATAGCCCCACCAATATCAGCTTCAGATCCTAAATCCTATTCAATTTTTCAATTCTTTCCTAGCAAATCTCTCTCAGTGAATCATGGAAAAGGAGGGGAGAGAGGAAATCCAAGGATCATGAAAACGTGGATGAGAATGAAGAGACTGAGGCGATAGAGCTTGTCCTCTTCCAAGTCCCCGGATGTTACGTGTACATAGTAAGTAAAATTTATGTCGTTTCTGAGATTTTGTGGGATTATTTTACTGGGTTTCTTTGAAAATCGGTTTCATTTTTGGTGTACTTCGAATCTTTTGGTTTTTTTTTTTTTTTTTTTTGCCTTAATTGGTAGATGGGTTTATTCGAATTCAGTAAAAAGTTTCAAACTTTCTGAGGTTTCCGAACTTCTGGTAATGTGTTTCTTTGGATTGTCGTTAAATGATTGGTTTGCAGCCAATGGGATTTTCACGATTGATTCGATTTTCTTGATGACTAGTAGTAATAACAAATCAAGACTGTGATTTAAACTATTTTGTAGTGGATCGAACATGAGGTTTTGAAGATTATCTCCTGCCTCTAGCATTCTTTAGCTCTTGGTTTCCTTGATGAATTTTCTGGATGACTACCACTGGAACAAATCAAGAATGTTATTTGAACTATTTTCTGGTGTATTGAGCAATGGATTTTGAAGATTATGTCTTGCATGTGGCATTCTTTAGCTCTTACTAATATTTGACCATTGTTTGCTTGATTAATGCAGTTTAAGTAGTTCCATGAATCACTCAAGATCATGGTTTTTAGATTCATTACTGAAAGTTTCTCGGTGTTTTGTTAAGAGATTTAGATCCATGTTCTAATTGACTTCCAAGCTGATTTTAATGGTGATCTTATTCTTCCGTTGTTTTTGTCGTTTTGTGGATACCCCCAAGGAAAAGGGCAGCCTCATACAGGTTCTTTCTGGACTTATTATCTCTGTGGAGATGATTTTGACATGGGAACATTTTTACACTTCTCAATGTTCAATAAGAAAGCAAGCCAATTTTTATACTTTATCCAATTCTAAAAGTTGTGCATATATTGTTGTCTACCAAAATTCTGTTTATGAATCCTTCTTCGTTGTGATTTCAAAATAACTAAAAAATGTGGGAAGGGGAAGATGCCCCAAGTTACCAGGAAAGAATCGTCTTCATGTTGTTAGCTTTCTGGTTCTTTTTTCTTCAGCTTCATGGTGGTAAGCTCTCAAAGAAGAAATGGAAAATGAGAAGTATTGAAGATTCATGATGTTGTGAATCTTTTTTCAAAAATTGGTTTCTTCTAACCTAGAACCTACATCATTAGCAATGTTTACTGCTGAGAATTCTATTTACCACAAATTGGATATCAGCATTTGTATATTCGAAGTTCATTTTCAGGGCTGATGAGTGGGATGTAAACAAGTGGGCATGGGAGGGGGTGTTGAAAGCTATTAGCAAGGGAGAAGAGTGCATTATCAGGCTTGAAGATACGACCACAGGTAAGATCATATTTAAGTTACTATTGAGGGGTACATGGCATGCCACATAAACCTCAGTGAGATCTATGATTTTCTTTTGGAATAATCGGATATATATAAAATAGGTGAATTATATGCTCGGGCATTTTTGAGAAATGGAGAGCCGCATCCAGTGGAACCTGTAATTGATAGCAGCAGGTTGATTCTATTTCTTACTGAAGTCAAAGCCAATCTTTGTTGTGCTATAAATGTTGGGAGGATTGTGGTTATGTTGTTTAAATGTTAATTGCAACTTAATCTCCGGAGGATGTCTCAATGAACATTATTTCTTCTGCAGATATTTTGTTCTACGTATAGAAGAGAACATCGGTGAGCTACCACACGCCCATCACTAGTTTCATTTTTTCTTTAACTGAATAGTTATTTTTCTATTTCCAGTGTAACCCATTACAACTGCAGAAATCTATTTCCATCCATTGCTGAATTTCAAGTTTGATTCCTCCCTTCTTCCCAACTTTAAATCTTTAGGAGGTAAATTAAGCTGGTTCTTCTTTTGTAACCAGCATGCCTAACGATGTTTGTAATTAGAGGCTGCGTTCACCTGATCTGGGTTTTGTTTAGCCACTACTAATTTGTTGGGACAGCATTCATAGCCTGTCACATTCACGGAGCTGCACCTCACAAACATTTGTATAGTATTTGCAATTGATAGGACAGTAGATTCGAACTAATCTACTGTTTGTAATTAATATATGACAAGTTAACACTGCCTAGCCTTGTGTCCCAAACTGCTTGTGATAAGATTAACAAATGCAACATGACTGTTCGGCCTATTAAAGTTATATCCTTGATCACATCATATTCCTTAATAGCTAATCAGGAAAGAAAGGAAGCAACTAGCTCTCAACATATTGAAATGCTAGTATGAGTGATGCATTAAAATAAGCAACTTTGACTGGCCATTGGATTTTATTATGTTACAATGAACATGTCAAAATGCTGTGGAGTACGGGTTGTTCAGCCAAAATCCTGTTGGATGAGTTCGTACCAGAGAGGCTTGCCCATGAGAGGAAGCTTCTATATCCAAAATACTTCTGTACTGGGAGAAAGCAAGAGCATAAGTTCAAATCATGAAGTTACCAGGTTCTCTCATAGACACTATAGGACAATTAAAATAACAGCCAAGATTTAAACTTGTTCTTTGCAATTTCTTCTTTGTTGAAAGTCTTGTTCATGCTAAAGGAATTGCACTTCATATTAAAAACAAAAAATTAAAAATAAAAATTGTGTGACGTAGCATCACGTAGTGAACCCCAGAGAACGAAACTCAAGCTTCTCGCAACTCGACAATAGAATAGCTTTATACCATCAGACATCAAAACCACCGATTTCCTGTGTTCACTGTTGTTATGCCTACATTAAGAGTTTTGAATCCTTTCCTCTTTTATTCCTTCTATTTTTTTAGTGTAATCCTGATTCATCCAGAAGTAATATCTGCGTCCCTGAGATTTCTGGATGATGAAGGGTTCCATTAGCCAAGCCTCGCTATACATTTGAGCCTGTGGCTTTTAGCACCGTTTTGCTTCATCCTCGACATTACAACACAATGTTCATGTGAAGGATTTATCTGTGTATAACATCAACATGGAGTTAGAACTCAGCATTTGTATCTTATACCTAAAACATAGGCATTTAGCAGGCCTTGCCAAACCCATGGTTTCTCATTACGATATTCTTGTTTTCGGGAGTGTTCATTTGTTGATGTGATATGAGGTTTCTTGAGGGGCAGATAACCAGATTGGCAGTTTGCAAAAGCCTTGCTCCTTCGGCCAGGGGCGTAGAATGTGGATGCTTATCTACTGACTTCTAGGGGGCTTCTGCAACTGAGTATTGCTGACTATATATCTTACAATACAGTCTGCTACTTCTATAGGCCTCTCAAATTTGACCATATTCGATAAGAAGGGCCTACAAGCGCTGGGTACGTTACATGTAGCACCGGTTTTAGGCTTCTCATACGGTAAAACCTATTGCAAGAATACCTCTCTCTCTCTCTCTCTCTCTCTTTTAATCACAACATTCATTTCCAAATGACTTTAAACCTTTTGTCTATCAAATATGCAATCCATGTGGAAAGAGGGCATGGTTTTATATGCTTCATTTTTCCTCGATTTATAACTTCTTGGTATCATACAACTTAACAGCCAATTTTTAACTAAAATATATGGCCACTCCTTAAATAACTTTTTTATTCTTATTTTGTAGAGAAATGTTATTTTGACGGCATCATGAAGGGTTAGATCAATTTCAAAATATGCATTTGTTTGAACCTAAAGAACCAAGTACCTAGCAAACCCAGCCTTGCTTGGATCCCAACCATTGAATAGCAAGGCATGTCCCGCTATGTCACTTCCATTCACAAGTTACATTGTTTGTTGCACAATAAGAGGTTATGAAATCAAACATTTTATTAAACCATTTTTCCCATATGAAACAAATAGGCATAGTTGTTCAAACTGACACTATTTTGGAAGTGGGAAATGACAATCGCATCAATCTTTACATGAAACCCTGCAATTCATTACAAATAGTTGACGCCCATAAATACGATTTCAATATTGACGAAACTGCTTACTTAGGTCCTCCAAATTTGTTTATCATATTCGCAATTATTGAAGCCACCTTGGGATTTGATTGATGATTTGCAAGATTAGCATATTCTTCATTATTGCCAAAAATAGTCAAAAAAAGGGAAAAAGGGTCATATTTCAACTTATTAATATGTTGTCTATGCTTTCAATAACCAACCCAACTAAGTTGATTTACTTGTTTCTTATCTATTGTCAAATATATTTATTCAATAAATTAATCTATATTTAAATATATGTTTCTATAATCCATTCAACTTCATCGCTTTCTTTCCAAATTATTATGGGGGACAACTATTGGAGGCTCACGCTTAAAGCGAGAGGAGAGCTTCTCCTTTCTCAAGTTAAAAGAAAAGTTCTTCACAAAAGAAATCTATCATGTTACGAAGAAGGTAGTCTTAGACTTCATACTCTAGACAATATATAGCTTACAAATTGTGAAAGCAACGCTTAAGAAGTCTCACACTTGCTTTCACCTCCTTAAATAAGAAAATAATGCACTGAAACCTATGTAAGCCGATTGTTTTAATTGCTTCTTATTACTTTAGCTCCCTTCATTTTGTAAAGGATGCACCTCTTATCTTCCATTTTTTTCTTTTTACTTTTCAAGTCTTTTGAACAATGATAAAAAAATTTCCATTCAGGACACAACCCATTAGGCCATTGTATGATGCACCATAATTGAGCCCTTAGAGCTAGTAATAAATGGCTAACCCTTGCACATTACAAAAATTGGCTAAACAAAAAGAAAAAGAAGGGTTGAAGTATTTGCCAGTTACTTGCAAATATTTTGTTATAAAAAATATAGCAGAAGCTTAAGACATAATAGATTATATTCTAGCCAACGTCATAATAACTTATATAGATAAGAGTTTTAATTTATTTCAGCTAATTTGTGACTAATCTATATTAAATATTCACCTTAAAATAAGGTAATAAGCAATAACTAAGCACCAATAGTCATGCTGAAGATATTAAAGAAAAATCTAAGAATTTGCATCAAACTTACCTTCAATATTTTGCTAAAATCAACATTTCTAGGCACCCCTCCTAGCATGCCACCAGGGAAACAACTATGCATACCTCCAAGAAAGCCTCTAGGCATCCCACCTGGAAACCCACTAAGCAAAAGTTTAACCCTTGAATAGTAAGCATCTTACTTCCGTTTCCTAGTTTAATCTCTTCATATAGGGTGACTATTTTTTGGTCAAGAAAGAAAAAATGTAGACTTTTTTTTGCAAAAATTCCACAATATGCCACTGGTAACATTGCAGCGAAAAAAACTGACAAGCAAGAATCAACAAGAAAATGAAACTAATGAAACAAATACAGTCTATAAAGGAAAAAGTAGAAGATTCATGCACCCGTGCCCAATTATCGGGCTTGATCACTATCAGGCCCAATTTATTCAGACCGATGATCTTCATTCCCTCTCTAAAGCCTTTCAATTAGGCTTACAAAGGCCTAACAATGGGTTATAGCCAAAAAGTGACCAATGAGGAAATCATTGAATGAGCTTGTTTACCTATCTTTTTAAGAAGGCCTGAAGCATTGTTGGTGAGTTACTCCTTAGGGCCGTAAAATCCTTATCTGAGTCTGGAAGATTACCTAGAACTTGGATAAGAAAACCCAACTTTGTTAAAGGGCCTCAAGCCTATTTCTTACTATAACACTATTGTTAAGGGAAAGATGTATAACAAAGACGTTGGGTTGGTAAATTTCAACGTTTTCCCAACCCATGAATTATTCAGGAGTAACCGTTGTGACGAGGGCATCCTGAGATGTGTTATGAAAGTTGACTTGAAGAAAGTTTATGAGACAGATTGTTGGGACTTCATAAATAATGTTCACCGGTGAACAGAGGGGACGGAGTAGAGCTAGACTAAAAGGAGATGTCGGCGAAGTCAGGTCGATCCTATGCCTCCCTTTATCTTTGTACTTGCTATAGAAGCTTTCTCAGGCCTCTTGGACAATTCTATTCGTGAAGGTAGATTTTCATTTCATTAGAGGTGTGAAAAGGAAAGTATTTTATTCACATGAAGATTGCTAACACGTGATAGCACCTTCATAAAGTCATCATTTTCAAACTTTCCCAATTGACTCCACTTTCAACATAAAAATAAATGATGAAAACAAGATTTAACTTGACAGAGTGAAGGGCATTACATGAATGGATGCAAAATGATGTATAGATTAAATAGAAAAACTAAACAGAAATGATCAATGCTGAACTCTTAAGTCGTACTAATAAATTAACTTAAAGACTAATTAAATCAATAGGAATATAACATTTATTTGATTTTTTTATTCACAAACACTAAGCAAGTGATTAACGTTAAACAAGAACATAAGACTTCACCAGAGTAAAATTGTTATTAATTAACTTTGTATAGTTTAAGACCCAGAAAATGATACACATAGAGAAACACAGCTATACAAGAAAAAGAGAATTTACATTCTAGGTATACAAGTGAGGGATTCTGAATGCTCTCCAACTCGTACACATCCGACTCCAAAGCCTCCTTCGTCATTTCCCTTCATGGAATGTTCTTCTTCTCCGCTGTACTTCTCCAACAAAAACTCAAAACCCATTATTCAAAACCAACCCAGTTCCAAGGAATCATCTGAGAGAGAGAAAGACCTGATAAGAACTTGTCAGGCACCAAGCTTGAGAAGAGAGTAGAAAGGCTTAACGGAAATAAGACTCCCACGAAGCGCGAAAGAAGAGTAGCGCCCGTCCACCTGAGTCGATCCAGCCTTACTTCTTCGTACGCTGCACCTTACTCACCTTCCCTGCCAGCGACATCATACGTCGTCGCTATTTGAACCACATCGGTGCCTCTGCTTCTTCTGGGTCTTCACGTTCTTGCATGGCTTTGTATGTGGGGAGAGAGAGAGCGAGAGGGGATGAGGGAGCTAACGGTAATTCTGCATATAATGGCTAATTTTATCTAAATGCCATGCACTTCATCTTCAGAATCTAGCTATCCGCTTTTGACATTAGGCCACATGGATTTTTGCTAGAAACTCTGGTCATGGATTTCGACGAAAGTGAATTCGTAGGAACTGAACAAGAAAATGAACATATCAGAAGAAATCATAACCAAGGCGATGCTAAAGAACAGAAAATAAGTTATGATAATTGTCCTTTTAGAGAGGTCTTGATCCCTGGTGAGAGATTCTACAGCAACGTTTTCAGAACAAGACAACTCTTTCTTGCAAGAGAGATTCAAGCAATAATTTGTGCATTTATGCTTGGTTCTATATTTACAAATGCACGCCATGACCCAAGTGGACTTGAGCTAAAAACTCAAGCTGGATTTTTTTGCCATTACTCTCGCATTCTTATTGTCTTCAACTGCAGACCTACCAATATACTTGGAGGAGAGGAGGATTTTATTGAGAGATAACCTAAGAGGAGCTCACAGAATATCTTCTAACACTATAGCAAATGGTCTTGTGATCTTTCCTCTCCTCCTAAATGTGGCTCTTCTTTATACCACACCAGTTTACTGGCTAGTTGGGTTGAGGACGGAAATGGACGGTTTCCTTTTCTTCTCCCTGGTGGTATGGATGATTTTGATGATGTCAAATTCGTTCATTATCTGTTTTAGTACACTGGTCCCAATTTCATTATGGGGACACCGATAATCACAGAAATTATGGGGTCCTTTTTCCTCTTGTATGGATATTTCATATCAAAGGAGAACGTGCCTTGGTACCGGATTTTCATGCATTGCTTGAGCTTGAATACATTTGAGTGCTTTATGATAAATGTATATGGTGGAGAAAAGGGAAAGGAAAGATGTTTGGAGGGTGCAGAAGGGCAGTGCTTTCTGAATGGTGATAACTTGCTTAAGCTTCAAGGTTTGAAACATTCGCAGAAGTGGAGTGATTCAGGAATGATGCTGGGGTTCATCCTTGGGTACAGATTTCTATGTTTCCTTATTCTGCGGTACAGGTCTTGCAAAACCAAAACTTAGAGAAATATATGTAGTGATTTAGGAAGGACCTTGTGGTTTCTCTATCCTCTTTAACCTCAAACACATTGCTGTATGGGAGCAATTGTAAGGCTTCTTTTACTGTCTAGTTTGGCTATTCAAACTGTTGAAAGTGAATCTTAAAGTTTTTAGTAGTGGAGTTCTCTCAGGTTAGTAAAGTACTCAAATTTCATTACAATATCTCTTTGTTTGCTCAAGAACTCACTCTGTTAGATTATACAAATTTTAAACTTCAATTTTCCCTTATCAAATTCCTTTTGAGTAAAAAAAAAAAAGAAAGCCATTGATTTCCATTATTCTGAATTTTTCATATGGAAGTTCATAATATTTGTTTCATTAATTAAAATTTCCTCGGAAGAACCAAGAATCAAACACATAACAACTGTTGTTGAAAATCCAAGAGTCTCCTCCCTGGTAAATGATCTCAAATGGTGGAGCTAAAGTTTTATGCTTGTTCTATGAGCTAAAGAAAGAGAGAGTAAGATGACTTATCTCTAAGCAATACATCCATATACTTATAAAGAATCAACTCTCTTTTCTTCACATAACTCAAGCATTCACATGAACATAATATTACTTCATAAACATGCAAACTACCATTACTGATTCATAGGCTCACATGAAATTTTCAAAGGAGGATGAACTTGAACAATTGAATATTGAAAGTCTCTGCCTCTTACTTGAAATAGTGCCTTCTAATGAGAAATCTTGTGATTCAGAATATTTATCAACTAAAGAGACAAGGGCTTGGTAGACTTCGTTATCATTAACATGCCTTTCTTTGTAGCTGCTTATCACAACAACATTCTTCATTCTTTCTCCCAAGCTTGAGATCTCTGCCTTCATTAACATCAGATGAAGGGCATCGAGTGCTTGTCGCATATCAGACAGAAACCCGGGTTTATAATCATAACATAGAGATGCTCGAATTGAATAAGGGCCTCCATCAAATTGATCATCCCGTTCAACTATTACTTCATCAAAGTCCATTGGTATAACTAGTCCATCATTGGCTTCTATTGCTCTACTTTTTAGTTCCTTTAAGTGATTGATTACTTCAGCAAGCAATGATGCTTTGTCCATCTGTGAAGTTCATATTAGACAGTCAGTTTTCCAATATCAAATGCATAACAAACAACAAATCAACCAACTTAGTGTTGCACTTATGCATTATATTAATAATTTATCATATTCTGAAGCAACTTCTGCACTGCAAGATTGCAACAAGAAGGAAAATTAAATGGAAGCATAAGTAAGAACTCCAGCTCTTCCACAGCTGCAGAGTCTATTTACATAACTTGACGCTGAACAAACCATATTGCCGTAACCATACATGTTATTCAAGTCAAAATTGAAATAATTAGTGGCCAGGATATGCATATAAACGAACATTCAAAAGCTTTGAACTCCTTCAAGCCTATTACCATAATTATTCTTACTTCATTGAACACAGAACATATGCAAAATTTTTCAAACTTCACGTCCAATTCTAAACAATTTCTATTCATTTGTAATATAAAAACTGCATTAGCTTGTAATAGCATAACCTTCTTAGCCCCTGGTATCAACCCCCGAAGTGTCTCAAGATGAGCATTAATCCTGGCTCTTCTCCGCCTCTCTGCCTCGCAATGGCTCCTCAAGGCAGCAACCGTTCTCTCTGCAGACACAGTTTTGCGCTCCAACTTCAATGGGGCCTCAACAAGTTCTGTTCTCATTCCGTCCAAAACCAAAGACGAAGATGAAGCAGAACCAATGGTTTCCATTGAGGGATTCACCAAAAACTCATCCTTTGAACCGTCAGAGCCAAAGTTTATGGTGCTTGAACTCCAACCAAAGGGCTCCATCACTAGCAAAGCGGAAAAGGGCGTGAATGGAATGCAGTTAGTGGTGGTTGATTTGGGGTGAGAGACAAGAAAGGCAGCATAGTTGTAGTGGGCGTGACTTCTACTAAGCAGCAAAGGAAGACCAAAGGAATATACCTTAACCAATGAGTTGCAACCACGCTAAAAAAAAATTGGATTAGAATATTTGTTAGTGGGTAGAGCAGCCTACCTCCTCTTTTGGAGGATTTGATAGTTTAATCTTTATTTTTTCCCCTAAGCTTTTAATTTTCATTTGTCAGATGAAGGAAATTGTGAATGGACGTGTCTTAATGAGCCAACTCATCTTTTTAAAGAGCCGCAGTCCTCTGCCAGCACCATTAATATACATTAGCATGGTAAATAAACTCTTGATAATGGAAAAATTAAAGCTTTAATTAAGCCAATCCACTAAATACCCACTTTCAATGGCCGTGGAGATCTTGCCTTGTCACCTTTCACCTTTGATGTGGTCCTTGGTTTTCCACTAGAGCAACTCTCAAATATAAAATTGGGGTCTTAGGGTAGGTTCTTTATCAGTTTGGCTACCTTGAAATTCGAGAATAGGTCCACTCTACTCCTAAAAACTCTGTCTAAATATTCGAAGCCATGCAATTTTCCTTTCAAAGTTGTGACCTTTTCTTTGCAACGTGATGGAGGGGGTTCACTGTTTCCACGAAGGAAGAAGAAATAATTTCAGTTGCTTAAGGTTCAAACAATCTAGAAAGATAAAGACCGAGGCTTTTAGAAAGCAGGGCATGCTAAAGTAAAGCCGGTGATGAAGATTTTGTTGAATTTTCTTCTCCATGATTAACCAATGAGCAATTGAAACTCCTAGACTCAAGGAGTGGAAGGAATGAACGACAAGGCAACTACTACCGCATGGTCATCTTGAGTGCGAACCCAAGTGTTGTGATTTTTGTTGGTATAATCATTAGGAGAATCTATTAACATAGATGGTTGTGGATTTTGCCTACTAATAATAACAAATATGATGGTTTTCCTAAAAAATTAACACTTTTTTTTTTGTCTTGAAAATGTATTACTATGTGTACCGAGTAAGATCTTTTGTTATTCTTACTCATATTTTTTGATAAGATGTATTACGAATTTACTTGGATCGTGCCACAAAACACAAATATCTATTTTAAATAATTTCAAATAAATCAACTAGACATGAGAGAGATGTGATTCTCTCACTAATTGGAAGGTTTTATATACCTATTATTAAAGAATTTCTGCTCTCTAAAGGATCCTTTTTCTAACATTGTAATAGTTTGCCAAATATAATAATATACATAATTTTTCTCAAAGCCACATACTTATATGCAATTTAAGAGAAATCGTAAGCCTAAATTGACATATTTTTATTACCGGCTTTGATTTCTTACCCAATAAGATATATATTCAATTGTCCACTGTGTTTTATGATATTATGAACTTGCAAAACATATATAATGATGACCTCTCTCCTCAATAGTTGCTTATTTGTTGGACAAAAAGTTTTATAGTCATCTTAAAAAGAATTTTGCGGTGTGATAAAAAAAAAAAATACAGTTCCAATATGTTATATGAGTGGGTCATGTGTAACTCCACCACCGGTTGCACAATCGAGCCATCCCTTGGCCAAACAACACAAGATCCTATTTTATTTGTATCTTTCCTACACTGTTGTTTAATATGAAGGGCTTTAGGTGCTAAACATCTCTCTGTTCATACCTTCCAGGGAGCTTACAGGGTCTTGATTTATCTTACAATGGAATTGGTGGTTGCCTGCCAAATGAAGGTAAGTTATCAGCTCATGCTTTCCTTTCAAATACCAACCCCCTTATAAAACAAAAGAAAAAGAAAAAGAAAAAAAAAACAATGAAAGGGATCATATTATGTGCCTTTAATGTCTCTAGTCTTTTTGTTTGCCCGAAAGAAAGAGAAATGAAAAGATCTCCTTAACAACTTTGTTTTCTTTGATGGTCAAATTTAAGGACTTAAAGGGTTTCAGATTAATGGTGTTGCCTATACTAATTTACCCTCAAGCAAAAAAAATAAAATGAAAGGACAAAGAAACGACAACTTGGTTGCGATTAGTGACTGTAAGTTTATTTTAATAGATTGATAATAATTTCCAATTTTTTTACACTTCAGAATGACTATTAGATTTGTGCCCGTAAAGAACCTATTTCCCGACCTTTTAAAGTAGAGAGGCAGAGAATGTCGGGCTTAACTTCCTCCTTCGTCCTCATTCAAAACCCTTACTAAAAATGCCATCATTTTGATTAATTTCTTCATCTAGGTCACAGATTGGACTTTTAGGTTTCACTATCAATCTTCCTCTAATCTTCTTAATCTTGAATCAAATTCTTGTGGCTACATCACATATCAATAGATAGACTTTCTCTAATAAAACCATATCTTTTTGGCTTCTGAAACGCTAGATTGTATCACTTCTTACTTAAATTTCAAATGGGTCGCGGGTCGCAAAGAACATTATGGGTCCTCTCATTTAATCTTCGTCATATGCTTGAATCTCTAATCTCTCTTCACGTATATATATATATATATATATATATATATATCACTTTGATACCTTCAAAATGAACTGACTCTTTGCTTCAACGGAGCTATCTCTGTCCGCGCACGGAGGCAGATTTATCAAGCGGGTTGCAAGCACCTTCAATCGGGTCGGGTGGAAACAAACGGGTCACATATGCTTCTGGTTCGAGCAATTGTGGCTTCTGTCGGACCGGGTCGTACAATGGTGAACAGGTTGCACACTGAAAAACGGGTCGTGCAATTCTTCAAGGTGCATCAGACGAAGCGGGTCGGTTTTGTGTGCATCAGTACGATATAATGGCAGCAACTTTGGTTTAGCTTGACCTGAAAACCTGAGTTATGAAAGGTGAGCTTGCCTAGCCTGTACGGGAAAGCTATTAACCCCTGCATCTTCTTTCACATGTAAGACAATTCAGTGTAATGGAGACGGCTTTCGATTGCCGTTCTGTCAAAAGAACTCAAAAGCTGAAGACTAAGCCTGAGTATTTTATTTTATTATATTTTATTTTATCTTTCTTTCTTTGTCTTTTGTTCCGTAGGCTCAAAGACATCTTTTATCAAATAAGAAAAGTGATCTACTTGCTCTTCAACTTGATCATCTTTCATGTTCTAGGGTCCAAAACCTATGTAGAGGGTAGGACCAGAGCAGTTCTATAGAAAACTATTTGTTAGGGGCACACATCAATAACTTAAGATCAACTCATGCATTAAGTATTGAACAGCATGTTAAACTTGATCAATAATTTAAGATCGAACCATTTATTTAAGTATTCAACAGCATGTTCAATTCATTCGCACTCATAGAATGCAGTCGAATATAATTGCATGGTGGTTTGTAGATGAAGTTAATATGAAAGATTAATTTTGTGGTTTCCTATTCTTTATTTAAATGAAATAATAAAATAAAATTTAATTGACTAATAAAAACCCAACTTAATAGCAAGTGACCTAAGTCCGGACAATTAATTTCTCCATCTCTCTCACACGGACATGTATGTAGGAACCAATTTTAATTTGGCCCTAGATGTGTTCTTTTGCTTCGGTAGGAATCAGATACAATTGTATGCTGTGTTGATTATCTACATTCATAGCATTGAGTTGAGAAATCTTCACACATCAGGCAGCGGCCTGCGAAGGTGTGGCCACACTCACAGCAGACACTGGCCGCCGGTCACAGCAAGCAACGGAACTGCCTATAAATGCAAAATAACACATGCTCGCATACGTATAATTTGCTGAAATATTGAATGAACAAAAGAAAGAAAAATAGACTTTTAGATTTATAATAAGTATGAGTAATTAAAAATATTTAATTTTTTCTGGTAATTATACGAATATATATATATAAGTGTTATTTATCTTTCTACTATAAATTAATTAATTTTATAAAATGTTTCTTTAATTTTACGCTTCAGAATTTTCATCTTTTTGTGTTCATCTTAATTGAATTTGACATTTACAATTTACAATTTATCATTTGGTTTTCTAAGATTGATATGTCTAGGTATGAAATTTCAAAGTAAATTAGATATTTAAGTTAATTAACCTAAGTTCGAAGCATGCTAATTGACTAGAAGTGGTCATCATAAAATTTTTGAATATAACCTTTAAAATTTGATTTTTTTAAATTTATATACATCTAAAATTTAAGATCCCTTAGATTTATTTTTTGTGTTATTTGAATTATGTTATAAGTTTTTTATATAAAAAATAAAATAAAAATAATTTACGAAAAAAAAAATCACTTGCATCTTTATACTTATTAATTTTTTTTTAAAAAAATTATTACCCTTTCTATCAGATCCTATCGTTAATAAAATAGTTTTCCTGGTAAAAGAAACCCATGGCACCGTAAAAACTTGTTTTCTCGTTCCACTACGTCTTCCCAAGGCGTCTGTCTTTTGTCTCGCTAATGGTAGCATTCACGGCAAACATCTCTGTGCTGTCATCGTCGATCTCCCTAACCCCAAAACTGAAGCACCCATGCCTCAGTCGGTATGCGATTCCGCTTGGTCCTGAACCGGAGGCTCTCAGAGCTACTGTCCTTAGCAAGTGGGATAACTGTCTCGCTAAGAGGTCCGCTCGGGCCGCCAGGGTGGTCTCGGTGCCGGCAATCAATCCCATGTCTTCGCTAGACTTCGAGACGAACGTGTTCGAGAAGGAGAAGGTCAAGTTCGCTGGCCACGAGGAGGTATTTGATTCTGATCCTTATTTTCTCTACTTTTGTGTTGGTTTCCATTGGCCATGACGTAATATTTTTGTTAAATGCAGTATGTTGTGAGTGGAGGGAGGGATTTGTTTCCTCTGCTTTCGGAATTGTTCAAGGGGATTAAGCAGATTGGTGTTATTGGCTGGGATTTCCAGGTAGATAAGTTGCTCTTAATCTTATCCCCGAATTAAGTAAGTAATTAATTGTTCAGATTTACACAAATTGTATTCGTTGGCTGCAATTTTGAACAAGGGATGTGGATCTTTGTACCTAGCATTAACGTATTATATTTAGTGCAAAGAATGTATCTTAAAGTTTAGATTTGTAGGTTTATGAGGCTTCATATTGTTGTTTTATGTAGGATTATTAAATGACAATATACAATATTTCCATGGTATCTAATTAATGAATACCAAATTACTAGCATTTTAATATTCTTATTAATAGAGATTTAGATATTACCTTTTTTTTGTATGTGGTTAATAAAACTAAACCTCTCATTTCTTCTATTTAGGCATCTATTCAAGCTCGGAAGTTAAGGGATTCTCTTGCTAAAGTGAATTCTAACATTGTGGTCAAGGTGATCCTTATTCTTATAATTGGTTTCTTTTGGAGTTAATTATTTTAGACTTATGCTTTCTAATAGTTTTCCATTTGGTTTATGCTGCCACTCTAAGTATGGAATTTTTTTTTTTTTTTTTGTTAATGAAGATTGGGCTTAGGAAGGGTTACCTTTCTTTTGCTGAAGCTTGTGCTGCTGGTTTTACTAAAGAGAATGGGACTTTGGGTGACATATGGGAAATTGTGTCAAGCAGTGATTTTGTTTTATTATCGATTTCTGAGACTGCAAGGGTAAGTTAATTGTTCATTTAAATTGTTTGAAAGTTTTTAATGGGTTCTAGTTATGAGATGTTTGTAAGTTTATAAATTGCATTGGTCCCTATCATTAATTTACCTCTCTCTCTATGAACTTCTGGTTCATCACTATTAAGAAATTGATTCTTGGTAGAATATTTGATTTTATTTTTGCAATGCTACCATTTCCTTAATGTATGATATAAGTTGTTTCTGAATCTAACTTTGTTAGAAATCTTGCTAATATTAAGTGAACTTAATGGTTGAAATTTTAGTGTTCATACTTATCTCATGATTTTAGCATGATTGCATGTAATGTTCTTGTTCATTTTGATTTTCTTTGTCTAAAGGTTTTGTAAGATATTTCTGTGGGAGTCCTATTATGATGGTGGGTTTGGTTGGAAAATAAATATTGCTTGTAATTGTAAAGTCATGCTATTTGCTATTGTTGATATGATGTAATTCAAGATACTTGTTACAATTCAATTACTATGTCATATAGCTAAGTTTTCTTATAATTGCAAAATTTTAGTTCTCTCATTGGTTAGCTTTAATAAACATATGTTGTGCAAAATAACTAATTGGTGTGTAATGTGTGGCAAGAATGATTATGTTGTATTCTAATTAAGCCTCGATTGAAAAGTCCATAAGACATTGTTTTGGATGCTGGCTAAATAGATATTAAATGAGCAAATATAGTCATACAATGAGACACATGAATTTATGTGATTTGGCCAATAATTGTTTATATCCATGAGTAAAGTTAAGAAATTTCTTTCACCACTTGCAAATAATAATATAGAAGTTTTCACAAGAATTCTTTGTCAAACTTACTTTTTAAACACTCCTTTAAGAATACAAGGAAGCACATAACAACTATACAAAAATGCCTCATATATTTCCTGCTCTTCTTCAATATTCTGCACACATAGCACACTAATCTACAATCAACTGGTTAAAATCTCTGTGTTTCACTCTCATGCTGTTTTCTCTTTCTTGTGTTTTCTCTCACGCTGATTTCTCTCTTTATGAGATTCTAGCTGGTTTTTGTGCCTCTCACGTTGCTCTCTTCTTGTTTGGAGTATATTTCCTTAAAAAACATATAAATACTTGCACTTGATCTATATGTCTATTGCAAGACTATTAGTTTTGTTACATGGTTTTTGTTGGAAATTTTGTCAATAGTAGGAAAGTTGTCATGTGAATTGGATAAAAGGTGTAATTTAATCAATATGGCACTTGATTTATCTTTGCTCTCCTCAAAATCTATGCATTATTTGACTAAAAGAAATTAATTTCGTAACAATTTTCAGGTTGACAGAGTATTTGCCCACATGAAGCCACATAGCATACTTGGCCTTTCCCATGGGTTTTGTCTTGGCCATTTGCAATCAATAGGACTCAATTTTCCTAATGATATTAGTGTGATTGCTATGTGTTCGGAGGGAATATGTCCCTTTGAGAGCAAACTTTATATTCAAGCTAAAGAGCAAAATGGCACAAGAATTCATTCCAATTTTGCAGTATACCAGGTGATCTCTTTTTCTCATTCTCTCTCTTCCTTCCTCTCTTGTTCTCTCTCCCTCTATTTCTCTTATTTTATCTTACTGAATTGTGTGTCTCTATAGGATGTTGACGGTAGAGCTACGGATATTGTCCTAGGATGGTTAATTGCTCTTGGTTCTTGTCTCACATCTGCCACTACTCTAGAGAAAGAATGTAGGAATGACTGCACTGGGGAGTGTGGTAGGTGCAGCATCCTCTAATGTTATGTCATTTTCCTCAAATACTTTGAACCTTGACATTTGTTCATGTGGATTATAGGCATTAAAACTATTGATTTTCCTGGAATGAGTGAAGATCTCGCTTCCAAAAACATTGTGGAGGGCATCATTAGGGTAAAATTGAAGACTATCTCAACCAAGGCTAAATTGTGGTGCTGAAATTGCAGAATCATTGTTTTATTTAGCATGTACCCTTATGTGTATTACTCATGAGTTTCTATGTTGGTAGTTATTTCACCTTTTTTGTTTGCCCTTATAGACCATCTAGCTCTTTAGATTCTTGAATTTAATTTGGGTAATGTTGATGTTGATGTGAGTTACAAGGTGATAGTTTTGCTTTCGTTTTACAGGAAAATTATGGTCTACTAGGTTTTTCAAAGTATAAAATTGTTTGGAACGGCAATGAAGATGTCCAAGGTGGAAAGCAAGGCTCATTAGTATCAGCTAGTGGAAAGAAGGGTAAGAAAAGTGAACAAGATGGAGAAAAGGGTGAGAAAGGAAGTTTGGAGCATGCAGTAGCGAAGGGTTCTATGCATGCTATTGGGGATCAAGTTATAAAACCTTTACAATGGGGGAATTTATCTATGTTGCACCTGTTAATTTATGGTGTGCGTGTTGTTGGTGACCATTTTATAAAACCTTTGCTGATGGTGAAATTAGAAGATGTGGGGGTTATTTTTTTGGGTTTTACAATGTTTTGCCTTTTGCTTGTCTTGGTATTCGATTCTATCATTGCTCTAAAGAAATAAACTAGAAAGGTTTGTAATAACTTAAGTTTTTGCCTCTTACTTGAAAAGCCTCTTAGGGAGAAGTGTTGTGATTCCCAATATTTATCAAGAATAAGGGCTCAGTAAATTAATTACTTTTGTTTTCTCTTCCATCAATTTAGACTTTCAATGAACTTCAGATTTTCCCATTTCGCATTACCTGGATCTAGTTGCCGCTGGAGCGGCCCCTGTTTGGGGGGCGTGGTGTGGCACTTGAATTGCTTCACAAGAACTTTCGCTTTTCATTTTAATTTGATTGTTCACATGCATATATCAAAACATGCTGCCCAAGAAATTTCTCCACGAAACCTATAGATTTTGTGGCAAATCTTTTTCTAGCTCTTACCAAATAATGCTTGACCATGACTTCTGTTTTTTAGATACTTGTAAACGAGCAGTTGTTTAATTCCCTCAATGCAGCATCCATATAGTTTCACGAGGTTCTGGTGTCATACTGCAAATATGGTAGCAACTCTGTTATAAATTAGTCCTTTCCCTGGTGAGATGCCAAAGAAAGGTGTTTCACAACAACAACTCTGCCAACTTCAAGGCGTTCCCTATATAGAACAAATTCAAAAGACAACTTATAGGCAAACAACAAATTGGTAAAGGACAATCCTTTTATCACGTGAAAATTTAAGTTTAGTCTATGACTATAGGTACAAAACACAAAGCTATAGTTTCAAGAGATCGGCTTTAAACATCTAAGTCTAACTACGATCTAGACAGGCATAATAAATCTGCACCAAATCCATGTAGGGTCGGAATTCAAAGCAAGCTATTGCGTTTACTTGTTTTAGTTACATTCTAAATACTACTCCTTGGGTTTTACAATTGTTTAGTACATTTTATTTTAGTTTCATTGTTATATTCCACTTCTCCTCAGGTTCTTCTTGTTTAGTTTATAAAGTTTGTTTTAGCCTTATATGTTAAGGATCACTAAAAGATAATTATTCTAGAATTGGTATCAAAGATATTCTAAACTTTCAGAATTGGTACATAATTTTTGTATGAGTGCTTAAGTACTTTGTGTCATTTAATATCAAGAATAATTATCCTTTTAAATAACTTTTATTACCACACTAATATCCTGGTGCATGGCTAATAGTTATCTCCTTGACCTTTGTGTCAAGAACTATGTCTGCTTAACTAAAAACTAGTCAAAGACTGCAAAACCAAGAACTTACAGATTCTCATTTCCAAAATTCTTGAAAAGGAATAAATGAGGCCTTCTAACCCATTGGCTTTATTCAATTATTTTGGCTTTCCAAGAATTAATGTTATATTAAAGTTTTCTACTAATTTAGTCAACACTATGATGGTTCTCATAAAGTGGTAGTTCTTTATTTTTGTTCCTTTTTTAATATAGAATTGAACTTGAAAAACCCAACATTTAAATTGAAAATTTTGTTGATTTAAGACTTTGAAAAACTAGAATATCTTGATTCACAAATTGCAAACTGAAAGGCTTTCAATGAATTGTAAATCATGGGAATTTGGATTTCATATTTCCCTTTGGATAAATAGGTTTTATATATCAGATGGCTGAGGTTTGGGTTTTCATCACGTATGTTGTGAAGATTTTGATCTTCTTATGAAAGGAGTTTTTGCCTAATGTTTAGATGTATGTGCAGTGAAAATTTTGTAAAAGTAATATATTATATATATATATATATATGTATGTATATCTTCTTTTAAGCATCTGCTTTTTTCCTTTACATTTCACTATGAGGTTATTATTGTTCATTCATTTCAGTCACCAGTTGAATGGACCCTGAATTCTTCATTTTTTTTTTGGATACTCTTTAGAGAATTTACATGTTATCATACACGACTGATATAAGTTACTTTTGAAACTAACCATGAAAGAGTTGTTTCAGTTGTAGAATAGTGAGATATCTCTAATTTTATTTGGGGTCTGTTGCAAGCCAGTCAACCCATTTTTCTAAGTTGCCACTTAGGTTCTTAGACCGATAACCATCTCTTACGACTTACGAACTTTGTGATCGTGCTTCATCAATAGTAGGAGCCCTGTCCATTAGCGATCCTTCATGACCATGTTTGGTGCATATTTTAAAATAAATTGTAGCTCATTGAGTAAAGCATAGTGGATAAATTGAAGTTCATCTGAAGTATTACGTGATCCATGAAGTCAAAAGGAAAATCCACGCACCTGCTATTAGTATTGTTATTTACTACTATTCTTATTATTAGCAAGTAGTCCATATGTTATTCTTGGCAAGCAAAATGACTTGTATCGTTAATCATTCAGTACTTTGGAACATTTAACTTGTCTAGCATGCGCAACTTCTTGGACTAGATGTTATTTGGTAGAAGCTAATATGGAACAACTTTATGCATGGTCCCCCCGCGGGGCAGGGGGTGAGCTGCAAACATGAAGAAAAATTACACCTAAATTATATGTGGGCTTTCTTGAAAATGGTATGAGTTCATGTTCATCTTCAAGTTTGCAATGACTTGATTTTTTTTCTCCTTACACTGGAGAATGGAATAAGTGACTTATTGTTCAATGTGTTGATGTAGCTTGAGGGAAGAACAGCTACGATGAATTGCAAGGTATAAAACTAGGCTTGCTTGTTTCCTTCCTTCTCTGGCAAAATAGCTCGGAAGTGATACAGCTCCTAGAAACTGATACATGTAGGGTGGATCAGATATTGAGCATCCACGTTCACTTAACGCAAAAGCTGTAAAGTTACAAAGGTTAAGTGTTTCTGGATACGGTGAATAGACATAGAATTGGGTTGTTTGCTCATGAATATGCATAGAATTGTTAGCTTTGCTTTAGTGTTGACGCTGCTTCTTGGCGGCATGGTGCAAATATTGTTCTCATCTCTCCAATTAATCTACTCTTTTACCCTTTTATTCCCTGTTGTCAACAATGCTTTGCATGTCATTTTTTTTCCAGATCTTTCTCTAAGTTTCTCTACTTCTGGCAATCTCTCCCCTTTACAAAATAATAATTTGTTCATATGGATTTCAAATTATTTTGTGTCTCCTTGAGACAGCAATGACAAAAATGCTTCGTTTCTTCCAAAATACCCTTTTTTATAAGTACTTGCATTTAGGTTTTCAATGGATTATATGTTGTGCCATGATTTGGGGCCGTATGATTAGAAGAGTTGTGCGTAGGGGAAAGTTACTAGCTAAGTTGGTCAAACCTCAAAGTAAACAATGTGGTAGAGCTAGTAGAAGTTTGTTAGAATTGACTACACAGGTCTGAGTACCTGCTTTCCCTTAATCTTATATGCATCAGAGATATAAACCTTTTATGTCTCATCCTTTCTTTGTATTCGGTTTTCATTATCAATGTTTAATGTAGGTATATCATATGTTGAGAAAGAAGAAGTTTGCTTCCTTCTTCGGCAGGTTGGTGTTAAGCAACTTATCATACTTGTGTAAAACTTTTTCTGTGGCTATGTTTTTGTTTAAACTGTTGCCATTGCTTCTGGCGTTAAGGATTATTTACAGTTGACAAAATACAAAAAGAATATCTTTAGAATTGCTGCTAGTTTAAGTTTAATGGAGCACTGATTTAAAAACATTTTGGTTCAAAGTGGCTGCAAAGTAATCGAATTTATTGGTTAAAAGCATCCCGAACAGGTGTTACAGGCTCGATTTGATTTTACAAAGAATTTCAGTATACGTGCTTTTCTTATTAGCAGCCAACAGAGTGTAAGGGAAATATAAGGCCATGGTATCTTTCGTCAATTGCTTTTAGGAAGAAATTTAGCATAATGATTTCTTAGTAGCCAACACAACGTGGTGGAAATATATCAGGCTATAATACTTTTTGACCACTGATTTGATATTGTAGTGAAAGGGAAAAGTGAATTGTGATATTTTAGCCAAAGTAGATCCTTTACTAATGCATTCTCCCTACAGTGGTAAGCCAAAACCAAACTACCTTCATCAAAGGACGCCAGATTTTTTAGAATATTATGCTTTGTCAGGAACTACTTCACAATTATCATAAGAGTGACAAAGGTAAGCGTGTGGCCATGAAAATTGATCTTATGAAAGCATATGATATGGTTAAGTGGGAAACGATATTAGGAGTGTTGAAAGCTATTAATACTCCCCAGTACTTCGTTGATCTTATCGGTGAGTGTATTACTACAACAAGATTTTCAGTAAATTTCAATGGAGAACATGTAGGTTACTTTGAAGGTACCAATGGATTAAGACAAGGGGATCCATTATCCCCATATTTATTTGTACTGGTTATAGAGATACTTAACAGGATTATTATTGCAAAGACCTCTACATAAGCTTTTAAGTTTCATTGGCGATGCAAGCATGAAAGAATCACTCATTTGTACTTTGCTGATGATTTATTCCTTTTCTGCCATGGATATATAGAGTGAGTACTTTGTCTTGTAGAAGCTTTGGAGGAATTTACTGAACTCACTGGTTTACATTACAATCCAAGTAAATGCCAAATGTACTTCTCCAGGGTTATCAGAACAAGAGCAACTTCTTATCATAGATCACACACCTTTCCCTATGGGTACACTCCCTATTCGATATCTTGGAGTTCCTTTGATTACGAAAAGAATCACTCATGCTGATTGGAAAGGTCTAACAGATAAAATATTTGGAAGAACAGAAAGTTAGGGACTAAAACATCTTAGCTTTGCAGGAAGGTTACAATTGCCAAAATCGGTCCTAATTTCCACATGTACATTTTGGATGCAAGTTTTCTTACTGCCGAAGCAAACAATTTATGAGATTGAGAAAAGGATTAGGAACTTTCTATGGGCAGGTACTACAGATACACAACAGTCCTACAAAGTTGTTTGGCAAACAATTTGCTCACCAAAGAAGGAAGGGGGATTAAGATTACCAAATCTGAAACTTTGGAATAAAGTCCTTTTGGGACGTTTGCTTTGAAAACTTATCCATCTTCCAGATGCTTCATTATGGAGTAAATGGATCTATAGTACAAAATGTAAAAGAACTTCAGTAATGCAGCTTAATATCAAAGGCACCATGGCATGGAGTTGGAGAGGCCTTCTCAAACTAAGGCCTACATTTACTCAGGTTATTTATACGTCTACCTATTGCTGTAAACAAATTTATCAAGACCTTCAACCAGTCATTGAAAAAGTAGATTGGTATGATTTAATTTGGACAGGGGGCATTTGCAAACATAATTTTATTGGATGGCTAGTTTGTCAAGATCGACTCTCTATAGCAAAAAGAATGGTACGATTGCTTCCTTTAGTTAACTTATACTGTGACTTTTGTCAGTCCCATGTTGAAAATAGGAGTCATCTCTTTTTTGAATGTCCATGGACAATGATGGTTTGGAAGACTATCCTTGCTCAGAATGGAATTTGACGTTATATTGAATGATGAAATGAAGAATTGCAATGGATGATTAAAGCAACTAAAGGAAAGGATTTGGCTGCAAAGCTTCTTAAAATATCATTTTTAGCTTGTATTTATTGCATATAGATAGAACGAAATAGAAGACAATTTCAACATAGAATAGTTGACATTCTTATCCTCTTGGCTAAAGTAAGGAAAACTATACGAGGGAGAGCTTCTTTGTTTCAAAATGTAAAATCCTCACAGGGAAATGTCATTTTGAGTGAGATTTAGAGGTTTCCAACCTCTATCTTTTCATAGTTGTTGAAAATTGTAATGCTGGGGTATGTCCCTCTACTTTTGTATACTACTTTATATTAATACAAACTTACATTTCAACCAAAAAGGAAGATCCTTTGCTAATGACTACATCCATAAGCCTTGCTAACAAATATGGAATTCTAGCAATAAAAGGAGAAATGAAGGACAAAAAGACAGACATTTAGTCTTATCGATCACCCAACTAGATCGCTCTTTTAATGCTTTGTATACTGAAGAGAATTAAGAGAATTTAGTGGATAAGCTTGCAATTTACTTTGCAGAAATATTTATGTTATTGTATCTTCTAATCAATTTGATCTGTCAAGTGACATTTACCTTTGTATGTCATTTGTAGGATCCTAAGTTTTGGACTTTCAGACCATTATCAAAACTGATGATCCGTGCTGCTGCAGATGATGTCGCTTTCTTCTCTACATCTATCATAAGATGCTGGAGAAATTGAGTCAAAAGAACCTTATGGTATCTGGCAGTTCGTGGTGCTCTATATTGCCGATGTTTTTTGCACCAACAATAATGATACTGCTGATTTTCCATCCCTTCCTCCTGTTCCCAGGTCCGAAGAAGTGGAGCTCATATGTTATTTATGAAATGCTTATATCTTTGATAAGTGACTTATTTATTAGTAAAGCTTTGGCCTTGCCCTTCATTCTTTGATCGAGTCTGAAGTATGATAGCAGGACTCAAATTATACTTTTCGAAATATATCAGCCATTGCTTTAGGGTTTAGAGTTATCGGTGTCTGTGTCTTGAAATTTGAGTCTCGAGTTTCTCTCTGCGGTTGAAAAAAAAAAAAAAGGAGAAAGGAACTAGAGAGGATCTGAACGGTTCTGCGGATTCTGTTTTTCGATGAAACGGCACAGATTCAGGTTCAGCATAACGCTTCAGTCTCGGCGCCGTACGGTGTCGTGTTGGACACCGGTGCTAACCAGTTCGTGACGACGTCCTTGTACAGCTCTACGATCTGTTCAGCCAGACCTGTGCGGTCGTGTCCTTTAGGGTCTGCAGGGACATGAGCACCAGGAGATCTCTTGGTTACGGCTACGTTAACCGTAGCAATCCTCAAGATGCATTGAGGGCATTGAATGTGCTGAACGACAAGCCCATCAGAATCATGTACTCTCATCGGGACCCAAGTATCCCCAAGAGTGGAGCTGCAAGTATATTCATCAAGAATCTGGACAATTCAATTGACCACAAAGCATTACATGATACCTTTTCTTCCTTTGGAAATACTCTCTCTTGTAAGATAGCTGCTGGTACCAATGGCCAGTCCAAAGGCTATGGTTTTTGATCAATTTGACAATGAAGAGTCTGCACAGAATGCAACAGACAAGTTAACCATTGACAAACAAGTGTATGTTGGACACTTCCTTTGCAGGCAGGAAAGAGAAACTGCCTTGAATAATAAAAAATTTAATAATGTTTACGTAAAAAATTCTGTCGGAAGCAACTGCAGATGAAGACTTGAAGAAAATGATTGGTGAATACAAAACCATTACCAGTGCTGTGGCGATGAGGGATGCGGATGGGAAATCCAAGTGTTTTGGTTTCGTCAACTTTGTAAATGTAGATGCTGCTACTAAAGCTGTTGAGGAACTGCATGGAAAGATGTTTGATGAAAAGGAGTGGTATGTTGGAAAAGCCCAGAAAAAATGAGGAAGGGAGCTTGAACTAAAAGCAAGATTTTAAGCAAACCATGATGGAATCTATCGACAAATATCAAGGGATGAATTTGTATGTTAAAAATTTAGATGATGGTATTAATGATGAGAAGCTTAAGGATTTACTCTGAGTTTGGTACAATCACTTCATGCAAGATTGTGCTTGATTCCAGTGGAATTAGTAGAGATTCTGGATTTGTTGCTTTCTCAACCTCTGAAGAAGCTGCTCGAGCTCTTGAGGCAATGAATTGCAAAATGGTTGTCAGCAAACCTCTCTTCACGGGAGCAGCCCGTGGCCATTCAGGCGTTGGCCATAACTCTTGCAAATGCGACAGCTGAACAGCAGAGGACGATGATGTGTGAAGCTTCGTACCCTCTTAGTGGATCAGCTGGAGCACGACTCTGCGGCTAAGATTACTGGTATGCTTGTAGAGATGGACCAGTTCCAGGTTCTGCATTTGCTTGAATCACCGGAGGCTTTAAAGGCAAAGGTCGCGGAGGTCATGGAAGTCCTGAGTAATGTTGCACAGAAGCAGGCTAACAGCCCTGGTGATCAGTTGATTTATCTTGGCAATAGTAGGAAAGTTGTTATGTGAATTGGATAAAAGGTGTAATTTATGCAATATGGCACTTGATTTATCTTTGCTCTTTGCTCCGCTCATAATCTATACACTATTCGACTAAAAGAAATTAATTTCATAACAATTTTCAGGCCGATAGAGTATTTGCCCACATTAAGCCACACAGCATACTTGGCCTTTCCCATGGGTTTCTTCTTGGCCATTTGCAATCAATGGGACTCAATTTTCCTAATGATATTAGTGTGATTGCTATCTGTTCAGAAGGAATATGGCCCTTTGAGAGCAAATTTTATATCCAAGCCAAAGAGAAAAATGGCGCAAGAATTCATTCCAATTTTGCAGTTTGCTAGGTGATCTCTTTTTTTTTTTTTTTTTCATTCTCTCTCTTCCCTCCTCTCCTGCTCTCTCTCTTTCTATTTCTCTTATTTCATCTATTGAATATTGTGTCTTTATAGGATGTTGACGGTACAGCTACGGATGTTGCCCTAGGATGTTTAATTGCTTTTGGTTCTCCTCTCACATCTACTACCACTACTCTAGAGCAGGAATATAGGAATCACTACTTTGCAGAGTGTGGTAAGTGCATCATCCCCTAATGTTTTATCATTTTCCTTGAATACTTTGATCCTTGACACTTGTTCATGTGGATTATAGGCAAAACTATTGACTTTTCTGGAATGGGTGAAGATCTGGCTTCCAAAAACACCGCTGAGAGCATCATTGGGGTAAAATCGAAGACTATCTTAACCAAAGGCTAAATTGTAGTGCTGAATTTGCAGAATCATTATTTTTACTTAGCATGTTTCCTTATGTATACTACTCATGAGTTTCTATATTGATAGTTGTTTCATCTTTTCTTGTTGCCCATATAGACCGTCTAGATCTCTAGATTCTTGAATTTAATTTGGGTAATATTGACGTTGATGTGGTATATAAGGTGATGGTTTTGCCTTTGTTTTACAGGAAAATGATGGTCTACTAGCTTTTTCAAAGAATAAAATTGTTTGGAAAGGCGATGAAGGTGTCCAAGATGAAGAGCAAGGCCCATTAGCATAAGCTAGTGGAAAGAAGGGTAGTGGAAAGAAGGGTAAGAAAGGTGAACATGGTGGAGAAAAGGGTGAAAAAAGAAGTTCGGAGTGTGTAACAGCAAAGGGTTCTATGCATGATGTTGGTGACCAAGCTATAAAACTTTTACAGTAGGAATATTTATCTATGTTGCACCTGTTAATCTATGGTGTGCGTATTGTTGGTGACCATGTTATAAAACCTTTGTTGTCGGCGAATTTAGATATGTTCAATGTGTTTCTTGTGTTTACAATGCTTAGCATTTTGCTTATGAATGTACTTAATTATATTATTGCCTTAAAGAACTAAACTAGAAAGGTTTGTAATAAGAAAGTTTTTGCCTCTTACTTGAAAGGCCTTTTAGGGAGAAGTGTTGTGATTTACAATATTTATAAAAAACAAGGGCCTAATAAACTTATTACTTTTGTTTTTACCTTCCATCAAGGGCCACTTGAATTGCTCCACAAGAATTCTCACTTCTCATTTTAATTTGATTGTTCCATGCATATACCAAATGCCATTCAATGCTGAAAATTCTACCTCCTAACTCATACAAACCATATGGAATAAATATACACGTTGTTGTACTTATCAGAAATAGAGAATTTTTTTTAAACAATATGTTATTTTCATAGTATTAAAACCACAAATTACAGATGCCTGTTACGACAGCATCAATGCAACACTAGCAACGTGTGACTAGACCTCAACTGAACACATGAACCACTTAGGCCACATCAGGTCAGCTAAAGAAAAGGTGCGCGTGTGCAATTCATGAGCATCATCCCCCATGTTCAGCTCAGTAAAAGAAAAGGAGCATGTACAATTCACGAGTGTCACACCCGACAATTACGCCTGAATAGCACATCTGTCTTGTCAGAATCCGATCACCGATGACCGCCAAATGAATTGAAATGAATGGCATTTCAATCGGAGAACTTGATTCCTTGAAAATCAAAAGGTTTTATCAACTCCTTTCATGCTAATTTCAGTTTTGAATTTTAAACATTTGGGATTCCATGCGTTTTCTATTTCATATGTAAATTTGTGGCGATTCATGATCAAAATTGAGTGTCATGATTTCGGTTTCGCTTTGGATTTGGTTTACTATAAATTGGTGAACCAAATATACTTGAAAATCATCAAATTCATTCTTTTTTTTTTTTTAAAAAAAAGAAGGCTTTTTCTTGGTTTCTTTAGAGTTCTATCTTTTGTGGGAGAAATTGCTCCACGAAACCTATAGATTTCTTGGCAAATCTGTTCTAACTCTTAGCAAATAATGCTTAATCAAGACTCGTTTTCTAGGTACTCATAAATAAGTAGTTTGTTTATCTTTCTCAATAAAGCATCCATATAGTTTCACAAGGTTCTACTGTCATACTGCAAGTATGGTAGCAATCTCTATTACAAATTAATCCTTTCCCTGGTGAGATGCCAAAGAAAGTTGCTTCATAGCAACAACTCTGCCATCATCAAGTGTTCCCTACACAGAACAAATTCAAAAGACAACCTATAGGCTGACAACAAATTAGTTAAAGACAATCCTTTTATCATGTGAAAATTTAAGTTTAATCTATGAGTCTAAGTGAAAAACACAAAACTATAGTTCCAAGAGATCGGCTCTAAACATCTAAATGTAACTACAATCGAAACATGGATAATAAATCTGCACCACATCCACGTAGGGTAGGAATTCAAAGCAAGATAATGTGTTTACTTGTTTTAGTTACATTCTAAATACTAGTCCTTGGTTTTTACAATTGTTTAGTATATTTTCTTTTAGTTTCATTGTTATATTTTACTTCTCTCCAGGTTCATCTTGTTCAGTTTATAAAGTTTGTTTTAGCCTTATATGTTGAGGATCACCGAAAGTTAATTATTCTAAAAATTGGTATCAAAGATATTCTAAACTTCCAGAATTGGTATGTAATTTTTGTATGAGTGCTTAAGTACTTTGTGTCATTTAATATCAAGCCTAATTATCCTTTTAAATAACATGTATTACTACACTAACATCCTGCTGCATGGCTAATAATTATCTCCTTAACCTCTTTGCCAAGAACTATGACCGCTTAACTAAAAGCTACTCAAAGACGACAAAACCAAGAACTTACCTCTGAATAGATTCTCATTTCCCAAATTCTTGAAAATGAATAAATGAGGTCTTCTAAACCATTGGTTTTATTCAATTATTTTGTCTTTTCAAGAATTAATGTTATTAAAGTTTTCTAGTAATATTCGTCTAACACCTATGATGGTTCTCATAAAGTGTTATTTCTTTATTTATTTTCCTTTTCAATATAGAATTGTACTCGAAAAACCAAACATTTAAATTGCAAATTTTGTTGATTTGAGACATTGAAAAACTAGAATATCTTGATTAACATAAAACATATACATGTTTGAAAGTCATAGATTCAGGTGTATTCAAATTGTAGTGATTTTCTTGTATTTAGAAAAAATAAAGAATAGTTTGTAATGTTTTTGTCATAGTGAACAAAGAATTCAGAATATCATTATAATCTGATTATCTATTAATTAAAAATGATAACGTTAAAAAGTAATTGGTAATTGAAAATGAGAATCGGGGAAATCCTTATTTTATGCTTATGAGCTTCATTTGATATTAAAGAGCACCCACAAAATTTAGTCTTTAGTATATTGTTCTTCACATTCAAGTTAATGTACAAATACGTTTCAGTATTCATTTTCTTATGTTTGGTATTACATGTTTTGGATTGTTCTTTATGCATTCTCTGAAAAACAAAGATTGGGTTCAGGTTGAGGTACTCAATTGTTTGCCTAGAAAGAGAAAGGAAAGAAAAAAAAATAATAATGGCAATATCCCTAACTTAAATTTGTAAAAGATGGTGGATATATCCAAAGTTCACAACGATGATAACGTTTATCGAAATAACAACAACTATGAGTTAGATACAAAATAAGTATATAGATCAAAAAGATCTAACGAGAACAAGTACTTATTTTGCTAATATTTGAAAGTGATTTTTTTTTATAAAGAAAATGGGAAAAGGAAAAAGAAAAAAGTGCTAGTTTCATGTAAGTAGCAGTTCCAATTGAAATATTACCGATTCTTATCTGAATTTTGGTTAACAACTAAGCATATTCTCATGATTCCTCCAAACACTAATATGCATATTACCGTGAGTTCAATGAGTTTGTTGATGACAACAATTTTGTTTATGGGCAAGATGCTGAGAATAATGAAAACATTAGCTGATGAAGTTTTTTAAGTTTTGAGAAAGAACAAAAAAAAAGGGGGGGGGGGGGGGGGTAAAACAAAATCCAGTGATGGAATTGGATAACTTGATGCACTAAATTTCATTTTGCAGCCAAAATGTAATGCCGGGAATTATTTGTTCACCAAAAACTGATGTTGAAGAGTTATAATACACAATTTGAAAAACTGACTGTTGAAAGAAACTCTAAAAGAGATGGGTAAGATGAAGATTGTTTTGACAAAATCTGAAATGATGGATGTGTTTGAATGGTAAAAGTGATCCCTAAAGTGACTTTTCTGTCAAAAAGGATTGGGAGTTTGCAATGCTTTTTGTAGATAAAAATGTCATTGATGCCAAGCATGTCATAGATGTTAGAAACCCCGTGAAAAATGGGGATTCTAACTTACAGGAGGATGGGGAGTCGAGGTTCTTACTTCTTGGGTGTCAAAAATTTCCGAATTAAAAGCATACACAACTGTTATGTCGCTGTGATGATAATTGTCATGTGGCGTACACAAAGCCACTCTTGACTGATAATAAAAATTGAAAAAGAAAACTCTGAAACATACAAGGATTACCAATTCAAGATTTTTTTGGTTAAGTTATTGTTTGATGCAAGGGAGACGAGCCGACATGAGTTGCTTTTTATCATAGAGACTACTATGAAGAATGCAGTAATTATTGGGGTTGATTCAAGTATTTTTTTTTGTTATTTCCAAGTTCCTTTATATAGCTAGATTATTTTGTTTATTTTTTTAGTGTAGGAAAATGAAATCTATTATATTCTCTCCTATCTAAATTCATGTTGCCTTCAATGTAAGTGAGACCCTTTGTCTACAAGGGATAGTAGTTGTAAGCTCACTAAGAAGGGTAGTGATTTGGCTTTGATACTATTTGTGATGAACTTGTATTCTATTTCAAAAAATTAATCTACTAGGATGAATGGCCAAGTCTCTATCTATGGTCAGATCATCCCACTGTTTTTTTTTATGTAGGAAAATGAAGTTCATTATACACAAGGCCTTTAATAAGAATAGAAAATGAATTTCATTTGTACCTTGTGGCATGTATATCAATACATATGCAAACATGTGAACACTACTCCAATTTACACATACTCGAACATAGATGTAGGTATAGCCGCGCCATAAACACACACACACACAAACACGTATATATATACATGCACACAAACACATACACAGACATATGTATGCATGTATGTATATTTTATCAATCATTCACAAAATAGTTCTTAGAGAAAATGCCTTTATGTCTCATTCTTATTTTCTATCGACCACCAAGCAAATGAGAAACTAGAAAATTATAATAGAAGTGCCAATTCTATTTTGCCTTCCTTTTCACTAGTATGACCTTTTCTTTCTTGTTTTAGAAAAGCACAAAAGCACAAGAACTGTAAGTAAGCTTACAAATCCACATCAATAACTCCCACAATCAGACTAATCTTATTCTCTTCCTGGTTGGAGGTATGTTACTAACATGGGTTTGAAATATGTACAAAGTTTAGCCAATGAGATAGAACTAGTAAAATAGGAAATTGGATGATTAGGCTCCTTATAATTTTCAAAAGAACTAGAGATGAAACTCTTTTTGACACACCATACAAGGCAATATCTTTTGAAAAGAGATGATCTAGAAAGCAGCATGTCATTAACAAATATGAAGTGTTTAAAATGCTATGGAAATATAATAAAATGGAAGTATCTTCTATTTTATGTTAAGATTATCTACTAAAGATTGTCATTAAAAGTACGAAGAAACTGCAAATTTTCTCTATCGTGTTTTTTTTTTCATGTCATTTGTAATTTTTCTAACAATAAGATTGTATAACATTTTTGTAAATACTTATGTTTTTCTAAGCTCACTTCAATTATTCTTTCACTGCAAGAAATTCTGCCTACAGAGAATTCTCTAGTTTCTATTTGAATTTTAATGTATATTCAAGGTTCCTTATCTGAATCTTCATTATTGGATGAAATCATATTGAAAAGGACTTCCGATAATCATAAACATTCTAAATTTATGCTTGCGACCAGAACAAGGATGATAATTGCAGCGTCTAACTCCTTGCAAGTTAAACCAGCCAATAGAATTGATATGCCAAATGGTAATATCGGATACCACAAGTTACTATGTCCATGAGCTTGTGTCCACACATTTCTTTCCCATAGCTCTACTCGAAAAATTTTAACTATCTTTTGCTGGTTTTTTATTCTTTGTGCCCATAGTAATGCCCATTGTTTTTTCCATGCCACTGGTTTTGAATGCCTACGGTCCTTCCAACAATTAGCATCATTCTTGGTAAGGGCTAGCAAAATGCTTTTGTTCCTTAAGCTAATTTTGTGATCTTATTTCTCTAAATTGTTCTTTAGGTGACGTGGAAGAAGTGGACCTTAAAGTCCAACAATATCAACTGCCGATTAATTTCATAATTTTCCATGATTCCCATTTTCAGCCAAGGTCATACATAATATAAAAAAGTGAAGGAGATAAAACCCGTGTAATATGTAGGAGCACTGTTATTATATTTGCAAGGCTAAAGGGCTGCTATTGTTAACCATGGCAGAGCAATCACTTATGCGCAAAGATGCATGGTTACATGTTATGTGCATATGCATCTATAGAATAGAGTAATTGCATGTTGAGCAAGACAACAGGCATTAAAATAATTTTTTCTTAAAGGCAGCAAGTCGGCAAGCATTAAATAATATTATCTATAGTTCAAGATAATATAAATTTAAGATATATACCATTTGTTTTATTATTTTAAAGATATTTAGGTAAAAACAATTTATTCAAATATGTGTTAGTGTAGACGAACTTTTTATAGTTTGGTTTTGGCAGACTATCTCCAATAAAGGCTACAAAAAGTTAGTGATGTTTTTTCGACAGTTCTGTTTTACCCCTAGTAAAGTTTATGATGCAACCCTCTGGTCTTTCGTGAACTCAAATTGGGGAAGGCTAGCACACAGAACTTTTTCGTGATAAACCAAATATATATATATGACAAACAAGTGTATGTTGGACACTTCCTTTGCAGGCAGGAAAGAGAAACCGCCTTGAATAAGACAAATTTAATAACGTTTATGTAATAAATTCTGTCGGAAGCAACTACAGACGAAGACTTGAAGAAACTTTTTGGTGAATACAAAACCATTACCAGTGCTGTGGCGATGAGGGATGCGGATGGAAAATCCAAGTGTTTTGGTTTCGTCAACTTCGAAAATGGAGATGCTGCTGCTAAAGCTGTCGAGGAACTGCATGGAAAGATGTTTGATGAAAAGGAGTGGTATGTTGGAGAAGCCCAGAAAAAATCAGAAAGGGAGCTTGAACTGAAAGGAAGATTTGAGCAGACCATAAAGGAATCTGCCGACCAATATCAAGGGATGAATGAACTTGTATGTTAAAAATGTAGATGACGGTATTAATAATGAAAAGCTTAAGGAATTATTCTGAGTTCTGTACACCCACTTCATGCCGTGTGTGATCCCAGTGGAATTATTAGAGGTTCTGGATTTGTTGCTTTCTCAATCTCTGAAGAAGCTACTCGAGCTCTTGAGGCATTGAATGGAAAAATGGTTGTCAGCAAACCTCTCTATGTTGACAATAAGAGATACTTCACTGGGACAGCCCGTAGCCATTCAGGCGTTGACCACAGCTGTTGCAAATACGAGAGCTGAACAACAGAGGACGATGCTGGGTGAAGCTTCTTATCCTCTAGCGGATCAGCTGGAGAACGACTCTGCGGCTAAGGTTACTGGTATGCTTCTAGAGATGGACCAGAACGAGGTTCTGCATTTGCTTGAATCACCGGAGGCTTCAAAGGCAAAGGTCGCGGAGGCCATGGAAGTCCTGAGAAACGTTGCACAGAAGCAGGCTAACAGCCTTGCTGACAAGCTAGTTGTTCTGTCTCTTTTTTTCGTTTTTTTTTTGGCTTTCGGAAGTTGTTTTTATAAAATAAAATAACAGTGGGTCTTAAAGATTTAATCACGATCAAGTCGACTTGTTAAACCTATCCATTCTGGGAGTAATTTTGGCGTTCCAGAACCCTTAAGGTGTTATCAAATAACAAGAAAGAGAATGAAAAACTGCTGGTTTCTCCATGAGAGAGGAAGCAGAAGCCAACCAAGAGGAGAGAGAAAGCAGGAGAGATAAAAGAAAGAAGGGGACATTAGTAAGGAAGTGGTCTCGGATCTGGGCACCGTCTTAGAGAGCTTACTCTCACGTTGCCCCTCGTCTTTACCCCACGAGAACCGAGAGCCATGCAGAAGTTTCCCAAGCGCTACGCCGTTGCATCAGACATCGCGGCCTCCGCTGTCCCCTCCCTCGTTCTCGCCCGGGGTCACCTCATCGAGTCGGTCCCTGAGTTCCCATCATGATCAGTCACTGAGCCGAGAGCGTAGAGAAAACCTCGGCTGCTCTCAAAAGTCCTGAAGCAGATCGGCGCCTATGCCGACGTCGAAAAGGCCAAGGACAGCCTCGGGATCTGTCCCACTGATTGTGTACGGAACAGGGGCTTTAAGCTCGTGAAGGCCTTCCGCAACATTCCTGGTGTTGATATCGTGAACGTGGAGAGGCTGAACCTACTGAAGCTGGCTCCCGGTGGTCACCTAGGCAGGTTCATGATCTGGACCAAGTCCGTCTTCCAGAAGCTCGATTCCATCTAAGGCTCGTTCGAAAAGCCCTCGGAGAAGAAGGTTATGTACTGCAATTGAAATGTTGAAGTGGCCGGAAAAGTCATCGGCCGGAACAGTAGCAGCAACAGAGAAAAGGATTGCCCAGAAAAAGATTCACTATATTTTTTATGTATGTACAATCATGTATGAGTTACAATATATGAAGTATGTACAATATACGGGTAACCTTATAGTGGTCTAGGGTACTCAATTGCGAGATGTAGGGCCTGCAGGTGGTGAGACTGCAGGCGTGTCAGAGGTCATGATCAACACCTGCCAGGTGGAAGATGCTAAATGCTGACCTCTCCAGGATTATCAACTCCGACGAGGTTCAGTCTGTAGTGAAACCGATAAAGAAGGAGGTGAAGAAGGGACAAATGAAGAAGAACCCGCTCAAGAACCTCAACACCATGCTGAGGCTGAACCCTTACGCCAAGACCGCGAGGAGAATGGCTCTTTTGGCAGAGATAGAGCGAGTCAAGGCCAAGAAGGAGAAGCTCGATAAGGAGAGGAAGTCTATCACTAAGGAGGAGGCTGCTGCAATCAAGGTTGCCGGAAACGCCTCGTACCGGACAATGATTTCTGATAACGATTACACAGACTTTGAGAACTTCACTAAGTGGCTGGGAGTGTCTCAATAAGTTGTTTTACTGGTTTTGGAATTTTGTTTTCCGATGGTAGTGCTTTTCTATTTTGTTTGCCGTTCTGAGACATGTATTAATTTTCTTTTCCTCCTGCCTTGTTATCTTGATTTCTACCTAGATGAAAAGATTTTGTGATCAATTTTTTATAAATACTGAGGTTTTGTTTGATGGGAGCAGGGTAAAGTTTATTTTTAATTACCGTGAAAAGATTAGCTTAGCCATGAATCGACCCTGAGACTGTGCTACCTCGTTCCGAACTTGAGAAGAAAGCAAAACATGGAGAACGAAAGGGATACAGATGATCCCTGAGTCAAACACTTCCATAGATGTGAATAAAATAATGTTCGACTTACATGATTTACAACCAACTGCGTAAGGCCAATTTAGTCATCATCTGCTTCCCATACAGCCTTTAAACGATTCATCGGTCTCTTAATCGTGAAGCTATCGCAGGAGGTGGAAATGTAGCCGGTTGGTGGCGCAGCTTATCCTCTTGTTCTCCAAGGTCATCTACCACCCCAGTGTTCCTCCTCGGTTCCGTATGAACAGACCACGGGCTTGTGGTGCCTATCAGACTTCGCCGATGGGGAGCAACTACCAGTGCCATCTTCATGCGGCCATGCATTCCACTCCGACTGTATTGGAGATTACTTATCTCCCAAGACAGCATGTCCCTGTTGCCGTAAGCCTATTTCCCTTTGAAGAAGTCCTTGACTAGCACCAAAAAATAAGAAACTTGTTAAAGAAAACTTAGTCTTATATGAAGATCTGTCAGTGAGATATACCTACGGCAATAGGAGCATGTTCTCTTTCCAGATAGGTGATCTCCAGTGCGGTCGGAGTGGAACGCCGCATGAAGGTAACAGGGAGAGTTGCTCCCCGTCACCGAATTCCCAGAGGCTCCAAGCCCACGTCTGTTTTCACAGGGTGCCGAAGAGGTGCATTTGGGGTTGTGGATGAACTCCGCCGCCACTGACCGGTTGCATTTCCACCTCCAACGACTAGTTGTGGTTAACTTACAGAATTAGATTCCGGTGAAGCATCCAAAGGCCATATAGAATGCTATGATGAAGAAAATGGCTACCGCAATCAGGGTGCAGTTGTGGGTTTGTTCATCAAGTTGGAAAGAAAGTTGGGGGTTTCGCCCATGGGGGAGGTCCGAGATTCTGGAGAGAGAGATTTATAGGACCTAAGAGGGTGAGTGAGAGGGAGAGATTCATACACAACAACTCCGAGAGTCCTTTTTGTCTTACCATCTATTCATGCACCACCCAGCTGAGCAAAACGCAATAAGTTTTGTTGTTTAGTTTAGCTCTCGCTCTCGCTCTCGTGAGCACGGCCATTTTATGCGAAAAGCTGCTGTACGGGAGTAGTGGAAGAGGGGGGAGAGAAAGCTGCGTAAAGTGCTCTCCGCTTTTTACGCTTCAACTCCTTTATTGTAAGCAGAGGAGAGAGAACATATCACCATCTTGCTTTTTCCCTCTAAGAGGCGAGAGAGAGGAGAGAGAGGAGAGGGAGTGTTATATAAGACAGGTTCTACGAAACAGAACAAATCGTTCTCTCTGTGGAAACAGAACAAATCGTTCTCTCTGTGGAAAATGGCCGTAAGTATGAGCTCTCTTCCCGGCGCTACCAACCCGCTCCTTCGTACTTCCCTTTCAACCGGTCGTCATCCCCATTTTGACCCTTCTGCTGTGAAACTCTTCACCCGTCCTCGTCAGAGTTTCTTTATCAGAACCAAAATCTTTGCAGCATCAGATGTCCAACCGACTAAAGAGGCATCGGTTCAGCCGATCATTCCAACATCAGATCAGCCGCTACTCACTGCTACCGGTTTCATCAAAATGACTCCAAAAATGAAAGGTAAGGAGTCTTCTGGGGAGATGGCAACCGTACATATTTCTGCATGCGTGGGCGAGCCCTTCGTTGATCTGGTAGATAAATCTATTAATACTGCTTTTTGGTTGGTTGTGATTCAAATGGTCCTTGCTGCTGTGTTTCTGGGTAAATGCTTTTGGTGTTCTGCTTTCAACAAAGAAGAGGCTCCAAAAAAGAACGAGACGGAGAAAAAAGCATGACACTTAGGTTTTCGTTTAGGTTTATGAAGCGTTGGCCTTTGTTTGAAGTTTGTTTTTGGAATAGTTTAGGCTTGAGATGGACTCTGGTTTTGTATTGTTGATTTTGGGTAAATGCTTTTGGTGTTGTGGTTTCAACAAAGAGAATGCTCCAAAAAAGAACGAGACGGAGAAAAAAGCATGACACTTAGGTTTTCGTTTAGGTTTATGAAGCGTTGGGCTTTGTTTGACGTTTGTTTTTCGAATAGTTTAGGTTTATGGACTCTGGTTTTGTATTGTCGGTTTCTGTTGATTTCCTTAATCAATCTGGTTTTGTATGGTCGGTTTTCCGTTGATTTCCTTCATCAGTCCTCGGTTTCTGTTGATTTGTATAGCTTCTTTTTTCTTTTTCTTTGTTTTTTTTTTTAATACAATTTTCCAAATTTCTTTGAGCTTGTTCGAAGGCTCAGAGAGGGGAGAGAGAGAGAGGGACAGAGACAGTGAGGGTGAGAGTAAGACAACGATAAGAGGGGAGGTTGACGGAAAGGCTGCACTGGTTGCTACTTCTGGCGCGGCCGAGGTTCGGAGAAGTGGCAGTGGTTGCCATTTCTAGCGCGGGACGCAGATATCGTGTCTGGGTTTGCATGTGCCCTTGTTGCTCGTTGGCCTTTAAGCTTGATCCTCAAGCAGAGAATCAAGTGGTACATTCAATTTTAGTTTTTTTTTTTTTTTTTTCCCTTTCTGCTTATTAGAAAGGAAGCCGTACAAGTTGTCCTGGCCCATTGTTTTAGTGCTTAACATCAAGCGGCATCGTTTACTGATATATACGTTAATTAGAAGCTTTTTAAGAGACCCCAAGGAATGAAGCAGCGCAATACCGAATAAATTCCACGTGTAATATTTCTTGGGTCTATCAACACGAATAACTTTTAAATATTACTGCACAAATCACAAATTGAGAAAAGAGAACGGAGATGGTAAATGGCGTTAATGGTGTTAACGGTGTTTTAGGCCGAGTTTATGAGACTTGGCAGATTTAACGGGGGCTTTTGGGTAAGTCGTGAAGCACGGAAGAGTGGATGTGCGATTCAGGACTGTGGTTTTAAGCAATTAAGGCAAGAAAATAACAGGTGATGAGATTATATTATCACTTCACTTCTGCAAACTGTTTTTTTCAAAATAAATTCCTCACATTGCATGCAGAAGTTGCACAAAAATGTGCAGGAAAAGGTAAAGCTTCTACTCACATATTCCTACATTTGTTTTCAACCCATGGACCCCCATCTCCCTGCCGTTACTAAGTGGATTTTTACTCCTGTTAATCTTTTCGCATAGGATGACTATTTTCTCGTTTAAAACCAAAAAAAATGAAGACGTTATGATAAATTACAACCTTCCTAGGAGCATCAGAAACAGCATATCTTCCCCGAACCACTCACTTAGCCTCCATTTCTTTGCTCTACGAGCAAAACCGACGCAAATAATTCCCAAAAAGAACTAAAACCCGTTACTTGCTTTTCTATCTCACACTTTTACATCTCCCAAACACAGAAACAAGAGGAAATTAGAGACCCACTTGAAGAAAACCCAACACAGAGAATTTCGGATTAGAATTTACACTGCCTTGCTCTCTGAACCCGGTCTCTTTCTGTCTCAATTTCTAGCCATACTTGTTCTTGAATGAGATTCAACGGTGATTGGCTGCTTTTAGAGACACCTAGTTTCCAACACCTGGGAGATATTTGTCAGAGAAACAGAAGGTAGCACAAGTACTAAGGAAGAAGGAGGAGATTGGTAATGCGCATGTACCCGTAGTAGTCGGCTTAGAATGCTTCACCTATTCCTGCTTGAAGGAAATTGCATGAGCACACTTTCTGTTCTCTCTACGCTCAAATCCTTTCTTGAACTCTTTCTACAAGAACTTTCGATGAAAAGCTCATGTAACGAACTAACAATGATTTAGACCGCTAAACGTCATTTGGATATAGGAAGATGAAGAAGATACAGCACACTTCTGACCTCCTTCATTCTCCACTTCCCTTCTGTGGAAGTTCCTGTGGCTGCCGCAGGCAGCGCAAGTGCACCACTTGTGCCCTCCTCCCCACCGGCCATTAATTCTTTTGGCACTCTTTATATTTCACTGTCCTAATTAGACTTCTTAAAGGTTCCTCTTCTCAACACCACTTGTCGCTTCCTAATTTTGTGAGATCGTTACTCTCCGCCTTCTTCCCCAAAATTATTTGGGAAAATGACGGAAGTCTTTGACCGTAAAATAGTAATTCGTACATTGATTATCCAACCGCCTAGCAACACATTAGTATAAATTATGAATGATTCCCACAGAGATAAGCCAAACCGTAAAAATGAAGAAAAAGCCTTATTTTTGAGCCAAAACAGTGATTGGTTTGATTTAGAATGACCAGCTAAGAAGCTTTTAAACCCACCTGTTGTGTGGTCCCCGACTGGTGCTGAAAGGGCAGGTTTTGTGTGGTGTAGAAGTACGAAATGATGGCACCAACTTTGGTTTAGCTTGACCTGAAAACTGAGTATGAAAGGTGAGATTGCCTAGCCTGTACTGGAAAACCATTACCCCTGCATCTTTTTTCACACGTAAGACAATTCAGGGTAATGAAGACGGCCGTTTTGTCAAAAGAACTCAAAAGCAGATGACCCCGAGAAATCTTTTTTTATTTTTTATTTTCCTTTCTTTCTTTCTTTGTCTTTTGTTCCGTAAGCTCAAAGACATCTTTCGTCAAATAAGAAAAATGTTCTACTTTGCCCTTTAACTTGATCATCTTTCATGTTCTAGGGTCCAAAACCTATGTAGAGGGTCGGACAAAAGCAGTTCTATAGAAAACTATTTTTTAGTGGCTCACGTCAATAACTTAAGATCTAGTCATGGACAAAAATATCCCAACATCACTTTACATTACAAATAATTTGCTGAAATATTGAATGGACAAAAGAAGAAAAAAAGAGACTTTTAGATTTATAACAAGTATGAGTAATTAAAAATATTTGATTTTTTCTGGTAATTATACGAATAGGTATAAGTGTTATTTACCTTTCTCCTATAAATTAATTAATTTTATAAAATGTTTCTTCGTTTTTACACTTCAATATATATATATATATATATATTTTGTGCTCATCCTTCAAGCTTCGTTATGTGGCGTGCACATTTTGTATCCATGATGTTCGCACTAGAATAGGATAATAGTTAAGTAGGGGTTTAGTTGAGCTCTTAGAAGGCAGTTTTGATGATCAACAAGTACGTTTAAGGAGGTTTATTCTTTTCCAGGCACTGATTAATTTTTTTTTTCCCTTCGCAAAGTTGTATGAACCATTCGTTTTATCCAATGCAAAAGCATTCAGAAGGGAAGAGGTACCTAAAACAGAAGTTACGGTATTTTTGCTCTCAATAGTTTGACAACTTTGGTACGTTATAGCTAATGTTTTTCAATTTTATTGATTTAGCTGTCTAGAGATAATCTGGTTGAAATTTAAAACTTAAAAATAAAACTTATGTTTGTCTTCAAATTGCAGCTAATTTTCTATTTTGTAGAGGGTAATGAATTAGCATCTTCATACTTCGGATAACAATTCTTTTATTTATCAACTGTTAATGTCCATGTTCCCTTTATCCGTTATTTGGTCTAGTATACAATACTGCACGCGTCGACAACCTTTAAATAGTTTGGACTTGCTGGGTCTAGCTAGCTACTTTTTGCCACTGGCTTTCATTTAAGTCGGGTCTGCTAATTTATGATCAGTATGGTTTTAGGTTAGATTCCTCAAATTAGTACCCCACCGTTTTTAAGGAAATCTGTGAACAGTGAGAGCTTGATAAATAACAAGAATTTCTTCTCCTAGCCATATATTACTAGCCAGAGCAATTTACAGTATGTTCTGCTAATATTTCTTGCCTTTTGGGTGACACTCCTCGGCTGGAGTTTAGTCCGTGGAGAATCAAGAACGTAGTCGGAGTATATGATTATAACATCTTATCAGAAATCTTAGATATGGTTGTTTATGTAGTCAAGGACATTTGCTTTCAGTACATGATTCTGTGCCTTTATCATTCATCTTAGTTCTTTATTGCAGGATCGTGATGGCCAAGCAACAATTATAGCACTCAGGCGCATCTGCATTGGTGAAGAGGTGATACATTTACACAACTTACAAAATTGTTCTTACTTGTACAACTGGTTGAGAATTACCCAAAGACGGAAGCTCCAACATGAGCTCTTATGAGTAGAGTTTTCTTTTATCAGCTACCATTTAACATTTTCAAGCATTTTCAGTTACCATTTCACTTTTTTTTTTTTTTTAATACTCATGTACCCGGAGATGCAGGAACAGGAGAGTCGAACTTGTGATTGGTATAACTGTCGATCAAGGTTTGGCTTAGGTAACACCACTGAGCCAGGGCCCCACAGTTACCATTTCACATGTAGAGGAGGACTTGTCCTTTGAAGAAAGGAAAGGCAGCACTTGCTAATTGTGGTTTCGAATGTTAGTGCCCTAAGCAGCACTTGCTGATTATGGTTTTCCATTTTATTATGACTTCTCCCGCTGCGTGATAGGAAACCCAAAAGGTAGCCTACATTGATGACATTTTACGACGTGCGAGTTAAACTAATATTTTTTGAAGTGTTTCAGTTATGAAGTCATCATGATCTTCATATGTTCATTCCAAGAAAGGACTATTTGTGCTTTTGTTCGGGGCAAATCTTTTTGTATGTTCATGTAGCCTTTCAATTTATATCACTAGGTAGAATTAAAATAGTAATCTTCAGAACTAATATGCAAATGTTTGAAGTGAATCTGTTAAAAAAAAAATGTCCATAGTTTTTGAACTTCATAGCCTATGGGAGGATGAATTTCTTTCTATTTTGTTCATCCACGTGGTCTGGGCACGTCACCAGCTGTTTACCGAAAAGCACAATAACACAACACCCTTATGCATCCTGATCATTTAGGTCACAATTCCTTACAACTTACAAAAATGAAACCAAAATGGCTGTGTAAAAATTTGTAAACAAATTGGGAATTAAAGGTTTCCTTTATCATTACCAGTCAGTTACCACAAAACTGTGCCTATAAAAAGAGAAACTGATGGTTAGTCCTTGCCATAGAGATTTGAAAAGAATGCAGCTGCATTCTGCACTACTAAGTTAACCATAAAAATTTCTGCATAGCATATCTATGAGGAACCTGGTTGCCGGCATAGCCAGCCGCTGCAAGTTAGAAACAATTGTGGAATGCATGTACTCACGTTTGCATAAGCATCCAAGGATTCTATAAATGCTCAAACTTGATAGGCTTTAGGTGCGGTTGAGATGATCCAAAAGTACAAATAATTTCAGTACAATAACCACAACACCTTAAGTTGAAATCTAACTAGTACTAGAAAAGCTAACGGTAAATCAAAGCATGAAGCTCTTTGCAACCATGTTGTTATTACTTGCAAGGTTTTGGTGTTTGATTGCACATTCAAGTTCGTTTCTCGGGGATGGGGGTTCTTGTTTGAGTGGGTTTAAGAACGATATAGAAGGAGAGGGAAGAATGGAGACAAATGGAGATGAAAGGCGGCGTTTGAGGGAGATTTTAAGGGAATTTTGAGGCGAGACATGTACGGGCCTTTCTCCCCTCATCTTATACTAAGCTCCTCCACTCCCAATCTCTTTCAAAACCAACCCCAAGAGTTATGGGACTTACCAACAGTGCAAGCAAAGAAGACACTCGTTTTAACTCCGACTATAATCCAATTATGCTAGTATATAAAGCATCCAAAACTTGAAGCTTTGTAGAATATAAATCAATCAAAAACACAACCCAAAATCCCAGCCACCAAGAACCCGTAAAAAGTTAAACTTTAAAGTCAAATTGGTTTTAGACTTTGATCAACATCACACACAAAACCCAAATTTCATTTTTTATTTTTCATTAAAGTGAAGCCCGGAAGGCTAAAAAAAAGAAATAACTATTAAAACAATTTGGCTGAGTAGGAAAATCAATAAGTCTAACAAAGGTCTCGCATAGGCTAATTAACATGTTTCCCTAAAACCCTAGCAAAACCCTAGTCCCCTACTAACCACAAAAACCACGTTCATTCAATGCGTACCACAAAATCAACTGACTCAACCATCTTTCAAGCCCCATTGACGATAGCCACCCATCACATCCTCAGCAGCATCAGCCATCCCCACCCCTAGTTCCGTGGCATCAACTACCCCCATCGCATCTCAATGGATCGTGAAGAGCCCCGCCACAAAATGACCAGCAGCTCAAAGCCTCGAGTAATCGCGGCCCTAACTCTCAAACGCTCCTGACCTATGCTGACCTTGACTCGGCCCAAGACCTTTGCCGGGCATAGGTTGCAGACCCACATTCAAATCCATTAGTCAACGACGTGACTCGTTGTGGACGAATCTACCAGCCTGTGCAGCATAGAGGGCTGGGTTGGTGACGAGGTAACTGAGTCGTACGATGTGGCCCAACATCTAGAGGAGATCACGACTCAGTTCTCCCTGTTTGATCTACTCCATTGGTGACGACTGGAGTGCATAAGCCCATAAGCTACAAGAGGGAGCCAGCAAGCAGAAAAAAACTTGTTTTTCGAGAATCGTCTGTCCATATATGTTTTGATCGCCCGTTCATATTGAATCCGTTTGCGTTCAATTGGAATTGAGAAAATGACCTTCACTCTTTTGATTTGAGTCCCGAAGTCACTGTCATCAACTAGGAGTTGAACTACTACAATCACTGCCTAAAGACCACCAACTCCCGTGAGGGTTTTGAGCTAGTGTTCGGGTCGAGAGGGCCCTATCAAGATGGTATATATAATGCTATAAACTCCACGCGCATTCGTTGCCTATAGATGGCTCACTAACACTGGGAGATGGACCATTTACTGAACGAAGGAAGTGAGGGCCAAGGGAAAATGTCCCTCCTGACAGGGGACACGAGCTAGTTCTTGTGTATAAAATGCAGTGAATTGTTCCACGACCGATCCTATCCTAATTGATTTTATTGACCCATTAGAACGAGATTCACTTGATTGATACGTGTACCAATCCGACATAGATCAAATATATTTGATCGAATTATTTCATGAAGGGATTCGAACAAAAAGAGAGAAGAACCTCTTCATTGGCTTAAGAATCTTATTCCACTTGAGCATCTAACCTATTTTATGCCAAAAAGAAAAAATATATACCTATTACAATGACTTCTAAAGAAAGGGAGTGTCGCAATCTCCACAATTCTGCATTATATGTATGTTATAGGGAGATATTGCAGTATATGTTATACTATGAAAAGTATATTGTTTGGAGCTATTGCTTCTTTTGCACTTGAAGGACCCATTTTCAGTAGTTGGGTGTCTTCAAGACAACAACATCTAAATTTCTTCCATATTGTGAAAAATAAGACATAAATGGATCTCTTTAATTCATCTTTCTTGACCTCTTCATCAAGATTCTTAATGCATATAGTCTAGTTAGGAGGTATGTCCCTTGTCAACATGCTCACTTAACATTGTCCCTTGCTAACAACATCAAATTAATTGCAAACCATTGTTAAAGTATTACTATAGACCCAAGCAAGTTTTTATGCAACCTCCTGTTTTTTTATCGACCATTGTTGTCTTCTTTGGATCCTACATATTTTGGTTTCTTGTTTAATGTTTTGTTATAGCTGGCATCTGGTAGAACTTTTTATGATAACCATTTTTCTTTTAGTCAAAATACCTATAGTATGTCTTTCATGACCATACATGTGCCCTTAAGATTCCTAGACGAGTAAATGTTTCATTATCCAAGCCTTACTATAGCCTTTTAAATGGCTTTTAAGTGTGTGGATAGAGGAATTTGGTGCATGAATGGCTTTTGGCACTGTTTTGTTTCATCATTGACATAACAACATAATGTTCATGTGGAGGACTTGTTGCTACACAACATTAGTATGGAGCTAGAACTCACCAAAATTCATATCTTATACCAAAAACATAGGCATTTAGTCGGCCTTGCCAACCCCATGGTTTCTCCTTAAGATGTGCTTGTTTTCAAGAGTATTCATTTGTTTCTTAGCGTGGTATTATTTAAAATTGTTTTGATTTTCTATGGCTTTTGTGTGCAAATTGTTCTATGTAGTTTTTGTTGTTGTTTGAATTGATACTAAAGCTATTTTTATTATTGTTATGGTTCTTTCTTTTTTCTTTTTGGCATAATTTTCTAATGACTAAGATTCATAGTTGATCGAAAAATAAAGGATTACTATAGTTGTTGATCAATTGTATCTCTCTATAGCCTTTAAAAACAACAAATTTTTTTTCAATATATTAACTTTGTAGTAAGAAGGGTTTTTTTTATTATAGAAGAAAGAATGTTATTGATCTAAGTTTTTCTTTTTCTAAAGAAGGAAAATCTATTTCTTAAACTTCAACCTATTTAAAAATAAGTCCTTAATTTTTATTCTTACGACTAAAATCTTAAGTAAACTTTTGGAAATATTTTAAATTATGAAATAGTAGAACCATTAATTACACAATGTAGAGCAAAGTTGGTTTCTCAAAAACATTTATGAATTATTAGAATTATCAATTTTCAAGGTAAGTGTTGTCGTTTAGTTATTCCTACTTCAATAATGTTATGGAATAACTTTCAATAATAGGTACAAAAACATTAGTTCGATGCTTTGCACGTCATTTTTTTCTTAATCTTTCTCTATAATTCTTTACCAATATCTCCCTTTCACAAGCTTCTGATGGTCTCACAGTAGTTTCAGGAAAGGAGATCCCTTTCCCCCTTTCTTTAAAGGTTCTCTAAGGTAACTCTCCTCTTCCAAGGACGATTGATCTTCATGACGGTCGAGCTTCTTTTTTCAATCCAAGTGGTCACAAAGAGGTGCTGTTCTATTTATCCTTAATTTTTGCAAGGCCTTGTTCTTTTTGATGAGCAACTGCGAGATGGATTCCTGGAACATTTGTATCCAAAACTTTCCTTTTCAAAGAGTGCTCATTTTTTTGAACTTAGGCTACACAATAACCTTAGGTAAACTTGTAAGCCCACAGTTAGAAGTTCACCTTGCCAGCCTATTATACAGTATCTAACGGTGGCTACATGCGGTAGCTGGGTTTAATCTCCTTAGGCTACACAATTATTTGTCATTGTTGAATTTTAAACACCTGAAATCTCAATGTTCTCTCCTTATTGGGAGTTTACTCCCAAAACATTTGAGCAGAAAATAGTGTGCACTTTTTTGTTGAGCTTGTGGAAAAAAATCCATTTCTGAGCAATGTTCCATCTTAGCAAAAATGTTTGGAAAAGGAAAGGTGCGGGTGGGTGTTTCTAGGTGAAATCTAGTATGCTACACATTTGGATTAGTAATAGAACTTGCTGATGGGACTGCGTTCTGAGGGAGAGTTATCATAGTTCCTGTTCGATTTATGGAATTGGTGGAGCCTATGTACCATGGACAGGCTTGGATGTGGAAGTGGATAAAAAACACAGTTCGTTGGCACTTATATTTCTGATTCTTGCACACATCAACATATTTCAATTTCATTTGCTCTGGTCCTTAAGGATTCAGTAATACGTAATTTGAACAAATTTCTTGTTTTTTTTTTTCAAACTGTTTTGGTTCTCACTCATATTTGGTGAGGCAAAATTTTTTATATAATGATGTAGGAGGCTAGAGGACTTGATGCTGAGCTACGACTAGTGCAAAGAATGATGGGTATAGGAGATAATCGAACATCTAATATTGTGGCGAGAATTGCTGATGATTAAGCCCACATGTAGCTGTTGGTGTATATTGGTTTGTCTCAGTTTGCGAAAGGATGGACCATGCCCCTTGCTCCACTTTTAAAGGTTTAGGCTTCTAAATCCATTGCATGTAGAAGCTGAACTCGCTATCAAGTCCGAGCAGAAGTTGCACAGAATGTGCAGGAAAAGGTAAAGCTTCTGTTCACATATTCCAACATTTGTTTTCAACCCACAGACCCCATCTCCCTGCCGTTACCAAGTTATTGCTAGGCTGGTTATTCAGAACCAGAAATTGGCTGCCGGATTTCCCCCCGCAACTAGAAGAAGATCGCTTCGGGGGTCACTGTAGAGCAGACCGCCTGTGCAGCGATTGATCACTATGTTATTTATAGTGTATTCGTAGTAGGCGGCTTAGAATCCTTCACATATTCCTGCCTGAAGGAAATTGCATGAGCACTCTTTCAGTTCTCTCTACTCTCAAACCCTTTTTATTCAAGCTTTCTTGACCTCTTTCTGTGCTAACAGCTCGTCATTCGTAGGTCGGTCGTTCAAGATGTGATGTTGCAAGAGGATTGTCTTTTTCCTAATTGTCATTTCGTGAAAGGCAGTCGAATATAATTGCTCGGTGGTTTGTAGATGAAGTTAATACGAAGGATTATCCGAGTCTCCGTAGGATTGCATGACACTCTGTTACTTAGAGAAAAAGAAGTCCGTACTTGTTTCTTCCTCTAAGGAAACATGTTATGGGGTTGGTTCGTTTTGCCCGAACCCTTTGTCCAAAAGACCTAAATGATCTTAAATTGACTTGTTTCTGGACAAATCAGAGGCTACGAGAATGTAACTAAGTGAAAAGCTGCTTCTATGTTTTTAGTGGGTAAGAAAGACCCTATTTACGGCAGTGATTTTTCATTCACTGCTCCTAAGGAAATTTTCTGCCAAAGGCTTTTACCCAGGACTACCGCTATTGCGCCCAGGGGTTCGGAGGCGTAGGAGAACGGTAGGGTTGCAGCAGCACCTGTAGAAGAGGAAGCACTGTTGTTGCCCATCTCCAACATTTTTTCTGTTCGTTTCTTTCATTTATTTCCAATTCAGAAAAATTTGATGATCTGAGAGAACAGTAACGGACTTAGGAGGATCTTCAAGTTTGGAAAATAACTGGGTTTTCTTGTGGACATCTATTCCATACTGATGAGGGGGATACTTATGTTTATTTCCATGTTTCTTGTTGAAGGTTCCGGTGATCCAAAGTTACTGGCACCAGTTACTCATAATCAAGCTTCCCCACAATTGCCACAAATATTCCCATCTGAAAGTTATAAAAAACAATCTCTACCGCATGATGGGCTCTACATGATCTTCGATGTACTTAAAATATGGTGGAAGTTACTGTGAAGTTGACGAAACTGGACCAAACGGTTGGCTTGCAGGTGGTAGAAAGAATAAAATGTGACGGTATCAACACTGTAAAAGTCATGTGGTGGGATACGTCTACTGATGTGGAAAACAGTCTTTCAAGAAGAGACAGTATTTATGGTCAACAAAATGAAGGCTTTCATTACTCATTTCACCAGTATGGATGGTCAACAAAGAGAAACAAAAAAATCCATAGAGTAACCAAAGTGTATATTGATACATGTGAAAGCACAACTCAGAGCGTCATTTCATTCCAATAACACCGTCTAAATCCTGCATACTTGGCCTACTTTCAAAGTCATTTAACATCTTCCTCAATGATTCAGAATGCAGAAGCAAATTGATCAAGGTTTGTTATACATGTAATTCTATGGAAATCAATCCATGCTAAAGAAAGTCTTTTCTTTTTTCTTTTTTTTTTGGTGAAAACTTCTAATGATTGAAAAGGAAAAAAGAAGAAGGTAATATTAGAGCCCAAAGGCATAGCCCCAAGGCAAAATGCTTACGAGGGAAGTGAGAGAAGGACACGTTTAGGTAAACCTACATAAATCATGTCGCATCCCAACTATACGGAACAACTGGGGCCAAAAAACAATTGGTTTCACAGCATCTCGCCAAGAAAGTGAACCCGTGGTTTCTCAGGCAACGTATCGATTTTGACTCCTTGAAATTTGAGCATCGTTTTGAGCTGTTCAGCTAGAAGGTGAACTTACCCAAGCAACAGCAGTCGCTTTCCTCTAATAGCTGAAAACTTCCATGCCTAGTTCTCTGGTCTTTCAAAGCTATTTAAAGGGGGCCGACCAAAAGCTACTCACATATCAAAGAGAGAGAGCAAAAAAAAAAAAAAACAAAAAAAACAAAAAGACAAAAGGACTGATGCACTTGACAACTTTGAAACGTCATCACTGACCCGCTTTCCTTGCGAGGTTTTGCTATGCTCCATAACTAGTTTCTCGGAGAAAGAATGTAGCCGGCTTTGAGGCTGTAACAACACCCATGTATGTGTTCTCTTCATTTTGTTAATAAAGAAGAAAAAGAGAAAAAGAAAAATGAAGGTAAAATGGGCCTTATGCATATGTGTGTGGTGGCCCTCATGAAACGGGCTCGATATCAATGAAGTAGTTAGACGAATCCCTACTACTCTTAACTAAATCTCCAGGCCTGCACTGCCCACTTACAAAAGAAAATATATGCCAATGGAAATGTGACAACCATGCACTGAGTCCTCAAATGACACATATTAAGAAGGCCCAAGCTTATACACATGTGCCCATAAGGTGCTCATCTTCAATTCTTTGAGAAGGCCCGAATGAAAGACCCAAGCCTACAAGTACAGGCCCATCCAACAAAGTCCTCCTCCAAATGAAGACTCCAGTCTGTCAAGCCTGTTTTCCTCAATGAAGTCCACAGTTTAAGAGGCCTACCCATCACCAAGTTAAACCTCAGTCTACTTTGAAATAAGTTCTCAATTTTTATTCTTACCATTAAACTCTAAAGTAAATTTTGGGGATTTTTTAAATTACGAAATAGTAGAAAATTGCACAATGTAAATAAATTTGGTTCCTTAAAAAAATTTATAAATTATTTAAGAGTATCAATTTAGTTATTCTTAATTCAATAATGTTATGAATTTACTATTGATGACGTAAACAAAAAAATTAATTAGATGCTTTAAATGTCATTTTTCTCCTTATCTTTTTCTAAGTTTCTCTACTTCTACTTCTAGTAACATTTGGCTTTCACAAAAGTACCAGTCATTCATGTGTATTTTAAATTATTTGGTGGCTTCTTGAGGCGGCACATAAAAATGCCCATTTCTTTCCAAAATACCCCTTTTAATAAATACTTGCATTTAGGTGCTCAGTAGATTATATGTTGTGCCATGACTTGGTGCCTATGATTACAAGAGTTGTACGTAAGGGAAAGTTACTGGCTAAGTTGGTCAAACCTCATAGCCAACAATGTAGTGGAGCTAATAGAAGTTTGTCAAAAATGACAACATAAGCCTGAGTATTCAGACAAGTGAATAGATCCGTGACTTTACCAATTAATCTCTTGCTGTAACCGAACAGCCTTGCCATTTGAGACAGCCTCTTCAACAGCTGATAGCAACAACATTGCTGTAAATAGTTACATAAAACGAGATTTGGGGTAACTCAAACAAGTAATTATTAACGCAAATTTTTCTAGTCGAAGAAATGCAAACTAGGAGGTTTGATTTGGGCCCTGGATAGGACTTGTCCTTGGAAACGCCAGCATTTTATTGGGCTGCACGAAGAAATTTGTGCCTATGCTTTTTCCTATCTCATAAAGGCCATGCTGTGATTGGGCCACTAAAGAGAATTCAAAGGAAATGAAAGAAATGCATTTAAAAAAATGCTTACAAAGGCCTCGTAGGTTTATAAGTCTTTGTAAACATGAAATGAATGAGCCCAATACAAGCCATACGGGAGTGTTTACACTTAACTAATACTTTAAGACCTTTTTGATAATAATATAACTTTATAATGGTAGCCAAACAAGTGTAGTGACCCTAGGTGCCATCAAAAACTGTTCGGTAATAGTGCCAAAAGGGAGGTGCAGTACCATCGGTCGGGATACCCATAAAAGAATATTATCCCATCACTTAACCATCAATTTCAAATAAAGAAATATTTCTTTAGCTTATGTCTTTTGACTAAAAGCACGATCTTACCAAATCAGGAAATCCTGGAGCCGGTCAAGACTAACGTAAAGAATCTACCATGCAATGAATGTCACATATAAATTTGATTATTGTAATTATTTTCCATATCTTTATTTTATTTTATTTTATATATAAAAAAGAAAGAACAAAAGTTGGAGGCCCGTTACACCGAACTGGGGGTACAGGCCTGACCAACATAACTAGTAGAACCTGTTTTGAGTTTAATCTATTTATTTGTGTAGATAATATTTTCTTGTTCACTAATAAAGAATTAGTGCAACATTCAAGGAAATCTAATAACATTTTTTGGAAAACCAAAAAGAATAACTTATTGGACATATTTATCTATTTATTTTTATTTTTAACTTATTGGATGTGGAAGTGAGAGATATCTTGTTACACTGCACCGAATTATTTGTATTTTTTCATTTCAAAGAATTAACATGATGCATCCAAACAATCATTGTGACGATTTGATAATTCCTAGTAGTGGATTCTTAACTGTTTGTCGTCATTTTTTTTAACTGCTAATAGTAATAAAGATAATAACAAATAGAATAGAGAGAAACCAATGGTTCGAAACATGTCTGAGCGGCGAATATCCGTTGAGGGGAAAAAAAGATGCCAAACCTCTGCTCTTATCACTAAGTGTGGTTTCCATAGCTACTTGGAGAACCAAGAACTGGAGGATCATCAACACCACCATGAAGGGTGGATGCCGTGAAAAAGTGGTAGAAATCCCTAGACACACGGAGAAAGTTGTCATAGGCAAACTCCTATTCTTTATGTACCTCCTCTAAGAGTTTCTTTCACTTTTGGTCAAGAATAGATGGTTCCATTTTAAGATTTTAAGCATAAATTGATCTTAGCTTGAAATGCATAATTAATTTTTGGACGTCCAACAGTTTCTTCATATGAAGTCTTAAATCCTTTAGAAATTTTCAGACATCATGTTTATCAATAGTTGATGCGATATGAGGTTTCTTGAAGGGTTGATAATCAGATTGGCAGTTTGCCTTGCTCCTTCGCCCGAGGGGCATAGACTTCTAGCGGGCTTCTACCACAGAGCATTGCCGGCTATATCTTACAATCCTGATCTGCTACTTTTCTGGGCCTCTCAAATTTGACATAATCTATAAGAAGAGAAGCCAGAAACCATCTTGATTGATCCTTGGCCCGTCTAATAAATATTTTGGTATCAACAAATCAAAGGTAAAGAAAAGAAGTTCTTAATAATGGGATTAGAAAAATTACCAGCATGACAAACACATAATTGGAATTAGTAGAAACTATATTCTCTCATTTTATCAGTTGATTAAGAGAGAGATAAATTCTTTGTATCATATGATATAGCCTTGTTGGGCACAACCAATGAAGTTAACAAGCATAAAGGTAAGCGATCATTACCCACCCTTCATTTTCTCTAAGTTACCATTGCTTAGTCGTTTGTCTTCTTTTCTTTTTCCTTTTTTTTCCTTTTCTAATACTTTGATGACAATTAGTTGTCACTAAACTTATCCAAAGGTTGATTCAATTTGACTATTTTTTTCCCTCATGTTTCCTTAGATTTTGTTAGTTGGCTTTTCATCTCTAAAAAAATACCTGAAACCACAACCCCATGACCTTGTTCTCTCTCTCTCTCTCTCTCTCTCTCTTCCTCCTCTCACCCTTTCCCTCCTACATTTTCCTTTCTCCTCCCATGTTTCATACTTTCTCTCTCTTTTTTCCTCCCACACATCATGTTTGCACTTTTTCTCTATCTTCATTTCTTTTGTAAGAGTAATAAGCCTAGAGATAATACAAAAAATAATAGCAAATCACATAAACTTTCATTAAATTCATGGAAATTGTAAAGGATCCTTTCAACCATGGAAACTCTGAAACTTTTACTTTAAACTTCTTACAAACACGGAAACATTGAAACTAAACATTGAAACAGTCTTTCCCCCTTCAAGTGCAATAAGAAAACTCTTAAACTTTTAAGTAAATACTACAGAAATACAAATGCACTAAGGAAACATGGAAACACTATAAAAATACTAAAACACATAAATTTTTACTTGGTTAGGCTCATGGGTCTAGTATAGAATTAGTGAAATTAGTTTACTTTAGGATTTCTTAGAATAAGTCGAGTTAGTCTAGGATTCTTAGGAATTTCCTTGGATAAGATATGATTTTCTTGGATAAGTCAAGTTAGTTTAGGATTATAGGTCTCCTTCTTATAAAAAGACACAATCGTTGCAAAGGGAGGTACTCTACTTTGTTGGCTTTGGTTTTTAATATAGTTTCTACATTTTATCATTCTTTCTTAGTTTGGATGTTCTCATCTAAGCCCTATTTATCCTTTTTTTGGTCTAGGTGTTTTCATCTAAGCTCCACTCTTCCATTCATAAGATATTATTTCATTACTCCACATAAACCACATTCCCTAACAAGATGGCGAACATGTTAGGCCATTAACTAGATCCATGACTTCGTGTTTACAAAGATGATACCGATCGACAACATAAACACAAATTTCCTTCCCACTTAGACTCTTATCTAAACTCAGTAGACTGATAAGTTTACTTCATCCTCAAATCCTTTGTTGTTTCCAAGCTCACACAAATAGCATTCAAATAACCCAAACAACTAACGTAGCATCCTAAGAACAACCACCAATAACAACCACAAAAGCTATTAGAAATGTCCTAAGAAATGAAGTTAAACTATTAAGAAACTTAAGAAGCCTCTCACCAATCCACACAAAAACTTGGCCTCCAACCTAATTTGTAGCAGTTTGTCCTTTTCCATTCTTTGTAAACACCTTCAGAAAACCCCTAGTTATTAGTAATAGTTCTTTAGAGAGCACTAATGGTTGAACAATGGGCTCTTTAGTAACCCCATGAATGGAGTGACTGGCTTCTCAATAGTAGTAACTTATGGCCTTCGATGAAACAATGATCTCTTTGTCACTGAAAAGTAAGGTGTGATAAAAGGAAGCTTCATTAATGGAGATTTACATGTGACAAGGGAAAGCTTTGTCACTAAAGGGTGACATGTGATGAGGGTAAGCTTTGTCATTGAAGAGTAAGGTGGGAATGTCAGCTCAACTAAAACTGTGATCATTTTGTAAAATGATGCTAAACACTAAAATAAGTTAAAAAATGAGAGAAACAACATTGCCTTCATAAAAATCTTGTGTAATTTCAACCTTTGGATTAGATATACTAAAGATCTACTAATAGAGTGAAAGAATACAATTTCTACAAATTCCAATTGTGTACTTGTCATGTTGGTAATTTTTCTAATTTCATTATTAAGAACTTATTTTCTTTGCCCTTAATTTGGTGATACGAAAATATTTATGAAAAAAATAGAAGATATGGAACTCATGACAACATTGTTCTTGATTAAGGACATGTTTTGTTAACCTTACAAATGGTGCATGGATTTGTACGAACTTATCAAAAAATTAATTTTTAAAAGGCACTAATTGAGTTGGATTGTAAGCTAATGTAAATATCTGCTGTGAGAAGGGGAGTCTTAAGAAATTATCCACCTTCATACTAGAAAGTGGAAATGAGACATTTATAGTTAGCCCATTTTAGAGATATTATTGATTCTTACCTTATTACATAATCTAGGTGTTGGTATTATTGATTGTGTAGAAAGCTTATTGTATTCCCTTAGAAAATTCTCTTGACTAAGGTGAAACATTTTAAAGATATTTTGGTGTGGTTGTAGGAAGAGTTTTAAGTAAGATTTAAGGTAAAGAACATGTTAGAAAGGAAAACCTACTAGCAATTCAAGAATGTAAGGATGTCTTATTTAAATCTAAGAAAAAGAAATCATATGCTGAAGAATTTGGAATGTGGTGGTTTTGGATTATAGAAGAAGGTATTGGAGATGGTTGAAGAAATGAGTAGTGCAAGGGAATGGCAGAATAAAGTGATTATGTTGGATTTATTCTCCATTTGTGCAAATTTGGAAATTTAAATGAGGGCAAGAAGTTTTTTGTTAATGGAGAATGGAAATGAAATGAAGCTATTGTGTTTGAAGTTTTTGGCAAACTTGAGCATCAAGGTAGCTAAAATGGCCAATAAACAACACTTGAAGAGTATATAGAAGACTACTAGACTTGAAGTGTAAGATTTGACTACAATGGTTAACTCCATAAAGATAAGCTTGCTAGTGGTAAGATAAGTCCAAATGTCACTTAATCTTTTGGGCTATGAATAAAATGGTTCTTGCTATAGTACTTAAAGAGTATAGTAGAAGAATTTAAAGTTGTTTGAATGGATAATGACCGTTTCATTGAAGAAGTTCATGAGGCTTACAAGAATGTTGTTAGTGAACTTGTATGTTTTTTAAGAAGCCACCTTGGTAGATTAAGGTTATGGAGGAGAAGTTGTAAACAATGGAAAAGTCGCATTGGTGGATAAGGTATTGTTGTGCTGAAAAACAAAGTTGCAAAAGTCTTTTATTGAAGCTTTGTTAGGAAAATGATTTAAAGTTGAATGAAAGTAAATTGGAGTGTTGGATTAATATGATTAAAACTATATAGTTAAGATAAAGCCAAGTCAACAAACAACCTAATAGTTTAAATTAAATCTGTCTTGAATGATTGAAAGGTGGAATGTTGGGCATGGTAGCTTGAAGATTAAAATATATGAGAAAAAAGTGCAAGGTGTGGTGGATGAAGAGGTGTAAGAGCAATGTAGTCCTTTAGTGAGAATACAACTTTGGTTTTATACCATAAGAGCTTTCTTTGTAAATATGTAAAAGCTTCCATTGTAGTTGTTATGTTTCCAGATTTATATGTATTTTATGAAACTTTTGTTAATCTATTTGTAGCTTTTTGTAAGCGTTGAAGCTAAGTGCTTAGAATGAATGGCCATGAGCCATCATTTGTTCAATTTGAGTTTTCTTTTAGTACTCTATTTTACAATTGACAAGATGTAACAGCATAGACATGTGCAATCTCTTTATTGTGGATGAAGGGAAAACATGTAGACAACCTCGTCTCTCATCTTTTTCCCATGCTCTCTCTCTCTCTCTCTCTCTCTCTCTCTCACTCTCTCTTTCAAACATGTAGACAACTTTGACTATTATCTTTTTCCAAACACTCTCTCTCTTTCTCTCTCTTTTTTAACCTTCAAGTAAGCCTAAAAAGCTTCAATGCAATGTATAGCCAAGTCTCACCCTGTGTTGAGTAATATCATCCCCTTTGGACTTACCAAAACCCACCTATAAACCTTGAACTTTCCATTTGCAACATCCAACCAAAAACTTTAATGCCCTTTCGAATGTATATAAAAGGTAGAACCTTAAAACAAACCTAAACTTTGTTTCATCATGGAGAAAAAGAACTTAATCTTCACCAAACCAAACAAAAATTACATTTTTGTAAAAGCTTATTTTTTTATCATCAATGGCAAAGCAACCAAAAATCACAAAACCCAAGTCTTATTTATGCATATTGTCTTACATTAAGGTAGCAATCAAACGAAGGATGACCAAAAAAGTGACAATCCCACAAAAGCTAGAATAAATTGATTCTATTATAACTAAACCATGCACATACTTTTGAAACTAAATAAAAAATGTAGCAAGATTCTATATGAGAGAGAATAAATGAAAAATAAATATTAAAATTAAAAAAATTCTTAATTATATTGTTTGGGACTCTTTAACCTCATAAAAGGAGGAATAACAATACCATTGATGAAGAGAATCAACAAAAACCGATTCCATACATAACCAGAGTCCATCAAAAGCCTAATCCATTCCAAAAAGAAAAAAAAGAAAAACCCAACGCTTCTCATACCTAAACGTAAAACCCAAATATCATGCTTTTCTCTCTTTGTTTAGTTCTTTAGAGCCTTCTAAAGACCACAAACTTTAGTTCTTTAGAGCCTTCTAAATAACAAAGGCAGTGGCCATAAAAACCACAACAAGGATCATTTGTACCATAACAAAAGCAACAACTAATAAATGCATGTATATACTAACTTTAGAACAGGTTTGCCCACGTATGTAAAAACATGTATTCTATTTAGTTCCTTAAAAAAGTCCTTGCCTTTAGTGTTGAAAGCCATAAGTACTAAATAACGATTGATCTACTATTTCAATGATGGGCTGAATTGATGCCTTCTTAGTTAGTTAGATGCTTGATGCTATAGAGATTTTGGCTCTGATAGAAAGATTTTAGCATAAGAAATGAGGGAAAAAGTTAGGCATGTAAAAAGTAAGATGAGGAATAAAGTGGGAACGAGTGTGGGCAATAAGGGAAAAAGAGTTGGCAATGTAAGGAAGTGAGGCCATTTCAACAACACCGAGATAAATAGATTTGGTTTGTATGAAAAATCATAAAAGCACCTTTATGTAAAAGGTTTTAAGTTTCTCTCTCCTCTCTTCCATCTCATACAAGTGAAAAAAGCATCCTTCTCTCTTCTGAAAAGAATTCCTCTCCCATGACTGAAAAAGTATTTAGTGAATTCCTTCTCTCTTTTGACATGTACTCTTTCACATCTCCTTTGTCTACAATAAAAAAACATAGAAGCATAAAATATGTGAAGTTGGTTCGATCCTCTTCCATTGCTTTCTCTTTTTCTCCTCTATCTCTTTGTACAATAACTTACTTTTAGTTAAAAGTTAAATTTCATAAGAAAGGAAAAAAGGATCCTTTATTGTGTGCCAAATTTGTGATATAAAGACTAGCATTGGTTCACACCCAACCATATAAAGTCATGCTAAGCCTCATCTTTACCAAACTATTGGAACACGTTTAGGATGGTTTCTACATCTGTGTCCTTACCCAAATCACTCCTTTCATCACTTATATTCCTTAGCATTATCTTTACTTTCATTCCATATGTAGGCATCCATTGCTTAGGCTCTTGGTGTGGGACATGTTACATGCAAGAGCTAGATTGACTGAAGGTACATGCCATAATATGGTTTCCAAGATGTCTCCATGGACTAAAGCTTCTTCTTCTTTTCACTTTACCTTTCTGTCTTTGGCCTTTGTAGAAAAGCTTGCTGAGTAATTGCTTTCCAAAACTTATGGTTTAAGAGGTAATCAAGTCAGTGAAAGCTAGGAGAGTCTTGGGTCATCTTTATATTGTCCTTAATTTAGCATCATTATATTCTTAAGGTTTAGACTGTGCGTTTGAGAAATGAAGAGTTAAGAGCTAGATTGACTAAGTACTAAAATCAAAATTGGTATAAGGAGAGTGAATTACCTTGAAGCTAAAAATAGTATATGCTTATGGTTTTTCACTTGTGGGATAGAAATTTTTTTTCACTTATGGGTATCGAAAGAAAGACTTTTTCACATGTAGGTGACTAAAACCAATTTTTCACCGTTTTTCACTCAGACCAAATCAATTTCTCACAATGCCATCAAAATGACCTTGGTTTTATGTATTACCAACTATCTTCCCCTTGTTCTCTATGCTCTTTCCCTTTTTGTTCCTTGTCCTTATTTTTAAATGCCCAACTCTCTTTTCCTTATCACCTATGCTTTTTCCTATATTCTTCCTTGTACTTATTTTCACATTTCTCCTATAATATTCTTCTTTTATCAAAGTTTTTCTATTAGAGACCAAATCCTTGTAGGTATCCAATCAACTGAGAAAACATTAGTTTAAGTGATCATTCAAGTATTAGATCAACATTTACTTAATGTTTCTACTTTCATCAAGATGACATCAAATATGAAAGGCAAAGACTTTTTTAAGGAGCTAAAAATAATACATGCTTATGGTTTTTTACTCATGGGAAAGAGATGCCTTTTCACTTATAGGTGACAAGAGAAAGGAGAGAGAAACCTAAAACCTTTAATATAAAAGGCGTTTTCACATTTTTCATTTAGACTAATTTAATTTCTCTTGACACCATTAAAATGGTCTCATTTCCATTTGCTACCAATTCTTTTCCCCTAGTCACCCTTAGTCCTTCCATTTTGTTCCCCTCATTCTTTTCACATGCCCAACTTTATTTCCTTCATCACCCATGCTTCTTCACACTTTCTTCCTTATCTTCCTTTTTATATTTCTCCTATACAATTCATCTTTCATCAAAGTTTTTCTATTAGATCTAAAATCCTTATAATCATCTAATTAGTTGAGAAGGCATTGGTTTAATCAATCATTCAAGTAGCAAACTAGCAGTTACTTACTATTTTTGTCTTTATCAAGATAACTTTCAACATGAAAGCAATGACTTTTTTTAGGAGCTAAAAACAATACATGCTTCTTAGTTTTCACTTATGGAAGAGGAATGCTTTTTCAATTGTTAAAGACAAGAAAAAGATGAGAGAAATCTAAAGCCATTTATATAAAAGGTGTTTTCACAATTTTTCACCTTAGACCAAATCAACTTGTCTCAATGCCATCAAAATGGCCTTACTTCTATGTGCTACAAACTATATTCCCTTCCTCACTTGTGTTTCGTCCCATTTTGCTTTTCATCCTTTTTTTTTGCATGCCTTACTTTCTTTTGCTCATCACTTGTGCTTTTCCCCACTTTGTTCCTTATCTTCCTTTTCATATTTCTCTTATAAGATACTTTTCTCATCAAATTTTTTCAATTAAGGCCGAAACTCTTGTTGGCATCGGATCTGCTGAAAAGCCATTGGTTCAACTGATCATTCAAGTAATGGATTAAAAGTTATTTAGTGTTTTTGGTTTCATCAAGATGACTTCCAACATGAAAGGCAAGGACTTTTTTATGGAGCTGAAAAAATAGTACATGCTTTTGGTTTTTCACTCACGAGAGGGATATACTTTTTTATTTCTAGGGTGATGAGAGAGGAATGGTTTTTCACATGTAGGTGATGAGAGAAAGAAGATAGACACCTAAAACCTTTTATACAAAATGTGCTTTCACTTCTATGTGCTATCAACTCTCTTCCCTACATTACCCATGCTCTTCACCATTTTAGTCCTCATACTTCTTCTCACATGCCTAATTCTCTTTCCTTCATCACTTATTTTTCTTCCCACATTCTTCCTTGTGTTACATTCCTCCTATAAGATTCTTCTCTCATCAATTTTTTTTGTTAAAGCCAAAATCCTTGTAGGTATCCAATTATCTGAGAAGGCATTGGTTCAACTGATCATTTAAGTAATAGATAAAAAATTATTTACTATTTCTGGCTTTATCAATATGACTTCCAACATGAATGGCAATGACTTTTTTAAGGAGCTAAAAATAATACATGCCTTTTGTTTTTCATTTGTGGAAGAGGGATGCTTTTCACACATGGGAGATGAGAAAATGATGCTTTTTCACTTGTAAAAGATAAGAGAAAGGTGAGAGAAACCCAAAGCCATGATATGTAAACGATGTTTTCATAGTTTTTTACTCAAACCAAATCAACTTGTCTTAATGTCGTCAAAATGGCCTCATTTCTATGTTCTACCAACTATATTCCTTTTTTGCATGTGTTTCTTCCCATTTTGCTTTTCGTTGTTCTTTTCTCAAGCCCAACTCTCTTTCGCTCATAACTTGTGCTTTTTCCCACTTTGTTCCTTATACTTCTTTTCATATTTTTTTTCGTAAAATACTTCTCTCATCAAGCTTTTCTATTAAAGCCAAAATCCTTGTTGGCATCCAATCCATTGAAGAGTCATTGGTTCAATTAATCATTCAAGTAATGGATCAATAATTACTTAGTATATTTGGTTTCATCAGGATGACTTGCAACATGAAAGGCAAGGACTTTTTTGTAAAGCTAACAATAGTATATGCTTTTGGTTTTTTACTCATGTGCAGGATATGCTTTTTCATTCATGGGTGACAACAAAGGGATGCTTTTTTACTTATAGGTGATGATAGAGAGGAGATAGAAACCTAAATTTTTTAATATAAAATGTGCTTTCACCATTTTTTACTTAAACCAAATTAGTTTCTCTCAAAACCATTAAAATGGCCTCACTTCCATGTGCTATCAACTTTTTTCCCATCATCACCCATGCTTTTTACCATTTTATTCCTTGTCTTTCTTCTCACATGCCTAACTCTTTTTCCCCCATCTCTTATGCTTCTTCCTACATTCTTCCTTGTCCTCCTTTTTACATTCCTCTTATAAAATTCTTCTCTTATCAAAGTTTTCTTATTAGAGTTAAAATCCTTATAGACATCTAATCAGCTGAGAAGGTATTGGTTCAACTAATCATTCAAGTAGTATATCAACAATTACTTAGTGATTTTCTTTCATCAAGATGACTTCCAACAAAAAAGGCAAGGACCTTTTTGTGGACCTGAAAACAATACACACTTTTGGTTTTTCACACGTGTGAAAGAGATGCATTTTCACTCATAGGTAATAAGAGAGAGATGCTTTTTCAAATGTAGATGATGAGAAAAAGGAGAAAGAAACCCAAAACATTTTATATAAATGTGCTTTCATCATTTTTCACACAAACCAAATTAATTTCTCTCAATGTAGTCAAAATGGCCTCACTTCTATGTGTTACCAACTCTATTCCCCTCATCCCCCATGCTTTTTCCCATTTCATTTCTTGTTGTTCTTTTATCATGCTCAACTATCTTTCCCTCATTGTTCACACTTCTTCCCACTTTGTTCCTCATCCTTCATTTCAAAATTCTCCTATATAATTCTTCTTTCATCAAAGTTTTTCAATTAGGACCCAAATCCTTGCAGGCATACAATCAACTGAGAAGGCATTGATTCAACCAATCATTCAAGTACTAAATAAACTAGTACTTAGTATTTCTGGCTTTATCAAGATGACTTCTATCATAAAAGGTAATGACTTTTTTAAAGAGTTGAAAATAGTACACAATTCTTGTTTTTCACTTATGGGAAATGAGAGATAGATGTTTTTTTAGTTGTAAGAGACAAGAAAGAGGAGAGAGAAACCTAAAACCTTTTATATAAGAGGTGTTTCATAGTTTTTCACTCTGGCTAAATCAATTTCTCTCAACACCTTCAAAATGGTCTCACAAATATGCTACCAACTCTCTTCCCTTTGTTACCTGTGCTCTTTCCCATTTTGTTCCTTGTTTTTCTTTTCATATGCCCAACTTTCTTTCCTTCATTACATATGCTTTCTTTCCGCTTTGTTCTTCATTCTCCTTTTCACATTTCTTCTATAAATTCTTGTCTCATCAAAGTATTTTTTGGTAGAGCCAAAATCCTTGTAGGCATCCAATTGACTAAGAAGGCAACAATCCAACTGATCTTTTAAGTAGTCAACCAGCCGTTACTTAGTGTTTCTGTTTTCATCAAGATGACTTCCAACACAAATGGCAATGACTTTTGTAAGGCATTAAATATGGTACATGTTTCTAGCTTTTCAATTATGGGAAAGTAATGCCTTTTCAATCATGGAGACGAGAAAGAGATGTTTTTTCACTTGTAGCGAATGAAAGAGAGAAAAGAGAAACCTAAAACCTTTTATATAAAAAGTGTTTTCATAGTTTTCCATTCAAACCTAATCAATTTCTCTTAATACCATCAAAATGCCATTACTTCTATATGCTATCAACTTTCTTCCCCTCATTGCCTATGCTCTTTCCTATCCTTCTTTTCACATGTCCAACTCTCTTTCCTTCATTGCCTATGTTGCTTCCCACTTTATTCCTCATCCTCTTTTTCACAACTATCCTATAAAATTGTTCTTACATCAATGTTTTTTTTGCTAGAACCAAAATCCTTGCAAGCATCCAATTGACTAAAGGAATTGGTTTAACTAATCATTCAAACAGTAGATCAAGCATTACTTAGTGCTTTTAGTTTCATCAAGATGACTTCCAACACAAGAGGCAATGACTTCTTTTAGGAGTTGATTGCCAACTTAATGCAAGAATATATGTAAAAATGGGATTTGGGCTTTTATGATTTATGGTTGCTTTGCCATTGATGATGGAAAAATAAAATTCTACTAGAAAGTAATTTTTCTTCAATTTGGTGAAGATTGAATTCTTTTTTCTTTGATGAAACAAAGTTTAGGTTTTTTTTAGTTCTTTTCTTCTATAGGCATTAGAAATTTTTTGGTTGGGTGTTGCAAATGGAAAGTGTTAAGAATTGTAATGACTAGAAATGGTTAAACTAGTTTCTAGAATGTTATAGAAGAATATATATAGTATTCTTAAGAAAAGAGAAAAGCTCATGGATGAGGCTTTTAAAGAATTGGTGAAATCATTGTGTACATTAACAGTTGTTGGGCCTAAAGTAAATGTACAATAAAAAGTAAGAATGGGACATGTATTTAAATATCTGCCCTTAAGCTGGTGGTTGAAATAAGTTTTAGAAACCCAGCTTGTCTAAAGAATGGAAATGATTTTGTAACATTCCCAATGCCTTTGTTAATAAATCAACAAGCTAGTCTTATGTAGAAATGTGAGTAGTCTAAATAATTTGTGATGCGATTTTTTCTTGAAAAAATAATGATTAATCTTAATGTGTTTGGTCTTCTTGTGTAGCATGGGATTGGATATTATCTTCATGGTAACTTCATTATCATAGTAAAGAGATACATGCGTTATCAGTGGTACTTGCAAATATCTAAATAGTCCAATGAGTTATACAATCTTGTAAGTTACAGACATCATAACATAGTATTCTAATTTTCTTAAGGAGCAAGAAATGGTAGACTATTTCTTACTTTTCCAAGAGATGAAAGAATTTCCTAGCATGACACAAAATTTGGTTGTGGAAGGTTGTTGCATCAAGCATGATCTATAAATGGCATCCCAAAAAGGTTCATAAGATAATAAAGATTGTGTTGCACTCTACTAGACCCCATAATTATTCCAATTTGTGACTCCTAAAAGAATCAAAAGTGAGAGAGAAATGTAATAACACAATTATTATCTCTAGTATATTTGGTAGTGGACAATAGATTTGTAGTAAAAGCAAGAATAGAACATCATAAAGGTAGTACTTATTCTGAATGACAACAAAACTTATATAGGTAATGGGAATGCATTTCCTATTTGGCAATTTAACAATTTAGTACTCATGAGTACATGACCAAGGAGATATTAGACATTTAACATCGTTTATGATCGATCATTGGTGCCAAAGTCTAAAAGCTAACATGAATAGTTACAATATGTAGGAAAAATACTTGTTATATGAGCAATGTTGTTTATGGTTGTAAGAACTAGGCTAGTTGTAGGCTGTTTTTTCTTCTGAAGGATAAACATAATCAACTTTGGATCCTTCTTAGATATTATAGATTCATCACTAGAACCTTTGTCTATAGTAGAATGATTCATAGAGTGACACTAATTGTTTATTTTTTTGGGTTTCTCATGCAACTTGTAGCACTTGGCTTTAGAATACAAAGGATGCCATAATGCCCACACTTAGTGAGCAATAGACACTCATTGTAGGTGTGCCCTATTTTTCCATAATGAGAACAAGTGTCATGATGGGCCTTCAGGTTGCTAACCCCATATGGACCTTTGGCAAGCTAGGCCTCCATTTGGTTTACTTAATTTAAGTGTCACATAAGGTACGTTGCTCAACTTGGTGGCCCATAAGGCCAATAGTTTGGTAGCCCATGAGCTTTATATTTGCTACACTAAATGAAAACTAGTCACAATGCAATGAAGACCTAACTAATTAAGTAAGACCCAATTGTGGAATTAAGTCAAGACATAACCCAAATTCAAGCAGAAATGCTAAGGAATCTAGTCACCAAGTTTCAACAGGGTGAAAGATGTCTTCCTGATCCCTAATCATCCTAATATCATTTGATAAGGAAAAAGCTAACTAGGTGTTTTGGATATGAGATAGAGAGGTTAAGTAACAATCATCCAATCTATTTAAAAACTTAATAAATTTGTTGAATTCTTGAAAAAGGCAAAAACATGGGTGTTTAATCAACCATGGGTAACAAATGGTGATGTAAGGAGTCAAACCGATTCCATAAGCTTTCAAAATGGTACACATAATGGTCCACAAATTCACTGTGTTCAATAACAATGGCTAGGACGTATTTGACATCATTGATATCTTTGGTTCCAACCAGTTGGAATTTGTCTTGGAGATGGGACCAAACATGTCTTGCATCTATTGTATAAGTGAAGGTTTTGTAGATTTTTGAACCTAGATAGGAAATGATCTAGGATAAAACAACACCACTGTAACACTACCAGTAAGAAAAGAAAGGCAAATTATAGGTGAATTATTTTATAATTAAGTCAAGTATCCTAAACTTGTTCTTTTTAAAGGGAGCATGCTTCATATCTCTACTCTAAGATGCATAGTTCTCTATTCTAATCATTTTACAAAGATGATCATTATCCTAATTTCCTTGTTTGGAATAAAAAAAAGAACCATGTCTTATATTTTATTTTGGTGTTATGCTCTTAATGTACAAAAATTTACTTTATTTCAAGGATATCATTAATCCATAGTTATCAAATATTGATGTATAATCATCATGAGACTATTTAATGCTCATATTGATGCACAATCACCATGACTCTATACTCAAGACACCATTTAATGCTTAAGTTAGCAAAAATTGATATATAATCATCATGAGACTATGTAGAGCTAAAGTTAGCAAATATTCATATAGAATTATCATGACACTATGTAGTGTTAAAGTAAGTGAGAATTGATGCATGATCATCATGACATTATGCTCATAACACAATTTAGTGCTCAAGTCAGCAAAAATTAATGCACTATCATCATGAGACCATGTAAAACTTAAGTCAACAAATATTAATATACGATCATCATGACACTATGTAGTGCTAAGATTAGTGAACATTGATACATAATTATCTTGAAACTATATAAATAAAAAAGATAGTTTCATTATTTATGAATGTAAAAAATACTAAAAACACAAAGGATTAGTATCTAAAATAAAAAAAATTTGAATTTTATATGATAGTTTCAAATGTAATGTTAATTATTATGAAAAATTTATTCTTCATTTAATAGATAAACATTTTCTACACCAAAAGTAAAATCTAAATGGGTAAAAATATAGTTATGAAAATTAAAAAAATTCTTTATTTATGAATTAATTTTGCTTCATAGATTAAAATATGTTATTTTTTAAAGTAACTTCTATAGAACAAAATTAAAAATAGAAACTAAAATACTTTTAAATAATTTTTGTATTGGAAATGCATGCATCATCAAGGAATCAATTTCTTCAAACTTATGTGAAGTTGAGTGTAATGGAGCAAGGACTCACTTTAACCAACTTGGTAAGATGCACAGGGAGTGATTTGATCCAGATCTAATCCAATGGTTGAAAACATGCACAATCCTTATAAAAGAAACACATTTTCTCTCATTTTTCTTATAGTTTTTAAGCCAACAGTGTTTACAAAATGGCTTGTCTTTCATTTTAGTTGTGCTAATGTCAATGTCTCTTGTTACATTCTCTTCTCACAAGATTCTCATCGCATCCTCTCAGGTGACAAGGAGCTCATTTCTACCCCTCGTCACACCCTCCCCATTGTTTCTCAAAGGCTACTCCTTGTTGCATAAGTCACTCCACCTGTGGAGGTCACCCTATCTATTGAGGTCATTTGAGAGCCATCAATCGTTAATATGACTTACACCTTACTATGACATTACGCTACCACTAAGTTAAAAGGGCTCATTTTTTATTTAATTACTAAATAAGTGATTAGTCCTTACAAGTCTACTTATTTTAATAAATATGTTATAGATATGTACATAGATATAGTTTATTGCACATATATATTTTATCCAAATAGTGAACCATTCAAGAACCATAAATGTAATTTATATAGTAGGAGTAAGTATGGGTAAAATAATAAAAAAGGGTTTATTAAGATTAGATTTAATAAATATAAATGTAATAAATTGTTTCAAAATCGACCCTAATTAAATTGACCCCATCGTAACACATTCTATTTGATTGATACATAGTTTTACCAATTCAACATAAATCTAAGACATTTATGTTTCTAAGAAAAATTGTTAGTTCTTAGTTTTTGTAATTTATGTTAATTCAATGAAAGTTTCTAAAAGTTCTCATTATCTATTCTACTATCAAATTTGTATAATGCTAAAGTCAATAAACATTGATGCATGATTATCATGAAACTATGTAGTGCTTAAGTTAGCAAACATTGATGCATGATCATCATGACTTTATACTCACAATACTATTTAGTGCTCAAGTTAGCAAAATTTGATGTATGATCATAAGACTATGTAGAGCTAAAGTTAACAAATATTGATACATGACTATGCAAAGTTGAACATTGATGTACAATCATCATGACTCTATGATTATGACACTATTTAGTGCTTAATGCAGTGAATCAATGCATGATCATTATGAGACTGTGTAAAGCTAAAACAATTGATGCATGATTATCATGAGAATAAGTAGTGTTTAAGTTAGTGAACATTGATGCGAATCATTATATCTTTATGCTCATAACACTATTTAGTGCTTAAGTTAGCAAATATTGATACATGATAATCATGAGATTATTTAAAGTTAAAGTTAGCCAATATTGATATAGGATCATCATGACATTATGGAATGCTAAGGTTTGTCAACTATAAAAAAAAATATTGTTGAACTATAAAAAGATAGTTTTGCTATTTATAAATGTGAAAAATATTTTTAAAAAAAATTAAAGATTGGTATTTGTAAGTAAAAACTATTGAATTTTAGATAATAGTTTCAAGTTTAATGTTAATTATCACAATAACTTCATTCTTGCTTTAACAAATAAACATTTTCTGCACCAAAAGTAAAATATAAATAGGTAAAAAAAAATAGTTATGAAAAGTAAAAATTCTTTTACTTATAAATTAATTTTTCTTTATAGATTACAATATGATATTTCTTTAAATAACATCCACAAAACAAAATCAAAAATAAAAAAACTAAAAAACTTTTAAATGGTTTTTGTATTGGAGATGCATGCATCGTTAAGGAACCAATTTTTTTAGACTTATGCGAAGTCAAATGTAGTAAAGCAAGGACTCGCTTTAACCAACCTGGTGGAATGCACATGGAGTAGTTTGATCTAGATTTGATCCAATGGTTGAAAATACACATGATCTTTACAAAAGAAACACATTTTCTCTCATTTTTCAAGCACTTTTCAAGTTAGTAGTGTTTACAAAATGGTATCTCTCTCATTTTTAGTTGCATTGATGTCAATGTCTCTTGTCACACCCTTTTCTCACAAGCTTCTTTTTGCACCCTCTCCAGTAATAAGGAGCTCATTTCTTCCCCTCATCAGACCCTCTCTAATGTTTGTCAAAGGCCACTCCTTGTCACTCAAGTTGTTTCTAAGCCAATCACTCCATTTATGGAGGTCACAGCCCATAGTTTAACCAATGATGCTTTCAAGAGTATTGAAGCTGTTCACAAAAGATGAAAAAATAGAAATTACTTTGGATTGGGTTAGAAGACGCTTTTTGTTTGTGTTGGTAAGAGACTTTTCAGGTTTCTAAAGTTATTAAGAAAATAAAAAATAAAAATATTTAAAAAAAATCCCACTCTTGGCTTTTGTAGTAAATTTTGTAAACCATTATTGTGCTATAAAAAGATAGTTTCACTATTTATAAATATAAAAAATGTTAAAAAAGCTAATGATTAGTATCTCTAAATCAAAACTATAGAATTTTATATGACAATTTCAAGTTTAATGTTAATTATCACAAAAACTTCATTCTTGATTAATAAAGAAACATTTTCTGCACTGAAACTAAAATATGAAAAAATAAATATTTTCTACACTGAAACTAGAATCTGTATAGGTAAAATAATAGTTATGAAAAGTAAAAATTCTTTTACTTATGAATCAATTTTACCTCACATATTGCAATATGATGTCTTTAAATAACTTCTACAAAATAAAATTGAAAATAAAAAAACTAAACAATTTTAAACAATTTTTGCAATGGAGATGCACTCGTCATCATGGAACCAATTTTTTCATACTTATATGAAGTCAAGTGTAGAGCAAGGACTTACTTTAACTGAGGCGGGATGCACAGGGAGCGGTTTCATTCGGACCAAAGTATGATTTGTGCTGTTAAATTTTTCTTACAATGCAAGGTATCTTTGTGTAGATCAAGGATCTATATTTGATCCACGATTGGAGACACAAAATCGCTCACATTTTCTCTCACTTTTCAAACCAATGGTTGAAAATAGCCCCTCTCAATTTTTGTTGAATTATTGGCAATGTCTCTCGTTGCACTCTTATTCCTTCCCCTCGTCGCACCCTCCCTTGTGTTTCATTGGAAGCTTCTGCTTGGCAAACTATCACAGTTAAGATAAACCGTTAAAGTGGAAGGAAGTGCTAAGGATCTAAAGGATATTTTCGGTACGGTAGAACCCCAAATTTCATGTCCATAAATGATCACGCGATAGGTATGATTCATGGGTGGATGGGCTAAAGTGTCCAACTTGGCAATTTCGGCCTGTCCCCATCTCTTGTTTCTCACTTTGGCAAGTTAATGGCCCAAAACTTGTAGCACTGCACCTCTTGTTTCTCACCGGTTTTTGGATACTTTTGTAACAGTTGAAGCCCAATTGGCCCTTTTTTCCATGAAACTTCATATTTTGGCCCAGTGCCATAATACATACTCACATAGCCTAGTGAAGTCTTTTGAACGCTGGATGTTACGCTATTTGAGGCAACCGCATCTTGGGGAAGGTTCAAATACGGAGCTTTAGCGGCCCACCATCAAGACAATTCATGCGTAAAGACTACTTTGGCCCATAATCAAGACAGTCTCATATTACTTGTATCAATTAAACAAATTTTTCCTGCAAACGTTGCAAGTGTTCATCAAATTTTTCAAAAACTATCTATATTCTATTAGTGTATTCAAGAGAAAGATGTTTGAACTCCCCATGTGTGATTTTTTTCACAAAAGAAATCTTAAAATTTCTTGACTTGTTTTTGACAAAATTGATCGCTTTGAAAGTAACACAAAAAACTAGGCCATTGTATGTTCTCGTACCACTTCCCTCGGCTCCTTCCTTCATCCAACAGTTGACGAGCATGATAAATGGTTCTAGATGAAGTACTTGGAATAAATGTGCCCTATCTTTTTCTTCTTTTCTTGGGTGGTGGGGCAATAATACATATGCATTGAGTGGGATCATGAAATTGTTGCCAAAATATATATATATTCCAAAGACGTATCTGCGGTATGTTAATTAGTACTCATTCTATTTTGTTTTTCAAAGGATTTGTTCCCACTTGAAAGTTGATAGGGTGTCGGAGACATTTAAATTTAAGAATAAATTATTTAATTTTTAAGTTAGTTTTTAAATTAAACAATTTAAGTCTTCTAACACAGGCAATTGTGGGTTTTGCTTTCTCGCGCCCAACTCAAATGGTGAGTCTCCTCTAGGCCTAAATGTCTATTATACATAGGCTGAGCCCTTGATGCAGCCCACGAACAGTCGCCCATTGGCGATACCTGCTGTGGGCCATTCATATGGCTCTATCTTTTTTCTGGCTATACTATGGTAGTACAGTGGGCATTACTGAGGGCAATTCAGCAAAGTCTTCCCGATATGTTGTAGAAACAGCTTCAGCCACTGAATGAAAAGAGAGAATCTTGGCTGGACAAAGCCATTGGCAACACATGGAGCCTCCAAAATTTCTAAGACATCTAATACACAAAGCCTTTTCATACATATTCATTTTCACGAATTTTACAGCATAACATTGTTCCGCTGCATGTATTTCTTCCATAATTGTAACTATATATCTCCTTAATACACTACACCATTAGTTTTAGATAACGATTCTATCAACTGAAATAACAAATAAGATTTCACACTGATTATTTTTCGTGTCATGACTCCCAAATCCTCATTGGATTTATAACGTAGTCTTAAAGACCCAATTCAAATAAATTTAATGCATCAAGGAAGGATCGTAGTATCTAACGTCCAAATGATAATAGTACTAGAGCTTCAATGTTCCGAAAACCACGAGCAAAGAATAGGATTTTTGCAACACTAAGGATGGTGCTATGGGAGATGAATGTTTGACGGCACTTGGAAAAGAAAACAACTAGAAGCTTCTTTAAGAGACCAGTTGACTATATTGCCCTGAGGGGTGAAATTTAATACCGAATAGATTCCACGTGTGAGATTTCTTGGGTGGATCATCATGAATAACTTTTAAATATCACTGCAGAAATGTCGTTAATGGAGTTTAATGCGGAGTTTATGGGACTTGGAAGATTTAGTGGGCTTTTGGTTTGGTCGTGAGGCATGGAAGGGTGGATGTGCGATTCAGGTGGCTCTCACGGTATATAATATTGATCAAAAATTAAGGATCCGGGCTTTAAGCAACTATGCAAGAAAATCCCGTTGTGGAAAAGTGATTGTAATTCCGGAATTGGAAATCATTCTGGAATTCCAAGAACATTCGGATCACTTCTACTTGGATGCTCCGATCACATGGAATCAGACTCACATTCTTTTGCCCTCGGCCCCAGGTTTGTTACTGTTTTTTCCAGAATAAATTCCTCACTGCGGTTAAACTATCTCATTTTTTTTTGCTTTCTACAATTTTGATCCGCTTTATGTTGTTCTATGGAATTGCATTTTTTTTTTTTTTTGTGATGCTATGTTTGATCGGTGAGAAAATATGGAGATGGAAAGCTCAGGGAATACTAGAGTGTCGGATTCTGAACAATTATTTTCTTGGAACCTGAGAAATAAAGTCCTCTGGAAGACAATTTAGCATATTTAGTTTTCCCAAACTCTGTCGATTTGTTCTGAAAGTGTCGCATAACCCACTGGTGTATTTATGTTTGGTTGCTTCCTATTGTTCTTTGTTTATCTACAGGTCCTATGGTGTCTAGTGAGTCTGGTCTTAAGAAACTGAAGTATAACTGTACAGAAGTTTATTTTATTTTATTTTATTTTGGCCCCTTCTCTTTTCCAGTTCATAGCTCATAATAGGATATAATCCCCTTTGTATCCGCTTTCTCTTTCTCCATTGTCATGCTATTATGTTGGAAAAGTATTTAGCATTCACTGTGATTGCCCTCCAATTTTGTTATTTGTTATGAAAATGCTACTTTATCTTGCTGGAGATTCAGCTTGGCTATCAGTAATATGGTTGGCACAGTAACAGCCACGCTAGAGTTCAATCTATAGGGAATAGCAAGAGCATCATTGATTTTCGTGACGGTTGAGCTTGTGTTTTCTAACCAAGTGGCCCCAAGGAGGTGCTATTTTATTTACCCATAATTTTTGAAAGGTCCTGTTCATTTTGATGAGCAACTGCGAGGTGGATTCCTGGAACAGATTGGGCTTCTCTATATGCACTTTGTCAATCATGGTTGAGGAATGGTTTTCCGGAAGAAAGCGAGGTCTGCATTGAATGCGATTTATTTCCCTTTGCTGGCGCTTGTTGCTTTTTTCTCCCTTTCCCATCAAACATATTGTAGCCAACTTCAACATTTTATGGATTCAGAACAATTATACTTTATTTTTGATAGTCAGTAACTATTATCTCTAATAGTTTGTGAACATGTAAATAATAAATTGATTGTTATAGGTTTGTGAAATTATGATTTCTAGTGATGGCTTTTCAATTATCAGATAGTTGCATTGTAAACTTTTGGGATCGGAATTAGGAAAGAGACAAGAATAATAGAGGAGAGCACTAAGAATGCTTTGAAAAAGGTTTAATATTTTGCATCTCAGTTCCTTCACTCTAGCATATATTCGTGTCAGCTAAACTAAATCATCATTACAAGAGTCCGCTCAAGTGATAAGAATAACGGTCTAATATAAAAAGACTAACAACTCATAACAAGAGACTTAACTTGATTATAAAACAAAAAGGGATGTACAAAGTCTAACTCGAAAGGGTGATGGCATGTGTTCTTACAAGCTAGTTGTGTGGATTTTTGGAATAGGTATATGATAAAGCTAAGTCTTTCGTGCACATTTAATTATTGAGGATATGAAAGAGTTTTGAATCATTATTTTTGTGTATAATTAGGATAACCTAATGAGAAGCAATTTGTTCTGCATTGGAGAATCTTGTCCTATGTAGAAGTGTGTGTGTGTGTTCTTTTCAAAGCATGTGTATAGTGTTGCCTCTTACTTGTTTTATTCTTTTCCTACTCCTTGTTCCACTGTTAACGCCTAAAGAATACTTTTGAACCTCTTTCTTGTCCTTTCTTTTGAGCAAAAGCGAACTCTTTCCTTTAAGCTATCAAAGTCTAGAAATATAAGAAGCATGGGTAGGTTTTGTAAGCTAACCTTTGTCACAAGTGAGCATGAAATTTAAGGAGCTTGTACCATGAACTAAGCAAAAGCAACAAATTTGGTGCAAATTTCACGCTGCATTATTTTTTGACTCCAAAAGCTAGTTTGGTAATAATGCGGAGAATTCAAATTTGGAATACTGTCACTTCTTGGAACCGATTTTTCTTAGAAATTGCTGTGAACTTGGAAATTGAATCTATGTTATTTTGCCCCTATGCATATGTATTCTAATATGGTTTTGGATTTTCTTTTTCCTCACCAAATTATGCATTCAATCAAGTTTGACAAAAATAAATAAATAAAGTTCGATTCAGTCCTTTTTTTTTTTTTTGGTTCTAATTTCGATGATATAAGATGGATATGTGAGAACTTCCATATGAAGATCCCACATGTTATAAGAAATTTTTTAAGCAAACTAGTTTTAGGTTAAAAAGCGTCATATCCTGTTGAAGTACAGTTCCATGAATTGTAATTTTTATTCAGATCTCTTGAGTCTCACCTGCCATTAAAACAGCTCTCTATCATTTTCTCGCTGCCTAAACTCACGCTCTTAATACTATGCTTTTGCCTTTGTATTGCCTTCTAATATGAATTAGATTAAATCCTTTATTTGCATAAAGTCACTTTATTTGAAATATATATACACAGTGTTTTACTTAACTTCTTTGCTTAATTATAATTCAAATATATATTTATGATATCAACAATGAAAGTGAAAATTCCTCCCCAGCTTCCTGCTTGTTAATCTGTACATACAATGCAGCTCAAGCTTGTTGCACCATGGAGGATTAGTTATTACAATCAAAATGCCTGTCAAACATCTGTCACCTTTGAAATGCCGAAACCAAGATTATCCTTAGAGCATCTCTTATTGTGTTAGCAATGCAGCAAAGTAGGCTATAGCTCATTTTTGTAATTTCTTGTACTTGCTTTCAAGAATAAACTTACAGCTATCTAATTAAAGTATATGTAGATTATGCCCCTTGATTCTTCCTCAATGTCATTATGATCATCTGAGTTGGGATGGAGTCAAAATGTTTGAAGACTGTGAGTGACAATTATGCTGTCCATACCTTGCCCTAAAGAAATGCTTTGTATTTATTTTTTGGATTGGCAGCCACAGTGTGGGGATTCTGTGAAGTCTTTAACAGAACCATTGCCTCTAGTTATGCCAGGCACTCATCTACAAAGGAGGAAGCTGAAGAACTAGAAGAAACGGAAGATAAGGAGGTTGTCTATTTTATTTGCAAATTTTAGTTGTAATTCTTATTTTCGTTTCTGCGTCACCACCCATATGCCAAAATAATATTGTTATTTTTCTATAGTTATGATGAAGCAAGTGAATTTTTGTTAGGATTGGTGGAACAATTAAGTTAAAGGGTATGGTTGTCATTACAATCAGGGGTCTTTATGTAATTGTGGAACTAGGAAATATCTTCTAGATGTAGTGGATTTCTTAGTAGTATTGGATTAGGATTCTTATCCTTATTCCTAGTAGTGTTGGATTATGATTCTTATCCTTATGTGGAAGTAGGTTTTCCTAGTAGTATTCAACTAGGATTCCTTCAAGGTTTCTCTATAAATAGGAGAAGTATAGAGAAACCTAGTGGGCGAGTTAAGAGAGTCCCCAATGGGGGCTAATTGTTGGAGAGGGCCCTTCTCATGGATTCTAGTTGATGATAGAATCTATAAGATACCTATTTGAAGAGAGGGAATGTATGAGAGAAAATCTAACAAGAAGAGACTATATGGGACGTAGGACATTGTGATGTTCCGAACCTCTTAAATTTGTTGTGTTTGGGTGTGTACGTTCTTATATTTGTGTGTTCAATCTCTATGTGGATGATGCGACTTTGTTGGATTCTCCCAACAAGTGGTATCAGAGCCTGGTTTGGATCCCAACATGTGGTATGGGAGACAAGCTTGGTTTTTAACAAGTGGTACGGTGAGCGTGGATTGTGGAAGATTGGGACCATAAATGATGAATCGAATGTGGTGAATGCAATTGAAGAAGCAGATTGATGTGTTTTGAGGTGAGATTTTCTTTTTCCCTAAATTCGGTTTGATTTTGGATGATATTGATGTAGATCAACCGGAATACGTACTTAGAGTTATGGATTGAGGTTTGCAAAGTGCAGATCTATGTCTCTTTATTTATATCTGAGCATTTATAAGCCAAAATTGAAGATTTTTATTGAAGAACATGACGTTTTGGAGATGACCAGTATTTTTTGAAGTTGTTGGATTGAAGATTTGGCTGATCATATTGTTTGTGGTAGTTTTTGTGTTTCTTTGGCTCAAGTTGTGGCATCAGATGATAGAGAATGGTGGAGATATTGATGTTTGAGGGGGAGCACTTTATTGATTTTGTTGATGAATTGTTGATTGAGGGGGAGCATGTGATGCTCCTATGTTGATGTGATTGATGAAGTAAAAATTTGGGTTTTGTCAAGTTTGTCGATATCCAGATGAGGTGTATTGAGACTCCAATGGTTGATTCCGGGGAAGCACCAACAATTTTGGATAGAAGATGTACTCTTTGTTTGTGGATTTCGAAGAGTGATCTTAATTGTTGTGGAAGTCCATGATTTTTACTTTTATTGAGGGCCTCATGGTGGAGGACACATTTAGATGGAAGAAGCCCATAATGATGTGTAGATGCCTGGAGAGAAACACAGCCTAGGAGAGGTGTAACCTAGAAGAGGCTGCAGTGGAAGTGCCTAAGGGGGTATGACCTAAGAAAGGCGTGGTTTAAAGAAAAGGCAAGATGGCATAGTTGATGCGGGCTTGTTTTGAAGAGAGTTTTGTCCAATCTTTCTCCATCAAAAAGATCGTGGTTGTAGAAGTTGAAGAGACTTTTTTGCAATCTTCTCTTTCAAAAGATTGTGGTTGAAGAGAGTTTCTTGAGTCTTTTTCTGTCCAAAGACTATAGATGTGAAAGTTGAAGAGAGTTTCTCCAATCTTTCTCTTTCCAAAGATTGTGGTTGTGTAGTTGATATATTTGAATAGATTTTCTATAATTTCCTATGGTGCAGGGATGTTGCATTAAATTGTTCCAAGGGGGAGATTGTTAGGATTGGTGAAACAATTAAGTTAAAGGGTATGATTGTCATTACAATTAGGGGTTTTTATGTAATTGTGAAACTATGAAATATCTTCTAGATGTAGTGGATTTCCTAGTAGTGTTGGATTAGGATTCTTATCCTTATTCCTAGTAGTATTGGATTAGGATTCTTATCCTTATGTGGAAGTAGGTTTTTCTAGTAGTATTCAACTAGGATTCCTTCAGAGTTTCTCTATAAATAGGAGAAGTATAGAGAAACCTAGTGGGCGAGTTAAGAGAGTCCCCAATGGGGCCTACTTGTTGGAGAGAGCCCTTCTCATGGATTCTAGTTGATGAGAGAATCTATGACATACCTATTTGAAGAGAGGGAATGTATGAGAGAAAATCTAATGAGAAGAGACTATATGGGACGTAAGACATTGTGATGTTCCGAACCTTTTAAATTTGTTGTGTTTGAGTGTATGCGTTCTTATATTTGTGTGTTTAATCTCTATGTGGATAATGTGACTTTGTTGAATTCTCCCAACAATTTTTTGGTAACAAAATAACAGATGTTTATTGGATGGGCATATCAGGAAAGATTGCCATAATGGAATATAAAGAACATCGGAAACATCGAGGAAGATGAATACTTGAAAAACTGAAAGGCTTTCAGTGAATTGTAATTCATGGGAATTTGGATTTCATATTTCCCTTTGGATAAATAGGTTTTATATATCGTATGGCTGGTTTGGGTTATCCTCACGTATGTTGTGAAGATTTGATCTTCTTATGAAAGGAGTTTTTACCCAATGTTTAGATGTATGTGCTTGTGAAAATTCTATAAAAGGAAACTATATGTCTTCTTTTAAGCAACTGCTATTTTCCTTTACATTCCACAATGAGGTTATTATTGTTCATTCATTTCTATTGCCAGTTGGATGGACCCTGAATTCTTCATTTTTTTGGATACTCGAGACATGTTATCATACACGACTGATATAAGTTACTTTTGAAACTGACCATGAAAGAGTTGCTTCAGTTGTAAAATAGTGAGATATCTCTTAATTTTACTTGGGGTTTTTGGCAAGCGACTCAACCCATTTTTCTAAGTTGCCACTTACGTTCTTAGACCTAAGTTTGTTGCAATGACTTGAATTTTTTTCTCCTTAAACTTGAGAATGGAATAAGTGACTTATTGTTCAATGTGTTGATGTAGATTGAGGGAAGAACAGCTACGACGAATTGCAAGGTATTAAACTAGGCTTGCTCTTCTCCTTCCTCTGCTGGCAGAACAGTTCGGAAGTGATACAGCTCCTAGAAGCTGATACAAGCAGCGTCGATCAGATATTGAGCATCCTCGTGCACTTAACGCTGTAAAGTTACAGAGGTTAAGTGTTTCTGGGATACGCTGAATATACATAGAATTGAGTTGTTTGCTCATGAATATACATAGAATTGTTAGCTTTGCTTTAGTGTTGACGCTGCTTCTTGGCGGCATGCTGCAAATATTACATCCATAATGACTACTATATCCATAAGCCTTGCTATCAGATATGGAATTCTAGCAATAAAAGGAGAAATGAAGGACAAAAAGACAGACATTTAGTCTTATCGATCACCCAACTAGATTGCTCTTTTAATGCATTGTATACTGAAGAGAATTAAGAGAATTCAGTGGATAAGCTTGTAATTTACTTTGCAAAAATATTTATGTTATTGTATCTTCTAATCAATTTGATCTGTCAAGTGACATTTATCTTTTATGTCATTTGTAGGATCCTAAGTTTTGGACTTTCAGACCATTATCAAAACTGATGATCCGTGCTGCTGCAGATGATGTCCCTTTCTTCTCTACATCTATCATAAGATGATGGAGAAATTGAGTCAAAAGAACCTTATGGTATCTGGCAGTTCGTGGTGCTCTATATTGCCCATTTTTTTTGCACCAACTATAATGATACTGCTGATTTTCCATCCCTTCCTCCTGTTCCCAGGTCCGAAGAAGTGGAGCTCATATGTTATTTATGAAATGCTTATATCTTGATAAGTGACTTATTTATTAGTAAAGCTTTGGCCTTGCCCTTCCTTCTTTGATCGAGTCTAAAGTACGATAGCAGGTAGGAATCCTCAAGATGCATTGAGGGCATTGACTGTGCTGAACTCCACTCCACTGAACGACAAGCCCATCAGAATCATGTACTCTCATCGGGACCCAAGTATCCGCAAGAGTGGAGCTGCAAGTATATTCATCAAGAAGCTGGACAAGTCAATTGACCACAAAGCATTACATGATACGTTTTCTTCCGTTGTACATACGTTTTCTTCCTGTACAGTAAGAAGTACAAAACCGTTCAAATAGCATGAACCGACCGACTAATGGATCGATTTTATCGTGGATTAGTGTGTGAAACTGCACCATCGGCTGACACATGGAAACATAACTGAAGATGACAAAGTTCTTGGGTTTATCGCTGGAATGCAAAGGCTTCAAAAGTTAAAAAAATTTGCTCGAAAAGTGGAAAAGGCTGGCCGGCATAGTTTCAAAACCTTACTGGGTCCTTCAATTTCTAAAGTGACATGAGAATGTAACGGCTAGCAGTGAGTTTCTAGAGATTTGACTATGGTTTTCTAAATCAAGAAAAGTGAATTGGCTCACAAAGTCTTATTTATTTATTTTCCGTTTAACATGGATGCATTTTGTTTCACACCTAGGTGTGACCAAGTTAGCTCTTTCTGGCTTTATCAAGTTTCTTGACAATATAAATTATTTTTTTCTCAATTTCAAAAGATAATTTATCTCTATATAAATTGTTTGATTTTACTTTTGACCTACAAGTTATATTAAAATCTTATTTATTTAAATTAAAGATTTTGACATTATGTTAATAACTTAATTTTTTTAAAAGTTAACTTATATAGATACAAACTTCATAGTAGTTATATAATATGAAATATTCTAATGATTATTAATATATTGCCTTTCAAGAAGCTCGGGTGGCAAAGGTCATTTCATCTGGTTTGTCGTTAATTAGTTTTTATTCCGTGGAAATGGATTGCCCGGAAAAAGATTCAGTAAATATTTTCTATGTACGTACAATCATGTATGAGTTACAATATATGAAGTATGTACAATATACGGGTACCCCTATAGTGGTCTAGGGTACTCAAGTGTGAGATGTAGGGCCTGGAGGTGGTGAGACTGCAGGCGTGTCAGAGGTCATGATCAACACCTGCCAAGGTGGAAGATGCTTAATGCTGACCTCTCCAGGATTATCAACTCCGACGAGGTTCAGTCTGTAGTGAAACCGATTAAGAAGGAGGTGAAGAAGGGACAAATGAAGAAGAACCCGCTCAAGAACCTCAACACCATGCTGAGGCTGAACCCTTACGCCAAGACCGCGAGGAGAATGACTCTTTTGGTAGAGATGGAGCGAGTCAAGGTCGGAGGAAGAAGCTCGATAAGAAGGGGAAGTCTATCACTAAGGAGGAGGCTGCTGCAATCAAGGCTGCGGGAAAGGCCTCGAACTGGACAATGATTTCTGATTCTGATAACGATTACAACTTCACAAAGTGGCTAGGAGTGTCTCAATAAGTTGTTTTATTGGCTTTGGAACTTTGTTTTACAATGGTGGTGCTTTTCTCTTTTGTTTACCGTTTTGAGACATGTAGTAATTTTCTTTTCTTCCTGTCTTGTTATCTTGATTTCTACGTAGATGAAAAGATTTTGTGATCAATTTTCATAAATACTGAGTTTTTCTTTGATGGGACCAGGATAAAGTTTATTTTTAATTTCTGTGAAAAAAGATTGGCTTAGCCATGAATCGACCCAGAGACTTTGCTACGTCGTTCCGAACTTACCATCTATTCATGCACCACCCAAGCTGAGCAAAAGGCAAAAAGTTTTGTGTTTAGTTGGGCTCCCGCTCTCGTGAGCACGGCCATTTTATGCGAAAAGCTGCTGTACGGAAGTAGTGGAAGAGGGGGAGAGAGAGAGCTGCGTAAACTGCACGCTTCAACTCCTTTATTGTAAGCAGAGGGGAGAGAACATTTCACTTCTTTACTCCTAAGACACGAGAGAGAGGAGAGAGAGGAGAGAGAAGAGAGAGGGTGTAATATCAGACTGGTTCTACGGAACAGAGCAAATCGTTCTCTCTGTGGGAATGGCCGTAAGTATGAGCTCTCTTCTCGGCGCTATCAACCCGCTCCCTCGTGCGTCTCTTTCAACCGGTCGTCGTCCCCATTTTCACCCTTCTGCTGTGAAACTCTTCGCCCGTCCCCGTCAGAGTTTCTTTATCAGAACCAAAGTCTTTGCAGCGTCAGATGTCCAACCGACTAAAGAGGCATCGGTTCAGCCGATCATTCCAACAGCAGATCGGCCGCTACTCACTGCTACCGGTTTCATCAAAATGACTCCATACACGAAAGGTAAGGAGTCTTCTGAGGAGTTGACAACCGTACATATTTCAGCATGCGTGGGCAAACCCGTTGTTGATATGGTGCATACATCCATTAATAGAGCTATTATTTTGGTTGTGATACAAATGGTCCTTGCTGCTGTGTTTCTGGGTAAATGCTTTTGGTGTTCCAACAAAGAAGAGGCTCCAAAGAAGAACGAGACGGAGAAAAAAGCATGACACTTAGGTTTTCGTTTAGGTTTATGAAGCGTTGGGCTTTGTTTGAAGTTTGCTTTTGGAATAGTTTAGGCTTGAGATGGACTCTGGTTTTGTATTGTCGGTTTCTGTTGATTTCCTTCATCAATCTAGGTTCTGCCTCCTTTTTGTATAATTGAGAGTCCAAACAATGTGATTAAGAATATTTTTAATTTCAGTATCTACTTTCTGTTTATCCTCCTTCCCAACGAGAATATAAGCTTGTTGTATAATTTCTTTTTTCTTTTTCTTTGTTTTTCATTTTTTTTTATTTTTACAATTTTCCAAATTTCTTTGGGTTTGTCCGAAGGCTGAGAGAGGGGGGAGAGGGAGAGAGACATTGAGAATGAGAGTAGGACAAAAGTAAGAGGGGGAGGTTGACGGAAAAGCGGCACTTGCTACTTCTGGCGATGCCGGGGTTCTGAAAAGTGGCAGTGGTTGCCACTTCTAGCGCGGGACGCAGATATCGTGCAGATATCGTGTCTGGGTTTGCATGTGCCCTTGTCGCTCGTTGGCCTTTAAGCTTGATCCTCACGCGCAGGATCAAATGGTATATCTTTTAAGGACAAACTTGGTCTTCTTGATCGGGGACAAAGTAGATTTTTACCCCAGTAGCATTTTTCCAGCTCGCTTTTACCTGTTCACTGTAAAATAGTAATTCGTACATTGATTATCCAACCGCTTTGCAACACATTAGTATAAAATATGAATGATTTCCACAGAGATAAGCCAAACCGTAAAAATGAAGAAAAAGCCTTACTTTTCAGCCAAAACAGTGATTGGTTTGATTTAGAATGACCAGCTAAGAAGCTTTTAAACTCACCTGTGGTGTGGTCCCCGACTGGTGCTAAAAGGGCAGGTTTTGTGTGGTGTAGAAGTACGAAATGATGGCACCAACTTTGGTTTAGCTTGACCTGAAAACTGAGTATGAAAGGTGAGCTTGCCTAGCCTGTACTGGAAAACCATTATCCCTGCATCTTCTTTCACACGTAAGACAATTCAGTGTAATGAAGACGGCCGTTTTGTCAAAAGAACTCAAAAGCAGAAGACTAAGCCTGAGAAATCATTTTTTATTTTTTATTTTCCTTTCTTCCTTTCTTTGTCTTTTGTTCCGTAGGCTCAAAGACATCTTTCATCAAATAGGAAAAATGTTCTACTTTGCCCTTCAACTTGATCATCTTTCATGTTCTAGGGTCCGAAACTATGTAGAGGGTAGGACCAAAGCAGTTCTATAGAAAACTATTTCTTAGTGGCTCACGTCAATATCCCAACATCACTTTACATTTCAAATAATTTGCTGAAATATTGAATGAACAAAAGAAAAAAAGAAGAAGAGACTTTTCGATTTATAATAAGCATGAGTAATTAAAAATATTTGATTTTCTTTTCTGGTAATTATACGAATATCTATAAGTTTTATTTACCTTTCTACTATAAATTAATTAATTTTATAAAATGTTTCTTTATTTCTACACTCCCATTTTTTATTTTTTTATTTTGTGCTCATCCTTCAAGCTTGGTTACGTGGCGTGCACATTTGTATCCATGATGTTCGCACTAGAATAGGATAATAGTGAAGTAGGGTAATAGTTGAGCTCTTAGAAGGCAGTTTTGTTGATCAACAAGTATGTTTAAGGAGGTTTATTCTTTTCCAGGCACTGATTTGGTTTTTTCCCCCTTCGCAAAGTTGTATGAACCATTCGTTTTATCCAATGCACAAGCATTCAAAAGGGAAGGAGTACCTAAAACAGAAGTTACAGTCTTTTTGCTCTCAATAGTTTGACAACTTTGGTATGTTATAGCTAATGTTTTTCAATTTTATGGATTTAGCTTTCTAGAGACAATCTGGTTGAAATTTAAAACTTAAAAATAAAACTTGTGTTTGTCTTCAAATTGCAGCTAATTTTCTATTTTGTAGAGGGTAATGAATTAGCATCTTCATACTTCAGAGAAAAATTCTTTCATTCATCAACTGTTAATGTCCATGTTCCCTTTGTCTGTTATTTGGTCCAGTATACAATACTGAACGCTTCGACAACCTTTAAATAGTGTGGACTTGCTGGGTCTAGCTAGCTACTTTTTGCTACTGGCTTTCATTTAGGTCGGATCTGCTAATTTATGATCAGTATGGTTTTAGGTTAGATTCCTTGAATTAGTATCTCACCGTTTTTAAGGAAATCTGTGAACAGTGAGAGCTTGATAAATAACAAGAAGTTCTTCTCCTAGCCATATATTACTAGCCAGAGCAATTTACAGCATGTTCTTTTAATATTTCTTGCCTTTTGCTGATTATGGTTTCGAACGTTAGTGCCCCAAGCAGCACTTGCTGATTATGGTTTCCCATTTTATTATGACTTCTCCCGCTGCGTGATAGGAAACCCAAAAGGTAGCCTACATTGATGACATTTTACGACGTGCGAGTTAAACTAATATTTTTTGAAGTGTTTCAGTTATGAAGTCATCATGATCTTCATATGTCCATTCCAAGAAAGGACTATTTGTGCTTTTGTTCGGGGCAAATCTTTTTGTATGTTCATGTAGCCTTTCAATTTATATCACTAGGTAGAATTAAAATAGTAATCTTCAGAACTAATATGCAAATGTTTGCAGTGAATCTGTTAAAAAAAAATGTCCATAGTTTTTGAACTTGATAGCCTATGGGAGGATGAATTTCTTTCTATTTTGTTCATCCGCGTGGTCAGGGCACGTCACCAGCTGTTTACCGAAAAGCACAATAACACAACACCGTTATGCATCCTGATCATTTAGGTCACAATTCCTTACAACTTACAAAAATGAAACCAAAATGGCTGTGTAAAAATTTGTAAACAAATTGGGAATTAAAGGTTTCCTTTATCACTACCAGTCAGTTGCCACAAAACTGTGCCTATAAAAAGAGAAATTGATGGTTAGTCCTTGCCATAGAGATTTGAAAAGAATGCAGCAGCATTCTGCACTACTAAGTTAACCATAAAAATTTCTGCATAGCATATCTATGAGGAACCTGGTTGCCGGCATAGCCTGCCGCTGCAAGTTAGAAACAATTGTGGAATGCATGTACTCACGTTTGCATAAGCATCCAAGGATTCTATAAATGCTCAAACTTGATAGGCTTTAGGTGCGGTTGAGATGATCCAAAAGTACAAATAATTTCAGTACAATAACCACAAAACCTTAAGTTGAAATCTAACTAGTACTAGAAAAGCTAACGGTAAATCAAATCATGAAGCTCTTTGCAACCATGTTGTTATTACTTGCAAGGTTTTGGTGTTTGATTGCACGTTCAAGTTCGTTTCTCGGGGATGGGGGTTCTTGTTTGAGTGGGTTTAAGAACGATATGGAAGGAGAGGGAAGAATGGAGACAAATGGAGATGAAAGGCGGCGTTTGAGGGAGATTTTAAGGGAATTTTGAGGCGAGACATGTACGGGCCTTTCTCCCCTCATCTTACACTAGGCTCCTCCACTCCCAATCTCTTTCAAAACCAACCCCAAGAGTTATGGGACTAAACAACAGTGCAAACAAAGAAGACACTCGTTTTAACTCCGACTATAATCCAATTATGCTAGTATATAAAGCATCCAAAACTTGAAGCTTTGTAGAATATAAATCAATCCAAAACATAACCCAAAATCCCAGCCACCAAGAACCCGTAAAAAGTTAAACTTTAAAGTCAAATTGGTTTTGGACTTTGATCAACATCAGACACAAAACCCAAATTTCACTTTTTTATTTTTCACTAAAGTGAATCCCGTAAGCTAATGAGCTTCGAAAGCAACCAAAGAGATTCACTTGGGTATCCACAACATTGTTGAACTTGGTGACAAACTGAAAATACAGTGCCTACTAAATAAGAATAAATTCAAGAATTACAGGAAAATATGATGTGTGAATCCAAACGTAGACAAATCAAGTAAGGAATGGAAGAATTGATTAGCTCGAAGAATTGAACACTGGAGAGCTGAAATATGTTGGATGATCAAGACTGTTAAGAGGAAGAGCTTCGCAGCAACTTTACTTAGTATGTCTTTCAAGGCCGTATTGTATCACATTTGGAGCGAAAGGAATAGAAGAAGATTCAGCAATACAAGTCTAGAAAACTCAACCATTATTGCTAAAATCAAGAAGGATGTGAGAGGGAAGATTTCATCTACCAAAGGACTCAAGCTTACAAATTGTAATAAATTTTTACAAGAGCTTTGGAATTTTTCAAGTGCAATATTTGAGCTTAGATGATGATATCTTGTAATCGAACAATCTTGTAAATTTTTTTACGAGTGATATATAATTTAACCTTTCACCAAAAAAAAAAAAAAGAAAAGTAAGGACGTCAGTATCTTTTTTGCCAACTGTTGTGATGTAACTAGACTTCAATGCAAGCTTACAGGCTCTCATTAGCATCTCTCCACCTTAAATAACATCAATCAGATAAATAGCATCTGGAAATGCAAGCTGCCAAAAAAGTAAAACGTCTTATTATTAATAAACCAAGAATTGACACACATTAGCATAAGACATCATGAGGGATATGCATTAGGTTTCACATGAAAAGTCACAAATCAAGGCAATTCATCTATTAAGCAGAATGCAATTCTAATTGCATGCAATTGTATTTGGTGAACCACAACCGTCCATAGTTGTTAACCTCACCTTTAAGATGCTGAGGAGAGAATAATGTCTATAATCCTTCTATATCACTAGATGTTCTAAGATATTGTTTATTACAATACAGAAAAAACTTTACACTGAAACTACACTAGCATTATTAGGAAAACTAACAAAAAGTGTGCTAATGAATTGATGTTCAAAATGAGCTTTAGTGACTTATACTTTACCACAAGCAAAATAAAGAATTATTGAACATTATTGCAAGGAAAAAAATTTATTGGGGTTCAAAAATTTTGAAATAGCAAAAACTAATGAATGATTGAAAATAATTAAGCCTAGAAACCTAAACTAAGGTAGAACATCATAAATTTTACAAATTAGTCAATGCAATCATACTAGCTTTCTCATCTATAATTCTCTATAAAGACCAATGAACAAAGGCAATGATTTTGTGAAGTATTGAATTTGTAATGGATGATTAAAGTAATTAAGGAAAAAAATTTAGCTGTAAAGTTTTTTAAACTTTCTTTTTTAACATGTATCTATTGTATATGCTCTGAACGTAATCATAGATTTTTTTAAAATAAAGTTGTTGAAATACCAACTTTGTTGGCTAGAATCAAGAAAATAGTATGTAAAAAAGCAACTCTATTTAGGAAGATCAAACATTTTCAAATGAATGTTTTATTGTGTTATAGTTGGAGAATTTCAATTTTAATTTTCTCTTAGATGAATTGTAATGTTGGATATGCCCCTGAACTTTTATATTCTCTTATTCTTTGATGAATAAATTCACATATTTATAAAAAAAAAATTGAAGTAAATTTTATGCATCAAAGTTCCATTAAAAAAAAAGGAAAAAAAAAAGCCAAATTCTGCATACCTACTTGCAATTTTAAGGGAATAAGAAACATAGGTAGAGACTGAACCAACCTTGCCTTTGCCCTTGCTTCTTAATGGTAGAAGCAAAATCAAAGGACTCCAATTCGAAGGTAGAGAGAGACTACATTAGTTAAAGAAAAACACATAATGTACAAACAGATAAGGAACAACAAGATGTTCTTAACTGGTTCTCCATGAGGTTGCCTCACTTCTTGTAACATCAGATCCTACATGTTAGCACTAAATTAGAACTTGTACCACAAGAAATCCCCCTAAGAATATTCCTTCAAATAAATGCTCGTAAAGTTTCTCTTCCTCCTAGTGCAACCGCAAAGTTCTTTTGCTTTCAAAACCTAGAAAGTTCCTTAAATGACAAGAACTAATTGAAAAGTTTTTATAGTAACGGAGAATGGGCATTAATTGCTGAGTAATGGAGCTGTTGCATTGAAGATAGATGAAGCCACACAGGCAAAGATCATAAAATGCTCGGAGCCAATATGGAAGTTAACTTACTATGCAACTGTTGAAGCATTTATTATCAAAATTACCTGCTGTGAGCCTTGGTTTAGGGATACAAAAGGATACTTAGAGGTTGGTCGAGCCAAGCTTTACCTGCAATGGGTACAATTCTTTTTATTATCATGCTATTCATTCGTCTTTAGTAAAAGGGGGCAAGCATGTTAGACACCTGTTTATTGAAGATAGATATCAATTATTTTGGGTGTGGGCGTATGCGGGTAGCTCCAAAACCCAATGCTTCCATGCCATTAGGGGACGGAGTTCATGCTTGTCCTAGCAACGAGCTTGCCAAGCTAGAGATGCTCATTTTGATCCACAATTTGGTAACCAATTTCAACTACAGTGCAGAAGAAGATCGATCTTTATTTTGATACAAAGGCGGAGCTTTTTTTTTTTTTTTTTGAGATTTCAAAGTGATTTGACAAGCCTCTTTGTTTAGGGTTAGCTAATTTTTGTAAACAGGTGGAAAGTGGTGGGATCCCTAAATGAGTTTTAGCATTGCCCTTTCCCGGTCTAACAGCATGGTCTCCCGGCCAAGTTTTGGGGAGAGCCCAGTAGCCCCAAATTTCAAGTCTGAGTTCCAAGTCAGAAGAAGGTTGGATTTTGCCGGACAACCATTTTCACCGGCAGAGTCCTTAAACCAAGCCTTCTTTTTTATAGTGGAGGCTTTTCTCCAGTTGAATGTGTATCATACCTTATCTCATTTTTAGTATGGCTCTTAACAAGATATGGTCCTTCAGCCTTTATTAACAAAATACATCAGGTACTGCCACTTTTTCAAAAAAATAAAATAAAAATAGTATTACTCTTGGTTGTATTGTCTAACTTGAATATGTTAAAGGATTATTTTATTTGGTTTGAGTACCAATTTATCCTTTATCTTATATGCATCATCGATGTAGAACTTTTAAGTCTCATTCTTTCTATGTATTTGGTTTTCATCATCAATGTTTGAATTTAGGTATATAATCTTGAGAAAGAAGTTTGTACCTTTTTTGTGTGTTGATGCGGGAGCATCCGCGTCTACTGTTCACCCAGTTACTGTTTACGCCGAGGGCCATAATAAGGAAAACCCACAAGCCTTGTTATTGGACTACCATGTCCTTCATTGGGTCCAATCCAATTAATCAAGGCCCAACAAAAGCCCACTCAACAATGGGGGCCCAACAAGCCCATTAAGCCCATTGAATATTTTATTCCAAACAACCTAACAATTTGGTAGGTTGTCTCCCATTGGGTATTTTATTCAAAAACAACCTAACTAATTGGTAGGTTGTCCCGCATTGGTTTATTTTATTTCAAACAACCTAACTATTTGGTAGGTTGTCCCCATTAGTTGGTTAGGTTGTCCCCCACCTATGTTATTGTATTATGATGTTTTCTTTATTTTATTTTTTTGTGTTCCCTAGCTCTCCCTATAAATAGAGAGCATGAGTTCATTTTTATTCACAACTTGAGAAATAGAAGCTTGTTTGCTCTTGAGAGAAATCTTAGTGTTTCTTCTTTTGTTTCCTTTAGCCAATTCTTGCCAAAGATTGGTGGTGGAGCAACTCCTTGATTGGTGGTTTAACCTTTACGTCTTGGAGGGTCACTTGGCATCTATCCTTTATTTTCCCAATTTCGTTTTTTCCTACTCTCATTATCCTTCACAGAAAATACCCAAAAACACAAAAAACGCCCTTCTCCTTTCAATCCCAGCCCTTATCTTCCTTGTGTCATCTTTTATTCTTTAATTTCTGTATCTTTATATTCTAGTATTCTACTTTTCAGTCTTTTTACATTCTTGCTCTTAAATTTCAGTATTTACCTTTCCAGTTATTTACATTATGTTCTTAATTTTCCTTGTCCTTTATATTCCAGCTCTTTATCTTATACAATTTTAAATTCCTTGTCATTTACCTTTCCGTTCTTTATACTTACAAGTCTTAAGATTCTACTCTTTAATTTCCATTCAGTAATATTTCTTATTATTCTTGCCTTGTTCGTAATTTCGAGTTTTCGTTCTAAATCATTCATTTTTCAGCTTTTGTTTCCTTTCTGGGTTATTCCAAACCCTTATATTTCAATATTCCTTCTTATTCCTTATTTTCAATCATAGCTCACTCTTTATCCCATCACGATTCGCATCATGTGTACACCATGAAGTTACAAAATTTGTAAGTACAAACCAACCTCCAAGGTAGAATAAGCATAAGAAAGTAGCAATAGACCAGACCAACCTACAAAAATGGAAACGGTTCCTCCATAACGAGTCATCCATAATATCAAATAAATCATTTTCACCTTTCATAAACTTACCAAGAACTTTTGTCATTTACGTATAAATTCTTGTACATTTTCCCTTCCTTTCTTTCTAATGGGTCTCAAGTATACAAACCATTTATTGTTACATAACCTGATTGAGGTAGATTCATGAACTCAATTTAGTTATTCTTTCCCAATCTTAATAATCACATGAACTTGAATGCCTTGTCTTATGACTTATTAATTAAATAGATGTATTTTTAGTGATTCCTTCTCTCATTACCAGATGATCCCCATAGATATTCTTTTTGTTCCATCAAATAATCTTATCATTGTTTGTCAATAAGAATTTTCAATAGTGAGCAAGTGGTATATAAAGTCTCTTAGTCCTAAGTTCAACATCTCAAAGGATATGTAAGTCGGTGCATGATTTTTTTTTTTTTTGAAAAGGAATCTTATTCTTTTAATCTTTGTTTTTGAGATTGATTAAATTAATATTTTTATATGTTCTTAAAATTTCTCTATGTTTCAAATTACTTGTGTATTTAAATACTATAATTTCTTTTTGTTTCTTTGATTCTTTCATAAGAATATAAAGCTCAAAAGTATATCTTTTCATAGTTTAAAGAAAACAATGAACTTCAAATATAGATTTCTATTTACTTTTATATGTAAAAACAAAAAGAAGGAACTATATATTTTGTTTATTTATTTTAAAAAGCTATAAGTGAAAGTTTCCTTGGCACATCCATTCTTCATCCCAATTTTGCTAGCTAGCTAGCTTAAGTGGTGAGCTAGTGGAGACCTTGATGGTGGGGTTTAGGGTTCAACACCCTATGTACCTAAGTTGAATGTGAGCATTATAATAAAAAAAAATTAAAAATAATTCTCCATCCTGTTGTTGGAACAAAAATATCACATGTATCAATTTGGAAATATTTGGTACATGAATCGATGATCTGATAAATTATATATGTAGATATTAAATATTTAATTAATCATCTCTAGAGTTTGGGAATTAAAATAAAAATATATATTTAAAATGGTTCATATTTTGTACTTCTAATAAGCCTTTTCCTGTAAAAGAAAAATATTAATAATAGTAGTATTGGGAAATACTTATAGTGCCCAAAGAATATATGTAGATATTAAATATTTAATTAATCATCTCTAGAGTTTGGGAATTAAAATAAAAATATATATTTAAAATGGTTCATATTTTGTACTTCTAATAAGCCTTTTCCTGTAAAAGAAAAATATTAATAATAGTAGTATTGGGAAATACTTATAGTGCCCAAAGAAGTATGAAAATTGAATAAGTAAATAAATAAAAAGCTACATCTTCATCTAATTTTAATATCAGCATAATACATGTGCTCGCTATTCAATAGGTTGTATCCACTTACTTTCTTTTGTTCTTTTCTACTATCCATTTTATAATCTTTAGAATGGATTTGATTGGAATAATCTTTACTCAAGGAGACAATTTTTCATTATTCTCTTTATTATTCTAATAATCATCATTAGTGTTATTAGAATAACAAATATAGAAAATATTAAACATATCAAACAAATAAACACATTTCCCATTTTATAACTATAACTATTCTATAATTATTCACTATAGTGATAGCTTATTGTTATTAAATTATTTAATTTAAAAATAGAGTTTGTTAAGATTAGGAAATATAAGCAAGATCTCTATTCTCCCTCTAAATAAGAATACTATGGTATGGCTACGGTTTTATGAAATAATAAAAAATAAAAAATAATAAAAAATAAAAAAACAAAACAAAGCCCCTAATTTGGACCAATGACTTAAGCCTTACCATGGCAGCACTCTACATTGAGTTAAGAGGGCCCATCTTTTAAATTTAATTATTGAATAAGTCATTAAACTTATATATAACATATATGTTAGATATATATATATATATAGAGGGAGAGAGAGAGAGTTTATTGTACATATATATCTTATCCAAATAGTAAACCATTCAAGAGCCATAAATTAAATTTATGTAGTATGAAAAAAAATGGTTTATTAAGATTAGATTAAGTAAATTAAAATGCAATAAATTGTTTCAAAACCGACCCTAGTTGAATTGACCCTCATCATAACGAAATTTCATTTGATTGATTCATATATTTACCAATTCAACTAGATCTAAGGCATTTCCTAGAATCAATGATAAAAAGATTTATTTTGCTTGTTCTCCCAACTTATTTTTTTCACATATTTTTGTAGAAATTTTTTTTTCAATAACTTGTTGATTTCCATCTACTTCCCAAACTTTCAGATTTATTTTTTCTTGTATTCTTAATATCTTTGTGAATATTATTTTCATTAAATATTAAAAATAAATATTAATTAAATAATTGAAATAAGATTAAAAAATTATATGATTATAATGAATGATTCCTGTATTAAAAAAGGGATTAAAATATTCTATGGAGTCACGAAAGAGGGAAAGATCTTTCAAGGAGGCAGCGGGGATCGAATTCCCCTGGGGTTAGGGTACAATGAAAAAAGGTTGACGATGGATGAAGGCCGGACTGTAAATTTATTGGCAGTATGTCTATGGCAATTCGAATACAGTTTGGCCCACAACATTTCCCAGATCCCATTATGAAATGATAGAACCCCATTTATTGTTCCCAAAAGAGGGAATATAGAAGAATAAAAAAGCTACAATTTTCTAATATATTTTATCATTGTTCATTTGCTTTCTCACAAATTCTAATCTTGCTTGCTAATGATCAAGATTCATATTTTCATTGAAAGCTTATTTGATTGTTAGTCAATTTATAAAGACAATAACAAGAGGATTATTAAGAATCTATAAGACCCTCCTAAGAAAATAGAACTATTCTAGTCCAAAGAAAATAGAAAAGACTTGAACGAAATCATATATGCATGATATACACTTTACGACACATAAGAGGCTGAAAAGGTGCATATTATAAAACACTTAAAGTAAGTATTTTTGATGTGCAACTAATAACACAAAACTAAGTTAGCATTTAACTAGGATCAAGGTGATGAGAGGTTTGTCGGAAGAGAAAGTGAAATTTTAGTGAGAATGGCAAGAATGATGTAAGAGGTTGTGAGAAGAGAGAGTGAGAGAGTTTTCGTGAGAATGGAAAAAATGGCGCAAAGAGAGTGTGAGTAGAATGATCCTTAAATATCCATTTAATTAAGTGTTTACATCCCTAGCCTATTGATTGCAGAATTGGTTATTCACTAAAGCATGGTTATAAATGCCGTAAGGGTCTAAAATAATATGTGGACAACTCAATATTCAGACCAAAGATATTTCATCTAAGACAAATGTTATAATATTAAATATAAGACTACAATTGCTAAGACTTGGGAATAATTCTTTTGTAGGTAAATTCAATTTGCCACCATATCATCAATGATGTTTCAAACAATCGTAGACAATTAACTTTAAAGCTAAAATTTTTAAGTTTTTTTTTAGAAATGATTTGAAAGCCTATCTCTCATCCTTAAGTACTAAGAATGTTCTTTCAAGATATCAGATTTTTTCCTTAATAATTTTTTGGGAGAGTTACCAAAAGTAGTTATACAAAGATACCACCTAAGTATTATTAAGTTGAATAACAATTGGCTCACAGGTCCTATACCAGCATCTTTGTCACAAGTTAATTGATGATGATAAGAAAGATTCTTGTATGGATTAGAAATACAAGAAGTTCGAATCTTCTTGTCATGAGTGAGTGGTACAACTGTGAATAGATTTGTTGGCTTAGAAATATAGACGTAACGAAGAATTCACTTTCAAGGGCGATAAGAAATTGGTTTAATAATATATCCTCTGAGATGTGAGGTATAAATCGAGAATTGTAGTGAAAAAGTTCATTCTTTGCTTAATCAAAATGTGCAAAATAACATTACATTTGTGGGCCTAAATCTAGGGTTATAAACAAGGGAACAAAAAGGATCCAAAACAAGGTGGACAAAGGCTGTCGTGATTCCCATTTCAGGACGAAGGATCTGCTCGTTTCTGTGAGGCAGGAAGTGCGTGATCGTGGGAAAGAAATTTCCCAGACGAGATCGTAGAGGATTGCGAGTTGATGACTGATGAAAATTTTTCCTGTTCTGTTGAGGAGAGATTCGACGGTTTAAGGAGGGAAAAATCTTCCCTTGTACGTCGCGGTCTTGTTTTGGAGTAGACCTTGCGATTTCCGTTTTGGGCGTCTTGATTAGAGATGAATCTGGGCTTTTTCCAGGCGAGCTGAGACGCTGTCTCCCGTTTAATAGTTGTTAAGAATATGGACTATGACTAATATAAGAAATTTTATTTTGGTTAATAAATTCCTTTCCTTGTACAAAACACTCGATATATAGTACCCTCTGCGCACCCCTAACAGTTACGTCTTTGCCTTGGATCTATTAGTTTTATTGCCTAGTTTTTTTAATAATTAAACCCTAAGTGTGAATAGAAACACTTCGACAAGAAAAGTGCGGTCATTTCCTCCTTCCTCCTCCTAAGGCGCCAATCCTTTTTCTGCTACCCAATGACGGCTTCTTCTGTAAATTACTTGTTTGAGCCGGGCATCCTTAACACCACAAAGTTCCAACGCCTTCTCAGTCGCTGTTTTGAAAGGAAGAATTCTAGAATTAGCATTGGAAGAATCAGCACTGATTGGTGTGCTCGGAGGACGAGATTGTTTTTGATCAAGCCTCTGGCTTCGCTTGACTTTGAGACAAAGGTCTTCGAGAAGGAGAATGCCAAGATCGATGGCCACGAGGAGGTATTTGATTCTGATCCCTGATTCTGTCTACTTTTGTGTTGGTTTTCATTGGCCATACGGTGTAATATTTTTGTTAAATGCAATATGATGTCAGAGGAGTGATGTCATGATTCAAGAATAACCCAAGATATCAAGATAGGATATGATTCCTCAAGAAGATAAGATACGTTTCTAGAAGGTTTAAGATAAGAACTACATGGTTATTTTAAGTAATTAGAGATAAAATGTAGTTCTAAATGGAGAAGGATTGATATTTAGATTTTATATAAGAAGGCTCGAGGATAAGGAATAAGGCAACTAGAAATCCAATCCAAAAATCAGAAGAGAGATTTTTGCAATTCATATAGAAGTAGTAAGCCATTCTCTTAAGGAGGCTTTAGTAGTTTTAGTATTCAATTAGTTATTGGAACTGTTTAGTGATTTAGCACAAATTGTAGCCTTTTTTCATAACAAGAGTAATTCTTCAATTTAAAGATAATTCCTTTCTATGATTTATTGCTTTCTTTTAAGAATATCTAGAATCATGACAGGAGCGGAATTTATTTCCTTTTCTTTCGAAAGCATTCAAGGGGATTAAGCAAATTGGTGTTGTTGGCTAGAATTTTTGGGTAGATAGGTTGCTCTCAATCTTATCCAAGAATTAAGTAAGTAATTGATCGAATTTGTGCAATTTGTATTCATTGGTTGTAATTTTGAAAGGGTTGTGGATCTTTGTACCTAGCATTAATATATTACTTTGAGAACAAAGAATGTATCTTGAAGTTTTGGTTGTACCTCTAGATTATTAACAGGAAAAATATGGGACTAATAGATCATTTTATTTACCAATGTTGTTTTATTAATTCATGGTTTTGGATGCAACATCTACTTATACTATTAATGAGGCTTTATATTATTATTTTATGTAGGACTATTACATGATGATATAGAATATATTCACCATATTGAATTAATAAATATCTAATTGTAAGTTCTTTAATATTTTTGTTAACCAACGCTTTAGATGCCACTTTTTTGTATATGTTTCATAAAATTAAACTTTTTATTTCTTTTATTTAGGCATCCGGTCAAGCTTGGAAGTTAAAGGATTATCTTGCTGAAGGGATTTTTGATATTGTAGTCAAGGTAATCTATACTCCTACTAGTGGTTTCTTCTAAGGTTGATTATTTTAGCTTTGGCTATCTAACAATTTTCTATATGGTTTATTTTTACTTTTTTAGTATAACTTTTCTTTTTTGGTTAGTGACCAAGTTATAAAACTTTTGCAGTGGGGGAATTTATCTATGTTGCGGCAATTAATCTATGGTGTGTGTGTTGTTGGTGACCAAGTTATAAAGCCTTTGCAGTGGAGGAATTTATCTATGTTATGGTTGTTAATCTGTGTTGTGCCCATTGTTGGTTACCAAGTTAAAAAAGCTTTGCTATCAAAGGATTTAGAAAAATTGTTGGAGCAGTTAAACTATGCTACTCGTATGTTGTTAGAGTCTACAGTGGCTGCTTGTGGCATCATCTTCGCCATTTCAGTGACATTCTTTTTTGTTTACTTGATGATACAAATAACCAAAAGTGGTCTTTTATAATGCAAGATTTTGCCTCTTACTTGAAAGTAGACCTTTTGGGGAGAATTGTTGTGATTCATAATACTTATCAAGAAACGAGTGCTTGACAAAATTGATTACTTTAGCCTTTATTTGAACTATGATATTTTTTGCTCTCTTCTTTAGTTCCTTTAGGTGACTAATTATTTCAGCAAGCAATGATTTTTTATTCATCTATTAAGTTGAGGTTTGAGGTTCAGCTATCCAATGTCAAGCACATAACAAGCACTAAATGAACTACTTTAGAGTAGCACTTATGCATAATGTTAAAAATTTATCATATTTTGAAGTTATTGATGTGCAGTAAGACTATAATTGAAGGAGAATCAACAAGGATTATGAAACCTTAAGTGAGAAATTCAACTCCTCCACACCGAGAGATCCATTTACATGACTTTGCTTTCATTTTATTGCTTAAGACACTATTTTGCCACAACCACATAAGCAATGGAATTAATCTCAAATGAGTTGGAAGGCAAGCTTGGTTCTTATCCATTTGCATGAATCCAGCTTATAGGATTCTCCTGTGGATCTTTCCTTTTCCTTAAATTGAGCTATATTAAGAAAGTATGGTGACAGATTTTGACATTGTCCATATAAAAGTTGAGCACAATATAAAAAAGAGAACTTTTACTCATAATTTTCTACATGATATCATTTCCATGGCTACTCAACATATGATAGGCTGCATAAGCTATTTCGTTGAGATTGATAGTTTTTCACTCACAGTGACCTTAGCTGACGGGAACTTGTCAGCAAGATATCAGTTGTTGACACCCACAGAGCAACCAATATCTAGAGTGTCCTTAGTCATGGAAGTTCCAGAATACTGCAGACGGTGTTGCTCAATAGCTTGAAGCCAATTTCCACGGACCATTTTATTAGCATCATCTAGTGAAAATGCATCAGTATTGCTCGTCTTGTCATTAACACGGTTTCTGGTTCTACTTCTGCAACAGTCTGCCGCTCGAAAAGCAATATTTTATGGATTAAAACATCTTTGAAGTAATTTTTTTGCAAAAGTATATAGGGTAACATTAGGAACATCAATAAGACTTTCAAGATAGAGTGTTTAAATCATTTTGATAGAAAAAGAATAAAACAATTATTGTTAGTAAATCTTGTCCATGCGGTATCTGTAACTGGCTTATGATCTTGGATTTTTATTCAAAACATAGAATAAACTAGCTTATTGTATAAAAGTTCCCATCTTACTTAGATGATGGTGTTCAACAATTTAGAAGAGATATATCCTACAATATTTTATATTCATGAATATACATATATCGATAAGGCCAAATCAGACGTCAGAATTGGTCCACGAAAGCTCATGGTAAAGGCTTTAAAATTTCATTAAAAAAAAAATACCACAAACATTATTAACTTTTCAAAAAAGTAAACGGCAAACGGACTAGGAAGCTAAGGATAAAATTGTAAAATGTGCTCGACGTGAAGATCGCACTCATCATACGCATGCAAAGGATTCAAATATTCTGCAAAACAAGCAGCAATTTATAAAGCTATTCATTGTAAGCAGTCATTTCACAATTAACAGGTTGAACTGGAATGAAGATTATTCTTAAATGATAGCATCTTAATAAAGTCGTCATTTTTTACTCCACAAAATAAAAAGAAGTGATAAATTCTAAACTCTTAAGTGGTACTTCTTATAGACTAACTAAATCAATACGAATATACGAAAATACATCTCCCAAATGTAAAAAGAATTATCAAAATCTCCTACAAGAATTGGCCTAACTCTGCATGGATGGTGAAAATGGAGATATAGTTAAAATTAGATTTTTTTATCATAACTAGAAGAATTGAAATATTGGAATTTATTTTTTTCCTTTTCAACTTTCAAGTATCGTCTTTAGATGTATAATGCATTAGAGCAAAAGGCAACAAAGAGCTCATTATGCAAGTATAGAATGGATGAAACAGGAAAGTATATTTCTTGAACACCTTATTTTCATTGATTTTTAGGTAAAGTAAAGTTTTTCTATAAGATAATTATGGAAGCAGTCACTAAAAGAAAAAAAAAATTGCAGATTGCTCATCTAACCAAAAATTTGAAAAGCAAATAAAACAAAGAGGAGAGAGGGGATGTTGAACGTCAGCATAGGGCTTTCAGTTTGGAGTTTGGAGTTCATGCACCACGCCATTGAGAGTTGATCCGCCACTATATCACTTTCATATGTCTATGTTCCATCAATAGTCTTTGCATTACTTAGGGCAAGACATCCATTATATATTGAGGACTTTATATGTTCTTTTATGATTTGCATAGTATTTCTTACTAATCTCTACATTTCTTTCAATCCTAACCGAATATATGATTTTGTTTCTATGTTTGTAGTAGTCAACCTAGGAGATTTTGATTTTTAATTTCAGATATCAGGGGCTTTAACAAATTAAAAATTTAGTCATTGAACAAGATTATTTTCTTCTTTCCATTGTATATCCTACCTTCTACAAGGGGGAATTTCCACTTGGAGATAACGATCATTGCTTAGTCATCCAAAGGAAAGTTTGATGTGTCGTAAAACACTGAAGAAGCCATGAAAGGGAGCTGGTCTTGTTTTGTTCTTTTCTGCTAAAGTCCTTCTACTTCACCCCAGTTTGAGATTCCTATTAGTGGAAATTTTTAGCTTCTATTTTCCTGAGAGTAATAAGTTTAGTACAAAGAAAAAGTCCGAACAAGATGAACAATCACAAACCAGAAGAGTTCACGCAAAGCAAAATCACCTTGCTCCAAGCAGTGAGGGTTGAAGTGAATGTCTTGGCAGTTTTTCATTGATGATTTTCTTGATTTTCTTCCTCGACACCTTTTGCCCTCGTCTTCCTCTTCATCAGAGCTAATCACTATCATCTCCCCCGGGTATGGGCTTCTTGACCGCTGCCTTTTTAGGTACAACCACCTTTGTTGCAGCAAGGCTTTTCCTTACGTTACTAGCTTCTGCATCTACAGTCACTGTGATTGGTTTCTGCATATTCAAATACATCCATATATTAATCAGTGAAACTGCTTTTCGTTTCTTTTCCTGACTCCACTTGTATCCAGGTCGAGCACAGCCGGTCGAGTTATCAAATGCAAAGGTGAGCGATCACTACCCATCCATTCGATTTATTTGGTTTACCATTGCTTAGTGGTTTTGGTGTGATTTCTCACCGACAAGTTTTTCTTTTTCTTTTTCTTTTTTTCTTTTTCCCTTTATTTTTCTTAACACAATTCAAAAAAAAAAATGATAGACACTTCGATACAAGTAACAAAGAGGTGCGTCCTCAGAACTGGATAAATGACTTTATGAAAGATCTTGCAAGTTCCGTAATGACTGTCCTAAGAAGCATGAAAGCATAAGGAAAAAAAAAAAAAAAGGTTCTAAGAACCACCATTACGACATATAAAGAAAGGATATCAGCCCTATATTTCATGCATTGTTTTCATTTATTTTCGATACATTGGAGTCTTGCACTAGAAGTAAATTATAACTTCACGAACACATTTTCCTCTCTCGTGGAATATATCCGAACTAGAATCTAGTCTGAGAGATTGCAAAGTTTGGAAGAAAAATAATCCAATTTCTGATTGATTTCGTGCAACCAGGGAATTGGTATCGTGTTCTAAACGGCTTATTAACTTTGCTATTTGAGGTATTTATATAGCAAAATTTGAGCATTTTCTGAAGATGGAGCAGATGTCAAACGTTCTAGGATGTAATTTATGGCCATTTAGAGAATTCTTAATACAAGAAAACCATCCACCTTTTTACTGTATATTTCTTGTCTGATTACCCCTATTTGCCTCCTTTCTTCCATGAAAATAAATAATGGTATGTGGAAGACAAGACACCAACAATAGAAAATAAGATTCTTAAAGTTAAATATAAACTAAAAAATAATCTTCTAACTCTTGAGCTAATTTTTGAATTGGGCCTTTGGGCTTTCTAATATAGTATCAAAGCCTAGGTTGAATTTATTTTACCTTATTCAACCTTGAGCCCAATGATGGACCTTCACTTTATAAACTCTAATTGGAAAATAAGATCTCTTAAGTATAAATTAAGATTTCTTGAGCTAACTTTTAAGTTGGGCCTTTGGGCCTTCTAACAAATGGAATAAAGGTTACCCTCATCCTATGCAAAAGATGTCAATGAACTCCCAATGAACCAAAAGACTTGGAATCAAACAGCTAGCCTTCAAAAATTATAAGCATGCAGCCACTTCCATTCCCATTTCCATTGCCCATTGCTCCCGACTTACTCTTCGGATTCAACACCAAGGCAACTAATCATCATGTTGTTCACTCCTAGGTACTTACAGTTTTCCCTCTATGATCCATGTGTCAAAATTCCTCCCTTTTACGAGCATGCAAGCCATTCCCCCACGTGATTTTGATGATGCGACAGAGAAAGAAACAGAGGGAAAATATTTTTCTCTAAGGTTTCAACAAGCAGATTATGTTGGGTTCTGCTTTGCTGAGAAATAAACAGAATCTTCGGTAATGAAGTCAAAGTGGTTTCCCATTGCTGACTAAATTATCTTTACGTGTAAAGGAAGAGTCATCTGGGTTTCTAAGCTTAAAGAGAGTCATGAGTCTTGACAGGAATCTTATCATTCATTGGGATTTCAAATATATATTCATTCCACCCTTGACTTCATTCCTCAGTCAAGCTTCCTTGTTCTTTTATTGTTCTACAATTTTTTGAGCCTTTAGAAACAGTCTTTCTCTACTGCAAGCATATCAAGCAGGATCGAGTGGATAAAATAGGTGAGGATAGCATTGAACAGTTGATCGGCTAGGCCTCATGAGGGAAGGACCACAAGAGAGGAGTGGGATAGGAAAGGGGGATAAATAGATTGCTTAACAGTCGAATCGGCCCTTTCGATTTCTTTGCCAATTCCCTCATCCTGTTGGATGGGTTGATTGTTTGATTGTGGGGACCCATCTTCCGAAGTCGTGAACAAGCTGGAGTAAATTACGGTTTCCGTTGGGCTCTTGATTAACTTTAAGGAAAAGGATCAAAACATTGGAGTACTCCTTTTTATTTTTTCATTTATAGATTTACAATGAGAGGCGGAGGTTGCTTATATAAAACTTTCATTTGGAAAAGCCTTCTTCTGTATTGGATCATAGGCCACTTACTTTTAGACTGCTAAACTTCATTTGGATATGGGCCAAGACTATATGCTCCTGGGTGCCAACTGGGATTTCATTTTCTGGGCTATTTGGATGGACTCAGATCCTTTGCATGGTTTCATGTTGGGAGCCACTTTCTTAAGGCTTCGACTTTGAACAGATTCTTAGCCATCTTGTATGAACTTGGACTTGTTTTGATGATGGGTGGGCTTGTTGTGCTTTACCTGTGGACTTTCATTAGGAAACAGACTTGATAGGCCCGTGTCCTTATTTTCAGGACTTTGTTGGATGGGCCGGTGCTTAAAGCCTTGGTTCTTTCATTCGGACCTTCTTGAAGAATTAAAGATGGGCACCCTATGGACCCGGTGTGTATAAGCTTAGGTCTTCTTAACGTTGGAATTTCCTCCCTCCCAAGGCGCGAATCCTTTTTCTGCTACCAAATGACGGCTTCTTCTGTAAATTACTTGTTTGAGCCGGGCATCTTTAAAACCCTAAAGTTCGAACGCCAACGCCTCAGTCGCTGTTTTGAAACGAAGGATTCTAGAATTAGTATTGGTAGAATCAGCACTGATTGGTGTGCTCGGAGGTCGAGATTGTTTTCGATCAAGCCCTTGGCTTCGCTTGACATCGAGACCAAGGTCTTCGAGAAGGATAATGTCAAGATCGATGGCCACGAGGAGGTATTTGATTTTGATCCCTGATTCTCTCTACTCTTGTGTTGGTTTTCATTGGTTATACCGTATAATATTTTTGATAAATGCAATATGATGTCAGAGGAGGGATATCATGATTCAAGAATAACCCAAGATATCAAGATAGGATATGATTCCTCAAGAAGATAAGATAGGTTTCTAGAAGGTTTAAGATAAGAACTACATGGTTATTTTAAGTAATTAGAGATAAAATAGAGTTCTAAATGGAGAAGGATTGATATTGAGATTGTATACAAGGAGGCTTGAGGATAAGGAGTAAGACAACTAGAAATCCATTCCAAAAATTAGAAGAGAGATTTTTGCATATCATAAAGAAGTAGTAAGCCATTCTCTTAAGGAGGCTTTAGTAGTTTTAGCATTCAAGTAGTTATTGAAACTATTTAGTGATTTAGCACAGATTGTAGCCTTTTTTTCATAATAAGAGTAATTATTCAATTTAATTTCTTTCTATAATTTACTGCTTTCTCTTAAGAATGTCTAGAATCATGAGAAAAGAGGAATTTGTTTCCTTTGCTTTCAAAAGCATTCAAGGGGATTAAGCAAATTGGTGTTGTTGGCTAGAAGTTTTGGGTAGATAGGTTGCTCTCAATCTTATCCAATAATTAAGTAAGCAAGCAATTGGTCGAATTTGTGCAATTTGTATTCATTGGCTGTAATTTTGAAGGGGATGTGGATCTTAGTGCCTAGCATTAATATATTACGTTGAGAGCAAAGAATGTATCTTGAAGTTTTTATTTGTACCTTTAGATTATTGACAGGAAAAACATTGGACTAATAGATCATTTTATTTTATTTGTTGGTGTTGTTTTATTGACTAATTGTTTTGGATGCAACATTTGCTTATACCATTAATGAGGCTTTATATTATTATTTTATATAGGATTATTGGATGATGGTATAAAATATATTCACTATATTGATTTAATAAATACCTAATTGCTAGTTCTTTAATATTCTTGACAACCAATGTTTTAGAATCCACTTCTTTGTATATGTTTAATAAAACTAAACTTCTTATTTCTTTTATTTAGGCATCAGTTCAAGCTCAGAAGTTAAGGGATTATCTTCCTAAAGTGATTTTTGATATTATAGTTAAGGTAATCTTTACTCTTATTGGTGGTTTCTTCTAAGGTTGATTATTTTAGCTTTAGCTAACAATTTTCTATATGGGCTTCTTTTTTTTTTTTTTTTACGTTTTTAATATCATTTTCTTTTTTGGCTAGCGACCAAGTTATAAAACTTTTGCAGTGGGGGAATTTATCTATGTTGCGGTAATTAATCTATATTGTGTGCGTTGCTGGTGACCAAGTTATAAAACCTTTGCAGTGGAGGCATTTCTCTATGTTATGGTTGTTAATCTATGTTGTGTCCATTGTTGGTAACCAAGTTAAAAAGGCTTTGCTATCAGAAGATTTAGAAAAATTGCTAGAGAGGTTAAACTATACTACTCGTATGTTGTTAGAGTCTACAGTAGCTGTTTGTGGCATCATTTTTAGCATTACATTGCTATTCTTTTTTATTCACTTGACAATACAAGTAACCTCTTTTTAATAATGAAAGATTTTGTGTTTTACTTGAAAGTAGACCTTCTAGGAAGAATTATTATGATTCACAATATTTATCGAGTAAAGAAACAAGTGCATGGTAAATTGATTACTTTAGTCTTTACTTGAACTATGATACTTGTTGCTCTCTTCTTTAGTTCCTTTAGGTGACTAATTATTTCAATAAGCAATGATGCTTTATTCATCTACTAAGTTGAGGTTTGACGTTCAGCTATCCAATGTCAAAACACATAACAAGCAATAAATCAGCTACTTTAGAGTAGCACTTATGCATAATGTTAAACATTTATCATATTTTGAAGCTATTGATGTGTAGTAAAACTATAACTAGAAGGAGACCTAACAAGGATTCTGAAACCGTAAGTAAGAAATCCAACTCCTCCACACCCAAAGATCCATTTACATGACTTAGCTTTCATTTCATTGCTTAAGACACCATTTTGCCACAACCCCATAAGCAATGGAAACAATGTCAAATGTGTTGGAAGGCAAGCTTGGTTCTTATCCATTTGCATGAATCAAGCTTATAGGATTCTCTCTTGTGGATCTTTTCTTTTTCTTTAAATTGAGCTATATCAAGAAAATATGGTGACAAATTTAGACCTTGTACATATAAAAGTTGAGCATAATATAAAAAGGAGAAAACTTTTACTCATAATTTTCCACATGATACCATTTTCATGGCTACTCAACATATGATAGGCTGCATAAGCAATTTCGTTGAGATTGAAAGTTTTCGCTCATAGTGACTTTAGCTGATAGGAACTTGTCAGCAAGATACCGTGTGTTGACACCCACGGAGCAACCAATATCTAGAGTGTCCTTAATCATGGAAGTTCCTGAATACTGCAGACAGTGTTGCTCAATAGCTCGAGGCCAATTTCCACGTACCACTTTATTAGCATCATCCAGTGAAAAGGCATCAAGCATTGCTCGTCTTGTCATTAACATGGTTGCTGGTTATACTTCTGCAATAGTCTGCTGCTGCTCAAGATGCAATATTTTAAGGATTAAAACATCTTTGAAGTATTTTTTTTGCAAAAGTATATAGCGCAGCATTAGGAACATCAATAAGATTTTCAGTATAGAGTGTTTAAATCATTTTGATAGAAAAAGAAAAAAAAACAATTATTGTTAGTAAATCTTGTCCATGTGGTATCTATAACTGGCTTATCAGTTTGGACTTGTATTCAGAACATAGAATAAACTAGCTTATTGTATAAAAGTTCCCATCTTACTTAGATTATAGTGTTCAACAATTAAAAAGAGATATATCCTACAGTATTTTATATTCATGAATATACATATATCGATAAGGCCAAATCAGACATCAGATTTGGGCCACGAAAGCTTATGTTAAAGGCTTTAAAATTTCATTAAAAAAAACCCGCAAACCTAATCAACTTTTCAAAAAGTAAACGGCAAAGGACTAGGAACCTCAGGAGAAAGCTGAAAAATGTCTAGCCGTGAAAGATTGCACTCATCATATGCATGGAAAGGATTCAAATATTCTGCAAAATAAGCAGTAATTCATAAACTTTTCATTGTAAGTAGTCATTTCACAATTAACAGGTTGAACTGGAATGAAAATATTAGCACATGATAGCACCTTAATAAAGTCGTCATTTTTTGCTCCACAAAATTAAAAGAGGTGGTACATTCTAAACTCTTAAGTGGTACTTTTTATAGACTAACTAAATCAATACGAATATAAGACTTCATCAATACTATCTTGTTTTAGAGGTGGACAATTACCTTGGCGGAGTTTAGGACCCAGAAAATAATACACAGAGAAGAACAGCCACAAAATGGGCATTCATGAATAAGAGTATTTACATTCTGGGTATACGAGTGAGGGATTCTGAATGCTCTCCAATTCCTCGTACAAGTCTGAATCCAGAACCTCCCGCCTCATTTCCCTCCATGGATGTTCTTCTCCGCTCTACTGCTCCAACAATTACCAAAAATCAAAACCCATTATCCAAATCCAAGCCAGTTCCAGGAAACATGTGTGACGAAGAAAGACCTGATAAGAACTTTTCTGGCACCGAGCTTGAGCAGAGAGTGTAGAGGCTCGAAGGAAATAAGAGCTCCCACGAAACGAGAGAGAGAGTGGCGCACACCCACCTTGGGCGGTCCAGCCGTCCTTCTTCGTACGCTGCACCTTGCTCACCTTCCCTGCCGGCAACATCATACGCAGCCACTATCTGATCGGCGCCCAGCCTCTGCTTCTGCTGGGTCTTCTTGTTCTCGCGTGGCTTTTGGAAGGAATAAGAGTAAGGTTGTGCGTGTGTTACATGCACAACAGTATATGTCAGAAGAAAGCGTTTTGGGTCTCTAACTCTCTGCTAGCAGTACGTTTGACGTAGGATTTTGCTACACTTGGCATGATCCGGCATAAATGTGATGGTAACAGGGGATAGGAAACCAAGGATTGCGTCTGTAACTGGATAACTAAGGAAAACATCCCATGTGCTGACAGAGTAGGTCGGGGAACATAGAATAAAATGAAACTTAGCTTTTCAAATCTAAGAACCCAATTTGTTTTCCTTCCGTAAACAAAGTTCCTTGGCATCCCTCTAACGACGCTGGCTCTCCAAAATCATCCAAATACCTCCAATCAGTCCCGAATGAGCGTTAATTCGTTCTTCAGAGTGCCATTTACGTGTTCAAACCCTTTTGCGCGTAACAAGGAACAATCAGTGCCATTGCAATACTCTCACTCCGAGAGAGAGAAGGCTAATGCTATTTACATGTCATGCATTTCATTTTCAGAATCTAGCTATCCACCTATGACATTAGAGCCACGTGGATTTTTTCCAGAATTGAAGTGGAAGAACAAAATTTGGTTCGACTGCAACTTTAAGGGTTAGTAATGCTATATGTTTCAGATAATTAAATATGCAATTTTTTAAATTATGATATTAATGCACTTGTTTCGCATTTAATATATCTCCTATCTAAAAATTGGCTGCCTTAAATTTATCAAGAATAAGTTGAATAAAAAATTGTCCATAAAAGACATTTTCTCATCCCATTAAATTGAACGGATTTAAGGAAGTGACTTTTTGAAGGCAGAATTTGCGATCCTAAAAAATTAAATATATCTTTCAACTAATGGGTTTGAAATTTCATATATTTAAGTTTTTTCTTATAATTCCATATTATTTGTGAGACATCATATTAGAAAAATAGAACGTAATGATAAAATGTAGGTAAGAATTCGAATAAAACCCTTTCATGGTCATATCATTGATTTTATAGTATTTATAAATGAATGGATTTTTATCCACTGGTAATTGGTCTTAGCATCTCATCCTACAATATTTATATTCATGAATATACGTATATTGATAGGGCCATTTTGAGGAAAAAGGAAAATTTATTGTATATTGTATATAAAATATAAAACATTTTATATTTTAAATATATCTTTCAACTAATGGGATTGAAATTTCATATATTTAAATTTTTTCTTATAATTCCGTACTATTTGTGAGACATCATATAAGAAAAATAGAACGTAATGATAAAATGTAGGTAAGAATTCGCATAAAACCCTTTCATGGTCATATCTTGATTTTACAGTATTTATAAATGAATGGATTTTTATCCATTGATAATTGGTCTTAGCATCTCATCCTACAATATTTTATATTCATGAATATACGTATATTGACACGGCCATTCTGAGGACAAAGGAAAAGATAACATGCTATCCCTTCACATGACTTTTTTTTTTTCTTTTTTTTCTTTTTTAAAAATTAACAACAAGTAAATTTAATGGAAAAATCATACTGAAACTCTATGAGTAAAAGTTTCTAAAAAATTGCAACTGTTTAGTTCATTAAATTTCGTAGTCTATTGAAACTTCATAATTAATAAAAATTGATATACCTTCTTTGGGGGGCCTAAAGTCGCATGTAATTTTTTATTTGATACGAACATGTAACATAAATATTACACGCTATCCTTTCACATGAATAATTTCTTTTTTTAATTTTAACAATAAATAAATTTGATGGAAAAACCAAACTGAAACTCCATGAGTAAAAGTTTCTAAAAAATTGCAACACTATTTAGTTCATTAAATTTCATATTATATTAAAACTTAAGGATTTTATCTAAACCAACACAAATTCACATTTTAGGAATATACAAAAACTACATGCATTTAATCAATCAATTTGCATTCTTACCAGCATACTAGAGCATATTAATATAATTTCTTTTTCTAACAAATGGGTTTATATGGTTTTTAAATTTTTCTTTTGTCTTGATTTTTACAATATTAAAAAAATTAAGAGAAAGTTATCATAAATGGAATCACAAAAAGTCGAATAGATAGAATATTTATTATTTATATAAACCGAGCCTCCATTACTTAAAATTGTAATTGATATACTATGTAACTTAATATTGTCAAACTTACTGATCTATGGTGGTAGATCTTCCAAATTATGGTCCCGTAGGTTATGATTTATTGCTTTGATTGGGAACTTTTAAGTTGATCAGAGGAAACCATTTCTATGGTATAACTGCTAATAGATTTGGTAGCTTACGAAGATAAGCATAATGTAGATACAAATTGCTATTATGATATGTCCTTTGAGAGGTGAGTTGTACCAAAAAAAAAAAAAAAGAAAAGGTTCGTACTTTGCTTAAACATAATGTCTAGAATAACTTAGTCACGCTTGGGGCAAGATGTTGTTTCCCACTTTAATGGAGCAATGTTTGGTAGGGATTTTAGGTTAAAAAAAAGGGAAGAAGAAGTTCGAAATAACATTACATTTTATAGAACTAATTTAGTGTTATAAACGAGGAAAGCAAAGGGTCCAAAACAAGGTGGACGTAATTCCCATTTTAGGACGGAGGATCTGCTCCTTTCTATAAGACAGGAATTGCGTGATTGTGGAGAAGAGACTTCCTAGACGAGATCGTAGAGGATTTTTCATTCATAACTAATGAAGATTTCTCCTTTTTGCTCGAGGGGATATTCTACAGTTTAAGGAGGGAAATATTGCAATAGAAACTTAAAAAAAAAAAAAAAGAATCCGTGTATTTCATAAAGAATTCACATGTAGAATACCTCTGTTGTGCATTTTGCTTCAGCAAATGTTTTTGCAAGTTGAGCAGCATCTGTGTTTCGTGTCATCCTGTCCGGTAAAATTCATATGCAAGTGAACATGTCGAACAAGTAATATAATGATGAGAAAGATATTATCCCACAGAGATTGGTGATTACTAGACTAATTAATTACTAACGGTGAACAACTCCTAGAATTTATCTAGCAAATCAAATTGATAGATGATAGATTGACTAACTAAATCTAAGAAAACTAAATACAATAAATATGTTAGAGCATATGATTTCACCATAATTACTATGTATTAATATTGATTATTTACGCTTGCAAGAGGGATAATATCTATGTGTTGGCAGAACTTCCTAATTTATTTACTATCCTATGTCTAGGTATAACAAACCTACTTAGTTCATTAACTCACTATATCTCTATATGTGAATTGAAACAAACCAAATGCAATAAGATTTGTGAATGTTTCCAGTTTACACCAAAAGCCACACAAATAATATGGTATATGTCTATCCATATTTAATTTATGGCTACACATTACAAGAAGCAATTGCATATCATCTCCTGTCGGTCTTAAACATGCAAATCATATCATTCAAGTAGTAGCTAATTACTTAAAAGCATTAAACATAGTAATACGTAACTTCACATAAACAAAATATCTTGCAAAACATAATAATCATAAAATTCATACCATAATAATTAGGTTATATCATAGCTCTAACAAAAGTAAACTAAAGCATAAAGAAATAATGAGGAAGAATAATAATAAGAAATAAAGAAGGTATCTTGAATCCAAGAACAAGAAGTCTGTCACCCTTTTTGTCTTCTCTTCAAGAAAATCTTGAATTCTTGGCCTCTTTCTTAAGTTGTGCTCAATTTCCTCCTCTTCTTTCTTTTGCTTCCTCTTTTCTCTTAAATAGGGTTTAGGTTTAAACCTACTCTTATCCTAGTAGAATTGGGTTTTAGAGATCTAAAACAATTGGGTTTTGAATTCTTAATTTAATTAGGTTTTGAACTCCTAATTTAATTAGGCTTTGAACTCCTAATATGATTAGGTTTTCTAATTATTTAGAAAACCCAATAACAATAAAATCTAATAACAATCATTCAAAGCCCAAGCCCATCTTGACTCTCTTGATCTTGATATTATGATTTTGCCACACAATAAGCATCAGGCTTTTTATGTGCTACATAAACAAGATAAATTTAGGTAAATAAAGAGGAGTTCAAATGTTTTCTCACAATTATTAAAGTTATTTATTGCTTAAAATAGGTAAAATAACTCTATAAAAATAGATTTATCACATCCCTTCAAGACAAAAAACATTTATATTTACTAACTTGCAGTTAGAAATATATGAGACAACTTTGAAAAAATTTCAACCCCTTTACCTTCAATAAAGACGAGGCCATCTAACTTCAAATCTTTGCATGCATTTACAGTAGCATTGTCTTGCTTAGTTGTTCTAATTTGATCCCTTGTCCATCCCGGCAATTCATAACCACCTAGTGAAGCAAAACCAAATTACATAACTCTTAAGCTTCAAAGATGATAATTTATAATCCGTACCTAACAATTTTCCTTGTAGCACCACCTACTTGAATTTTGGGAGTTGAAAGAATATCATCTATTATTTCGAGAGTTTTCTTTGCAAATAAAGCTTGTTAACCACCTCTTTATAACCGTGTGGCTACAACACGTGATGAGTTTTCCCTAAATCTTCTATGTACTATTGGATTTGTTTTCAAAATTTTCTTCTGTCTGTGTGAAAAGTATGTAGGATCACTGTGGGGCCTGAGCCTCTTCCTAAAGCATACGCTATAGTACCAAATCCAACGTATAAAGAAGCCTAGGTTGACACCGAATCTACACCTACAGAATATAAAAAAAACTTCCAAATCAGAAAATGAATAGTATGTAAAAAAAAGGGCTTTTTGATCCCCCCATCCGAGTCTCGTCTTTCGAAGGGTCTCGTTCAATTCATATGCCGCTCATTTGTAGCAAGGCTTTTGTATGTTTTAGATAAGACAAGCGCTTCATTACGCGTGATTCTAATTCTAGCATATGCTCAGCTGCTCCTACCAAGCACTAAAAGCAAAAGGATGCTTATTTGGATTAGCCTACTTCTTCTATGTTATGTCCTGCCCCTTTATTTTTTTGTATTCAATAGGTCAGGGAGGTGCCCGCCCGTGCTTTTTCTTACCTGGAAAGACATCGCTAGCCTAAAGCAGGCTTCGCTGCCCTTTCCAAGCTGTAATTTTCCAATGTTTTTTGCCCACTCACTTATATGGAGGAGCTTCACTATATTTTACGTTATGTAATTAAGTTTAGTTGTATTTAGAGTGGGTCAATCTAGCCACCCTAGTTGACACGGTTCCAAATACGAAATCCGAATGTGTCACATCCCTAGGAACAATGGTGTGGTCTCAGAACTAAAGTGAACATCGAAGATAAAAACAACTATAGATGAAAAGTCAATTCCAAGTGGGAGTCCATACAACAATAGAAAATCAATAGAAAAGTTCAAAAGATTGAAAGCTTACGTTCTCTTTTTAATGAAAATTGATACTTAGATTTAATTACAAAATAATTCTTTAGCAATTCATAGTCCTTACTTTCTGTTAAATAAACCTAGGTCCTAAACCAATATGGCTGAATTTTAGACTTCTAACATAATTGAGTTTTGAATATTTTAAACCCTAAATCTTATTTAAGAGAAAATATAATATTTTTTTAGTGGAAAGGTAAATTGTATTAATACATATTAAAGTACAAAAGCACAGGGTCATACCCTAGTATTTCAAAAGTCACCATATCTATGAAAAGATGGAAGTTGTAAGCCTCCAAATCTCACTCAAAATGACATTGCATTGAAAAGATTTTATATTTCCAAACAAAGAAACTTTCTCTCATACTATCTTTTTTATTTTTGCTAAGAGAATAGGGATATCCATTATTTTTCCTTGAAAACGTCTTCTATTTCATTCAGCCCATATACAATAAATACAAGCTAAGAAAGATATCTTGAGAAGTTTGGCGGCTAAATCCCTTCCTTTTACTGTTTTGATCATCTATTGTAGTTCTTCATTCCATCCTTCAATGTCACGTCGAATTCCATTCTAAGCAAGAATATTTTTCCAAATCATCCTTGTCCATGCACATTCAAAAAAGAGATGACTTCTATTTTCTAAATGAGATTGACAAAAATCACAATATGTGTTTACCAAAGGAAGCCATCGTACAATTTTTGTTACTGTAGAAAGTCTGTCCCTACAAACAAGCCATCCAATGAAATTATATTTGCTAATGCCACTTGTCCAAATTAAATTATACCAATCCACTGTTTCTCCAACTTGCCAAAAATCGTTATAAATCTTTTGGCAACAATATGTAGGACTCGAGAGAACAAAGGTAAGTATGGGCCTTAACTTGAGGAGACCCCGCCAACTCCAAGCCATGGTAACTTTTATGTCCAACTGCATTACTGAGGTTCTTTTACACTTTGTATTGTGAATCCATTTACTCCATAATGAGCCTTCTGGGAGATTAATGAGATTCTAAAGCATACATCCTAAAAGGACTTTATTCCAAATTTTGAGGTTCAGTAAACTTAATCCCCCTTCCTTCTTTGATGAACAAACAGTTTGCCAAGCTACTTTGTGAGAATGATGCATATCTATATTACCTACCTATAAGAATTTCCTTATCTTCTTCTCAATCTCATAAATAGTCTACTTTGGCAATAAAAAGACTGGCATCCAAAATGTGCAAATAGAAATGAGGACAGATTTCGCCAATTGTAATCTTCCTGCATAGTTTAGATGTTTCATTCCCCAACCTTCTATTCTTCCAAATATTTTATCCGTTAGACCTTTACAATCAACTTGAGTTAGTCTTTTCGTGATAAAATGAACTCCAAGATATCTAATAGGGAGTGAACCCTTCAGGAAAGGAGTATGATCAAGTATAAGAAGTTGTTCTTGCTCCGATAACCTAGAAAAGAAAATTTGACATTTACTTGGGTTATACTTTAAGCCTGTAAGATCAGCAAATTCCTCCAAAGCTTCCATAAAACATAGGATCGAGTTCACATCACCATGAGAGAAGAGAAATAAATGAGTGATTTTTTTCGATTTGCAGTGCCAATGAAATTTAAACACCACGTAGAGGTTTTTGAAATAATGATTTTGTTGAGTATCTCCATAACCAATACAAATAAATATAGAGATAAGGGATCACCTTATCGTAATCCATTAGTGCCTTTAAAGTATCCTGCATGTTCTCCATTGAAATTGATTGAAAATCTTGTTGTAGTAATACACTTACTGATAAGATCAACCAAGTATTGGGGGGTGTTAATGGCTTTCAAAACTCTTAATAATGCATCCCATTTGACCATGTCATATGCTTTCATAAGATCAATTTTTATGGCAACACATTTACCTTTGTCTCCCTTATGATAGTTATGCAATAGTTCCTAGCAAAGCATAATATTCTCTAAAATCTGTCGCCCTATAATGAAAGCTATTTGATTGTGACTAACCATTGAAGGTAAAATGAGGCTTATCATATCAACAAGCATCTTAGAAATGATTTTATATATAACATTACAATATGTTATTGGTCGGTAATCCTTTGTGCAACTTGGATTCGAAACTTTAGGGACTAAAAAGAGCAATGTTGAATTTGTAGCTTTCAGCAAGTTCCTAGAAAAAAAAAACCTATAATACACCATCTTCTACATCCCTTCCAATGATAAGCCATGCTTTCTTATAAAACAAACTATTATAACCATTGGGTTTAGGAGCTTTAAAATCATGAATGCCCCAAAGTGCTTTAATAACATCAGAACGTTCAAAATTTGACAAATTAAGCAATTCACTAATGTCCTCTTGGAATAGAGAAGTATACCTTTCAGAGTTGATAGGAATACTTCTAGAGTTGCCAAGAATTGATTGATAATAGGAAATAATAGCAAATCTCAATTCCTGCCTGTTTGTAATAATAGAGCCATCCTCTAGTACCAATTTATTGATCTTGTTTTGAGCTCTCCTCCACATCAATGTTGCAAAGAAAATCTTACTATTGTTATCCCCTTCTTTTAACCATATGTTCCTTGACTTTTGTTTGAGAAGAGAAAATATAAATTAAAACCTAATTATCTAATAAACTCAATAATAATATAAAACTTAATATTAAAGATGTGAAGCCCAAGCCTATCTTAGCTCCCTTGGGTCCTAACAGAATGATGATTTCATAATCAATCATAAAGGTGAAATGACATCTTTTCGGAAGTAAGATAGATGAAGCTTAGTGCACATCATTTTTATATTTAGCTCCGAAGGCAACCCATCGCGACCTTGTCATGGCTTTAGCTGGCATTGACAATCATTGACAATATATTGAAGACTAAGTAAGCCGACCAAGAATGAAGAACATGCTATTTCTCAAAAATTACGAACACCTTCCCATTCTTTTCAATGTGATCCGGACACTCTAGACCTCGATTCTTGGCTTTGATCCAACTCCGAAGCTTGTTTGCTCACTAGTCGATGCTATTTTCAATTGACTTAGAAAAAAAAGTATGGAGACACCATACTGCCCTAAACAAGTGCCAGGAAAACAGAGCTTACCATGTTGAGTTACGTCATAGGCAATGCTTGATTCCAACGACAAACATTAGGTTTTGTAAAGTTTCACTACCTAATGGTAGAGACATGTACACTTCTTCTTGCAAGTTACCAAAGACAGACATTTTTTCTACAAAAGGTTGATACAAAGGCCACTACTTTGTTACTGCAATGGATAGGACACATATGATAGATCTCATGTTTACTATGGGTGCAAACATCTCATCCTAGTCTACACCTAGCTTTTGTGCATATCCTTTTGCAAGACGTCTTGCCTTATATCTTTTAATAGAACCATTAGTTAAGTAGAAATCCTTAAAGATCAACCGCCTACTTGCCTTTGGGAAGCATAACACTAGATCCCAAGTACCATTCTTTTCAAGAGTTGAAATTTGCCAAGATTTTATAATGCCTTGCCTTATATCTTTCAATAGAACCGTAAGCTAGGTAGAAATCCTTTAAGATTAACTACTTCTTGCCTTGGGGAAGCATAACACTAGGTCCTAAGTACCATTCTTTTCAAAAGCTAAAATTTGCCAAGATTTTCTTTTGGATTCTTGACCTTTCACCTAAAAACAATTTGCCAAGATTTTATAGTGGTAGCCATAATAAGACTTAGGTTCACTAATGGAAAAAATAAAAGATAAAAATGTAGAATGGGGAGCAAAAAATACACTACAGGAAACATCCATTGAGAGGTTTCTTTAGGATCTGAACTTAGGTTCAACGATTTATTATGAGAAAGCTTAGGAGAGGGATGTGGTTGGTGTGTCATTGGGATCGTGGGGAAACCTGTAGACACATGTAGACAAAAAGAATTAGTCAATCTTTTGCCTAAGTTAAGTAGTAGTTGATCCATATAGGCTTTGGTGAATCAAGAGCAAAAGCTGTAATAGAATAACATAATCTGAACATATAGTCTAAGTAGAAAATATTAAGGCTCCCTAGCCTCACAAGGCTAGCTTTAGTTCAGCTCTCAGAGGTACCTCACCACACTAAAAAAATCATAGGACCTCTCCTTCCCCATCCAAAAGATCAAATTCCATTCAAAGATCAGAATCATACCGTAAGCAGGCAAGGTCAACTCAAGAAGTGGAAGTTGTGAAATGGAAGAAGACTAAGAAAAAAGAAGAAAATTAGGGCTTAATTTATATGCAGCTTGCCTTTAACTGTGCTTTGTCAGTCAACTAAGTAGGGCTTATAGACCTTGAAAGGTCTCCTTTGTCTAGGAGCCTTTTCTTCTTATGAATGATGAAAGGTGTTTTATAGTTGCATGACTGAAGCTCTCACTTCTTTCACCCCTCTCGGGGGGGTTGACTATATAAGCATATTAGCTTTAATAAGCAGCATGAAAACTTCATGAAAGGCTTAATGACCTGGTATGGTAGAAAGGCTTAACTCGTGTGAGCTTTCGGGGCATAAACCATAACAGATGGTTGATAGTGAGACAACAAATTGCATAACATTTAAAAAAAAATGGCATTCATTATGCATATATGAACTTCTTGTTTTAGAGAGAGCGAGAGATGGCAAAAGGAAAACAAAGAATTTCCTGTTGAACCAAAAAAAAAAAAAAGGTTGAGCTACTTTTTAAAACGGGCAAGTAGGTTGAGTAAAGGTGCTTTCTTAAAGCCAATAATCCATTTAACATAAGACCCAATTGGTAACGGGGCAAAATCCTTGTTTTTATCACCATAGTCATTAAATGATTGGGGTGAGCCAATGAAAACTTCAATGAAGGCCTTAAATCATTGAACTAGGTGACTACATTTTCTTTTGAGAAGATAATGAAGTTCAAGCATCATTCAAAGAAGACTTTTTCTTATTCCTTACCTAAGAAATTTTAGTGACTTGCCTCCCCTCACCCTCGGGGAACTACTATTTCAATCTAAGTTCTTAAAAGGATCCATCTTATCAAAAAGAAATTCCCCTTCACCGAGTGTGGGAGGTCTCATCACCCTTCCTTTCGAGTAATGTGGACCTTCCCCCAAGATTTCTTATGCCGAAGAGATTTCTTATGCCGAAGAGATTTCTAATGCCGAGTCACCGAGTATCAAGAAAGAAATGGTCTCATTCATCTCAAAACTACTCATCTCTTATTGGCATCTCTCAAGCCTTGGTTAGATACTCATTTGCTTGGCTTCCAACCTAAAAGCAGCCTATCTCTTATATACATTAGGACCAAACTCAATTGATTCAACTCAAGCAATCACGGCTTCTTCAAGGTGTGAGGAAATCAAACCTTCATTCACTCGGTCAAGGACTTGGGCGCATATCGATTTGGTTTGAGGACCAATTTGTTTTGAAAAATTACGGTGGGTGGATAGGGCCCATGTTAAACCAATTGGGCTCATAGAATACTTTAGGGCTGGAGTGAAGAGCTTAAAAAGCACCTATTAAGAACTGTATAAAAATGGGCCATGAACTACATAAGGACTAAGGCTCCCTTTACTGAAAAAAGGAAGATGAGACATGTAGGCTGTGCCATTCAAAAAAAAAAGGGTATGATTGATCATCCATTTCGTTAGTCAGATCTATGATTAGACAATGATATACCTTATGTAATAAATCAGACATCTTAGCACCGAAAAAGACAAAGAATGAAGGCTCTATAGGATGGATTTTGCTTAATGAAAGAGAATCCAACCTATATTGGAATATAGGGTTATCCTTCGCGGCGGTCGAACCAGCATCCTCATATTTTCTTTTCTATTTGTCTTTTATTTTATGGTTTGACAGCAATTTCAAATCCACTTTGGTTCTCTAAAAGGCTGTCTTTGATGGGAACAAACCTATGCCCGTATGGCACCTGAAAGATCTCTTTCAATAACCCCAAAGAGTGTGGAGAGGTTGATCTACAGGCAAGATGTTTGTGACATCACTTACATTCATATTCATGAATGCGACGAGTTCTCTGTATGTCGAAACATGCTTATGACACACATGATTTTGGTTTCTTTCATGCTATTTGTCTTCTACGTTGATAGAGTTGTTTTCTCCCAAAACTTGTTTATAAAAAAGGTTATATTTTTATTTTAAAGACAATTTTCAAGCAGGATTTAAATGAAATATTCTTTTAAGTAAAGGAATGAAACATTTTAACTAAACGTTTTGTTTTCATATGAATTGATTGGCGTGTTTTGCTTCCCCGCAAACCTGACCTTCCCTCTTCATGACCACCATCAGATGACAATCTTAAGTAAACTCCATTATGGTTCCATTCATGTCAAGGCTTACGATTAGGTGAAAGTGGTGAATTCCGGCAGCCAACCATGTAAAAAACCAAGAATTATGAGTTCAAGCAATAATGTTATAAACTCTTTTGTTTTCTTCATATGCTATTTTTAAGGGAAGATAATTCTGCATCTAAATTATGAGTCACAACAAGATTTTTATTTTATTTTATTTGAATTATGGGTTCCCATGCTATGCCACAAGCTTATTTACTTTTTAAAAAATAATTTTTAACAAAATTACAATTTTTTCAGATATATAAATAAATACTTAAACAATTTGAAGATGAGTTTCCACATTTGAATTATAGAGGTTGGACCTTGTATCTTGCAAGCATTTTTGCTTTGGTTTTGTTGAAGATTGTCCCACATCGATCCCGGATGTCGAGTTTCTCAGTTTTATTAGTAGTGGTATTCTAGCCTTTAGAGAAGTGGGGGAAGGAATTCATTTGTTATCTTTGATTAACCCGTAACTACTTCCGACTCCCCCCTTATCGATGTTGACTATTGATTCTAGCCTTTAGAGAAGTGGGGGAAGGAAAGGATCTCATGACATCCATTACGGGAAGAACATGGGGTTTCAAACCTCACAATAAGAGAAAGATTCCAAACAAGTACAAAGAAGACAACAAAAGAAGTGGGTTTCAAATAGAGGAAAGTTGGAGTTTTTATATAACAAAGATGAGAATAAGAGAAAGATAAGAAATGAAAGTACTAGGCTAGTATTAATGTCAAACAATGTAAACAAAGCTTCTTGATCTAATAGATAAAGGCTCATGCAAAATGCTTGACTATTTTTGTATGAAGGTGATGATTCCTATTTATAGTAATAGTTCTAAATATTATATTACAAGAAAAAATGACAGTCACACTTTCTGACACAAAGAAAACGAAAGATAACACAAACAATAAATGGTCGCTTACTAACTCAACACTTTCTTCAAGAGGAAAAGGTTTCATCATTGCAACAAGTTGTTTCCTTCGTCATCACAGTTCTGTAACATTTTTGTAAAGGCTGCATTCCTTTAGTTTTTATAGTATTGTGGGCTACTTGGTCTTGGGTTTTTAGCATAAGGATCACTAAGGAACTCTACCTCCGGTAGAGGTGGAAATGAGATCTAACCAAACTCCTCAACATACGAAGTCATTGGTTCCAATTTGATATTTCCATGTATATTACCATGGGGAACATAGGTTGAGCCACTTTTGAAGGCATGATAAAAGTTGCAAGGAATATAATTTAATATGCAAGTAGGTAAGTTAAGGTCAAGGAAGTTACCTTTAATCAGAAGTGATGCTTCCTTAGCATACAAAGTATAATTAATTAAGGCTTCATGCATAGTATGGTGTGCATGGATACATGAAGCTGCATGCAACACATGTTGGACATAGGCAATGTGTGCCCCAAAGGGAAGTGAGAATCTATGATGAGTCATGATAACCAGCATGAACTAGCATATGCAAAGTAAATTCCTTTATTTCAATATGTTATATCCTCTCTGGAGGTGGAGTTCTCTTTATTCAGTAGTTCATTTCCCGCCTAGAGTGAAGGTTAGCCATTTGATTTATATGGTTACATTGAATTAGCCATAATAGGAGTTTATAGCCTTTGTTTGATGGGTTAGGGTACTACGCTTCTTAACACATGTCATGTTGGATTTGAATGAATAGAAATAAAAGTTAAATTCCATAAGAAAAACTGAAATTTAACTTTAACATATGAATTCAAGCAATATAGGAGTGGGAGACTTAAAAAGTTATAGTAAGAAATAACACATCATAAGGTGTGAGACGAATTCCTTTTAAATATTCCTATTGAGCTACCGAATAAGTATGGTAGGTTAAGTCTGGAAATTCGTAAATTAGCAATTGGTAAACTAGTAAAATAAACACCCACAAATCATTCTTTTATTCAATCAATATCACTTAGGAGTGCTTATATTGGAAACTCAAATGTGATAATTCAAAGGAAAAAAAAGGCCAACCTTTCTTTCTTGTATACCTACCTTGAATTCTTCTCTCTTTCTTTGATTGAATCCCTTGGTTCATTCTTTAAAAAGAGTTGTCCCTTGTCTGTATTAGTCATCTTTATGGCAATCTTTCTTGATACATAAAGCATGGTCAAAGCTTTTCGATTAAGGTACTAGGGCTCACTAAACTATTAAGAAATAGCTTTCGGCCTATAATCTCTTGAAAGTGCTTTTGTTTTCTTTTTAACTAAGCCTTCCCTCTTTAGAGGAAATTATCCACTATTAGAAAGTTTTATAATCAAATGAATTTTTTTTTTGCAATAAATTTAAAAACCATAATAACCCTTTGGTAGAAAATAAAATTTAAAAATTTACATTAGTCTTACGTGATTTCATGTAGTTGTGGCTACCTTGCTCTTTCCACCAAACACAATTTTGGGGAGCCTAATAACATTTCTAGGATAGGGACACAGTGTGAGCTGAGGCCCTTACACCTACTAAACTCAATGTTTGGCCCAATGATCCTCCCTCTTAGCAAGCTAACACATATAAAAGCATACACTAGAATGTTTTATATTAAAAAGCTTACATGTTGGTCTAAATCACATTGAATTTGGACATCGTACATGCCCTTACACTACAAGCTTTATGGTCAACTTAGTTAACCATTGACCCAATGGGTTAACCACTGACTGTTGTCTACTTCAAGTTAACTAAACTAGCTTTGATCAAATGGGTTGAGCCAAGCTAACTTATATGGGCCGGATTGTGACTTGTGTGGGTTAAACCCGTTGGCCCATATGGGCTGAGCTAGCTTACCCGAATAGGCTAGATTGGCCAAACTTGAATGGCTTGGATTGGGTAGACCTAAATAGGCCAAACTAGCCTAACTTGAATGGGCAACACCTAGTTGGCCCATTGACTGAATGGGTCAAATCAGGTTGACCCAAGTGAACCAAATTGAGTTCAACTAAATTTGGATCAAGTTGACCTAATCCAATTTGAGCTACTCCACAAATCGGGTTAGAAACTCATTGCTTGGGTTGAAAATGACTCAAATAGATCGTAAACAAATTTGTTTACAATCCCTCAATCTATGCATTTTTGTACATATCAACTACCAATAGTAGCTAAAGTCACTAGTAGACAGCAAAAAATGCCTTATTTGGGTTGATTAATACCCAAAACTTATTAAGAATGAAGAAATTGATGAAATTAGAAAAATATCTTTTGTAAATGCAATTAAGCCATTAATTGACATCCAAATCTGTAGATCTACATTTTTTGCAACAATAATGCTGAAATTTGCAAAATAAAACTTGATTAGATCTAAATTTGTTTGATTTAAGATTTGGAATTTTTTTTAATTGAAAAATGAATTTTTCATACAAAACTCAAATAAAAACAAAAAGCTTTTAAAACTATAAAAATTGACCCAACAAAACAACTTTTTGAGTTTTAGACTCAATCTACAATGGCTTTAATACCACATGTTAGGATTTAATCGATGTCTAATGAGATTGAAAAGCTCAGGATTTGTGTAGTTAGATCTAAAATAACAAATAAACATAATTAGATGAAAACATACCATACTATTATCTTTTAAAAATATCCATAAATGCAAAATTTAATCTTTAGATTAAATGCATTGGCTCAATGAGAGAAGCTAAAGGATTGTAGCTTTACAAGAATGAAGCCTTTCATAAACCTAATGCTCTATATAAAATACTTATGTACTATGAGCTAGAGGATAGGACCTAGTTGTAACTTTATGTGCTACCAAACACGCCCAATCACTACAATCCTATTTGGCAAGCCACAGCCCACACTAGCTAGTAAAGTCATTTCAATAGTGTCATAAGAAATAGATTTCATGTGCGTGAAAAGCCATGAAAACATATTCTATACAAAAGGTCTTAGCTCTCTTTCCCATCTCTCTTATAAGTGAAAACACATTTTTCTCTCATCTTAAAAAGCATTCATTTATCACAAGTAAAAATGTATTGGTGATTGTGACATGCACTCTCTTTACTCTCCTTTGTCTATAATAAAAAAACATATAAGCATAAAAAACATGAGGTTGGTTGGATCTTTCTCCATTGATCTCTCTCTTTCCCCTTTGTCTATCTTATATAATAACTTTCTCTTAACTAAGAGTGGTCCTCCATTGTATGCCAAACATGAGATACAGACGCCAATGCTAACTTATATAGAACCATATAAAACCATACAAACCTCAACCTTGCCAAACTATTGGAATACATTGGGGATTGTTTTCACAACTTGTTCTTTGCTTTTTCCACCAAACATGATTTTGGAGAGCCTAATCACATCCCTAAGAGTGAGGCATAAAGTGAGTTGAGACACTCACACCTACAAAACTCAATGATCAGCCTAACGAACCTCCCCCTTGGCAAGCCAAAACAATCTACATTAGCAGAATTAGATCACAAAGTGTCGAAACCAACTTATATGAAGCTCAAAGCATATAAAATCATAAACAAGAATGTGCTATATTAAAAAACTCACATGTTGGTCTAAATTATATTGATTTGGACATTATACATGCCTTTACACACACTCTAAGCTTTTTGGTCAACTTGGTTGACTATTGACCAAATGGGTTAATTGCTAACCATTGTCTAATTTAGGTTGACTAAACCAAGTTAGACCAGATGGGTTAAGCAAATTGTGACTCATGTGGCTTGAATCCATTGGCCCAAGTGGGCTGAGTTGGCTTACCTGAATGGGTTGGATTGGCCTGGCCTAAATGGGTTGGACTAACCTAAACTAACCTAAATGGGCTAGACCAGCCTAATCTAGATGGGCTAGGTTGACTTGAATGGGCTAGACCTAGTTGGCCATTGACCGAATAGGCCAAATTAGGTTGAACAAAGAGAGCCAAATTAAGTTAAACCAAATTTGGATTAGGTTGACTTAATCCAATTTGGGTTGCTTTGTGAATCAAGCTAAAAACTCATTGCATGGGTAAAAAATAACCCGAACGGTGACTCGAATAGATTGCAAAATAATTGTTTACAATCCATCAATCTATGCATTTTTACATAGATTCACCACCAAGAATAGCTAGAGTTGCTAGTAAATAGTAGAAAATACACTATTTGGCCTGATTAATCCTTAAAATCGAGTAAGAATAAAGAAATTAATGAAACTGAAAAAATATATTTATAGATGTGATTAAAGCTATTAATCAACATCCAAATTTGTAGATCTACCTATTTTTGCAACAATAATGCTAAAAATTACAAAAAGAAACCTAATTAGATCTAAATTTTGTTTAAATTTGATTCAATTTGAGATTTGGAAATTTTTTTCTAATACAAAAAATGAATTTTTTGTACAAAACCCAAATAAAAGCAAAAAACTTTTGAAACTACAAAAATTGACCCAACAAAACAACTTTTTAGTTTTTAGACCTGATCTACAAAGGCTCTAATACCACATGTTAGCATTTAATCATATTAAATAAGATTGAAAACCCAGGATTTGCGTAGTTAGATATAAAATAACAAACAAACATAGGTAGATGAAAACATACCATACTATTATCTCTTATGAACACCCACAAATGTGAAATTCGATCTTCAAGTTAAATGTATATTCTCTATTCTAATTCTAAAGGCATTGGCTCAATAAGAGAAACTAAAGGATTGTAGCTTTGTAAGAATGAAGCCTTTCATAACCTTAATGCTCTATATAGTATGCTTATGTACTATGAGTTAAAAGATAAGACCTAACTTTAACCTTATGTGATACTAAATAAGTCCACTCATCACGGCTCTATTTGGAAAGCCATGGCCCACATCAACCAATAAAGCCATTTCGACGGTGCCGCAAGAAATAGATTTGGTGTGCATGAAAAGCCATGAAAGCACCTTCTATACAAAAAGTCTTAGGTTTCTTTCCCATCTTTCTTACAAGTGAACACATTTTTCTCTTATTTGAAAATGTATTTCTTTCATGAGTGAAAAAGTATTTGGTGATTGTGACATGCACTCTTTTTGCTTTCCTTTGTCTATAATAAAAAAACATATATGTATAAAAAACATGAGGTTGGTTGGATCCTTATCCATTACTCTCTCTCCCCCCTTTGTTTGTCTTGTACAACAACTCTCTCTCAACTAAGAGTTGTCTTCCATTGTGTGCCAAACTTATAGACACCAACGTTGGCTTATATTTGACCATATAAAGCCATGTAAGTCTCAACCTTGCCAAACTGTTGGAATGTTTTAGGGATGGTTTCCATAACTTACTCTTTGCTCTTTCCACCAAACACAACTTTAGGGGGCTTAATAACATCCCATGAGTGGGACATAAAGTGAGATGAGCCCTTCACACCTATTAAACTCAATGTTTAGCCTAATGATCCTCCCCTCTAGCAAGCTAACACAATCTACATCAGCAAGGCTAGATTAGAAAGTGTCAAAACCAACTTATATTACGCTTAAAACATATAAAATCATAGACTAGAATGTTCTATATTAAAAAATGCACATGTTGGTCTAAATCACATTGAATTTGAACATCGTATATGCCTTTACATGCCACTACAAGCTTTCTAGTCAACTTGGTTGATTGTTGACCAAATGGGTTAACTGTTGACCGTTGACTAGTTTGGGTTTATTGAATTGGGTTTGACCAAATAGGTTAAGCCAAGCTAACCCATATGTGCTGGATTATGACTCGTGTAGGTTGAACCTATTGGTGCAAGTGGGCCGAGTTAGCTTACACAAATGGGCTGGATTGGCCTAACCTAAATGGGCCAGACTAGCCTAACTTGAATGGACTGAATTGGCCTAATCTAGATGGGCCAGGCCAACTCAACTAGGCCATGCCTAGTTGCCCAATTCTATGAAAAATTTGAGAATCAATAACTAGCATTGCAAATTATAGCATCCTTTCAAGAGCCTTTTTCGTGAATTTTAGTAGCATTTGTCTTTTATTTCTCCAGTAATTTTTGTCCTAATATAGTGAAGCTCATAATCCAAAACAGAGTTATCCTAAAAAATTTAACTTAAAATAGAAGTCTATTGAAATGCAAGATAGGTGGTCCAAAACACACAAAGTTAAAAAAAATAACTTATGTGATTAAAGCTTGGGTGCCATATGGAGTCTATTGAAGTGGAAGAACAAAATTTGGTTTAACTACAACTTTAAGGGTTAGTAAAGCTGTACTAGTTTACATTTGGTCTGTAATTACTTCTTCATAAATCTAGAACCTCTATGCTATGTTTTCCACCATTAATTTAGTATTTTTGTCTTTTATTGCAATTAAGTTTTGCTCTGGATTCAATTCTTCAAAATAGATATTTTACGGATATACTTAGACATGATCTATCTATCCATCAAAGGAATATTATAGTTTAGTCTTTGGTTTGGATTAAGTTTATGTTTGCTTCACTAAGGATTTGTAAATTCATCTTGGCTGAGCCACATTTTGTTAATGGAACTTGTAGATTAAAGGAATTTATTCACACATCCAACATTAGAGAATTCAATAGATGCATCTAGCTTCTATTTGCTTTCCTTGGTTAATTCAATACTAGAAGATGTCTAAATATTTATACATGGTAAAATAAATAATATTCCTTAGTGTGATTTTGAAACTAAGTAGACAGGAACATTCTAAGACTTTGACATCGATTGAAAACTTTAAAAGGACCCAACATAAGCTCACAAACCTTATATAAAAGTATACTGTGAGTATAGAACTTAGTCTAGTTGACTTATGTATTATATTGTTTAGTGAATTTTTAGGATGAGATTGTTGACTTCATAAAACTCAACCCTAGATAGCAATTACATGATTAGAACCCTGATATTACAAAGTCTTGAAATTACTTCATTTTGTTTGCCTTAATCCTATGGCCTTATTTTATGATTAAAAGTTGTGTTTATGATTTTTCTAATTGCTGCACATATGATCCACATAATAATGTTTTAGATGATGCATTATTGTTTATGGTCCATTTGATGGATTATCTAGTTGTACATAATCTAATGCATTCCATCTTGATTGGATTAGTGCCTACTCAAGTTGTGTTGTGCCATATGATGGTCCAATATATCCTTGTTTCCCTAGTACAATATATGTATTAAGGTCAACCCTATAATGTTAGAAAGAGTTATCCTAAATGAAGGGAAAAGCTTTTAAACAAGTCTTTAGAACTGGAGAGGATACTCGTCAGAAGAAGTAAAAGATCCATATGGGGTCTTACACAGCCAAGGTTATAGTGTTTGTCTAATGTGGCAGAGGAGGATTCTATGTGATGTTTATATTTTTGCATAGGTAGCCTTTTGCGCTTTACATGGATGGGCCTCTGATGTATTTGTTTATATAGGATTTTTTGCAACAACTAGTAATGCTCTTTCTTAACCAAGATGCACAACAAAGAGGGATCAAAGCTAAATCTATACATGGTCAAAGGATCCATGCTGGACTTTCAAAGAAAAATATGGGCATGTTGAGTGAACCTTTGGATTTAGTGTTATTTCATAACAAAGACAAGTTGATGTCGATGTTAGTTCAATGCTTTTTTCTGCATAAATTTTCATTAAAATGAATGACTCCGAAACATTGACATGATTTATCTGGTATGTTGATTGGTTCAAAAAAGTAGTTTATGCTTTGTAAAATTTGCACCTTGAGAGAGCTCCTGATTGGATAATCTTGTCTCGCACTTTGGTGGTACTGGTGGAGGTTATTCTTTGTCCTTTTGCTTTCTAGTAATAATTGCAACTATTGTTTCTGCCACTAGTATTCTTTGGTGATTTTTAGTTTTATGAACTTGTACCTTGTGCAGAACTTACAAACGTTTTAAGAGAATGCTCCATTTCCCAATCTGTACACCTCTTGTTTGGGGAGCAATGGAAAGTTATGCATGGAAAGTTATGGTGCATTGCTCCTCTTGTTTAAGGAGCAATGGAAAGTTGTGTGGTGCACAATTGAGAAAATATATAGAAATGTAATGCATTATGATGATATATGGAAGCAAACAAGCAAGAGTCTAGGGAAGAGAAGGTCCTTTTTCGAGCTTCTAAAGTTGTTAGAAAGTAGTGGATTGTCTAGGCACAAGTCAGTATATATGGAGGTAATATGAATTTATGCTAGAATATTAGTTGTTTTGTAATCTATAATTTAGATTCTTTATATTATCTTGTTTCAGAAGCTAAATATTTGTTTCTTAGGTTGTTCTTTGTAGGATCATTATAAATCTTGGTGGTTCCTTGAGCCGTCATATGTTATGTAACATCTGCTACTAACACAAAATAGATTGGCTTTTGGAGCTCCTAATGTTGTTGCCATATGTGAATTACGAAGTTTTTTCCAGGTGATATTTTAGTTCCTAAATGGAAAGTGGCCAATGAGAACTATTTTAAAAGCATAGCATTAGTGTTGCTTCTTTAGCAAACTTGCATGAACTCCCACAAAGACATTAGTCGTGAACAGGTTGGTATGGACCTTTTATTATTTAAGTTAGATTAATTATAAAGTGATTGTCTCATTCCCGCCCCCCCCTCTAAGTTAGGATTTTAGGTTGTATTGCCAAATTGATCCAAACCCTTTTTTTTTTGTGTATTCTGCTTGACAAGCAAATCTTGATTGATATAGCTACTAGACTAAATTTCAATTCTATAATTTGTTTGATTTTGCAATGAGTTTGTAATTTATTGTTTAGGATCATGTAATGAAGCCACATTATATTGTTTCTTTGGTTGGGCAATCCTTGCTTAGATGGTTTAAGTGCAATTGGCTATGCATTTGTCTATTTTAATGTAATTGATTTCAACCCCCATACAGGTTAATAGGTCCACTACTTTTGTCAACCAGCTAATTGATATCCAATAGCAACAACAGATTGTTTCCAATGATTTTGCTAAGCAATTGAAGCACTTGAGAGCATACAAATCTACATTGGAACATGACTATCCAAATTCCCCATCTAGTGATATTAAAACTGTTGATTTGTGCTCTCTTCTCAAAACCAACACGCCACCTTCAAATGCATGTGGCAGTAGAAGGTAATTTCTCATCCAAGCATCTCATGTGCTATTTATGTTCTTTAAGCCTTGTTTTTGGCTAAACATTATAAAAAAGAAAAGTTGTTGATATTTTATTCCACCTTGCTTCTGGGCTTCATGTCATAAATTTTCATTGCAATAACTCTTAGATGATTTGTGCACCATGCTAAATATGTTTGAAATTACGCATTTGGACTCTTGTGAGATAGTCAAAGTTGCAGTAAGTGGTGTTCTTGCTTTATTGCGAAGTCTTTTCAAAATTTTCTGAAATTTAAAGTGTAGAATTTTTGCTCCTCATTATGTTCTATTTTGAACATGATATTTCTTGCACTTCATTGGTGATAACTCTGTAACAGAAATTGCTAGATTACTACCTTCTTGGCCAAAATAAAGGAATAAAAGTACTAGTTGTTTCTTTATACTATTTTGTTGTCACAAAACAAATGAAACAACTTGTTTCTAAGAACTTCTAGGCCATAAAGGAGTTTGAGGAGCGTCTCTTAGCTTTCTATGGGCAAGAAGTCCATACAAGCTCAGTTATAGAGGTTTTGCTTAGTCATTTTGAAGAATTATTTGATAAGGTGTCTATCTCTTTGTTTTTTCCCCTACATGGTTTTGGTCATTCTTTTTACAATTACTATTGCTTATTGCTTGATCTTTAAGCCTATTTTTATTTGGTGTGTCTTTCTAATGTCACTAGTATGATGAATGAGTTCTTTGAAGATAGAATCGATGTTAACTGTTAAATATCCATATTGTCTAAGATTTTGTCAATCCAACTGTCTAATGGAGAATCTATATATGCCACTTGTTAAACTTTTACAGGGGAAATTAGTGGAGGAGGAGTTTAATTCACAGATTTCAACCAATGAACATAGTAACAGCAATTGTTTTAAGTTTGATGAAACCCTTAACAGTACTTTCCAACATGTCATGGATACATTAAAGAAATTAGTTTCATCCAGTACTAGTCATAACCTTCTATTAAAGTTAGCAAAGAACATTATCTCATGGAAATTTGTGTTTGATTCACTTGTAACAAATCTAAGATTGGATTTGTTATGTGAAAAGATCCTCAAAACTATTGTTTATGCAGTGAGTTCTATGTTGTATTCTTTGACTAAGTGTTTTACTGTTGTGGTATGAATACACAATCTTTATTCATTTGACATGCTATGCTTAGGAATAACTACTAGGTCATTCTGGCAAAGATAGTAGCAATGCTATTGAAATTGGGGTGCAATTTAAGTATCTACATGTACTTCTAAGTTTAATTTTGGATTTTGATGATGCTCTCTTGCAAGAGCTGTTAGCTATGTGTAGAACAATAAGATTACCTTTACACTTCAACTGCATAAATCTCATTTTAATTAAATGTAAAACCTTTTTGTAAGGAACTCCAAATTTTATAATCCACTTGACTCAAAAATGTATCTTGCCATGCAGCTTTCTGTGATGACCTATGTACTTGTAAATGTTTTGGCTTCTTTATTTTTCAAAAGGAATGGCATCATCACTGAAGATCAAATGGATGATGCTACTTATGATAAATCACAAGATGCAAGTGGAACAAGTATGGGGGAGGGTGTCAAAAAGAATGATGTCAGTGATTAGATAACTAATGAAGATTAATTGGTTGGTGCTTTGGAAAAGGTAAGAATGTTGAAGCATATTTGACTTTTGATAATTCGAATTGCTATCTCTTTCTAAAGGTTTAATGCTTCAAATATGTCATTCATATAATTTTGTTTAATTAAATATTTTTGTAGCCAAGTGAAGAACAAGGTGCCTTAAATGAAGTCCCTTGTAAGAATGATAAAGGTATTAAGATGGAACAAGACTTTGTTGTTGATACATACAGTGTTAACAAGGACTTGGAAGAGTATAATAATGAAGACGGTAAGGATGAGCAGTTATAGTCTGCGATAGAGGAAACTAAAACTAATGGGGAAGTAATGGATGAGAAACTGTTCAACAAGGATGAAGATGAAAATCAAGCAAGGCAAATGAGAAGTATGAATCTGGATCTTCTGGCAGGGATCAGTGTTACAACATAATGTATTTACCTTTATTTTATTGTATTTATTTTATTCTAGACGAGTTGGCCTTTAGCTAGTTGGGCCTTTAGTTTAGGTTTTTCTTATTTGGCTTGAGCCTTTTGTGAAGGCTGTGTAGTGTTGCCCTAATCAGGTTTTACCCTAGCTATATATCTTTGCTTTTCTTGTAATTATCTAATTAAGCAAGTAATTGAGGTATCTTCGATTCCATCAGATTGATGCATTCTCAGTCGTGTTTCCAATTCTAAGATGGTATCAAGAGCTAGTTTGAGTTCTAATTAATTTGGTACGTTTCTATATCAATTTGTCCTTTTTTTTTTATCTCTCAGTTCTTTTCTCTTTAAAACTACAATGATATCTTTTGCTCCGTGTTCGTTGAGTAAAGGGTTTGTATTCTGATCCCTTTTCTCAATCACATTTGTCTTTTTTTCGAATTTCCATTTTGCTTTTTAGAATTCCGATTTGTTTTTCTAGATTTTCATTTGGTTCTCTTATTCTTCTTGTTCTTCGTCTGTTCTTCATCTGTTTTTCATCTTTTGCTGCTTGATCCATTCTCGTTATGTCTCATTTGTGAAATCATGTTTTAATATGGTGCGTTTTGGTTTTGGTTTGGTCTTTATGCATCATTTCATTTAGTAGTCGAGGTCAGATTACATTTCTAATCCCGCATGGTGCATTTTTTGCTACTTTATCTGCACCGTTTCATTTAAGTCTGGAATAATTACATTCCTACCCTCTAGACGATGTGTTTTATTTTCCTACAAGCTTTGTTTCATTTAATTTTGTGAAATTCCTTTCTTGTCTCTAGACGATGCGTTTTGTCTATTTGCACCATTCCACTTAAGTTTGACATAATTACATTTCCTACCCTTCCGACGATGCGTTTTGCTCCCTACACACACCATTTCATTTACATTTCTTATAATTCCTTTCTTATCCCTAGATGGTGCGTTTTGCTCCCAACATGCACCATTTCATTTACATTTCTTATAATTCCCTTTTTGTCCCTAGACAGTGCATTTTAACCCTACGCACTATGTCACTTAAGTTAGGGGCAAAATTATATCTTTGCCCTTGATTATCCATCACCACGATTCGGGTCCTGTAATTTGGATCCCTACCTACGTATTCTTTCTTCAAGTTGTGCCGTCATGGCAAAAACTCAATTCTAGCCTTTACCGTCGTCATTTCTGCCTCCACTCTCCAATGAACCGCCCTCCGGCGATTCGTCTACCGTGTCTGTTGCCATGGATGGAAAAACTACTTCCTCTGACACTTCTAATGGAAAATCTACTTCCTTTATCACTCCCGGTTTCTTAGAACCAACTAACCCAATATTGTTAGCCACCGGTGATGTTTCTACTACTATTCTTGTCCCTCAGCTCCTTACTGGTTCGGGTGACTATCCTCTATGGAAGCGAAAAATGCAAATCGCTCTCAGTTCTCAGGATAAATTAGCTTTGGTCTATAGGACTTTATCTCGACCTGATGATGTTGTGAGGGGGAGTCATTGGGATGAGTGCAATTTGGTGGTTTTGTCTTGGTTGATGAATTTTGTTTCGGCAAAAATCGGCAATGCTGTTTCTCTTTGTGATATTGCTTCTGAGGCTTGGAAAATATTGGAAACTTGGTATTCCAAGATTACTAGAACATGGTGATATGATTTGGAACAACAACTTGGAGAAGTCAAACAACAGCCTAATGAACCAATAGCCAAGTACTTTGCTCAGCTATCTGACTTGTGGGCAGAATTAGATAAATGTCTGCCAATAATGAAGTGCAAGTGTACTAATTGCACTTGTGATTTTTTGGGTTTAATGGCTATTGAAAAGGAATTTGGTCGTGTCATGTGTTTTCTATTTGGGCTTCAACCTATCTAAGCCACTATTCGCAGTAACATTACTTCATGGAGTCCTATTCCTCTCTTGATAAGGTCTTTTCCTTAGTATCTAGTAGGAACATCAGCACCATTTGCAAGTTGACAATGGCAAACTAGAGTTAGCTGCCTTCGCTGTACAATCCCCTTGTATCCTTCTAAGGGGTTTTGGGACCACTTAGCAAGATCATCCATCTACTACTCTGGGACTTTTAAAGGCCCCTTCTAGTGTTGGCTCTTGGGCAAGGATCCTCTTGATTCTTTTGTGAGCATTGTTGTCAACAAGGACATACCAAGGATAGGTGTTTTTTGTTGGTTGGGTTTCCTAACAAGACCAAGACTTAAAAGAAGAAGGGAGGCAACATCCGCTCCGCACATGATGTTACTGCAAGCTCTAGATATTAGTCATCATCTCCTGTGAGCAGTGCAGTTTCAGTCCAGCCCACTAGCAGTCCTAACTAGTCCTCACACCTTAGCAGTATTAGTAGGCAGTTTAACTCCTCAGCCGCTTTGGGCCTACTAAGCCCATGACCAACTTTGTAGGTATGGTTTCTTCCTTACAAACTTCACCTTTATCTAATTGGCTTATTGATTCAAGGATAAGCAACCATATTACGTGTGACCTCACATGTATAGAGGACATTTGATCATACACCTCAAACCCTATTTGGGTTAAATTGTCTAATAATAGTAGTGTGGCTATCACCCACATTGGGACTATTGTATCTCCTCATCTGTCATTTTTTACGACGTCTTACATGTTCCTTCCTTTAAATGTAAACTTTAATTGGTTACTAAGTTTACTTTTGATAGTTCTTGTCAAGCCACCTTTTACCCATATTTTTGTTTCTTCTAGGACCGTTTGACCGGGACAGTACTAAGGCTAGGTAGGGCTGAGTGTCATCTCTATCATCTAGTGTCCCCTGACGAATGCCACAACGGATATTTTTTCGACAATTCTTAAAACTTTTGAATGGAATGCCGTTAACGGGCTAATGTTTGTATGAACACTATGTTTAAGAACCATGTTTTGAATAATAAGCAAATGCTATGGCATCGTTGTTTTGGACACTTGTCTTGTTATGCATCTTCTGAAGTTTTTTGTCAATTTGTTCTTTAGCCAAACAAACTCGTCTCTCGTTTCCATCTCGCACTTCAAGTACGACCTCCATTTTTGAGTTAGTGCATGTTGACATATGGGGTCCACATTAGACTCCTAATCATGATGGGTCACATTATTTCCTAACCATTGTGGATGATTTCTCTCGTGGCACATGGGTCTACCTCTTATGTTCTAAAAATCAAGCCTTCCTTTTTATTCGTTCATTTTTTTCTAAGGTCAAAACCTAGTTTAACACTCACATTTATCGGTTGCATTCCAACAATGGATCTAAGTTCTTTAGTCATGAGTGTACCTTATTCCTTCATCTTTGGGGTGTTCACCACGAGAGTTCATGTGTTTATATTCCCTAACAAAATGGTGTAGTTGAATACAAACATTATCATATCTTTGATATGGTACAAGCTTTGTACTTTTAGGTTGATATTCCTAATCGTTATTGAGGTAAGTGTGTCTTGATTGCCACTTATATTATTAACCGTCTTCTTACTCTTATTTTAGATAGGAAAACTCATTTTGATATCCTCTTTGGTAAATCTCCATATACATCACATCTTTGGGTTTTTAGGTATTTATGTTATGCCACGGTCGTTTTGCGTGATGACAAATTCGCTCCCCTAGCTAAAACATGTGTTTTTATAGGTTATCCTTCCTCCCAAAAGGGTTATCATGTCCTTGATCTTACCATCCGCACTTTCTCCACTATTATAGATGTTGTGTTTCATGAGTTAGTTTTCCCCTTCACTCTGTCTCAGTCTCCTCCTGTTCCTCTAGTCATCATAAACTAGTCCTTTGTACCTTTGGATCCTGATCCCTATTCTCCCTCGACCGAGTTTGATTCTGCCATCCCTACCTCTTTACCCTTTGATGTTCTAATCATGTCATCATCCTCTTTACCACCTAAGGGTTCATCTCCACTTTCCTTTCCTTCTATTGTCCCTTTCAATTCACCCACTGTGAATCCTTTCATTATGGATTCACCCACTATGAATCCTTCCATTATGGATTCACCTATTGCGGATCCCTCCTCTATGGATCTACCCATTGTGGATTCCTCCTCTATGGATTCACCCACTATGAATCCTTCCATTATGGATCCACCCACTGTGGATCCCTCCTCTACAATAGTCCTTGTGCTCCCTACCCCTAATGCCCAACGTTCCCAACAGGTCTCCAAACCTCTTATATGGACCCAAGATTATCATTGTAACTACATAGCTTCCAACGCCGTTGGGCACTTTCCCATCGGTCCTTGAGACATTCCTTATTCTATTTCCTAATTTGTGACCCTTGACAATCTCTCCCTTTGCCATTGAGCCTTTATTGCCTCTATCTCATCTATTCGTGAGCCACGTTACTATCATGAGGCAATTCGAGATCCTTGATGCGTTGATGTTATGACCAATGAACTCCATGCATTAGTGAGAAACCAGACATGGACATTGGTTGATCTTCCTATTGGTCTTAAGCCGATTGGATGCAAGTGAGTTTATAAGATGAAATACTGTGTTGATGGTTCCATTGAGAGATATAAAGCGTGCCTTGTCGTTAAGGGCTTCACTCAATGCTATGGGATTGACTACAAGGAGACTTTTTCCCCTGTGGCCAAGATGGTGACTATTTGCTATATATCATGGCATTGACATCTATGTTTTGTTGGCCCCTCCATCAAATGGACATCCATAATGCCTTCCTCCACGGTGACTTACATGAGAAGGTATACACGTCCTTACCTTCAAGGATTTCTTCTTCCACTGTTGGCCCACCAAAGGTTGGCCACCTTTTCAAGTCCATCTATGGACCCAAGTAGGCTTTTCGACAATGGTATGCCAAATTTACTACTACTCTACTTAAGGTTGGTTTTAAGCAATCTTGGCATGACTATGCTCTGTTTACCCTTCAACGTGGCTCCACTGTGATTGCTATTTTGATCTAAGTCGATGATATGCTTCTCACTGGCAATAGTGAGGAGGTCATCGCTCAAGTTAAGTCTCATCTCTGTTCTCGATTTCACATGAAGGATTTGGGGCAAGCAAAATTTTTCCTTGGCATCGAGATTGCACACTTTGAGAGTGGTATATGTCTCAATCAACGCAAATATGCCTTAGAGTTAATCTCTGAAGCCAAGTTTTCTAGTGCTCGACCCTGCAAGATTCTCATGGATCAGAACTTGAAGATCACTTCCTTGGAATATGATGCCAGTGCACTCGTTCCCATTAATGACCCTTCTTTGGCTAATTTTGCCTCTTATCAGCGTCTTCTTGGGTGCTTGATCTACCTCACTCATACTCTCCCTGACATCAACTATTTTGTCCAAATCCTCAGTTAATTAATGCACTCCCCAAAAACTTCACATATGGAAATGGCCTTGAAAATTGTTAAATACTTGAAAGGCACCCCTGGACTTAGTCTTTTTATGCCTTCTCATAAGGATTTTCAATTGACTAGTTTTTGTGACTTTGATTGGGCAATTTGCCCCATGTCTTGACGACCTCTTATTGGTTTTTACATCAAGTTGGGGGGCTCTTTGATCTCTTGGAAGACCAAGAAACAAGCCACATTTTCCCGCTCCTCTTTAGAAGTAGAGTATAAAGCTATGGCCATTGCTATTTGTGAAATTGTTTGGTTCCATGGGCATCTTGGTGACTAATGGGTCTTTGTTCCTTGACCTATCCCTTTGTACTGTGACGAAGCACCCATACACATTGCAAGTAATCCCATCTTCCATGAGCATACCAAGCATATTGAGATCAACTGTCATTTCATTTATAAGTTACAACAACAGGATTTGATTCAGCCTCGTAGCATTTGCACCCACGAGCAACCTGTGGATTTGTTAACTAAGGCTTTAGGTAGTCAACAACATGTTATCTTCTTTGCAAGCTTCGTGTATTTGATTTGTACAAATCACCAGCTTAAGGGGGTGTTGCAATATAATGCATTTACCTGTATTTTATTGTAATTATTTTATTCTAGTTGGGTCGGCCTTTACTAGTTAGGCCTTTAGTTTAGGTTTCTCTTATTGGGCTTTGAGCCTTTTGTGAGGCCCATGTAGCGTTGCCATAATTGGGTTTTGCCCTAGCTGTATATCTTTGTTTTTCTTGTAATTATCTAATTAAGTAATTAAGGTATCTTCAATTCCACCAAATTGATGCGTTCTCAGTTGTGTTTCCAATTCTAAGAATTAGGATACAAGTTGTAGGGAGCTTAACGTGAAGGACAATGATGTTGCTATTACTGATGAACCTAGAGAGCTTAATTATAATGAAAAGCCTGATTCTAATGAAATTGATAAAAAAAAGATGATGAGTTTGGAAGTGAGGACAACACTGGTGACTTAGAGGAATAGAAGACATGAAATTGAACAAAGAAGAAGCATTTGCAGATGCCATTGGGTTAAAGCTTAATGAATTGAATCAAAATGTTGGTAATGATATGGACATAGATGAAGAAAATGGCGCAGATTCTATGGAAGAAGCAGAGCTTATAAAGAATGAGGAATCTAATAAGATGGGAACACATGAGGAAGAGAATACATGCCCATTGGATGAAGCTATTGGAGAGGTGAGACAAAACAAATGGGTGGAGATCTTGAAAAGGAACTTGAGATAGTTCAGAAAGAGAATGTTGAAATGAATTCAACTAACAATGCATTAAGTAACAATGCATTAAAACTTGGAAGTTCTAATTTTGCTACTAATAATGTGCCCAATGTAGAATCTACAACCCAACCTAAAGGCGACTCTCAAACATCAGATGAAAGAAATATAGTGTCAGAATCTAACTGTTATGGTGGCAACGAGGCTTATAATGACCTAGCTCCTCTGAAAGGCCTTCCTACCACTGATAGCACTGAAGTGGATTTTTCAGCGGCTAACTTGTCAAACAGTAGGAGATATACCAATGATCAATCTAAAGGTCAATCGACTCAACTTGAAGCCTTATTTACTAAAAAAAGTGAACCAAACCCTTATTGGAGTGTTGAGGATGCATTGCAGGAATGGAAAGAAAGAGTTAGAGTGTTTGTTGATCTTCCAACAGATGATATAGTGGCATAGGATGAGATTGAAGATGAAAATGCTGATGAATATGGCTTCGTGTTTGAGTTTGAAAAAGGAACAGCTCAAGCCTTGGGGCCTCAAACATCTGAGTAGGTTAACAAAGATGTTGATGGCCTTGAGCTTGATGGAGATAGTCTCACAACACATGAAAACAACCCAGTTGATATGGAGATCAGTGAGCAAAATTCTAAAGCATCGCCACTCAAGAGCTATGCCTTGATCCACAAAAACAAGATTGAAGAGCATATCATTGTCTCATGTTTGGAGAAGTCACCTAATGAGAGATTTGAAGATGTTGAAAGTTAGGATGATTGTAATCCAAAGAGGCTGTTTAATAGTTTGGTATTTGTGAAGAAGTCTTGCTTAAGTGAAGGCGTAAATCAATTCGGTAAATTTTTTATATATGAGGATAAGTTTGGAAAGTTCCAAGATCTTGATGAGGTTTCCAATGCCGAGAAAATTAATGCTACTATTATGTAAAGAAGATATGAATTGCTAATAACCATACTGTCCTAGGAATTGGTTGAACAATTACGTCTTGTTATAGAGCATACTCTTACAAAGAAGCTACAAGGAGATTATAAAACTGGAAAATGGATTAACATGAAGAAGGTAATACCTTACATAGCAAGTCATTATAGGAAAGACAAAATATCGCTGAGGCAAACCCGACCTAACAAACATGATTACCAAGTTGTTATTGCTATGGATGATTCTCGTAGCATGTCTGAGAGCGGCTGTGGTAATGTTGCTATTAAAGCTCTGGTGACAATATGTCGTGCCATGTCTCAACTCGAAATGGGAAAAATGGTTATTGCAAGCTTTGGGAAGAAGGGGAATATAAGATTCTTGCATGACTTTGATTAGGCAATTAATGGTGAGACTAGGATAAAGATGATCTCTAACTTGACATTCAAGCAAGAGAATACCATCGCAAATGAACCGGTTGTTAATCCGTTGAAGTATTTGAATGAGATGCTAGATGTAGCTATTGCAAATGCATGACTCCCATCTAGACATAACCCATTACAACAACTTGTTTTAATCATTGCAGATGGTTGATTCCATGAGAAGGAAAACTTGAAGTGGTGTGTCAGATATGCCTTGAGTAGAAAACGTATGGTTGCTTTTTTTCTTCTTGATAGTCCACAAGAGTCAATCATGGAGCTCATGGAAGCATCTTTCGAGGGTGGCAATATTAAGTTTTCCAAGTACATGGACTCTTTCCCTTTCCCACTCTACATCGTACTAAGGAATACTAAAGCTCTTCCTATGACCCTTTCTGACTACTAAGGTAGTGGTTTGAGCTTAGGTTGCAATGGAGAGACTAAATTTGTTGTCCTATAGGATTTTACTTTTTATACGTACTTTGCTGATTTTGGTATTCAAGCAAATGTTTGAGTTCTCAAATGTACAAACTCTAATTTCTTATGATGTATAGTTTCTAAAATGTTATTTTGAAAATGAAACATCTATTATACTTTCTGCTCTACTTATCACATGTACTTCGTGTGGCACATACTTTCTTCTCTTCTATGATTTCCTAGCTACTTTGTAGAATCATCATGATCCAATCAATCAACCTAAAGGACTATTGACCAAAAATGAACATGAATTGGAGGAGATCTCATTGGATTAAGGTTGGGTTTTGCTTTTCAAATCACTAAAATTTGGAAAGCAAATGAAAAGTATTCCAACCTCCTATGTTCCTTTGCTACTTGTGAAATCAAAAAACTAAAATCAAGTTGTTAAAAGGTCAACGGAGCAAAGAGGCATCATGGTGTTCCACTAGAGATAAATCTTTGCAACGATCCTTAAGCTATCAAGAAGATGATTATGACAAGTGACACTAAGCATTTAGCCAGGCATTTATTATGGGGCTAATTGGGTGATGAAGCATATTTTTCGACTCTAGGATGCAAAACGAATTGCCCAAATTAAAAACAAAGTAGGAGATTATATTTGGGATTGTGATATGGAGTTTGAACATCAATGTAATAAAAATACAATTTTCGACCCACTGTGCTTTATTTATTTCAAGGAACTCAGAAATAAATATGTATGGAATAGAGATATTCCAACCTCCCAAGTAAAGAACTGTTACAAAAAATGAATAAACTAATAGATTTAGATAAGATGCAACAAAAAATAAACCATATTTGATGCCTAAATGTTCGGTTTGATAACCCCTATTAATTCTTCTTCTACTTCCGGTAAATTAAAAGGTAATCTTTCACATTCTATTAGGGAGGAAGTTATAAAAATGATAAACCCCATATGTTGACACCACAAATTCAATTCCCAAAAATCATATTTTAATCAAGTCTCAACTATATCAACCATACTTAAAATGCTAGATAATCATAGTCAATGATAATCACATTATTACCATCGCTATTACAAAATTGTACATGAAATTTTCCCCTAGAATCATAAATATATCTAAGGACATAGTTGGTATTATTGATCTTGATATATTTATAGGATAGATGATGATAGGTTCTAAATTTAGCAAAGGCCTTGAATTAAATTGCTTTAATTATGTTTTTATAATAATAAATAAATAAAAATTACATCTGAATTGATATTATCCTTTATTTAATAACTAATTAAAATTTGTATTTGTTGAGTAATAGTAATAACTTTAAGTCTTCAATAAAATACTGTTTGTACATATATCAATAATCCATCATTTTCAATTACAAAAAATAATATGCAATTATATTCCTTTTTTTTATTCCCATTCTCATTTCTTTTCTCAAAAAAAAAATGGAAATTCTAAGAAAAAAAATGGAGGAGTTTACAAAATAAAGGATTATCTTGTTTTCTATAATCATTTATTTTAATTGATGGATAGGAGTATACTCTCAATTAAAATCAAAGGGAGTGTTGTATGATCTATTAATTTAAAGTTCCAATCAATATTTTTTTTATATTATGTTAAATGTCTTTTGGGATAAATTACATAATCTCCATTACTATTCGTTTGTGTAGTTTGACTTTTCTAACCATCAACTTACTTTTGCTAAACCTTCTACTTTATGGTAATATATCTAAAAGAAAGTGAAAACAGAATACGATTGATTCTTTGAATATGTTTCGAGCTAGGATGACATCATTAATCTTCAAGTAATGGCCAAGTGAGAGCTATGCTTTAATTGGACCCTGGAGCAAGGATTTTATGAAAAGAAGAGGGCTGAACAAGGGCGATGAGGTTAGACTTTACTAAAATCAAAGCAATTCATGATTCAACTTCAACAATCTCTATCGGTCTTCATTTTAAACCTTATACTATGTTGTTTATTGCTTGAATACAATGGAAGTAAAAAATCCTTTTGCAAAAGCTGGTGCTTAGGATAATAAACTTACAAAGATTTCTAACATTAGCATATTTAAGAGGCTTTTGATTTTCAATGTTTCTTTCAATGCAATCACTTCATTACACGAGCTGTCCCGGGTCTTCAACATGCTTATAGAACTCTATGTATCCAAAAAATGGAGGTACTAAAAAGAAGGAGATTAGCCACTTTCATATACTGCAAATTTGATAACTCTATTTTTATAGAGTTATTTTACCTATTTTAGGCAATAAATAACTTTAATAATTATGAGAAAACATTTGAATTCCTCTTTATTTACCTAAATTTATCTTATTTATGCAGCACAAGGAGGCAAGGAGAAAAGGAATGAACATGAGAACCTGATGCTTATTGAACTAAGTAGGTTTGCTATACCTAGACATAGGATAGTAAATAAATTAGGAATTTCTGCCATCACATAGATATTATCCCTCTTGCAAGCATAAATAATCAATATTAATACCTAGTAATTATGGTGAAATCATATGCTTTAACATATTTCTTGTATTTAGTTTTCTTAGATTTAATTAGTTAATCTATCATCTATCAATTTGATTTGCTAGATAAATTCTAGGAGTTGTTCACTATTAGTAATTAATTGGTTTAGTAATCAGCAATCTCTGTGGGACGATATCTTTCTTATCATTATATTACTTGTTCGACATGTTTACTTGCATTTAGAATTCCACCGAACAAAATTCTTCAACTTGGCTCCAATAGATTGTAGGTTGGCTCTCTACTTCATTAAAGAATATGGAAGTCGATGTATAAGTAATTGGTGGAGGTAACCATAGCATTACTCAATTGGGCACCTTTTGGTTGGTTTTTCTATGTGGCAGTGATGAGGTTACAAGGCAGAGATGCAAGAATAATCAAGTGTTATCATATGTCTTTATTGGAGTATCAGCTAAATCCTCCATATTTTCTTACTTCAAGTAATGGAGAATCCACATAACATGTCACATTTATAGGTTATGGTTGGGGAGAAATCGTATCAGAGTAGTAAACATGTCTGTCATGAAATGCATCAAGAAGATTAGCCTGCAAAGCAATCGTTTGACTTCTATGAAAGGATTGGGGGTATAACATCTTCTGGTGGTCATTAAAACTCTCAAGGCACCTTGTTATATAAAACATCATATCTCAACTAGTTTCATTTCATCCCAATCCTTAGAGTGATGTTATACTGGTCTTCTATCATTGATTTTACCACTTGAATGATCTTTACAAGTTGGAAGATCCATGGCTTAATGACAACCAAATAGAATCACTTGAAGGCTATTGTTGATTGACTATTATAACTAGAAGACCCTCAATTTTGTACTAAAGCATTGGTTTGGTTGCACCAACCAGTGAAAGTTTTGCATTGAAAATTGCTCTTTTGCTTGGTGTATTGTTGTTAGGGGTAGTATCAACTCCTTCAGTTTTAGTATCAGTCATAGAGCTGGTTATGTCATCAAATGTTTCAATATAGATAAAAAAATTATGAAGCAAATAAATATTCTATAATAACATTCACAAAGTCTTTAACCCAACAACACTCTATAATATGTGGACATTTACTTGTAAATTTTCTTCTTGAAAATCGATTCCTAGAACATTGATGTGTGGACATTTAGGCTTAATTAGTTATCAAAGAGATATGAAAATGAAATTGCATTTAACATCTTACAATAAAGTAATTGAAAATAAGATAGTAAGAACTAGATTAATAATAAATTTTTCACCAAACAAATTGTAAGTAAATGAGTTTATGATCTCTTAGAGAACTTATCAAAGTCTTACCCAATGTAAGTGCCAATTCAATTTTCTACTTGAGATATGACTTCTTTAGCATTTTTTCATTTCCACATTGAGCAAATTCAATTTAGTCAAATATTGGTAATAAAAAAGAAAACGAGAGAAAGTGAGAGCAATATTTATTATTTCAAGAAAATATTAGCCCATCATGCCTGTTTTTCAGAGAAAGCCTACAATTGTGTTTGCCAACACAAATATTTATTCAGCCAATCAAACAGAATGCTACACTTCTACACTCTCTTCAAAAAGAATGCACTGACATTGCCACACCACAACCACCAGAAATCATATGTATCATTTCATACAAACTTCCTGGAAAAATGCTTTTAACAACTTGTGCGAACTTTGGATCATAAATACTTGGTAATAGATGCGCCCCACACTCCCTCAGCATCTCCCGCAAGCATGGCCACCACACGCGACATTGACGGCCGTAGTGTTGGTAATTATTGACTGCACAAGAATGCCACTGCAATTTTGTGTCCACCAGTTCAATGTTACTCTTCTTTTCATGAAGATGCCAAGCCTAACAAGCACAAAAATAAGGAAGTCCATCAGTAGAATAATTTCCTTTTGTCATGGAGAAATTTCCATTTCCATTATTTTGAATTTTGAAGATGAGAAATATTATTGCACAATTCTTAATATTCAAAAAAGAATACACCGGCCAGGCTTGGACATAAGGCACCTGCCAAAGCCAACTATTGTCGAGCAGTGGTCTTTATCATCATTTCTTAAATTCTTGAAAGAAATTAAATTAGGTCTTCTAAACCATTGTTTTTATTCAATTATTTTGGCTTTTCAAGAATTGATCTTATTATAGTTTTCCTACGAATTTTAGTCTAACACCTGTGATGGTTTTAGTAATGTGTTATTTATTTCTTTTTTCCTCTTTTATATAGAGTTAGACATGAAAATCCAAACATTTAAAGTATAGGATATCTTGATTAATAGAAAATATATACATATTTGAAAGTCATAGATCAAGGTATATTCATATTGAATTGATTTCCTTGTATGTAGAAAAAAGAAAGAATAGTTTGTAATATTTCCAACATAATGAACAATGAATTAAGAATATCATCATTATTTAATTATCTACTACTTAAAAATGATAAATTTAAAATGACTAGTAATTAAAAATGAGAATTGAGGAAGTTCTATATTATGCTTATGAGTTTCATTTGACATTAAAGAGCTCTTACAAAATTTAGTATGTAATATATTGTATCTTCACATTCAAGTGTTTGTACAAACATTTTCAATATTAATTTTCTTCTTATTCATATCACATGTTGGATTGCTCCTTAGGAGTTCTACAAAAGACAAAGTAATTTGGTTTACGTTAGGGTACTCAATTGTTTGCCGTGAAAAGAGAAAGGGAAGAGAAAATTAAAAAAAAAAGTAACGGCAATATCCTTAACATAAATTTGTAAAAAAAGTTGAATATATCATATAGTTCATAGGGATGATAAAGTTTATTGAAGGAATATCAACAATGAGCTAGATATGAAATAAATATACAGATCAGAAGGATCTAAAAAGAGCAAGTACTTATTTTCCTAATATTTGAAAATGATTTTTTAAAGAATTTTTTTTTAAAAAAAAAGTAAGAACCACCATTACAACATATAAAGAAAGGAGATCAGCCCTATACACTACCTTTTTAAACAACTTGGGTCAGCCCTATATTTCATGCATTGTTTTCATTTATTTTCGATACATTGGAGTCTTGCACTAGAAGTAAATTATAACTTCACGAACACATTTTCCCCTCGCACGGAAAATATCCGTACTAGAATCTAGTCTGAGAGATAGCAAAGTTTAGAAGAAAAAGAATCCAATTTCTGATTGATTTCCTGCAACTAGGGAATTGGTATCATGTTCTAAAGGGCTTATTAACTTTGCTATTTGAGGTATTTATATAGCAAAATTTGAGCATTTTCTGAAGATGGAGCAGATGTCAAACGTTCTAGGATGTAATTTATGGCCATTTAGAGAATTCTTAATACAAGAAAACCATCCACCTTTTTACTGTATATTTCTTGTCTGATTACCCCTATTTGCCTCCTTTCCTCCACGAAAATAAATGACGGAATACAGGTTACCCTCATCGTATGCAAAAGATGTGAATGAACTCCCAGAGGCAGTGAACAAAAGACTTGGAATCAAACAGCTAGCCTTCAAAAATTATAAGCATGCATGACTAAGAGCCCAGAGGTGCAGCCACTTCCATACCCATTTCCATTGCCCATTGCTCCCGACTTACTCCTCGGATTCAACACCAAGGCAACTAATCATCATGTTGCTCACTCCTAGGTACTTACAGTTTTCCCTCTATCATCCATGTGTCAAAATTCCTCCCTTTTACAAGCATGCAAGCCATTCCCCTACGTGATTTTGATGATACGACCGAGAAAGAAACAGAGAGGAAATATTTTTCTCTAAGGTTTCAACAAGCAGATTATGTTGGTTTCTGCTTTGCTGAGAAATAAACAGAATCTTCGGTAATGAAGTCAAAGTGGTTTCCCATTGCTGACTAAATTATCTTTATGTGTAAAGGAAAAGTCACCTGGGTTTCTAAGCTTAAAGAGAGTCATGAGTCTTGACAGGAATCTAATCATTCATTGGGATTTCAAATATATATTCATTCCACCCTTGATTTCATTCCTCAGTCAAGCTTTCTGGTTCTTATTGTTCTACAATTTTTTGAGCCTTTAGAAAGAGTCTTTCTCTGCTGCAAGCATATCAAGCAGGATCGAGTGGATAAAATAGGTGAGGATAGCATTGAACAGTTGATCGAGTGGATTGGATGGGTTGATTGTTTGATTGTGGGGACCCATCTTTCGAAGTCGTGAACAAGCTGGAGTAAATTACGGTTTCCGTTTGGGCCCTTGATTAACTGTAAGAAAAAAGATCAAAACATTGGAGTATTCCTTTTTATTTTTTCATTTATAGATTTACAATGAAAGGCCAAGGTTGTTTATATAAAACTTTCATTTGGAAAAGCCTTCTTCTCTACTGGATCATAGGCCACTACTTTTAGACGACTAAACATCATTTGGATATGGGCTGATTTATATGTCCTAGGTGCCAGATGGGATTTCATTTTCTGGGCTATTTTGATGGACTCAGATCCTTTGCATGATTTCACGTAGGGAGCCACTTTCTTAAGGCTTTGAATTTGAACAGATTCTTGGCCATCCTGTATGAACTTGGACTTGTTTTGATGACGGGTAGGCTTGTTGTGCTCTAGCTGTGGACTTTCATTAAAAAAAAAGACTTGATAGGCCCGAGTCTTCATTTGCAGGCTTTGTTGGGTGGGCCCATTCTTGAAGGCTTGGTTCTTTCATTCGGACCATCCTGGATTTGACGCTCCAAAGCAACAAAGAAAAAAAAGTAAAAAACATAAAATAAAATCCAACAACCAGGCTATTTTCCCAGGTATGAAGCCCTAATGCTCCCGAGACTTTGATTTTATTTCTATGTTTGTAGTTATCAACCTAGGAGATTTTGATTTGTAATTTCAGATACTAGGGGCTTTATGTCATTTCTATTATTATATTAAAATAGATATGCAAAGGCCTAACGAATTAAAAATTTAGTCATTGAACAAGATTATTTTCTTCTTCCATCTTATATCCTACCTTCCACAAGGAGGAATTTCCACTTGAGGTAACGATCATTGCTTAGTCATCCAAAGGAAGTCTGATGTATCGTAAAACATTGAAGAAGCCATGAAAGGGAGCTGGTCTTGTTTTGTTCTTTTCTGCTAAAGTCCTTTTACTTCACCCCAGTTTGAGATTCCTGTTAGTGGAAATTTTTAGCTTCTTTTTTGTTTTTGTTGTTATGACAAGGCTTGAGGATGAGGGATGCGAAGATATTCTGAGCTTCCACATAGTAAGAAAATTAAATATACCGCAAGGTAAAAAAAGAAAAAGAAAGAAGAAGGTGAATTTGTGTGTATTTCTTATATGGTGGTCAATTTGAAATTAACATTTAAAAAAAATTGAAGTCAAGTTGAACTATTTAAATTAGGAAATTGGGGTATATGACGTAAGTTTTAGAAATTTCTCCAGGTTCATCTCAGTATATATATATATTTCTTTTGTGGAGCCTTTTGAGGTTAGAACTTGGGGCCTAGGGGTTTTTGAATGCTCCAAATTCGATGCCGATTCCCGTTCTAACTTTCTTGAAGGATGCGAGAAACCCACCGACCGAATAATTTCAGTAAGGACACGTGCATGCATCTTTTGTTTAACTTCTATTTGGTCCCATAAAAGCTCAAAGAAAACTTGAGTTTTAATTTGAAACTCTGTCGCTTCTTGGGATGGTGGACAACATGAATATTAATAGTTAGTGAGCTTCCATGCTTTCACTTTTCCATGGTTATAATTTAAGGGTCCTATAAATTAACATTATCTCTAATAATGTAGGATACTTCTATTGAAGCATGCTAACTTGGTGGTTTATGCTTCGCTAGAATAGTTAAGGGACAAATTTCTTGGTTTTTTTTTATATATATTTTATAATATTTTAGGTTTGTAGCTCTTGAACTAGATGCACGATATTTGTTTGTTAGAAGGTTGTGAATTCTTTGATTTTCATTGAGTTCTTGAAAGTGCTTTGATTTCATCAATTTTAACTATTGTTTCTGTGCACAATATATCATTATTCGAGTCTTGTTTGATGTCAAGTTGATTTGCAAAAAATATGTTTACGTTTTCAATTACCGTTCAATGATATAATTTTTTTTTTCATATTACAACACACACTTTCAACTCACATATACAAAATATTAAATTCTAAACCTCATGGTTGGTATCTTTACTAACTCACCACTGAACTAGCTAACTGAGCGACATTTAATGATATAATATCATGTTATTTTCTTATTCTTTTTTCTTTGATTTGGGACAATTCTTCTAAGCGCGTGGAGATGGTGGATGAGTGTCCTAGCAAGGCATTCTACACGTATTGTCTTTGATAGGTAAACCTACTTAACATTCTGGATGCACATTTTATTTTCTAGCAAGCCATAAGCCTTACACATTCCTTCTTCTCGATGGTAATGTCCCTACCTAAGACTCGTCTAGTGGTGGAGGACCTCAATGAGATTTTGACCTGGAATTCGCTCAGTGATATTTTGATGAATATAAGTACTTGCACTCTTGACATTATGCGAAGAAAACAACCAAGTTGTCCCTTAAGCATATTTATATTTCCTCACAGTGAAAGGATGAGCTTGCTTTGCACTTTCTTATTTACTTTTTTTCCTATAAAAGGAGAGTCAATTTGTGCTAGTTCATTGTTAAGTGATTAGTGAACTCCTTTTTTAAAAAACCCGTGATTGATGAATTTTGAAGTGACATCAATATCCAAAAATAAAGAAAGCAAAATGGTGTAAATTTTAAAAGTTGGTACAAAATTGAATATAAGAAAGCATGTACTGAGTAGAAGAGATATATTTCGAACCTTGGAAGAAAAATCCTCACAATTATTGTTAGAAGATACTTATTTTTGCATTGTATACATAACTTGCCAACTCAACTTCCAAGTAAAGGAAAATAAAATTGAGATTAATATCATATGATATGTACGGGAAGAATCCCTTTATTTTCTCTAATAATGCTTCATTGTTTTTTTTTTCAAATCAAAACAAGTATAGATGAGACTGAATCGTGATTATTGTGAGCCTATTACAATTGCTAGTGTACTTATGAAAGTATCAACCGATATTTATCTACGTTTGAAAGCAGAATTTGATGTGAAGCGCAATAACATCCTTCATACCCATTCAAGAAGATAGAGAAAAGCCGGATGGTGTGGATGACGACGCACAGGAGGTGCTTTCGTTGCAGGAAAGACTGAAGAGGGCTTCCTCTGAAACTGGGAAGCCCTTAAGGAAAATCTTGGACTCCACGTTAGTGCTAATCCACGTGGAGGGATTAGTAGAAGCATAATGGAAAAGATCTTAGATTTCTATTTTTTATTATGGAGAGAAATGAGTAAGTACTGTATGAAGGAAAAGAATTAAATGAGGGTGTCTTATTTTCCAAACAGCTTTCAGCTTTCTTTATATATCACTCGAAAGAATTCAAGCACACCTTCTGCTCTCCAGTTGAATAGGTAATATATAGCATCTTAAGTTTCTGATAACCTATATTTCGTGTGCTAGTTCTGATAAGAGTCTTTTTAGGTTGTCCACCCAAGACTTGGAGAAGCAGTGTTTATTCCCGGTGGATGTCCACACCAAGTCAGGAACCTTAAGGTAATTAACTCCCAACATCATCAATCTTAATTATTTTCTGCCAAAGATGCTATGGATGGGCCTTGTCTACACAAAAGTTGCTGTGAACTTTGTCTCCCTCGAAAACGTCGGTGAGTGTCTCCGTTTAACAGAGGAGTTCAGAGAACTCCCCAGAAATCAGAAGGCCAGAGAAGATAAACTTGGAGTGACAGTTTTCTTCTATATAACATGCCTCTCTTCCCCATATAAGTCCGCGTCTTGCATACATCTCCTGTCGAGTGATTCCTAAAATACGCCTCGAAAATTTCCATGATTTCCTTTCGTGGCTCGGTTCGCGACTAATCAGGGTGTCTTACTTTCCAAACAGCCCCAAAAATGAGCTTTTTGATTATGGCACTTGAAAGTCGAAACGGCGTTGGATCAATTAAAATTAATACCTCTTTTTTTGTTTTTTTTTTCTTGCTTTAAATCAATCGTCGGTGTGGGTAGAAACGCTTCGGCAAACTTCGGCACGCAAATGGCGGCTTCTTCTACAAACTTCTCAGAGCCGGGCATATTCAAAATCGAAAAGCTCCAAAGCCAACACGTCAATCCCTACTTTGAAAGGAAGGTTTCCAGAGTTAGTATCCATAGAATCGGCACTGATAGGTGCGCTTGGAGCGCGAGATTGGTTTCGATCAAGCCTCTGGCTTCGCTTGACTTTGGTGCGAAGGTCTTCAAGAAGGAGAAGGTCAAGCACGCTGGCTACGAGGAGGTATTTGATTTTGATCCCAATTTTCTCTCCTTTTATTGGTTTCTATAGGCTATGTATAATGTAATTGTTAAATGCAGTATGTTGTGAAAGGAGGGAGGGATTTGTTTCCTTTGTTTTCGGAAGCGTTCAAGGGGATTAAGCAGATTGGTGTTATTGGCTGGGATTCTGAGGTAGATAAGTTGCTCTCAATCTTATCTTAGAATTAAGCAAGCAATTGGTTGGATTTGCGCAATTTGTATTTATTGGCTGCAATTTTGAATAGGGGATGTGGATCTTTGTGCCTAGCATTAACGTATACGTTTAGAGCAAAGAATGTACTTGAAGTTTTGATTTGTACATTTAAACTATTGACGAGAAAAAGATGGAAATCAATAGATCATTTTAATTTATTAGAGTTGTTTTATTGATCCATGGTTTTTGATGCAATATTTACTTATACTTATAATGAGACTTCATCTTGTTATTTTATGTAGGATTATTAGATGATAATATATAATATATTTACTATGTCTAATTAATGAATACCTAATTGCTAGGTCTTTTATAGTCTCACCAAACAATGGTTTCGATATCGCTTCTTTATATGTGATCAACAAAGCTAAAACTCTCTTTTCTTTTGATTAGACATCTATTCAAGTTATGAAGTTAAGGGATTTTCTCTTGGAAGTGAATTCTGATATTGTGGACAAGGTAATCATTACTCTTACTATTGGTTTCTTCTAGAGTGATTACTTTTGGCTTCTCTATTTAATAGTTTTTCATTTGGTTTATTCTTCTTATCTAAATATAGATTTTCTTTTTCTTTTTCTTTTTGTTAATAAAGATTGGGCTCAAGAAGGATTCACTTTTTTCTCATGAACCTCATAGAGCTGGTTTTACTGAAGAGAATGGCACTTTAGGTGGTATATGGGAAACTGTGTCAGGCAGTGACTTTGTTTTATTATCAGTATCTGTGACTTTAAAGGTAATTTAATTCTTCACTTAAATTTTCTACTCTTAGATATTGTTTGAAATTTTTTAATGGATTCTAGTTATGTGATGCATATAAAGTTTTTAATTTGCACTAACCCCACCATTAATTTACCTTTTTCTTTTTGTCTATAAACTTCTTGTTCCCTTAATTGAGAAATTTATTTATGTTATTATACTTAATTTCAATTTTGAAATGCTATCTTTTTGTCAATGTCTAATGTAAATTGTTTGCAAATCTAACTTCATAAAAAATTTGCTAATAATAGGCAAACTTGATGGTTGAAATTTTGGGGCTCATACTTATCTCAAGATCTAGCATGATTACATGTGATGTTATTTTTTATTCTGATTTTTTTTAGCTAAAGGTTATGAAGGATATTTCTACAAAAATCCTATTATAACGATGGGCTAGGTTGGAAAATGAACATTGCTTGTAATTGTGAGCTCATGCTATTTTCCATTCTTGATTTAATGTAATTCATGATACTTGTCAAAATTTAAGTATTATGTCACATAACTGAGTTCTCTTTTAATTGAAAAATTTTAGTTCCCTCATTGCGTTTTAACGAACATATGCATACTTGTAGTTGATGTATGTGTTTGTTGTTAGGCTACTATTTTTGTTATACAATTTATGTTTGTTTAAAAGTTTGAAAATAATGTTATGCTCTTTTATGGTTTATGCTTTTTGTTGGAAATCCCATAGGTACTAGAAAAGTTGTTGGGTGAATTGGATAAAAGGTGTAATTTTTGCAATATGGCACTTGATTTGTCTCCACTTTCTTCCTAATCTACAGATTGTTTAACTAAAAAAATTCCATAACAAATTTTAGGTTGATAGAGTTTTTGCCCACATGAAGCCGCATGGAATACTAGGGCTTTCCCATGGGTTTCTTCTTGGCCACTTGCAATCAATGGAACTTAATTTCCCAAATCACATTAGTGTGATTGCTTTGTGTTTAGAAGGAACATGTCCCTTTGAGAGCACACTTTTTATCCAAGGCAAAGAGGAAAATGGCGTAGGAATTCATTCCAATTTTGCAGTCTGCCAAGTGCTCTCTCTCTCTCTCTCTCTCTCTCTCTCTATTTTCTTTCTCACTCACTCACTCACTCACTCACTCACTCATTCACACTAGATATTGTGTGTTTGTGTAAGATGTTGATGGTAGAGCTACAGATGTTGCCCTAAGATGGTCAATTGCTCTTGGTTCTCCTTCCACTTCTACTACTACTCTAGAGCTGGAATATAGGAATAAATGCTTTAAGGAGCATGGTAAGTGTAACATCATCTAATATATTATCATTTTTCTTAAATACTTTGATCCTTGACTTTTGCTGATGTGGATTGTAGCCATCAAAATTATTGATGTTCCTGGAATGAGTGAAGATTTGGCTTCCAAAAACACTATTGAGGGCATCAATGGGGCCAAATCGAAGACTATATTAACCAAGGTTATATTATAGTGCTGAAATTGCTAAATCATTCTTTTTATTAAGCATGTATCCTTATGTGTATTACTCATGAGTTTCTATATTGATAGTTATGTGATCTTTTCTTATTGGCTATATAGATCATCTAGCTTTCTAGATTCTTAGATTTAATTATGGTATTATTGATGTTGATGTAGAATACAAGTTGATGACTTTTTGGGTTCATTTTACAGGAAAATGATGGTCGACTAGCTTTTCCAAAGTATAAAATTGTTAAGAAATGTGGTAAAGGTGTCCAAGATAGAGAGCAAGGTCCGTTAGTATTAGCTAGTGAGAAAAAGGATAAGAAAGGTGAACGTGACGGAGAAAAGGGTGAGAAAAGAAGTTTAGAGTGTGCAGTAGTGAAGGATCTTGTGCATGATGTTATTGGCCAAGTGATAAAATCGCTACAGTGGGAGAATTTATCTATGTGGCGACTATTAATCAATGTTGTGTGTGACCAAGTTATAAAACCTTTGCAATGCAGGAATTTATCCACGTGGCAGCTATTAATCTATGCGGCTCTTGTTCCTTTCACTAGGAACTCACTTTGGGACTTTGGCCATTGCACTTGGGTATCCACTTTAACTATACTTTGAGGCATATCAAGTTTTCAACCAAGTTTAGTTGTTGCACGATTCGTAAATAGGTGACTTAATACAGCCTGGCACATTCTAACAGAAATTTAACTAATGTCGTTCAAGTTCTCTCGGCAAGATAAACAAATGGAAGCCAACAACTTGTTTAATCCTGGTAACCAGCAAAAAAGGCCTTCTCGCAAGGGCTCGCTTGCAACTCGTGGTCCAATTCCTTAAATTTTTGTTTGGTCCGTGATCTTCTACCCATCTATGAGTACCTCTACAATCAAAATGGACTTGTTACAGTCTCCAACATCAACATAAAAAATATCAATGGGGTTGTCTAAATAAAAAACTCAACAAAATGGAGGGTAAATAAGAGGGAAAAACAAATAAATAAAAAATTACCTAATTCTTCATTTTCCTCTAGCTTTCCCAACCTTTGGTCTTTGGAGGGAAAAACAAAAACTCCAAAGGCTCCATGGCCAAGTCCCTGTACACACTAGCCAACAAAATCTATGGGTTTTGCTCCGAAAGTCTCACCCTCCCCATTTCTCCGAACTAATTTACGGTTCTCACACTCTGATCACAGGAATACGGCGATCCGGGCTTTCTGATATTTTTTGCGTTTAATTCGTTATCGGGGTTGGTTCTTAACTTCTACTTGGTTTTAGCTCTTCTATAATTTACTGTTTGAATTTCGGTCTCCTTTCGAGTTTGGTGGGGCATTGTGCCGAGCTTGGGTGCAATTTGCGATTTATTGTAGTATTGAATGGTTGAATTTCGTTTCCGTTGCGGCGTTTTGAGTTCGGAAAATTGACGTGGGTTTAGTTTAATTGTTTCAGTTTTGGGTTTTTGAGAGTTTCTGTGCAGGATCTAGGGTTTAAACATTAAGCTTTGAGTTTATAATTCATGGGTCTGAGCATGTTATGCTAATAAAGGGGCATAGAGGAAAAATGCAGTAGGGAAAACGGAGGGCATCTTATTAGAAAATAAAAATTCTGGTCTATTTGTTCTTATACGCACTGTGCAACCATTAGAAAGAATATCTGCTGAAGCAGTTTCAGTGTTGAAAAGCTACGTGTAGCATTGCAAATGAATATGGAAAGTGTGGCACTGAGAACATAAATTTATTCTGCGTGTTTTCTGCTTTCGTGCTGTTTCTTCTCTCTCTCTCTCTCTCTCTTATTTATTTTTGGATGTATTACCTCCCATATCAGATTATTACGTTCATCATTCCGTGCTATTCATAGCTATCTTCTGGTAATTTCGCTTTTGCATCCAAGTTCTGTATGACTGCACAACTTTGGTGGTGAAAATGCCGTTATAAATATATACCAGATGTAGTGGTTGCTATATTGGGCTTTTTGCCAAACCCTTGAAGATGTACGAGGTGGTTTTCGAAATTCTGGATGCTTGGAGAGTCTCTGATGTTTTTATGTTAATTTAGTATCCTAAACTTTTGTAATGATAGTCTGTTGAATCTCATGGTTAATCAATTGCTTTTTCCACTATCCTTGACAAGGCAGGAGAGATTATTGATCAGGAGCCGTATTTTGAGTTGTTCTGCTGAGGCCAGTCTGTGACACTTAGTCAGTTAAAGTGTGGAGAATTTCTTCCGATATAGATATGCCAACAAAGAAAAAAAGTCCCCAAGGAACCGCTGGTCGAGAGCTTGCCAATCCCAGGGTTAAAAGAGCTCAGCAGAAGGTATTTGAAAATGTCACCTTCTTGTCTGCGTGAGTTTGAATGTTTAGTTGGTGGAATTCGGAGAATGCTGATTTTCCATATTGCCAGGTGCTCTTCATCCTGTGCATAGACTTCAGGAGATGAGTAGGCAAAGTAGCCTCCTGGTCTGAGTACCCTATCCACCTCGCGGAGAAGGATGCCGTCCCTTTGAAGCCAATCAATCCCGCAGCGGGAGCAGTGTGCAAATTCAAAAGATCTACTTGGTTAAGGCGGTCTCGTTGTCCCTAAAACACCAATATATGCAGGTATTCCTCTCTCCATGAAAAACTGGATTTGGTTTTCATGAATATCATTCGGTGCTATAGACATTGTAATAATGTCAGAGGAAAGCAGGTGTCCTAAGATAGCGCCTTGGATAATCTAGAACAACTGGGCATAATTGTTTTGATATCTTTACGCGGATAGTTAATGCTCTCATTTCCAAAATCCAGGTGTTGGCGGTGAGTGCTTTCCGTTTACTCTATCCCATAAGGATTATCCACGTACTTGTATTTTAAGGTCCTGAATTCTAGTATTCTTTTCTACTACACGTGAAACTTCATATCTATGACTGGCACTTCATCTGGCGTGTGAGATTCCTGTCTTAGCATGGAATCAGCTCTGAAAATCGATCATCACAAACCTTCATTACGAGATTAAAAAGAGTACATCAGTAGGATTTACGCATGAATATTCAAGAATCTGTTATTATAAGCTTAGCAATGCGTAACTCAACTGGAAGACCCTGCCCTTTAGAATAAGACCATTCTTCTTGTCTTCGCCAGCATCATCATCCCCACCCCCCTTAAGAAGAACCAAATTTCCTCTAAAGAATTCTTCCCCTACTCTAAAGCAGATAAACATTTTCCTAGAAAAGAAGATGGAAAGAAAACCGCAGATAGGTATCAGGACTATTCCTGCAATAACGAAATGCGTCCATTTGTTCCCACGAGCTCTTCGCCTCTCGTCATTTTCACAGCCGTGAAACAACCAGCCTTCTACTGCGATCTCGACGTGCATAAGCTCAAACCCAAAACTTAACAAGTGCAATGGACTGATTCTTGGATACCCAATATAAGATTTTCCCGCAAAACTGCTTCAAAACTTGGAGTTATAGCACTGCAAATTTCGAACCAAAAATTTGTTTTTGTTACATAACAGTGTCTCGTAAACCTCAGAAGGGCATATGAAGTTGCATGCCAACTTACTATCAAGCAAATGGGCTGCCCTTATTTCCAAGAAAGTTAGTTATGTGCGGCATGGCATGAATGGGACAGAAATGTGCAATGGCAAAAAGCAAAGCAGAGTAAAAAAAAAAAAAAAAAAGGTAAATAGAGGATGCTTTAACCAACTAGCGTGATACACGGGCAGCTGTTCGATTTAGATCCAATCGGAGGGCGGAAAAGAACGTAGAATGCATATAAAAGCAGCCGATTCTCTCCGATTTGTATTCAAGCAATTTGTCAAGCAGATTTTCTCCTTTGTTTTAAAATGATTTCTCCCTTGCTTTTCTCTGGGTCCGCTTTCGCTACCTTCCCTCCCCGCAAGCTCCTCGTCGCACCACCCTCCCCAGCGAGGAGCTCAGTGTTTGGTTCAGTGATGAGGAGCCCAGTGTTTGTTACAGTGACGAGGAGCCCAGTGTTTGTTTCAGTGACGAGGAGCCCAGTGTTTGTTTCAGTGACGAGGAGCCCAGTATCTCGTCGAAGCTTTCTACCACTTGTTGTTGCATTGCCCTCTCCAGTGACGAGGAGCTCTGTGTTTCGTCGAACGCCACTCCTCGTCACACAAGTTGCTGCTGAGCCGGTAACTCCTCCGTCTGTGGAGGTCGTTGGAGAGCCTAAGAAAGTCACGGGAGAGCCCCTGAAAGTTACTGGACAGCCCCTAGAAGTCACCGGAGAGACCATAGTACAACCAATCGTGCTCTCCAAAGTTCCAGTAGCAACGGCTGGAGGCTGTTTGAAGCTGTCTTCAAAGAATACCAAGGGAGAAGTTAGCTCGGATTGGGCTGAAGCACAGCTTTCACTTTGCGTTGGTGAGGGACTTGCCGGGTTTGTTTGTTGGTTGACTGTTTTTCTTGTAGTATATCTGATGGTTTGTGAAGTTGCCACTTGTTCTTCCTCTTGTGCTGCTGTTCAGGATTTAGTTGTGTGGGTTCTCCGAATGCTGTCGGTCTGGGCTTATAAAACAGCAAAAGCTTTGAAGAAAAATTGAAGCAGTGGGAAAAAAGTTTGAAGGAGAGAGATATGTCTTACCGTTTTTCTATGTTTGTGTGTTTGCTTCGGTGTCTTTATATTTGTGTCTTTCAGTGTTTTTGTGTTTCTGCGTTTAAGTTGTTTAGTGTTTCTGCGTTTAAGTTGTTTAGTGTTTCTGCGTTTAAGTTGTTGGTGAATTCAATAAAAGCTTATGTGACTCCCTCTGCTTTATGTTTTTATTTTTTTTTTAATTTTTTTTTTTATTTTATTTTATCTCTGGGCTGATTACTCCTCCAAGCGAAATGGAGAGAGAGAAAGAACACTGATGCGTGGGAAGGGGAGAGAGAGAAAGAGAACAACCGAAATGGGGAGAGAGAGAGAGAAGACACGATGCGTGGGGAGGGAGAAAAAGAAAAACGCGGGAAGAGAGAGGGAGAGAGAGAGAGAGAGCACTATAGACACGACTTACCCTCTGTTTTCCACATGCAATAAGAACAATCGTTCAAGCATGGCTAAAAACTATTGGGAAGGTGATTACCAAATCCGGTTTATGATTTACGTAAGTGCCAAGTCTAATCGTTCAAGCAAATAACTGTTCAGAACTTTTCACAGACTCCTCGTCCTGTTGGGTGAGGAACCTTTGTAATCCAAAGTTCACTGAAAACCCCAACCCCAACATGAATGTGTTGTCCTGGACCTGTTAAAAGGACTGTCATTAGAAAAGACAACTTTTCGAATGTTATCCATCTAACTTTTCGAATGTACGGGGCTGGGCTTACTCCTTATTTCATGTCCATGGCAAAATAAATTATCCTCGTATGCAGCAGTTAATTTACACTCAAAGGAAGAAATTGATTAGTTGGAACTTTTGGATCCAAGCACTCTTTACTGGCATGTACTAAAACTAAGCCATGTACATACAGAACAGCCCGCCCGATAACTCGGGGTATAGTGACCCATCGGAGTACGGGCAGCAACTAAGTTTGAGCTGACAAATTGCCTGCCTAGATGGCGGTGGTAACCAACAAACGATTTGCAGTGAGATCTATATTTGACAATTGTTTTCCCCGAAATGCACTTAAGATAATTGTTTGGAAAATTTTTGAATTTTTGTTTTTTGAATTTTTTTTTTAAAAAGTTTTTAAAGAAATAAACACTGAAAATATGACACATATTTCTTAAGGCCTAGAGGTTGATATTCTTATTAACTAGAAATAAATAAATAAATAAATAAAAAGTGAGAACTAAAATTTAAAAAAGAGTTGGTCATGTTACTACTCTTATTTAGCTGGAGTGGTTGTGTTGCCATCTCTAACTTGCTAGGGTAATCATATGGCAATCTCTATTTAGTTGGGGTGATTGTATTGTCATATTTGTAGTTTGTTGGAGATGATCATGTAGCCATTTCTCTTGTACTTTTATTGCCTTTTTGTTGTGTTTTTTGGAAGTAATAAGTCAACATTCCTATTCAAGAGAAAAGAAGTGCCTCTTTTTTTAGATAATCCTACAAAAATTTGTTGGATGTTTTTTGAAAGGTTCTTTGTTTGCTACTTTTAATAAGTGAGCTGTATTTTACTCTTTAAAACATTAATTGTTTGCTAAAAATTATGAGAAAAAATGTGCCTTTATCTCTATCTAAATAAATCAATTAGATAGACTATTTAATAGTTTCAACTTTTCACTCATACTAGCTCGATAGTATTGATAAAAAGTGAGCTTGCAAGCAAAGTCACTTTATTTTACTTTTTGCTTCTCTAGTTAATCAATGGTGCATAGTAAGAGCAAGCGAAAGTAATTGTTTTCTTGGTTTTGGTTTATGACAAAAATTAAAAAAACTATGTATGATATTGAATCTCTTAAATATTTAATATATCTTGATGAGAAATTGATGTTTTACTTCCAAAATTGATTCATGTCCTAAGATTGTAGGATAAAAATGATTTTAAGCTATCAACGCTACTAGCTCTTGTTCTTGTACTCAGTACTATTGCAAGTGTGACTCTATTGTTGATTGCGAAGTATGTGGATATTATAATCAAGGTGACTATTAACACAAGGCATTCAACTAGAATATTTTTATTAAATTGCAATATCTTTTGTACAAGAAAAGATGCATAGGAGCTTAAGGTGTGCTGCTATAAACAAAATACTCACAATTGGTTAGGATAACATCTTTTATAACATTTTGATTCTTAAATCATTATATAAACTTTTTCAAGCGCTTTTCGTAGATCTTGATTTCTTATTATACGTATATTTTGGATATCATACAATAATATAAGTGAAACTAACACTTTTTCTTCTTTTTTTTCCCCGTAATTTCTTTAAAAAATAATTTTAAATATTAGGAAAATAAGTACTTGTTCTTTTTAGATCCTTCTGATCTGTATATTTATTTCATATCTAGCTCATTGTTGATATTCCTTCAATAAACTTTATCATCCCTATGAACTATTTGATATTTTCAACATTTTTTACAAATTTATGTTAACGATATTGCCATTACTTTCTTCTTCTTCTTTTTTTAATTTTCTCTTTCCTTTCTCTTTTCACGGCAAACAATTGAGTACCTTAACGTAAACCCAAAGGAGCAATCCAAACATGTGATAACAAACACTTGAATGTGAAGACACAGTATATTACAGACTAAATTTTGTAAGTGCTCCTTAATGTCAAATGAAACTCATAAGCACAATATAAGGACTTCCTCAATTCTCATTTTTAATTACTGGTCATTTTAACTTTATCATTTTTAATTAAAAGATAATTAAATAATGATGATGTTCTCAATTCATTGTTCATCGTATTGAAAATATTACAACCTATTCTTTCTTTTTTCTACATACAAGGAAATCAATTCAATTGGAATATACCTTGATCTATGACTTTCAAATATGTATATATTTTCTATTTATCAAGATATCCTATACTTTAAATGTTTGGATTTTCATGTTCAACTCTATATAAAAGAGGAAAAAAGAAAGAAATAACACATTATTAAAACCATCACATGCGTTAGACTAAAATTTGTAGGAAAATTATAATAAGATCAATTCTTGAAAAGCCAAAATAATTGAATAAAAACAATGGTTTAGAAGGCCTAATTTATTTCTTTCAAGAATATTAGAAATGATGATAAAAAGACCACTGCTAGACAATAGTTGGCTTTGGCAATTGCCTTATGTCCATGCCTAGCCGGTGTATTCTCTTTCGAATATTAAGAGTCGCACAATAATATTTCTCATCTTTACAATTCAAAATAATGGAAATGAAAATTTCCCCATGACAAAAGGAAATTATTCTACTGATGGACTTCCTTATTTTTGTGCTTGTTTGGCTTGGCATCTTCATGAAAAGAAGAGTAACATTGAACTGGTGGACACAAAATTGCAGTGGCATTATTGTACAGTCAATAATTACCAACGCTACGGCCATCAATGTTGCGTGTGGTGGCCATGGTTACAGGAGATGCTGAAGTGAGCACTGTAACTTGAAGGCCTTGATACCTGACTGGCTGGAGATTTGATGACATAGCCGGCTCTGTGACTGTTACTGAAACTGAAGGAGTGGATACTACCCCCTACAACAATACAGCAGGCAAAAACGCAATTTTCGATGCAGTGCTCTCACTGGTCAGTGCAACTAAACCAATGCTTCAGTGCAAAATTGAGGTTCTTCTAGTTGTAATAGTCATACATACGGATTATTTCCTAAATAAACGGTGGTGAGCTTCTCTCTTAAACCAGCAACAACCTTCAAGTGATTCTATTTGGTTGTTATGAAGCCATAGATCTTCCAACCTGTAAAGATCATTCAAGTGGTAAAATCAACAATAGAAGACAAGTATTACATCACTCCAAGGATTGGGATGAAATGAAACTAGTTGAGATTTGATGTTTTACATAACAACGTGCCTTGAGAGTTTTAATGACCCCCAAAAGATGTTGTACCCCAAATCCTTTCATAGAAATCAAACGATTGCTTTGCTGGCTAATCTTCTTGATGCATTTCATGCCACACATGTTTGCTGCTCTAATACGATTTCTCCCCAACCATAACTCCTGTAAATGTGACTTGTTCTGCAGATTCTCCATTACCTGAAGTAAGAAGATATGGAGGATTTATCTGATACTCCAATAAAGATATATGATAACACTTAATTATTCTTGCATCTCCGCCTTGTAACCTCACCACTGCCACATAGAAAAACCGACCAAAAGGTGCCCAATTGAGTAACACTATGGTTACCTCCACCAACTACTTATACATCGACTTCCATTTTCTTTAATGGAGTAGAGATCCAACCTGCAATTTGTTGGAGCCAAGTTGAAGAATTTGCAGAATATGAAAGTGGCCAATCTCCTTTTTAGTACCTCCATTTTTTGGATACACAGAGTTCCTTAAGCATGTTGGAGACCCGAGACAGCCCTTGTACTGAAGTGAACGCATTGAAAGAAGCATTTGATCAAAAGCCTCTTGAATTTGCTAATGTCAGGAATCTTTGTAAGCTTGTTATTCTGAGCACCAGCTCCTGCAAAAGGATTCTTTTACTTCCGTTGCACTTAAGCAATAACCAACATTGTATAAGGTTCAAATTGAAGTAAAAGAAGCATTATTTGTTTCACTTTGAGCATGAATCATCTATTCATCCCGCACACAAACATATTCCATTCAACTCTTCCTTTAGCCAAAAGAAAAAATTCAAGGCATTGAAGCCTTCAATTCATCTTCTATTCAACCTGCATCCAAGCAAAGCACCAAGCGAATCACATACAACAACATACACATACACATACACAAAAACACATAGGTCATCCAACTTTTTCTTTGCTTTGAGAAATATAAGCTTAAAGATTATATCTTCACGTTTCATTGTTGTCCAGACAAAGCACCAAGAGAACCACACAACACACTCACACAAAGAACATGCGTCTACAACCCGATGAAGTACTCAAACTCGAATAGTCAAAAGACATGCTATTTTCCAACATTTTCCTCAACAACCGAATAAGTTGCCAAGAATATCATAGAGACATGAGCAAGCCAATCTTCCAATAATTAATTCCTTTACTAAGATTAATGTTATTAGGTATTCAATCAAACATTTTACTAAGGTTAACAAACCATGCTCAAACAACCTAGTAGTTGGCTCAACTAAGTTCATTAGTGGTTATGCAATCAATACTGATTTAGCCGTCTTTACCCAAAAATAGATACATGTTAAGACCACAATAACTATTCTTTACAGGTTTAGATTACAAGATTGTAATTGTTGTATGATGTTTTACAATATTTTTGGGCCCTAAATATTTTATTTATGGTATTTTTCCTTAAATTAGTACCAATATGTTGCAACAATACAAACTTTCATTTTACCAAAAACATTGAAGCCAGAGACTAATTTTTCTTTGGGAATTTTTTACTTGGAATATGCAATTGATGTTAACTAAAGTACAACAATTAATGAGGGTACATCAAAAACCAAAACTCCAAGTTCATGCTTCCTATTGAAGGGAACATGGAAAAACCAAAAAAGAGATCAAAATTGGAAACTACTTTGAAAGTATCAATCTTAGGCTCAAATCTTATATGCAAAACCATTATTTTGGTCCTTGAATTCCCCGTCATAGTTCAAAGTTGTCCTCAAATCATCAATTCTGTCAATTTAATCCCTTTTCTTATGAATGTCTTTTAATGTTAACCATGACCTGCTTGAACACCAACAACTTGATGGAAAATTGCTAATGCGGCTGATGTTATTATATACCTCTCCTTGTAAATGCAGGTATAAAGGCAAAGAAAACTACTTCGCTTTTCCTTAATAGTCCAAACAACAAATGATTGTTCTCTAAGTCATCAACATGAAACTGGAACTAAAGCAGCCACGGTAACATGTGAACTCGAAACTTGAACTTGAATAGTTTTATATTTTCAAATAAAGACACATTTTTCTCACAATTTTTAGCAATGAATTAATATTTTAAAGAGTAAAATGAAACTCAGTTATTAAAAGTAGAAAACAAAGCACCTTTCAAAAGAAAAAAAAAACACTTATCCCACACGTTTTATAGGATTATTTTAAAAAGTGGCACTTCTTTTCTCTTGAATAGGAATGTTGATTTATCATTTCCAAAAATACAACAAATTGGCAATAAAAAATCAAGAGAAATGGTTACATTATCATCTCCAGCAAACTACAAAGATGACAACACAATGGCCCCAACTACATAAACATTGCCATATGATTAACCTAACAAGTTAGAGATGGCAACACAACCACTCCAACTATGTAAGAGCAGTCACATGACCAACTCTTTTTCAAATTTTAGTTCTCAATTTTTTTTTATTTCTAATTAATAAGAATATCAACCTCTAGGCCTTGAGAAATATTTGTGTTATGTTTTCAATGTCTATTTCTTAAAAAAAAAAAAAGAAGAAGCAAATTTCAAAAATTTGCCAAAACAATTATCTTAAGTGCACTTGTCAAATATATATCCCACTACAAACCGTTTATTGGTTCAGCTAATCAATACGGAGATAATATTACTACACTTTACACCCTTGTTTGTAAATTCTACTCTTTGCTTTGTCATCTTTGTTTCCATCCAACAGATAATTGGAGGTTTGTGAAGTGCAAACTGGCCTTTCGGAGATTGTACATTTAGTGAAGACCTAAGCCTTCAGCAATAATGACAATGTACATGACGAGATATCAAAGAGAGATCCAACAATAGGTGGAAGAATCTCGTAAAGAAAGTTGAAAAGGAAAAAAATAAATTTCAATATTCCAACTCTTCAGCTTATGAAAAAAATTCTATTTTTAACTCCATTTTCAGTTAGGCCAATTCTTATAGGAGATTTTCATAATTCTTTGTACATTCGGGAGGTGTATTTTGTTTTTTTTTTTTAATAGTGCACTATACACTTTTATGGCCGATGTGTTTATAGATGTATATCTTATGGGGGAAAATTTTGATTTATAAATATAATTAATGCAATCCTCAAGCATCGTTATCTATCACTATCTTGCATTTTTATAAGTAATTTTTTTCTTCAATTATCCTAATTGCAACATTGTATATCACATGAAATATAATTTAAATCTTAGTTCGGACATAAGTTTCTTCAAATGATTCAATGCAATTGGCGTAAGAGGATTATTGAATATTTTTTATATTGTCTAAAGATTCTCAACATAATTTCTTTAGATGAAAATTTGTGTCTTATAAGTGTTGAATTAGAAAAAAATAAAGATTTATGTATTGGGTTACGAAAGGAGCCCACCCAGTAGCCGTTTTGGGCCAAATGCTAGACTCTAGAAGTTGCGCATTTTCAGAACCCACCCAATAGGCTCCATGCATGGAGCCTTAATTTGATTTGGAAGCTATGAGTTAAAGACACTAAATTTTAATATTTTGTTGTTACTTTAAATTTTTCTACAGTTTGGTTGTTAAAAATGTAAGGAAAACACAAAAAGGAAAACTAAGACGTCACTATAATGATTTGACTTTGAACCTGAATTTTTCTTCCAGGAATGACAGTCGAGGTGAAATATTTTTCTCCAAGGTTTCTACAAGTAGACTATGTGAATCAAGGCCCTCACACGTATGCAACTTAATGTTTCGCCCAACAATTTGACGCAATGCACAAGGGCCCAAATTAAAATGCTCTTGTTACAGTAAAGTGAGTCTCACTAGGTTGCTTTGCTATACATTTATGACGTGGCATTACCTAATTTGAGATGGAATGGAGCCATGATAAAGTGGATACAAGCCATGTCTTTGTAACACATTCATACACTATTAGTGAATTTTTTTATGTATTTTATAACATTTGACAAATCATTACAGTACAAAAAAGTTGAGCCTCCAAGAAAGATGAAATTTCTTTAATAATATGTATATAAAAATTTCTAGTTAGTAAGAGAATCAAATCTCTTTGATCTTGGTTGGTCATTTTACTAAAATGTTGAAAGAAATGTGTGTTCACTTTTATATTTATAAGTGAGTTGGATAAAGGTTATTTTCTCATCTTAATTGCCGTGAAATAAGAACACTTTGACGGAAAGAAAGATTCAATAATAAAGTTTTAACATTGTCACTACCATTAATACACTTTCCATGACCAAATATCACTATGGCATTTGCATTTTAGTATTTAAGGCAACTATACCGTAGCGTGGCATCTGGCAATTGCCTATTCGGGGCAATTATCATGTCTTACATGACATGCGGCAAACTAAAGATCTGATTTAGTTTGGTTTTGTCCTAATTCTTTTGACAATTAACCTAACTAGTTTGTGTTTACATGTAGCTTGACTAGAGTAGTTTGTATACACGTTTGGTATTTGATGAATCTAGGGTACCATTTGGATTTGCTCTAATTTTGCATGCAAACACATCAAGTTAAGAACTATTCCTTATTTTAAAGGGCTCGGTGCCAAATATGGAAAATTTCAAACCATATACAACTTGGTTAGTCCAATAGTGTTGTCAAGCATACTTTGTGACAAACAAATTTCAAGATAGTCGTATGGTTAAAACAACTCTATTCTAACTCCTTTTCAATTTGGACTTTTATTTAGTTTGCTTCAAAACATAAACCAGTTATCTTGTTTCACTTTCTAAACTCTACACTATTAATAGCTTAAAGTTTGTTTTTGTACAACTAGAAAAGTGTATTGGTATTTAAAGGAATCTCATCTATGCTATTGTATGACATCCAAAATATAGATATAATAAGAAATCAAAATCTACAAAAAGAACTTGAAAATGTTTATATAATGATTTAAGAATCAAAATGTTAGAAAAAAAAATGTTATCCTAACCAATTGTGAGTATTCATTTGTTAGATGAAAAATGTAATAAATCGTCATAATTTAACCATCACACTCCTATATGGAACTAAAAAAAACAAAAGCAAAAACTCTAGATTTCCTCTCGCGTCAACCTTATTGAATCAACTCATTAGTTGAATTATATCCAAGAAATTGAAACAACATAAAATAAAGGATTTGAATTGCAATTCTCTTTTGATTTCCTTAGCTTTTGATTTCAATTCTCCTTCTTGTGGTTTCTTTACTTTCTCCTTTTTTCCTTTTTTTTTTTTTTTTGGTGGGGTCGATACTTTTTTGGTCAATGCAAAGTGTTGATGTGCATATTATAAGTTGAATGTTGCTAGTTGGCTTTGGTTGACTTGCCTTTGCATGAAACACAAGCCAAGGAGTTTTTCCCTTTTGATCATTTTCTCAGCAGGCTTTGTTGACAATGGGGAAGGCTGAGATTGTGTCCGTGTCACGGGAGTATTAGGGCTTCATACCTGGATTTTGGTTAGGACTGGGAAAATAGCCTGGTTGTTGGAATTTTTTTTTTTTTTCCTTCCTTTCTTTTTTGCTTTGGACGCGTGAAATCCAAGAAGGTCCGAATGAAAGAACCAAGCTTTCAAGAATGGGCCCACCCAACAAAGCCTGCAAATGAAGACTCGGGCCTAGTCTTTTTTTTAATGAAAGCCTACAGCTAAAGCACGACAAGCCTACCCATCATCAAAACAAGTCCAAGTTCATACAGGATGGCTAAAAATCTGTTCAAATTCAAAGCCTTAAGAAAGTGGCTCCCTACGTGAAATCATGGAAAGGATCTGAGTCCATCCAAATAGCCCAGAAAATGAAATCCCATCTAGCACCTAGGACATATAAATCAGCCCATATCCAAATGATGTTTAGCCGTCTAAAAGTAGTGGCCTATGATCCAGTAGAGAAGAAGGCTTTTCCAATGAAAGTTTTATATAAACAACCTTGGCCTTTCATCGTAAATCTATAAATGAAAAAAAAATAAAAAGGAATACTCCAATGTTTTGATATTTTTTCTTACAGTTAATCAAGGGCCCAAACGGAAACCGTAATTTACTCCAGCTTGTTCACGACTTCGGAAGATGGGTCCCCACAATCAAACAATCAACCCATCCAATCCACTCGATCAACTGTTCAATGCTATCCTCACCTATTTTATCCACTCGATCCTGCTTGATATGCTTGCAGCAGAGAAAGACTCTTTCTAAAGGCTCAAAAAATTGTAGAACAATAAAAGAACAAGAAAGCTTGACTGAGGAATGAAGTCAAGGGTGGAATGAATATATATTTGAAATCCCAATGAATGATTAGATTCCTGTCAAGACTCATGACTCTCTTTAAGCTTAGAAACCCAGATGACTCTTCCTTTACATATAAAGATAATTTAGTCAGCAATGGGAAACCACTTTGACTTCATTACAGAAGATTCTGTTTATTTCTCAGCAAAGCAGAACCCAACATAATCTGCTTGTTGAAACCTTAGAGAAAAATATTTCCCCTCTGTTTCTTTCTCTGTCGCATCATCAAAATCACGTGGGGGAATGGCTTGCATCCTTGTAAAAGGGAGGAATTTTGACACATGGATGATAGAGGGAAAACTGTAAGTACCTAGGAGTGAGCAACATGATGATTAGTTGCCTTGGTGTTGAATCCGAGGAGTAAGTCGGGAGCAATGGGCAATGGAAGTGGCTGCACCTCTGGGCTCTTAGTCATGCATGCTTATAATTTTTGAAGGCTAGCTGTTTGATTCCAAGTTTTTTGGTTCACTGCCTCTGGGAGTTCATTCACAACTTTTGCATACGATGAGGGTAACCTTTATACAGTAATCAGACAAGAAATATACAGCAAAAAGGTGGATGGTTTTCTTGTATTAAGAATTCTCTAAATGGTTTTTTCCTTTTTCTTTTTTGACCTAAAATTCCCATCGAACTTTGCTTGATTTAAAGTCCGAAACAACACCTTGTCCCAAAGCATGATTAAGTTATTCTACACATTTTTGACTTAGCAAAGAACGAACTTTTCCTTTGTACAATTCACTTCCGAGGACATATCATTATACCAATTTGTATCGCTAATGAAACTGAATTCTGCATTATGTATATCTTTGTAAGCCAAGAAATCTGTTAGCAGTTATACCGCGGAAATGGTTGCCCCTGATCAACCTTAAACTCCCCAATCAAAACAATAAAGCTTAACCTAGAAAACCATAATTTGGAAGATCTGCCGCAAAATACACCAAGCAAGAGACGAATGCCATCAACCACACTTCAAATCGATATAAATTCACCACTGATCAATAATTTGTTAACATTTTCAGTTACATGTTATATTAAATACAATTTTAAGTAATAAAGTCTTGGCTTGTAAGTTAAAAATAATAAGTATTCCATTCAATGCTAATTTTTGTGATTCATGTTTATGATAATTTTTTCAAATTTTTAGTATTTGTGTGAATCAAGACAAAAGAAAATTTTAAAAGCCATAATGACCCATTTGGTAGAAAAAAAAAATTACATTACTACGCTATAGTTTGCTCCTGTATATGCATATTGATTGATGAAATGCACGTAATTTGTGTATATTATTAAAATGTGAATTTGTGTTGGTTTAGATAACACTCTTAAAAAAGAAAAAGCTACTATCAGTTTTTATTAATTATAAATTTTTTAATAGAATATGAAATTTAATGAACTAAACAGTGTTTCAGTATTGTAGAGACTTTTGCTCCTAAAGTTTTAGTTTGGTTTTTCCATTAAATGTATTTATTGTTAAAAGTAAGAAAAAAAGAAATTAGTCATGTGAAAGGATAGCATATAATATTTATATTTACATGTTCCTATCAAATAAAAATTGCATATGACTTTGCCGCGCGCCCCCCACCAAAAACAAAAACCCAAAAACACCCCATTTTATTTTCCCTGAGAATGGCATATAATACCAATCGATAAAAATTCTTTCATTTATAGTACTATAAAATGAATGATAATACTGCGAAACATTTTTATGTGAAGTCTCACCTATATTTTATCATTACTATTTCTCTTTTCTAATATGATGTCTCAGAAATAAAATGGAATTAGTAGAAAAGAACTTAAATATATGAAATTTCAAACGCATTAGTTGAAAGATAAATTTAATTTTCTTTGGATCGCAAATTCTGCATTCAAAATTCAAATTCGAACCTTTAAAACGTCACTTCCTTAGTTCCATTTCCCTCACCGGCCCTCCTCCGGACATATCCTCTCTACCGAATCTCACATTTCTCAATCTATCCTACAACCAACTTTATGGTGAGGTTCCGAGCAGCTTTTGATCTCTCCATCCAAAACCTTCTAGACCTGTCTCACAACAATTTCACCGGTCCTGTGCCCCCTACGGTCCCCACACCTTAAAACTCAGATGATTAACTGGTTCGGTTGGAAGGAACCTGCCTTTAGCCATCGCTGAGCTCGCTCAAAGTCAATAAATGCAGCTCAAATTCACCTAATTATTCTTCGGATTGATGGAAGGCAGATTGTTATGGTAATGTCGTACTTGTGTAAAAGATAAATATTTATAGAACTACATATTCTTTGCTACTACTTCCTTTCCCAATTCCCTGTTTTTCCCACATAATATCTAACATGAAAATAATACATATGGCTTTTTTGCTCGAGGATTATGATATACCACCATTACTTAACTTGCTGATGGAATACCTTTAATTTCTAGTTCGCTTGTTGCTGATATTTTAATATTGTAATAAGATCCAAAGTCAATATCTTCAATTGAGATGCAACAAAGAGTATTTAGTTAAATTGGGGATTCAATTGAAATTTGTACGCATTAGACAAAGAAATGAGATATAGTATCGGTGGATAGTGATGTAATCTAATCATATCCTAATTTATAAAATAAAAAAATCAAAATCAAAACTTACTGTTGTTTTGAACTTTTCTTAGTTCGAAAATTACTACCTCAGTCAAATTTTTTATCTAGATAAATAATGGAATTATCCTTGCATACACACGTAAACCTTGTAATCGATGCCACATATAGATGGATTGACATCTCATGTAGACCTATCAAATATAAAAAATTTAGTTTGTACTTTGAAACATACTGAAAGTACTTAAACATTTGCGAAATTGAATCTTATAAACTCAAGTTGAGTTCGGTTTTTTCATTAAAGAAACTGAGTCTTATTCAAAATTGGCCTCATTCTATTGATATAATTTTAACTTCATTATGAGAGTGTTTCAAGTATTCAAAAAGATTCAAAGAAATCATTTTTCTAAGATAATGTACATGTTTCCACTAGTTTTGATGGTGTATGTTTACATGTATAAATATATAAATTTATATAGGTATATTCTGTGATGCATATTAGGCTACAAAAACAAACTATGAAGGCAAGATATTCGGTACTAATTAATTTTCAACTAATTATCTCTTTCATGTTTAAAAAAGTTATATTATTTGGTTTATATAATTGACTTAAGAGATAAAAATTACATTACTTACTTAGTAATTGATACTCTTTGTGTTATTGAATCATTTAATTAAATAGTTAACTTTTACTTGAAACAAATCAAATGAAAAAAGCTTGGAACATTCAATTGTTAACTCAGTTACGATCATAACGATAGCCCATGTTATGGATTATATTTTGTATAGCTTTTACATTACATTTTTGGCAATTGATAACTTTATTTTATATAGAGTTATTGTTATTATTTTAAGTCATATTTAATATATTTTTTATTAAATTATATTTTTATTTAATTGTATTTATGTATATTTTGTTATTTTATGCAGCAAACCTAAAATAGAAGAAAAATGAAGAAAAGAAGCACAAAACCAAAAGAAAATGAGAAAATAGAAGGAGAGCTAAAAAAGAGGGCTTTTATCAAGCTTGTGCAGGGCCGAATAAAGGTCTTTTATCGAGCATCATCTAGTGGGCAAAAGAAACCAGAGAGAAATGGGCTTGGATAGAGGCCATGGTGGGTTTTGGACGTAAAAGAGGCCATGCGTGACAACATTGATGGGGTTTCGGGGCCGTGAGAGATCAAGCAAAAAGGAGAGAACAAAGAGAGATTGGAAAAAGAGAGAGAAAGGAGGATCGAGCAGTGACTAGAGAGCGGGAACTCGCCGAGACTTGGCCACGCGTGACAGCGTGGGTCCAGCAAAGATCGCGGCAGTCATGTGACAGCCGACTGCTGGTGTCTTTTCTGGTAAGAACCCATCTCCTGCATTGAAAGAGCATTTTTTGATCGTTTTTGGGTGATTTTTGGGGAAGAGAGAACAGATCCACAGTCCTAGAGCAATTTTCGACCTTTTTGTACCAGTTTCGCAGCGGTTTACGACGAAGAACGGCGAATGCCGTTCGAGTCTTCTCTGCTAGATCTACGTATTTCTGAGGCGGATTTGTGCGATCTTTTTACAGATCTGCAACCTAGGCATCCGATCTACATTTCTGGAAGTTTTCGTGAAGACAGGTAGCAGACGGCAGCGCATGTCAATGGCACGTGGAGGCGTGTGTGAAAGCGTGTGACAGTGCGTGGCAGCATGGTTTTTCTTTTATTTCTTCATACAACTTCTTCTCAACCCCTAATGTGTAGATTTGTGCAGCCTTTTTATGATTTGAAGACATATTTGGTGACAGCTTAATGTTTTTAATTTACAAAATGTGTAGTTTAATTTCCTGCACTGTTCTAGTTTGTGTAAATATGTTGTTTTAGTTCAATTTGTTAGAGCTATGATGAATTTAATTACAATGGTATAAATGTTATGATTATTTATATTTTGTAAGATATTTAATGAATGTGAAATTACATATTGCAGAGTTTAATACTTTTAGGTGATTAGTTACCATTTAAATAATATGATTTGCATGTTAGAGACCGACATGAGATAACATGTAGTTGCTTCTTATAATATGCAATCATAGATTAATATGGATAGACATATACCATATGATTTATGTGGCTTTAGGTGTAAAATAAAATATTTATAAATTGTAATACACTTAGTTCATTTAATTCATGGGTAGAAATACAGTGAGTTAATGAGTTAAATAGGTTTGCTATACCTAGACATAGAATAGTTAATAAATTAGGAAATTTTGCCATCACATGAGTAGAATCAATCTTACAAGCATAATTAATTTACATTTGTATCTAGTAATTAAGTAAAATCGAATACTCTAGCATATTTCATTAATCAAGTTTAAGTTAAATTTAGTTCTTTAATCAATGTTTTACCATTTCGATTTGCTAGATAAGCTTTAGAAATTGTTCACCATTAGTACTTAATTAGTTTAGTAAACATCAATCTCTGTGGGATGATACTCATACTTATCATTATATTACTTGTTCGACATGTACACTTACATGTAGAATTTCACCAAACAAGTTTTTGACGCCATTGCCAAGGATTGGTTGTTTTTACTACTTATTAATATTAATACCGAATAGTTTCTTAGTTTAATCTAGCTTTTGTTGCTTTTATTTTATTTTTACTTTTAACCTTGTATTTTGTTGTAGAGAGAAGATTAAGATGGAGAACAATAATGGTACATGTAGACTTTTAAAAGATTATGCACCATCATTTTGGAATGCCATATCAAGCTTTCAGAGGCTTGCAAGTTAGACAAACATCTTTGAGATCAAGCCCGTGCTCATTAAGATGCTTCAAAAATCTATGCAATATAGTGGGCTACCAAATGAGGATCCAAATCTCACATTGAAGCATTCATTGAATTTTGTGACATGATTGGAGATCATGGAGTTATAGAAGATGTTATCAGGGTGAGACTATTTCCATTTTCTCTTAGAGATATTGCTAAAAATTGGTTCTTTTCACTTCCTACAAGATTGATTACTACATGGGATGATTTGGCTCATAAATTTCTTGGTAAGTTCTTTCCTTTCACAAGATCTGCTAAATTGCGTAACGATATTTTTACTTTTGAGCAGATGAATAATGAATTATTGTATGAAGCTTGGGAAAAATTCAAGGAACTTCTGAGAAGATATCCATATCATGGACTACCCTTTTGGTTACAAGTACAAACTTTCTATGATTGGTGTACTACAAATCTTCGTTTTGTAATTAACACAGCTGCAGGAGGGGACTTCCATAGCAAAACACCAAAAGAGGCATTTAATTTTCTAGAGGAAGTGGTCTATTGAAAGACTACCGATGCATCAAGCAAGTGTAGTCCATGAAGTAGATATCTTCACCACAATGTGTGCACAATTGGAAGTGCTCGATAAAAAGATAGACAACCTAAGTATTCCAGTTGTGAGACATCATAGTAGAGCATGTGAATGTTGTGGTGGAGCACATGAGAGCACAAAATGTCAATTAGGTAATTCTTATGCTCATTATAATGATTATGCTAATTTTGTTGGGATTCCTAGTAGGTCACAAAATGATCCTTACTCCAATGTGTACAATTTAGGATGACATAACCATCAAAATTTTTCATGGAGAAATCCAAATGAGATGAGACCGCAACCAACATTTGAGCAAATAGAAGAGGAGAAGCCTAATTGGGAAGATTCAATTACCAAATTAGCCATTATCACCCAGAACTTTACGGAGGGGACTGAAGCAAAATTCATGATCAAGAAATGAGCTTTTAGAGACAAGAAGCTTTAATATGAAAATTATAGGTGTAAATGAGTCAATTGATCAACACAATCTCATAAAGTCAAGAGGGTCTTTTGCCTAATAATGTGGAGAAAAGCCCTATAGATGGCCCAGAGGCAATAACCTTAACATGTGGCAAGCAAGTAGAAGTTGACGTTGACAAGGAAATTTTTAAAGAAATAGATAAGGATGTCAGCATGCAACCTGAGGAGGCACATAGGAGCAAGCTTGTTCCAGAAAATCCTATAACCTTTATGCCTCAAACTCCATCTACCCAGAGATTTCAACAATGTGAAAAAGATAAGCAATTTTTGGAATTCCTTGATATATCTTTAAAATTGCACATTAACATTCCTTTTGCAAAGGCTCTAGTTCAAATGTCTAGTTATGCAGAATTGTTGAAAGAGATAACGGAGAACAAAAGGAAGTTGGAAGTATATGAGACGGTGGTGTTGATTCCAGAATGCTTAACCATTAAACAACACAAGTTGTCTCCAAAATTGTTGGAGTTTCATCCTCGTTGAGTAGTAACGTGGAGGATTGTTTGGCTGAAAACTATAAAGCAAGCACTTCTTGGGAGGTAACCCAAGCATTTTGTTAGTAGTTTGGCTAGAAAACTGTCACCATATGCTCATCACAACTCTATTTTAACAACTTACAATCAGGGGAGTTTTCCTTGTTCCTTATTATTGCTTTATTTTCTTTTATTATTAAGGAGAATGCTTAATTTAAGTTTGGGGGTATTGCTGCTATTGTTGGAAGTATGTTGTTTTGTTGGGTTGTGTTAGAGGTTGTGTGTTGTGGAAGTTGTTGTTGCATTGGGAGTGTATTGGAAGTGTTTTTTGTTGTGTTTGTTGTGCTAGAAATGTTATGATGTGTTGTGGAGAAAATTTTTTGGTTTGTGTTAAAAGTTATGTTAGAAAGTCTATTTTTTGTGTAAAATCTTTTTCTTATGTTGGACCATGATTTCTATGATTGGATTCTTTATTGTGCATTCTTGGCGATTCTTAGGGAGATGTAGATTTTGTTCAAACTTGCAATTGTGGTATGATGTAAGTGTGATTCTGATTATGTTGATTCACTTATTAAGCACTAAAAGTCTGCATTTTCTTGAAATTGTGTGTACCTCTAGAGAACATTTATGTGAACTGTGTGATTTTCTTAAATCTCACCCATATATTAGAATTTGCTTGATTTCCTTTTGAGGCAAAATCCTAGGTTGCATCTGACTAAGAAAATGATTTAGGCTATCTCTGGATCGATTGAGCCTTTCAAGCTAACCTTGTCTACTTATCCCCAGTCACCCCTCTGAGCCTTGTTCTTATCTTAATTTTGTTGAATGACACTTGCACATATATCTCTTAGCCTTTTGATCAATTTGTCCTATTGTCCTATTCCCATGAACATATTGACTTCTTGTGTGTATAAGTTGATTTGATCATAAGAGAAGTTGAGGAGAACGATGTAGTATGGGAAGGAGTTGATTGAAATGATTATGTGCAGCATAGTATGTCACTTTTGTAAATGCCAAAAAAAAAAAAGCATTTGCTAAATCTCATTATCTTTTGTTAGATTCAAGTCACATAGTTCTTTAAAAGAGACCTCTAAGCATTGTTATTGAATATCATTGATAAGAGAGGATTAAGGTGGCTATGTGTAAATGCTTTTGTTTTTGCTTTGTAATTGTACACATGATTGTGGCTTTTGGATATTGTCAAAGTATGATTGGACAAGAAAGAATGAGACTAAGTGGTGGGAGAAAGATCATCTTCATGGAGTAAAAAGGTAGAAAGGGGCTAGAGTTTTGATGAGATCCTAGAAAGTAATGTGGTCATAGCTTATTTGAGCTTAACCCAGCCTTATATTACAAGCTTATGAAAGTCCTATTGATTCTTGATTAGATGATAGGCTTACATTAATGGAGAGATGAATGAAAAGCAAACCTATGAGGTTTGGTTAAAGATGTTGAGAGGTTGCATATTAATGTGGATCTATTTAGAGTGCATGCAATTGAGAAAAAAATGCAAACTCATACACACATACACACATGGTTGACATGGTTAAGAGTCTATCTTACCTTATAAACCAATTGCACTGTTGGATGAAAGTTATACTTTTCTTTGAATTGTTAAGTTGAGCAATTATAGGAGAATATCATGGAATGATTGGTTGTATGTGTTGTTTAGTTCTTTTGCTTGAGGACGAGCAAAATTTTAAGTTTGGGGGTATTTAGGTGAATATCATGGAGTGATTGGTGGTGTTGTTAGATTTTGTTGTTTAGTGCTTTTTGTGTGTAATTTCTTGTCCTTTTTTTGTGTAAATTTTTTTTTTTTATATTATCATAATGTGTTGTTTAGAGCTTTTGCTCGAAGACGAGCAAAACGTTAAGTTTGGGGGTGTTGATAATTCTATTTTATATAAAGTTATTGTTATTATTTTAAGTCATATTTAATATAGTTTTTATTAAATTATATTTTTATTTAATTGTATTTATGTATATTTTGTTATTTTATGCAGCAAACCTAAAATAGAAGAAAAATGAAGAAAAGAAGCACAAAACCAAAAGAAAATGAGAAAATAGAAGGAGAGCTAAAAAAGAGGGCTTTTATCAAGCTTGTGTAGGGCCGAATAGAAGTCTTTTCTCAGGCCATCATCCAATGGGCAAAAGAAACCAAAGAGAAATGGGCTTGGATAGAGGCCATGATGGGCTTTGGACGTAAAAGAGGCCGTGCATGAGAGCATTGACGGGGTTTCAGGGTCGTGAGAGATCAAGCAAAAAGGATAGAACGAAGAGAGATCAAAAAAAGAGAGAGAAAGGAGGATCGAGCAGTGACCGAAGAGCGGGAACTCGTCGGGACTTGGTCGTGCACGACAGCGTGGGTCCAACAAAGATCGCGACAGTCATGCGACAGCCGACTGCTAATGTCTTTTCCCACGAGAACCCATCTTTAGCATTGAAAGAGCGTTTTCTAGTCGTTTTTAGGTGATTTTTGGTGAGGAGAGAGCATATCCACAGTGCTTAAGTGATTTCCAACCTTTCTGTACTAATTTCGTAGCGGTTTACGACGGTTTCCGGCGAAGAACTGCAAACGCAGTTCAAGTCTTCTCCGCTAGATCTATGCTTTTTTTAAGTGGATTTGTGTAATCTTTTTACAAATCTGCAACCTAGGTGTCCTGATCTACATTTCTCAAAGTTTTCGTGAAGGCCAGCAGCGGACGGCGGCACATGGCGGTGGACGACGGCACATGGCAGACGGCGGCATGTGGCGGCGGACAGCGGCACGTGTCACTGGGGTGTGGAGGTGCGTGCAAAAGTGCGTGACAGTGCGTGGTAGCATCGTTTTTCTTCTATTTCTTCATACAGCTTCTTCTCTACCCCTGATGTGCAGATTTGTGCAGTCTTTCTGTGAGTTGAAGACATATTTGCTGACAGCTTAATGTTTTTAATTTATAGAATGTGTTGTTTAATTTCCTGCACTATTCTAGTTTGTGTAAATATGTTGTTTTAATTCAATTTGTTAGAGCTATGATGAATTTGATTACAATGGTATAAATATTATGATTATTTATATTTTGTAAGATATTTTATGAATGTGAAGTTGCATATTATAAAGTTTAATGCTTTTAGGTGATTAGCTACCATTTAAATGATATGATTTGCATGTTAGAGACTGGCAAGAGATAACATGTAGTTGTTTTTTATAATATGCAACCATAGATTAATATGGATAGACATATATCATATGATTTGTGTGGTTTTAGGTGTAAACTAGAATATTCATAAATTGTAATACACTTAGTTCATTTAATTCATGGGTAGAATTACAGTGAGTTAATGAGTTAAATAGGTTCGTTATATCTAAACATAGGATAGTGAATAAATTAGGATGGTGAATAAATTATGATTTGTTGGATGGTGAATAAATTATGATTTGCTAGATAAGCTTTAGAAATTATTCACCGTTAGTACTTAATTAGTTTAGTAAACATCAGTCTCTGTGGGATAATATTCATACTTATCATTATATTACTTGTTTGACATGTATATTTGCATGTAGAATTTCACTAAATAGTAATTTCATTTGTTTTCAAAGAAAAGGGGTTTCCAACTAAAAGAAATCATAACTCTTAATAAAGAGGGCTTAACTTTCTTCCTTTCTAAATCATATTGTTAAAAGAATGGAATTTTCAATATTAAAAAACATATCATATTCACGTACTGATAATGAACTATATTTTTAAGAGATATGATTATAAAAAATAAAAATAAAAAATTTGAAAATTGAATGAATGGGAAAGGCAAGAAAAATAAACAAATGGGTGCTTTCTATCCAAAGAAAAGGATTGATATCTTGAATTTGAATTAAAAATTTGGAATTTTAAGTTGAGTTGTTCTTTCAAGAAAGAAATTCTGCTGTAACTTCTCCAAATTAACCGCTATCAAAACCCCCAATCTTCGGGCTTCTCATATCTTTTGAACTTGGATTTCTCAAAATGCCGAAACCCAACACGAGAATAGAGAAACCTGTTCTTATTTGTCTTCCTTAGCTGTGTAATGTATGTCACAGCCCCTCCAACAACGTAGTCTTTCTTGTTTTTTTACCGCTTTGCTGGTGATAGAGCCCTTTCCTTTGTTTGGAGGATGAGTTTTTTGTGAATTCCTCAATGGCAACCATTCAGTCTATTTCATCTCTGTTTATGGTTTTGGACGGAGTGAGATTAAAGCTTGTCGATACTCTAATGAAGTTGGGGGAAACAAAATTGGGACAGTAAACTGAACCGCTACTGCCTTGAGGAGTCATTACCATGCAGGGTTAGTACCAGCAGCTAAGTTCAAGCTGTGGTTTATAAGCGAATGATGTTTTTATATCATCAATGAAAAGAAATTGTGAGAATTATATGCAAAGTTTGAGAATTTTTGTACATGTTGCATCTAATAAAGTAAGAAGAATGATGTTGCTAGGCTTGGAGGAGTTCAAAGCTTTTGACTGTTCTTTTATATGCATATCCTAGACTGTAAGTATTTCAATACATTAACTTGAATAGCATGCATGGTTATGGTATAATGGTGTTTTAAGCAGTGAAATGAAAGCAAGTCATGTACATAGATTCTTTAGTTGTGGAAAAGCTGGATTTCTTACTTATACTTCTAGAATTCTTATTATTTCTACTTCTAATTATAGTCTTGCAATGCATTTAATTCTAGATAACTAAATGTTAAACCTCAACTTGATAGATGAAGAAAGTATCATTGCTTGCAAAAATAATTTATCAGCTAAAGAAACCAAAGAGGAAAGCAACAAATATCATAGCTCAAGAAAAAGCTAAAGTAATCAATTTACCAAGCCTCTGTTTCTTTACTTGATAAATATTATGAATCAGAATAGTTCTTCCCAGGAGGCTTACTTTCAAATAAGAAGTTGCCAATCTTACAAACCTCAGTTATTTTCCCAACATATGGCGAACAGTGATGAATAACAAGACAAAGACCATGATGATGCAAGAAAGAATCACTGAAAATGCAAGCAACTTAAAAGCACAATAGTTTAACTTATTCAACAACATTTCTAAATTCTCCATCAGCAAAGCTTTTATAAATAGGTCACTAACAGTAGGCACAGCACGCACAGCATAGATTAGTAACCCGAACATAGATAAATTCCCCCATTGCAAAGGTCTTATAATTTGGTCACCAAGAACGTGTGCAACATAGATTAGTAGCTGCAATATAGATGAATTCCCTCCCTACAAAGGTTTTATAACTTGGTTAGCAATATTAAAGGAAAATTCATACTCAAAGAATAAAAATGAATCAAATGGGAAACTCTTAGATAATAAAAACCTAAAATAATTAAAAATTTTGAGCTTCAACATATGCCTAAATAGAAGAAATTAGAAATTTAGTTTTATTAACCATATACAAAGAAGTGATATTTAAATTGTTGTTTGATAAGAATATTAAAGAACTAGTGATTAGGAATTCATTAATTAGACACAATCCTAAATAAAACAAAAATATAGATCCTTATTATTAGTATAGGTAAAGATTACATCCAAAACCATGAATCACAAACAATTCTAGCAAATTAAAATGACCCATTATCCCTTCTTTATCTTTTTAATAATCTAAATGCACAAATCAAAACTTCAAGATACATCTTGTGTTCTAAATGTAACACATTAATGCTAGGTACTATTTAAAATTGCAACCTATGAATGTAAATTGCACGAAGCTCACCAATTAATTACTTACTAAATTGGAACATAAGATTGAGAGCAACCTATCTACCTATGCATCCAAAACCATGAATCACAAACAATTCTGGCAAATTAAAATGATCTATTATCCCTTCTTTATCTTTTTAAAAATCTAAACGTTACAAATCAAAACTTCAAGATACATTCTGTATTCTAAATGTAGCACATTAATGCTACGTACTATTCAAAATTGCAACCTATGAATATAAATAACAAATCTCACCAAATAATTACTTACTAAATTGGAAGATAAAATTGAGAACAACCTATCTACCTGTAAATTCCAGCCAATAACACCATCCTTAATTCCCTTGAGCGCGTCCAAAAGCAAAGAACACAAATCTCTACCTCTTCTCACAGCATATTGCATTTAACAACAATATTACATAATAACCGACGAAAAGCAACACAAAAGTAGACAATATCTCTCCTCTCTCTCAGCATATTGCATTTAACAAAAATATTACACTATTGCCGACGAAAACCAACACAGAAGTGGAGAAAATTAGAGATCAGAATCAAATACCTTAGTATCGAGCTTGACATTCTCCTTGTCGAAGACCTTAGTATCGAAGTTAAGCGAAGCCAGAGGCTTGATCGAAACCAATCTCGTGCTGCGAGCAGACCAACCAGTGCTGATTCTTCGAATACTAGCTCTTGAATCCTTCCTTTCAAAATAGCTTTGACGTTCAAGCTTTGCGGCTTTGAAGATGCACGACTTAGACAAGTTTACAGAAGAAGCCATCTTTGGGGAGGGAGCAGAGAGCAGAAAAAGAATTGGTGCCTTGGAAGGAGGAAAGAGGTAATGACCGCAATTTCCTTGCCGAAGGAGACTCCGATCACTTGGTTTGGGAAGTAAGTCTAACGTAATCAACTTATACTGCCGGCTACCATATAATGAGTGTTTTGTACTAGGAAAGGAATTTAATAACCAAAAGAAAGAATTTTATATTAGTCATATTGAATAAGCCCAGATTCATCTCGTAATCAAGACGCCCAAATCGGAAATCGCTAGGTCTTCTCCGAACCAGGACCGCTAGGTACAAGGGAAGATTTTTCCCTCCTTAAACCGTCGAATCTCCGCTCAACGTAGGAAAAATCTTCAACAATTATCATCAGAAAATACTCTATGATCTTATCTGGGAAATTTCTTCCCCGCGATCACGCACTGTGTTAGGTACCCAAGTGGTTGAGCCGGATATTGGGGAATCCGGTTGCTGATCTTGTGGGGATGTTGGGCTTGAATTTCTAATTCTACTTATATTGTTGTTGTGACGCGGCATTTAAGAGAAAAGAGTTAAAAATCTTTATGAGCGGCGTGACAGTAAGTGGGCGTGATTTGTATATCAACACAAAGAGAGTTGCTGTTTGATAAGAACATAAATAGCACGTGATATTATTAAGTAACAAATACAAAGTTCATTCAAAGAACATCAACTTTCTAATGGACACTTACAAGTATCAAACTTCTCTTTACTCCACTCATATAATACTGATAACTACTAATTAGATAATTCTTTAGCAACGTTTGGAAACTACCACCGCAACGTTCAAAAACTCTTTTTTGTAACATCTTGCCTTACAGAAACGAAAAGATCCTCCGTCCCGAAATGGAATCATGAGAGCCTTCGTCCACCTTATTTTGGACTCTTTTCCTTTTCGGATTCCATTAAATCAAACGAAATTTAAATTAGTGTCCAAAATAAGGTGGACAAACTAAATTTAATTATTTTTAAAATTAAGGTGAAAAGAAAAAAAGAGAATAGTCAGCATGTGATCTATATATTACATGTTCGTATCAAATAAAAAATTACATATGACTTTATGCCCCCCTCTCTTTCCTTTTTCCTTTTCCTAGGAATAGCCGTATCAATATGTATAATCAATTACTAATGGATAAAAATTCATTCATTTATAAATACTATAAAATCAATAATATGCCAATGAAAGGGTTTTATGCGAAGTCTCACCTTCATTAAATCATTCCTTTTTCTAGTTTTCTAATATGATGTCTTAGAAATAATATGGAATTAGAAGAAAAAACTTAAAAACATGAAAATTTTCAAAACCATAAGTTGAAAGATATATTTAATTTTTTAGAATCGCAATTTTTACCTTCGAAATTTAAATTTCAATATTTAAAAAGCCACTTACTTAGTTCTATTCAATTTAATGGCCTGAAAAAATGTTTTTATGGATAATTTTTTATTCAACTTAATTCTTGATAATTTTAAGGCAGCCAATTTTTAGCTAGAAGCAATATTAAATGCAAAAAATAGCATTACTATCATAATTAAAAAAATCACATATATAATTATCTAAAACATATAGCATTACTAACCATTAAAATTGCGGTTGAACTAAAGTTTTTTCTTCCACTTCAATCCCAAGCAAAAATCCTCCTGGCCTAATGTCATAGGTGGATAGCTAGATTCTGAAGATGAAGTGCATGACATTTAGATAACATTAGCCTTCTCTCTCTCTCTTTCTCTAGAGTACTGCGATGGCAATGCTTGTTCCCACCCACAAGCTTACTCTTATTCCATCCAAAAGCCATGCAAGAATGAGAAGACCCAGAAGATGCAGAGGCTCGACAGCGGCTAAGATAGTGGCTGCGCATGATGTCGCGGGCGGGGAAGTTGAGCAAGGTGCGGCGAGCGAAGAAGGACGGCTGGAGCGCCCAAGGTGGGTGCACGCCACTCCTCTCTCCAGTGTCGTGGGAGCTCTTATTCCTTTAAACCTCTATGCTCCCTGCTCAAGCTCGGTGCCAGACAAGGTCTTTATCCGTCACACATGTTTTCCAGGAACTGGCTTGGATTTGGATAATGGATTTTGACTTCTGGGAATTGTTGGAGCAGTAGAGTGGAGAAGAAGAACATCCCATGGAGGGAAATGACAAGGGAGGTTCTGGAATCAGACGTGTCCAAGGAATTGGAGAATCTCATATTCAATTGTCTGAAACATACAGCATTACTAACCATTAAAATTTTAGCGGAACCAATTAATTTTCTTCCACTTCAACTTCTGAAGATGAAGTGCATGACATGAAAATAAAATTGGCCGTTGTCTGTCAGAATTACCTCTCCCTCTCTACCTCCCCCTCTCTCGCTCTCTCTCTGTGGACATACAACCTTTCTCTTATTCCGTCCAAAAGCCATGCAGGAACGAGAAGACCCACAAGAAGCGGAGCCTCTGGTGTGGTTCAGATCGCGGTTGTGTATGACGTCGCCGGCAGGGAAGGTGAGCAAGGTGAAGCGTCCGAAGAAGGACGGATGGACCATCCCAGGTGGGCGGGCGCCACTCCTCTCTCTCGTTTCGTGGGAGCTCTTATTTCCTTCAAGCCTCTCTAATCTCTGCTTAAGCTCGGTGCCAGACAAGTTCTGATCAGTTCTTTCTTTCTCTCACATGTTTTCATGGAAATGGTTTAGTTGGAGCAGTACAGCGGAGAAGAAGAACATTCCATGCTGGAAATGACGAGGGAGGTTGTCAGAACCCTTGTATACAAGGAATTGGATACCATTCAGAACCTTGACTTGTATACCTAGAATGTAAATTCACTTTTTCTGGAATGCCCATTTTGTAGCTCTTCTTCGTTCTGTGTACTATTTGCTGGGTCTTAAGCTACACAAGAGCAATTAATAACAATTTTACATAGATGAAGCCTTATAATCCTGTTGATTTAATTAGTCCTTAAGTTAACTTGCACGTACCACTTAAGAGTTCAGCATTTATCATCTGTCTTTATCTATTATATTTAATCTATGCGTCATTTTGCGTCTATTTAGGTAATGCCCTTCACATTGTCAGGTCAATAGACAATACTTTTTGTATTCTCAAACAGTTTCTTAGAAAAAAGAAAATTTGACTTTTTTTTTCTCTGAAAATTTGAATTTTTTGGGTCTAAACATTAAAAAAAAAAAACTAAAAAAGAAATGTGGGTTGCCCATTTGACAATTGCAGGCCCACAAAGGCCCAATCAAAAAGAAATGTTAATTCCTTAATTTGGGATAAGATCAATAGTTATAATCTGAAATCTCCAAATTGAATCAAATCTTTAATTTGGGATTCATAAAACTCACGATCATTTACAAGAATCGAATATACTCTATTTTTAGTGTAATATACAAATTCAAAAAAAAATCAAAAATCTATATTTGAATTTAACAAATTCTTAAAAATTAAATTCAAAATTATACATTTAAATTCAACAAATTTTCAAAAACTGAATTTAAAACTAAATTCAAATCAAAACCTAAGGCTTACGTGATAGACATGGGCAACAGGTCAACGTGGCAGATACATTAGGATGACATGACGGACACGTGGCACCTGATGTGTTTTGGACTTCTAACACAATCTGTCTTATTCAACATGTCATCGAGCTGTGCTTCCCGCCAACGACTGTTCCAGCCCGACGAGTATTATATTATCTGGAATTCGAGATACGCTTTCCAAGAATCAAACAGCCATGTCTTAAGAAGTTGGCGTGACTCCGGATTATTATGTAGTTTCACCGGAATCACGTATAACAAGAACGCTTTCGTGGAGGAAATAAAACTTTCGAGACAAAACTTAATGGGGACTCTTCCTCTGGATTTTATATGCCAACTACCGTCGCTGAGGAAGCTCGCATTTGGGTTCAACTTCCTGCGTGGACCAATCTCATCCGACTTGAACAACTGCGTAAAATAGCAGTACTTGGATTTGGCAAACGATTTCCTCACCGGCCTCTGCCGGACGTATCCTCTTTACCGAATCTCACATTTCTCAATCTATCCTACAACCAACTTTACGGTGAGGTTCCGAGCAGCTTTTGGTCTCTCCACCCAAACCTTCTAGACCTGTCTCACAACAATTTCACCGGTCCTGTGCCCCCTACGGTGCCCACACCTTAAAACTCAGATGACTAACTGTTTCAGTTGGAAGGAACCTGCCTTTAGCCATCGCTGAGCTTGCTCAAAGTCCATAAATGCAGCTCAAATTCACCTAATTGTTCTTCGGAAGGCAGATTGTTATGGTGATGTCGTACTTATGTAAAAGATAAATATTTATAGAACTACATATTCTTTGCTATTATTTCCTTTCTCAATTCCCTATTTTTCCCACACAATATCTAACACTAAAATAATACATGTCTTTTTTGTTCGAGGATTATGATACACCACCATTGCTAAATTTGCTGATGGAAATCCTTTAATTTCTTGTTGGCTTGTTGGTGATATTTTAATATTGTAATAAGATCCAAAGCCACTATCTTCAATTGAGATGCAACAAAGAGCATTTAGCTAAATTGGGAATTCAATTGAAACTTGCATGTATTAGACAAAGAAATGAAATATAGTATCGGTGGATAGTGATGTAATCTAATTATATCCTAATTTCTCGAAAGAAAAAAAAAGAATCTTATTGTTGTTTTGAATTTTTCTTAGTTTGAAAATTACTACCTCAGTCAAATTTTTTATTAAGATAAACAATGGAATTATCATCGCATACACACGTAAACCTTGTAATGGATGCCACATATATATGGATTGACACCTCATGTAGACCTATCAAATATAAAAAATTTAGTTTGTACTTTGAAACATATTGAAAGTACTTAAACAATTGCAAAATTGAATCTTATAAACTCAAGTTGAGTTCGGTTTTTTCATTAAAGAAACTGAGTCTTATTCAAAATTGGCCTCGTTCTATTGATATAATTTAAACTTCATTATGAGAGTGTTTCAAGTATTCAAAAAGATTCAAAGAAATCATTTTTCTAAGATAATGTACATGTTTCCACTAGTTTTGATGGTGGGACTCCATGGTGTATGTTTGTGTATGTTTACATGTATAAATATATAAATTTATATAGGTATATTCTGTGATGCATATTAGGCTACAAAAAACAAACTATGAAAGCAAGATATTCATTACTAATTAATTTTTAACTAATTATCTCTTACATGTTTAAAAAGGTTATATTATTTGGTTTATATAATTGACTTAAGCGATAAAAATTAATAACCATTACTTACTTGTAATTGATACTCTTTGTGTTATTGAATCATTTAATTAAATAGTTAACTTTTACTTGAAACAAATCAAATAAAAAAAGCTTGAACATTCAATTGTTGACTCGGTTATGATCTTAACGACAGCCCATGTTATGGATTATATTTTGTATAGCTTTTACATTAAATTTTTGGTAATTTCATTTGCTTTCGAAGAAAAGGGGCTGCCAACTAAAAGAAATCATAACACCTTATTACACAGGGCATAACTTTCTTCCTTTCTAAATCATATTGTAAAAAGAATGGAATGTTCAATATTAAAAAAACATGTCATATTCCCGTATTGATAATGAACTATATTTTTAAGAGATATGATTATAAAAATAAAAATTCTTTGAAAATTGAATGAATGGGAAGGGCAAGAAAAATAAACAAACGGGTGCTTTTTTATCCAAAGAAAAGGATTGATATCTTAATTAGAATTAAAAAAAATGGAATTTTAAGTTGTTCTTTCAAGAAGAAATTCAACTGTAACTTCTCCAAATTAACCGCCATCAAAACCTCCAATCTTCTGGCTTCTCATATCTTTTGAACTTGGATTTCTCAAACTGTAGAAACCCAACACGAGAATGGAGAAACCTGTCAAACTTTTGCTTTAAATACTATCTTATTTGTCTTCTTTTGCTGTGTAATGTATGTGACACCCCTGCAGCAACGTTGTCTTTCTTCTTTCAAACCCCAAATCAACCACTACTACCACATTACATTCACGTTTTTTACCGCTTTGCTGGTGATAGGTCCCTTTCCTTTGTTTGGAGAATGAGCTTTTTGTGAATTCCTCAATGGAAACCTTTCAGTCTACGTCATCTCTGTTTTTGGTTCAAGCTGTGGTTTATAAGCTAATGATGTTTCTATATTATCAATGAATATAAATTGTGAGAACTAGACGTGAAGTTTGAGAATTTTTGCATGTGTTTCATCTAATGAAGTAAGAAGAATTATGCTGATAGACTTGGAGGAGTTCAAGGCTTTTGACTATTCTTTTATAAGCATATCCTAGACTGTAAGTATTTCAATCCATTAACTTGAATAGCATGCATGGTTATGGCATGAAGGTGTTTTAAGTAGTGAAATGAAAGCAAGTCATGTACACAGATACTTTAGTTGTGAAATAGCTGGATTTCTTACTTATACTTCTAGAATCCTTGTTATTTCTAGTTATAATCTTGCAATGCATTTTAATACTAGACAGCTAAATGTCAAGCCTTAGCTTGATGGATGAAGAAAGTATCCTTGTTTGCTGAAATAATTAGCCAACTAAAGAAACCAAAGAGGAAAGCAACAAATATCATAGTTCAAAAAAAAAGTTAAAGTAATTAATTTATCAAGCCTTTGTTTCTTTACTTAATAAATATTATGAATCACAATAATTCCTCATGGGAGACTTACTTCAAGTAAGAAGCAAAAGTTATCAGTGTTACAAACCTCAACTATTTTTTATCATATAGCGAATAGTGAAGAATAACATGAAAAAGACCATAATAATGCCACAAAGAATCATTGAAAACACAAGCAACAGAAAAGCACAATAGTTTAACCTCTCCAACAACATTTCTAAATTCTTTGACAGCAAGGCTTTTACAACTAGGTCACTGTCAATCGGCACAGCACGCAGAACATAGATTAATAACCCCAACATAGATAAATTCCCCCCATTGCAAAGGTCTTATAATTTGATCACCAATAACGTGTGCAACATAGATTAGTAGCTGCAATATAGATGAATTCCCCCCCTACAAAGGATTTATAACTTGGTTAGCAATAGAAAAAGAAAAATTCATACTCAAAGACTAAAAATGAATCAAATGGAAAACTATTAGATAATAAAAACCTAAAATAATTAAAACTTTTAAGCTTCAACATATGCCTAAATAGAAAAAGTTAGATATTTTATTTTATGAACCACATACAAAGAAGTGATGTTTAAATTGTTGTTTGATAAGAATATTAAAATACTAGTAATTAAGAATTCATTAATTAGACACCATGAATATATTCTATATCATCATTCTGTAATCCAACATAAAACAACAATATAGATCCTTATTATTAGTATAGGTAGATATTGCATCCAAAACCATGAATCACTAAAACAATTCTAGCAAATTAAAATGATCTATTATCCCTTCTTTTTCTTTTTAATAATCTAAATGCACGAATCAAAACTTGAAGATACATTCTTTGTTCTAAATGTAACACATTAATGCTAGGTACTATTCAAAATTGCAACCGATGAATATAAATTGCACAAATCTCACCAATTAATTACTTATTAATTTGGAAGATAAGATTGAGAGCAACCTATCTACCTCTAAATTCCAGCCAATAACACCATTCTACTTAATTCCCTTGAACGCGTCCAAAAGCAAAGAACTCAATTCTCTACCTCCTCTCACAGCATATTGCATTTAACAACAATATTACATCATAGCTGACGAAAAGCAACACAAAAGTAGACAAGATCTCTCCCTCCTCTCACAGCATATTGCATTTAACAAAAATATTACACCATTGCCGATAAAAACCAACACAAAAGTACAAAAAATTAGAGATCAGAATCAAATACCTCCTCGTGGCCATTGAGCTTGACATTCTCCTTCTCGAAGACCTTAGTATCGAAGTTAAGCGAAGCCAGAGGCTTGATCGAAACCAATCTCCTGCTGCGAGAAGACCAACCAGTGCTGATTCTTCGAATACTAGCTCTATAATCCTTCCTTTCAAAATAGCGTTGACGTTCAAGCTTTGCGACTTTGAAAATGCACGGTTTAGACAAGTTTAAAGAAGAAGCCGTCATTGGGAAGCAGAAAAAGAATGGGTGCCCCACAATCTGCCGTTTACCATATAATGAGTGTTTTGTACCAGGAAAGGAATTTAATAACCAAAAGAAAGAATTTTATATGGGAAATTTCTTCTTCCACGATCACGCACTTCTGTGTTAGGTACCCGAGTGGTTGAGCCGGATATTGGGGAGTTCGCTTGCTGATCTCGTGGGGACCCTTTTTTTTTAAAGTTTGGCTAGAACACCACTGACCCAGGGCCGCCCTTATTTTGTTGGGGGCGTTGGGCTGTTGTGAAGCGGCATTTAAGAGAAAAGGGTTAAAAATCTTAATGAGCAGCGTGATAATGAGTGGGCGTGATTTGTATATCAAAACTAAGAAAGGGAAAGATAAACTGAAACATAAGGCTTGGGAAACACAGAGATGAAGTAAGGAGGAGAGAGAGACTAACTGTTTAAGAACATAAAAAGCACGTAATATTACCAAATAACAAATCTAGGGTTCATTCTAGGGGACATCAACCCCCTAAGACTTCTCTATACTCCATTTTTGTTATATTTATACTAGCTATAACATCTGCAATCATATAATATGGATAACTACTAATTAGATAATTCTTTAGCAATGTTTGAACTGCCACCGCACGTTCAAAAACTCCTTTTTGTAACTGTTGGATTCTATACACGACACTTGGGAGTTGAGATGGAAAAAAAAAAAAAAGATTAATCAGCATGTGATCTTTATATTACATGTTCGTATCAAATAAAAAATTACATATGACTTTATGCCCCCTCTCTTTCCTTTTTCTTTTTCCTAGGAATAGCCGTATCAATATATGTATAATCAATTACTAATGAAAAAAATTCATTCATTTATAAATACTATAAAATCAATGATATGCCAATGAAAGGGTTTTATGCGAAGTCTCACCTACATTAAATCATTACTTTTTCTATTTTTCTAATATGATGTCTTAGAAATAATATGGAATTAGAAGAAAAAACTTAAAAACATGAAAATTTTCAAAACCATAAGTGGAAAGACATATTTAATTTTTTAGGATCGCAAATTTTAACTTTGAAATTTAAATTTCAACATTTAAAAAGTCACTTCCTTAGTTCTATTCAATTTAATGGCATGAAAAAATGCTTTTATGGATAACTTTTTACTCAACTTAATTCTTGATTTAAGGCAGCCAATTTTTAGATAAAAGCAATATTAAATGCACAAAATATCATTACTATCATAATTAAAAAAATCAAATATATAATTATCTAAAACATATAGCATTACTAACCATTAAAATTGTGGTTGAACTAAAGTTTTTTCTTCCACTTCAATTTCAAGCAAAAATCCTCTTGGCCTAATGTCATAGGTGGATAGCTAGATTTTGAAGATGAAGTGCATGACATGTAGTTAACATTAGCCTTCTCTCTCTCTTTCTGAGTACTGTAATGGCAATGCTTGTTCCCACCCATAAGCTTATGTTAGAAAAACCAAGATCAAACGAGCTCAAAACTAAGATCTTACTACTCATCTAGAACACAGTTTAACAAACAGAGAATGAACGTACCTACTCTGGAACTCATCCTAGCTAACGGATAGCTCATCCTAACTAAGGTTGATGGCTTGATTTACTCCCTTATTCTCCTTAGAACCACTGGCTTGATGAGATAGCTCACTCTACTTGAAGATCGTAGAGAGGCCATTCAATACACACAGTGGAAGCTATTACGTTTTTATTTTATTTGATGCCTTTTATCATATTCATTACAAAAGTGGAGTTACTATACACAGTATTGTACACGATATTTATATAACATATTGTTACGCTCTAATATTTAGATACAATTCCAACACCTCTTAATCCACCAACATAATCTTCACCGAATGCAAACTTATAATGCATATATTGAAAGGCAAAGGAGAGATCTTAGTCATTTACAAAGTGTGCTACTAATATAGTCCAATGCATCACTATTCTATATAACAAACACAAGTCCACACTAGCATGTCTCATATTCAACAATAATGAATCCAACATTTCTCATACAAATGGACTACAAAACAATTATATATAAAACAATTATATATAAAACAATTGAAGATAAACAATCACATTGATATAAGCCCACATTAGTGAGCACTATTGAAAATAGTCCAACAGCTTACTCTTATTCCATCCAAAAGCCATGCAAGAATGAGAAGAGCTAGAAGATGCAGAGGCTTGACGGCTGCTAAGGTAGTGGCTACGCATGATGTCGCCAGTAGGGAAGTTGAGCAAGGTGTGGCGTTCGAAGAAGGACGGCTAGAGAGCCCAAGGTGGGTGCACACCATTCCTCTCTCTTGTGTCATGGGAGCTCTTATTTCCTTTAAACCTCTATGCTCTCTGCTTAAGCTCGGTGCCAGGCAAGTTCTTATCAGGTCTTTATCCGTCACACATGTTTCCCAGGGACTGGCTTGGATTTGGATAATAAATTTTGACTTCTCAGAATTGTTGGAGCAATAGAGTGGAGAAGAAGAACATCCCATGGAGGGAAATGACAAGGGAGGTTCTGGAATCAGATGTGTCCAAGGAATTGGAGAGCATTCAGAATCCCTCACTCGTATACCCAGATGGAAATTCTCTATTTCTTGAATGCACATTTTGTTGCTATTCTTCTCCGTGTATTTTTTTTGAGTCCTAAACTCCGCTAAGGTAATTGTCGACAACCAGAACAATCAAATATTGACAATTTTATATTGATGAAGTCCCATATTCATATTGATTTAGTTAGTCTATAAAAGGTACCACTTAAGACTTTAGCATTTACCACTTCTTTTTATTTTGGGGAGTCAATTGGGAGAGTTCAAAAATGCTGACTTTATTAAGCTGGTATCATTTGCTAATAATCTTCATTCCAGTTGGACTTATTTATTATGGAATGACTGCTTACAATGAATATTTTATGAAGTACTGCCTATTGTACAGATTATTTGAATCCTTTCCATGCAATGATGAGGGCAACCTTTCATGGCTTGCGCATTTTTTAACTTTATCCTAAGCTTCTTTATTTGTTTAGAGTTTGCTTTGTGAAAAGTAATGTTTTTTTTTTTCTTTTTGTTTTTTTTTTTAATTTTAAAGCCTTTAATATGAGCTTTCATGGACCAAAACTGACGTCTGATTAGTTCAGCATAATTCTCTAATCTCTTCTAAATTGTGGAACACTATCACCTATGTAAGATGGGAACTTTATAGAATATTCTTGTTTATTCTGTGTTTTGAGTACAAGTCCAAGATCAAAGTCTAGTTATAGATACCCATAAACAAAATTTACTTAAAATAATTTCTTTTTTATGTCAAAATGATTTAAACACTATGTTGAAAATCTTATTGATGTTTCTAATGCTGTGTTATATACTTATGCCAAAAAAAAAATACTTTAATAATGTTGTAATCCTTAAAATATTGCATCTAGCATGGCAAGCTATTGCAAAAGCAAAAGCTGCAACCATGTCAATGATAAGACAAGCAATACTACTTCTTTTGTTTTTCAAATATGAAGAAAATGGAGGAGGTTATGGAAGTTGGAGTATGGGACATTGTAGGTAGGCCAATTTTCATTCAAAAATGGCATCCTCTTATTCGATTAGAGAAAGCAAAAATATCTTCAATCCTTATTTGGGTGCGACTATATAATATGCCACATGTGCTTTGCACCAATAAAGGTATGAGTTATGTGAGTAGTGTATTGGGAAAACCTTTATACATGGATAAACCTACAAAGCAAAAACTTCGGCTATCATATGCTAAAGTATGTGTTCTTATGGATATTATTAGTGAATTTCCTGAGAAATTTGATATTAATATGGGAGGAGAAGAACCATATGAAGTACATGTTGAATATAGTTGGCTTCCTAAGAAATGTAAGGTGTGTAATTGCTTTGGTCACAAAGAATGTACTAAGATGAAAAAGGAATTTTGGGTTCCTAAAAAACCCTTTGTAGTCCAAGAAAATGATAATGGCCAAAATAGTCAAATCTTGACTCTTGCAAAAGATTCACTTGCTCAAAATCTTTCTCAAACAACAGAGTCAATTTCAAATCCAAATGAAAATGAAATTGCAATTGTTCAGACTTAAGATATAGCTACAAATGCTAAGGTATCCCTAAGTACCAAAAAGAAGCAAGCTTCTAGGGAAAAAAAGGACAAAGTGAAAAGTGTCATATCTAAGAATAAATATGCAGCATTAGAAGAGGACACATTAACTGATCCTATTGTAGAAATTAGGTTAACAGAGGAAGCGAACAAACCACCCATCAAATGAGAGTATTATCATGGAATGTTAGGGGCTTAAACAAAAGCCCTAGATTAAAGGAGGTGGTAGATTTTATTATGAGCCACAACCCCCAAATTATTATCTTGATTGAACATAGAATCATAGAAGAAAATGCTGATGTAATTGTGAAGAAAGGATTTGTAGGTTGGAATTATGTTCATAATTACAGATTCAGTAGTCTTGGAAGAATTTGGATCCTTTGGAAAGATTCTGATCTCCAACTTACAGTTAAAGAATCTTCATCTCAATAGAAGAAAATGCTGATATAATTATGAAGAAAGGATTTGTAGGTTGGAATTATGTTCATAATTACAAATTCAGTAGTCTTGGAAGAATTTGGATCCTTTGGAAAGATTCTGATCTCCAACTTACAGTTAAAGAATCTTCATCTCAATAGAAGAAAATGCTGATGTAATTGTGAAGAAAGGATTTGTAGGTTGGAATTATGTTCATAATTACAGATTCAGTAGTCTTGGAAGAATTTGGATCTTTTGGAAAGATTCTGATCTCCAACTTACAGTTAAAGAATCTTCATCTCAAGTCATCCATTGCTTAATTGAAAGATCAAGTATGCACTCATACTTCTTATCTGTTATCTATGCAAGTAACTTAGAGATTGAACGTAAAGACTTATGGGCTAATCTTACTAGTTTCCATAATCTTAATGTCAATGATGTTCCTTGGTTAATTATGGGTGATTTCAATTAAATATGAAATACAAATGAGCACATTGGGCCTAATGTTAGATGGACACAAGGAATGATGAATTTGAATGAAATAATTGAGAATATGGCATTGATTGAACCTGTTTATTCAGGTCCATTGTTTACCTAGACAAACAAAAGTTCAAGTACTGGTTTTAGAGCTAGTAAAATTGATAGAGCTCTTACTAATGGGGAATGGATTCTCAAATTCAAAAACTATGCTATTTAATTTTTGATCCCTGGTGTATCATATCATTCTCTATGTCTAGTTAAATTTGGCAACACCACACGTAGGAAGTCCTCATTCAGATTCTTTAACTTTTGGACTAATTGTCCAAACTTCATGGATGCAGTTGGTTCAATATGGCAGCAAGAAATAGAAGGCTCAAATATGTTTCAAGTGGTACGAAAGCTAAAAGCTTTAAAATCTCCTCTCAAGAAGCTTAATACAGTTCAATTTGGTAACCTACATCTGAAGATAAAGAATGTTAGAGAAAATTTACACCAATTGCAACATAGATTAGAGCTAAATCCTCATTGTCATGATACTCATGCTGAAGAAAAGTCACAACTTGAGACATTACTTGCAATGAGTAAACATGAATAAATTCTTCTGAAATAGAAATCGAGGAATTTATGGCTAAAAGAACGGGATAATAATAGCAGAATTTTCTTTGAATCATTGATAAAAAGAAGAGCACAAAATAGAATATATAGACTAATATTAGATGATGGATCAGTAATCACAAAAGAAGAGAACTTGAGAATTGTCATTGTCTCTTATTATAAGTCTCTCCTTGGTAATGCAAGAAGTAGCTTCACCAACTTTAAAAGGTACACATATCTATTTCATGATGATGATGTAAGCACACTTTTTAATTTAATAAGCTTTGAACGTTCAAAGGTTATTAAAGCCCTTTAGGAAATTCATGATTTTAAAGCACCTAGACCAGATGGATATAATAGTTTATTCTATAAGAAAGCTTGGTCTATCATTGGAAGAGATATAAAAGATGCTATACTAGAGTTTTTCTCATCTAGGAAGTTGTTGAAGGTTACAAACTCTACATTGTTATCTTTAGTCCCTAAGGTTCCCAACCCTTGTGATAATAAAGATTATAGACCAATAACATGTTGCAATGTTTTTTACAAAATCATATCCAAGATGTTAGTTGGAAAGTTAAATGTCATTATCACAGTGGTAGTAAGCCAAAACTAAACTGCATTCATTAAAGGACATCAGATTTCTGAGAATATTATGTTACGTCAAGAATTACTTCACAATTATCATAAGGGTGATAAAGGTAAGCGTGCGGCCATAAAAATTGATCTTATGAAAGCATATAATACGGTTAAGTGGGAAGCCATAATATGAGTTTTGAAAGCTATTCATACTCCTCAATATTTAGTTAATCTAATAAATGAATGCATTACTATAACAAGGTTCTCAATAAATTTCAATAGAGAACATATAGGTTACTTTAAAGGTACCAATGGATTGAGACAAAGAAACCCATTATCCCCATATTTATTTGTCCTGGTTATGGAAATACTTAACAGAATTATTATTGCAAAGACCTCCACATTGACTTTTAAGTTCCATTGGAGATGCAAAACTAAGAAAATCACCCATTTGTGATTTGTTAATGATTTGTTCCTTTTCTCCCATGGAGATATAAACTTAATACTTTGTCTTATCAAAGCTTTGGAGGATTTTGGTAAACTTACAGGCCTTCATTTCGACCTAAGTAAATGTCAAATGTTCTTTCCAGGATTATCAGAACAAAAGCAACTTCTTATCTTAGATCACTCACCTTTCCTTATAGGTACACTCCCTATTCGATATCTTGGAGTTCCCTTGATTACAAAAAGACAAACTCATGCTGATTGCAAAGGTTTGACAGATAAAATATTTAGAAGAATAGAAGGTTGGGATATGAAACATATTAGCTTTGTTGGAAGATTGCAGTTAGCAAAATTAATCCTAATTTCCACTTGTATATTCTGGATGCAAGTTTTCTTACTACCGAAGCAAACAATTTATGAAATAGAGAAAAAGATTAGGAACTTTTTATGGGCAGGAAGTACTGATACACAATGTTCCCTTAAAGTTGCTTAGCAAACAATTTGCTCACCAAACAAAGAAGGGGATTGGGATTATCAAACCTTAAACTTTGGAATAATGTCCTTTTAGGACGTATGCTTTGGACCCTCATAAACCTTCCAGATGCTTTGTTATGGAATAAGTGGATTCATAGTACAAAATGCAAAAGAACTTCAACAATGCAACTTGATGTCAAAGGTTCCATGGTATGGAGTTGGATAGGTATTCTTAAATTAAGGTCCATGCTTACCTCAGTACTTTCTAAGTCTGTCTATAGTTGCAAAGAAATTTATTAGAACTTTCAACCAATAAATGAAAAAGTGGATGGGTATGATCTAATTTGGATTGGTGGCATTAGCAAGCATAATTTCATTGGATGGCTAGTTTGTCATGATCGACTTTCGACAACAGAAAGAATAGCACAATGGCTTCCTACAGTTAACTTATACTGTGACTTTTGTCATACTCAAGTAAAGAATAGGAGTCATCCTTTTTTTATTGTCCTTACACAATGTTGATTTGGAAGCATATCCTTGCTCAAAATGGTATTCGACATCACACTAGAGGATGGAATGAAGAATTAAAATGGATGATCAAAGCATCTAAAGGTAAAGACTTGGCTGCCACAATTCTTAAGATATATTTTTTAGCTTGTATTTATTGCATATGGGCAAAACAAAACCAAAGAAGATTTCAAAATAAAATAATTGACATCCCAATCTTGTTGGTTAAAGTAAGGAAAATTGTATGAGGGAGAGCTTCTATGCTTGAGAATGTCAAACCCTTAAAAGGAAATGTCACCTTGAGTGAGATTTTAAGACTTCCAACCCATATTTTCTCTTACTCTTAGTTCATTGGGAATTATTGTATTATTAGGGTATGCCCCTATGCTTTTGTACATTATATTTCATTAATGCAACTTACATTACAAACCAAAAAAAAAAAGTCAAGCAATACTAGATGCTTCTTCACTGGATGAAACTAATAAACTAGTATGTGGAAATTGCTTTCAAGCTATTAAGCTACACCATCTCTAGTATTATGGAATTTCCATGATTAAGGATATTCTTGATATTGGCTGCTCTGTGGGTTTCAACATAAGATATCTTTCTAACAAGTTCCCGTAAGCTAAAGTTACTGGGAGCGAAAACTTTTAGTTTTAAAGAAATTGCTTTAGTAGCCTATCATATGTTAAGTAGCCATGGAAATATATCATGTGGAAAATTATGAGCAAATGTTTTTTGTCTTTGATAGTGTGCTCAATTTTTATATGTGCAAGGTCTATATTTGTCACCTTACTTGCTTGTTGTTGCTCAATTCAAGGAAAAGAAAAGATCTCCAAGAAAGAATCCAATAAACTGGATTCATGCAAATGGAGAAGAAATATGCTTGCCCTCGAACTCATTTGACATTGCTTACATTACTTACGTGGTATATATTGTAATCTAACTTACGTGGTATATATCGTAATTTAAATATGTTCGATGGAGATGTTCCTAATTGTTTCTCATTCGTACTGAAGCAAAAGAACACATTAGAGCCAAATTCAAATCTGTTCCTACATGTATGTGTGTGAGAAACATGGAGAGATTAATTAATGTGATTTATATGACTAATGTGATGTGAACATTATTGTAAAAGGTTGACTTAGGTAATTTCATGATTCATTTGGAATCGAGCCCTGATGGTTGCTATCTTGTTATGCTCCCTACTTGTGGATTTTAGGATTGTGTAAAATCATTATTAGGAAGATAGACTTACCTTGTAATAGCGTTTGCAGTTGTTAGAAATTGCTAGGATTCTACTTCCAGGGCATGGGTAATCTTGTATTTCATGAATATCCAATAGAAGTGACTAAACTTGCATGCAGAAAGTTGCTTGCATAGAACAATATAGGCTTTTAGACGAGCCGTCGCTTGGTATTCTTTATGAGGTGCTGATGATGGCCTTTGTGATTTGTGGTTTTATGGTCGTAGACTTCTTTCTTGCTCAAAGATAAATGTGTCATTTCCGAGTTTCAACTTTGTGTCAGTATCCACTAGATAACATAAAGAGTGAGGGAGATAGAGTATTCTTCTTTCAATAACAATGGTGCCAAACATATGGAAAGTCTATGCATTCAACTAGTTTCTTCCTCCCTAGTTGTTTACAGCTTTCCTGATGTTCATTTGCTTTAATCTTTTACCTTTTTTTCTCTTCAAAAGAGTTCTAACCTGAAAAATCAAAAAGCTGGCATGCTAGAGTGAAATGTTGGCTCCTATTTTCTGGACCACCTTCATTGTTGATGTGTTATATAACATACCTTCACATTGGTGGGGATGTGAGTGTAGTTTTTTTCATTTATAAAATGTACACGAAGTAAGAGATAAGCAAGTATATGGTAAGCTACAATCCAAAACTTCGGTTTCTTACAATAATCCAATAAAAGGAAGCAAATCAACACATAAAACCACCTTCATATGTTAAGCACAGGGCAATTCTAATTGCATGCATCTGATTAATCACAACCCTCAATAGTTGTCAACTGCACCTCCAAGATGTTTTAGTCAAGAGAGAATAATGTCTATAACACTCCTATATCACTAGATGTTCTAAGATATTATCTGTCACAATGCACACAGAACTTCACACTGGAACTATTCTTAGCATTATCAAGAAAACTAAAAAAGAGTGTGCTAGCAAATTTGATATTCAAAATGGGCATCGGTGACTTATACTTTGACACAAGTAAAATAAAGAGTTAATGAACTTTACAACAAGGAAAAGAAATTTTTGAGGTCCAAAGATTTAGAAATAGCATAAACTAAGACATGACTAAACATGGTTGGGCCTAAAAACCTAAACCAAGGTGTAACATCCTAAATTTCACAAATTAGTCAATACAAGCAAATTGGCTTTCTAATTTGTAATTCTCTATAGAGAACGATGTCAAGAACAAAAGGTAATGATTAATAAGTATAATTTGTGGAGCAAATTTTACATATTAAAGTTCTCAAAAACGAAAAAAAACAAATATAAAACTCAAATTTTGCATACCTAGCCGCAATTTTAGGGGGAATAAGAAACATAAGCAAAGAATCACCTCTGGCCATAGTGAGAATTTGTAACGTGTTCTTTAACTACAAAAGCAAAATCAAAGGATTCCAAATTGTAGGTAGAGAGAGACTACATTAGTTAAAAAAGAAACACAAAATGTACAGACACACTGGGAACAACAAGATGTGCTCAATTAAGTACAAGTGGAAAAGGTAATTATTCAAGCATGTTTCCTTTTGTTTATTGATTTTGATTTTGATTTTGATGCACAGGAAAAAAAAATTATAAACTACAGACATTAACTCTCATTTCTTCATTGGAGTTCACTGAAAACAATGAACACAAAGAAACAAATGATAAGAAAAGGAGGATTCAGGATGAATAGCACAAAAACGAATATATGTTTTAGTAAGTAAATAATGTACCTCTTGAAGATGTTGATTGTTGAAGCAATAGAAAGGAGGATTTCACGGCTAACAGCACAACAAATGTTTGAATGTGTTAATAAGGAAATAATGAACCTATCACTTCCTACTGTCATATCTTAAAGCTGACGATAGTTGGCTCAAAATAGAGATTAGTGATTCTAGTGACGCCTTTCTTTAAGCCAAGGAAAAGCCCAGAGATAAAGAGCATGCAACAAGGCAACTTTCTATGTATGTCTGTAAGTAATGCAAGTAACTTCTAAAGGTATTGATCGCTTGCACTATTGGCTTGAAGTTCTAACGGACTTTCAAATACTTGCTAAGTTCTTGATTACAAGAACATGTAATAGACCTTTTGAAAGGTCGATTGGATACATTTTGCGAAAATAATGGTGTTTATACAATAAATAAGGTTATTAAGACTTTGTAAGAACGAAAGCAAGTTTCTGCGTCTTACTTCATGCATCACTGATGTTTGGATTTTAATATGTTTGAGAGCTAGTTGCTTTGGTCCAAATAAATTCAATATGTACATCTAAATTTTCTGAAAGCCCAAGATGGTTGATTTCAATGTCCTATATAGATGACGATGGTTTTCTCGTACCCGTGTAGTGGTGGGTTGTGGCTTTTTTGCTGATTTGTAACGAGTATGTGAGGATGTTCCATGTAAAAAAGTTTGGAAGAGGTTCTCTTTGCCGACTCCCATAGAAACAACCATAGTGTCCCTAAAGTCAACTCACGGATAGGGCCATTGCCAACCAGCCTATCCACAATCTTGCACTGGCCTCTCACTAAAGGCCCCTCCAATATGGCTTTCAAACGGAGTCCTATAAGGGACTTTGGTCACTGACAATACGCAAATGGTCCTTAAAGGAAAAGATCCATCATTTACTAGAACTCAAAATAGGTCTCCCTTAAACAGCCTCACCAATAGGCCCTTCATTGAAAGGCCACCCAAAAAGTCCTTTTCATTTGGCCACTAGCCTATTTGCTTTAAAAATTGGCCTTTATTGATCAAGCTTTCACAAATAGGCCCTTGCTACCCTTTCCACTAAGGGCTTTAGCCTTTCCTATAAGGAACTTGGTGTATGGCTTCTTCATACGACTTGCCCATATTTGCCTAACAACCTTTCAGATATGGGTTGCACACTTGTAGAATGGGCCTCCAGCATTGGCTTCCATTAATAGGCCCTATATATCCCTAGGCCTAACATACGGAAGCTCAGACTTATGGGCCACCTGGGGAGCTCATTGCCTGTGACATCTTTTCATATAGGCCCTTTACTTTAACAAGCCCATAGTTTATGTGCCCTTCGTTCACGTGCTTCTTGCCAATAGGCATTTCATCTGCAAGCTATTTTAAAAAAAAATAAAAAATAGTGGTTTATGACTCACTTAAATTATTAGGCTACCTTCTGTTGTCTAATAAGTATGGGCTAATGCTAATAGACCTCTAGTATATGAGTTTATCCTCCAGTGGGACGTAAGGCTATGGGCACTACACATATGAGCCTCACGCCCATGGAGTTGGCTTTGCACCTACAAGTCACTTGCCTATGGGTTGTTCTATTTGGGAATCCGATCAGAGCAGCAGATGCTCTTATTGACAAGAAAACATCCAGAAGATAGATGGACTCGTGCTGACTAGAACATCCAAAAGGAGTCCACCCTCCAGTCTTCCAACCACCCATCTTTGTCCCTGCAATGGGATGCTAATTTTTATTAAGATCTTGATGAGAAAACCTTCACATGGAAGGTGGGAAGCCATGGCGTGGCAACTAAAGTTAATACAAAGATCCAAGACAAAAAGAGTACGATGATCCTTGGTTAAAACTCCTTTAGATTTCCTTAAAACTTAGGCCACGAACCTGATCAGCCTCTATGTGAGGCCAACAGAGCTAAGCTTACAAGGATTGACTTGCTTATTTTCTTTGCTCCTATCACTTGCAAAAGAAAGAGAAAGTTCAAAAACAAGAAAGTAGATTAAAGAATGTTTATTATATATCTAAAACAAAATATCACAAAAATTGAAACCGAAAAGAGTGGAAAGAACAACCTAGTTCTACGAGCATGGTAGCTTCTTAGTTTCAGGAAAGGATTCAATAAGAGTATGCCATTAAAATTCAAGGAATTCCTAGTAGACCTTAAAGGCAGGATTTCAGAGTATAATTCAATTGAAACAGTTCATAAGTGACTCAGAAGAGGAAGTTTGGGTTGGTGAGAAGTTACTCAACAAAGGTGTCAACCCCCAAATGATCATCAAAGCAAACTCTTTCCGAACATCTTAGTCACCTTTATAATTTCTTTTTTTTAAAAAAAAAAAATGGTTCTTATAACCCAAAGGCCAAGCAATTTTTTGTTTTTCCTTTTTCCAATCTCATCTACGCATACAATGGAAAAGAGGTTTTCCTCATTTGTCTTTTATTTTGAGTCATAAGTTGAATCTCTCACAAATTAGCAGAAAAAAAATCATCTTTTATAAAAAAATTCACACTTTTAATAGAATTACCCTACTTACTTTTGTTCTTTGTAGTTTTTATGCAACGTAAACCCAAACCAGTAATTTTTCCGCTTCATCTTTTCTTGTATTATATAAGTTTATCTTTTCCTAATAGTTTCATAAATTTTTAATTTTCTATCCAATCACACTAAATTAAAACTTGTAACCTTTTATATCTCTTATTAAAATCTAATTTTAGCTCAAAGGTCAAGTTCAAAATCAATTTTGGGTGTTTACATAATCGATTCTCATTCAGATGTTTTCCCATATATGAAAAATTGATTTCAAAGTGTATCCTTTAGACATTACCTGAATTTAAGGAACTTTTCAAATCATACTTGAGAGTGATTTAAAGCTATTCCAAACCAATTCTGGAAGCAGATTTAGATAATAAAAATTCCCTTTCTTTTGTTTTGGTCCATAGATGGATTTAGATCCATCTTCTTGTAAATGACACAAAAATGTATAGCAAATGTATAGCAAAGCAGCCTTGTGATTGGAGTGGTGAAAGAAAGAACAAAGGAGAGGCTATATTATGGCAGAAAAATAGTTTTCTCAAAAACATAGAGCTTTCTAAAGGCTTTGTCAAAATGTCAGGAGCATAGTGAGAAGCCTCTGGAATAGTCACTGTTAGGTGCGTCTTAGTCCATCACTCAAATTTTGGTTTATTTCAATCCAACTAGATTTTTTGGAACTTTATTATTCTTCCCATTGAGTTGAATTTCGTTGATCTTTTGGAATGAAACTCAACCCTTCTATCGTTGTTATTGATTTTCGATTTCATGTGCATCTTATCCGCTATTATACCTGGGGATTCTATTGCACCCCCATCCTTTCGCCCTCTCCAGCGTCGGTGGGGACCCAGAGTGCTGCCTTCGCTTTTGGCCTTCCTTCGTAGATCTCCGGATTTCACCCCTACACACGAAATTCCACTTCTCTGTCTCGCTCAAATGAATTGGTTCCGAGAGCATTCCACCAGTTTTGGGCGACCTTGCCAAACGCTTTCCGGTATTCCCGCACTGTAAGTCTTTACACACACGAGAGTGGCAGCCGGGTATTCAATTTTTTTAACTCTTGCCTGGGCTTTTTATCTTGTATCTGTTAGTGACTCTGGTATTTCGGGGCTTTTCATGGGATATTAATTTTACTTATGAAGTATTGACCTTTTTGGTTTTTCTGTTTGATCTTTAACTAGTTTGGGAATTCTACGTGTTTGATGAAATGCTGTTAAGGGCACACTTTCTTTAAATTTACATTAATTGTATGAGTTTTGGACCTTTTGTGTGTTTGTCAGTCATTTTCTTTGCCTCAGTACTCTAATTTGAATTGCACCGTTAACTTTGAAATTTGTATGGTTATGTGCATCTTTAGTACAAGTTTGGAATCTCATGCCCACTAATGTTTTCTAATATAATTTTAATTGTGACAAAGTAAGATTGCGAATTTTCCAATTGCTGCTTCAGAGAAGTTGGCGATTGTGTTTGTGCAAAATACATTGCGCTTAAAGTTTATTTCCTTCCAATTTTTATGCAACTGTTCGGATACACTGTTAACAATCGTCATACTTTTCTGAGGTGTTATAGTGATGAATATTGGAATTTGTTACTTATGTTTTCACTTACTTGACTATGGTTGCACTGATGGAGGGCAATCTTGCTGAAGAGCTATACTCGGAAAGCTTAAAGCTATCATAAATAGACTTGGCTTCTTCTTCAACTGCCATTAGTAAAGGGAGTGATTCACATGGTATAGATGTCAGTTTAATTTTTCTGTTTCGATGTATGAACGTCTAAAAGGCCATTATATTTATCTTTCATGTTCTTTATTTTGGGGCTCAATGGCACTTTTAACCTTCACAAGGATGGGTAGCAGGTGAAGTCATTGGTTCAAGTTCCCAGGGAGACTAAAGTACTAGCTAATCAGAAGGAAAAGAAGTTTTGATTTTGTCTTACTGTTTTTGCTTCCTTTTCTTTTCTTTCTTGAAGTGTATTTTATCTGCTACGACTTAATGTTTGATGTTAGCACCTGAAAGAGGGATCTTAAATTTAGGTGGAGAATTGAGCACAGATCTGTGGTGCAACCTCATAGAGATAGCTGCCTTCTTTGTCTGCAAAACTTTATTGAAGCTAAAATACTGATGGAATCCACATTGAGAACACCAACAATGTCAAAATATTTCCTTGTTTTTTCTCTTAGGTTTCTGCAAGTTTTGTTTGGCAGTTATCTGATTTCTAAGATCTATTCATTTGAAATAGTTGGTGTTTGGGAAATTATGTACTTCATAAACATAATTTTCTACAAGCATTTTTTGAAAATTTTCCCTCATAGGTGAAGGGAGGAAAGTTTTGGTATGTTGATTTTGAACTTCTTGACACTACTTTTCGTACAGCAATGACTTCGTTAGACTTTCAATCACTGCTTCTCGTCTCTGCATTTCTTCGTGCCGTTCTGATCGTATATGGAGAATGGCAAGATAGCTATATGGAAGTAAGATACACGGATGTTGATTACCTCATCTTTTCTGATGCTGCGTCTTTAATGTCTTCGGGGCATTCTCCTTATAAAGAACAACATATCGCTATTCTCCCTTGCTTGCTTTTCTGCTCATTCCAAATTCAATCATTCATTGTTCATGGGGCAAATTTCTCTTCTCAGCTTCAGGTACGGAGCATTTTTATCAATTATAAATGCCTTACTTCTATGTTAGGTTTGGATTATGTAAGTAATTTGTACGGAGTATTGATTTTTAGCTGTACTTAGTTATTTGCTCTGAATTCTCCTTAATCTTTGTTTCCATCCATAAGGAAATATTCGTAAGATGAACTTGTGGTGTTACTCATGTTGTATGAACATTAAAGATACTAATTTAGTCAAGTATTTGGCCTTCTTCTTTTCTAGAAAACCCTACTGTATTTGTGGGTTGCTAGATTGTATTTAGTTCTTTGGGTGAGGAGCAATAGCAGTTTTGTTTAAAAAGTATGCCAAGAACATGTCTCATTTGTGCAAATGCCTATGGTTGGTTTTAAGTTTTTTGTCTAGTGGATTCCAGAGTGGAAGATATCAGTGTGGAATTACTCACTGTTTTGTTTGTCCCGGTTTTGAAGAGATCCTTTTGTTGGAGATAAATGCTAGGGTGCTAAGGTACTGTTTGAATTTTGTGCTAATGCTTATTAAGGTCAATTGCAGATTTACTTGTTGGATTGTTTATCCGATCTATTTTGAAGCTGCGTAGAGTGCCGGACAATTTGTGCACCTATTCTGTTATGGTATGGCTCCTCAATCCATTTACCTTCACCATTGGAACCCGTGGGAACTGTGAGCCTATTGTTTGTGCCATGATTTTGTGGATCATTATCTGTCTTATGAATGGTATATCCCTATTTCCATGTTCACTTTTTGAATCGATTAGATTTCATTGCTTACTTAAAAAATGCCAGATTGTTCACTTTCTTAATTTGTTTCTACTGAAATCTTAAAAGTAGGTCTATTGAAATCTCCCGTCTCCTTTATGTTTGTCTCCAACAAACATATTCAATGTCAAAGGCCGTCAATGCAAAGAAACATTTTATTTCAACGTGTACCATACTGCAATATTTGTATATTGAGAGGTTATTTGGTTTGAATGAATAAACACCTCTTAGACTCGCCTTCTTTTCTCTCCATCTTTTGTTTCACTAAGCATCATTTAGAGGGTACTATTGTTATAAGTTTGTAAACTGAAGTTAGCAATGTATGTTTCATTGCTTCATGGGATTCTAATTGTAGCCAATTTCAGATTTAGGATCCATTAGATGCTTTGGGAACTGCTAGGGTTAATCTTCTTCAATGGCTTGAGGGTTTAAGATGGACACTGGCCCTTTTTGTTCAGCGAGAATTTCTAGTGCAGAGCTTCTTGAATCCCAAAAATTTCAATGTGCATAATTGTTTGAAATATTCTAGTGTCTTCTTGATTGGATGGAAGAGGGAGAAAAGGAGAGATAGGGGAGAAGTACGGAAGAAAAAGCTCTTTCTATTGTCTGTTTTAATGGAGGAAAGAGAAAGGATGTCAACATAGATAGTTTCCCACCTGGACGGACAATTTTGTTTCCATCCTTATAGGATGAAGCTTCACTGTTCCCTGGGATTGATATTGGGCCTTTCCCGTGCAGCTTAGGTGGAAGACGAGGAGGGCAAGGAGGGCTTCCTAAATAATTCTAAATAATATGATAAAAAATGTGCTATTACCTTTAACCTTTTGCTTTTCTAGTTCTTAAACACGCATGATTGTTGTAAAAATCAATAAGCCAGAAATGCTCTTTTTTCTTTTCTCTTTTCTCTTCTCTTCTTGTTATTCAAACAAAAGAAATAACATATGTTTCCCTTTCGTTTGCCTTAACCCATTTTTTCTCTTCTCTCTCTCTTTTGGTATCATACATAGTGTTCCAGTCAAGATGGATTGGGATGGGAAAGCTTAATTGTACCCAGATTTGCTTTAGTTACATCACTGTAATTTCTAGTTCTCTAAATAGTTAACTGGCATTCTGGTTAGTTAATGAATCAAAGAAACTTTTATCTTCAGATAGCTATGTGATCCTATGCATTTCCGTCTCTCTGTCTTGATGGTTTAATGTTTTCTGGTTTACAGGTAATGTGTTACAAGCTGCATTTTGGTATGGGCTTGTTGTCCACTTTCGAATTTATCCAATCATATATGCACTTCCTATTATACTCGTTCTTGATCCAGACATCTTCTCATCTAGCCAGAAGCCAATCCTTAGTAACTGGACTTTTGGCCAAGGAAAGACAACGCAAACTTGTATGGATGTGACTTATCAGTGCACTGTGTGGTCTTTCTTGAGGAAAATATTTACAAGACGGAGAGTTATGTTTGGCCTGGTATCTGGCAGTGTTTTCCTCTCTTTTACTGGATTGTTCTTCTACTTGTATGGGTGGGAGTTCTTACATGAGGCACTGCTATACCATCTTACTCGTACAGAACCAAGACACAACTTCTCTATCTATTTTTATCACATATATCTTAACTATGAACATGAGATTTCAGTGGCGGAAAAGCTTATCTCCTTTTTGCCTCAGTCCATGGTGCAGCTGGTTCTTATTTTCTGCTTTGCACGGGACATCCCTTTCTGCTTCTTTGTGCAGACAGTAGCATTTGTAGCATTCAATAAGGCACGCCAATTTCTGAGTTAATGTTTCTACATTTTTATGACACCTTGCAGCCCATCTTTTATTCTTTATACTTTTATAGTTGCCGATCTCACTAGTATTCATCTTGTCTGAGTTAAATTTTAGAAGGATATAATCATGATAAAGTTCTGACCGTGACTACTTCACCTATCTCAGTACTATTTCTTGGATTTTTTAAAACTTATCCTTCTATCATCTAAAAGGTCCTCCCCAAGTCACATGTTTGATCCCATATGCCTGTTGGTTGTATTTCTTTTACAGGAAATTACAGCACAGTACTTTGTGTGGTTCTTCTGCTTGTTGCCTCTGATACTACCTTGGAGTAATATGAAGCTTAAATGGGAAGGCATGCGCTTCATCATTGTATGGATGGGAGCTCAAACCCATTGGTTGATGTGGGGCTATATGCTCGAGTTCAGAGGCAAGAATGTGTTCCTCCAGCTTTGGATGGCAAGCTTGGTATTTCTGGCTGCTAATACGTTTGTCCTTATGATGATTATCCGCCAACACCGACTCTGTCCAGTATTCCAACCGGTAGAGCGTACCCGTTCCAACAATGCAATAAAACAGGAGTAAGGTTCATTTCCACGAGTGAAACTTGAGGATCTTTGTTCATCACGGTTGTCATTTGCTATGTTATTTTGGAAGTTCCGTAATGTTGGATACTTCCTTTGTTGTTTTACCTGTTGAGAGTTCATGACCATACTACGGTAGTCATAGGTGGTTCAAAATAACATCGTATCCAAGTGATACCCTGCATAAACCAACCCTGTTCATTTACTCATTCTTTAATTGGGGCAACTCCAGCGCCAGTAGTTATCGAGCCCAACTGCCCAGTAAACATAGCTGAATTGCAACCGCAACTTGTTAAACACGTGAAGACGCTAAAAGGAAACCAGAAGGAGAGAAAGAAAATTTCGTATACAAGTATTTGGCTTAATTGGGAACAGGCTCTCGGACCTCTTGGTCCAATATTGGAACTTAATAATATGTATTATAATAAAGAAAATGAAAAAGTTCGTATTGTAAGTTAAGAAGTTAAGTAAATTTCTGTGATCACATACTCAGTAGTTTCAAGTTTTCCTCTTCGGTTACCGGGAGAAGTTCGGGAATGGGCACGAACATTTAAAAGTTCCGGCCTTTCGGGGTACCTCTGGTATACGACCTGGGGAAATGAATTATTTTATTTTTAGTTGGCATTTTCGGAAATCAAACAGAGTACCGGATCGGTCGTTGTTTGCTGCTGAATATAATGTTTTGTTGGGGAATTTATGCTGCATCAACACTGTATTAGAATCATTTTAAGCTGTTTTCAAAGTCTCTTGCTTCAGCAACTAATTGGTTTCGTTCCAAAATTAAGAACTTCTTTGGGTGTAAGCAATGTCTGTTCCATATTTTTGACTAAAGTAACTATCTTTTAAAATGTCCCCTAAATATTTCAGCTACAAGAAAATTGATTATTTTTAAATTGTATTTATGATTATATCTCATGTCGATTTTGTGCCTGAAATCCAGATCCCAGAGAAGTCACGGGTGGACTTCGTTTTAACAACCGAAGCATTCTTGGCTGAGCTTTACCAAGGCTGTTTTGGTCTAAACTTGAAATGGTAAGTCTTCTTCGTTAGTTATTTACTTTTTGGAGTTATTATCAGCTTAAAGTCGTTGGCCAGGTGAGCCCTGATGAGATTGGATAGATAAATTGTTTAGGGTTTACCACTTGATTAGCTCCTGAAGTCAACCTGGTTTTATTCCTTTAACACCCATAGAGATGATCAAGTTTCAAGGTATGAACCTAATTGTTGTCAAATAGCTCATAGCAATGGCCTAGATTGTTTTACGGGTTATAGTAGCTTTAGTAATATTTTTCTTTTCAGATTCTGTTTCGGCATTTGGCTCACGCCTTTGTGAGATTTGAATATATGAACTTTCGCTAACCACCCATTTTAAGAGAGTGGAAGTGCAATTTGCGCAACCAGCTCACTTGGGGGCATGAAAAAACCTACCGTGGAGCTTTTAGAACTTGATGTTGCATCCAGAGTTGATAAAGCTGTGATATCTATATTCATTTTTAATCTCTGTTTCATAACTATACCTTTGGAACTGATCTTTTATATTCTATTTGATATCCAATGCTGAAAACACTTACATTCGAGAAATTAACTATCATATTTAGCTCTTCTTATTTATTGTTATTGTTCTACTGTGTTTGCTTTTGTACTTTGTGATCTTTACATCTATGTTGAAATATTGTTATGCTGGAAAACAAAGAAACAATCCACCATTTCTTTGTCATCAGCTAAATAAAAATACAAAGCTATGACCAAGACAACATGTGAAATAGTTTGGATGAGAGGACTACTTCACGATCTTGGATTACGAATTTGAGGACTTACCACTCTGTTTTGTGACAACGATGCTACTTTCAAACTCGTAGCAAATCCGATAGTACATGAGAGAACAAACCATATTGAAGATGGTTGTCACTTCACTAAGGATAAAATCCAAGAAGCCATAATCAAGACAGAAGAGATTAGAACCATAGAATAGCCAAAGGACATCTTTACCAAATCCCTTTCCACATATAGCACACATATTTGTTAGACAAGTTTAGTGTTCTTGATATATACCAACCATCAACTTGAGGGGAGTGTTGAAAATACGTGCCTTTATTGGTATCTCGAGATCGATTATGTTCCTTAAATGATGTATTTGCTTTGGAATAAATCACATTACTTAGGGAATTATTCTTTGTGTATATTTGAGAATATTTGTAAGTATTAGTCTTTCCACAAATGTGGATCATCATTGTATTATAAATTGGATGCTATGTACAGTAGGTCCACAAGCTTATAAAAAACCTCTTCCCAACTCTCTCTCCTTTTCATCTTCTTACAGAATCTTATCATTCGTCGAGGTTTCAAATATATATTCATTCCACCCTTGACTTCATTCCTCAGCAAGCTTCCTTGTTCTTTTATTGTTCTACAATTTTTTGAGCCTTTAGAAAGAGTCTTTCTCTGCTGCAAGCATATCAAGCAGGATCGAGTGGATAAAATAGGTGAGGATAGCATTGAACAGTTGATCGGCTAGGCCCCATAAAGGAAGGACCACGAGAGAGGAGTCGGATAGGAAAGGGGGATAAATAGATTGCTTAACAGTCGAATCGGCCCTTTCGATTTCTTTGCCAATTCCCTCATCTTGTTGGATGGGTTGTTTGTTTGATTGTGGGGACCCATCTTCCGAAGTCGTGAACAAGCTGGAGTAAATTACGGTTTCCGTTTGGGCCCTTGATTAACTGTAAGAAAAAATATCAAAACATTGCAGTATTCCTTTTTATTTTTTTTTCATTTATAGATTTACGATGAAAGGCCAAGGTTGTTTATAAAACTTTCATTGGAAAAGCCTTCTTCTCTACTGGATCATAGGCCACTACTTTTAGACGGCTAAACATCATTTGGATATGGGCTGATTTATATGTCCTAGGTGCCAGATGGGATTTCATTTTCTGGGCTATTTGGATGGACTCAGATCCTTTCCATGATTTCACGTAGCGAGCCACTTTCTTAAGGCTTTGAATTTGAACAGATTCTTAGCCATCCTGTATGAACTTGGACTTGTTTTGATGATGGGTAGGCTTGTTATGCTTTAGCTGTAGACTTTCATTAAAAAAAAGACTTGATAGGCCCGAGTCTTCATTTGCAGGCTTTGTTGGGTGGGCCCATTCTTGAAGGTCCAAAGCAAAAAAGAAAGGAAGGAAAAAAAAATAAAAAATCCAACAGCCAGGCTATTTTCCCAATCTTAACCAAAATCCAGGTATGAAGCCCTAATACTCCCGAGACACGGACCCAATCTCAGCCTTCCCCATTGTCAACAAAGTCTGCTGAGAAAATGATCAAAAGGGAAAAACTCCTTGGCATGTGTTTCATGCAAAGGCAAGTCAACCAAAGCCAACTAGCAACATTCAACTTATAATATGCACATCAACACTTTGCACTGACCAAAAAAGTATCAACCCCCCACCAAAAAAAAAAAAAAAAAACAACAAGAAAAAAAGGAGAAAGTAAAAAAACCCCAAGAAGAAGAGTTGAAATCAAAAGCTAAGGAAATCACAACAGAATTGCAGTTCAAATCCTTTATTTTGTGTTGTTTCAATTTCTTGGATATAATTCAACTAATGAGTCGATTCAATAAGGTTGACGCGAGAGAAAATCTAGAGTTTTTGCTTCTTTTTTTTTGGTTCCGTATAGGAGCGTGATGGTTAAATTATGACGATTTATTACATTTTTCATCTAACAAATGAATACTCACAATTGGTTAGGATAACATTTTTTATAACATTTTGATTCTTAAATCATTATACAAACATTTTCAAGTTCTTTTCATAGATCTCGATTTATTATTATATCTATATTTTGGATGTCATACAATAATATAGATAAGACTCCCTTAAATACTAATATGCTTTTCTGTTGTACTAAAACAAACTTTAAGCTATTAGTAGTGTAGAGTTTAGAAAAAGGAACAAAATAACTGGTTTATGTTTTGAAGCAAACTAAATAAAAATCCAAATTAAAAAGGAGTTAGAATAGAGTTGTTTTAACCATATGACTATCTTGAAATTCGTTTGTCACAAAGTATGCTTGACAACACTATTGGACTAGCCAAGTTGTATATGGTTTGAAATTTTCCATATTTGGCACCAAACCCTTTAAAATAAGGAATATTTCTTAACTTGATGTGTCTGCATGCAAAATTAGAGCAAATCCAAAGGTACCCTAGATTCATCAAATACCAAACGTGTATACAAACTACTCTAGTCAAGCCCCTTTAAATAAGGAATATTTCTTAACTTGATGTGTCTGCATGCAAAATTAGAGCAAATCCAAAGGTACCCTAGATTCATCAAATACCAAACGTGTATACAAACTACTCTAGTCAAGCTACATGTAAACACAAACTAGTTAGGTTAATTGTCAAAAGAATTAGGACAAAACCAAACTAAATTAGATCTCTAGTTTTCTGCATGTCATATAGGACATGATAATTGCCCTAAATAGGTAATTGCCAAATGCCACACTAAGGTATAGTTGCCTTAAATACTAAAATGCAAATGTCATAGTGATATTTGGTCATGGAAAATGTATTAACGGTAGTGACAATGTTAAAACTTTATCATTGAATCTTTCTTTTCATCAAAGTGTTCTTATTTCATGGCAATTAAGATGAGAAAATAACCTTTATCCAACTCACTTATAAATATGAAAGTGAACACACATTTCTTTCAACATTTAAGTAAAATGACCAACCAAGATCAAAGAGATTTGATTCTCTTACTAACTAGAGGTTTTTATATACCTATTATTAAAGAAATTTCATCTCTTGAAGGCTCAACTTTTTTACACTGAAATGATTTGTCAAATGTTATAAAATACATAAAATTTTTCACTAATCGTGTATGAATGTGTTACAAAGACATGGCTTGTATCCACTTTATCATGGCTCTATTCCATCTCAAATTAGGTAATGCCACGTCATAAATGTATAGCAAAGCAACCTTGTGAGGCTCACTTTACTGTAATCAAAGCATCTTAATTTGGGCCCTTGTGCATTGCGTCAAATTGTTGGGTGAAACATTAAGTTGCGTATGTGATCCAGCCCTAAAGATGTGCATTGTTTAGGCTTGCTAGGGAGGGCCATTGGGCCAAACATTGAGTTGCATACGTGTGAGGGCCTTGATTCACATAGTCTACTTGTAGAAACCTCCGAGAAAAATATTTCACCTCTACCTTCATTCCTAGAAGAAATGATTAAAACAAAGTTCATTCTCCAAGGTTCAAAGTCAAATCATTATAACGATGTCTTAGTTTTCCTTTTTATTTTTTCCCTACATTTTTAAGCAACCAAACTGTAGAAAATTTAAAGTAACAACAGAATATTAAAATTTAGTGCTCTTTAACTCATAGCTTCCGAATCAAATTAAGGCTCCATAAATGGAAATCCATCAACACTAGTTGGCTAATTAGTCAAAATAGCCTATTAAGAAACGAAACCAGAAAATTTGACTGAAAGACTTACCTAGTCATCTTCAATTGGCCAAGTACCATACCAAACAATCAAATTCAAGAATAAGGCTACAAAATTCAACAAAGAAACTGGCATATACTCATATATTATAGGAAAGAATGAAGTGGCAGAAACCGCATTTGGTTTACAATCACCCAATTAAGTTCTGGTGAGCTAAAAATGCCCAGTGATTGGAGTGGCGAAATAAAGAACGAAGAAGAGGCTATTATTCTAGCAGAGAAATACTGTTTTTTCAAAAAACATAGAACTTTCATAGGGCTTTGTCCAAATGTTAGGAACATAGTGAGAAACCTCTAGAATAGTCATTGATAAAGAGAGGCGGCCCAATGCAAGGGCGTCTTAGTCTATCACTCAAATTCTGGTTTCATTCAATCCAACTGGTGCCTAATATGCAGCTTCCAAAGTCTAGCGTTTGGCCCAAAGCTGCTATTGGGTGGGTTCTGAAAATGTGCAGCTTCTAGAGTCTAGCATTTGGCCCAAAACAGCTACTGGGTGGGCTCCTTTCGTAACCCAATACATAAATCTTTATTTTTTCTAATTCAGCACTTGTAGGACACAAATTTTCACCTAAAGAAATTATGTTGAGAATCTTTAGACAATATAAACAATATTAAATAATTCTTTTACGCCAACTGCACTGAATCATTTGAAGAAACTTATGTCCGAACTAAGATTTAAATTATATTTCATGTGATATACAATGTTGCAATTAGGATAATTGAAGAAAAAAATTACTTATAAAAATGCAAGATAGTGATAGATAACAATGCTTGAGGATTGCATTAATTATATTTATAAATCAAAATTTGCCCCCATAAGATATACATCTATAAACACATCAGCTATAAAAGTCTATCATGCACTATTAAAAAAAGAAAAACAAAATACATCTCCTAAATGTACAAAGAATTATCAAAATCTCCTATAAGAATTGGTCTAACTCTGCATGGATGGTGAAAATGGAGAGAGTTAAAAATAGAATTTTTATCATAAGCAGAAGAGTTGGAATATTGGAATTTATTTTTTTCCTTTTCAACTTTTAAGTATTGTCTTTAGATATATAATGCATTATAGTAAAAGGTAATAAAGAGCTCATTATGCAAGTATAGAATGGATGAAATAGGAAAGTGAATTTCTTGAACACCTTATTTTTATTGATTTTTATGTAAAGTAAAGTTTTTCTATAAGATAATTATGGATGCAGCCACTAAAAGAAAAAAAAAATGCAAATTGCTCATTTGACCAAAAAAATAAAAAGAAAATAAAAAAAAAGAGGAGAAAGGGGATGTTGAAAGTCAACATAGGCCTTTCAATGTGAAATTTGGAGTTGTTGTACCACTCCATCGAGAGTTTATGCACCACTATCACTTTCATATGTCTATGTTCCATCAACAATCTTTGCATTACTTAGGGCAAGACATCCATTATATATTGAGACTTTATTTGTTCTTTTATGATTTGCATAGTAATTCTTACTAATCTCTACATTTCTTTCAACCCTAACAGAATATATGATTTTATTTCTATGTTTGTAGTTGTCAACCTAGGAGATTTTGATTTTTAATTTTAGATACTAGGGGCTTTATGTTGTTTCTATTATATTAAAATAGATATGCAAAGGCGTAATGAATTAAAAATTTAGTCATTGAACAAATTGTTTTCTTTTTTCCATCTTATATCCTACCTTCCACAAAGCTTTGGCTTTTTGAGATCCAAATTTATTTCCCTTTGCTTCTCAACCTCTTTCAGCATGGAAGGCAAAGCCCTTTTGCCTTCAGTTTCGCATACAGACACGCACTTCTAATAGCATGTTAATGCTCCATATATCCAAAGTCTGATTGATCTGGGACCTCCCAACCTTTCCCAAGGCATGAAATCATAAGCTCTTTCCAGCGTGGAGCCATGCTTTGATCCATTCATAATCAGATGCGTGACATAAAATAAGAAAAGCTTCCTTTTACATATTGCTTTTTTTTTTAGCTTTTAATTGACGAGGCACTTAACTCATTTCCTTGTACTTTCTGTGGATTCCTTAAGAATGGCAACTTCGTCCATACAAACTTTTATTAAGGAAGCCCCGAACAGAAACAGCAACTGCAACTGGCACCCATACTATGAAGCCTAAGCCTCTGTAAGTGCATGGCTAAGGTTTAGGAACTAGTTTGGTGGGCCGCTACAGAAGCCCTCCACGGAATGCAGTCTATAATTTTCAAACCATCTATCCTGTCCATGCCCTATCCAAACCGTCCCATAATGCTGTGTTAGGAATGAGACTGACACACGTGGAAATGAAATGGAGGGTAAATAAGAGATTGGCTAAATCTAATCCCATATCAAAAAATAAATAATAAAAAAATAAAAAATAAATAATAAAAATGACCTAATTCTTCATTTTCCTCTCGTTTTTCCAACCTTGTTAAATATCCATATTGTCCAAGATTTTGTCAATCCAACTGTCTAATGGAGAATCTATATATGCCACTTGTTAAACTTTTGTAAGGGAAATTAGTGGAGGAGGAGTTTAATTCACAGATTTCAACCAACGAACATAGTAACAACTCTTTGACAACATGAAAAAACCAAAGGCCTCTACCCTTCCATCCCTTGGATAGATAAAGAGGGAGGGCGGGGCAGAGGCCTTTGGTATCCCATCCAGTCAAGAATTGGGCCTCACAATCACTAGCTGATATGCTTTTCTCTCATGCCTTTCTTTGTTCATGGTTAGATATTCTGGTGTCCTAGGCGTAGAGGAACCACACCAATCCATCCCGAACTTGGTGGTTAAACTCTATTGCGGTGACAATACTGTAAGGGAGGTCCTGCGGAAAAATAGCTCAACGCCAAGATGATAAAAATAAAAAGCTTAACGCCTTTCATTCTTATTTCTTTTCAATATGTGAAAAAGAAAAAAAATGAAAAATGAAAAGGTCGTCTTATTCAAAACCCCAATTATGAAACCCCTTCTCTCCCACTTCAGGTCCGATTACGCTTACGCCTATTCCTAATCCTAAATGCAAGTAGGGATCCACATGTAAACATAGTTTCTATTTAGATACGCTCGAATAACCCCTTTATCATAATTAGAATGTATATAACCTAACCCTATTCCGGTCTGTCCCGATATGGAATGAACTTATAATCATAGAATCGACTTGATCATCAGATTAGAGATTATAAGTTCATAACCCTAGCCCATTCCCATTTTGGGTTTTGAGTTTGATGAAGCCCTTAATAGTACTTTCCAACATGTTATGGATACATTGAAGAAATTAGTTTCATCCAATACTGATCATAACCTTCCAGAAGAGTTAACAGAGAACATTACCTCATGGAAATTTGTGTTTGATTCACTTGTAACAGATCTGAGGTTGGATCTATTATATGAAAAGATCCTTAAAATTATTATTTGTGCAGTGAGTTCTATGCTGCATTCTTTGACTTAGTGTTTTGCTGTTGTAGTATGAATACACAATCTTTATTCATTTGACATGCTATGCTTAGGAACAACTACTAGTTCATTCCGACAAAGATAGTAGTAGTGCTATTGAAATTGGGGTGCAATTTAAGTATCTACATGTACTTCTAAGTGTAACTTTGGATTTTGATGATGCTCTCTTGCAAGAGCTTTTAGCTATGTGTAGAACAATAAGATTACCTTTACACTTCAACTGCATAAATCTCGTTTTGATTAAATGTAAAATGTTTTGGTAAGGAATTCCAAATTTTATAATCCACTTGACTCAAAAATGTATCTTGCCATGCAGGTTTCTGTACTTGCAAATGTTTTGGCTTCTTTATTTTCGAAAAGGAATGGCATCCTCATTGAAGATCATATGGACGATGCTACTTGTGATAAATCACAAGATGCATGTGGAACAGGTATGGGGGAGGGTGTCAGAAAGAATGATGTCAATGATCAGATAACTGATGAAGATCAGTTGGTTGGTGCTTTGGAAAAGGTAAGAATGTTGAAGCATATTTGAGTTTTGATAATTCGAATTGCTATCTCTTTCTAAAGGGTTAATGCTTCAAATATGTCATTCATATAATTTTGTTTAATTAAATATTTCTGCAGCCAAGTGAAGAACAAGGTGCCTCAGATGTAGTCCCTCATAAGAATGATAAAGGTATTGAGATGGAACAAGACTTTGTTGTTGATACATATAGTTTTAGCAAGGACTCGGAAGAGGATAACAATGAAGACGGTGATGATGAGCAGTTATAGTCTGCGATGGGGGAAACTAGAGCTAATGGGGAAGTAATGGATGAGAAACTGTTCAACAAGGATGAAGATGAAAATCCAAGCAAAGCAAATGAGAAGTATGAATCTGGATCTTCTGTCAGGGATCAGGATACAAGTTGTAAGGAGCTTAGGGTAAAAGATGATGATGTTGCTATTGCTAATGAACCTAGAGAGCTTAATTATAATGAAAAGCTTGATTATGATGAAATTGATAAAAAAGATGATGAGTTTGGAAATGAGGACAACATTGGTGACTTAGAGGAACAGAAGACATGAAATTGAACAAAGAAGAAGCATTTGCAGATGCCACTGGGTTGAAGCTTGATGAATTGAATCAAAATGCTGGTAACGATATGGACATGGATGAAGAAAATGGTGTAGATTCTATAGAAGAAGTAAAGCTTATAAAGAATGAGGAATCTAATAAGATGGCAACACATAAGGAAGAGAATACATGCCCATTGGATGAAGCTATTGGAGAGGTAGAGACAAAACAAATGGGTGGAGATCTTGAAAAGGATCTTGAGACGGATCAAAAAGAGAATGTTAAAATGAATTCAAATGACAATGCATTAAGTAGCAATGCATTAAAACTTGGAAGTTTTGATTTTGCTACTAATAATGTGCCCAATGCAAAATCTGCAACCCAACCTAAAGGTGACTCTCAAACATCGGATGCAAGAAATATAGTATCAGAATCTAACTGGCCTGGTGGCAACAAGAATCATAATGACCTAGCTCCTCTGAGAGGCCTTCATGCCACTGATAGCACTGAAGTGGATTTTTCAGAGGCTAACTTGTCAAACAGTAGGAGATATACCAATGATCAATCTAAAGGTCAATTGGCTCAACTTGAAGCCTTATCTACTAAAAAAAGTGAACCAAACCCTTATTAGAGTGTTGGGGATGCATTGCAGGAGTGGAAAGAAAGAGTCAGAGTGTTTGTTGATCTTCCAATAGATGATATAGTGGCACAGGATGAGATTGAAGATGAGAATGCTGATGAATATGGCTTTGTGTTTAAGTTTGAAAAAGGAGCAGCTCAGGCCTTGGGGCCTCCAACATCTAAGCAGGTTGACAAAAATGTCAATGGCCTTAAGCCTAATGGAGATAGTCTCACAACACACGAAAACAACCCAGCTGATATGGAGATCGATGAGCAAAATTCTAAAGCACTGCCACTCAATAGCTCTACCTGGATCCACAAGAACAAGATTGAAAAGCATATCATTGTCTCAAGTTTGGAGAAGTCACCTAATGAGAGATTTGAAGATGTTCAAAGTCAGGATGATGGTAATCTAGAGAGGCTGTCTGACAGTTTGGTATCTATGAAGAAGTCTTTCTTAAGTGAAGGTGTAAATCAATTCGGTAAATTTTCTATATATGAGGATGAGTTTGGAAAGTTCCAAGATCCTGATGAGGTTTCCAATGCTGAAAAAATTAATGCTACTATTCTGTAAAGAAGATATCAATTGTTGACAACCAGATTGTCCCAGGAATTGGTTGAACAATTACGTCTTGTTATGTAGCCTACTCTTGCCAGCAAACTACAAGGAGATTATAAAAATGGAAAATGGATTAACATGAAAAAGGTAATACCTTACATAGCAAGTCATTATCAGAAAGATAAAATATCGCTGAGGTGAACCCAACTTAAGAAACATGATTACGATGTTGTTATTGCTGTGGATGATTCTTGTAGCATGTCTGAGAGCAGTTGTGGTAATGTTGCTATTGAAGCTCTGGTGACAGTATGTCACGCCATGTCTCGGCTAGAAATGGGAAAGATGGCTATTGCAAGCTTTGGGAAGAAGGGGAATATAAGATTACTGCATGACTTTGATCAGGCAATTAGTGGTGAGACTAGGATAAAGATGATCTCCAGCTTGACATTCAAGCAAGAGAATACCATCGCAAATGAACCGGTTGTTAATCTGTTGAAGTATTTGAATGAGATGCTAGATGTAGCTATTGCAAAGGCACGACTCCCATTTGAACATAACCCATTACAGTAGCTTGTTTTAATCATTGCAAATGGTTGGTTCCATAAGAAGGAAAACTTGAAGTGGTGTGTCAGAGATGCCTTGAGTAGAAAGCGTATGGTTGCTTTTCTACTTCTTGATACTCCATAAAAGTCAATCATGGAGCTTATGGAAGCATCTTTTGAGGGTGGCAATATTAAGTTTTCCAAGTACATGGACTCTTTCCCTTTCCCATTCTACATCGTACTAAGGAATATTGAAGCTCTTCCTAAGACCCTTTCTAACTTACTAAGGTAATGGTTTGAGCTTATGCAACAGTGGAGAGACTAAATTTGTTGTCCCACAAGATTTTGCTTCTTGTACGTACTTCACCGATTTTGGTATTCAAGCAAATGTTTGATTTCTCAAATGTACAGACTCTAATTTCTCATGATGTATAGTTTTTAAAATGTTATTATGAAAATGAAACATCTATTATACTTTCTACTTTACTTATCACATGTAATTCGCGTGGCACATACTTTCTGCTCTTCTATGATTTCCTAGCTACTTTGTAGAATCATCATGATCCAGTCGATCAACCTCAAGGACTATTGACTAGAAATGAACATGAATTGGAGGAGATCTCATTGGAATAAGGTTGGGTTTTGCTTTTCAAATCACCAAAATTTGGAAAGCAAATGAAAAGTATTCCAACCTCCTATGTTCCTTTGCTACTCGTGAAATCAAGTTGTGAGGAGGTCAAAGGAGCAAAGGGGCATCATGGTATTCCACTAGAGATAAATCTTTGCAGCGATCCCTGGGCTATCAAGAAGATGATTACAACAAGCGACACTAGGCATTTGGCCAGGCTCTTATTAGGGGCTAATTGGGTGACGAAGCATATTTTTCGACTTTGGGATGCAAAACAAATTGCCCAAATTAAAAACAAAGTAGGAGTTTATATTTGGGATTGTGATATGGAGTTTGAACATCAATGTAATAAAGATACAATTGTTGACCTAGTGTGATTTATTTATTTCAAGAAGCTCAGAAATAAATATGTATGGAATAGAGATACTCCAACCTCCCAAGCAAAGAACTGTTACAAAAAATGAAGAAACTAATAGATTTAGATAAGACACAACATAAAATAAACCATATTTGATGCCTGAATGTTCGGTTTGATAACCCCTATTAATTCTTCTTCTATTTCCGGTAAATCAAGGGTAATCTTTCACATTCTGTTAGGGAGGAAGTTATAAAAATGATAAACACCATATGTTGACACCACAAATTCAATTCCCGAAAATCATAATTTGATCAAGTCTCAACTATATCAACCATACTTAAACTGTTAGATAATCATAGTTAGTGATAATCACATTGTTACCATCGCTATTACAAAATTGTACATGAAATTTTCCCCTAGAATGATAAATATATCTAAGGACATAGTTGGTATTATTGATCTTGATATATTTATAGGATAGATGATAGATAGGTTCTAAATTTAGCAAAAGCATTGAATTAAATTGCTTTAATTATGTTTTTATAATAATAAATAAATAAAAATTACATATGAATTGATATTATCCTTTATTTAATAACTAATTACAATTTTTATTTGTTGAGTAATAGTAATAACTTTAAGTCTTCAATAAAATATTGTTTGTACATATATCAATAATCCATCATTTTCAATTACGAAAAATAATATGCAATTATATTCTTTCTATTTTTTTTATTCCCATTCTCGTTTCTTTTCTCAAAAAGAAAGTGGAAATTCTAAGAAAAAATTGGAGGATTTACAAAATAAAGGATTATCTTGTTTTCGATAATCATTTATTTTAATCGATGGATAGGAGTATACTCTCAATTGAAATCAAAGGGAGTACTATATGATCTATTAACTTAAAGTTCCAATCAATATTTTTTTTATATTATGTTAAATGTCTTTCAGGATAAATTACATAATCTCCATTACTATTCATTTTTGTAGTTTGACTTTCTAACCATCAACTTACTTTTGTTAAACCTTCTACTTTATGGTAATATATCTAAAAGAAAGTGAAAATAGAATATGATTGATTCTTTGAACATGTTTTGAGCTAGGATGACATGATTAATCTTCGAGCAATGGCCAAGTGAGAGCTATGCTTTAATTGGACCCTGGAGCAAGGGTTTTGTGAAGAGAAGAGGGCTGAACAAGGGCGATGAGGTTAGACTTTACTAAGATCAAAACAATTCATGATTCAACTTCAACAATCTCAATCGGTCTTCATTTTGAACCTTATACTATGTTGTTTATTGCTTGACTACAATGGAAGTAAAAAATCCTTTTGTAGAAGCTGGTGCTAGGATAATAAGCTTACAAAGATTCCTGACATTAGCATATTTAAGAGGCTTTTGATTTTCAATGTTTCTTTCAATGTGATCACTTCATTACACGAGCTGTCCCGGGTCTCCAACACGCTTACGGAACTCTATATATCCGAAAAATGGAGGTACTAAAAAGGAGGAGATTGGCCACTTTCATATTCTACAAATTCTTCAACTTGGCTCCAACAGATTGTAGGTTGGCTCTCTACTTCATTAAAGAATATGGAAGTCGATATATAAGTAATTGGTGGAGGTAACCATAGCGTTACTCAATTGGGCACCTTTTGGTCGGTTTTTCTTTGTGGCAGTGGTGAGGTTACAAGGTAGAGATGCAAGAATAATTAAGTGTTATCATATGTCTTTATTGGAGTATCAGCTAAATCCTCCATATCTTCTTACTTTAAGTAATGGAGAATCTACAGAACATGTCACTTTTACAGGTTATGGTTGGGGAGAAATCGTATCAGAGTAGTAAACATGTCTGGCATGAAATGCATCAAGAAGATTAGCCTGCAAAGCAATCGTTTGACTTCTATGAAAGGATTGGGGGTATAACATCTTTTGGTGGTCATTAAAACTCTCAAGACACCTTGTTATGTAAAACATCATATCTCAACTAGTTTCATTTCATCCCAATCCTTAGAGTGATGTTATACTTGTCTTCTATCATTGATTTTACCACTTGAATGATCTTTACAAGTTGGAAGATCTATGGCCTAATGACAACCAAATAGAATCACTTGAAGGCTATTGCTGGTTGACTATTATAACTAGAAGAACCTCAATTTTGTACAAAAGCGTTGGTTTAGTTGCACCAACCGGTGAAAGTTTTGCATCGAAAATTGCTCTTTTGCTTGGTGTATTGTTGTTAGGGGTGGTATCAACTCCTTCAGTTTTAGTATCAATCATAGAGCCGGCTATGTCATCAAATGTTTCAATATAGATAAAAAATTATGAAGCAAATAAATATTCTATAGTGACATTCACAAAGTCTTTAACCCCAACAACACTATAATATGTGGACATTTACCTATAAATTTTCTTCTTGAAAATGGATTCCTAGAACATTGATGTGTGGACATTTAGGCTTAATTAGTTATCAAAGAGATATGAAAATGAAATTGCATTTAACATCTTACAATAAAGTAATTGAAAATAAGATAGTAAGAACTAGATTAATAATAAATTTTTCACCAAACAAATTATAAGTAAATGAGTTTATGATCTCTTAGAGAACTTATCAAAGTCTTATCCAATGTAAGTGCCAATTCAATTTTTTGCTTGAGATATGACTTCTTTAGCATCTTTTCATTTTCACATTGAGCAAATTCAATTTAGTCAAATATTGGTAATAAAAAAAAAACGAGAGAAAGTGAGAGCAATTTTTATTATTTCAAGAAAATATTAGCCCATCATGCCTGTTTTTCAGAGGAAGCCTGCAATTGTGTTTGCCAACACAAATATTTATTCAGCCAATCAAACAGAATGCTACACTTCTACACTCTCTTCAAAAAGAACGCACTGACATTGCCACACCACAACCACCAGAAATCAGATGTATCATTTCGTACAAACTTCCTGGAAAAATGCTTTTAACAACTTGTGCGAACTTTGGATCATAAATACTTGGTAATTGATGCGCCCCACACTCCTTCAGCATCTCCCGCAAGCATGGCCACCACACGCGACATTGACGGCCGTAGCGTTGGTAATTATTGACTGCACAAGAATGCCACTGCAATTTTGTGTCCACCAGTTCAATGTTACTCTTCTTTTCATGAAGATACCAAGCCTAACAAGCACAAAAATAAGGAAGTCCATTAGTAGAATAACTTCCTTTTGTCATGGAGAAATTTTCATTTCCATTATTTTGAATTGTGAAGATGAGAAATATTATCGCACAATTCTTAATATTCAAAAGAGAATACACCGGCCAGGCGTGGACATAAGGCACCTGCCAAAGCCAACTATTGTCGAGCAGTGGTCTTTTTATCATCATTTCTAATATTCTTGAAAGAAATAAATTAGGCATTCTAAACCATTGTTTTTATTCAATTATTTTGGCTTTTCAAGAATTGATCTTATTATAGTTTTCCTACGAAATTTAGTCTAACACCTGTGATGGTTTTAATAACGTGTTATTTATTTCTTTTTCCTTCTTTTATATAGAGTTGAACATGAAAATCCAAACATTTAAAGTATAGGATATCTTGATTAATAGAAAATATATACATATTTGAAAGTCATAGATCAAGGTATATTCATATTGAATTGATTTCCTTGTATGTAGAAAAAAGAAAGAATAGTTTGTAATGTTTCCAGCATAATGAACAATGAATTAAGAACATCATCATTGTTTAATTATCTACTAATTAAAAATGATAAAGTTAAAATGACTAGTAATTAAAAATGAGAATTGAGGAAGTTCTATATTATGCTTATGAGTTTCATTTAAGGAGCTCCTACAAAATTTAGCATGTAATATACTGTATCTTCACATTCAAGTGTTTGTACAAACATTTTTCAATATTAATTTTCTTATTATTCATATCACATGTTTGGATTGCTCCTTAGGAGTTCTACAAAAGACAAAGTAATTTGGGTTTACGTTAGGGTACTCAATTGTTTTCCGTGAAAAGAGAAAGGAAAGAGAAAATTAAAAAAAAAAAAGTAACGGCAATATCCTTAACATAAATTTGTAAAAAATGTTGAATATATCAAATAGTTCATAGGGATGATAAAGGTTATTGAAGGAATATCAACAATGAGCTAGATATGAAATAAATATGCAGATCAAAAGGATTTAAAAAGAGCAAGTACTTATTTTCCTAATATTTGAAAATGATTTTTTAAAGAATTGTTTTTTAAAAAAGTAAGAACCACCATTACAACATATAAAGAAAGGAGATCAGCCCTATACACTACCTTTTTAAACACCTTCGGTCAGCCCTATATTTCAGGCATTGTTTTCATTTATTTTCGATACATTGGAGTCTTGCACTAGAAGTAAATTATAACTTCACGAACACATTTTCCTCTCGCATGGAAAATATCCGTACTAGAATCTAGTCTGAGAGATAGCAAAGTTTAGAAGAAAAAGAATCCAATTTCTGATTGATTTCGTGCAACTAGGGAATTGGTATCGTGTTCTAAAGGGCTTATTAACTTTGCTATTTGAGGTATTTATATAGCAAAATTTGAGCATTTTCTGAAGATGGAGCAGATGTCAAACGTTCTAGGATGTAATTTATGGCCACTTAGAGAATTCTTAATACAAGAAAACCATCCACCTTTTTACTGTATATTTCTTGTCTGATTGCCCCTATTTGCCTCCTTTCCTCCACGAAAATAAATGACGGAAGAAAGGTTGCCCTCATCGTATGCAAAAGATGTGAATGAACTCCCAGAGGCAGTGAACCAAAAGACTTGGAATCAAACAGCTAGCCTTCAAAAATTATAAGCATGCATGACTAAGAGCCCAGAGGTGCAGCCACTTCCATACCCATTTCCATTGCCCATTGCTCCCGACTTACTCCTGGGATTCAACACCAAGGCAACTAATCATCATGTTGCTCACTCCTAGGTACTTACAGTTTTCCCTCTATCATCCATGTGTCAAAATTCCTCCCTTTTACAAGCATGCAAGCCATTCCCCTACGTGATTTTGATGATGCGACAGAGAAAGAAACAGAGAGGAAATATTTTTCTCTAAGGTTTCAACAAGCAGATTATGTTGGTTTCTTCTTTGCTGAGAAATAAACAGAATCTTATGTAATGAAGTCAAAGTGGTTTCCCATTGCTGACTAAATTATCTTTATATGTAAAGGAAGAGTCATCTGGGTTTCTAAGCTTAAAGAGAGTCATGAGTCTTGACAGGAATCTAATCATTCATTGGGATTTCAAATATATATTCATTCCACCCTTGACTTCATTCCTCAGTCAAGCTTTCTTGTTCTTTTATTGTTCTACAATTTTTTGAGCCTTTAGAAAGAGTCTTTCTCTGCTGCAAGCATATCAAGCAGGATCGAGTGGATAAAATAGGTGAGGATAGCATTGAACAGTTGATCGAGTGGATTGGATGGGTTGATTGTTTGATTGTGGGGACCCATCTTCCGAAGTCGTGAACAAGCTGGAGTAAATTACGGTTTCCGTTTGGGTCCTTGATTAACTGTAAGAAAAAAGATCAAAACATTGGAGTATTCCTTTTTATTTTTTCATTTATAGATTTACAATGAAAGGCCAAGGTTGTTTATATAAAACTTTCATTTGGAAAAGCCTTCTTCTCTACTGGATCATAGGCCACTACTTTTAGACGGCTAAACATCATTTGGATATGGGCTGATTTATATGTCCTAGGTGCCAGATGGGATTTCATTTTCTGGGCTATTTTGATGGACTCAGATCCTTTGCATGATTTCACGTAGGGAGCCACTTTCTTAAGGCTTTGAATTTGAACAGATTCTTGGCCATCCTGTATGAACTTGGACTTGTTTTGATGACGGGTAGGCTTGTTGTGCTCTAGCTGTGGACTTTCATTAAAAAAAAAGACTTGATAGGCCCGAGTCTTCATTTGCAGGCTTTGTTGGGTGGGCCCATTCTTGAAGGCTTGGTTCTTTCATTCGGACCATCCTGGATTTGACGCTCCAAAGCAACAAAGAAAAAAAAGTAAAAAACATAAAATAAAATCCAACAACCAGGCTATTTTCCCAGGTATGAAGCCCTAATGCTCCCGAGACACGGACCCAATCTCAGCCTTCCCCATTGTCAACAAAGTCTACTGAGAAAATGATCGAAAGGGAAAAACTCCTTGGCTTGTGTTTCATGCAAAGGCAAGTCAACCAAAGCCAACTAGCAACATTCAACTTAGAATATGCACATCAACACTTTGAACTGACCAAAAAATTATCAACCCCCACCAAAAAAAAAAAAAAAAAAAAAGAAGGAAAAAAAGGAGAAAGTAAAAAAACCATAGGAAGGAGAACTGAAATCAAAAGCTAAGGAAATCAAAAGAGAATTGTAGTTCAAATCCTTTATTTATGTTGTTTCAATTTCTTGGATATAATTCAACTAATGAGTTGATTCAATAAGGTTGACGTAAGAGGAAATCTAGAGATTTTTTTTTTTTGGTTCCATATAGGAGCATGATCGTTAAATTATGATGATATATCACATTTTTCATCTAACAAATGAATACTCACAATTGGTTAGGATAACATTTTTTTATAACATTTTGATTCTTAAATCATTATACAAACATTTTCAAGTTCTTTTCATACATCTTGATTTCTTATTATACTTATATTTTGGATGTCATACAACAACATAGATGAGACTCCCTTAAATACCAATATGCTTTTCTGTTGTACAAAAACAAATTTTAAGCTATTATTAGTGTAGAGTTTAGAAAGTAAAACAAGATAACTAGTTTATGTTCTGAAGCAAACTAAATAAAAGTCCAAATTGAAAAGGAGTTAGAATAGAGTTGTTTTAACCATATGACTATCTTGAAATTCATTTGTCACAAAGTATGCTTGACAACACTATTGGACTAGCCAAGTTGTATATGGTTTGAAATTTTCCATATTTGGCACCAGACCTTTTAAAATAAGGAATAGTTCTTAACTTGATGTGTTTGCATGCAAAATTAGAGCAAATCCAAATGGTACCCTAGATTCATCAAATACCAAAGGTGTATACGAACTACTCTAGTCAAGCTACATGTAAACACAAACTAGTTAGGTTAATTGTCAAAAGAATTAGGGAAAAACCAAACTAAATTAGATCTCTAGTTTGCCGCATGTCATATAGGACATGATAATTGCCCTGAATAGGCAATTGCCAAATGCCACACTACGGTATAGTTGCCTTAAATACTAAAATGCAAATGCCATAGTGATATTTGGTCATGAAAAATGTATTAATGGTAGTGACAATGTTAAAACTTTATCATTGAATCTTTCTTTCCATCAAAGTGTTCTTATTTCATGGCAATTAAGATGAGAAAATAACCTTTATCCAACTCACTTATAAATATAATAGTGGACACACATTTCTTTCAACATTTTAGTAAAAATAACCAACCAAGATCAAAGAGATTTGATTTTCTTACTAACTAGAAGTTTTTATATACCTATTATTAAAGAAATTTCATCTCTCTTGAAGGCTCAACTTTTTTGCACTGAAATGATTTGTCAAATTTTATAAAATACATAAAAAAAAATTCACTAATCGTGTATGAATGTGTTACAAAGACATGGCTTGTATCCACTTTATCATGGCTCTGTTCCATCTTAAATTAGGTAATGCCATGTAGTAAATGTATAGCAAAGCAACCTTGTGAGGCTCACTTTACTGTAATGAGAGCACCTTAATTTGGGCCCTTGTGCATTGCGTCAAATTGTTGGGCGAAACATTAAGTGGCATACGTGTCAGGGCTTCGGCTTACACTTTGTGATCCAGCCCTAAGGATGTGCATTGTGTTGGGTTGCTAGGGAGGGCCATTGGGCCAAACATTGAGTTGCATACATGTGAGGGCCTTGATTCACACAGTCTACTTGTAGAAACCTTAGAGAAAAATATTTCACCTCTGACCGTCGTTCCTAAAAGAAATGGTTAAAACAAACTTCATTCTCCAAGGTTCAAAGTCAAATCATTATAACGACGTCTTAGTTTTCCTTTTTGTGTTTTCCCTACATTTTTAACAACCAAACTGTAGAAAAATTTAAAGTAACAACAGAATATTAAAATTTAGAGTGTTTAACTCATAGCTTCCAAATCAAATTAAGGCTCCATGCATGGAGCCTATTGGGTGGGTTCTGAAAATGTGCAGCTTCTAGAGTCTAGCATTTGGCCCAAAACGGCTACTGGGTGGGCTCCTTTCGTAACTCAATACATAAATCTTTATTTTTTTTTTCTAATTCAACACTTGTAGGACATAAATTTTCACCTAAAGAAATTGTGTTGAGAATCTTTAGACAATATAAAAGATATTAAATAATCCTCTTACGCCAATTGCATTGAATCAATTGAAGAAACTTATGTCGGAACTAAGATTTAAATTATATTTCATGTGATATACAATGTTGCAATTAGGATAATTGAAGAAAAAAATTACTTATAAAAATGCAAGATAATGATAGATAACGATGCTTGAGGATTGCATTAATTATATTTATAAATCAAAATTTGCCCCCATAAGATATACATCTATAAACACATTGGCCATAAAAGTCTATCGTGCACTATTAAAAAAAAAAAAACAAAATACACCTCCCGAATGTATAAAGAATTATCAAAATCTCCTATCAGAATTGGCCTAACACTGCATGGATGGTGAAAATGAAGAGTTAAAAATAGAATTTTTATCATAAGCAGAAGAGTTGGAATATTGGATTTTATTTTTTTTCTTTTCAACTTTCAAGTATGGTCTTTAGATATATAATGCATTAGAGCAAAAGGTAACAAAGAGCAAATTATACAAGTATAGAATGGATGAAACAAGAAGGTGTATTTCTTTAACATCTTATTTTCATTGATTTTTAGGTAAAGTAAAGCTTTTCTACAAGATAATTATAGAAGCAGCCATAAAAAAAATAAAAAAAATTGCAAATTGCTCATCTGACCAAAAAAGTAAAAAGCAAATAAAACGAAGAGGAGAGAAGGGGGATGTTGAAAGTCAACATAGGGCTTTCAATTTGAAGTTTGGAGTTCCTGCACCACTCCATCGAGAGTTTATGCACCACTATATCTCTTTCATATGTCTATGTTCCATCAACAATCTTTGCATTACTTAGGGCAAGACATCCATTATATATTGAGGACTTTATTTGTTCTTTTATGATTTGCATAGTATTTCTTACTAATCTCTACATTTCTTTCCACCCTAATAGAATATATGATTTTATTTCTATGTTTGTAGTTATCAACCTAGGAGATTTTGATTTGTAATTTCAGATACTAGGGGCTTTATGTCATTTCTATTATATTAAAATAGATATGCAAAGGCCTAACGAATTAAAAATTTAGTCATTGAACAAGATTATTTTCTTCTTCCATCTTATATCCTACCTTCCACAAGGAGGAATTTCCACTTGAGTTAACGATCATTGCTCAGTCATCCAAAGGAAGTCTGATGTATCGTAAAACATTGAAGAAGCCATGAAAGGGAGCTGGTCTTGTTTTGTTCTTTTCTGCTAAAGTCCTTTTACTTCACCCCAGTTTGAGATTCCTATTAGTGGAAATTTTTAGCTTCTTTTTTGTTTTTGTTTTTGTTGTTATGACAAGGCTTGAGGATGAGGGATGCGAAGATATTCTGAGCTTCCACATAGTAAGAAAATTAAATACTACGGCAAGGTAGAAAAAAAAAAAGAAGAAGGTGAATTTGTATATATTTCTAATATGGTGGTCAATTTCAAATTAACATTTTAAAAAAATTGAAGTCAAGTTGAACTATTTAAATTAGGAAATTAGGGTATATGACGTAAGTTTTAGAAATTTCTCCAGGTTCATCTCATTATACATATTTTTTTCTTTTATGGAGCCTTTTAAGGTTAGAACTTGGGGCCTAGGGGTTTTTGAATGCTCTAAATTCAAGGCCGATTCCCGTTCTAACTTTCTTGAAGGATGCGAGAAACCCACCGACCGAATAATTTCAGCAAGGACACGTGCATGCATCTTTTGTTGTAGGAACATTTAACTTCTATTTGGTCCCATAAAAGCTCAATGAAAACTTGAGTTTTAATTTGAAACTCTGTCGCTTCTTGGGATTGTGGACAACATGAATAATAGTTAGTGAGCTTCCATGCTTTCACTTTTCCATGGTCGTAATTTAAGGGTCCTATAAATTAACATTATTTCTAATAATGTAGGATACTTCTATTGAAGCATGCTAACTTGGTGGTTTATGCTTCGCTAGAATAGTTAAGGGACAAATTTCTTGGTCTTTTTTATATATTTTATAATTTTTTAGGTTTGTAGTTCTTGAACTAGATGCATGATATTTGTTTGTTAGAAGGTTGTGAATTCTTTGATTTTCATTGAGTTCTTGAAAGTGCTTTGATTTCATCAATTTTAACTATTGCTTCTATGCGCAATATATCATTCTTCGAGTCTTGTTTAATGTCAAGTTGATTTGCAAAAGATATGTTTATGTTTCCAATTACCATTCAATGATATAATTTTTGTTTTCATATTACAACACACACTTTCAACTCACATGTACAAAATTTTAAATTCTAAACCTCATGGTTGGCATCTTTACTAACTCAACACTAAACTGGCTAACTGAGCGACATTTAATGATATAATATCATGTTATTTTCTTCTTCTTTTTTCTTTGATTTGGGACAATTCTTCTAAGCACGTGGAAATGGTGGATGAGTGTCCTAGCAAGGCATTCTACACGTATTGTCTTTGATAGGTAAACCTACTTAACGTTCTGGATGCACATTTTATTTTCTAGCAAGCCACAAGCCTTACACATTCCTTCTTCTTGAAGGTAATGTCCCTACCTAAGATTCGTCTAGTGGTGGAGGACCTCAATGAGATTTTGACCTGGAATTCGTTCAGTGATATTTTGATGGATATAAGTACTTGCACTCTTGACATTATGCGAAGAAAACAACCAAGTTGTCCCTTAAGCACATTTATATTTCCTCACAGTGAAAGGATGAGCTTGCTTTGCACTTTCTTATTTACTTTTTTTCCTATAAAAGGAGAGTCAATTTGTGCTAGTTCATTGTTAAGTGATTAGTGAACTCCTTTTTTAAAAAACCCGTGATTGATGAATTTTGAAGTGACTTCAATATCCAAAAATAAAGAAAGCAAAATGGTGTAAATTTTAAAAGTTGGTACAAAATTGAATATAAGAAAGCATGTACTGAGTAGAAGAGATATTATTTCGAACATTGGAACAAAAATCCTCACAATTATTGTTAGAAGATACTTATTTTTGCATTTGTATACATAACTTGCCAACTCAATTTCCAAGTAAAGGAAAATAAAATTGAGATTAATATCATATGATATGTACGGGAAGAATCCCTTTATTTTCTCTAATAGTGCTTCATTGTTTTTTTTTTCAAATCAAAACAAGTATAGATGAGACTGAATCGTGATTATTGTGAGCCTATTACAATTGCTAGTGTACTTATGAAAGTATCAACCGATATTTATCTACGTTTGAAAGCAGAATTTGATGTGAAGCGCAATAACATCCTTCATACCCATTCAAGAAGATAGAGAAAAGCCGGATGGTGTGGATGACGACGCACAGGAGGTGCTTTCGTTGCAGGAAAGACTGAAGAGGGCTTCCTCTGAAACTGGGAAGCCCTTAAGGAAAATCTTGGACTCCACGTTAGTGCTAATCCACGTGGAGGGATTAGTAGAAGCATAATGGAAAAGATCTTAGATTTCTATTTTTTATTATGGAGAAAAATGAGTAAGTACTGTATGAAGGAAAAGAATTAAATGAGGGTGTCTTGTTTTCCAAACAGCTTTCAGCTTTCTTTATATATCACTCGAAAGAATTCAAGCACACCTTCTGCTCTCCAGTTGAATAGGTAATATATAGCATCTTAAGTTTCTGATAACCGATATTTCGTGTGCTAGTTCTGATAAGAGTCTTTTTAGGTTGTCCACCCAAGACTTGGAGAAGCAGTGTTTATTCCCGGTGGATGTCCACACAAAGTCCGGAACCTTAAGGTAATTAACTCCCAACATCATCAATCTTAATTATTTTCTGCCAAAGATGCTATGGATGGGCCTTGTCTACACAAAAGTTGCTGATTATTATGTTCCCACCTCCACAATCGTGCACAAAGTTGCTGTGAACTTTGTCTCCCTCGAAAACGTCAGTGAGTGTCTCCGTTTAACAGAGGAGTTCAGAGAACTCCCCAGAAATCAGAAGGCCAGAGAAGATAAACTTGGAGTGACAGTTTTCTTCTATATAACATGCCTCTCTTCCCCATATAAGTCTGCGTCTTGCATACATCTCCTGTCGAGTGATTCCTAAAATACGCCTCGAAAATTTCCATGATTTCCTTTCGTGGCTCGGTTCGCGACTAATCAGGGTGTCTTACTTTCCAAACAGCCCCAAAAATGAGCTTTTTTATTATAGCACTTGAAAGTCGAAACGGCGTTGGATCAATTAAAATTAATACCTCTTTTTTTGTTTTTTTTTCTTGCTTTAAATCAATCGTTGGTGTGGGTAGAAACGCTTCGGCAAACTTCGGCACCCAAATGGCGGCTTCTTCTACAAACTTCTCAGAGCCGGGCATATTCAAAATCGCAAAGCTCCAACGCCAACACGTCAGTCCCTACTTTGAAAGGAAGGTTTCCAGAGTTAGTATCCATAGAACCGGCACTGATAGGTGCGCTTGGAGCGCGAGATTGGTTTCGATCAAGCCTCTGGCTTCGCTTGACTTTGGTGCGAAGGTCTTCAAGAAGGAGAAGGTCAAGCACGCTGGCTACGAGGAGGTATTTGATTTTGATCCCAATTTTCTCTACTTGTATTGGTTTCTATAGGCTATGTATAATGTAATTGTTAAATGCAGTTTGTTGTGAAAGGAGGGAGGGATTTGTTTCCTTTGTTTTCGGAAGCGTTCAAGGGGATTAAGCAGATTGGTGTTATTGGCTGGGATTCTGAGGTAGATAAGTTGCTCTCAATCTTATCTTAGAATTAAGCAAGCAATTGGTTGGATTTGCGCAATTTGTATTTATTGGCTGCAATTTTGAATAGGGGATGTGGATCTTTGTGCCTAGCATTAATGTATACGTTTAGAGCAAAGAATGTACTTGAAGTTTTGATTTGTACATTTAAACTATTGGCGAGAAAAAGATGGAAATCAATAGATCATTTTAATTTATTAGAGTTGTTTTATTGATCCATGGTTTTTTATGCGATATTTGCTTATACTTATAATGAGACTTCATATTGTTATTTTATGTAGGATTATTAGATGATAATATATAATATATTTACTATGTCTAATTAATGAATACCTAATTGCTTGTTCTTTTATAGTCTCACCAAACAATGGTTTAGATATCGCTTCTTTATATGCGATCAACAAAGCTAAAACTCTCATTTCTTTTGATTAGACATCTATTCAAGTTATGAAGTTGAGAGATTTTCTCTTGGAAGTGAATTCTGATATTGTGGTCAAGGTAATCATTACTCTTACTATTGGTTTCTTCTAGAGTGATTACTTTTGGCTTCTCTATTCAATAGTTTTTCATTTGGTTTATTCTTCTTATCTAAATATAGATTTTTTTTTCTTTTCGTTAATAAAGATTAGGCTCAAGAAGGATTCCCTTTTTTCTCATAAACCTCATAAAGCTGGTTTTACTGAAGAGAATGGCACTTTAGGTGGTATATGGGAAATTGTGTCAGGCAGTGACTTTGTTTTATTATCAGTTTCTGTGACTTTAGAGGTAATTTAATTGTTCACTTAAATTTTCTACTCTTAGATATTGTTTGAAACTTTTTAATGGATTCTAGTTATGTGATGCACATAAATTTTTTAATTTTCACTATCCCCACCATTAATTTACCTCTTTCTTTTTGTCTATAAACTTCTTGTTCCCTTTATTAAGAAATTTATTTATGTTATAATACTTAATTTCAATTTTGAAATGCTATCTTTTCGTTAATGTCTAATGTAAATTGTTTGCAAATCTAACTTCATAAAAAATTTGCTAATAATAGGTGAACTTGATGGTTGAAATTTTGGGGCTCATACTTATCTCAAGATCTAGCATGATTACATGTGATGTTATTTTTTATTCTGATTTTTTTTAGCTAAAGGTTATGAAGGATATTTCTACAAAAATCCTATTACGACGATGGGCTAGGTTGGAAAATGAACATTGCTTGTAATTGTGAGCTCATGCTATTTGCTATTCTTGATTTAATGTAATTCATGATACTTGTCAAAATTTAAGTATTATGTCACATAACTGAGTTCTCTTTTAATTGAAAAATTTTAGTTCCCTCATTGCTTAGTTTTAACGAACATATGCATACTTGTAGTTGATGTATATGTTTGTTGTTGGGCTACTATTTTTGTTATACAATTTATGTTTGTTTAAAAGTTTGAAAATAGTGTAATGCTCTTTTGTGGTTTATGCTTTTTGTTGGAAATCTTATAGGTACTAGAAAAGTTGTTGGGTGAATTGGATAAAAGGTGTAATTTTTGCAATATGGCACTTGATTTGTCTCCACTTTCTCCCTAATCTACACATTGTTTAACTAAAAAAAATTCCATAACAATTTTTAGGTTGATAGAGTTTTTGCCCACATGAAGCCACATGGAATACTTGGACTTTCCCATGGGTTTCTTCTTGGCCACTTGCAGTCAATGGAACTTAGTTTCCCAAATCACATTAGTGTGATTGCTGTGTGTTCAGAAGGAACATGTCCCTTTGAGAGCACACTTTTTATCCAAGGCAAAGAGGAAAATGGCATAGGAATTCATTCCAATTTTGCAGTCTGCCAAGTGATCTCTCTCTCTCTCTCTCTCTCTCTCTCTCTCTCGCTTTTCTTTCTCACTCACTCACTCATTCACACTAGATAGGATGTTGATGGTAGAGCTACAGATGTTGCCCTAGGATGGTTAATTGCTCTTGGTTCTCCTTTCACTTCTACCACTACTCTAGAGCTGGAATATAGGAATAAATACTTTAAGGAGCATGGTAAGTGTAACATCATATAATATAATATCATTTTTCTTAAATACTTTAATCCTTGACTTTTGCTAATGTGGATTGTAGCCATCAAAATTATTGATGTTCCTGGAATGAGTGAAGATTTGGCTTCCAAAAACACTATTGAGGGCATCAATGGGGCCAAATCGAAGACTATATTAACCAAGGTTATATTATAGTGCTGAAATTGCCAAATCATTCTTTTTATTAAGCATGTATCCTTATGTGTATTACTCATGAGTTTCTATATTGATAGTTATGTGATCTTTTCTTATTGGCTATATAGATCATCTAGCTTTCTAGATTCTTAGATTTAATTATGGTATTATTGATGTTGATGTAGAATACAAGGTGATGATTTTTTGCGTTCATTTTACAGGAAAATGATGGTCGACTAGCTTTTCCAAAGTATAAAGTTTTCAAGAAATGTGGTAAAGGTGTCCAAGATGGAGAGCAAGGTCCGTTAGTATTAGCTAGTGAGAAAAAGGATAAGAAAGGTGAACGTGACGGAGAAAAGGGTGAGAAAAGAAGTTTAGAGTGTGCAGTAGTGAAGGATCTTGTGCATGATGTTATTGGCCAAGTGATAAAATCGCTACAGTGGGAGAATTTATCTATGTGGCGACTATTAATCAATGTTGTGTGACCAAGTTATAAAACCTTTGCAATGCAGGAATTTATCCACGTGGCAGCTATTAATCTATGCGGCTCTTGTTCCTTTCACTAGGAACTCACTTTGGGACTTTGGCCATTGCACTTGGGTATCCACTTTAACTATACTTTGAGGCATATCAAGTTTTCAACCAAGTTTAGTTGTTGCACGATTCGTAAATAGGTGACTTAATACAGCCTGGCACATTCTAACAGAAATTTAACTAATGTCGTTCAAGTTCTCTAGGCAAGATAAACAAATGGAAGCCAACAACTTGTTTAAACCTGGTAACCAGCAAAAAAGGCCTTCTCGCAAGGGCTCGCTTGCAACTCGTGGTCCAATTCCCTAAATTTTTGTTTGGTCCGTGATCTTCTACCTATCTATGAGTACCTCTATAATCAAAATGGACTTGTTACAGTCTCCAACATCAACATAAAAAATATCAATGGGGTTGTCTAAATCAAAAACTCAACAAAATAAATCATTATCGTCTTTGTACAAGTCGTGTTGTGCCTTATGCAACACCCTCGCCAAGCATTAATAAGGCACAAAGGCTTAGTCTGACGCACCGATGTGGGACTGGCTTCTCAACACACCCCGCAATCCCACAGTGTTGGGTTTCCAGTACGAGGGGGGGCAACAGTCCACCATCAGGTTACGTGATGTGTAACCTAAAGAGGCTTGGCTCCGATACCATGTTGATGTGAATAGACCCCACCTCTCACTGCCATGGCCTAAGCCCACGTGATGTGTGACTGCGGGGAGTGTTGGGAAGCGAGTCCCACATTGGTACCGTGGTGTGCAACTTTGCGCCTTATATAGACCTGGGCTACTCCTCTCTTTGCACTAGTGTTTTGAAATGAAATCCCAAGTTCAATAATAAGTTTAGTACAAACAAAAAGTCCGAACAAGATGAACAATCACAAACCAGAAGAGTTCCCGCAAAACAAAATAACCTTGCTCCAAGCAGTGAGGGTTGAAGTGAATGTCTTGGTATTTTTTCATTGATGAACCCCCTTTTCTTTATTTTCTTCCACCACAACTTTGGCCGTCGTCTTCCTCTTCATCAGAGCTAATCACTATCATCTCCCCGGGCATGGGCTTCTTGACCGCTGCCTTTTTAGGTACAACCACCTTTGTTGCAGCAAGGCTTTTCCTTACGTTACTAGCTTCTGCATCTACAGTCACTGTGATTGGTTTCTGTATATTCAAAAACATCCATATATTAATCAGTGAAACTGCTTTTCGTTTGTTTTCCTGACTTCACTCGTATCCACGTCGAGCACAGCCGGTTAAGTTATCAAATGCAAAGGTGAGCGATCACTACCCATTCCTTCGATTCATATGGGTTGCCATTGCTTGGTGGTTTTGGCGTGATTTCTCACGGACAAGTTTTTCTTTTTCTTTTTTTTTTCTTTTTTTTTTCTTTTCTTAACACAATTCAAATGATAGACTTCGATACAAGTATCAAAGAGGCGCGTCCTCAGAACTGGATAAATGACTTTATGAATGATCTTGCAAGTTCCATAATGACTGTCCTAAGAAGCATAAAAACATAAGGAAAAAAAAAAAAAAGGTTCTAAGAACCACCATTACAACATATAAAGAAAGGAGATCAGCCCTATATTTCATGCATTGTTTTCATTTATTTTCGATACATTGGAGTCTTGCACTAGAAGTAAATTATAACTTCACGAACACATTTTCCTCTCTCATGGAAGATATCTGTACTAGAATCTAGTCTGAGGGATAGCAAAGTTTGGAAGAGAAAGAATCCAATTTCTGATTGATTTCGTGCAACTAGGGAATTGGTATCGTGTTCTAAACGGCTTATTAACTTTGCTATTTGAGGTATTTATATAGCAAAATTTGAGCATTTTCTGAAGATGGAGCAGATGTCAAACGTTCTAGGATGTAATTTATGGCCATTTAGAGAATTCTTAATACAAGAAAACCATCCACCTTTTTACTGTATATTTCTTGTCTGATTACCCCTATTTGCCTCCTTTCCTCCACGAAAATAAATGACGGAATAAAGGTTACGCTCATCGTATGCAAAAGATGTGAATGAACTCCCAGAGGCAGTGAACCAAAAGACTTGGAATCAAACAGCTAGCCTTCAAAAATTATAAGCATGCATGACTAAGAGCCCAGAGGTGCAGCCACTTCCATACCCATTTCCATTGCCCATTGCTCCCGACTTACTCCTGGGATTCAACACCAAGACAACTAATCATCATGTTGCTCACTCCTAGGTACTTACAGTTTTCCCTCTATCATCCATGTGTCAAAATTCCTCCCTTTTACAAAGCATGCAAGCCATTCCCCTACGTGATTTTGATGATGCGACCGAGAAAGAAACAGAGAGGAAATATTTTTCTCTAAGGTTTCAACAAGCAGATTATGTTGGTTTCTGCTTTGCTGAGAAATAAACAGAATCTTCGGTAATGAAGTCAAAGTGGTTTCCCATTGCTGATAAATTATCTTTATGTGTAAAGGAAGAGTCATCTGGGTTTCTAAGCTTAAAGAGAGTCATGAGTCTTGACAGGAATATAATCATTCATTGGGATTTCAAATATATATTCATTCCACCCTTGACTTCATTCCTCAGTCAAGCTTTCTTGTTCTACAATTTTTTGAGCCTCTAGAAAGTCTATCTTATTCCTTAGATGATGTATTTACTTTGGAATAAATCAAGTTACTTAGGAAATTATGCTTCATGTATATTTGGAAATATTTGTAATTATTAGTTTTTCCAACAAATGTGAATCATCATTGTATTATAAATTGGATGATGCTATGTATAATAAGTCCACAAGCTTATAGAAAACCTCCTCACAACTCTCTCTCCTTTTCATCTTCTTACAGAATCTTATCATTCATTGGGATTGCAAATATATATTCATTCCACCCTTGACTTTATTCCTTAGCAAGCTTCCTTGTCCTTTTATTGTTCTACAATTTTTTGAGCCTCTAGAAAGTCTTTCTCTGCTGCAAGCATATATCAAGCAGGATCGAGTGGATAAAATAGGTGAGGATAGCATTTAACAGTTGATCGGCTAGGCCTCGTAAGGGAAGGACCACAAGAGAGGAGTCCGATAGGAAAGGGGGATAAATAGATTGCTTAACAGTCGAATCGGCCCTTTCGATTTCTTTGCCAATTCCCTCATCTTGTTGGATGGGTTGATTGTTTGATTGTGGGGACCCATCTTCCGAAGTCGTGAACAAGCTGGAGTAAATTACGGTTTCCGTTTGGGCCCTTGATTAACTGTAAGAAAAAAGATCAAAACATTGGAGTATTCCTTTTTATTTTTTTTCATTTATAGATTTACGATGAAAGGCCAAGGTTGTTTATATAAAACTTTCATTGGAAAAGCCTTCTTCTCTACTGGATCATAGGCCACTACTTTTAGACGGCTAAACATCATTTGGATATGGGCTGATTTATATGTCCTAGGTGCCAGATGGGATTTCATTTTCTGGGCTATTTGAATGGACTCAGATCCTTTCCATGATTTCACGTAGGGAGCCACTTTCTTAAGGCTTTGAATTTGAACAGATTCTTAGCCATCCTGTATGAACTTGGACTTGTTTTGATGATGGGTAGGCTTGTTGTGCTTTAGCTGTAGGCTTTCATTAAAAAAAAGACTAGGCCCGAGTCTTCATTTGCAGGCTTTGTTGGGTGGTCTCATTCTTGAAGGCTTGGTTCTTTCATTCGGACCTTCTTGGATTTGACGCGTCCAAAGCAAAAAGGAAAGGAAGGAAAAAAATAAAATAAAATAAAATCCAACAACCAGGCTATTTTCCCAGTCCCAACCAAAATCCAGGTATGAAGCCCTAATACTCCCGAGACACGGACCCAATTTCAGCCTTCCCCATTGTCAACAAAGTCGTCTGAGAAAATGATCAAAAGGGAAAAACTCCTTGGCTTGTGTTTCATGCAAAGGCAAGTCAACCAAAGCCAACTAGCAACATTCAACTTATAATATGCACATCAACACTTTGCACTGACCAAAAAAGTATCAACCCCCCACCAAAAAAAAAAAAAAAAAAAGAAAAAAAGGAGAAAGTAAAAAAACCACAAGAAGGAGAATTGAAATCAAAAGCTAAGGAAATCAAAAGAGAATTGCAATTCAAATCCTTTATTTTATGTTGTTTCAATTTCTTGGATATAATTCAACTAATGAGTTGATTCAATAAGGTTGACGCGAGAGGAAATCTAGAGTTTTTGCTTTTGTTTTTTTTGGTTCCATATAGGAGTGTGATGGTTAAATTATGACGATTTATTACATTTTTCATCTAACAAATGAATACTCACAATTGGTTAGGATAACATTTTTTTTTCTAACATTTTGATTCTTAAATCATTATATAAACATTTTCAAGTTCTTTTTGTAGATTTTGATTTCTTATTATACCTATATTTTGGATGTCATACAATAGCATAGATGAGATTCCTTTAAATACCAATACACTTTTCTAGTTGTACAAAAACAAACTTTAAGCTATTAATAGTGTAGAGTTTAGAAAGTGAAACAAAATAACTGGTTTATGTTTTGAAGCAAACTAAATAAAAGTCCAATTTGAAAAGGAGTTAGAATAGAGTTGTTTTAACCATATGACTATCTTGAAATTTGTTTGTCACAAAGTATGCTTGACAACACTATTGGACTAACCAAGTTGTATATGGTTTGAAATTTTCCATATTTGGCACCAAGCCCTTTAAAATAAGGAATAGTTCTTAACTTGATGTGTTTGCATGCAAAATTAGAGCAAATCCAAATGGTACCCTAGATTCATCAAATACCAAACGTGTATACAAATTACTCTAGTCAAGCTACATGTAAACACAAACTAGTTAGGTTAATTGTCAAAAGAATTAGGACAAAACCAAACTAAATCAGATCTTTAGTTTGCCGCATGTCATGTAAGACATGATAATTGCCCCGAATAGGCAATTGCCAAATGCCACGCTACGGTATAGTTGCCTTAAATACTAAAATGCAAATGCCATAGTGATATTTGGTCATGGAAAGTGTATTAATGGTAGTGACAATGTTAAAACTTTATCATTGAATCTTTCTTTCCGTCAAAGTGTTCTTATTTCACGGCAATTAAGATGAGAAAATAACCTTTATCCAACTCACTTATAAATATAAAAGTGAACACACATTTCTTTCAACATTTTAGTAAAATGACCAACCAAGATCAAAGAGATTTGATTCTCTTACTAACTAGAAATTTTTATATACATATTATTAAAGAAATTTCATCTCTCTTGGAGGCTTGCACTAAAATGATTTGTCAAATGTTATAAAATACATAAAAAAAAAATTCACTAATCGTGTATGAATGTGTTACAAAGACATGGCTTGTATCCACTTTATCATGGCTCTGTTCCATCTTAAATTAGGTAATGCCATGTAGTAAATGTATAGCAAAGCAACCTTGTGAGGCTCACTTTACTGTAATGAGAGCATCTTAATTTGGGCCCTTGTGCATTGCGTCAAATTGTTGGGCAAAACATTAAGTGGCATACGTGTCAGGGCTTCGGCTTACACTTTGTGATCCAGCCCTAAGGATGTGCATTGTGTTGGGTTGCTAGGGAGGGCCATTGGGCCAAACATTGAGTTGCATACATGTGAGAAAAATATTTCACCTCGACCGTCGTTCCTAGAAGAAATGGTTAAAACAAACTTCATTCTCCAAGGTTCAAAGTCAAATCATTATAACGACGTCTTAGTTTTCCTTTTTGTGTTTTCCCTACATTTTTAACAACCAAACTGTAGAAAAATTTAAAGTAACAACAGAATATTAAAATTTAGAGTGTTTAACTCATAGCTTCCAAATCAAATTAAGGCTCCATGCATGGAGCCTATTGGGTGGGTTCTGAAAATGTGCAGCTTCTAGAGTCTAGCATTTGGCCCAAAACGGCTACTGGGTGGGCTCCTTTCGTAACTCAATACATAAATCTTTATTTTTTTTTTCTAATTCAACACTTGTAGGACATAAATTTTCACCTAAAGAAATTGTGTTGAGAATCTTTAGACAATATAAAAGATATTAAATAATCCTCTTACGCCAATTGCATTGAATCAATTGAAGAAACTTATGTCGGAACTAAGATTTAAATTATATTTCATGTGATATACAATGTTGCAATTAGGATAATTGAAGAAAAAAATTACTTATAAAAATGCAAGATAATGATAGATAGCAATGCTTGAGGATTGCATTAATTATATTTATAAATCAAAATTTGCCCCCATAAGATATACATCTATAAACACATTGGCCATAAAAGTCTATCGTGCACTATTAAAAAAAAAAAACAAAATACACCTCCCGAATGTATAAAGAATTATCAAAATCTCCTATAAGAATTGGCCTAATTGAAAATGGTGAGAGTTAAAAATAGAAGTTTTTTCATAAGCTGAAGAGTTGGAATATTGAAATTTATTTTTTTCCTTTTCAACTTTCTTTACGAGATTCTTCCACCTATTGTTGGATCTCTCTTTGATATCTCATCATGTACATTGTCATCATTGCTGTAGGCTTAGGTCTTCACTAAATGTACCATCTCCGAAAGGCCAGTTTGCACTTCACAAACCTTTAATTATCTGTTGGATGGAAACAAAGATGACAAAGCAAAGAGTAGAATTTACAAACAATGGTGTAAAGTGATGTAATATTATCTCCGTATTGATTAGCTGAACCAATAAACGGTTTGTAGTGGGATTTATATTTGACAAGTGCACTTAAGATAATTGTTTTGGCAAATTTTTGAAATTTGCTTTTTGTTTTTTTTAAGAAATAGACATTGAAAATATAACACAAATATTTCTCAAGGCCTAGAGGTTGTTATTCTTATTAATTAGAAATAAAAAAAATTGAGAACTAAAATTTGAAAAAGAGTTGGTGATGTGACTGCTCTTACATAGTTGGAATGGTTGTGATGCCATCTCTAACTTGTTAGGTTAATCATATGGCAATGTTTATGTAGTTGGGGCCATTGTGTTGTCATCTTTGTAGTTTGCTGGAGATGATCATGTAACCATTTCTCTTGATTTTTTATTGCCAACTTGTTGTATTTTTGAAAATGATAAATCAACATTCCTATTCAAGAGAAAAGAAGTGCCACTTTTTAAAATAATCCTATAAAACATGTGGGATAAGTGTTTTTTTTTTCTTTTTTCTTTTGAAAGGTGCTTTGTTTTCTACTTTTAATAGCTGAGTTGCATTTTGCTCTTTAAAATATTAATTCTTTGCTAAAAATTGTGAGAAAAATGTGTCTTTATTTGAAAATATAGAACTATTCAAGTTCAAGTTTCGAGTTCAAATGTTACCATGGATGCTTTAGTTCCAGTTGCATGTTGATGACTTAGAGAACAATCACTTGTTGTTTGGACTATTAAGGAAAAGCGAAGTAGTTTTCTTTGCCTTTATACCTGCATTTACAAGGAGAGGTATATAATAACATCAGCCGCATTAGCAATTTTCCATCAAGTTGTTGGTGTTCAAGCAAGTCATGGTTAACATTAAAAGACATTCATAAGAAAAGGTATTAAATTGACAGAATTGATGATTTGAGGACAACTTTGAACTATGACGGGGAATTCAAGGACCACAATAATGGTTTTGCATATAAGATTTGAGCCTAAGATTGATACTTTCAAAGTAGTTTCCAATTTTGATCTCTTTTTTGGTTTTTCCATGTTCCCTTCAATAGGAAGCATGAACTTGGAGTTTTGGTTTTTGATGTACCCTCATTAATTGTTGTACTTTAGTTAACATCAATTGCATATTCCAAGTAAAAAATTCCTAAAGAAAAATTAGTCTCTGACTTCAATGTTTTTGGTAAAATGAAAGTTTGTATTGTTGCAACATATTGGTACTAATTTAAGGAAAAATACCATAAATAAAATACTTAAGGCCCAAAAATATTGTAAAACATCATACAACAATTACAATCTTGTAATCTAAACCTGTAAAGAATAGTTATTGTGGTCTTAACATGTATCTATTTTTGGGTAAAGACGGCTAAATCCGTATTGATTACATAACCACTAATAAACTTAGTTGAGCCAACTACTAGGTTGTTTGAGCATGGTTTGTTAATCTTAGTAAAATGTTTGATTGAATACCTAATAACACTAATCTTAGTAAAGGAATTAATTATTGGAAGATTGGCTTGCTCATGTCTCTATGATATTCTTGGCAACTTATTCGGTTGTTGAGGAAAATGTTGGAAAATAGCATGTCTTTTGACTATTCGAGTTTGAGTACTTCATCGGGTTGTAGACGCATGTTCTTTGTGTGAGTGTGTTGTGTGGTTCTCTTGGTGCTTTGTCTGGACAACAATGAAACGTGAAGATATAATCTTTAAGCTTATATTTCTCAAAGCAAAGAAAAAGTTGGATGACCTATGTGTTTTTGTGTATGTGTATGTGTATGTTGTTGTATGTGATTCGCTTGGTGCTTTGCTTGGATGCAGGTTGAATAGAAGATGAATTGAAGGCTTCAATGCCTTGAATTTTTTCTTTTGGCTAAAGGAAGAGTTGAATGGAATATGTTTGTGTGCGGGATGAATAGATGATTCATGCTCAAAGTGAAACAAATAATGCTTCTTTTACTTCAATTTGAACCTTATACAATGTTGGTTATTGCTTAAGTGCAACAGAAGTAAAAGAATCCTTTTGCAGGAGCTGGTGCTCAGAATAACAAGCTTACAAAGATTCCTGACATTAGCATATTCAAGAGGCTTTTGATCAAATGCTTCTTTCAATGCGATCACTTCACTACAAGGGCTGTCTCGGGTCTCCAACATGCTTAAGGAACTCTGTGTATCCAAAAAATGGAGGTACTAAAAAGGAGATTGGCCACTTTCATATTCTGCAAATTCTTCAACTTGGCTCCAACAAATTGCAGGTTGGATCTCTACTCCATTAAAGAAAATGGAAGTCGATGTATAAGTAGTTGGTGGAGGTAACCATAGTGTTACTCAATTGGGCACCTTTTGGTCGGTTTTTCTATGTGGCAGTGGTGAGGTTACAAGGCGGAGATGCAAGAATAATTAAGTGTTATCATATATCTTTATTGGAGTATCAGATAAATCCTCCATATCTTCTTACTTCAGGTAATGGAGAATCTGCAGAACAAGTCACATTTACAGGAGTTATGGTTGGGGAGAAATCGTATTAGAGCAGCAAACATGTGTGGCATGAAATGCATCAAGAAGATTAGCCAGCAAAGCAATCGTTTGATTTCTATGAAAGGATTGGGGTATAACATTTTTTGGGGCTCATTAAAACTCTCAAGGCACGTTGTTATGTAAAACATCAAATCTCAACTAGTTTCATTTCATCCCAATCCTTGGAGTATGTAATACTTGTCCTCTATTGTTGATTTTACCACTTGAATGATCTTTACAGGTTGGAAGATCTATGGCTTCATAACAACCAAATAGAATCACTTGAAGGTTGTTGCTGGTTTAAGAGAGAAGCTCACCACCATTTATTTAGGAAATAATCCGTATGTATGACTATTACAACTAGAAGAACCTCAATTTTGCACTGAAGCATTGGTTTAGTTGCACTGACCAGTGAGAGCACTGCATCGAAAATTGCGTTTTTGCCTGCTGTATTGTTGCAGGGGGTAGTATCCACTCCTTCAGTTTCAGTAACAGTCACAGAGCCGGCTATGTCATCAAATCTCCAGCCAGTCAGGTATCAAGGCCTTCAAGTTACAGTGCTCACTTCAGCATCTCCTGTAACCATGGCCACCACACGCAACATTGATGGCCGTAGCGTTGGTAATTATTGACTGTACAATAATGCCACTGCAATTTTGTGTCCACCAGTTCAATGTTACTCTTCTTTTCATGAAGATGCCAAGCCAAACAAGCACAAAAATAAGGAAGTCCATCAGTAGAATAATTTCCTTTTGTCATGGGGAAATTTTCATTTCCATTATTTTGAATTGTAAAGATGAGAAATATTATTGTGCGACTCTTAATATTCGAAAGAGAATACACCGGCTAGGCATGGACATAAGGCAATTGCCAAAGCCAACTATTGTCTAGCAGTGGTCTTTTTATCATCATTTCTAATATTCTTGAAAGAAATAAATTAGGCCTTCTAAACCATTGTTTTTATTCAATTATTTTGGCTTTTCAAGAATTGATCTTATTATAATTTTCCTACAAATTTTAGTCTAACGCATGTGATGGTTTTAATAATGTGTTATTTCTTTCTTTTTTCCTCTTTTATATAGAGTTGAACATGAAAATCCAAACATTTAAAGTATAGGATATCTTGATAAATAGAAAATATATACATATTTGAAAGTCATAGATCACGGTATATTCCAATTGAATTGATTTCCTTGTATGTAGAAAAAAGAAAGAATAGGTTGTAATATTTTCAACACGATGAACAATGAATTGAGAACATCATCATTATTTAATTATCTTTTAATTAAAAATGATAAAGTTAAAATGACCAGTAATTAAAAATGAAAATTGAGGAAGTCCTTATATTGTGCCTATGAATTTCATTTGACATTAAGGAGCACTTACAAAATTTAGTCTGTAATATACTGTGTCTTCACATTCAAGTGTTTGTTATCACATGTTTGGATTGCTCCTTAGGAGTTCTACAAGAGACATGTTTGGATTGCTCCTTTGGGTTTACGTTAAGGTACTCAATTGTTTGCCGTGAAAAGAGAAAGGAAAGAGAAAATTAAAAAAAGAAGAAGAAGAAAGTAATGGCAATATCGTTAACATAAATTTGTAAAAAATGTTGAAAATATCAAATAGTTCATAGGGATGATAAAGTTTATTGAAGGAATATCAACAATGAGCTAGATATGAAATAAATATATAGATCAGAAGGATCTAAAAAGAACAAGTACTTATTTTCCTAATATTTAAAATTATTTTTTAAAGAAATTACGGGGGGAAAAAAAGAAGAAAAAGTGTTAGTTTCACTTATATTATTGTATGATATCCAAAATATACGTATAATAAGAAATCGAGATCTACGAAAAGAGCTTGAAAACGTTTATATAATGATTTAAGAATCAAAATGTTATAAAAGATGTTATCCTAACCAATTGTGAGTATTTTGTTTATAGCAGCACACCTTAAGCTCCTATGCATCTTTTCTTGTACAAAAGATATTGCAATTTAATAAAAATATTCTAGTTGAATGCCTTGTGTTAATAGTCACCTTGATTATCATATCCACATACTTCGCAATCAACAATAGAGTCACACTTGCAATAGTACTGAGTACAAGAACAAGAGCTAGTAGCGTTGATAGCTTAAAATCATTTTTATCCTACAATCTTAGGACATGAATCAATTTTGGAAGTAAAACATCAATTTCTCATCAAGATATATTAAATATTTAAGAGATTCAATATCATACATAGTTTTTTTAATTTTTGTCATAAACCAAAACCAAGAAAACAATTACTTTCGCTTGCTCTTACTATGCACCATTGATTAACTAGAGAAGCAAAAAGTAAAATAAAGTGACTTTGCTTGCAAGCTCACTTTTTATCAATACTATTGAGCTAGTATGAGTGAAAAGTTGAAACTATTAAATAGTCTATCTAATTGATTTATTTAGATAGAGATAAAGGCACATTTTTTCTCATAATTTTTAGCAAACAATTAATGTTTTAAAGAGTAAAATACAGCTCACTTATTAGAAGTAGCAAACAAAGAACCTTTCAAAAAAATCCAACAAATTTTTATAGGATTATCTAAAAAAAGAGGCACTTCTTTTCTCTTGTGTAGGAATGTTGACTTATTACTTCCAAAAAACACAACAAAAAGGCAATAAAAGTATAAGAGAAATGGCTACATGATCATCTCCAACAAACTACAAATATGACAATACAATCACCCCAACTAAATAGAGATTGCCATATGATTACCCTTGCAAGTTAGAGATGGCAACACAGCCACTCCAGCTAAATAAGAGCAGTAACATGACCAACTCTTTTTTAAATTTTAGTTCTCACTTTTTATTTATTTATTTATTTATTTCTAGTTAATAAGAATATCAACCTCTAGGCCTTAAGAAATAAGTGTCATATTTTCAGTGTTTATTTCTTTAAAAACTTTAAAAAAAAAAAATTCAAAAAACAAAAATTCAAAAATTTTCCAAACAATTATCTTAAGTGCATTTCGGGGAAAACAATTCTCAAATATAGATCTCACTGCAAATCGTTTGTTGGTTACCACCGCCATCTAGGCAGGCAATTTGTCAGCTCAAACTTAGTTGCTGCCCGTACTCCGATGGGTCACTATACCCCGAGTTATCGGGCGGGCTGTTCTGTATGTACATGGCTTAGTTTTAGTACATGCCAGTAAAGAGTGCTTGGATCCAAAAGTTCCAACTAATCAATTTCTTCCTTTGAGTGTAAATTAACTGCTGCATACGAGGATAATTTATTTTGCCATGGACATGAAATAAGGAGTAAGCCCAGCCCCGTACATTCGAAAAGTTAGATGGATAACATTCGAAAAGTTGTCTTTTCTAATGACAGTCCTTTTAACAGGTCCAGGACAACACATTCATGTTGGGGTTGGGGTTTTCAGTGAACTTTGGATTACAAAGGTTCCTCACCCAACAGGACGAGGAGTCTGTGAAAAGTTCTGAACAGTTATTTGCTTGAACGATTAGACTTGGCACTTACGTAAATCATAAACCGGATTTGGTAATCACCTTCCCAATAGTTTTTAGCCATGCTTGAACGATTGTTCTTATTGCATGTGGAAAACAGAGGGTAAGTCGTGTCTATAGTGCTCTCTCTCTCTCTCTCCCTCTCTCTTCCCGCGTTTTTCTTTTTCTCCCTCCCCACGCATCGTGTCTTCTCTCTCTCTCTCCCCATTTCGGTTGTTCTCTTTCTCTCTCTCCCCTTCCCACGCATCAGTGTTCTTTCTCTCTCTCCATTTCGCTTGGAGGAGTAATCAGCCCAGAGATAAAATAAAATAAAAAAAAAAATTAAAAAAAAAATAAAAACATAAAGCAGAGGGAGTCACATAAGCTTTTATTGAATTCACCAACAACTTAAACGCAGAAACACTAAACAACTTAAACGCAGAAACACTAAACAACTTAAACGCAGAAACACAAAAACACTGAAAGACACAAATATAAAGACACCGAAGCAAACACACAAACATAGAAAAACGGTAAGACATATCTCTCTCCTTCAAACTTTTTTCCCACTGCTTCAATTTTTCTTCAAAGCTTTTGCTGTTTTATAAGCCCAGACCGACAGCATTCGGAGAACCCACACAACTAAATCCTGAACAGCAGCACAAGAGGAAGAACAAGTGGCAACTTCACAAACCATCAGATATACTACAAGAAAAACAGTCAACCAACAAACAAACCCGGCAAGTCCCTCACCAACGCAAAGTGAAAGCTGTGCTTCAGCCCAATCCGAGCTAACTTCTCCCTTGGTATTCTTTGAAGACAGCTTCAAACAGCCTCCAGCCGTTGCTACTGGAACTTTGGAGAGCACGATTGGTTGTACTATGGTCTCTCCGGTGACTTCTAGGGGCTGTCCAGTAACTTTCAGGGGCTCTCCCGTGACTTTCTTAGGCTCTCCAACGACCTCCACAGACGGAGGAGTTACCGGCTCAGCAGCAACTTGTGTGACGAGGAGTGGCGTTCGACGAAACACAGAGCTCCTCGTCACTGGAGAGGGCAATGCAACAACAAGTGGTAGAAAGCTTCGACGAGATACTGGGCTCCTCGTCACTGAAACAAACACTGGGCTCCTCGTCACTGAAACAAACACTGGGCTCCTCGTCACTGTAACAAACACTGGGCTCCTCATCACTGAACCAAACACTGAGCTCCTCGCTGGGGAGGGTGGTGCGACGAGGAGCTTGCGGGGAGGGAAGGTAGCGAAAGCGGACCCAGAGAAAAGCAAGGGAGAAATCATTTTAAAACAAAGGAGAAAATCTGCTTGACAAATTGCTTGAATACAAATCGGAGAGAATCGGCTGCTTTTATATGCATTCTACGTTCTTTTCCGCCCTCCGATTGGATCTAAATCGAACAGCTGCCCGTGTATCACGCTAGTTGGTTAAAGCATCCTCTATTTACCTTTTTTTTTTTTTTTTTTACTCTGCTTTGCTTTTTGCCATTGCACATTTCTGTCCCATTCATGCCATGCCGCACATAACTAACTTTCTTGGAAATAAGGGCAGCCCATTTGCTTGATAGTAAGTTGGCATGCAACTTCATATGCCCTTCTGAGGTTTACGAGACACTGTTATGTAACAAAAACAAATTTTTGGTTCGAAATTTGCAGTGCTATAACTCCAAGTTTTGAAGCAGTTTTGCGGGAAAATCTTATATTGGGTATCCAAGAATCAGTCCATTGCACTTGTTAAGTTTTGGGTTTGAGCTTATGCACGTCGAGATCGCAGTAGAAGGCTGGTTGTTTCACGGCTGTGAAAATGACGAGAGGCGAAGAGCTCGTGGGAACAAATGGACGCATTTCGTTATTGCAGGAATAGTCCTGATACCTATCTGCGGTTTTCTTTCCATCTTCTTTTCTAGGAAAATGTTTATCTGCTTTAGAGTAGGGGAAGAATTCTTTAGAGGAAATTTGGTTCTTCTTAAGGGGGGTGGGGATGATGATGCTGGCGAAGACAAGAAGAATGGTCTTATTCTAAAGGGCAGGGTCTTCCAGTTGAGTTACGCATTGCTAAGCTTATAATAACAGATTCTTGAATATTCATGCGTAAATCCTACTGATGTACTCTTTTTAATCTCGTAATGAAGGTTTGTGATGATCGATTTTCAGAGCTGATTCCATGCTAAGACAGGAATCTCACACGCCAGATGAAGTGCCAGTCATAGATATGAAGTTTCACGTGTAGTAGAAAAGAATACTAGAATTCAGGACCTTAAAATACAAGTACGTGGATAATCCTTATGGGATAGAGTAAACGGAAAGCACTCACCGCCAACACCTGGATTTTGGAAATGAGAGCATTAACTATCCGCGTAAAGATATCAAAACAATTATGCCCAGTTGTTCTAGATTATCCAAGGCGCTATCTTAGGACACCTGCTTTCCTCTGACATTATTACAATGTCTATAGCACCGAATGATATTCATGAAAACCAAATCCAGTTTTTCATGGAGAGAGGAATACCTGCATATATTGGTGTTTTAGGGACAACGAGACCGCCTTAACCAAGTAGATCTTTTGAATTTGCACACTGCTCCCGCTGCGGGATTGATTGGCTTCAAAGGGACGGCATCCTTCTCCGCGAGGTGGATAGGGTACTCAGACCAGGAGGCTACTTTGCCTACTCATCTCCTGAAGTCTATGCACAGGATGAAGAGCACCTGGCAATATGGAAAATCAGCATTCTCCGAATTCCACCAACTAAACATTCAAACTCACGCAGACAAGAAGGTGACATTTTCAAATACCTTCTGCTGAGCTCTTTTAACCCTGGGATTGGCAAGCTCTCGACCAGCGGTTCCTTGGGGACTTTTTTTCTTTGTTGGCATATCTATATCGGAAGAAATCCTCCACTCTTTAACTGACTAAGTGTCACAGACTGGCCTCAGCAGAACAACTCAAAATACGGCTCCTGATCAATAATCTCTCCTGCCTTGTCAAGGATAGTGGAAAAAGCAATTGATTAACCATGAGATTCAACAGACTGTCATTACAAAAGTTTAGGATACTAAATTAACATAAAAACATCAGAGACTCTCCAAGCAGCCAGAATTTCGAAAACCACCTCGTACATCTTCAAGGGTTTGGCAAAAAGCCCAATATAGCAGCCACTACATCTGGTATATATTTATAACGGCATTTTCACCACCAAAGTTGTGCAGTCATACAGAACTTGGATGCAAAAGCGAAATTACCAGAAGATAGCTATGAATAGCACGGAATGATGAACGTAATAATCTGATATGGGAGGTAATACATCCAAAAATAAATAAGAGAGAGAGAGAGAGAGAGAAGAAACAGCACGAAAGCAGAAAACACGCAGAATAAATTTATGTTCTCAGTGCCACACTTTCCATATTCATTTGCAATGCTACACGTAGCTTTTCAACACTGAAACTGCTTCAGCAGATATTCTTTCTAATGGTTGCACAGTGCGTATAAGAGCAAATAGACCAGAATTTTTATTTTCTAATAAGATGCCCTCCGTTTTCCCTACTGCATTTTTCCCCTATGCCCCTTTATTAGCATAACATGCTCAGACCCATGAATTATAAACTCAAAGCTTAATGCTTAAACCCTAGATCCTGCACAGAAACTCTCAAAAACCCAAAACTGAAACAATTAAACTAAACCCACGTCAATTTTCCGAACTCAAAACGCCGCAACGGAAACGAAATTCAACCATTCAATACTACAATAAATCGCAAATTGCACCCAAGCTCGGCACAATGCCCCACCAAACTCGAAAGGAGACCGAAATTCAAACAGTAAATTATAGAAGAGCTAAAACCAAGTAGAAGTTAAGAACCAACCCCGATAACGAATTAAACGCAAAAAATATCAGAAAGCCCGGATCGCCGTATTCCTGTGATCAGAGTGTGAGAACCGTAAATTAGTTCGGAGAAATGGGGAGGGTGAGACTTTCGGAGCAAAACCCATAGATTTTGTTGGCTAGTGTGTACAGGGACTTGGCCATGGAGCCTTTGGAGTTTTTGTTTTTCCCTCCAAAGACCAAAGGTTGGGAAAGCTAGAGGAAAATGAAGAATTAGGTAATTTTTTATTTATTTGTTTTTCCCTCTTATTTACCCTCCATTTTGTTGAGTTTTTGATTTAGACAACCCTATTGATATTTTTTATGTTGATGTTGGAGACTGTAACAAGTCCATTTTGATTGTAGAGGTATTCATAGATGGGTTGAAGATCACGGACCAAACAAAAATTTAAGGAATTGGACCACGAGCTGCAAGCGAGCCCTTGCGAGAAGGCCTTTTTTGCTGGTTACGAGGTTTAAACAAGTTGTTGGCTTCCATTTGTTTATCTTGCCGAGAGAACTTGAACGACATTAGTTAAATTTCTGTTAGAATGTGCCAGGCTGTATTAAGTCACCTATTTACGAATCGTGCAACAACTAAACTTGGTTGAAAACTTAATATGCGTCAAAGTATAGTTAAAGTGGATACCCAAGTGCAATGGCCAAAGTCCCAAAGTGAGTTCATAGTGAAAGGAACACTCACTTTAATGCCTAATTATTTGGAAGTGAATGGAATACCCAGTTTAACCATTTTGTGGATAGTTGGTTGGAATGATTTTCCTGTGAGAAGCATTTTGTTCAAGAAGAATCGATAGGGACCTTTCATGCCTAATTTACAAGCCGGCATTGAGAAACTTTAATGCATGTTATTCATGTTGATGAACAAAAATTATTTGGTGCAAGTCTCATATTGGCTTTGTGTTATAGTTGACATGGTGGTTGCTTCAAGAACCTATCTCACACAATGGAATTTCTAGAGAGTGAATTGTTATAATAATTGGAGCTAATGCCTTAAAATTTGAAAATCCTTGCTAATTTCGTTTGCACACTACTATAAGGTAAAAGTTATACATGGTTTATTATTATTATTATTGATATTGTAATCTAAGTTATTTAATTATAATCTTCAACCTTATGGGCCATCTTGTCATTATATGGGTTAGTTGTTGTAGTATGGGTTAAGTTTTTACGACACACATGATTGGGTGGACTACCCAAGAAATCCCTACATAGCTACCATTTGCAAAAATTTTCACAAATAGCCATATCAATTCAACTTGAAAGGTTTTAGGGAGGAGGGACCTATGATGCGTAATTGGAGAAGAGGAAGTGGACTTCCAAGTAATAAGATGGTCCAAAATAACATTTTTGAGCTTGTTCACTAGTTGAGCATAAAGTGGCATATATCATCCAAATTGACAATAAGAGAAACCCTTAGAGTGAGAATGACCCCTATTCAATATAGAATGGGTGGGTTCTTCACACACCACATTCTATTCAATATGGATTATCCTTAATCAAGTTCTCATATATTATGATCAAATTAATGGAATGTCCATATAGAGTTGCTACAATAATACAAACTCTAGACCAAAAACAAACTAGAAAATTTACTGGACTGACAAGACTGATAAAAGACCCATGACAACTAATGACATAATAATAGCGTCTACCAATTTATGAAGAAAGTCTATTAGTTTTGACATTTTCAAACTCTTCCATGGCAAAGGTTTTATAACTTTGTCACCAACAACAAGAGCCGCATAGATTAATAGCTGCCACGTGGATAAATTCCTGCATTGCAAAGGTTTTATAACTTGGTCACACACAACATTGATTAATAGTCGCCACATAGATAAATTCTCCCACTGTAGCGATTTTATCACTTGGCCAACAACATCATGCGCAAGATCCTTCACTGCTGCACACTCTAAACTTCTGTTCTCACTCTTTTCTCCATCACGTTCACCTTTCTTATCCTTTTTCTCACTAGCTAATACTAACTGACCTTGCTCTCCGTCTTGGACACCTTTACCACCTTTCTTAACAATTTTATACTTTGGAAAAGCTAGTCGACCATCATTTTCCTGTAAAATGAAGGCAAAAAAATCACCTTGTATAGTACATCAATATCAATAATACCATAATTATATAGCCAACAAGAAAAGATCACATAACTATCAATATAGAAACTCATGAGTAATACACATAAGGATACATGCTTAATAAAAGAATGATTTGGAAATTTCAGCACTATAATATAACCTTGGTTAAGATAGTCTTCGATTTGGCCTCATTGATGCCCTCAATAGTGTTTCTGGAAGCCAAATCTTCACTCATTCCAGGAACATCAATAATTTTGATGGCTACAATCCACGTAAACAAAAGTCAAGGATCAAAGTATTTAAGAAAAATGATATTATATTAGATGATGTTACACTTACCATGCTCCTTAAAGTATTTATTCTTATATTTCAGCTCGAGAGTAGTGGTAAAAGTGAAAGGAGAACCAAGAGCAATTAACCATCCTAGGGCAACATCTGTAGCTCTACCATCAACATCCTACACAAACACACAATATCTAGTGTGAATGAGTGAGTGAGTGAGTGAGAAAGAAAAGAGAGAGAAAGAGAGAGAGATCACTTGGTAGATTGCAAAATTGGAATGAATTCCTATGCCATTTTCCTCTTTGCCTTGGATAAAAAGTGTGCTCTCGAAGGGACATGTTCCTTCTGAACACACAGCAACCACACTAATGTGATTTGGGAAATTAAGTTCCATTGACTGCAAGTGGCCAAGAAGAAACCCATGGGAAAGCCCAAGTATTCCGTGTGGCTTCATGTGGGCAAAAACTCTATCAACCTAAAAATTGTTATGGAATCTTTTTAGTTAAACAATGTGTAGATTAGGAAGAAAGTGGAGACAAATCAAGTGCCATATTGCAAAAATTACACCTTTTATCCAATTCACCCAACAACTTTTCTAGTACCTATAGGATTTCCAACAAAAAGCATAAACCACAAAAGAGCACTACATTATTTTCAAACTTTTAAACAAACATGAATTGTATAACAAAAATAGTAGCCAAAGCTACTATTTGGATCTCAAAAAGCCAAAGCTTTTTGGACTTCTGCTGGATGACCCCGCACCAACATTGACTACTATTCCTAACTCCAGATCCTGTGTTCCACAAGGGGGTAGGACTCACAAAGTGTCCAAAATACCGAGCCGCTCTATCCACATTTTGTTGATCAACAAAAAAACTTAGTGGTGTTGAGTTACGATGAGTCGTTTGAGGCTCTAATAAGCTTCTTATACCAAGGGATGGATTTATAGAAAGCTAAGATCGAAGCAAAGTGGAAATCAATTCAATTTGAATATACCTTGATGTATGACTTTCAAATATGTATACATTTTCTATTAATCAAGCTATCCTATACTTCAAACATTTGGATTTTCATGTTCAACTCTATATAAAAGAGGAAAAAAGAAAGAAATAACACATTATTAAAACCATCATAGGCGTTAGACTAAAATTCGTAGGAAAACTATAATAACATAAATTCTTGAAAAGCCAAAATAATTGAATAAAAACAATGGTTTAGAAGGCCTAATTTATTTCTTTCAAGAATTTTAGAAATGATGATAAAAAGACCATTGCTCGGCAATAGTTGGCTTTAGCAGTTGTCTTATGTCCATGCCTGGCCAGTGTATTCTCTTTTGAATATTAAGAGTTGTGCGATAATATTTCTTATCTTCACAATTCAAAATAATAGAAATGAAAATTTTCTCACACGTTTTATAGGATTATTTAAAAAAGTGACACTTCTTTTCTCTGGAATAGGAAAGTTAATTTATCACTTCCAAAAATACAACAAATTGGCAATAAAAAATCAAGAGAAACGGATTCATGATCATCTCCAGCAAACTACTAAGATGACAACACAATGGCCCTAACTACATAAACGTTGCCATATGGTTAACCTAGCAAGGAAGAGATGGCAACACAACCACTCCAATTATGTTAGAGCAGTGACATGACCAACTCTTTTTCAAATTTTAATTCTCAATTTTTTTATTTCTAATTAATGAGAATATCAACCTCTGGGCCTTGAGAAATATTTGTGTTATATTTTCAATGTCTATTTCTTAAAGAAAAAAAAAATTCCAAAAATTTGCCAAACAATTATCTTAAGTGCACTTGTCAAATATAGATCCCACTGCACACCATTTGTTGGTTCAGCTAATCAATATGGAGATAATATTACTACAATTTACACCCTTGATTGTAAATCTACTCTGTGCTTCGTCCTCTTTCTTTCCATCCAATAGATAATTGGAGGTTTGTGAAGTGCAAACTGGCCTTTCGGAGATTGTATATTTAGTGAAGACCTTAGCCTTCAGCAATAATGACAAAGTATGTACATGATGCGATATCAAAGAGAGATCCAACAATAGGTGGAAGAATCTCGTAGAATGATAAATATATCTAAGGACATAGTTGGTATTATTGATCTTGATATATTTATAGGATAGATGATAGATAGGTTCTAAATTTACCAAAGGCCTTGAATTAAATTGCTTTAATTATGTTTTTATAATAATAAATAAATAAAAATTACATCTGAATTGATATTATCCTTTATTTAATAACTAATTAAAATTTTTATTTGTTGAGTAATAGTAATAACTTTAAGTCTTCAATAAAATACTGTTTGTACATATATCAATAATCCATCATTTTCAATTATGAAAAATAATATGCAATTATATTCTTTCTTTTTTTTTTATTCCCATTCTCATTTCTTTTCTCAAAAAGAAAATGGAAATTCTAAGAAAAAAAATGGAGGAGTTTACAAAATAAAGGATTATCTTATTTTCTATAATCATTTATTTTAATCGATGGATAGGAGTATACTCTCAATTGAAATCAAAGAGAGTGTTGTATGATCTATTAATTTAAAGTTCCAATCAATATTTTTTTTATATTATGTTAAATGTCTTTTGGGATAAATTACATAATCTCCATTACTATTCGTTTGTGTAGTTTCACTTTTCTAACCATCAACTTACTTTTGCTAAACCTTCTACTTTATGGTAATATATCTAAAAGAAAGTGAAAATAGAATACGATTGATTCTTTGAATATGTTTCAACCTAGGATGACATGATTAATCTTCAAGTAATGGCCAAGTGAGAGCTATGCTTTAATTGGACCCTGGAGCAAGGATTTTGTGAAGAGAAGAGGGCTGAACAAGGGCGATGAGGTTAGACTTTACTAAGATCAAAGCAATTCATGATTCAACTTCAACAATCTCAATCAGTCTTCATCTTGAACCTTATACTATGTTGTTTATTGCTTGAGTACAATGGAAGTAAAAAATCCTTTTGCAGAAGCTGGTGCTTAGGATAATAAACTTACAAAGATTCCTGACATTAGCATATTTAAGAGGCTTTTGATTTTCAATGTGATCACTTCATTACATGAGCTGTCTCAGGTCTCCAACATGTTTATGGAACTCTATGTATCCAAAAAATGGAGGTACTAAAAAGGAGGAGATTAGCCACTTTCATATTCTACAAATTCTTCAACTTGGCTCCAACAAATTGTAGGTTGGCTCTCTACTTCATTAAAGAATATGGAAGTTGATGTATAAGTAATTGGTGGAGGCAACCATAGCATTACTTAATTGGGCACCTTTTGGTTGGTTTTTCTATGTGGCAGTGATGAGGTTACAAGGCAGAGATGCAAGAATAATTAAGTGTTATCATATGTCTTTATTGGAGTATCAGCTAAATCCTCCATATCTTTTTACTTCAAGTAATGGAGAATCTACATAACATGTCACATTTATAGGTTATGGTTGGGGAGAAATCGTATCAGAGTAGTAAACATGTCTGGCATGAAATGCATCAAGAAAATTAGCCTACAAAGCAATCATTTGACTTCTATGAAAGGATTGGGGGTATAACATCTTTTGGTGGTCATTAAAACTCTCAAGGCACCTTGTTATGTAAAACATCATATCTCAACTAGTTTCATTTCATCCCAATCCTTAGAGTGATGTTATACTTGTCTTCTATCATTGATTTTACCACTTGAATGATCTTTACAAGTTGGAAGATCTATGGCTTAATGACAACCAAATAGAATCACTTGAAGGCTATTGCTAGTTGACTATTATAACTAGAAGACCCTCAATTTTGTACTAAAGCATTGGTTTAGTTGCACCAACCGGTGAAAGTTTTGCATCAAAAATTGCTCTTTTGCTTGGTTTATTGTTGTTAGGGGTAGTATCAACTCCTTCAGTTTTAGTATCAGTCATAGAGCCGGTTATGTCATCAAATGTTTCAATATAGATAAAAAATTATGAAGCAAATAAATATTCTATAGTGACATTCACAAAGTCTTTAACCTCAACAACACTCTATAATATGAGGACATTTAGGGTTAATTAGTTACCAAAGAGATATGAAAATGAAATTGCATTTAACATTTTACAATAAAGTAATTGAAAATAAGATAGTAAGAACTAGATTAATAATAAATTGTTCACCAAACAAATTATAAGTAAATGAGTTTATGATCTCTTAGAGAACTTATCAAAGTCTCATCCAATGTAAGTGTCAATTCAATTTTCTACTTGAGATATGACTTCTTTAGCATTTTTTCATTTCCACATTGAGCAAATTCAATTTAGTCAAATATTGGTAATAAAAAAGAAAACGAGAGAAAGTGAGAGCAATATTTATTATTTCAAGAAAATATTAGCCCATCATGCCTGTTTTTCAGAGAAAGCCTACAATTGTGTTTTCCAACACAAGTATTTATTTAGCCAATCAAACAGAATGCTACACTTCTACACTCTCTTCAAAAAGAACGCACTGACGTTGCCACACCACAACCACCAGAAATCAGATGTATCATTTCGTACAAACTTCCTGGAAAAATGCTTTTAACAACTTGTGCGAACTTTGGATCATAAATACTTGGTAATAGATGCGCCCCACACTCCATCAGCATCTCCCGCAAGCATGGCCACCACACGCGACATTGACGGCCGTAGCGTTGGTAATCATTGACTGCACAAGAATGCCACTGCAATTTTGTGTCCACCAGTTCAATGTTACTCTTCTTTTCATGAAGATGCCAAGCCTAACAAGCACAAAAATAAGGAAGTCCATTAGTAGAATAATTTCCTTTTGTCATGGAGAAATTTCCATTTCCATTATTTTGAATTTTGAAGATGAGAAATATTATCGCACAATTCTTAATATTCAAAAGAGAATACACCGGCTAGGCATGGACATAAGGCACCTGCCAAAGCCAACTATTGTCGAGCAGTGGTCTTTTTATCATCATTTCTTAAATTCTTGAAAGAAATTAAATTAGGTCTTCTAAACCATTGTTTTTATTCAATTATTTTGGCTTTTGAAGAATTGATCTTATTATAGTTTTCCTACGAATTTTAGTCTAACACCTGTGATGGTTTTAATAATGTTTTTTTTTCCTCTTTTATATAAAGTTGAACATGAAAATCCAAACATTTAAAGTATAGTGTCTTGATTAATAGAAAATATATACATATTTGAAAGTCATAGATCAAGGTATATTCATATTGAATTGATTTCCTTGTATGTAGAAAAAAGAAAGAATAGTTTGTAATATTTCCAACATAATGAACAATGAATTAAGAACATCATCATTATTTAATTATCTGCTAATTAAAAATGAGAATTGAGGAAGTTCTATATTATGCTTATGAGTTTCATTTGACATTAAGGAGCTCATACAAAATTTAGTATGTAATATACCGTATCTTCACATTCAAGTGTTTGTACAAACATTTTTCAATATTAATTTTCTTATTATTCATATCACATGTTTGGATTGCTCCTTAGGAGTTCTACAAAAGACAAAGTAATTTGGGTTTACGTTAGGGTACTCAATTGTTTGCCGTGAAAAGAGAAAGGAAAGAGAAAAATTTTTTTTTAAAAAAAAAAAGTAACGGCAATATCCTTAACATAAATTTGTAAAAAATGTTGAATATATCAAATAGTTCATAGGGATGATAAAGTTTATTGAAGGAATATCAACAATGAGCTAGATATGAAATAAATATACAGATCAGAAGGATCTAAAAAGAGCAAGTACTTATTTTCCTAATATTTGAAAATGATTTTTTAAAGAAAATTTTTTAAAAAAAGTAAGAACCACCATTACAACATATAAAGAAAGAAGATCAGCCCTATACACTACCTTTTTAAACACCTTGGGTCAGCCTTATATTTCATGCATTGTTTTCATTTATTTTCGATACATTGGAGTCTTGCACTAGAAGTAAATTATAACTTCACAAACACATTTTCCTCTCGCATGGAAAATATCCGTACTAGAATCTAGTCTGAGAGATAGCAAAGTTTAGAAGAAAAAGAATCCAATTTCCGATTGATTTCCTGCAACTAGGGAATTGGTATCGTGTTCTAAAGGGCTTATTAACTTTGCTATTTGAGGTATTTATATAGCAAAATTTGAGCATTTTCTGAAGATGGAGCAGATGTCAAACGTTCTAGGATGTAATTTATGGTCATTTAGAGAATTCTTAATACAAGAAAACCATCCACCTTTTTACTGTATATATCTTGTCTGATTACCCCTATTTACCTCCTTTCCTCCACGAAAATAAATGACGGAATAAAGGTTACCCTCATCGTATGCAAAAGTTGTGAATGAACTCCCAGAGTCAGTGAACCAAAAGACTTGGAATCAAACAGCTAGCCTTCAAAAATTATAAGCATGCATGACTAAGAGCCCAGAGGTGCAGCCACTTCCATACCCATTTCCATTGCCCATTGCTCCCGACTTACTCCTCGGATTCAACACCAAGGCAACTAATCATCATGTTGCTCACTCCTAGGTACTTACAGTTTTCCCTCTATCATCCATGTGTCAAAATTCCTCCCTTTTACAAGCATGCAAGCCATTCCCCTACGTGATTTTGATGATGCGACAGAGAAAGAAACAGAGAGGAAATATTTTTCTCTTAAGGTTTCAACAAGCAGATTATGTTGGTTTCTGCTTCGCTGAGAAATAAACAGAATCTTCGGTAATGAATTCAAAGTGGTTTCCCATTGCTGACTAAATTATCTTTATGTGTAAGGGAAGAGTCATCTGGGTTTCTAAGCTTAAAGAGAGTCATGAGTCTTGACAGGAATCTAATCATTCATTGGGATTTCAAATATATATTCATTCCACCCTTGACTTCATTCCTCAGTCAAGCTTTCTGGTTCTTTTATTGTTCTACAATTTTTTGAGCCTTTAGAAAGAGTCTTTCTCTGCTGCAAGCATATCAAGCAGGATAGAGTGGATAAAATAGGTGAGGATAGCATTGAACAGTTGATCGAGTGGATTGGATGGGTTGATTGTTTGATTATGGGGACCCATCTTCCGAAGTCGTGAACAAGCTGGAGTAAATTAGTCGCGAACCGAGCCACGAAAGGAAATCATGGAAATTTTCGAGGGGTATTTTAGGAATCACCCGACAGGAGATGACTTGACAGGAGATGAATGCAAGACGCTGACTTATATGGGGAAGAGAGGCATGTTATATAGAAGAAAACTGTCACTCCAACTTTATCTTCTCTGGCCTTCTGATTTCTGGGGAGTTCTCTGAACTCCTCCGTTAAACGGAGACACTCACCGACGTTTCGAGGGAGACAAAGTTCACAGCAACTTTGTGCACGACTGTGGGGGTGGGAACATAATAATCAGCAACTTTTGTGTAGACAAGGCGCATCCATAGCATCTTTGGCAGAAAATAATTAAGATTGATGATGTTGGGAGTTAATTACCTTAAGGTTCCTGACTTGGTGTGGACATCCACCGGGAATAAACACTGCTTCTCCAAGTCTTGGGTGGACAACCTAAAAAGACTCTTATCAGAACTAGCACACGAAATGTCGGTTATCAGAAACTTAAGATGCTATATATTACCTATTCAACTGGAGAGCAGAAGGTGTGTTTGAATTCTTCCGAGTGATATATAAAGAAAGCTGAAAACTGTTTAGAAAATAAGACACCCTCATTTAATTCTTTTCCTTCATACAGTACTTACCCACTTCTCTACATAATAAAAAATAGAAATCTAAGATCTTTTCCATTATGCTTCTACTAAGCCCTCCACGTGGATTAGCACTAACGTGGAGTCCAAGATTTTCCTTAAGGGCTTCCCAGTTTCAGAGGAAGCCCTCTTCAGTCTTCCCTGCAACGAAAGCACCTCCTGTGCGTCGTCATCCACACCATCCGGCTTTTCTCTATCTTCTAGAATGGGTATGAAGGATGTTATTGCGCTTCACATCAAATTCTGCTTTCAAACGTAGATAAACATCGGTTGATACTTTCATAAGTACACTAGCAATTGTAATAGGCTCACAATAATCACGATTCAGTCTCATCTATGCTTGTTTTGATTTGAAAAAAAAAAAAAAAAAACAATGAAGCACTATTAGAGAAAATAAAGGGATTCTTCCCGTAAATTGTTGGGTTGGTCCAGCCCATATTCGGAGACTTATTATTGGGTCCAATTAGGGTAATGTGGCCCTAAGGTTTAAAAGAAAAAATATAGGGTTTTTTCTTTATGAGAAGAGGTGAGTGGCCGTCAAAAGAAAAAAGAGAGAGAGAAAAGAAAAGAACAGAATTTCGCAGGAATTAGAGGCCCTGCGCAGCAGTTGATCAAACGTATGATCAAGGGCGATCCGTGGTCCGATTGAGCTGATTTTTTGTCAGCAGGTTCGGGATTGGGTGCTCTTCATTGTGAACGGTTGGATCGTCGTTTGGAGCTCTTTAAGTCAGCAGATTGTGGTCGAAAATCTGGGTGATATTTCTCCAACTTTTCTTGGTTAAGTTGTTGTTTACAACTTGTTCTTCACTATTTATTGGTGATTCTATTGTTGTTGAATCAGTAAATCTTTGTCCTGTTGCTATTGTTAAGGACTTGATTGGGTTGTATCCTAACGATTGATATAGTGGAGATTTGGGTGGACTCCGTGATTGGTCCCGTGGTTTGTTTTATCCTTCACATTGGAGGAGTTTTTCCACGTAGAAATTCTTTGTGTTGACTGTGATTTGATTATTTTACTTGTGATTCGAATACATCGTTGGTGTTTTTAGTATTTCCTCATAGGTTCAATCAAAGTGGAAAACTTTATACGTCGTTTTTCCCATCAGAGTGGTATCAAAGCATATTGATGTAAGGTATCATTGGATACGAGATATAATGGAAACCAAAGAGGTTGCACTTGAAAAGGTACATACTGAGGATAATGGTTCTGATATGATGACAAAGGCTCTATGGCGAGAAAAGTTTGAGTTTTGTCGGCATGAGGCCGGTTTGGATTGTGCTTGAGAAATGAACATATGGAATCTCCCTCATTTGGGCTGGAGGGGGAGAATTGTTGGGTTGGTCCAGCCCATATTCGGAGACTTATTATTGGGTCCAATTAGGGTAATGTGGCCCTAAGGTTTAAAAGAAAAAATATTAGGTTTTTTCTTTATGAGAAGAGGTGAGTGGCCGTCAAAAGAAAAAAGAGAGAGAGAAAAGAAAATAGCAGAATTTCGCAGGAATTAGAGGCCCTGCGCAGCAGTTGATCAAACATTTGATCAAGGACGATCCGTGGTCCGATTGAGCTGATTTTTTGTCAGCAGGTTCGGGATTGGGTGTTCTTCATTGTGAACGGTTGGATCGTCGTTTGGAGCTCTTGAAGTCAGCATATTGTGGTCGAAAATCTGGGTGATATTTCTCCAACTTTTCTTGGTTAAGTTGTTGTTTACAACTTGTTCTTCACTATTTATTGGTGATTCTATTGTTGTTGAATCAGTAAATCTTTGTCCTGTTGCTATTGTTAAGGACTTGATTGGGTTGTATCCTAACGATTGATATAGTGGAGATTTGGGTGGACTCCGTGATCGGTCCCGTGGTTTTTTTTATCCTTCACATTGGAGGAGTTTTTTCACGTAGAAATTCTTTGTGTTGACTGTGATTTGATTATTTTACTTGTGATTCGAATACATCGTTGGTGTTTTTAGTATTTCCTCATAGGTTCAATCAAAGTGGGAAACTTTATACGTCGTTTTTCCCATCATAAATATCATATGATATTAATCTCAATTTTATTTTCCTTTAATTGGAAATTGATTTGGCAACTTATGTATACAATGCAAAAATAAGTATCTTCTAACAATAATTGTGAGGATTTTTTCTTCCAAGGTTCGAAATAATATCTCTTCTACTCAGTACATGCTTTCTTATACTCAATTTTGTACCAAATTTTAAAATTTACACCATTTTGCTTTCTTTATTTTTGGATATTGATGTCACTTCAAAATTCATCAATCACGGGTTTTTTAAAAAAAGAGTTCACTAATCACTTGACAATGAACTAGCACAAAGTGACTCTCCTTTTATAGGAAAAAAAAGTAAATAAGAAAGTGCAAAGCAAGCTCATCCTTTCACTGTGAGGAAATATAAATGTGCTTAAGGGACAACTTGGTTGTTTTCTTCGCATAATGTCAAGAGTGCAAGTACTTATATCCATCAAAATATCACTAAACGAATTCCAGGTCAAAATCTCATTGAGGTCCTCCACCACTAGACAAATCTTAGGTAGGGACATTACCATCAAGAAGAAGGAATGTGTAAGGCTTGTGGCTTGCTAGAAAATAAAATGTGCATCCAGAACGTTAAGTAGTTTTACCTATCAAAGACAATACTTGTAGAATGCCTTGCTAGGACACTCATCCACCATTTCCACGCGCTTAGAAGAATTGTCCCAAATCAAAGAAAAAAGAAGAAGAAAATAACATGATATTATATCATTAAATGTCACTTAATTAGCTAGTTCAGTGGTAAGTTAGTAAAGATGCCAACCATGAGGTTTAGAAGTTAATATTTTGTATATGTGAGTTAAAAGTGTGTGTTGTAAAATGAAAACAAAAATTATATCATTGAATGGTAATTGGAAACATAAACATATCTTTTGCAAATCAACTTGACATCAAACAAGACTCGAAGAATGATATATTGCGCATAGAAACAATAGTTAAAATTAGCTAGTTCAGTGGTAAGTTAGTAAAGATGCCAACCATGAGGTTTAGAAGTTAATATTTTGTATATGTGAGTTAAAAGTGTGTGTTGTAAAATGAAAACAAAAATTATATCATTGAATGGTAATTGGAAACATAAACATATCTTTTGCAAATCAACTTGACATCAAACAAGACTCGAAGAATGATATATTGCGCATAGAAACAATAGTTAAAATTGATGAAATGAAAGCACTTTCAAGAACTCAATGAAAATCAAAGAATTCACAACCTTCTAACAAACAAATATCATGCATTTGTCCCTTAATTATTCTAGCGAAGCATAAACCACCAAGTTAGCATGCTTCAATAGAGGTATCCTACATTATTAAAAATAGTGTTAATTTATAGGACCCTTAAATTACAACCATGGAAAAGTGAAAGCATGGAAGCTCACTAACTATTAATATTCATGTTGTCCATAATCCCAAGAAGCGACAGAGTTTCAAATTAAAAGTCATGTTTTCTTTGAGCTTTTATGGTACCAAATAAAAGTTAAATGTTCCTACAACAAAAGATGCATGCACGTGTCCTTACTGAAATTATTCGGTCGGTGGGTTTCTCACATCCTTCAAGAAAGTTAGAACGGGAATCGGCCTTGAATTTGGAGCATTCAAAAGCCCCTAGGCCACAAGTTCTAACCTCAAAAGGCTCCACAAAAGAAAAAAAATACATATACTGAGATGCACCTGGAGAAATTTCTAAAACTTAGGTCATATACCCCAATTTCCTAATTTAAATAGTTCAACTTGACTTCATTTTTTTTTTTTTGCTAATTTCAAATTGACCACCATATTAGAAATATACACAAATTCACCTTCTTTTTTTTTTTATACCTTGGCGTAGTATTTAATTTTCTTACTATGTGGAATTTCAGAATATCTTCGCATCCCTCATCCTCAAGCCTTGTCATAACAACAAAAACAAAAAAGAAGCTAAAAATTTCCACTAATAGGAATCTCAAACTGGGGTGAAGTAAAAGGACTTTAGCAAAAAAGAACAAACAAGACCAGCTCCCTTTCATGGCTTCTTCAATGTTTTACGATACATCAAACTTCCTTTGGATGACTAAGCAATGATTGTTACCTTAAGTGGAAATTCCTCCTTGTGGAAGGTAGGATGTAAGATGGAAAAAGAAAATAACCTTGTTCAATGACTAAATTTTTAATTCGTTAGGCCTTTGCATATCTATTTTAATATAATAGAAATGACATAAAGCCCCTAGTATCTGAAATTACAAATCAAAATCTCCTAGGTTGATAATTAAAAACATAGAAATAAAATCATATATTCTATTAGGGTGGAAAGAAATGTAGAGATTAGTAAGAAATACTATGCAAATCATAAAAGAACAAATAAAGTCCTCAATATATAATGGATGTCTTGCCCTAAGTAATGCAAAGATTGTTGATGGAACATAGACATATAAAAGAGATATAGTGTGCATAAACTCTAGATGAGTGGTGCAGGAACTCCAAACTTCAAATTGAAAGCCCTATGTTGACTTTCAACATCCCCCTTCTCTCCTCTTTGTTTTATTTGATGCAATGCACAATGGCCCAAATTAAGATGCTCTCATTAAAGTAAAGTGAGCCTCACAAGGTTGCTTTGCTATACATTTATGATGTGGCATTACCTAATTTGAGATGGAACAGAGCCATGATAAAGTGGATACAAGCCATGTCTTTGTAACACATTCATACACGATTAGTGAAATTTTTTATGTATTTTATAACATTTGACAAATCATTTCAGTGTAAAAAAGTTGAGCCTTCAAGAGAGATGAAATTTCTTTAATAATAGGTATATAAAAACTTCTAGTTAGTAAGAGAATCAAATCTCTTTGATCTTGGTTGGTCATTTTACTAAAATGTTGAAAGAAATGTGCGTTTACTATTATATTTATAAGTGAGTTGGATAAAGGTTATTTTCTCATCTTAATTGCCATGAAATAAGAACACTTTGATGGAAAGAAAGATTCAATGATAAAGTTTTAACATTGTCACTACCGTTAATACATTTTCCATGACCAAATATCACTATCGCATTTGCATTTTAGTATTTAAGGCAATTATTCCTTAGTGTGGCATTTGGCAATTGCCTATTCAGGGCAATTATCATGTCTTATATGACATGCGGCAAACTAAAGATCTAATTTAGTTTGGTTTTGTCCTAATTCTTTTGACAATTAACCTAACTAGTTTGTGTTTACATGTAGCTTGACTAGAGTAGTTTGTATACACATTTGGTATTTGATGAATCTAGGGTACCATTTGGATTTGCTCTAATTTTGCATGCAAACACATCTAGTTAAGAACAACTCCTTATTTTAAAGGGTTTCGTGCCAAATATGAAAATTTCAAACCATATACAACTTGGCTAGTCCAATAGTGCTATCAAGCATACTTTGTGACAAACGAATTTCAAGATAGTCATATGGTTAAAACAACTCTATTCTAGATCCTTTTCAATTTGGACTTTTATTTAGTTTGCTTCAAAAAGATAAACCAATTATCTTGTTTCACTTTCTAAACTCTACAATACTAATAGCTTAAAGTTTGTTTTTGTACAACAGAAAAGTGTATCGGTATTTAAAGGAGTCTTATCTATGCTATTGTATGACATCCAAAATATAGGTATAATAAGAAATCAAAATTTACAAAAAGAACTTGAAAATGTTTATATAATGATTTAAGAATCAAAATGTTATAAAAAAAAATGTTATCCTAACCAATTGTGAGTATTTATTTGTTAAATGGAAAATGTAATAAATCGTCATAATTTAACCATCACACTCCAATATGGAACCAAAAAAAAAAAACAAAAGCAAAAACTCTAGATTTCCTCTCACATCAACCTTATTGAATCAACTCATTAGTTGAATTATATCCAAGAAATTGAAACAACATAAAATAAAGGATTTGAATTGCAATTCTCTTTTGATTTCAATTCTCCTTCTTGTGGTTGTTTTTACTTTCTCTTTTTTTCTTTTTTTTTTTCTTTTTCTTTTTTTTTTTTTTTTGGGTGGGGGGTTGATACTGTTTTTGGTCAGTGCAAAGTGTTGATGTGCATATTATAAGTTGAATTTTGCTAGTTGGCTTTGGTTGACTTGCCTTGGCATGAAACACAAGCCAAGGAGTTTTTCCCTTTTGATCACTTTCTCAGCAGGCTTTGTTGACGATTGGGTCCGTGTCTCGGGAGTATTAGGGCTTCATACCTGGATTTTGGTTAGGACTGGGAAAATAGCCTGGTTGTTGGATTTTTTTTTTTTTTTCCTTCCTCTCTTTTTTGCTTTGGACGTGTCAAATCCAAGAAGGTCCGAATGAAAGAACCAAACCTTTAAGAATGGGCCCACCCAACAAAGCCTGCAAATGAAGAATCGGGCCTATCAAGTCTTTTTTCTAATGAAAGTCTACAGCTAAAGCACAACAAGCCTACCCATCATCAAAACAAGTCCAAGTTCATACAGGATGGCTAAGAATCTGTTCAAATTCAAAGCCTTAAGAAAGTGGCTCCCTACGTGAAATCTTGGAAAGGATCTGAGTCCATCCAAATAGCCCAGAAAATGAAATCCCATCTGGCACCTAGGACATATAAATCAGCCCATATCCAAATGATGTTTAGCCGTCTAAGAGTAGTGGCCTATGATCCAGTAGAGAAGAAGGCTTTTCCAATGAAAGTTTTACATAAACAACCTTGGCCTTTCATCGTAAATCTATAAATGAAAAAAAAAAAAAGGAATACTCCAATGTTTTGGTCTTTTTTCTTACAGTTAATCAAGGGCCCAAACGGAAACCGTAATTTACTCCAGCTTGTTCATGACTTCGGAAGATGGGTCCCCACAATCAGATAATCAACCCATCCAACAAGATGAGGGAATTGGCAAAGAAATGAAAGGGCCGATTCGACTGTTAAGCAATCTATTTATCCCCCTTTCCTATCCGACTCCTCTCTCGTGGTCCTTCCCTTATGGGGCCTAGCCGATCAACTGTTCAATGCTATCCTCACCTATTTTATCCACTCGATCCTGCTTGATATGCTTGCAGCAGAGAAAGACTCTTTCTAAAGGCTCAAAAAATTGTAGAACAATAAAAGAATAAGGAAGCTTGCTGAGGAATGAAGTCAAGGGTGGAATGAATATATATTTGAAATCTCGACGAATGATAAGATTCTATAAGAAGATGAAAAGGAGAGAGAGTTGGGAAGAGGTTTTTTATAAGCTAGTGGACCTACTGTGCATAGCATCCAATTTATAATACAGTGATGATTCACATTTGTAGAAAGACTAAAATTACAAATATTCTCAAATATACACAAAGAATAATTTCCTAAGTAACGTGATTTATTCTAAAGTAAATACACCATCTAAAGAACATAATCGACCCCGAGATACCAATAAAGGTGTGTATTTCCAACACTCCCCTCAAGTTGATAGTTGGTATATATCAAGAACACCAAACTTGTCTAACAAATATGTGTGCTGTATGTGGCAAAGGGATTTGGTAAAGATGTCCTTTGGCTATTCCATAATTCTTATCTCTTATGTCTTGATTATACTTCTTGGATTTTATCCTTAGTGAAGTGGCAATCATCTTCAATATAGTTTGTTATCTCATGTACTATCAGATTTGCTACGAGTTTGAAAGCAGCATCATTGTCACAAAACAGAGTGGTATGTCCTCGAATTCGTAATCCAAGATTGTGAAGTAGTCCTCTCATCCAAACTATTTCATGTCGTCTTGGCCATAGCTTTGTATTTTGATTCAACTAATGACAAAGAAACAGTAGATTGCTTCTTTGTCTTCCAACATAACAATATTTCAACATAGACGTAAAGATCACAAAGTACAAAAGCAGATAGAGTAGAACAACAACAATAAATAAGAAGAGCTAAATATGATAGTTAATTTCTTGAATGTAAGTGTTTTCGGCATTGGATATCAAATAGAATATAAAAGATCAGCTCCAAAGGTATAGTTATGAAACAGGAGATTAAAAATGAATATAGATATCACAGCTTTATCAACTCTGGATGCAACATCAAGTTCTAAAAGCTCCACGGTAGGTTTTTTCATGCCCCCAAGTGAGCTGGTTGCGCAAATTGTACTTCCACTCTTAAAATGGGTGGTTAGCGAAAGTTCATATATTCAAATCTCACAGAGGCGTGAGCCAAACGCCAAAACAGAATCTGAAAAGAAAAATATTACTAAAGCTACTATAACCCGTAAAACAATCTAGGCCATTGCTATGAGCTATTTGACAACAATTAGGTTCATACCTTGAAACTTGATCGTCTCTAAAATGATTCTAATACAGTGTTCATGCAGCATAAGTTCCCCAACAAAACATTATATTCAGCAGCAAATAACGACCAATTCCAGTACTCTGTTTGATTTCCGAAAATGCCAACTAAAAATAAAATAATTCATTTCCCCAGGTCGTACACCAGAGGGACCCCAAAAGGCCGGAACTTTTAAATGTTCGTACCCATTCCCGAACTTCTCCCGGTAACCAAAGAGGAAAACTTGAAACTACTGAGTATGTGATCACAGAAATTAACTTAACTTCTTAACCTACAATACGAACTTTTTCATTTTCTTTATTATAATACATATTATTAAGTTCGAATATTGGACCAAGAGGTCCCAAAGCCTGTTCCCAATTAAGCCAAATACTTGTATACGAAATTTTCTCTCTTTTTGGTTTCCTTTTAGTGTCTTCACGTGTTTAACAAGTTGCGGTTGCAATTCAGCTATGTTTACTGGGCAGTTGGGCTCAATAACTACTGGCGCTGGAGTTGCCCCAATTAAAGAATGCGTAAATGAACAGGGTTGGTTTATGCAGGGTATCACTTGGATACGATGTTATTTTGAACCACCTATGACTACCGTAGTATGGTCATGAACTCTCAACAGGTAAAACAACAAAGGAAGTATCCAACACTACAGAACTCCCAAAATAACATAGCAAATGACAAAACCGTGATGACCAAAGATCCTCAAGTTTCACTCGTGGAAATGAACCTTACTCCTGTTTTATTGCATTGTTGGAACGGGTACGCTCTACCGGTTGGAATACTGGACAGAGTCGGTGATGGCGGATAATCATCATAAGGACAAATGTATTAGCAGCCAAAAATACCAAGCTTGCCATCCAAAGCTGGAGGAACACATTCTTGCCTCTGAACTCGAGCATATAGCCCCACATCAACCAATGGGTTTGAGCTCCCATCCATACAAGGATGCAGCGCATGCCTTCCCATTTAAGCTTCATATTACTCCAAGGTAGTATCAGAGGCAACAAGCAGAAGAACCACACAAAGTACTGTGCTGTAATTACCTGTAAAAGAAATACAGCCAACAGGCATATGGGATCAAACATGTGACTTGGGGAGAACCTTTTAGATGATAGAAGGATAAGTTTTCAAAAATCCAAGAAATAGTACTGAGATAGGTGAAGTAGTCATGGTCAGAACTTTATCATGATTATATCCCTCTAAAATTTGACTCAGACAAGATGAATAATAGTGAGATCGACAACTATAAAAGTATAAAGAATAAAAGATGTGCTGCAAGGTGTCATAAAAATGTAGAAACATTAACTCAGAAATTGGCGTACCTTATTGAATGCTACAAATGCTACTGTCTGCACAAAGAAGCAGAAAGGGATGTCCTGTGCAAAGCAGAAAATCAGAACCAGCTGCACCATGGACTGAGGTAAAAAGGAGATAAGCTTTTCCGCCACTGAAATCTCATGTTCATAGTTAAGATATATGTGATAAAAATAGATAGAGAAGTTGTGTCTTGGATCTGTACGAGTAAGATGGTATAGCAGTGCCTCATGTAAGAACTCCCACCCATACAAGTAGAAGAACAATCCAGTAAAAGAGAGGAAAACACTGCCAGATACCAGGCCAAACATAACTCTCCGTCTTGTAAATATTTTCCTCAAGAAAGACCATACAGTGCACTGATAAGTCACATCCGTACAAGTTTGCGTTGTCTTTCCTTGACCAAAAGTCCAGTTACTAAGGATTGGCTTCTGGCTAGATGAGAAGATGTCTGGATCAAGAACGAGTGTAATAGGAAGTGCATAGATGATTGGATAAATTCGAAAGTGGACAACAAGCCCATACCAAAATGCAGCTTGTAACACATTACCTGTAAACCAGAAAACATTAAACCATCAAGACAGAGAAACGGAAATGCATAGGATCACATAGCTATCTGAAGATAAAAGTTTATTTGATTCATTAACTAACCAGAATGCCAGTTAACTATTTAGAGAACTAGAAATTACAGTGATGTAACTAAAGCAAATCTGGGTACAATTAAGCTTTCCCATCCCAATCCATCTCCACTGGAACACTATGTATGATACCAAAAGAGAGAGAGAGAAGAGAAAAAATGGGTTAAGGCAAACGAAAGGGAAACATATGTTATTTCTTTTGTTTGAATAACAAGAAGAGAAGAGAAAGAAAAAAGAAAAAAGAGCATTTCTGGTTTATTGATTTTTACAACAAGCATGCGTGTTTAAGAACTAGAAAAGCAAAAGGTTAAAGGTAATAGCACATTTTTTATCATATTATTTAGAATTATTTAGGAAGCCCTCCTTGCCCTCCTCGTCTTCCTCCTAAGCTGCACGGGAAAGGCCCAATATCAATCCCAGGGAACAGTGAAGCTTCATCCTATAAGGATGGAAACAAAATTGTCCGTCCAGGTGGGAAACTGTCTATGTTGACATCCTTTCTCTTTCCTCCATTAAAACAGACAATAGAAAGAGCTTTTTCTTCCATACTTCTCCCCTATCTCTCCTTTTCTCCCTCTTCCACCCAATCAAGAAGACACTAGAATGTTTCAAACAATTATGCACATTGAAATTTTTGGGATTCAAGAAGCTCTGCATTAGAAATTCTCGCTGAACAAAAATGGCCAGTGTCCATCTTAAACCCTCAAGCCATTGAAGAAGATTAACCCTAGCAGTTCCCCAAGCATCTAATGGATCCTAAATCTGAAATTGGCTACAATTAGAATCCCGTGAAGCAATGAAACATAGATACATTGCTAACTTCAGTTTACAAACTTATAACAATAGAACCCTCTAAATGATGCTTAGTGAAACAAAAGATGGAGAGAAAAGAGGGCGAGTCTAAGAGGTGTTTATTCATTCAAACCAAATAACCTCTCAAGATACCAATATTGCAGTATGGTACATGTTGAAATAAAATGTTTCTTTACATTGACGGCCTTTGACATTGAATATGTTTGTTGGAGACAAACATAAAGGAGACGGGAGATTTCCATAGACCTACTTTTAAGATTTCAGTAGAAACAAATTAAGAAAGTGAACAATCTGGCATTTTTTAAGTAAGCAATGAAATCTAATCTATTCGAAAAGCGAACATGGAAATAGGGATATACCATTCATAAGACAGATAATGATCCACAAAATCATGGCACAAACAATAGGCTCACAGTTCCCACGAGTTCCAATGGTGAAGGTAAATGGATTGAGGAGCCATACCATAACACAATAGGTGCATAAATTGTCCGGCACCCTATGCAGCTTCAAAATAGATCGGATAAACAATCCAACAAGTAAATCTGCAATTGACCTTAACAAGCATTAGCACAAAATTCAAATCAATACCTTAGCATCCTAGCATTTATCTCCCAACAAAAGGATCTCTTCAAAACCGGGACAAACAAAACAGTGAGTAATTCCACACTGATATCTTTCGCTCTGGAATCCACTAGACAAAAAACTTAAAACCAACCATATGCATTTGCAAAATGAGACATGTTCTTGGCGTACTTTTTAAACAAAACTGCTATTGCTCCTCACCCAAAGAACTAAATACAATCTAGCAACCCACAAATACAGTAGGGTTTTCTAGAAAAGAAAAAGGCCAAATACTTGACTACATTAGTATCTTCAAGGTTCACACAAGATGAGTAACACCACAAGTTCATCTTACGAATATTTCCTTACAGATGGAAACAAAGATTAAGGAGAATTCAGAATAAATAACTAAGTACAGCTAAAAATCAATATTCCGTACAAATTACTTACATAATCCAAACCTAACATAAAGGTAAGGCGTTTATAATTGAGAAAAATGCTCCGTACCTGAAGCTGAGAAGAGAAATTTGCCCCATGAACGATGAATGATTGAATTTGGAATAAGCAGAAAAGCAAGCAAGGGAGAATAGCGATATGTTGTTCTTTTATAAGGAGAATCCCCCGCAGACATTAAAGACGCAGCATCAGAAAATACAAGGTAATCAACATCCGTGTATCTCACTTCCATATTGCTATCTTGCCATTCTCCATATACAATCAGAACGGCACGAAGAAATGCAGAGACGAGAAGCAGTGATTGAAAGTCTAACGAAGTCATTGCTGTACGAAAAGTAGTGTCAAGAAGTTCAAAATCAACGTACCAAACTTTCCTCCCTTCACCAAAGAAGGAAAATTTTCAAAGAATGCTCGTAAAAAATTATGTTTATGAAGTACATAATTTCCCAAACACCAACTATTTTGAATGAATAAATGTTAGAAATCAGATAACTGCCAAACAAAACCTGCAGAAACCTAAGAGAAAAAACAAGGAAATATTTTGACATTGTTGATGTTCTCAATGTGGATTCCATCAGTATTTTAGCTTCAATAAAGTTTTGCAGACAAAGAAGGCAGCTATCTCTATGAGGTTGCACCACAGATCTGTGCTCAATTCTCCACCAAAATTTAAGATCCCTCTTGCAGGTGCTAACATCAAACATTAAGTCCTAGCAGATAAAATACACTTCAAGAAAGAAAAGAAAAGGAAGCAAAAACAGTAAGACAAAATCAAAACTTCTTTTCCTTCTGATTAGCTAGTACTTTGGTCTCCCTGGGAACTTGAACCAATGACTTCACCTGCTACCCATCCTTGTGCTGGTTAAAAGTGCCATTGAGCCCCAAAATAAAGAACATGAAAGATAAATATAATGGCCTTTAGACGTTCATACATCAAAACAGAAAAATTAAACTGACATCTATATCATGTGAATCACTCCCCTTACTAATGGCAGTTGAAGAAGAAGCCAAGTCTATTTTTGATAGCTTCAAGCTTTCCGAGTATAGCTCTTCAGCAAGATTGCCCTCCATCAGTGCAACCATAGTCAGGTAAGTGAAAACATAAGCAACAAATTCCAATATTCATCACTATAACACCTCAGAAAAGTATGACGATTGTTAACAGTGTATCCCAACAGTTGCATAAAAATTGGAAAGAAATAAACTTTAAGCGCAATGTATTTTGCACAAACACAATCGCCAACTTCTCTGAAGCACCAATTGGAAAATTCGACATCTTACTTTGTCACAATTAAAATTATACTAGAAAACATTAGTGGGCATGAGATTCCAAACTTATACTAAAGATGCACATGCCCATACAAATTTCAAAGTTAACGGTGCAGTTCAAATTAGAGTACTGAGGCAAAGAAAATGACTGACAAACACACAAAAGGTCCAAAACTCATGCAATTAATGTAAATTTAAAGAACGTGTGCCCGTAACAGCATTTCATCAAACACGTAGAATTCCCAAACTAGAGATCAAACAGAAAAACCAAAAAGGCCAATACTTCATAAGTAAAATTACTATCCCATGAAAAGCCCCGAAATACCAGATCACTAACAGATACAAGATAAAACGCCCAGGCAAGAGTTAAAAAAATTGAATACCTGGCTGCCACTCTCATGTGTGTAAAGACTTAATGTGCAGGAATACCGGAAAGCAGGAATACCGGAAAGCGTTTGGCAAGGCCGCCCAAAACTGTTGGAATGCTCTCGGAACCAATTCATTTGAGCGAGACAGAGAAGTGGAATTTCGTGTGTAGGGGTGAAATCCGGAGATCTACGAAGGAAGGCCAAAAGCGAAGGCAGCACTCTGGGTCCCTACCGACGCTGGGGAGGGCGAGAGGATGGGGGTGCAATAGAATCCCCAAGTATAATAGCGGATAAGATGCACATGAAATCGAAAATCAATAACAACGATAGAAGGGTTGAGTTTCGTTCCAAAAGATCAACGAAATTCAACTCAATGGGAAGAATAACAAAGTCTTTATATATAATAGGATTGATTTACTTGTATTTTTTAGGTTCCTTAACGAAAATCTCCGTGTGCTAAGTTACTGAAAATTTCTTTTGATGGGGTAGAAGGACCGGTGATAACGAAGAAATCAAGAAAAAGAATCATTCCACACTACTTTTTCCCCACTTGCAAAAATTTACAGGAAATCAATCCAATTGTTTTTGAGGAGATGAAACTAAAGCCAAATATTTCTATTCTCTAACTCAGATTTTACTTCTTAAATTTAAGCGATAGGAGAGCGCCGAAAAGCCCTAAATCCATTCATCATCGTTATCAAAATCAGACAACAAGACAAACCCATCATCAATCTACGAACTTACTGCTATGCTACAGAGAACAACAACAGGAAGAAAAAGAATCGCAACAAACAAACATACATACAAAACATCCACGAGATCAGATTTTTTGAGCTTACCCTCTCGATCCGTACATGGCTACAACGCTGTATGGGCCTTTTAGGAGGGTAAGATCCTCTGAAGAAGAAAATTAATCTTTATTTACAATTAAATAAATATTATATTTAATTCAGTATAATACTGACAAAATTAATCATACTCAACCATAAATAAAAACTTTTAACATGACATAATAAATTCAAAAAACTCATGATCATTCCAAAGAAAGAGAATGAAAAATTAACATGTTGTACATAAATAAAAGATAAATCTAATTCAAATTTGTCCAATTTTTACGGTCTCTGAATTTTAAAATTAGTTATAATATTTTTATCTACAAGATATTAATCACAAATTAAACTTGCTTAGGTGAAATATTTCATTGAAAAGAAAGACAAACTATACATTTTAGTGATGAAAATATTGCTTTTGAAGCATTCGAATGGTTCTTTCCTAATTTTAACATTACAAATCTAAGAAATTGAAAAGATTAAAACAGAATAGTCATAAATTAGCTTTCAACTTTAAGGTTGTTGACATAATAATCAAGGATCAAATAACGGTCTAAACAAAATTATCTTTTATTAACCTTTTAACTTTAAAGCTTTTGATATAATAGTCAATGTTCATAACATTGAAATATACCAATTCAAATAAAATGATTTTTGATTAACTTTCAACTTTAAGACTTTTAGTATTATGATCAAGAATTGTAATATTTGGTATCAAAGTTAATCTCATGTATCAACAAATATATTTGCTAACTCTGGTCGATATTATTAACCATGGTATTATCCCAACCTGCAATTACATTAAGAGATCAATCAGAAGTAATATTCAAGTAAGCACCGGAATCCATACTCTATCACTAGAGTACATTCCTTTTCGAAGCAAGCATTGGAAAAAAGGTTACTGATATTTACCATAACATTGTTGTTTGAGGTACCTCCAGCCCTCCAAGATAGCATCTTCCCTGAAAAGAAAGATAAAAGGCAGATACATAAATACAAAATGTGGCTGGAATATTCTCAACAATTGATTTGTGTTATGGATATCATGAATACAAGTGGAAGGACATTTCGAAGGTCCAGCATAACTTAATCAGCTCTGTAAAATTTTTTAACAGAACTGTGTGCTGGAAATGTAAATCTATATAAAATTTGGAGGCCACATTGATAAGAAGTTTTGTCTTGCAGAGGTTACCCAAATATGATTAAATAACCATAAGTTCAAAATTAAACAGAGGAGTGCTTACTAAATACCTGGTTCTGCTCCTACCATCCCGACTCCATTTCAATGTTTGGTTTGAACTGAAACTGTTTTTTCAGGAAAGCATTTTCCGTTGAAAGGATGACTCTAGTAGGATTGGTCCCAGCCAGAGAGGACATGATGCTTGTGGTGCACCAAGATGTCGGTGTTTGTTGGGAATGGTGGATTGAAGAGAGCAGTCATGTGCTAAAAAGATGCAAATCATTCTAAATAAGTAAAGAATTTTTTTACAGTTGGTCGAAAATATTTTATATTTAACTATATCTTCTAAGTGAGAACGAGTAGCATGAAATTTTGAAAATGTTTTAAAAAAAATGTTCTAATTTGAAACAAATAAAACCTTTAGTTTACAAAAGCATGTCATGAGTTAACCAATCAAGCTATAAGTATACACAGCAGAAGCAAACATGGGAAAATGATATATAGCAAGAAGCATTACCAAAGGGTTGAACAAGTTGCTGAGAAATGGTGGCAACGGGAACCCTCCAAAACCAGCAAATGAGAACAAAATATGTCAAAACCTACAAGACACAACAATATCAATAACTCTTTGGAACTCAACCAAGGCAGGAAGTAAACTTGACAAAACCTCAAAATACTCCAAAATCACCTTAAAAACAAAAAGAACTTTCAGATATAGATCATATGACATTTTCATTTCCTTGCTCTCTGATTCTTGATCTGGAAACCAGTGTAAGTGTCAGAAGCTTTCTTTTATAGCAGAAAAAATAAACTAAAACCATAACAATAAAAGAAATTAACCATGCCACATAATTTCTAACCTAGAACACATGGACAGCAGAAGTTAATTATTTCACTTCAAATCGGATAAAAGATGAAGCACAAAAAGGATTTCCTACGGGTTGGTCTAAGGTTTGAATAAAGGGGGTACAGTAGCAACATTGCACTGTAACTAAACAGAGAACCCAAAACAATGGATGGCATAATAACTAAACAGAGGATAATTGCCATGATAGGATTTTATTACTCAATAAATAGGATTTTATAAGTTAGTGAGTTTGAGCTGAGCTGAAAACTGCCTCACAATTTGCAAGTTCCTTCTCCTTGGCGGCTGCTAACCTCCTAAGTTTTGCAGCTTGTGCAAATGTTGATGGCCTACAATCAACAAAACAGCAAGATCACGTGGTTATGTTGATATTTGACACAAACTCCTTGAAAGCTAATTACGCCATTGATCCTGCAAGCATGTTGGGTGGAGTATATAAGTGATCACAGATATCAGGTTGTTTATTCATTTAAAAATGTTGCATGAACGACAACTTCAGAGAACCACTAAAGCCACATGGGCGAGGGGAGAATTAACATCACAAATATCATACTAGTCAGTGTGAATTCTTGAAAGGAGATCGTTAGCCTTAATTAACAGAAAGAAAGAATGAAAGAAGGCATATTTAATTGTGAGCAAAATTACTGCTACTCTGGCAGCTGAGGCAAAAGGTCATTGCAAGCTTCTGGTATAATTTCATAAATAAATGGCAAGTGATGATATACAACTAATCGTTAAACATCACAAAGAAAAAACTGTCATACTAAGGGTGCAAAATATAGATGTGGCAAACAAAGTCTAACAATAAGAGGAAGCTAACAGAAGGATGATTAGAACTGTTATATTTCAACCGCAACAATGTCAATCATGACATAGGTACAAGCATTAGGTCATAGACATGACACAAATTTTATACTTTATTTGGATCAACATTTCTTATTCAAAAGACGTCTATATTGAAGGTAAAAGAGTTTGAAGTACAACTGTCAATTAGCACATATAAATCCGAAATGAAATAATATATGCTTAAGGTTTTTGGGCAATCATACAAGTAACCCAAAATTTAATCCTTTCAAATATGAAAGTACCATGAGTCCAAATGCTCATTACTTTAAAACAAACTCTTATGTGATGGATCGGATGGGAAGGTGAGGGAAGAGACTTCAGATAAAGCTCTAGAATCACTCACTGTGACAAGGAGCTCGCTTCTTTTAGAAGTTGCTTTATCTCTGCACTCAGTTGGATTACTTCCACACTCTTAGATTTTTTCTGAAAAGAAACCGATGATAAGACTTCATTTGAAGACAACCAACTTAGCAGAAATCAAGTAGTGGAACCTCACTGTCAGTAAAATGTTAAGAACAATATATTTCAACAACCAAAAGCAATTCGCAACCTTAAGAAATATACATCCCAGATATCCAGTACAGGAACTAACCCCTTGGTTCCTGTACAATGGATAATCATAACATTATGAACAAGCAAACCAAATTATTTCCCGGAGAAGACCAGCACACAATTATTGCAGTAAACAACCATCATTTCCATAATCAACACATACCCAGCTATTTATCCATCGATCCATCAATCTAATAGTACACACACTTATTTAGATCAGTGTAAACTAGTTTGAGGCGAATTACGAGAAATAATGCTGTAAAATCAACCAATTTCTGAACAAAATCCACACTACATAATTGAAATTACGCCACGGATTGGTACAAACTATCAAGTCTCCATCCACTTGTATTTAGTTATATAAATAAAGTGACTCTTTATCTCAATTAAGGTCAACCTTTTAGGACAAAAATTAAGTTATTTTTAACTACTATCCCCTAATAAGTAATGAGCATCAATTGGAAATTTAGTGGATTAAGTTTAAATTTAGAATATTTACTTTACAAAATCTTCCACACAAGCTTTTTCTTACTATTTCAAATATCTCAAAGATAGATTTGTGTAACAACTGTTTGAAGGTAAATTTGTATAACAATTTCTTTTTTATAATATGATGCAAATTCTTTCCTTCTTTTATAATCAACTTTAATAAAAAATTAACAAAAATTTTGCTTGTAAGGTTTAAAAGGGTGAATAAAAAGAGTTTACATCTTTATCATACTTCAAAATAAACTTTTGTCTTATCCTTATCTTTAACTTAAGCTAAGGTCTAACCCTACCTATTATACTTTTTAACAAGCAATTCAAAAAATCTAAGCATAGTATACCATATTACACTTTCAAAGTGTAGCTCATAGAAAATCTTGAATGATGAAATGCTTTTCTACCAAAAGATAGTCAAATGAAAAGCTACCTATTTCAATGTACCATAATTCATAGTTAAAAACCCCATCATGTTGAATTGATGGCCCCACTCAAAACAATGTCTATATATTGTTGGGGAAATTAAATTATAAGTACGACTATATATTGTTGTAAACATATATGAGTCTTATATACATATTTATAAATTGCTTGCACTAATCTCTCTACAATTATTTTAGGTGGCAAATGTTATATAAGAGGCTCAATTGCAGTTCTCATCTCATTATTGTGCCATTGCACATGAGCAAGCAATCACATACAACCTTAAAACAAATTGTTATACATTACAAATCATCTAAGTCATAACAATTTTTGTACACTTATATCATCATCCAATCTAGTTGCCAGCTATTGCTTACAATTGGACAAGGTAAAGATGTTGTAATGGTCTGATTTTTAAATTCCAACACATAAAGGTGTCTATCATTGTATAATATGTAGTATATCAAATCTGGTTGAACTCCATTATTTGTTGCTAAACAAATCATGCCACTTATGTTAGATAGAAAAGTAGCTCTATCTCTGAGACTTTTTAGCTTCACCCATCACTTTTTATAAGAATCCATTGCAAAGACTATGAATTCAAGTAGCCGATAAAGACCATTTGGCTTAATTACCTTGAACACCAAAAAGATTTCACCACAACCCTCAATAAGATGTGGCCAAAATCTTGAAATATCTTGTGCCTCTTGCAAGAATAATTGCTTTATTATCACATATGTAAATTGAACCATTGAACCTATAAATAGAACTGTGCATAACATCTATACTACTACACTAGAATCTCCTCAACATATCAAAGACAAATAGTTCCACCAATCATAGTTGTCGCCATTATTTTCAAGTTATTAGCATCTTCAATCATTGTTTAGTAAATTCAAGATTACCTAGCTTACAAAATAGAAAAGAGTTGACATCATATGAGATTAACAAGATATGACATGTAGATCACTTGGAAATGATGATAGAATACAAAGATGGTAGTTAGAGGTTCCCATTGGTGGTAGCTTAATCTTGTCCAATGAGATGAGATTGAAAAGATAACAATCGTTGGAATTATGATCAATCAAAACATACCATCCATGAGAACAAACATATGTTTCTTTGTTGATCATTTCAAGAATGCTTTTTTTGTACCAACGCTGGTTTGATACATCAAAAAAAGTTTGCCAAGGATATGATTGTGGGGTAAGGATAGAACGAGCATACAAAGTTTGTATATGTCCTTCCTTAGATTCCATTATGGACCTATGATTCACCTATTCCATAATGAGGTTGGAATTATATTGGTATATGAGAACATTAAATGAAGGGAAACCAAATAATCTATTGCATAAGACGAATTACATGAAAATTAAAGTAATCTACTATCACATTAATCGATTTACAAAAGAAAAAAAAATGGCCTAAGAAGAAGAAGAACCATTGAGCATTCATCAAAAAACATATAATTACATGGCTTTGAGAAAACTGCAAGGAGCAATTGTGAACTTGAAAAAGAGACACAAACATAATTGTAAAACAATCTCATCTGAAATTTTTAAAAGAAAAGAAAAGAAAGAAAGAAAAAGACAATAAAGAAATTACAAAAAACACATATGTTGTGAATTAAAATTCATATAAAACATGATAGAAAAAAAATCCCAAATCGAAAAACCTTTTAACATAATTGTTGACTACAAATAGTATATTGTACATAGTTTTCATAAGAGAAAGTAACATAAAAGTACAATGCAATGGAGAAGATTAAAAGACAAAAATCACTCATTGATCAACTTTGAAGGGAAAGAGTCCGATTTGTAAGCCTTCTGTGATAAAGAGGTGTCACACCCAATAAATTATGGATGTGCGCTTAACAACAATGTGAATATTGAGTAGCAAAAGATAACTTGATTCAGAGTTTACTCTACATAAAAATTCTTTGCAATAGGAAAGTCACACACATAACTTACAAGATTAAGACCTAAAGCTTCCTTGTTAATAGATGTTATAGCTTAAGTTTTAATCTTTTAAGAAAATGCAATGTTTTATTATCCTCTTACAATTTATTAAATAGTCTAAGACTTCACCTAGTATGAGCAGGTTTTGAATTCCCAAATTATTATGATAGGTAGAGACAAAATAGATTTGGATTTGAAATAGTCACAACCCAATTGTGTTAAGAATTCGAATTAATACCAAAATAGATTTAGATTTGAAATAGTCACTATCCAATTGTGCTAAGAATTTGAAATCCAATTGTACTAGGCTAGGTGTTAGGCAAGCATAAGTGGGTTATGAATTTATCTGAATTTCAAATTCTTCTTTCTCTCATTCTTTAACAAGCTTTTCAACAATAGATTTTAGGTGAGACAATAAATATAAATACTTTTCCAAATTGTATTAGTTGAAAGAATATATATAATTTAGAGGAAGAGGTTTGTAATGAAAAAGTAGGTTACTTTCGAGCGGTGGCAGCTACTTTTTATTTGTGTGGAGCTCGGGGAGGAGGTGCAGGTGGGGGTGGGGATTGAGGAGTTGGGGGGGCGGTGGCGACAGCGGTGGCGGTTGTGGTGCCGGCAATGGGGCTGTGGGGAATAGCATCTTTAGCAGGGCTTGAGGTGGGGCCGGATGTGCGGCCTCCGGTGATAGGGCTCCTGGGCATATCACGGACCAAAGCGGGTGCCAAGGCGGGTCTCGGGCATCGGATCCAAGGCTGGGGCCAAGGCCGAGGGCAAGGGTGTTCGTTCTCTGGAGCGGGCCCTTGTTGCGGGGCTTGTTTCGCGCGTGGCAATAGGCCCTTGTTGCGAGGCTTGGTTTTCTTTAATTTACAATTCCTTTACGGTGTACTTTAATTTGATATGTGAAAATTTATTAATATATCATTTGTGCTAAAAAGGACAAAAAAATGAGAGAGATTAGATTGAGCTCCCAACTTACCAATATCTTAGGTGCTATAAGGAATTAAATGTCACATTATTAATCTGGTGATATTGATATGAATAAACATAAACAAAGCTAAATGGACTAAAAGTTATTTCACAAGAGACTCTTACACTAAGTTAGGAAAATATCATCAATAATCACGTGACTGGCCAAGAAAATGTCACATAGCTTTGCTTCCGAACCACAAATGTCTTAGCAACATGCATCCTTTTCCACTGCTTGGCTTAAATAAGCGAGCTTTTATGAGATCGGGAAATGTATGTACTTTTTTTATAAAAGAAAACCGAAAGGCAATTGATTATTATGTGGGCGCGCGACTATCACGTCATTTCCCCACGTGTATTTAAATAGTAATTTCAGCGTGCCCGTCACTCGCGTCCTCGCTGCGCATAGGGCACGAAATTCGGTTATAGAAAGAAAAAGGAACGAACCATTGAATCCGGAACGCTTCGGCACGTTTCACAGGTCGCTCAAAAGGTTCTGAGACAGGTCTGCTTTTCAAACGCGCCAAACTAGGCCATTTCAATACGACGCGACATGTCACACAACTCTTGAGAGGGATACATTTCTTAAGTTCATTTAGCGAGCGTGTAGAACCTGTGAAGATGATATCTCCACGGCTGTCGGGAATATTACTCGGACCGAAGTCATTGTGAAGATTGCACGGACCTGTTTCGCATGGAACCGGCCCCGCTTCTAGAGCCCACCACAGCCCCTGCCCCGGCCGAGGCTCCGATCTCCTCCCCGGTGCCTATGCTGGCATCTGCCCCCACCCGTAGCCCAACGTCTGCCACCAAAATCACCGCCCCCGCCGCCCCTAGCTCCTCAATCCCCACCCCCACTCCTACCTGCACCTCCTCCCCCCCAAGCTCCACAAACCGCACCACATCCGCCACCACCTCCACCGGCAAGCCAACCACCCCCACCGGCACCCATAAGCATACGTTTACCACCTACATTGGGTTCGTACTGATTTTTACTACAGTTTGTACATAACCCTAAACTTGTTAGGGAATTTTACTACTTTACTATTGCGTTCTAGTTGACTGTTTTGGGGATTTTGTTGCATTTTACTACAGTTTGTACGTAACCCTAAACTTGCTAGGGGATTTTACTACTTTGCTACTGCATTATACTTGACTGTTTTGGGGATTTTACTGCGTTTTACTACAGTTTATACATAACCCTAAACTTGTTAGGGGATTTTACTACTTTGACTGTTTTGGGGATTTTACTGCATTTTACTACTGCATTCCACGTTTTACCACTGCATTCTAATCTTTACTACGTTTTAATTATACCAAAAATTTAAACAGAAAATACAATAAAGATCAGACGCTTTCAGGAAATAGAAACAAAAAAATAAAAAAGAAACGCATAGATTTCAGAGATTATATTGAAAAACTATTGATTTTACCTTATCTCAGTTCAAGGTCTAGCTCCTTTTAAAAGCAAAACTGACCACCAGGGACAGAGAACAAAGGTATGTTGTTGTTCTATCCACTGAGCAAACTGAGGCTGGGATTAAAGTTAAACAGATCAAAATATTAAATGCAAGCAAAAATATGAAAAAAAAAAAAAATAAAACAAAGAAAAGGAAGGTATAGATTAATCAGATGAGAATAGACACGGGAATTAAAAAATAAAAAATAAAATAGGTGTAGATTTACGCTCATAGAATTAACTTTGCAACCAACCAAACCGAAAAGCTATAGAATTTACCCAATCCCATGTTAAAGTAGGTTACTTTCGAAAACCAGATGGCTATGAAAACACGAAGGTCGTACTGAAAGAGACCAGGAAAAGAGATGGTACCAGAAACAAAATCAACTGCGTATAAATTTAACACATCAAAAAAGAGCTAAGATTTAGGTAAGACAAAAGAGACGGGGCAAAAGAAAAAAGGATGGTGTTAAGTGACAAGAAATCTAACAATTGATGGCATCGAGGAGCCGACAGTTCATTATTTCTTTTACTGTACACTTTTACTGTACATAACATTTATTATATAATTTTTTCTTACGAGTTGCAAGTATATCCAAACCCAACATTTTTATATGCTTACTCTAAATATCTTGGTTACTTCTTTCTAGTCTATCCAAGTGGTTACTGGATGGAATGTCGAATTTAGTTTTGAGGGGACATATTGGAGTTTTTAGTACTATGGTATTTAGTCCTAGGCCTAGTGTTATCATTCCTTGTCGCTTCATTTTTGTTTATAGTGTTCTTCATGAGACTATATACTGATTACAAAGGCAAACATAGTGTGGTGAGTGTTGGAGAAGCGTTTGTTTTCAAACTTTACAGTGTTCTTCATGAGATCATATTTTGGATTGAGATTTAATTTCATAAGATTCATAAATATATTCGTTGCAAGCTACAATGAAGTCAACCTTTTCTGGTTTAGTAACGTACTCTTTTTGTCTTGGATCTTTGAATTAACTTTAGGTGCCACGCCATAGCTTCCCACCTTCCATGTGAAGGTTTTCTCATCAAGATCTTAATAAAAATTAGCATCCCATTGCAGGGACAAAGATGGGTGGTTGGAAGACTGAAGGGTGGACTCCTTTTGGATGCTTTAGTCTACACGAGTTCATCTATCTTCTGGATGTTTTCTTGTCAATAAGAGCATCTGCTGCTCTGATCGGATTCCCAAATAGAACAACCCATAGTCAAGTGACTTGTAGGTGCAAAGCTAGTTGGGAACAACTCCATGGGCTTGAGGCTCATATGTGTAGTGCCTATAGGCTTGGGGCCCACTGGAGGATAAGCCCATATACTAGAGGTCTATTAGCATTAGCCCATACTTATTAGACAATTGAAAGTAACCTAATAATTTAGGTGAGTCACAAACCATTATTATTATTATTATTTTAAAATAGGTTGCAGATGAAATACCTATTGGCAAGAAGCACGTGAACGAAGGGCACATAAGCTATGGGCTTGTTAAAGTAAAGGGCCTATATGAAAAGATGTCGCAGGCAATGAGCTCCCCAGGTGGCCCATAAGTCTGAGCTTGTGTAAGATAGGCCTAGAGATATATAGGGCCTATTAATGGATGCCAATGCTAGAGGCCCATTTTAGAAACCTTATAGGTTACGGCCCACTTTATGGCCCCTAAGCGAGGAGGCTGAGGTTAGAGGCTTGTAGAATATGGCCTATAAGTGTGCAACCCATATCTGAAAGGTATGAAGAAGCCATACTCCAAGTTCCTTAGAGGAAAGGCTAAAGCCCTTAGTGGAAAGGTAAGCAAGGGCTTATTGGTGAAAGCTTGATCAATAAAGGCCAATTTTTAAAGCAAATAGGCTAGTGGCCAAATGAAAAGGCCTTTTTGGGTGGCTTTCAATGAAGGGCCTATTGGTGAGGCTGTTTAAGGGAGACCTATTTTGAGTTCTAGTAAATGATGGATCTTTACTTTTAAGGACCATTTGCATATTATCAGTGAGCAAAGTCCCTTATAAGACTTCGTTTGAAGTCCATATTGGAGGGGCCTTTAGTGAGAGGCTAGTGCAAGATTGTAGATAGGCTGGTTAACAATGGCCCTATCCGTGAGTCGCCTATAGGTACACTATGGTTGTTTCTATGGGAGTCGGCAAAGAGAACCTCTTCCAAACTTTTTTACATGGAACATCCTCACATACTCGTTACAAATCAGCAAAAAAGGAAAAACCCACCACTACACGGGTAGGAGAAAACCATCGTCATCTATATAGGACATTGAAATCAACCATCTTAGGCTTTCAGAAAATTTAGATGTACATATTGAATTTATTTAGACCAAAGCAACTAGCTTTCAAACATATTAAAATCCAAACATCAGTGATGCATGAAGTAAGACGCAAAAACTTGCTTTCGTTCTTACAAAGTCTTAATAACCTTATTATTGTATAAACACCATTATTTTGGAAAAATGTATCCAATCGACCTTTCAAAAGGTCTATTACATGTTCTTGTAATCAAGAACTTAACAAGTATTTGAAAGTCGATAGAACTTCAAGCCAATAGTGCAAGTGATCAATACCTTTAGAAGTTACTCGCATTACTTACAGACATACTTAGAAAGCTGCCTTGTTGCATGCTCTTTATCTCTGGGCTTTTCCTTGGCTTAAAGAAATGCGTCACTAGATTCACTAATCTCTACTTTGATCCAACTATCGTCAGGTTTAAGATATGACAATAGGAAGTGATAGGTTCATTATTTCCTTATTAACACATTCAAACATATGTTGTGCTGTTAGCCGTGAAATCCTCCTTTCTATTGCTTCAACAATCAACATCTTCAAGAGGTACATTATTTACTTACTAAAACATATATTCGTTTTTGTGCTATTCATCTTGAATCCTCCTTTTCCTATCATTTGTTTCTTTGTGTTCATTGTTTTCAGTGAACTCCAATGAAGAAATGAGAGTTAATATCTGTAGTTTATAATTTTTTTTCCTGTGCATCAAAATCAAAATCAATAAACAAAAGGAAACATGCTTGAATAATTGCCTCTTCCACTTGAACGCCTAAAGCCTAAAGCATGGATAGTTACATTTTGTGTTTCTTTTTTAACTAATGTAGTCTCTCTCTACCTACAATTTGGAATCCTTTGATTTTGCTTTTGTAGTTAAAGAACATGTTACAAATTCTCACTCTGGGTAGAGGTGATTCTTTGCTTATGTTTTTTATTCCCCCTAAAATTATGGCTAGGTATGCAAAATTTGAGTTTTCTATTTGTTTTTTCCTTTTTGAGAACTTTAATATGTAAAATTTGCTTCACAAATTATACTTATTAATCATTACCTTTTTGTTCTTGACATTGTTCTCTATAGAGAATTACAAAGTAGAAAGCCAATTTGCTTGTATTGACTAATCTGTGAAATTTAGGATGTTACACCTTGGTTTAGGTTTTTAGGCCCAACTATGTTTAGTCATGTCCTAGTTTATGCTATTTCTGAATTTTTAGACCTCAAAAATTTCTTTTCCTTGTTGTAAAGTTCATTAACTCTTTATTTTGCTTGTGTCAAAGTATAAGTCACCGATGCCCATTTTGAATATCAAATTTGCTAGCACACTCTTTTTGAGTTTTCTTGATAATGCCAACAACAGTTCCAGCGTGAAGTTCTGTGTGCATTGTGATAGATAATATCTTAGAACATCTAGTGACATAGGAGTGTTATGGACATTATTCTCTCTTGACTACAACATCTTGGAGGTGCAGTTGACAGCTATTGAGGGTTGTGATTAATCAGATGCATGCAATTAGAATTGCCCTGTGCTTAACATATGAAGGTGGTTTTATGTGTTGATTCGCTTCCCTTTATTGGATTATTGTAAGAAACCGAAGTTTTGGATTGAAGCTTACCATATACTTGCTTATAACCTAAACCCTAAACATTTATAAACGAAAAAACTACACTCACATCCCCACCAATGTGAAGGTATGTTATACGACACATCAACGATGGAGGTGGTCCAGCAAATAGGAGCCAAGATTTTACTCTAGCATGCCAGCTTTTTGATTTTTCAGGTTAGAACTCTTTTGAAGAGAAAAAAAGGTAAAAGATTAAAGCAAATGAACATCAGGAAAGCTGTAAACAACTAGGAAGGAAGAAACTAGTTGAATGCATAGACTTCCCATATGTTTGGCACCATTGTTATTGAAAGAAGAATACTCTATCTCCCTCACTCTTTATGTTTTCTAGTGGATACTGACACAAAGTTGAAACTTGGAAATGAAACATTTATCTTTGAGCAAGAGAGAAGTCTACTACCATAAAACCACAAATCACAAAGGCCATCATCAGCACCTCATAAAGAATACCAAGCGACGGTTCGTCTGAAAGCCCATATTGTTCTATGCAAGCAACTTTCTACATGCAAGTTTAGTCACTTCTGTTGGATATTCATGAAATACAAGATTACCCATGCCCTGGAAGTAGAATCCCAGCAATTTCTAACAACTACAAACGCTATTACAAGGTAAGTCTATCTTCCTAATAATGATTTTACACAATCCTAAAATCCACAAGTAGGGAGCATAACAAGACAGCAACCATCAGGGCTCGATTCCAAATGAATCACCAAACATTATATCATTGGTTGAAATTACCTAAGTCAACCTTTTACAATAATATTCACATCACATTAGTCATATAAATCACATCAATTAATCTTTACACGCTTCTCACACACATACATGTAGGAACAAATTTGAATTTGGCTCCAATGTGTTCTTTTGCTTCAGTACGAATGAGAAACAATTAGGAACATCTCCATCGAACATATTTAAAATCACCAAGTAACACGAATAACATTTTCCTATCACAACAGCAGAACTATCTTCGTTGTAGCCCAGACCAAATATGGTGTTTAAACATTACCACTCTCGAACCAATCCAACCAAGCCATTTTGGTAGCAATTATCCCTCATGCAAAATTCAAATATATATATGTGTGTGTGTGTGTGGCTATTATGTCATTGACAATATTGTTTATTCGTACTTTATCACTACAAAAGAATATCTGTAAATGCTTTGAACAATAAGTTAGATTACGATACATACCACGTAAGTAATGTAAGCAATGTCAAATGAGTTCGAGGGCAAGCATATTTCTTCTCCATTTGCATGAATCCGGTTGATTGGATTCTTTCTTGGAGATCTTTTCTTTTCCTTGAATTGAGAAACAACAAGAAAGTAAGGTTACAAATATAGACCTTGCACATATAAAAATTGAGCACACTATAAAAGACAAAAAACATTTGCTCATAATTTTCCACATGATATATTTCCACGACTACTCAACATATGATAGGCTACTAAATCAATTTCTTTAAAACTAAAATTTTTCACTCCCAGTAACTTTAGCTTATGGGAACTTTTCAGAAAGATATCTTTCGTTGAAACTCACAGAGCATCCAATATCAAGAATATCCTTAATCATGGAAATTCCAGAATACTAGAGATGGTGTTGCTTAATAGCTTGAAAGCAACTTCCACATACTAGTTTATTAGTTTCATCTAGTGAAGAAGCATCCAGTATTGCTTGTCTTGTCATTGACATGGTTGTAGCTTCTGCTTTTGCAGCAGCTTGCCATGCTAGATGCAATATTTTAAGGATTACAACATTAGTGAAGTAATTTTTTTTTTGTTTGCAAAAGTATATAGCACCGCATTAGAAACATCAATAAGATTTTCAGCATAGTGTTTAAATCATTTTGACAGAAAAAAGAAATTATTTTAAGTAAATCTTGTTCATGGGGTATCTATAACTAGCCTTTGATCTTGGACTTGTACTCAAAATGCAGAATAAACAAGAATATTCTATAAAGTTCCCATCTTACATAGATGATAGTGTTCCACAATTTAGAAGAGATTAGAGAATTATGTTGAACTAATCAGGCGTTAGTTTTGGTCCATGAAAGCTCATATTAAAGGCTTTAAAATTAAAAAAAAAAGAAAAAGAAAAAAACAAAAACATTACTTTTCACAAAGCAAACTGCAAACAAATAAAGAAGCTTAGGATAAAGTTGAAAAACGCGGAAGCCATGAAAGGTTGCCCTCATCATGTGCATGGAAAGGATTCAAATAATCTGTACAATAGGTAGTACTTCATAAAATATTCATTGTAAGGAGTCATTCCACAATAAATAGGTTCAACTGGAATGAAGATCATTAGCAAATGATACCGGCTTAATAAAGTCTGCATTTTTGAACTCTCCCAATTGACTCCCTAAAATAAAAAGAAGTGGTAAATGCTAAAGTCTTAAGTGGTACCTTTTATAGACTAACTAAATCAATACGAATATGGAACTTCATCAATATAAAATTGTCAATATTTGATTGTTCTGGTCGTCGACAATTACCTTAGCGGAGTTTAGGACCTATAAAATAATACATGTGAAAGAATTCATAGTCCCGTCAGTGGATCGCCAAAAAATCAAAGAAACCTTAATTTACTCAAAACCTGATTTCTAGAAAATTTCCCAATGATAATTCTATTGATTTGATTTGATTAAATACATGAATAATCACAGATTAAATTTGATAAGAAATTATAAACAAAATCAAATTAGAAACTTTACAAAACTATATAGAAACTGTTTTAGAAACATTTTCGGTGACGGGCAGTGTGGTAGGTAAGAGCAGTGCGGTAGGTGTGGTCGCACGTGGGAGCAAAGACAATGGCTGATGTGGCCGTAGGGTTGACGTGGCATGACGTGGCATGCGATGTGGCGGCTAACGTGGAGGCGGACTGTTCTAACATCCCCCCATAAGCTGAAGAGGCAAGATGAACCATTAGCTTGGATTGAAGAAGTTTAAACTGAGTCGAAGAAAGGCCTTTGGTAAAGATGTCAGCCAGTTGATCAAGAGTGGAGATGAACTAGATGAAGAGTTGGCCACAGGTGAGGCGTTCACGAACAAAGTGAAAGTCAATTTCAATATGCTTTGTTTGAGCATGGAACACAAGATTCGCCGTTAGGTAAAGAGCAGAGAGGTTATCACACCAGATAGTCAGAGGATGAGGTGGAAGAGCACGGAGGTCACGAAGGAGATACTCGATCCACATGACCTCTGCAGTAGTGTCAGCTAGGGATTTGTATTTTGCTTCAGTGCTTGAGTGAGCAACAATGCGTTGTTTACGGGAGCTTCATGAGATGAGATTGCGACCAAGATAGATATAGAAGCCACCGACAGAGCGGCGATCATCACAATCACCAGCCCAACTTGCATCAGAGAAGGCATGAAGTGAAAGTGAAGGACCACATGTGAGTAGAAGACCCAGCTTGGGAGTGACCATCAAGTAGCGCAAGATGCGCTTGACTGCTTGCCAATGTGCAGTGGTAGGACAGTGGAGAAACTGGCAGGCTGTGTTGACAAAATAAGCAATGTCTGGTCGAGTGAGAGTGAGATACTGGAGAGCACCCATAATGCTGCAATAGAGAGAGACATTCGGTAAAGGGTCGCCATAGTGGATGGACAGAGGTTCATTAGTCAAGCACAGAGTGGAGATAGCCTTAGCATCACTCATCTTGGCACAGGTTAAGATGTCCAGAGTAAATTTAACCTGATGAAGGATGAGACCATTAAGGGTGTGTTGAACTTCAACGCCAAGGAAATAGTGGATGAGACCCAGATCCTTAAAGGTAAACTCATGGTGGAGAGCTTAGAGTAAGGTCAAGAAAGGCGCTTGTAGAGAACTTGTCAAGATAATATCATCCACATAAACCAGAAGAATAAAACTGTACCGCGGCGTATGTAGTGTGAAGAGGGAGGTGTCGACAAGTGAGATTATGAAGTCGAGGGAGATGAGGAAGGAGCTCAGCTGCTGGTACTAGGCTTGAGGTGCCTGTTTCAACCCATACATAGAGCGGTAGAGGCGGCACACGTGGTGAGGACGCTCAGGATCAGTAAAGCCAAGGGGCTATTCCATGTAGACAACTTCAGAAAGGTGCCCATGAAGGAAGGCATTAGAAACATCAAGCTGACAAATGGGCCACCCTCGAGAGTAGGCCAAGGCAATAATGATCCAAACAATCACAAGTTTAGCCATGGGACTGAAGGTCTCAGTGTAGTCAATACTTTCTTGCTGATGAAAGCCCTTAGCCACTAAGCAGGCCTTGTAGCACTCCAAGGAACCATCATATTTGAGCTTGACCTTATATATCCACTTACAACCAATGGGTTTGACTCCAGGAGGGAGAGGTACCAAAACCCAGGTGCCATTGCGGAGAAGAGCAGTGTACTCCGCAGCCATAGCATCATGCTAGTGGGGCTCCCGAACTACCTAAGAAAAGCAAGTGGGTTCGGGGTGGGGGGTGGGGGGTGGGGGAAGCAGTGAGGGTGATGGTGTGGTCACGGGTGAAGTGACGGTGAGGGATGGTGCCATCCTAGAGGCGAGTCATAGGGTGAGAAGGCTACGGGGGAGGAGCAGTGGGGCTTGTTGAGGAAGTGGGGAGGGGAGAGTCTGGAAGAGGATCCGGAGGGTTAGGGTCAGTGGGAGGAGAAGAAGAGGGGAGGGTCGGGGATAAGACCGAGACCAAAGGTAGGGCTATATCAGGGGTAGAGGGGGGGAAGGGGAGGGAGAGAGAGGACTAGGGTGAAACGGGAAGCTCTCTTCATGAAACACGGCATCAGCAATGATATAGATGTAGTGGGTAGTGGGGCAATAACAACGGTAACCATGGTAACCGGGGGGATAGCCAAGGAAGACACAAGGGCTAGACCAGGGAGCAAGTTTGTGAGGGGCATAAGGTCGAAGGTAAGGAAAGACGGTACACCCAAAGACACGAAGACGGATAATATCGGGGGGTTGATGAAACAACGTTTGCCACAGGGAGACATTGTGAAGGATAGGGGTGGGAAGGTAGTTAATGAGGAACACAGCAGCCTTAAAGGCAAAGTCCCAGAACCGAGGGGGAATAGTGGCTTGGGTCATGAAAGTAAGACTGGTTTTAACAATATGGCAATGTTTGTGTTCAGCAACACTATTTTGAAATGGGGAATAGGGACAAGAAACACGTTGATGAATACTGGCATGTTGGAGGTACTGGCAAAAGTTCGCCGAGAGGAATTCAGGGGTACCATCACACTAGATGGCCTGAATACGACACTGAAGTTGGTTCTTAACAAATTTGTGGAAAGTAGAGAAAATTGCAAGAAATTGGGAGCGGTAAGAGAACGTATAAAGCCATGTAAAACGAGAAAAATCATCAATAAAACACACGTAATATTTATTTTTATTGATGGACTTAATGGGGGAGGGACCCCAAATATTAAAATGGATGAGTTGAAGGGGACGACTTGACCTAGACGAAGTGGGGGGTGGGGGTGGCGATGACTCTTACTGAGAGCACATGCCTAACATGGGGGGAAGGAAGGGGAGGTGTAGGGAACACGACTCGAATTCAAAAGACAGACTAAAATTGGTGGAGACAGATGACCCAATTGATGGTGCCAGAGGAGAAGAGGACTGGAACGAGACGCCATAAAAGCACAAGGAGACACATCAAAGGACTGGAGACGATAAAGACCACGATCAAGCAGTTCGTGGAGGATAATCTATCCCGAAATATAAAAGATAGCCTAAAAATGAATGGCAGAAAAAATAAAATAACAATTATTGTCGAAGGTGAATTGGGAAATAGATAAAAGATTTTGTGATAGAAGGAACGACTAAAACATTGCGTAATTTGAAGGTGGGGGTGTGGAAATTACTTGTGTGAGTGATGGGGAGAAAGACGCCATCACCCACGGTGAGTTGTTAGGTACCAGTGTAGGGATAGACACTGGAGAGGGCAACGGAAGAGTTTGTGACATGATGGGAGGCCCTTGAGTTAGGGTGCTAAGAGGCAACATCTAGAATGGAAGGGGGGGATTGGGGGGGCCATAATGGCTAAGTGGGGGGGAAGTTAAGTGTAGTGGGCCTGAGGAGGGTAGTAGAAGAGTGGGCCATTGGGGTAGGAAATATGGGCCCGAGGTGAATTTTGGTGCTGAGGGGGGCTAAAATTAGGGTTAAAGCACTCGCGACAGTTCGAGACATGGTGGCCCGACTTACGGTAGAGATGGCAATAGGGCCCATTGCGGCGACGACCCTTTGAGTTAGGCCTTTAGGCCCATAAGGAGTTAGGCGGGCTGGGCAGAAGCCCATTGAAGCTGGCTTGGGAGTAGTTGGGCTCAAAGGGCACGGGTTGGCGCGTGGGTGCACGTGCGCTAGACCACGGGCCTAGGTCTGCTGATGCACGCGGGCTGGACCACGAGCCTAGATCCGCACGGGTGGATTAGCCCAAGCCCAGACCTGAGTGGGGGGTCAGGGGACCCGCGTTAGGACCCGAGGATGCTGCGAACACAGTAGGGTCGATTGACGCAGAGCTACGGCCATTGAAGCGGCCTTCTTGGGTGAGGATGAGGCCTTGGATGGCCTCCCGGGTGAGTTGTTGGGTTTGTTGCAGGACGGAGATGAAGGTGGCAAGTCCGTCGTAGTCATCATCGAGGCTGCAGAATACATGCGTCAAGTATTCGTCATCAGAGATCTTCCCTCTGATTGCGGTGAGCTAGTCTAGAATCTCCTTCACGTCGTGAAGGAATTCGATGACTGATCTGGTACTACGGGTGACGATGTGAACCTGGAGGTGGAGAGCAGAGGAGTGGGCCGATGACTGAGCCGTGTACGATTGCGTGAGGTGCGACCACATGGCGGCCAAGGACCGAAGATTGGTCAATGAGGTGACGACGGTGTTCGTCGATGTGGCCAGAATCCACCCGAGGGTTGCCTGATTGTGGAGGAGCCACGAGTGGTAGGTGAGATTGGGGGATTTGGAGCCATCGGGCCCGACAAGGGTTTTGGGTGGCGTGGGTTCATGACTGTCGAGGATAGGCAGCAGCTGTTGGGAGATGAGAAACGGGAGGAGCCGTATCTTCCAGAAGACTAAATTGGTGCTGTCGAAGCGTTTGGTGGTTGTCGGTGCGGGCATCATCAGTGACAAAGATTGCGTCAGAACTGTGGGGAGAGGCGGGTTAGGGTTAGGGTTAGGGTTTTTCAAATTCGACATGTGGAGAAGGGGGTTTTCTGGTGGGGGGGCGTGGGCCATTGGCTCTGTTGATACCATGAAAGAATTCACAGTCCCGTCGATGGATCGCCAGAAAATCAAGGAAACCTTAATTTGCTTAAAACCTGATTTCTGAAAAATTTCCCAATGATAATTTTATTAATTTGATTCGATTAAATACATGAATAATCATAAATTAAACTTGGTAAGAAATTATGAACAAAATCAAATCAGAAACTTTACAAAACTATACAGAAACTGTTTTGGAAACATTTCCGGTGACGGGTGGTGCAATAGGTGAAAGCGGCGCGGTAGGTGCGGGAGCGAAGACGATGGCTGATGTGGCCGCAGGGCTGACGTGGTCGTAGGGCTGATGTGGCGTGCGACATGGTGGCTAACGTGGAGGCGAACTGTTCTAACAACAAGGAGAAGAACAACAACAAAATGTGCATTCAAGAAAAAGAGAATATACATCTGGGTATACGAGTGAGGGATTCTGAATGCTCTCCAATTCCTTGGACACATATGATTCTAGAACCTCCCTTGTCATTTCCCTCCATGGGATGTTCTTCTTTTCCACTCTACTACTCCAACAATTCCTAGAAGTCAAAATCCATTATCCAAATCCAAGCCAGTTCTTGGAAAACATGTGTGACAGATAAAGACCTGATGAGACCTTGTCTGGCACCAAGCTTGAGCAGAGAGCATAGAGGTTTAAAGGAATAAGAGCTCCCATGACACTAGAGAGAGGAGTGGCGCGCACCCACCTTGGGCGCTCTAGCCGTCCTTCTTCACTCGCCGCACCTTGGTCAACTTCCCCGCTGGCGACATCATGTGCAGCCACTATCTTAGCTGCTGTCGAGCCTCTGCATCTTTTGGGTCTTCTCATTCTTGCATGGCTTTTGGATGGAATAAGAGCAAGCTTGTGGGTGGGAACAAGCATTGCCATCGCAATACTCTAGAGAAAAAGAGAGAGAGAGAGAAGGCTAATGTTATCTACATGTCATGCATTTCATCTTCAGAATCTAGCTATCCACCTATGACATTAGGCTAGGAGGATTTTTGCTTGAAATTGAAGTGGAAGAAAAAACTTTAGTTCAACCGCAATTTTAACGGTTAGTAATGCTCTATGTTTTAGATAATTATATATGTGATTTTTTTAATTATGATAGTAATGCTATTTTTTGCATTTAATATTGCTTCTATCTAAAAATTGGTTGCCTGAAAATTATCAAGAATTAAGTTGAATAAAAAATTATCTATAAAAACATTTTTTCATGTCATTAAATTGAATAGAACTAAGGAAGTGACTTTTTAAATATTGAAATTAAATTTCGAAGGTAAAATTTGCGATTCTAAAAAATTAAATATATCATTCAACTTATGGTTTTGAAAATTTTCATGTTTTTAAGTTTTTTCTTCTAATTCCATATTATTTCTAAGACATCATATTAGAAAAATAGAAAAAGTAATGATTTAATGTAGGTGAGACTTCGCATAAAACCCTTTCATTGGCATATCATTGATTTTATAGTATTTATAAATGAATGAATTTTTATCCATTAGTAATTGATTATACATATACTGATACGGCTATTCCTAGGAAAAAGAAAAAGGAAAGAGAGGGGAGCATAAAGTCAAATGTAATTTTTTATTTGATACGAACATGTAATATATAGATCATATGCTGACTATTCTCTCTTTTTTTTTTCTTTTCACCTTAATTTTAAAGATAATTAAATTTAGTTTGTCCACCTTATTTTGGACACTAATTTAAATTTAGTTTGATTTAATAGAATGTGAAAAGGAAAAGAGTCCAAAATAAGGTGGACGAAGGCTGTCATGATTCCATTTCAGGACGGAGGATCTTCTCGTTTCTGTAAGGCAGGATGTTACAAAAAAGAGTTTTTGAACGTTACGGTGGTAGTTTCCAAACGTTGCTAAAGAATTATCTAATTAGTAGTTATCAGTATTATATGAGTGATGGAGTAAAGAGAAGTTTGATGCTTGTAAGTGTCCATTAGAAAGTTGATGTTCTTTGAATGAACTTCGTATTTGTTACTTAATAATATCACGTGCTATTTATGTTCTTATCAAACAGCAGCAACTCTCTTTGTGTTGATATACAAATCAGGCCCACTTACTGTCATGCCGCTCATAAAGATTTTTAACTCTTTTCTCTTAAATGCCGCTTCACAACAACAATATAAGTAGAATTAGAAATCCAAGCCCAACATCCCCACAAGGTCAGCAACCGTATTCCCCAATATCCGGCTCAACCACTTGGGTACCTAACACAGTGCGTGATCGTGGGGAAGAAATTTCCCAGATAAGATCATAGAGTATTTTCCGATGATAATTGTTGAAGACTTTTCCTGTGTTGAGCGGAGATTCGACGGTTTAAGGAGGGAAAAATCTTCCCTTGTACCTAGCGGTCTTGGTTCGGAGAAGACCTAACGATTTCCGATTTGGGCGTCTTGATTACGAGATGAATCTGGGCTTATCCCATATGACTAATATAAAATTCTTTTTTTTGGTTATTAAATTCCTTTCCTAGTACAAAACACTCATTATATGGTAACCGGCAGTATAAGTTGATTACGTTAGACTTACTTCCCAAACCATGTGGTCGGAGTCTCCTTCGGCAAGGAAATTGCGCTCATTACCTCTTTCCTCCTTCCAAGGCACCAATTCTTTTTCTGCTCTCTGCTCCCTCTCCAATGACGGCTTCTTCTGTAAACTTGTCTAAGTCGTGCATCTTCAAAGCCGCAAAGCTTGAACGTCAAAGCTATTTTGAAAGGAAGGATTCAAGAGCTAGTATTCGAAGAATCAGCACTGGTTGGTCTGCTCGCAGCACGAGACTGGTTTCGATCAGGCCTCTGGCTTCGCTTAACTTCGATACTAAGGTCTTCGAGAAGGAGAATGTCAAGCTCGATACCAAGGTATTTGATTCTAATCTCTAATTTTCTCCACTTCTGTGTTGGTTTTTGTCGACAATAGTGTAATATTTTTGTTAAATGCAATATGCTGAGAGAGGGGAGAGATATTGTCTACTTTTGTGTTGCTTTTCGTCGGTTATTATGTAATATTGTTGTTAAATGCAATATGCTGTGAGAAGAGGTAGAGATTTGTGTTCTTTGCTTTTGGACGCTCTCAAGGGAATGAAGAATGGTGTTATTGGCTGGAATTTACAGGTAGATAGGTTGCTCTCAATTTTATCTTCCAATTTAGTAAGTAATTAATTGGTGAGATTCGTTATTTATATTCATAGGTTGCAATTTTGAATAGTACGTAGCATTAATGTGTTACATTTAGAATACAGAATGTTTCTTGAAGTTTTGATGTGTAATGTTTAGATTTTTAAAAAGATAAAGAAGGGATAATAGATCATTTTAATTTGCCAGAATTGTTTGTGATAAATGGTTTTGGATGCAATATTTACCTATACTACCTTTATAGGTAGATAGGGTGCTCTCAATCTTATGTTCCAATTTAGTAAGTAAGTAATTAATTGGTGAGCTTCGTGCAATTTACATTCATAGGTTGCAATATTGAATAGTACCTAGCATTAATGTGTTACATTTAGAACACAAGATATATCTTGAAGTTTTGATTTGTGCGTTTAGATTATTAAAAAGATAAAGAAGGGATAATGGGTCATTTTAATTTGCTAGAATTGTTTGTGATTCATGGTTTTGGAAGTAATCTTTACCTATATTAATAATAAGGATCTATATTGTTGTTTTATTTAGGATTATAGATGATAATATAGAATATATTCACGGTGTCTAATTAATGAATTCCTAATCACTAGTTCTTTAATATTCTTATCAAACAACAATTTAAATATTACTTCTTTGTATGTGGTTAATAAAACTAAATTTCCAATTTCTTCTATTTAGGCATATGTTGAAGCTCAAAATTTTTAATTATTTTAGGTTTTTATTATCTAAGAGTTTTCCATTTGATTCATTTTTATTCTTTGAGTATGAACTTTCCTTTTATATTGCCATTTGATTCATTTTTATTCTTTGAGTATGAATTTTCCTTTTATATTGCTAACCAAGTTATAAAACCTTTGTGGGGGGGGGGGGGGTGGTGAGGGGGGTGGTGGAATTCATCTATATTGCGGCTACTAATCTATGTTGCACACGTTCTTGGTGACCAAATTATAAGACCTTTGCAATGGGGGAATTTATCTATGCTATGATCGGGTTACTAATCTATGCTGTGCGTGCTGTGCCTACTGTTAGTGACCTATTTATAAAAGCTTTGCTGATGGAGAATTTAGAAATGTTGTTGAATAAGTTAAACTCTTGTGCTTTTAAGTTGCTTGCATTTTCAGTGGTTCTATCTTGCATCATCATGGTCTTTGTCTCGTTATTCGTCACTGTTCGCCATATGTTGGGAAAATAATTGAGGTTTGTAAGATTGGCAACTTCTTATTTGAAAGTAAGCCTCCTAGGAAGAACTATTTTGATTCATAATATTTATCAAGTAAAGAAACAGAGGCTTGGTAAATTGATTACTTTAACTTTTTCTTGAGTTATGATATTTGTTGCTTTCCTCTTTGGTTTCTTTAGCTGATAAATTATTTTTGCAAGCAATGATACTTTCTTCATCTATCAAGTTGAGGTTTGACATTTAGTTGTCTAGAATTAAATGCATTGCAAGATTATAATTAGAAGTAGAAATAACAAGAATTCTAGAAGTATAAGTAAGAAATCCAGCTCTTCCACAACTAAAGAATCTATGTACATGACTTGCTTTCATTTCACTGCTTAAAACACCGTTATACCATAACTATGCATGCTATTCAATTTAATGTATTGAAACAGGATATGCATATAAAAGAACAGTCAAAAGCCTTGAACTCCTCCAAGCCTAGCAACATAATTCTTCTTTTTTTATTAGATGCAACATATGCAAAAATTCTCAAACTTTGCATATAATTCTCACAATTTCTTTTCATTGATGATATAAAAACATCATTTAGCTTATAAACCACAGCCTGAACTTAGCTGCTGGTACTAACCTTGCCTGGTAATGACTCCTCAAGGCAGTAGCGGTTCAGTTTACTGTCCCAATTTTGTCCCCCCAACTTCACTAGAGTATCGACAAGCTTTAATTGGTTGCCATTGAGGAATTCACAAAAAACTCATCCTCCAAACAAAGGAAAGGGCTCTATCACCAGCAAAGTGGTAAAAAACGTGAATGGAATGTTGCTAATAGTGGTTGATTTGGGGTTTGAAACAAGAAAGACAACGTTGTTGGAGGGGCTGTGGCATACATTACACAGCTAAGGAAGACAAATAAGTAACAGGTTTCTCTATTCTCGTGTTAGGTTTCGGCGGTTTGAGAAATCCAAGTTCAAAAGATATGAGAAGCCCGAAGATTGGAGGTTTTGATAGCGGTTAATTTGGAGAAGTTACAGCAGAATTTCTTTCTTGAAAGAACAACTCAACTTAAAATTCCAAATTTTTAATTCAAATTCAAGATATCAATCCTTTTCTTTGGATAAAAAGCACCCATTTGTTTATTTTTCTTGCCTTTCCCATTCATTCAATTTTCAATTTTTTATTTTTATTTTTTATAATCATATCTCTTAAAAATATAGTTCATTATCAGTACGTGAATATGATATGTTTTTTAATATTGAAAATTTCATTCTTTTAACAATATGATTTAGAAAGGAAGAAAGTTAAGCCCTCTTTATTAAGAGTTATGATTTCTTTTAGTTGGCAACCCCTCTTCTTTGAAAACAAATGAAATTACCAAAAATGTAATGTAAAAGCTATACAAAATATAATCCATAACATGGGCTGTTGATCGTAACTGAGTTAACAATTGAGTGTTCCAAGCTTTTTTCATTTGATTTGTTTCAAGTAAAAGTTAACTATTTAATTAAATGATTCAATAACACAAAGAGTATCAATTACTAAGTAAGTAATGGTTATTAATTTTTATCTCTTAAGTCAATTATATAAACCAAATAATATAACTTTTTTAAACGTGAAAGAGATAATTAGTTGAAAATTAATTAGTACTGAATATCTTGCCTTCATAGTTTGTTTTTGTAGCCTAATATGCATCACAGAATATACCTATATAAATTTATATATTTATACATGTAAACATACACAAACATACACCATGGAGTCCCACCATCAAAACTAGTCGAAACATGTACATTATCTTAGAAAAATGATTTCTTTGAATCTTTTTGAATACTTGAAACACTCTCATAATGAAGTTAAAATTATATCAATAGAATGAGGCCAATTTTGAATAAGACTCAGTTTCTTTAATGAAAAAACCGAACTCAACTTGAGTTTATAAGATTCAATTTCGCAATTGTTTAAGTACTTTCAATATGTTTCAAAGTACAAACTAAATTTTTTTATATTTGATAGGTCTGCATGAGATGTCAATCCATATATATGTGGCATCCATTACAAGGTTTACATGTGTATGCGAGGATAATTCCATTATTTATCTAGATAAAAAAATTTGACCGAGGTAGTAATTTTCAAACTAAGAAAAGTTCAAAACAACAATAAGTTTCTTTGTTTTTTTTTTTTTGATAAATTAGGATATGATTAGATTACATCACTATCCACCGATACTATATCTCATTTCTTTGTCTAATCCGTACAAATTTCAATTCAATCCCCAATTTAACTAAATACTCTTTGTTGCATCTCAATTCAAGATATTGGCTTTGGATCTTATTACAATATTAAAATATCACCAACAAGCCAACTAGAAATTAAAGGTATTCCATCAGCAAATTAAGTAATGGTGGTATATCATAATCCTCGAACAAAAAAGCCATATGTATTATTTTAGTGTTAGATATTGTTTGGGAAAAATAGGGAATTGGGAAAGGAAGTAGTAGCAAAGAATATGTAGTTCTATAAATATTTATCTTTTACACAAGTACGACATTATGATACAATCTGCCTTCCATCAATCCGAAGAACAATTAGCTAAATTTGAGCTGCATTTATGGACTTTGAGCGAGATCAGCGATGGCTAAAGGCAGGTTCCTTCCAACCGAACCAGTTAATCATCTGAGTTTTAAGGTGTGGGCACCGTAGGGGGCACAGGACCGGTGAAATTGTTGTGAGACAGGTCTAGAAGGTTTTGGATGGAGAAACCAAAAGCTGCTCGGAACCTCACCATAAAGTTGGTTGTAGGATAGATTGAGAAATGTGAGATTCGTTAGAGAGGATATGTCCGGCGGAGGCCCGGTGAGGGAAATGGAACTAAGGAAGTGACCTTTTAAAGGTTCGAATTTGAATTTTGAATGCAGAATTTGCGATCCAAAAAAATTAAATATATCTTTCAACTAATGCGTTTGAAATTTCATATATTTAAGTTCTTTTCTACTAATTCCATTTTATTTCTGAGACATCATATTAGAAAAGGAGAAATAGTAATGATAAAATATAGGTGAGACTTCACATAAAAATGTTTCGCAGTATTATCATTCATTTTATAGTACTATAAATGAAAGAATTTTTATCGATTGGTATTATATGCCATTCTTAGGAAAAATAAAATGGGTGTTTTTGGGTTTGTGGGGGGCGGCGCAAAGTCATATGCAATTTTTATTTGATAGGAACATGTAAATATAAATATTATATGCTATCTTTTCACATGACTAATTTCTTTTTTTCTTGCTTTTAACAATAATAAATTTAATGGAAAAACCAAACTAAAACTTTAGGAGCAAAAGTTTCTACAATACTGAAACACTGTTTAGTTCATTAAATTTCATATTCTATTAAAAACTTTATAATTAATAAAAATTGATAGTAGCTTTTTCTTTTTTAAGAGTGTTATCTAAACCAACACAAATTCACATTTTAATAATAACACAAATTACGTGCATTTCATCAATCAATATGCATATAGACGAGCAAACTATAGCGTACTAATGTAATTTTTTTTTCTACCAAATGGGTCATTATGGCTTTTAAAATTTTCTTTTGTCTTGATTCACACAAATACTAAAAATTTGAAAAAATTATCATAAACATGAATCACAAAAAGTCGCATTGAATGGAATACTTATTATTTTAACTTACAAGCCAAGACTTTATTACTTAAAATTGTATTTAATATAACATGTAACTGAAAATGTTAACAAATTATTGATCAGTGGTGAATTTATATCGATTTGAAGTGTGGTTGATGGCATTCGTCTCTTGCTTGGTGTATTTTGTGGCAGATCTTCCAAATTATGGTTTTCTAGGTTAAGCTTTATTGTTTTGATTAGGGAGTTTTAGGTTGATCAGGGGCAACCATTTCCGCGGTATAACTGCTAACAGATTTCTTGGCTTACAAAGATATACATAATGCGGAATTCAGTTTCATTAGCGATACAAATTGGTATAATGATATGTCCTCGGAAGTGAATTGTACAAAAGAAAAGTTCGTTCTTTGCTAAGTCAAAATGTGTAGAATAACTTAATCATGCTTTGGGACAAGGTGTTGTTTCGGACTTTAAATGAAGCAAAGTTTAATGGGAATTTTAGGTCAAAAAGCAAAAGGAAAAAAGAAAAAAAATTGCAGAATGACATTTCATTTTATAGGCCTAATTAGGGTTATAAACGAGGAAAGAAAAGGGTCAAAAACAAGGTGGACAAAGGCGGTCGTGATTTCCATTTCAGGAACTAGGATCTGCTCGTTTCTGCAAGGCAGGAAGTGCGTGATCCTGGGGAAGAAATTTCCCAACGAGATCCTACAGGATTTTCCGTTGACGGTTTAAGGAGGGAAAAATCTTCCCTCGTACGTTGCGGTCTTGGTTTGGAGAAGACCTTGCGATTTCGGTTTAAGGCGGCTTGGTAAGCAGATGAATTTGACGTGGCATTCATGCGTGGATTAGTAAGTCCAGCATGGCAGAACTGATGTGGCGAAGTGGACGTAGCACTTGAAGATTTAAAAAAAAAAAAAAAACTCAAAATTTCCACCAAGTTATGTTTGTGGCTTAAACAGGATGCAACAGCCCAATCTAAAGCATGATCAAATCAATCATATATATAACTGAGGGTATTAGAACCCAAAATCTTCTTTTTTTTTTAAAAAACCAAGATACTTATTTTGCTAAATTTTGAAACAGATTTCTTTTGGTTGATAAATTCCTTCCCTAATACAGAACACTCATTATATGGTACCCTGCAATAAATTAGTCTTATTGCCCACTTTTTTTTTTATTTTTAACAATTAAACCTAAAGTGTGGGTAGAAACACTTCAACAAGAAAAGTGCGGTCGCTGTCTCTTTCTTTCTCCTGAGGAGCCAATCCTTTTTCTATTCTGAAATGACGATTTCTTGTTCTAAGTTGTCTGAGCTGGGCATCTTTAAAACCGGAAAGCTCGAACGCCAACGCCTCAGTCTTTGTTTTGAAAGGAAGAATTGTAGGGTTAGTATTTGTAGAGTCAAGACTAATTGGTCTGCCCGGAGTCCGAGATTTGTTTCGCTCAAGCCCCTGGCTTGGCTCGACTTGGAGACGAAAGTCTTCAAGATGGAGAATCTCGAGCTCAATGCCCACGAGGAGGTATTTGATTCTGATCCTGATTTTCACTACTTTTATGCCGGTTTCAACGTCTATGGTGTAATATTTTTGATAAATGCAGTATGTTTTGAGAGGAGGGAGGGATTTGTTTCCTTTGCTTTCGGAAGCGTTCAAGGGGATTAAGCTGAGTGGTGTTATTGGCTGGAATTTACAGGTAGATAGGTTGCTCTTAATCTTATCTTCGAATTAAGAATTAATTGGTTGGGTTTGTGCAATTTGTATTCATTGGTTGCAATTTTGAAGAGGGGATGTGGATCTTTTTACCTAGCATGAATGTATTACATTTAGAGCAAAGAATGCATCTTGAAGTTTGGATTTTTACATTTAGATTATTGACGAAAAAAAGGGAACTAATAGATCATTTTAGTTTGATGGTGTTGCTTCAATGATTCATGGTTTTGGATGCAATATTTGCCTATAATAATGATGAGAGCTTTATATTGTTGTTTTATGTAGGATTATTAGATGATAATATATAATATATTAACTCTCTCTAACTAATGAATTTTTAATTAATATTCTTACTAAACAATGGTTTGGATACCATTTCTCTGTATGCATCTAATAAAACTAATTTTTGATTTTCCTGTTTAGGCGAATGTTGATGTTCAAAGGTTAACAGATTCTCTTAATGAAGTGAATTCTAATTTTGGAGTCAAGGTGATCATTGCTCTTACCATGGTTTTTTTCTAAAGTTGGTTATTTTAAGTTTTTACTATCTAATAGTTTTTCATTTGGTTTATTCTTACTCTTTGGGTATAATGTTCTTTTTCTATCAATGACCAAGTTATTAACCTTTGTAGGGAGAGGACTTATCTATATTGCAGCTATTAATCCATGTTGCACGCGTCAGTGGTGAGCAAGTTATAAAAGCTTTGCAGTGGGAGACTTTAGAAATGCATTTGTGTCGATTAGTCCTTGCATGTTATATGTTGCTTTGGTCTTCATTAATAGCTTTTATCATTTTCATGTTATACGTTCATATTCGTGACCGTTGGTGACCTAGTTATATATGTTGGGGTCATTAATCTATGGTGTGCATCCTATGCCTATTGTTGGTGACCTAGTTATAAAAGCTTTGCTATTGGAGAATTAAGAAATGTTGTTGAAGCAATTAAACTATAGTGCTTATATGTTGCTTGAGTTTTAGTAATTGCTTTTATCATTATCATAATCTTTTTCATGGTATTCTTCATTATTAGCCTAATGATGAAAAAATATTAAGGTTTATAATAATTACAAATTTTGCCTCTTACTTGAAAGTAAGCTCTTAGAGAGAACTGTTTTGATTCATAATATTTGCCAAGTAAACTAATTAGTTTAGTTTCTATTTGAATTATGATATTTGTTTCTGTCCTCTTTAGTTCCTTTAGGCAACCAATTGTTTCAGCAAACAATCATGTTTTGTTCATCTATGAAGTTCAAGTTTGACATTTAGCTATCCAATGTCAAATTGCATTGCAAGACTATAAACAAAAGTAGAAATAACTAAGATGTTGAAAGTATAAGTAAGAAATCTAGCTTTTCCATAGCCAAAGAATCCATTTACATGACTTGCTTTCATTTCATTGCTTAAAACACCATTTTTCCATAACAGTGCATGTTATTCAAGTTAATGGATTGAAATAAGTTTAGCCTAGGATATGCATATAAAGGAACAATCCAAAAATTCTCAAACTTCAAATACAATTCTCACAATTCCTATTCATTGATAATATAGAAATGTCGTTAACTTATAAACCACAACTTAAGTGTTGTCCAAAAAGCACCTTCTTAGCTCTTGCTACTAACCCTGAAAGCATTTCAAGATAAGCATTAATCCTAGCTTTCTTATTCCTTTTGCCTAGCTTGAGGCATCAATGGTTCACTCTACTATCTTTAAGTTTTTCAAAGTATATACAAATACGTATATTTCAAATTAACTAACCCTTTGTCCTACATTGAAAAAAATAATTTTAGGTTTAAAAAAAAGTAATTTAAGGAGTGATAAAATGGATCAACCAATGAGTCGTAAACATGCCATAAAAAAAGATTAGGTAAAGCTAGAAACAATAGAAGATATTTGTTATTGGGTATGTTGCCAACTTGCTTTGTTTAGGAGATTTGATAGTTTAATTTTTTAATCTAAGCTTTTAAGGCAAATTTTGAATAAACATTGTCTTAACAAGTAAACTTACTTTTTTAATTTCAAAGCTAGCTAATAAGTTTAAGGGTTTTTTTTTTAATTCAATCTTCATCTTAAGATTGTTCATCTTCAGTGTGGGATATGATCTTAAATACAAAGTTGTTTTGATAGTAGTGTTGCTAAGAGGTAAAGGGTTTGGAGTAGGAAGTAACCTAATTTTAATATCATGTTAGAAGATTTAAATGAGTTGGAGGGTTCTTCTTTAATTTAAAATTCAACTCAAGATTACTCTTCTTTGATCTGAGATTTGTGATCTCTTACAATTATCCTACATTGAATTGCTCCTTCTTATGATTATAAATGGATAAGTGACCCTATATTTAGTAAGTTTTAGACAGATCTTGAGTGTTTTAATATAGGATAAAAAACACAAAGCTTAGGAATTGGCTACCCTTATAAATGAAACCCATAACTTAAAGTAGTTTATTGGAGGATGTATTAAGCCTTTCATATAAAGTTTGTAATTCAAGTTGATTCTAGGGATACATGTTAAAGAATGATGTAAATTCTTCTATAGCATATATAAATATAATTTCAAAATCCTCTACATATAAAAGAACAATCTCTTTACTCTTAGGAAGAATTTTTAAAGGAATTGAGTTTTCTAATAGATGCCAAGAAAGCAAAAGTAAAAATTCTTAGTATCAACAAAAAAGTACAAATAACAAGAATAAAAAACTCTATCAACTAACAATAACATTAATGATTGAAGGAACAAGGAGATGTTACATGAATATCTATAAAAGTTGATTCAAGACATTTATTTCCCCTACAACAAGCATGTTTATGTTATTGATTGTAGTATTAGTAACCAGTGTATTCTTAGTTTGTCAAGCATGAGTTGTTGATGAGGCATTGTGGCAGTCATAGGCCAGTGTCTTGGGCTAGTGAAAATCGTTCTTCTGTTCACAAAGCTAGCTTCTCTCCTTCTTCCTTCAACATCTATCAGGTAGTATTCATCTAAAAATGGTTCAGTGCTCATCATCAATGTAAACAAGATTGGAGGCTATTCTTACAACAACTGACACTAAAAAAGATTCCGCAAGTAGATTCATCTAGTTAATGTGGATTAATGCAACAAAAAGCTGTAGAAGTATTACGAACTAGTTTAAAAAGTTGTAAGGTTGTAGCCCTTATCCACAAAGCCTATGGCCAAGAGTAATTTGTAAAAAGATGTATTACCTCCCAACATAAAGGGCACAACCACTACAAAGATGTATTAAGAATTATATAAATTATTTTATATACTTAAATTTTACTTGAGAATTCTCTTTAAACTATGAAATATTTTATCCCATCTCTTTTCTTATAAGTTTTGAAGAGTAAAATGATTTTCCAAAGAAAAGAACTATAAAAATTCTATGATTTGAAAATGAGGTGCTGCTAAAAGGCAAAGTTCTATCGATGACCAAAACTGGAAACATGCTAGAAAAATAGGGATCATACTCGAAGGATTTTTGATTTTGGTTGCAAAAGAGATGAAAAGTAACATAAGTGCTATTATAGCAGCAAATCCGCGAACTACAGCCTCATTCTTTTCCCATCATAACTTATAGAATTATTAGTCATAGCGAATATGCCTCTAAGTCGAAGGAGACGAAATGCTTCCTTCACTAAGTTCACTATTGCTCTTTCGGGGCATTCTTGGAGCTGCATGAACATTAGGGATTCAGGAGCACAAGAATATGCAAATAGTTCACATGACAACCCTTATGGAAAAGCAAACCAAAACCCTTAAAGTTATTTTATTTTCTGTGAACCAAGTATTGTGACACTATCACCAGCTATTCATTACAATTGAACACATTTTTCTTTCTTAAAAATTTATTGGTTTGTTCTAATCCACAAAATGTTAGACCATTGAAGAGAGAAAAAAAGAAGAAAAAACATTGTACAGCTGGGATGTCTAATAGAATGTCTCATTGACATAATTGGTTCATTAAAATTTATCAACTAAGTTAAAACAACAAATAGTTTTGATATAACTTTTTAAGAATCTGGAGATGAAGCAATTAAGTCTAACTATAGGAGGTGAATGGTAAATTATTCTATATTTAAAGGGATCTTTAACAAAGATACTAAGTTGTTGTGCTCCCTTCAGGTAAGTGACAGAGTTTCTAAGAATAAGTTAACCATAAAGCGTTAATATAATACTATGTCATTTTTTGAAAATTTCGACCGAGGTAGTTTGCAATAGATTTTATTTGAGAATGTTCCCAAGTAAGTATGAGTAGGCGTGTCTCCCAACGAAACTAAAAAAGTAGTTGAAAGCATAAACTTCCCATATGTTTCGCACCATTGTTACTGAAAGAACAATACTCTATCTCCCTCACTCTTATGTTTTCTAGTGAATACTCAGACAAAGTTGAAACCTGAAAATGTCACGTTTATCTTTGAGCACGAGTGAAGTCTATGATCATAAAACCACAAACCACTAACCACAAAGCCCATCATCAGCACCTCAAATGCTCCAACTCATAAAGAAATACTAAGCAACCGTTCCTCTGAAAGCCCATATCGTTCAATGCAAGCAACTTTCTGCATGCAAGTTTAGTTAACTTCTGTTAGATATTCACGAGATAGAAGATTACCCATACCGTGGAAGCAGAATCCCAGCAATTTCTAACAGCAGCAAACGCTATTACAAGGTAAGTCTATCTTCCTAATAACGATTTCACACAATCCCAAAATCCACAAGTTGGGAGCACAAAATGACAGTAACCATCAGGGTCCGTTCCAAATGAATCACCAAACAATATATCATTGGTTGAAATTTCCTAAGTCAATCTTTTACAGTAATGTTCACATCACATTAGTCATGTAAATCACATCAAGTAATCCCTCTATCTCTCTTAGACACATGCATAAAGGAACAAATTTGAATTTGGCTCTAGATGTGCTCTTTTGCTTCGGTATGAATGAGAAACAGTTAGGAACATTTCCATTAAACATATTCAAAATCACCAAGTAACATGAATAACATTTTCCTATCACAACAGCAGAACTAACTTCGTTTTAGTCCAAAACCAAATATGGTGTTTAAGCATTACCACTTTTGAAACAATCCAACCAAGCCATTTTGGTGGCAATCATCCCACTCAAAATTCAAATATCTATATATGTGGCTATTGAAAGTGCATCAGAAACAATGTTGTTATTTGTTCTACCTTTACTATTAACCAAGGCAATAGTATATATTCATACTTTATCATTACAAAAGAATATCTGTAAATGCTTCGAACAAATATAAGTTTGATCACAATATATACCACATAAGCAATGTAAACAATGTCAAATGAATTCGAGGCAAGCCCATTTCTTCTCCAATTGCATGAATCCAATTGATTGGATTCTTTGTTGGGGATCTTTGCTTTTCTTAAATTGAGCTACAACAAGAAAGTAAGGTGACAAATATAGACCATGTACATGTAAAAGTTAAGCACACTATGAAAAACAGAAACATTTACTCATAGTTTTCCACATAATATCATTTCCATGACTACTCAACATATGATAGGCTACTTAAGCAAGTTCTTTGAGACTAAAAGTTTTTCTGACGGGAACTTCTCATTCTTGCATGGCTTTTGGATGGAATAAGAGCGAGAGAGAGAGAGAGAGAGAGAAGGCTAATAATAACTACATGTCATGCACTTCATCTTCAGAATCTAGCTATCAACCTATGACATTAGGGCCACGTGGATTTTCGCTAGAAATTGAAGTGGAAGAAAAAAAATTGGTTCGACAGCAGTTTTTATGGTTAGTAATGCTCTTTGTTTCAGATAATTAGACATGTGATTTTTTTAATTATGATAGGACTGCTATTGTTTTGCATTTATTATTGCTCCTATCTAAAAATCGGCTGCCTTAAATTTATCAAAAATAAGTTGAATAAGAAACTTATCCATAAAGAACATTTTCTCACGCCATTAAATTGAACAGAAGTAAGTGACTTTTTAAAGATTGGAATTTGAATTTTGAAGCCAGAATTTGCGATCCTAAAAAATTAATTATATCTTTCAACTTATGGATTTGAAATTTCATATATTTAATTTTTTCTTCTAATTCCAAATTATTTCTGGGACATCATATTAGAAAAATAACGATAAATGTAGGTGAGACTTCGCATAAAACCCTTTCAAGGTCATATCATTGATTTTATAGTATTTATAAATGATTGAACTTTTATTCATGGGTTATTGGTTTTAGCATCATATCCTACAATATTTTATTTTGATGAATATACATATATTGATAAGGCCATTCTTAGGAGAAAAGAAAAGGGAGTCCCCCCAGGCGGCGTAAAGTCATTTAATTTTTTATTTGATAAGAACATGCAATATAAAGATTACATGCTACTCTTTCACATGACTAATTTCTTTTTTTTTCTCTTAATTTTATCAATAAATAAATTTAAAGGAAAAACCAAGCTGAAACTCCATGAGTAAAGGTTTCTAAAAAATTGCAACACCGTTTAGTTTATTAAATTTCATAGTCTATTTAAGCTTTATAATTAAAAAAAATTGATATCATCTTCTTTCTTTTTTAATTTTGTTATCTAAAACAACACAAATTCATATTTTAGGAATGTAGACAAATTACGTACATATCATCAATCAATTTGCATTCTTACGAGCATATTGTAGCATAGTTATGTAATTTATTTTTATACCAAATGGATCGTTATGGTTTTAAATTTTTCTTTTGTCTTGATTTTTACAAATATTAAAAAAAATTTGAGAAAGTTATCATAGAAATGAATAACAAAAACTCGCATAGAACTAGAAGCGTTATTCCTTTTCCTTACAAGCAGAGATTCTATTACATAAAATTCTAATTAATACAACATGTAACTGAAAATATTATCATACTTACTAATCTATGGTGAATTGATATGGATTTAGAGTTTGATTGATAGCATTCGCCTCTTGTTCTGTGTTTTGTAGTAGATGTTCCAAATTATGGTTCTCTAGGTTATGCTTGATTGTTTTGATTAGGGAGTTTTCGGTCGATCAGAGGCAACCATTTGCGTGGTATATAACTTCTAATAGATTTTCTGGCTTACAAAGGAAGACGTAATGTAGAATTCACTTTCAAGGGCAATACCAAAATACCATAATGATATGGCCTCTGAGGTGGACAAAGGCTGTCGTGATTCCTATTTCAGGATGCAGGATCTGCTCGTTTCTGTAAGGCAGGAAGTGTCTGATCGGTGGGAGAAATTTCGACGAGATCGTAGGGGATTTTTCGTTGATGACTGATGAAGATTCCTCCAGTCGTGTCGAGGGGAGATTTGACGGTTTAAGGAGGGAAATATCTTTCCCTATACGTCGCGGTCTTGGTTAGGAGAAGACCTTGCGATTTCCATTTTGGGCTTCTTGATGAGGAAGGGAATCTGACGTGGCATTTAGAGTGGTAGAGTGGCAGAGTGGATGTGGAGAAGTGGACGTGGCACTTGAAGGACTTTTAACCGTTCAATAGTTAAGTATATGGACTATGACTAATGCAAATTTTTTTCTTTTGATTAATAAATTCCTTTCCTTGTACAAAACATTCATTATATGGTACCCTGCAATAAATGTTGACAACGTTGGACTTACGTCCCGAAACAAGTCGTTGGAGTTCCTGTGCGCACCCCTTACAATTACGTCTTTGCCTTTGATCAATTAGTTTTATTGCCTTCTTGTTTTCATAATTAAACCTAAGTGTGGGTAGAAACACTTCGACAGGGAACCAGGGCACCAGTCCAAATGACGGCTTCTTCTGTAAACTTGTTTGAGCCGGGTATCTTCAAAACCGCAAAGTTTGAACGCCAACGCCTTATTAGCTATTTTGAAAAGAAGGATTCTAGGGTTAGTATTAGAAGAATCGGCACTGATTGGTGTGCTCGGAGGGTGAGATTGGTTTCGATCAAGCCTCAGGCTGCTTCGCTTGACTTCGAGACGAAGGTCTTCGAGAAGGAGAAGATCGAGCTTGATGGCCGCGAGGAGGTATTTGATTCTGATCCTGATTTTCACTACTTATGTGTTGGTTTTCATTGGCTATGGTGTAATATCTTTGTTAAATGCAGTATGTTGTTAGAGGAGGGAGGAATTTGTTTCCTTTGCTCACGGAAGCGTTTAAGGGGATTAAGCAGATTGGTGTTATTGGCTGGAATTTGCAGGTAGATAAGTTGCTCTCAATCTTATCTTTGAAATAACTTAGTTATTGATTGGTCGAATTTGCACAATTTGTATTTATTGGTTGCAATTATGAAGAGGGGAATGTGGATCCTTGTATCTAGCATTGATGTATTAATTTTAGAGCAAAGAATGCATGTTAAAGTTTTGATTTGTACATTTATATTATCAACAAGCAAAAAAAAATAGAGACTAATAAATCATTTTAATTTTGCAGGAGTTGTTTTATTGTTTCATGGTTTTGGATGCAATATCTACTTATAGTAATAATGAGGCTTTATATTGTTATTTCATGTAAGATTATTAGATGATAATATAGAATATATTTACTATATCTAATTAATGAATACTTAATTGCTAGTTTTTTAATATTCTTGTCCAATAGCAATTTAGATATATCTTTTTTGTATGTGGTCAATAAAATTAAACATTTCCTTTTTCTTGCTTAGACATCTGTTCAAGCTCGAAAGTTAAGGGATTCTCTTGTTGAAGCAAATTCTGATATTGTAGTCAAGGTGATTCTTATTTTTACTATTAGTTTCTTTTGTTGTTAATTATTTTAGGCTTTTGTTGTTGATCATTTTTCCATTTGATTTATTTGTACTCTTTGAATATAATTTTTTTTTTCTAATAAAGATTGGGCTCAAGAAGGGTTCCCTTTGTTTTGCTGAAGCTCGTGGAGTTGGATTTGCAGAAGAGAATGACACTCTAGGAGACATATGGGAAACTGTGTCAAGCAGTGATTTTGTTTTATTATCAGTTTCTGAGATTGCAAAGGTAATTTAATTGTTTACTAAAATTGTTTATTCTTTAATGTTGTTTGAAACTTTTTAATAGATGTTGTTTATGTGATGTGTGTAAAGATTATAATTTGCATTGACCCCCACCATTATTTGGTTCCTGCTAAAATACTTGATTTTGGTTCTGAAATGCTTCATTTTCCTCAACCTCTAACGCAAATTGTTTGCACATCTAGCTTTGGCAAAATTTTGCTAACAATAAGTGAACTTAATGGTTGAAATTTCAGGACTCATACTTCTCCTGATTTCAGCGTGATTGCAATTGACGACCTTTATCATTTTGATTTTATTTTACCTAAAGGTTTTGAAGTATATTTTTGTGGAAGTCCTATTACGCTGGTAGGTTAGGTTCGAAAATAAATATTGCTTGTAATTGTAAAGTCATGCTCGTTGCTTTTCTTGGTTTGATGTAATTCATTATACCTATTACAATTCAACTACTATGTCACATAGCTATGTTTCCTTTTAATTGCAAGATTTTAGTTCCCTTATTGCTTAGCTTTAACAAATATATGCATACTTACACTTGATCTATATGTTTATTGAGGGCCTATTATTTTTGTTATACAGTTTTGTTTCTTTGAAGGTCTATTTAAATAGTGTAACGCTCTTTTTTGGTTTATATTTTTTGTTGGAAATCCTGTGAATAGTATGAAAGTTATTAGGTGATTTGATATGTCTTTGTCCTTTTCATAATTTACACATTGTGTGATTAAAATAAACTAATTTCGTAATAATTTTCAGGTCAATAAAGTGTTAACCCGAATGAAGCCTCACAGCATACTTGGGTTTTCCCATGGGTTTCTTCTTGGCCATTTGCAATCAAGGGGATTCATATTTCGTAGTGACATTAGTGTGATTGCTGTGTGTTCAAAGGGAATTGGTCCCTTTCAAAGTAGACTTTATATACAAAGCAGAACGAAAAAGGGCAAAAGAATTGATTCTAGTTTTGCAGTCTGCCAGGGGAGCTCTCTCTCTCATTCTTTCTCTCTCTGCCTTCCTCCCCTGCTCTCTTTCTGTGTGTCTGCACAGGACGTTGATGGTAGAGCTACAGATGTTGCCCTAGGATGGTCAATTGCTCTTGGTTCTTCTTTCACATTCGTTACTACTCCAGAACAGGAATATAAGAGTCATGGGGAGTGTGGTAATTGTGGCATCCTTTAATGTTACATCATCCTTGAATACTTTGATCTTTGATATTTGTTCATGTTCATTATAGACAGTAAAATTATTGATGTAACAGAAGCGAGTCAAGATTTGGCTTCCAAAAACAGTATTGAGGGCGTCACCAAGATAGAATCAAAGACTATCTCAACCAAGGTTAAATAGTAGTCCTAAAATTGCATAATCATTCTTTTTTTTAGCATGTATTTTTATGTGTATTCCTCATGAATTTCTATGTTGATAGTTGTTTGATCTTTTTCTTTTTATTATTATTGAAGGTTAAGAAAAGTGAACATGGTGGGAAAAGGGGCAAGAACAGAAGTTTGGAGCATGCAGCAGCAAAGGGTTCTGTGCGTGTTATTGGTGCCCAATTTATAGAATTTTTGCAGTGGGAAAATTTTTCTATTTTGCGGCTGTTAACCTATGCTGTGCATATTTGTGGTGACCAAGTTACAGGACCTTTGCAGTGGCAGAATGTTAAAATGTTGATGATGCGGTTAAACTTTACTGCTTTGTCGTTGCTTGGGTTTTCGATAATTGCTTTTGGCATTGTCACTCTTGTTCGCAAGACAATTAAACACTAGACAAGAAAGGTTTGTAAAAAGAAAAGATTTTATCTCTTACTTGAAGGAGGGCCTGTAAGGGAGGACTGTTGTGGTTCATAATATTTATCAAGTAAAGAAACAAGTATCCAATAAACTCACTATTTTAGTTTTTACTTAAATTATGATATATGTTGCTCTCCTCTATAGTTCCTTGAAGGGATTAATTATTTCAACAACCAATGCTGCTTTATTCATTTATGAAGTTGAGGTTGGACATTTAGCTATCCAAATATCCAATACATAGGAGCAATAAATCAGCTACTTTAGAGTAGTACTTATGCATAATGTTAAAAATTTATCAAAGTATGAAGCTATTGATGCATTGCAAGACTACAACTAAAGGTGAATTAACTAGAATTCTAGAAGCATAAGTAAGAATCTATTTACTAACATGCTTTCATTTCATTGCTTATAACACCATTCTACCATAAACATATATGTTATTAAAGTTAATAGATTGAAATAGTTACAACCTAGGATACACATATAAAAGAATAATCAAAAGCCTTGAAACCCTTCAAGCCTATCACCATAATTCTCCTTACTTCATTAGCACAACACATATGCAAAAAAATTCTCAAAATTTCTATTCATTGGTAATATAGAAACACCATGGCTTGAATATTGTCCACAAAACAATAATAATATAACCTTCTTAGCTCATTTACGCCTCTTTGCCTAGCAATATTTCTCTCTACTAACCCAATTTTGTTCTTCAATTTCACTGGCGCTTCAACAAGCTCTAATCTTGTTCCGTCCAGGACCAAAGACAGAGATGAAACAGACCCCATGGTCGCCATTGAGGAATTCACCAAAAATTCATCCTCCAAACCGTAAAAACTGAAGTTTATGGTGCTTGAAAGCTAAGGGCTCCATCACTAGCAAGTGGTAAAGGGCATCAATGGAGTGTTGTTAAGGGAAGCTGATTTGTGGTGTGAAACGAGAAAGGCAGCGATTTCTCCATTGTCTTTTTGGGTTCCCATACTTTGAGAAATCCAAGTCTAGAAGATATGAGAAGCTAGAAGATTGGAGATTTTGATAGTGGTCAGTTTGGAGAAGTTACAACACAAAGTCTTTATTCAGAGAACAAAGTTTTAATGCAAATTAAAGATATCAATCTTTTTGTTTGTATGAAAAGCATCCATTTGTTTCTTACTTTTCTTCCTCTTCTTGTTCATTCAATTTTCAAAGAATCTTTATTTTTATGATTAAATTTCTTAAAAATATGTCACCAATAATTCGTATATCTTTTTTGAATATTGAATATTCCATTCTTTTAACAATATGACTTAAAAGGGAAGAAAGTTTAGCCCCTCTTTAACAAGTGTTATGATTTCTTTTAGTTGGCATCCTTTTTTTAAGCTTCTTTTGACAATTTGCATTTTGAAAATCTGTCATTTTTATGTTTTTTTTCTAGACAAAGTCATATATAATTGTTATTTGTTTACATGATATCAAATAATCTTTATGTTTTTCTTAGTAGATATACTTCCCACGCTAGTTTGATGAACGTGATTTGCATTTCCACCAAGGGATTCATGTCTTTTAGTAAGGAAGACCGACGCTGGCAGGATAAAGGAAGAGGCACTTTGGTCTTTTTGGTGGTCTTTTCCTGGTGAACCATGCATTAAAGTCATTTTTTGTAATATTACTGATACAAACATTTCTCAAATATGATAGACATACAAAGTACAAGAAAACATTGGCGAATTCATTGCCTACAAGCAACTACCATATTATACAACACAACTCTTTATTAGCAAAACAAGGAATATGCAAGGGGATTCCCATGGCCAGTGGTAATGGGTTAGACCCTTAATTGGCGAGTTTATTCGTTCAGGAGTCAAATCTCCTTCCCCTCTTCCCATGTACATAAGTATTAATATATATATATATATATGTCATTTTACATAAAGAAGTTCACGGGTAAAGCTCACCTGCCTTAGATTACACGGCTTTCCCAATACATGCTCTTAATAGCAAAAGTAAAGATACAAAGATGGAGAAAAACAACGTGAGTTATCGATTGACTGGGAAGAGAGTAGAGAAACAGCTGACTAGGCGAACTCGATGCTGTTGCATTCCTCTTAAAAGGAGAAAATATCATGCCATGCAGATAGCCTGTGTAAGCTTGCTTCTCATCCGATTACTCTTTCAAAAATCAGAGTTTCGGTTTTGGTTGAAAACTTACTTGTGTACTTGAGATAATGCAACGATTTTCCCAATGCGGACCAGATTGTCGCTTTGTTCTCTCTCTAAGCTCTCCCTTTTACATTCTAGGCGATCTTCAAGGTTTTGTCCATGATGGCTTTGAAACCTAACTCCAACACCATGTCACAAAATAAGACACAGAATGTGGGAACTTCTCTCTCTATTCATAATGCTGCAATTCTTACAATGTATACAAGAGGTCTTTATATAGACCTATGATGAAATTATACACGGAAAATACATAAGCCAACTAATTGCATTATATCAATTCAACCTAATATTGCGCTAGGTGAATATCCCGTATTCCATAACAGAACTCAAGCACATCCAGAAAAATCCGCCTTCCTTCTGCATTGCTGGTACCGTCTTCTTCGGAAAACAGCTCCTGTTTTGATGTCTTATTTTTCTCCTTGCTTCTTGTTCTGGGGCTTTTCTGAGGTTTCTATGGTCGCAAGCTTCATGCCAGGCTAGATCTGTAATCTTTCTAGCATTTGAGGATCTGGATCAGATTTTATGGCAAAAATATGGAATTCCTGTTATATGTGCTTGATTACAGGAACTTATTTGCAATTCTTAGGTTTTCATCTATACAATGTTTTTTATGGAAACATTTTTATTGAAGTTAGAGATGCTTGCATGACTTTGTACGGTGTAGTACCATCTGGTGTTTGATTTGTTAAGTGAGCGTGGATTTTTGGATGAAATGGGTGACGGACGAAATGTTTGGACTCTGGAGAAAGACTTATGATGTTCTATTTTCACTTACATCTAAAGTTGTGTCTTAGTGTTGGGAGTTGTAAGAAAAATTAATATGACAGCAGCACATGCTGAATACTTGTGGAAGTCTGATTGAGCGAATGTGTGTGTATGGTGGGGACCGTTACCCAATTAACTAAACGTATGAAGGTTGGTTTTTCTTGTGCATAATTTCAACACCCTGTCCTCCTTTCCTCACAGGTCATGAATTCTTGATATTAACAGTGAGAAAAATCAAAATCTCATGCCTCCTGTAGTGCTGTAGAAGACTTTTTCCAATAATCCCCACATTCACTGGAGTATCTGTTGCACTACTGTTTTTCAAAAGATGTTGTAGATATTCATTTGCTTTTTTCTTCTTTAACCAACAAAATACTCTGTATTTATTGATGTATGTCGTTCGGTACTCATAAAAGTTCATTTGACTCGGAAAGTTAAAATAATAAGTGTCGATGTGAGTTGAGGTGTTTTATCCGTGTGCAGCTTTACCCATCGGAGAAAAATAAGGAAGCAATAGAAGAGGTGCATGGCAAAGAAAACGGTACCAGCATTGCAGAAGGTAGGCGGGTCTTTCTGGATGTCCTTTAGTTCTTTCCATATCCACATCGAAGCCATCTCCAAAGTCATGGATAAAACTCAAAGATTGCCTAGTATATAAACGTGAGAGTTTAGAGAAAGAAAACAAAGTAAAAATCTGGTTTGCGTTCGATGAGCGGGGAATTGCAGTATTGTCAAGTGGACAAATAAGTTTTCAAGCAAGATTGAATCTCTGATTTTTTAAAGTAAGCGGATGATAATAAAGTTTCTACTCAGCTGCCGTTTTATACACCCAGCTCTACATCCACCGGAAGATGTCAAGATTTTTACTAGGAACCCACGTGGAGTCTTCGGGTAGCCCTTTCAACGCTTGTTAAAGGACTTATGTTCATTACAAGACGAAAATCATTGAAAATGCATTGCTATCCTCTCTTGACTTTTCTTCGTAGGCTTTTTCCCTATCTTTTCATTTTTGCATTTGCTTGTGAGTGCATGTATTGGGAACCCGTCTAATCTACGACTTGTGAGCCTTTATATGTAGGCTTCTCTAGTCTTTCCGTAAAAACAGAGAGAAGGTTGGTTAATCTATAATAAAATTATTGTAACATCCGTTCCGGTTTCTTCAATATGCAACCCACTTTTTTATATTTAAGGCCTTGTGGTCTCCTTTTCTTTCTTAATCTCTCACCAATAGTGGCCCAAGATACACCTACTATCAGAAAATGAGAACCAGAATTGTGGGAATTTCTCTCTATTGAATAACTGCAATACTTACAATGTATACAAGGGGCTTTATATAGACCTATTATAAAGCTATACAAGGAAAATAACAATTATGACAATATTTACATATCAATTTAACCTAATATTCCATAACACTCCACCTCAAGGCAGAGATTTGAACAAGTCAAATACTCCGAGCTTGGAGAGAAGATGCCAATGTTGCCTGCTACAAAGTGCCTTAGTGAACAAATCTGCAGGTTGTTCTTTGGTAGAAATGTGGCGTGTTGCGATGATTCCTTGTTGTAGCTTCTCTCGTACATAATGGCAGTAAATTTTTATGTGTTTTGTTCTCTCATGAAAAATTGGGTTGGCTGCAATTTTCTCGGCTGCTTCATTATCACAGAACAACAATGCTGGTCGTCTAAGGTAAAAACCAAAAGCTTTGAGTAATCCCATAATCCATACAATTTCATAGGTTGTGACCTGCATCGCTCGATATTTGGATTCAGCAGAGGAGAGAGAGACAGTGGGCTGTTTCTTGAATTGCCATGAAATTAGGGAGTCCCCAAGCATGATACAGAAACTAGTGGTGGATCGTCGAGTCATGGGACATGTGCTGTAGTCTGAATCACAGAAGGCTCGTAATTCTAATTTTGAAGATGAAGGAAATAAGAGGCCTAACCCTGGACAACTTTTAAGATATCTAATCACTTTCAAGGTTGCCTCCATATGTGATTGCTTCAGAGCATGCATGAACTGACTAAATAATTGAACTGGGAAGGTGATGTCGGGTCTCGTGAGTGTCAGGTAGATCAATCGGCCAACTAATTTTTGATATGTTGAAGGATCATCAAGTGGTGGATCATGACTTTCTTCTTTAGAACTGATATCATACTTAATACTAGTGAATTTCTTGTTTTGTTCCATAGGGATGATTGAGGGTTTAGAGCCAGAGAGTCCTACTTCAGAGATGAGCTCCAAAGTGTATTTTCGCTGACTCAAAGAAATGCCATGTGGAGAACGAGTAATCTCTATTCCAAGGAAGAACTTAGATTATCCTAGATCCTTCATAGAAAAAACAGAATTCAAATATGCCTTCAGATCAGAAATGACATTTGAATTATTTCCTGTGATCAAAATGTCATTAACATAAATGAGTAAAGCAACAAAGGTACTTCCCTGAGATTTGGTGAAGAGATAATAGTCATGCCAAGATTGTTGAAAACCATAGCCAAGAAGAGATGTAGTGAACTCTGCATTCCACTGCCTAGATGCTTGCTTCAGACTATAGAGAGATTTTTGCAATCGACATACTAGACCCTCCCCTTGAGTGCGAAATCTGGGAGGAAGCTCCATATAAACCTCCTCGGAAATATCACCATGGAGAAAAGCATTTTGCACGTCCATCTGAAAAAAAAGGCCAATGATGGACGGCAACAATGGTGACAAGAAGGCGAACAGTAACATGTTTGGCAGTGGGAGAGAAAGTGTCTTGATAATCAAAACCTTCCCGCTAACTATATCCTTTGGCCACCAAATGGGCCTTATAACATTCAATAGAGCCATCCGCATGGTATTTCACCTTATAAACCCATTTACAACCAGCTGGATGACGACCTAGGGGTAAAGGAACCACGTCCTAAGTATGATTGGCCTCAAGAGCAGCAAGTTCAGTATCCATGGCAGTGACCCAGTGGGGGTCACGAATGGCCTCATGAAAGAAATAGGGTTCAGGGATAGTAGAAATGGAAGCAACAAAATGTTGGTAGTGAGGGGTACATTGGTTAAGGGAAATGTAGTTGGAAATTGGGTAAAGGGAAGTGAAAAAAGTAGAGGGCAAAGAGGGGCAAAGATAGTCAGTGGTCCAAATGGGGGGTTTGGTAGGGCGACTAGAATGGCGGATGACCTCAACCGGAGCAGGTTCTGAGGGGGGAGAGGTAGGTGCATTGGCAGAAGGTGGGGAGGGATCGAGGGTAGAAATGGGGGGCGAAGGTGTTGAAGGAATGGGTGGTGTAGGTGGAGGAGAAGGAAGTGTAGGGTTAAGAAGTTCTATATTAGGTACAGTGGGGTCATCAACGGGTAAAGAGGAGGGTGAGTAGTCTTCTAACGGTGGTATGATGGGAGCTAATGAGGTTGCCTGACTGTCAGGGGACACGGACGAAGGAAACGCAAAAGGGAAAGTGTCTTCCTGAAAGACGACATCATGGCTAACAAAAAATTTTCCTAAGGCAAGATCAAAAAGTTTATAGCCCTTTTGATAGGAAGGATAGCCTATGAAAACACAAGGGATAGCTCGAGGACTAAACTTGTCACGGACACCTAAGACGGTGGTGTAACATTGACAACCAAAGACACGTAAGTGACCAAGTAAAGGAGGAACACCAAAGAGACACTCGTAAGGTGTGAGCCCACCGAGAGGAGAAGAGGGGAGACGGTTAATGAGGTAAGTGGCGGTCAAAATGCATTCACCCTAGAAACGAGGTGGAAGATGAGCTTGGAAAAGCAAAGCACGGGCCACATCTAAAATATGGCGATGTTTGCATTCCACAACACCATTTTGTTGGGGGGGTGTGAACGCAAGAACTCTCATGAAGGATGCCTTGGGAAAGAAGGAAGGAAGAACACTCAGAGGAGAAAAATTCAGTCCCATTATCGGAATGAATACGTTTAATAGTGGTATTGAACTGAGTGCGAACCATGGAGAGGAAAGTTTGAATGTTGGAGAAAACTTGGCTTTTGAATTTGAGTAAAAAGGTCCAAGTGGCACGGGAAAAATCATTGATGATGGTCAAGAAATAATGAGCCCCATTATGATTAGGATGGTGATGAGGGCCCCAGACATCCATGTGAACGAGTTCAAAAATCGAGGTAGTGGCAGATGTTCGTGAGGGAAACGGTGCACAAGCTTGTTTGGCAAGGGGACAAATGTTGCAAGAAAATTGATTGGGGCAAGATATGGTCTTGCCATGGGCAAAAAAAGACTTAAAGGAAGAATGACCAAGACGCTTATGCCAAAGAGAATAATCATTATTTAAAATAGAGTTGCAAATAGGAGAATTATGTTGAGTACACAACAAAGTCGGAATGGAAGACAAATAACTAGAAAAAACATTGGTGAAATCTTTAGGAATGACAGAACAAAGAAAATAGAGTCCCCCTTCAGCCTTGCCGAGCCCGATCAGCGCCCCAGTCGTACGGTCTTGAAAGACACAAAATTCAACGAAAGAGATAGCCACACAGTGGTTATCACTGGTTAGCTTGCAAATGGACAAAAGATTGTGGCCAAAACTAGGGGCAAATAAGACATTTTTCAAGATTAAATTAGGATTAGGGTGAAAATGGCCAATATGGGTAACTGGGCTACGGGATTAATCAGGCAATCGGATGGATAGAGGTGTAACACATTTAAAATGAGAATTTAATAAATTTAAATTACATGTAATGTGGTCATTAGCTCCTAATCCATTTAGTGGAAAAATGAGTTAAAGATGGAGAAATACCTGTAAAATTGGCACTTGGTTTGGAAGGGCCCATTTGATTGAGTAGGGTGAGGAGCTTCTGTTGTTGGTCAGCAGATAGGTTGAGGCTCGTAGATCCACCAAAGGTGGTTCCTGGGCTTGGAGAAGCGGGCCTAAGTAGGCCCAAGGTATAGGGCCCATGAAAGGATGAGGGCTCATGAGGAGAGGCCTGGTCTATGGAAGATGGATAAAAATAGGCCTCGGTGGAGGCTTGATGGGTTGCAGGACTAGCGGGCTTGCGAAGAAGGGCTCCCCCTTGCTGTCTGGGCCAGCCAGGTGGGTAGCCCATTAAAAGGAAGCAAGATTCCTTCAAATGGCCAGCCCGCTTGCAATGTGTGCAAGTGGGCCGCGACCTAGATGGTGGGCGGGCTAAGAGACCCATCTGGCCGCGAGAGGACCCGGGCGCAGCGGGCTGAGCGATCTTGTGGGAGTGGCCCGATCCAGAGCTAGAATGAAAATTCTAGCCTGGTCCAATGGAGCCCGTGCAAGGGGTGTCCTACCACGGGGAAGGGGCAGTATTGCGGGGGCCATATCGGAGGTTGGTGAAGGCGGCGGGCTCACAGGAAAAACGGCTCTACCATTGGTGGAGTTCCTACTTGGCCATGGAATAGGTCCCCTCCAGGGACGGGAGAACCTCGCGGGAGAGAACCTGTGTGCGTAGGTTCTGGAACTCATCCGGCAATCCCATGAGAAATCTCATGGATTGCTCCTCTTGTTCGCGAGAACAAAGGCGTTCGTTGATTTTGCAGGTGCAAAGGCCACATTCACAACGAACGGGAGGGTGTTGGGTCTGGAGATCGCCCCAGAGAGCTTTGAGGTGAATGAAGAACGTGGTAAGTTCTTTGTTCGAGCAATCGGAGGTGAGGCGTAGATTGCCGATGGCTTGGCGAAGATCGTAAATCTGCGGTCCGCTGGATTTGTTGAAGGACTCCCGGAGAAGCTCCCAAATTTCGGTCACATATTTGGGATGGGAGACGAGGGGCTCGAGCTCGGGTTCAACGGAATGGATGAGCTAGGTGCGCATGGCGGCGTGAACCTGGTCCCAAATCGCCGCCGCATCGGGTTTGGTCGGACGAGGAAGACAACTGGTGAGGAAGCCTAACTTGTTTCGGGTGAGGCAAACATTCCGAATTTGGTCTGCCCAAAGGTGGTAATTGGATTCTCCAGCGAGGCAGCGGGGAACGATGCTGCTCGATTGCAAATCCGCCGTGGTGAGGTGGTAAGGATCATGGGTGATGGCGGCAAAAGGCACGGTAAGGTGGGGATTAGGAGAATTTGGGACATTTGTGGTCATGGGAGTGGCAGTGGAGATATTTTCGGCCATGGAGACGGCGGCAGACGGTGGTTGGAAAAGATAAGGTGGTGGCTAGGGTTTGAGTGGCAAGATCATAATTCGAAAAGGGGCAAAGGGTAGATCAGGAAAAAGTTTGGGCGGCGGCGGCGGCTAGGGTTTGGGGGTAAAATTGTAAATATGGGGAATAGGTGAGGGTATTTAGGGAAGAAAGAAAATTAAGCGGCGGCTAGGGTTTGGAGGGCAAAAATGTAAATATAAGGAAGATAGGAGGGTATTTAGGGAAGAAAGAAAATTAAATGGCGGCTAGGGTTTGGAATGGTAATGGAATAAATAAAAGCGCGAGCTAGGGGTAGGTTGGCAAAATGGTAAATAGTGGGAGTAAGTGAGGATTGCAGTGAGAAACGAATGAGTAGGGTGGGATAAAAATGGATGAACCCCGATTGTGAAAGAAAAAGGGGTGAAGAAGGATGAGAGAAAAAACACCTAAGTAAAATGGCAGAAGTATAAGGATCTTAAAAGGCTCTGGACACCATATCAGAAAGTGAGAACCAGAATTGTGGGAATTTCTCTCTATTGAATAATTGCAATACTTACAATGTATACAAGGGGCTTTATATAGACCTATTATAAAGCTATACAAGGAAAATAACAATTATGGCAATATTTACATATCAATTTAACCTAATATTCCATAACACCTACCAAGCAGGATCAAGAGCAAAATGGCTTATGAATTTATGTTGTTCATCTTAAGATGCAACTGGCTGATCAAATCACAATGCAATTAAAAAATTTGAATAGTTGGTATTAGTCATATTTACCTTCAATATGCCTAAGCTTGAGTCAACGGCCGTAAATGATTTACTCCTCTAGAATTGTGATTACTGGTTTTGCAACAAGATTGAAAGAGGATTAAGTGAAGGGAATGGAGATATAAGATGGATTCATTTCAACATGATCAGAAAGGATTCTGACATTGGATACAACTAAAGTCCTTTCTGGTCTGCAAAATGAACACATCTTGCACCTCCATTATCTTCACTACATCCTCTTTCAATTTTGCCACAATACCAGTAATCACATTTCTATAAGAGCAAACCATATGTAGTTATAGACTAGAGTTTGAGCAGATTGAAGGTAAAAATAACTGATAACGTGTTTCCAAATCTTCTAATTACATTTGATTTTGCTGTCCGGCATCTTAATATGAAGAATGTAAGTCCGGCATCTTGAAAGCTTTGACTTACAAAGGTAGTTGGCACAATGGGAGGTTTACAGTTTAAAGTTTCCAATATAAATGATCTGAAAATGTTTGTAAAGAAGCATATAACTTACTTGTGCTGCAATAACATATGAAACAAGAGAAATAGATATGATTTTTCAGCTCCTATCTCCCTCCCTTTTGCTCTATTTTCACGAGAAAATTGTAGAAAGTTCTCTTATCCCATAAGGGCGGAAAACCTCCTCTACCGGCATCGCTGCCGTGCTTCACGGATTTCTCCTCTGTCGAAAATTTCCCCTTTCTCATTTCTTGATGCACAGTCTCCCAATAAAGGTTTTAGAACGCCATTTGAATCTAATCAACTTTCTCTTCTCCCAATTTTCCTTTCCTCTCAATCCCTTCCTCAAGTTCACCAATCGGTCCTATTGTTCCACATCCTGGATCTGTTTTTCTAAAATCCTTACTAAATCAACCATAACTCTTTGTTTCTGTTTCGTATTATGAGATCTTCCCCACCTTTCTTGTAAATTTTGCTCTCTAATGTTAATTTTCAAACCCAATACTGTCTTGTTTAATCTGATCTTAAAGCAAGCATTTAATGACAATGAATAGTTTCATTCAAATAATACTCAATCATAAGAAGTGAAATTCATAAGCAAAATCCTAATGAAGGTATTGGTTCAGTTGGGAGGTTTGACCGTGGGTGCATAGATATGTGTATAAAAAAAGAAAAAAAATCCTAATAAGGAATTTCGTTATTTGACCGTGGGTGCATAGATGTGTGTATAAAAAAAGAAAAAAAAATCCTAATAAGGAATTTCGTTAGTTAAAAATACTAACCTTAACCTTAAGAGTATCCAAGTTTTTTGTTAAGGATAGCTTTTGGTGTAAAAAAACTTGATAGGATAATTGAATTTTCACAATCCTTAAATGCAAAGAATTAATTATTAAGTGATATGTTGTAAACTATTATTTTTTTCATTCATCTTTTATGTCAAACATTATAATATCACTTAATTAACATGTAGGAAAATATATCAACCAACCTTAAATTTCAGATGTACAAAAAAATTTTAAAAAATAATTTTACTAGTTAAATAGAAAACTTTCATGATGAATACATTTGCGGAACTCAGACTTAGATTAATTAACTTCTAAGATTTTAATTCTTTTTAATATTTCCATGGACAATACAGGGGATATCTATTATAGTTTAATGCTATAAGGCTATTACACACAAGTAAATATTTTTAATTTGTTTCAATTGCAGTAAAATAAAAATATATGAATTTGAATTAAAATAAAAGTGTTAAAACTCAAATTGAATTAAGACGTGTACAAAAGAAAGAAAACTTGGAAGCTTAAAAAGTATATAACAATTAGTAAAATCAACTAATTTCTTAGTTAACATATAAACATCACTTATACATATATGTGCAATCGCAGGAAAAAAATTTAAATACTTTCTATAAAGTCTAAAATTGTCTCAATTTTTTTATTCACTTATTCAGTATTTCAATAGCTCTAAAAGGTAAAGTGTTGTCATGATATCTCAATTAATAAATTGACAAAATAATGTATATATAATTTGTTTTTATCCTAATCTTTGTTTCAATTCCCTTCATTAAGCATTTTCTTTCTTTCACATGGAATGGTTTGAAAATCAACCCAGATTTGTGGAGATCGGCCGGTGGGTGTAGTGTGGTCCCCCGCTGACCAGCAGGTGAGGCCTTATTGCGCCATAGGTCGTGGAACGGAAAACGGAACCCACCCAGCATGAGTTGGGGTAGGTCTATCGGGTCCAGTATGTGACCAGCCGGTGGGAAAAATCAGCCGGATAGGAAGAGGCGACACTTCTGGCCCCCATCCAAAGTGGGAGAGGGCTGGTACGGCCGCCAAACGCTGAAGACTGGGCAGATTAAGGGTCGGCGCTAGAGTTTCTGCAGGAGAGAGAGAGAGAGAGGGAAAACAAAAAAAAAAAGGCTGATAAGAACCCTCAAAACCTAGTGATATTACTCAATTAACCCGTAAAAAATATATCAACCAATAAATTTCATATGTAAAAAAATTGAAAAAAAAATGAATTTTAATAGTCATGTACAAAAAGTTTCGTGATAAGTACGTAATCAATTAGCACAACTCGAACTTAGATTAATTAGCTTGTAATATTCTAAGTTTTTGAATATTTTTAAATTAAAACAACGGGGGATATATTTAATAATTCAATGCCTTGAGCTATTTCATACAAACAAATTATTTTAATTGTTATGAATCGCATTAAAATAGATCAAAATAAAAATTTGAAATGAATAAAAAATATGTGCTAAAAACTCACATTCAATGACGTCATTCACAAAAAGGAAGAAAAGTTTGGAAGCTTAAAATTTGCAAAAGCAAGTAGTTTCTTGCTTAAAAGATAAACGACAGTTATACGTATACGTACGACTGTAGAAAAAAAGTTCAATAACTTTTAGCTACTCATACTTCTTATAAATCTAAAAGTGTATCTGTTTTTCTTATTTGTTTATGCAATATGTTAGCAAATCTAGAAAGTAAAGAGTTGTCAGATATCTTTGTTGAGGTTGCAATTATTAAACTGACAGACAAAGTTTATATAATTTTTTTTCCTCCCAATCTTTGTTATAATGTCCCTTCATTCACCTTGGCCTTGTTATTATTATTTCTAGGTAAAGTTTTTGCTTTTTATCGTAGTATCTGATCGCCGGAAACTTAGGACTAGTACATGCGGGCTCCGACCACAAAATGTGCAATTGGGAAAATGTGCGTTGCATAAAACGTCTCACACGCGGAATACAATGTTTTGAAGTTTTTTCTTTCTTAGTTTTTGTGTTCTTCTTACAATTTTCGTACGAAAACAAGCATCCTCACTAGTACACTATTATTATTTTTTATTCATTTTCCGTATGGCAAAACATCAAGTGCACACAAAAAAAAAAGTCTTCATTACCTCTTTCTTCTTCTCCCCAAATTGGCTTTACGCCGTGATCAAATGAGGATTAAGAGTTAAATATTTGTCCATGCAGCCATGACTTCTATAGTTCTTGCTTTGCCAACTAAGGATGACATGGATAAGAATTTTTGAATACCTATAATTTATTGGAAACCAAGTTCTTCACACCATGACATAATCTTAAGATGCAAAAAAAAAAAAATCATCATTAACTGATAAGAATTATAATACAAAATAAAATATAAGCCAAGACTATATCATACCAAAATAAAATAACCATCATTTATCAAATATATTCATAGTTAGGTTTAATCAATACCATTGAAGATGTCCACAAAAACCAAATATATCTAATGATACAACTGATATGGTTACTTTTTTAAAATATTGAAAATAGAATAACAACACCAATACTTAAAATCCTCAATCAAATTGAGCATCCTTTTTTTTCTAATGAGGATTAATGTAAAGAAGAATAGTTATAGCCAAAAAGAAAATAACATAAGTTGCAAAAAAACTTGGAAAGAAAGCTTGAAGATCTACTTTTGTATGTGAAGATTTTTTTGGAAATGGATGTAACTCAATTACTATGGGGCATTTATTTTCCAATGGCTCTCCACAAAGAAATGGATTTCCCTCATAGCTGCTTTTACTGAATGTACCAAATTGTGCTTTCATCTCTGGAACTCTACCTGATAAATTATTGTAAGCCACACTGAACACCTCTAGAAAGTTCATATTAGTTAGCGCCAGAGGAAGTTCTCCACTCAAATTGTTGTGAGAAAGGTCTAAACTTTCCAAATTGACCAAATTTGAGAATGATCCTAAAATGGGGCCAGTCAATTGATTGTAAGACAAGTTAAGTGCATGAATTGAAGATAAAGCTGTCAATTTTGGTGGGATTTGGCCTGTTAGTTTGTTGCATGACAAATCTAACCCAGACATGTAACTAAGGATACCACCCTTATAAGAGTCTAACCTATGCTTTGTTGGAAACACAACGCCAACTTGCTCAGTATCATATATCACTACATCCGCAAGATCTACAATATCCCAATGTAGGATTGTTTTGCTTAAGCCAACTACATTCCAAGAGTAGTAAAGATGAAATTGTGCTCTATAGGCATCGTCACCATTGTGTAACATTCCAAAGGACATGTTATGAAAGCATTCGGGTATTGATCCAAAAAACAAGTTTTGAGAGAGATCCATTATGTCTATATTTTTTAACCAACATAGGTTATTTGGGATTATACCATTAAAATGGTTGCCCCTTAATAAAAGTATTCTTAAGTTAGAGAGCTTTCCCATTTCATCAGGAATGCTACCAAATAAGTTGTTATTGCTAAGGTCTAATGTCAAAAGAGACGATGAATTGAAAATAGATTTTGGTAGTGATCCCATAAGTTTGTTTCCTCGCAAAAGTAGGTGTTTCATATTCTCTAGATTCAAGCAAGAAGGTAATGATCCTGAAATTAAATTGTAAGAAAGGTCTATGAATGTAATTGAACTTAGTTCACAAGGAATTGGACCTTCAAATGAATTGTTCCTTAGGACAAGAGAGGTATCCGTAATGTTTGATAAGTTTTGTGTCCATATAGGAATAGTTCCTGACATGTTGTTGTTGCTAATTTCAAAATGAAATGGGCTAATTTGTAACAAAGATTTTGGTATAGTGCCATTAAATTGATTGTTACTTAACTTCAGGAAAACAAAGTTACTACAATTGTGATCCCATTCCTTTGGTAACTCTCCAAAAAAATTGTTGAAAGACATCCAATTTTGACAAATGACATGCCTTGGTAAGTGAAGATGGAAGATAACCTTCAAAAGAATTGTGTGAAAGATTTAGATATTTAAGGATTGAACTTAGTTGTCCAATATCTTCTTGCAACTTTCCATCAAAGTGATTGTTTGAGACATCTATCCAAGATAGTCTTAGATTGGAATCTATTGGCAAATGAAATTTCCCTATGAAAGAATTATTCCGAAGATTTAGCCTTTGCAATGCCATATTCTTTTCAAGCAACCAAATAGGGAATCTTCCTTTCAATTGATTGTGAGAAAAATCAATTTTTTCAACTTTATGATGGTTAAAGAGAAATGATGGTATATTTTTGGTGAGTTTGTTTAGATTGCAATTGCTTAGTAACAAGACCTTTAATTCAAACAAGGGCTTCCAACCCATTGGATTTTCAGTTTCTATCTCAAGTTTGTTGTTATGATTTGCAATGCTAATCACCTCTAGTTTAGAGTGATTAGCAAGCAAGCTAAATGAGAATGTGCCTTCAAAAAGATTGGTACCAACATTAAGATACACAATGGATTTTGGAGTGGCTTTTGCAACTGAAGAGATGCTTCCAAAGAACTGATTTTCTGATATATCTAGCAATCTAAGAGATGTCAAATTTTTAAGGCATGGAGGAATGATCCCTTTAAAGAAATTATAAGAGAGATCTAACTCTTCAAGTTTCACAAGTCCGCATAACTCTGTCAAAAGGAATAATATTAGCAATTTGGGTCCTAATTGTTATGCTTCATAGGCCAACCATTGCAAATTTCAAATATTTAATATTATAGTTATCTAACTCTTACCTTGAGGTAAAGTGCCGCTGAAGTTATTGTGAGCCAATGATATAGCCTTTAGAGAAGTTAGTGCCCCAATATGAGAAGAAATACATCCAGTGAAAAAATTGCGCTGCAAATCCAAAGTCTCCAACCTGCTTAAATTAGCCGAACCTGTCACAAGTTAAGAGAGATAGTGTGAATGAAAATCAAAATGGCAATACTATTAATTAGACATTCTCTCTCACTTGTAATTTATTTTAATCTTAAGTTAAATAATATAACTGTTTTAGTTATAATTGGTAACAGCCCATTAAGCTTATTCTTCTATAAGACAAGGACCCTTAGACTCCTCAGACTAGTTAGCTCTATACCTTATTAAAAAAAAAAAATTGTTACTATAAAAATTATTTTACAAGTGAAGATTAAGATATCTTTAACCCTTCACACATGACAAAATTTACTATAAGAGTGTTGTTAGCATAATTGAAATCATTTTCACAAGACAGTTTTTTTTTTTTTTAAGAATTTCAATTATTAGAACTAAAGACCATTATATCTATTGTTGGAGGCTTATTATCTTTAAACCAAATGAATCTTGGTCTCAACTACGAGGACTATTTCACTTTTCTCTCAAAAAAGTTGTTTCTTAATTTACTTTGAAAACAAAGAAACTTGACTTGTAGGTAATGTCTTTTCTTCCTCTTAAGCGATGAAAAAATTGCTAAAATTAATGAAGAAAATTGAGAAAATTGTTTGAAAACATTTGTGTGTCAATCAAAAACATGGGCAAAACTCAATATTGGTGCCATACGATTCTCAATTTCTAACTGAATCTACAAGAATAACAATACATATAAATCTCAACTCTATTATCTATTGCTTCTGTAAAGAAATAGTGCATGGTTGTAACATACCTTATTGTGATAGACATGATTCTTTACTGTTTTTATAGTTGCTATGTCTTGAAAATCCATATTTTTTGCCTAATCTCATCGTTCACCAATGTTTTCTTACACTATTTTCCAATCAAATGGTGTGAAAGTAGCTATTAGAACTAAAAACATATTAAGCTTTTATTCAAGGTTAAAGATTCTTATCTCTTTGAAGATTGAAAAAAAAAAAAAACTTGAAACCAAAGTGAAGACAGAAAACCTGATATGGTCTTCATGACCAGCTTTATGGTGCGTAGCATAATCTAAGTCCACCTTTTGTTTTATAGAGTGAAACTGATTCCTATAATGCGTGAGTCTCGAAAGCCAACATCATAACAAGTGCGATATATCAAGCCCAATGAAAACTTTACAGAGTTTCGTCTATCTTTTGTCTCTTCATCTGCTTTCATTAGTTTCTCATTCACAACTTTTTCTTGAATTACATAAAAACAAGATTGTCTTTTTAAGGAATCGCAGAAAAACAACCTCTAACCAAGAGCACTAGAGCTTCTATACCACATGAACTTAAAATAGTGTCACAAGTGCCTTAAGAACTATAGATTCATTTATCATCGCATGAGGAGATACAACAACATAAGAAAAAGCCTGACCTTGACATCAAACATAATGCCTTGACTACGATATGTAATTCCACGTTCACATGGACTAATTAGATGGAAATTGTTGACACATTTCTCAATTAAGTTCTTTCAATTCTTTATAATTATGGGGACAAACAATTATTTTCTTCAAGCTATTTATCATTAGCTCACAATGTCAATTATGTTCTGTTAGTACAAATAGTAAGTGGAAATAACAAAATAGATAAAAAAATAATTAAATAATTTATATTTCTTTGGGTTGTTGAATCATTTCCTATATTATAATATTTGAATTAAGTTCTTCCCGATCCTACTCTAGAAGCGAGGAGTTGGCCAAGGTTGGCCATCATCCTCTGAAAATTTCTGTTATTTAAATTATCCTTACCCATCTGTAGAAAGATTTAAGATAGAGGAGGTGATCTAAAAGAGATTGGCAATATTTAAATTATTCTAGAGGTAGTGATATAGCAAATTACATAAATAATTATGAAAATCTTTGATCCTTTTTAATGCAAAAGTTACTTTAACATTTTTATTGGCTTTTCGTTCCATAAAGGTGACTAACATAAATATCTTTTTACTTTAAAATGAATTGAATTCTAATTAAAATAAAGAAGAATGTCTTTAGAGAGAGAGAGACTTATATAACATTAAAAATAAAATAAAGAGAATTTAAATAGAAGAAGAAAAAAAGAGTTGATTGTGCTTGAAACTAATTGTGGCTTATGTTATAAATAAATAAACTAGTAGTCAGCTATAAATGTGAAAGACAAGTATAAAATGGTGATTGAACTTTTCCAAGTTTAAAACTTCTTTCTCTCTCAATTACATTAACTTAGACCATTAAAGATTCATTGAGGGTACTCTTACTTAAGTCTAACTTCCTTAAGTTTTTCAAATTTCGTAGTCTTGTGAAAGTAAAATAGAGTATGGAAAATAAAATGTGATTGGAATTGCATAAGGATTTAAGTAATGAAAACAACCAAAAAGCCTTAAGCTGGAAAGGATCCTTTAATCAAATTAGATTTAAAATCTTAATGGATTTGGCTAAACTTGTTAACACTGAGGCCTATTATCTTTAAACTTTCCAAATCATGACAAGCTTTTGGAACCTAAAATAGATTTGTTGGAAGATATAAAAAATAGTTATAAAAGTACTTATATATTGAGCAAAAATGATATTTTGCAGTTAACTAGACAAGTATGAACAATTCAAGCTTTTAGAGAACATTGCATCATTAATTTAGAATCAAGAAAAGTTGAAAAGCAAAACATCTTTAGCAAGTAAGAATTTTCATACCATGACCATCAACGTGTGTTGGATTGATGACATGAGTCCATTTAGAGATCATAATGAAATAAACATAATAATGAACTGATTATTATTAAAATGCAAATTTGAATATGACGATAAATAATAGGGAATAAGATTATATTCAATGAAAAAAACACAATAATTTTAAAACTAGTAATCAAAAGTTTAAATATGTTTTCCTTTTAAGAAAATGTTGAGCTTTTATAATCATAATATAAGCAAACCAATTCAAAGATCTTGGCTAGACGGGTAACAAGGCAATTGATATACAACATTCTTCAATTAAAGATAAGTTAATGTTTATTTTCAAATAAGGAATAACATGATATCCTTTGAAAGGGAAATTGTATATGCTTCCTATGTCATGTAAATGAGAAAACAAGTAATCATTAAACCTTCTCAAGCAACCAATTTATTGTATTATAATTGAAGGATTCTTTACTTAATTTCTCGTAGATGAATTATAATGATAAGATATGCTCCTAAATTTTTTTTATTTTTTCATTTTTAGATGAATAAACTTACATATTCATTGAAAAAAAAAGTAGTCATTATGATGTGTGAAAAACAAATGTGAATAGTTATCAATCTATTAAAAATTCATACTTAATTCTATCTCTCTCCATCTCTAGTTGCCTTAAGTTGTTGCAAGGACTTTTGTTTTCTTTGACTTAAGTCCACACTAAAAGATAACCTTTAGATCTCTTTTTATTTTTCTTTTACTTACATTTGCAATGAAAAATGAGAATTTTAATTATGTTTGAATTGTTCAAATCTTTTTACCTTAATTAACTCTAGTCTCCCAATTAAAAAAAAACTCAAATGAACTAGAAACAAGTTAAATGAAAGTTATTAAATCGAAATTTCCTCATAAGATATAAGATAAAAGGAATCACCTTGAGTAGAAAAATGTCCATACAACCAGTTGTGAGTAAGATTTAAAGTCTCAAGTGATACCACTTCAACTACAGATTGGAGGATGTTATTATCATCAAAGTAGTTATATCCAAGGTTTAAAATTCTTAGATTCCTTAAGTTTGATAGCTTTTCAAATCCTGCCAAAAATATAAAGAGAAAGGTCCATTGGTTAAATTAGGAATCTATACTTGAAAAATTATACTAATAATTGGAAAATTATATTTATTGGATTGGTCAGGATGATTATTAATTTTTGACTAAATATGGAACAAACATTATTCTAAATAAAAGGCACACTATGCATATTGCCCTTCCCTGTGCCTTTGTGAATGTCTTGTCATTCAAACTCGTGGGGTATATGCTTCCACATAATAGAAATATACTATAGAAAAATTAAAATCAAGATATTTAAATATTTCTTACTTTATTAATATTATTATGAAAGAGGTAAGGCGACATTGTATCCTAAAAAGTCAAAATAAGTTAGGCAACATTAATTTCAACTAGACTCTCTACTTTATTGTAGATCATTCGCTTGTTGTTTAGTACCTTATTAAAATTATGTATTAGGTTGGTATAATATAAAAAATTAGACAAACAATTAAAATATCAAAGTAAATAGAATCTCATTTTGGTTAAGAATTGCTAATCAAAACCAAAATTGTTTCTTTGTAGATCTTCTACTTAAAGGTAGATTAGTAGTAATAACACCATTACTTTGACTTGCTTTTAAGTCCTTAATTTGATCATCAAAGAAAACAAAGGTCTTAAGGAAATCTCTTCATCTCTCTTCCTTTTGGGCAAAGGGAAAGATGAAGACATTAAAAGGCACGTAGTATACTTCCTCTCATTTTTCTTCAATTTTTTTTTTATTTTTTGTTTTTGTAAACGGCACATTATATGGTTTCTTTTATTTTTCTTCTTCAATTTTTTTAATTTTTTTATTTATGAAGCAGGGGTTTGATACTGAAAAGGAAAGTATGGCTCTCAACATACCTTCATTTGGCAGCCAACCACCAATTCCATTGTAAGATAAATCAAGACTTGTTAGCTCCGTGAAAGGCATGAACAAGGAGACATTGAGCAACCATCGCTCCTCATAATGAGTACCATTGGAGGCGGGATGATAATAGTAAAACTCCTTATCCATTGTTTGGTCGAGGGACAGCTCGATTACTCGACCGGTGGTGCAGTTGCATGTGACTCCTTCCCAATCACAGCAATCACTGTTTGAGTTGTCACTCCACGAGGGAAGGAGGTAGTTTTCATATGTATTGGATTTAAGAAATACCGTCAGTTTCAGCAAACCGATCCTCTCTTCCTCGAAGCACCCTTTGTGCTCTTGAATCTGAAGAAAGACTACTAAACCCCAAAGCAAGGCTTTCGTAAGAGACCACTCCATTGACAAATACTTTGACACCAACTTCGTTTCTGTTGTAGTAAAACCGGCTTGTTCGCAGGCACTCTTAAAGATGAATGCCCTCTGACAAAGCTACACAGCGTCACATTTCACCGTACTTTCTAGATGGCGTTTGTTGACTCTGAAAAATATTTCCACATTCATATGAAAGAAATAGCACTTACTGAGGTAGAAGTGCCTTAATTTCCGCTTCGATATAGATCGGAGGCTATATTTTTAATTTGACAGTGACATGCCTCAATTTTGGTAGTAATGGAGACGAAGTCTTGGTACTTATTTCCTTTTTGTCTTCTATTCCAAATTTTGGTTATAAAGTAATATCATATATTACAAATTTCTTGTGACATGGTGAAACAACAGGCAAATCAAAATGTTCGACTTAGAAGCAAGGTACAATAAAAACCTATAGCGCTAGTTTGAGCCAGAAACTATTTGAGCCTCTATTCAAATGTTTATTCTCTCCATAAAATAAAATCCGAATGCACAAGTTCCACTTCTTCCTTCCATTCACTAGTTTTTTTCTAGAATTTGTATGGCCGCATGTCTATTTCCTTAGTTTTCCATTAAATTGAATTATACATCAAACTGTGTCAACAACCAAGGATGTTAGGTCGGACACAACATATAACAATTAAAAAGAATCCATGCGTGAATAATATAATCATAACAGACTAATCCAAGTCATCCAGCCACAACGAATCATCTTTTATCCATTGCTTCAATGAATCCACCTACGATGGGTCCAGATTAATCGCATTGTAAACATTGGGGTTCTAACTTTTTTCGCATGAATTAAATTGACTTGGGAAAGTATGTCCACATTCACATGCAACATGCAAGAGATATCACTATTGGATGCATCAATGTATTGATTTCTACCTTGATGTAGATCCGTTGGCTTATTTCAATTTGAATTGTAACCAAACTAGAAAATAAATCTATCTCACTTCACTATAACACTTCTAAAAAATGCGTTGAATTTATCTCCTTTCTTTTTCATCTTCTTTATAATTTAAAAGCAAGTAGGAAAGTGTTAATCAATTACGAAAATAAGGGTATATGAGATAAGTCTATTTAGTTTATATCAATGTACAAAAAGTCTTTAGAAATCGATGATATGTGCATTCAAAGTATGGGTTTCCATGTTTCCACAAATCTTTAATGCGTTCTCATATTCCACAACTAAGCATCGGAATCTTCCTTGAGATATCATTTACAATATGATGTGATGATGAGTATGAGTTGAAGGTCAAAATCAACGCACGCCAAATTGAAACAAAGCAACCGAGCCATATGAAAGTAGAAATTAACGCATTAAAGCATTTGATAATGATATCTCTTTCCAAATGCATGTGAATGTGGAAATACTTTTCTAAGTCAACAAAAGTTATCCAAAGAAAGTTAGAACCCCAAAATCACGTTGCATTTAATGTGGACCCGTAAAGGGTGGATTCATTGAAGAAACAAATAAAACTTGACTTGGAATGGTTGGACGACTTGGACACAACTTGTTAAGAGTAAGTTTCGTAGAAAGTATGCAAATTGGAAGGTAATAATTTAATGACATTGGTTCTCAATTTATGTCTTTTGCAAAACGACAAACCCCCCTTCGTGTTGTGCCTACCAACTCCACTAGCACTATATCGATAGTGGTCCAACACTATAATGTTTAAAACACGGAATGGGGAAACGTAGATATGTATGAAGTCTTAGTCCTCTTCAATCACCAAAGTCAAGGTGTACCATTATCAAATTGGAAATAAGGACTAATGTTTCAAGCATTATGCATGATATGTTTTCAAATTATGGAACGGGGTGGATTTCGAATTCAATAAACAAGAACATAAAATTAAAGGAGAAAAGAATAGGAAGGAAATAGATAAATTTGATATTGAGAATCAATTTTTTTAAATTGGTTATTAGGTGACCATTGGTGGTTGTTAGTTAGGTTTGAATCAAGCAGCAATTTTTCTTTTATAATTGCATAAACTCATTTCTTCCGTATTTATTTTCTACACATAGTACAAAATATTTTTCTTCATTTACTAAATATTGAAAATTTAGTTAACATCATCCTTAAATTCATATATTTATGAATAAGAAAAAAATCTTGAACACATGAATTAATTCTTCATGATTAGTGATTCTCTCAAAAAAAGAAGAAGCTGTATGGAAGGGAAAGAAATGAAAAACTTGGGCTACAATATCTAATGGGCCTTGATGGGCCTCCATATGTTGGGTATAACCGGATAAGGTCAAGCTTCATTTTCCACACACTTCACCTCCATTTATTTTGTAGATTTTAAGACAAGTGAAAAATGGGAGTCTTTTTGTCAATGTTGCATATTCAACATTATTTTTAAAAATCATCTTCTTATACGCTTTCCAAATCATGCATTAATAGTCAACTTCCAACGTAAAGGGTCGTCCCCATCAAATTAGAAATAAAGCTTCCAATCCATATCGATTATGGGTCATCGTTCTCATCAGATGTTCTTTTCTTCCTTGTTTGTAGATGAAAACCCGCCAAAGAATTAGCAAGTAAATAAAAATAATAAGCTCGCCAATGAATAAAATCCCCCTAAGAGAAGTAGTTACATCTCTTCTATTTTTTTATTTTTTTTGGTATAGTGTAAGAGACATTCACTCTCTTAATTCTTTTTTGCAATCTCTTAATCAAAGGGATTGATCTTTATCCTTAAACAAATAAAGAATATTTTTTACCACAATACAAGATCCAAATACAATAACTATGAATTTTTTTCACAACGCAGGATTAAAAAAACAGCAACTAATGTGCTCGCTGGTTTCAGCACTAAATTTCCAACAAAAAACAGCAACTAATGTGGAAGCAACTCGAGAAATCAATCAATCCAACCAAAATCAATGTAAACCACAATAAATCACAATATTATTTCTTTGCTCTTCCTGACAGTTGGAGCCAAGCTTCTTTGATTCTTCCCAGTTTCGTTGTGAGACAGTGTCTTCCTTTCTTATGATTACCCATAATTCTTCTTTCCTGTTCTTGCTTTCCAGAGTCTCCCATTTGATTTTACTCAGCCTCCTTTATGTGAAAACTGTAGCTGTCTTAACCCTAACTTCCCTCTTCCGTCTGCGACTTTTTCGACTTGTTCCTATACCAGGTGTTTTTGTAGGCAGAAGTAATTTCCCTCCCATATCTGAGCTCTTCTGCGCTGATTTATTTATGGAGACCGATTTCGTAGAATCCTAGATTTCTTCCCCCCTTCTCTATTCTTTTTCCATTCCTGTCGAGTTTGCGATTTGGGTCTTCTTCGAGCCGTGGTCGTGATTCAGGGAAGCAAGCCTTTTCTTCTGCGAAATTATGTGTTTTAGTCTTTGAAGCAGTGCGGATCATCACTTCTCTCTCCTGGAATTGGTCGTGCAGCACAATTATTGGCCTGCTGTAACTGGACTGGGTTGATCTCCTGGGCTTCGACTGGGCTTCATTTTTCTAATTTAATCACCTTTTAAAAAAAAAAAATGAGGTGAGCCCTACATCATCAAATAATAATTTCAAAATAGTATTTATGACCAAAAAAGTGAAATATATTTTAAGAATATTTTTTTAGTAAGTAATGACATGTTCATATTAATTGTAACATGTATTCAAGAATTGAACAAATTTTTTCAGAATATTTTTTTATATAATGAGCTCTTAGTTGTATTAAAATATCTTTTAGAATATTTATTTTTTCGATCATCAAACATTGTTATAATCCTTAATTCACCATATTAAACACTTAATTTGCTTTTGATCAAACGTCAAAGCAATTTTGGGGTAGATGAGATAGGTAATTAAGACATGCTTTTGTATAAATGATGTTTGCAATACCAAAAAGGAAGGAGTAAAGATTGAAAACAATATATGCAAGTAAGGTTGCGAATCTATGTATGCGTTATTGGTAAGAAAATCCAAAAAAGTAAGTATTAGGAGTTTAAAAATGTTTGATGGCATGGTGCACCAAATATGAGATCTCTTATGTTGTATGCTGTTTGCCAATTGCATGTATTGTAGTGGACACGGAGTCCAAGTTTAAACTAATAATAAGTTATTATAATAATAAAATAAAAACAGAGTATATAGTTATTGTAATGAAAGAAAAGAAAGAATGAATGAAAGGCAATGATATGCTTTGAACAAAACGAAGTTTCTATGTTTATGACAAGTAACAGTGTGTGATGGGCCACGGTGTTCCGATTAACGTCTAAGCTCCGATTGGCCGCAAACTGCCGTATGCCGGTGCTAACCTACATTAAAGCTCAGACCAAAATGGGAAAACAGAGGGTCTGCGGGTTAGTCTCCCTTTTCTCTCTTTCTCGATGTGAAACGGTGCGTATTGCCTCCGCGACCCTTCGATACGGTGCGTTTCCTCCACGGAACTTCAGTGTCAATTTCCAAACGCTACGTTTTGCTGTTAGTCTCTAGTGGATTATATTTACGCATTTAGAATTGAAACGCTGCATTTCGCACGCCAGTTCTCATATATCAACACCTGACAGTGTATATGTTTTGCGCATAACAGCAGATCATTTCGCAGTAACATGATTAGCATAATTCATCTTAGGTTTATATTTGATACAAGCCAAAATCATAAATTAAATTAATTAAAACAAATACTGAAGTAGAACAAGATCCGTATCACAAAGAAGATATTGAACTTTTTAGCATCATATGAAATGTTACAAATCACATATATTTATGAGATGCTTAAGATTTGGAACCATTCCTCAGTATTTCTATTGATTTTCATTTGCTTTTTTTCATATTTTCTTGCATAAATGAGAAAGAACACTAACTTCTATATGTTAAATAGGAAAAGATGAGATATCAAGTAAATAAAAACCAATCAAGATGTTCATATCTTGAATATAAGTTGAAATTATAATATATATTTTTTAGCTGTAATTTGAGCAAGCCACAACAATTTGAAAATCAAAAGAACTAGATGGAAAAAAGAAAACTTATGTTAAATGAAATAATTTTGGCAGTGATTTTTTTGTACAATTTTGTATACAAGGTTTATCAACCAAACATACGAAGAAAAAAAAAAAAAGAGCCGTATGAAAGGGAAAGAAATGAAAAACTTGGGCTACAATCTCTGATGGGCCTTGATGGATCTCCACACTGTGGGTTTAGAAACAAAGCCTCTACTCCATATCGGTCGTGGGCCGTCGTTCTCATCAGATGCTCTTTACTTCCTTACCCAAAGACAAAAAACCCGTCAAAGAATTAGCAATTGTGAGGTAGTTCCTCCAATGAATGATGTATATATGTCCATCCCCTAATAGAAGTGGTTACATTTCTTCTACTGTTTCTTTAGTGCAATACAAGAGAAATCCACTCCCTTAATGCTTTTTTGCAATCTCTTGGTTGATATTTATTCTTAAACAAATAAAGAATATTTTCTACCACAATACAAGATCAAAATACAACAACTACGAATTTTCGTCACAACACAGAATTAAAAAACAACAACTAATGTGCTTGCTTGCTGGTTTCAGCACTAAACTTCCAACAATAAACAGAAGAGTGGGAGCAATTAGAGAAATCAATCACCCCAACCAAAACCGATGAAAACAACAGTAAATTACAATTTGCTTTCTCCTCCCAGTATCTTCCCCTCATTCCAAATCTTCATCTGCCGTTGGAGCCAAGCTTCTTTGTTTCTTCCCAATTTCGTTAGGAGACAGTAGCTTCCTTCCTTCTGATTACCCATTATTCTTCTTTCCTTTGCTTGCTTTCCAGAGTCTCCCATTTGATTTTATTCCACCTTTTTTCTCTGGAACTGTAGCTTGTCTTAGCTTTCTTCCTTCTTTCCCTCTTCTGCTTCCATTCCTGTCGATTTTGTGATGTGGGTCTTCTCGCGCAGTGGTCGTTTTAATCTTTGAAGCAGTGGATAACATTGAGCGGGATTTTAGTGGGCAGCATAATTATTGGACTCCTTTAACTGGGCTGGGTTGATCTCCTGGGCTTCTCACTGGGCTTCATTTTCCGATTAAGGCAATTTTTTTTTTCTTCCAAAAAAGGCTGAGCTCCACATCTTCAAATTATAATTTTACAATAGTATTTATGACCAAAAATATGAAATATATTTTTATAATAATTTTAAGTAATGACATGTTCATATTAATTTTAAAATGCATTCAAGAACTGAACAATTTTTTTGAAATATTTTTTTATATATAATGATCTCTTATTTGTATTGAAGTATCCTTTGGAATATTTATTTTTTCTATCATCAAAACATTATTATAATCCTTAATTCACCGTATTCAATACTTAATTTGCTTTGGATCATAAGTTAAATTAATTTGGGGAAGGAGGAAATAGGTCATTAAGACATTCTTTTGTATAATGATGTTTGCAATACCAAAAGAGGAGTAAAGAGGAAATAGACATGTAAAGATAGAAATTCTAGAAGTAATCTATTGATTAGAAGGATGAGGGACGATCTTGTACATCCCAATTTTCATTTATGGAAGGAAGAAATCTAGCAATGGAGACAATAGATTCTATGTTAATCTGGAGCCAAAAGTTTTTTTTTCTTTTAATTATCGTTTAGTTCTAAGACTAAAGCCGAAAATATGCATACATCTCAAAGCCACAAGGCTTGATATCATGTTGGAGTCACTTTCACAAAGTAGCAGAATGAAATAGGCCATGAAGAGAGAATCTAGTTATGCGTCTCGTGGACTTTAGAGAAGTAACAGTCATTTAATCTTCAATAAAAGCTGGAAACGTTTTAGTTGCAACAAACATTTTTCAAGCAATTTGAAACAAAGAAGTATAAGAAGTCACTAGCAAGAGTTATGGACTATGGCTTGATGTCGGCTATATTAAATAGCAGGACTAAATATTTTCCACTGTAGCAATTCAAGAAGGTGAAAATGGAGCTGAAATTTTGCAGTTCAAAGGAGCAAATAACAGATATCTTCACAAAGTTTTACTAAAGAAAAAGTTCCAACTACTAAAAGAAATACTATGATTTGATGAATAAGAAGGCAAAAATTTTATTCTTAATGTGGCGCAAAAAGTTACAGCTAATTTGCAACAAGCATAGGTAGCATTCTACTAAGCCTATTATAGTTTTTTACATTGTTTAAATTTTTCACTTCACTATGACAATTCTAAGGAATTTTAGAACAAATTTGATTTAAATTAGCATATATATTGTAAATGAAGTATTTTCACTTCTCTTTGTAAGTAATTTAGTTATAAAACCAAACCAAGAAATATGTATGTCTCACTTCACTCTGATATTTCAAAAGAATGCTTTGAATTCATCTTTTTATTTTTCTTTTAATCTTCTTTATCATTTTTATGATGAGTAAAAAGTCTTGGTCAATTATGAAAGTGAAGGGATAAAAGATAAGTCTATTTAGTCTATTTAGTCCATGTCAACATGAAAAAAGCCTTTAGGAATTCACATGTTCAAAGCATGGGTTTCCACTTTTCCACACGTCTTTTAAGTGTTCTCCCATTTTACAAAGAAGTATTAGAAACTTTCCTAAGACATAAAAACCACTCATATCATTTACATTATGATTTCAAGATTAGTAATAGTGGATAACCAAAGTCAATAAATGTTACTAACAAATTGAAATAAGCCAATGGATACACATCAAAGTAGAAATTAATGCATTGATCCACCTAATAGTGATATCTCTTGCATAATGTATGTGAATGTTGAAATATTCTTACAAGTCAATAGTAACGATATAGAAAAAGTCAGGACCCAACATTTAAGTTATGCTATTTGTGGCCCCATTGAAGGTGGATTCATTTGTGTGGAGATGTGAAGTCGTCTACCATTTATAATAAGGCCTTCAACTTGAAGTGGGGCAATGAACAAGGTGGATTGATTTTTACACTAAACAAGGATGTATTTACGAAGAAAATTGCATAATGGTGGGGGGTATAACTTAAGTCCTAAGTTTCACTCTTAAAGTTGAATTTGACAAACATAATCATCTTTATGATATTAATGACAGTAAAAACTATTAGATATATTTGGAAGACACATCACCAAACATGGTTTTAAGAAAGAATTTAAGAATTTACTTGAAGAGTTTGATCATAAGGTGACTGCTTTTGAGTAATTGAATATCTCTCTCACTTGGATAACCAAAAGTTGGAAAAACACTTTGACAGCTTACTTAGAGTGCATTCCAATCTAGCTTAATTTTAACTTTTCAAATGCTCCAAAGGAAACATCAAAGTGAATGAGACTCATTTAGAAGGTAAAAATGCAAGTGGAGGAGGCGAAGGTGAAGGTGAAAGTGAAGGTTGCTATGACAATAAATCAAGTGACAAAGTCTATTAACAAAGATGAATGGATTCTCATTGTTCGGTGAAATTCTACATGCAAGTGTACATGTCGAACAAGTAATATAATGATGAGTACAGATATCGTCCCACGAAGATTGGTGTTTACTAAACTAATTAATTACTAACGGTGAATAGATTCTAAAGTTTATCTAGCAACTCAAAATGATAAAATGTGAATTTAAAAACTAAATTTAATCTAAAATTGATAAACGAAATGTGCTAGAGCTTTTGATTTCACCTAATTACTCAGTACAAATGTTGATCATTTATGCTTGCAAGATTAATTCTACTCATGTGATGGCGGAATTTCCTAATTTATTCACTACCCTATGTCTAGGTGTAGCGAACCTACTTAACTCATTAATCCACTGTATCTCTACATCTGAATTAAATGAACCAAGTGCATTAAGATATGTGAATATTCCAGTTTGCACCTAAAACCACACAAATCATATGGTATATTTCTATCCATATTAATCTATGGTTGCATATTACATGAAGCAACTGCATATCATCATCGTTCGAACTCAAATATGCAAATCAAATCATCTAAGTGGTAGCTAATCACTTAAATGCATTAAGATCAGTAACATGCAACTTCACATTCATAAAATACCTTACAAAGCACAAACAATCATCAATCATACATCATAATCAAATTCCATCGTAGCTCTAACACAATAAATTAAAATAACATATTTACACAAACAAGAACGGTGCAGAAAATTAAACAACACATTCTGTAAATTAAAAACATTAAGCTGTCACCAAAAATGTCTTCAAATCACAAAAAGGCTGCATAAATCTGCACATCAGGGGGAGAGAATGAAGCTGTCTAAAAAAAGGGACGAAAAGGGGCTGAAACGCGCTTTCACGCGCCGCCGCCACGCGCCGGTCAGTCGCCGGTCACGCGCCGCCGTGAGCTGCCACGCGCCGCCGCCATTCTTCACGAAAATTGCCGGAAAATGTAGATCGAGGTCCTTGGAGTGCCGATCTGCAAAGAATTTGCGCTGAATCACCACCGAACGGCGTAGATCTGACGGAAAAGGCTTGAAAGGCGTTCGCCGTTCTTCACCAGAAAACTGCCGAAAATCGCCTGCAGCTGCCGCAGAATGACCGGAAAACACACCAGGGTTGCAGATCCGCTCTTTCCTTGCTAGAAAACACTAGAAAACTGTCGGAAACACAAGTGGGTTGGGTCTCTGCCGGAAAAGAACTCAACGGCCTGCTGTCGCACGACCGTCGGACGTTCTCCACGACCCGTGCTGTCGCGCGCGGTCAAGTTTCCAGCAGAGACCCGACTGGTTCCCTCTTTTCTTCTCTCCTCTTTCGGGTTTCTTCTCCCCGGTCTCCCTCGTCTCTCTGATTTCGCACTCTGCTCCCTCTTTTTACATAATAGCTTGGGTCCCACGTGTTTTCCACTCACCATATCCACTTGCCGACCGTTTTCTCAATCAAAGCATTTCCCATTTCTCTTTCTCTTTCCTTCCTTTGACTTTCACCTTCACCTTCACCTTCACTTAGATCCCACATGATAAATGGTGTGATAAATGGTGAACATTTTTGTTGATTTATTGCTTCTTTTTCTTCTTTTTCTTCTCTTTTGGGTTTGCTGCATAAAATAACAAAATATAAATAAATACAATAAAATACAAATATTATATAATAAAAACTATCTTAAATATAACCTAAAATAATTAAAATAACTCTATATAAAATAGAGTTATCACTCATGAAACAAGGGACATATAGGAAGCCTTCATGAGTTTGATCACTTGCATGAAGATTTTAGATTGAAGAGTAACCAATAAGGTTGAAAGAGCTTATTTTATTTTTTATTTTTTTATTACAACTCACACACATAGGAGGGGAGGGAGTGTCTCGAACCCCTAACTTGAATGCCAGCTTGTTTCCGGAAAGAAAGATGAGATACGGAACTAGGATAGTAATTTTAGCTACCTGGATTTTTCCTTTAATACCACAATAAAGATGGCAAACGGTGCAACGGCCACAAAAAGAAGTGTTTGGAGTTCAAGAACAATAAAAAATTTACATATACTTTTTGAAAAGCATAGTTAGTGATATCCGATGATTATATTTTACTGATTCATTTAGCAGGAGAAGAGATGTATGGGTTAAATTTTTCCATGTGCGTAATCTGAATAGGATGTAAATAAGTTTATGGAGTTGCTTTTATTGTTGGAACAATTAAGAAACACCTGAGAAAAAGAATGCAAATCTAATTTTGCAGCTCCCATCTCCACTTTTCTCCAGCTGAAAAAATACAGTTATTTTCTTGTTTCGCTATTATACTTTATGCTTGGCTGTAACAGGCGGCCAACAAAAATGATTTGTTCGCTTATACATGTCCTTGTCAATACTTCCCTGTTGTACAGCATTTGAAAGTTTACGAATTAGTTAAGTCGGTTCTTGTTAGGATTGGTGGAACAATTAGGTTAAAGGGTATGGTTGTCATTACAATTAGGGGTTTCTATGTAATTGTGGAACTAGGAAATATCTTCTAGATATAGTGGATTTCCTAGTAGTGTTGGATTAGGATTCTTATCCTTATTCCTAGTAGTGTTGAAGTAGGATTCTTATCCTTATGTTGAAGTAGGATTCTTATCCTTATGTGGAAGTAGGTTTTCCTAGTAGTATTCAACTAGGATTCCTTCAGGATTTCTCTATAAATAGGAGAAGTATAGAGAAACCTAGTGGGCAAATTGAGAGAGTCCCTATGGGGGGCTAATTGTTGAAGAAGGCCCCTCTCATGGATTCTAGTTGATGAGAGAATCCATGAGATACCTATTTGAGGAGAGGGAATGTATGAGAAAATCTAATGAGAAGAGACTATAGGGGACGTAGGACATTATGATGTTCCGAACCTCTTAAATCTGTTATGTTTAGGTCTGTGCATTCTTATATTTGTGTGTTCAATCTCTATGTGAATGATGCGACTTTGTTGAATTCTCCCAACAAGTGGTATTAGAGCCATGTTTGGATCCTAACAAGTGGTATGGGAGACAAGTTTGGTTTCTAACAAATGGTACGGTGAGTGTGGACCGTGGAAGATCAGGACCAAAGATGATAGATCGAACATGGTGAACGCAATTGAAGAATCAGAATGGTATCAAGAGCTTAGGTTATGGTTGTTTTATCTTTGGATTTGATTGAACGATGGAACTAAGCACTAATAGGATGATTAGTTTGAATGGAAGAAACTATCATGTTTGGAAGGGTAAGATGGAAGATTTGCTTTATGTGAAGCGTTGGCACTTACCCGTGTTTAGTGAAACTAGACCAGATAACATGAGTGAGGCCAATTGGACTCTTGAGCATAAAATTGTATGCGGGTTCATTCGACAATTTGTAGATGAGAATGTTTTGAATCACATTAGTAAAGAAATACATGCTCGGACTCTATGGAACAAACTTGAATCTTTGTATGCTCGAAAGACTGGAAATAATAAGATGTATTTGATGAAGCAACTTATTAGCTTGAAATACAAAGATGGGCAATCCATATCTGATCATTTTAATGAGTTTCAGGGAATGTTAGATAAACTTTTAGGCATGAATATGAAGTTTGAAGATGAAGTACAAGGACTTTGGTTACTTGGTACTTTACCAGAATCTTGGGAAATATTTCGTATGTCAGTGAATAACTCTGCTCCCGATGGAATAGTCACTATGGATTTTGCCAAGACTAGTATTTTAAATGAAGAGATGAGAAGAAAGAGTCAGGGTTCTTTGTTTCATTCTGAAGCTTTGGTTGTTAAAAATAGGGGGAGAAGTCATAGTAGAGGTCTGAGAGGTTATAACAAAAGTCGAAGTAAGTCTAGATCATGGCATAAAAATGTAGAGTGCCATCATTGTGGCAAGATGGGTTATATCAAGAAAAATTACTTCCAGCTGAAAAATAAAAAGAAAAATGGTAAAGGTAGAAATGAGAAGAAGAAAGTTAATGAAAGTGAGGAAAAGAAGGACAACAATGATAATGATCAAGTTGCAGCAGCTACTAATGAACTTGTTATTGTGTGCTATGATGATAATGTGAATTTTGCAAGCAATAAGACAAGTTGGGTAATTGATAGTGGTGCTTCTCTTCATATTACTTCCAAGAGGGAGTTCTTTACTTCTTATACTTTTGGAAACTTTGACACATTGAAAATAGGTAATGATTGCTTGGCTAAAGTTGCAGGTATGGGAGATGTATACTTGGAGACTTGTAATGAATCCAAGTTGGTTCTCAAGAATGTTAGACATGTACCAGAAATTCGCTTGAATTTGATTTCTACCAGACAACTTGATGATGAAGGTTTTTGCAATATCTTCAATAATGGACAATGGATACTTACTAAGAGTTCATTAGTTATTGCTAGAGGCAAGAAAGAGTTTTCTTTGTATTTATTTCAGGCCAAGATTTCCAAGAACATTTGTAATGTAGTGAAAGATAGGAATGCAAGTGCTTTATGGCACAAAAGGTTAAGTCACATGAGTGAGAAGGGCATGAATGTGTTGGCAAAGAAGAACTTGTTATCTGGGATTAAGAGTGCAAAACTTGAGAAGTGTGCACATTGTTTAGCTGGAAAACAGAAAAGAGTTTCATTCTATAGTCACCCTCTTTTAAGAAAATCAGATTTCTTGGAGTTAGTACACTCAGATGTTTTTAGCCCAGTTAACCCGAGGACTCTTGGTGGAGCATCTTACTTTGTGACCTTTATTGATGACTACTCAAGAAAGGTTTGGGTTTATGTTTTGATGTCAAAAGATCAAGTGCTAGATGTGTTTAAGCAGTTTCAAGTTTTAGTAGAGCGGCAAACTGGAAAGAAGTTGAAATGCATTCGATCAGATAATGGTGGTGAGTACATTGGACCATTTGATGAGTATTGTAGGCAACATGGTATTCGACATCATAAGACACCTCCAAAAACACCTCAGTTGAATGGTATAGCGGAACAAATGAACAGGACATTGGTTGAGAGAGTTAGATGCATGATTTCAAATGCTAACTTGCCAAAGATATTTTGGGGGGAGGCATTACTTACAGCAACTTATGTTATCAATCTATCTCTAACTGTTGCTTTAGATGGTGATATGCTAGATAGTGTTTGGTTTGGCAAGGATGTTTCCTATAACCATCTAAGAGTTTTTGGTTGCAAAGCATTTGTTCATATTCCAAAGGATGAGAGGTCTAAGTTAGATGTCAAGACACGAGAATGTATATTTCTTGGTTATGGTTCTGATGAATTTGGCTAAAGGTGTTATGATCCAGCTGTGAAGAAAATTGTGAGGAGTCATGATGTTGTATTTTTTGAGAATCAAAATATGACAGATATTGACCAGACTGAGAAGAATATGTCACAAGGCTCTAAGATTGGTATTGATATTGATCTAATTCCTTCAAATGATTTACAGCAACAGTTGCCAGAACAAGTTGAGAATGATATTCAACATAATGTTCAGGATCAGGTTTAGAATGACCAACAGGTTGCAGATAATAATGACACTTAGACAGATAATGTTGTTGATGTTCAGCAAAATCCATCTTCAGTTCCACCATTGAGGAGCTCTACTAAAGGTCGCCATCCATCCTCTAGATACTCCATTGAGGAGTATGTATTGTTGACTGATACAGGTGAGCCTGAGAGCTTTGAAGAAGCAGTAGAGGATGTGGATAAGAAAAAATGGGTTGATGCAATGCAAGATGAGTTGAAATCTTTGCATGATAATCAAACATTTGAGTTGGTGACATTGCCTAAAGGCAAGAAAGCTTTGAAGAATCGTTGGATTTATAGATTGAAGCATGATGAAAATTCTTCACAACCCTGATACAAAGCTGGACTAGTTGTTAAAGGTTTCAGTCAGAAAAAAAAAATTGATTATGATGAGATTTTCTCACCTGTTGTGAAAATATCCTCAATTTGAGTAGTTTTAGGATTGGCTGCCAGTCTTGATTTTGAAATTGAGCAAATGGATGTAAAGACTGCTTTTCTTCATGGTGACCTAAATGAAGAAATTTATATGGAGCAACCAGAGGGTTTTAAAGAAAAAGGTAAAGAGAATTATGTTTACAAGCTAAAGAAAAGTTTATATGGCTTAAAACAGGCACCGAGACAATGGTATCAAAAATTTGAGTTTTTTATAGGGGAGCAAGCCTATAAGAAGACAAATTCTGATCATTGTGTGTTTGTGCAGAAGTTCTCAGATGATAACTTTATCATTCTACTGCTTTATGTAGATGACATGCTTATAGTTGGTAAGAACACTGCAAGAATTAAAAAGTTGAAGCAAGAGTTAAGTAAGTCATTCTCAATGAAAGACTTAGGCTCAGTGAAGCAAATTCTTGGTATGAGAGTCAATCGTGATAGAAAAGCTAAGAAGTTATGGTTATCTCAAGAGGAGTACATCAAGAAAGTACTTCAAAGGTTTTGTATGGATAAAGCTAAAGTGGTGAGCACGCTTCTTGCTACACACTTTAAGCTTAGTAAGAAACAATGTCCTGCAGATGAGGAAGACAGAAAAGATATGGAAAGAGTTCCTTATGCTTCGGCTGTTGGTTGTTTAATGTATGCAATGATTTGTACAAGGCCAGATATAGCTCATGCAGTTGGAGTAGTTAGTAGATTTACTTCTAATCCTGGAAGAGAACATTGGAATGCAGTGAAGTGGATTCTAAGGTATCTTCGAGGCACTTCTAGTTTGAAACTTTCATTTGGGAGTGATAAGCCTATTCTTGTGGGATATACAGATTCTAACATGGCAGGAGATATTGATAATAGAAGATCTACTTCAGGCTACTTGATTAAGTTTTCAGGGGGAGCTGTGGCATGGCAATTAAGATTACAAAAATATATTGCTTTATCTACAACAAAAGTAGAATTTATTGCAGCAACGGAAGCATGTAAAGAGTTGCTTTGGACGAAGGAATTCATAAAAGAACTTGGTTTTGTGCAAGAAAGGTATATGCTATTTTGTGATAGTAAAAGTGCTATACGTCTTGCTAAGAACTCTACTTTTCATCAAAGGTCAAAGCATATTGATGTAAGGTATCATTGGATACAAGATATCATGGAAACCAAAGAGGTTGCACTTGAAAAGGTACATATTGAGGATAATGGTTCTGATATGATGACAAAGGCTCTATGGCGAGAAAAGTTTGAGTTTTGTCGCCATGAGGCCGGTTTGGATTGTGCTTGAGAAATGGACATATGGAATCTCCTTCATTTGGGTTGGAGGGGGAGAATTGTTGGGTTGGTCCAGCCCATATTCGGGGACTTATTATTAGGTCTAATTAGGGTAATGTGGCCCTAAGGTTTAAAAGAAAAAATATAGGATTTTTTCTTTAAGAGAAGAGGTGAGTGGCCGTCAAAAAGAAAAAGAAAGAGGGAAAAGAAAAGAGTAGAATTTCGCAGGAATTAGAGGTCCTACGCAGCAGTTGATCAAACATCTGATCAAGGTTGATCCGTGCTCCGATTGAGCTGATTTTTGGTTAGCAGGTTCAGGATTGTGTGTTCTTCTTTGTGAACTGTTGGATCGTCGTTTGGAGCTCTTGAAGTCAGCAGATTGTGCTAAAAAATCTGGGTGATATTTCTCCAATTTTTCTTGGTTAAGTTGTTGTTTACAACTTGTTCTTTACTATTTATTAGTGATTCTATTGTTATTGAATCAGTAAATCTTTGTCCTGTTGCTATTGTTAAGGACTTGATTGGGTTGTATCCTAACGATTGATATAGTGGAGATTTGGGTGGACCCCGTGATCGGTCCCGTAGTTTTTTATCCTTCACATTGGAGGAGTTTTTCCACATAGAAATTCTTTTGTGTTGATTGTGATTTGCTTATTTTACTTGTGATTCGAATACATCGTTGGTGTTTTAGTATTTTCTCACAGGTTCAATCAAAGTAGGAAACTTTATAAGTCGTTTTTCCCATCAGTTCTTAGGCTACGCATTTTCCAAAATGGCAATTCTCTTTTGCTTCCTCCACTGCTGCCTCGAATCATATTTTAACAGTGTCGTCATAAGACTAACAAGAAGTATGAAATCCTTCTATGATTTTGATTAATGCAAATGTTATGGTTTTAAAATGATATTAAATTCATCATGCCAACAAGTTTAGGCCTTTTGACTTGATGATTGAGTATGTAATAACAGATATATTTTCCTATATGAGTGAAACAATTATTTTAGGTCAATAAGTGGTTAAGGGGTATATATTAACCCGTGTCCCGGTCACGACCGGCGGGAGAACGGGTAGATGCGAGTGAGCCGCGCGCTTAGGATTAACCCGTATGCCCATTCCTGACTCCGGCTAGGTGCAGCAATTGGATTTTGAAAGAAAGATGTTGGCAAAAGTCAGGGTAAGATATGTAAGACTGTTTTAGGCCTCGTAACTATACTGAAACCGTTTCTTTTATCTTTGTGGAATAGTGGATCACCTCCGTTACCACGCCGCGTGACATTTCTAATTCTGTTGCTTCTTTACATTTGGGAATTCACAAAAGCAAAACTATTTGGTTGGAACTACATGTAAACCGTATCCCAAAGGTCCTTGGTTAGTTGGGAAATTTTTAGTAAAAAAAAGACCCTTTTATTTATTTATTTATTTTAACTCAGAATGGGTTTCTAGTTCTGTAGTTCGTTGCCTTGGAAAGTCCCCTTTTTTTTTTTTCTTTTTTCCTTTGTTTGCCATGAAATCAAGTCCTTCCCTTGGTCTCCTTTTCTTTCTTAATCTCATAGTTCGTCGCCTAGAAAGGTCCTCTTTTTTATTTTTTATTTTTCTTGTTTGTAGTGAAAGCAAGTTCTCTTCTTGGTCCTCCTTTTCTTTCCCTATCTTTCACCAACAGTGGCCCAAGATATTATCGAGCAAGATCAAAAGCAGAACGGCTTATAAACTTACGTTGCTCATCTTAAGATGCGGCCCGCTGATCAAATCACATTGGATTTTAGAAGATTTGAATTGCTGTTATCGGTCATATTTACCTTCAATCTGCCCAAGCTCAAGTCAATAACCACAAATGATTTCCACTTACAAAATTGAGATTAATGGTTTTGTCACCAAATTGAAAGAGGATTGAGAGAAACAATGAAGATGTAGGATGAGTTTATTTCAACATGAACAGAAAGGATTCTGACGTTGCATACAACTAGAGTCCTTTCTGGACATGCAAAATCAACCGTCTTGCACCTTCATTATCTTCACTTCATTCTCTTTCAATTTTGCTGCGAAACTAGTGGTCACATTTTTATAAGAGCAGACCACATGTGACTATAAACTTGAGCTTAGGCGGATTCAAGGTAAAGATAACTAATGGTGTGTCTCCAAATCTTCTAATTACATTTGATTTTGCTGTCCGGCATCTTAATGTGAAGAATGTTAGTCCAGCATCTTGAAAGCTTTGACTTACGAAGTTAGTTGGCATGATGGGAGGTTTACAGTTTAAAGTTTCCAATATAAATGATCTGAAAATATTTGTAAAGAAGCATATAATTTACGTGTTTAATATGTTGTCAATTAGCCCAATTCAATCAGACAATAATTGATTTTTTTCCATGTTAATACATGGATTCAAAGTTTAAGTTTCCATTTTTGCATTCACAATTACACAAGTAAGACTAGAAAATCACTCCGTGCCCATTTATTTTATAGATTTCTAGAGGAGTAACAAAGCAAGTTTTGCTTAACTTCCATAGTGGAGGGTTGTCAATATGAAATTAAAAACAAAAACTCCAATTCGTTGGCCGTTCAGCTCTGGGCGCGAGAATGGTGTCGGTGCCAGCAATCAAGCCCGTGTCTTCGCTGGACTTCGACACGAAGGTCTTCAAGAAGGAGAATGTTAATCTTGCTGGCCTCAAGGAGGTATTTGATGGTGTTGTTGTTTTATCTGCTTTCGTATTGGTATCCATTTGCTTCTTGGAATATCTGTGAGGTGAAGTTAAGGAAATGCGCTTGAAAATGCGTTGACAACGATGGTGCTTCAATTTGATTGAGGGTTTTTGAGTATTGCTGCTGTTATTTTGTTTTGAATACCTTAAAAAATAAACTAAATCATTTGTACATTAGATATATTTAGTTATCGATCATACCTAACTTTGAATATATTTGATAAATAATGGTTATTGTACTCTGATATGATATAGTGTGTTTGATTGTACTTTATTTTGTATTATACTTCATATTTCATAAATTTTAGCTACACAATTTTTTATCCATATAATACTTATTATTAGAAGAGAGCAGGATTTCCTAATGTTGGCAAAGCTGGAACTACAGGAATTATGCCTACATGGACAAATATTCAACTCTTAATCCTCATTTCATCACAACTTAAAAGCAATTGGGAGAAAGAAGAAAGATGTAATTACGACATTTGCTTTTGGTCACTCCATGCTTGTAAGACAGAAAAGGAATTATAAGCGAAAATAAAAGTCTAAAAGTAAGATGTTTGTTTTTGGATGGGATACTTGTAAGAAAACCCAAAAATTGAGAAAGAAAAGATTCAAACCATTGTGTTTGAAAGAAAGAAAAAGGCTGAATGATAGGGACATTATAACAAAGGTTAGGAAGAAAGCAAATTACATCTATATTATTTTGTTAGTTTATTAATTGTAGCCTCAGCAAGCTTATGATGACAACTTTTTACATTTTAGAGTTATTAAAATATTGAATATGAGAATAAAAAATTTGAAATTTTTTACACTTATATAAAGTATGAGAATTAAAAATATTTGAATTTTTTTTCCAGAAATTGCACATATACGTAGAAATATTGTTTATATTTAACTAAGAACTTAATTGATTTGCCATCAGGGGGTGTCATGTTACAGGCTCTCCAGAGCCCACATGACGAGCCCACGAGCCTAAGGAGTGGCCGAATATTTTTACTTTGTTGTTTTGTTCTATTACTTTTGTATGTGTGTGTATTATGGACCTGTGCTGTGAAGCCTAACTTGCAGGAAATCTCCAATTCTGTACGGATTGTTAAAAGACAATTGGGGGCTGTGTTTTGGGGTTGTTCAATGAAGAAAAAGGCTTGCGAAGCTTGCTGTGAGGTCCGGTTTCCCTCCATTGAAACCAATCAGTGAGTTCTCGTCGTTTCCCTCATTAGAAATGGTTGCAATCTCCTTTCTGGTTTGTTGTGGATTCTCAGGTTATTGTGGTTGATGCCTTTGGTAAAGTAACAGTTATTTTCCAGTTTAGTCTTTGTTTTGGTGTAAATCTGTTTTTCTGAGGCTCGTTACAGCTTGTGAAACCAAGTCTGTAACATCTCATAACCCAGCAAAAGCGACAGTCGTGACCTGGCACGGGGTTCCGATCAACGTCAAAGCTCCGATTGGCCACAAACAGCCGAATGCCGGTGAAGCCGCAGGTTTTCTCTATCCCTCCTATATTTACAAAGGAAACATTTTAGTTGTTAGTACATAAATGTCTTTATAAAACTGTATCACATGTTCCCGTGAGTCATAGACTTGGAAGAGAACAAGCCAATCTTTGTAATTGTAAACGGAAACCCAGAAGAATCCGATGAATAAGCACTCAAGAAAGGAAAACGTCTGTCTCAATTATTAGAGCCTGTCTTTGTGCGTCAGAGAACCATTCGCGCTATTTTTTCGTGGGTGTATTTCAACAATTTTCTGGACATTTTGGTTGTTAAAGATGTACTGACATGCTTCTTCTTTTTGTCAAAAAGGAAAATATGCGTACTGGCATATGCATGATACAACATAGCATAGTAATAAGCAAAGACTTTTTCTATTGAGCATCTAGTTTAGTTGTAAATACGTATTATTTAAAACTTTTTGATTTTAGGTTTGACATTTGTGTGTGTAAGTTTAAATGTATGCATATATTTTTATTTTTTATTTTTTTATTTTTTTAAAAAAGATTTTCTCTCAATGACAATGAGAAAATGGATAAGAGATTCATGACAAATAAATAAATAAATAAATAAATAACACAGACATAACTAGTGTTAGAATAGAAGGTAAAAGTTGAAAACTTCAAATAACAATATTGTAAATATTTGCAAGATGCATGTAGTTAACTTGGTAATATTTTAATTTAGTATCTAATTATCTTTTTCCAATAAAAGAATAAATACTTGAGTACAATGTTAACAATATAACGAGCAAAGTCCTATATTATAATCTCGGATGCCCTTCCTCCATCCGAGATTTACCTACCATAGCTTCCCCACTGTTGAAATGGCCCACTGCTCTGGCAATTCCACTAATCCATACGCCATCCTTCAAAGCTACGTCAAAATGGGGAAACAGAGGCTCTGCATTTTGGTCTTCCTCTTCTCTCTTTCTTGATTTGTTTTGTGCGAAGGGGAGGTGCGTACTAAACGGTGTGTATTGCTTTTGTAACCCTTCCATGTAGTGCATTTTCTTAACCATTTTTCTTGTAGTAATGGACCTTCGGTGTCAATTTCTAAACGCTACGTTATATCTTTTCTACGCTTGTGGGTTCTATGTCAAGATGAAGAAACCAAATACAGCTCTCTACAATGCCAATGTAGCATTGGAGCTTGGTAGTTTGCCCCTATAGTGTATGAATTCGATTGTACTATTTTCATGGTTCACACGCTGGGTATATAAATGGTGTTATTTCCATTAATAATCTTGTTAATGAAAGACCTATTCTTTCAATCTAAAATGAAGCATATTTATCATCTTGAATACATGTGCTATTAATTGATAAGATGAATTGGCTTCTATAAGTTGTTGTAACACTATAATTGGTTATAGCATTCTTTTTAAGACCTTTTGTGATGTGCACGGTAAGATACACAATGTGATTTACAGAATTCATTGTAGCTATGGTTTGGTTTACTAAAATATCATAGTACACATAAGATATTTAAAAGTTGCATATTTATAAGCAACTTGAGAAACTTTAAGTCAAAAAACTAAAATTTTATCCTTATCACTAATTTTAATTCTAGCAAAATTCAAACATATATAACCATGCCCGCTCTCCTCATGGGTTACAAATTTAATGGACAACTATTTTTACAGTAATTTCAAACTGAATCTTGTGATTTAAAAAAAAGACATAGTTTCAATATGTTATATGTTATATAAGAAGCCTATATCCGTCCCATAGCGCAAATTGTGTTTGTAGGCCTACTTGGGCCTTTGAGCCGAAGGAGCAAGCTTTTGCAAACTGCCAATGTGGTTGTCTACCGCAAAGCTCATTCTTGATGAAGAAACATAAAATTGCATTAATGATCTTGATGGACATGATTTTTTTGACAACAGCAACAATTAGATACATCAAATTGATGATAAATCAACTAAAATGCTATAAAGGATCTAACATTTTAGTTATAGTATGTGAAGAAACTATTAAATGGTTAATTATGCATTTCATGTTGTGTCTAATGTTAACACTTAAAATTTGAAACACACGTGATTAAAATGAAAGAAACTCATTACAGCCATTAGTATTTATGTCTGTTGTATTATCCAAGATTATGACAAATTCTATGTTAAAGTTAAACTTTCATCGGAAGTGTGCAAATTAAGGATTCAATAATTGAATTACACTACTTCTTAGTCTATGTATTTGCAATAGGGCAACTCTGTTTTGCATGCTACCAACCAACTCCAGCTCTGTAATTGATTTTCCGAGCTCCACTGATTTGGACGTGAACCGTGATCACGATTCCGATATTAAAATGCCTTCACATTATCTTGTAAAGAAAAATAATGTAAAGAAAAATAATTTAGAGGACCAAACCAGAAAACCTAGGTAAGTATGAAGTCTTAATGTTAATCGAAATCCAAATTCAAGTTGAGGCATGTCATTGTAAACTTTATATGAACCCAGTCGTACCTGTTAAAGTAGAGGTTAATTGACAAGATTTCATGCATTATGCTAGTTTTTTGTTAACTCATTATTAGTTGATCATTAGATTTTTGTCAACCATATGATAGTTGATTTTTCTCTAAGTCAAAAACAGTAAGCAACAATTATTTATTTATTTTTGATTCAATAAAAATTGAAAAGTCAATTGTAAATTGTCCTTGAAATCTGTTAGACAAGCAGAGTGTCTCCTCCCTACCGGCACGTGCACAACACGCGCTTGCCACATCAGCACCACGTCAGCAGGTATGACCTGATGGTGACTCGTGACCCACTCTAGGATCCGGTCTCCATCACGAGACGACCCAGTTTGTCCCCGACGCCTCTGCGTAACCCTAGCCGCCGTAAATCTTCCTTTTTGGCAATTCTTTCCTTATTTGCTTTGTAAATCACTGTAATTGATCTCTTTCCTGATTTAATTTGTTATTTCTTGTCTATATATTGTAATCATTATTCATATAATTAATGGAATCAGAAAATCATGTTGAAGCAAATCTAGGGTTTATGTTCTTCGCTGTTCTTCCTAATTTTTGAAAAATTTCGGCCACTCTCTCCTCCGTTCAGCTAGCCGGCTTAGGATTCTAACATGGTATCAATGGAGCCCTCGGCTAACGCCTCAATTCCAATCCCCCCAAACACCGATTCCGAAACCCCCAATTCCTCCTCTGTCCCGACCCTTTCTCTTTCTCCTGCACCCTCGCTGGCGGTCCCTTCCCCCACCTCTTTTGACTGTTTCGATGGGTCAAACTACGTCCTATGGTAGACCCACCTCATGCCCTTCCTCGTCTCCTAGAAACTCCTCCCAATCTTGGATGGATCCGAGCCCGCCCCCCCCCCCCCAAATCCCTAACCTCCCCTAGCGACGCCACCACCCCAAACCCAGATTTCGCCACCTGGCTCAGCCGCGACCAAGCTACTCTCAGCTGGCTTATGGCCACCTCCACGAATGCGGTCGTCGCCCAGCTCACGAACATGTTGACTTTGGCAGAGGCCTGGTCATTCCTAAAGCGCACATACACCGTGCAATCCTCCGTGCGCTCCGCCGCTATCCGGATGCAACTTTAATCAATCACGAAGGGGACTCACTCGGTGACTGAATTTCTCTCGCAGGTTAAGGACCTCTTTGATCAGCTCAGCACAATCGGTGGTAAACTATCCGAAGACGACTACCGTGCACAGCTTTTCAAAGGCCTCGGTGACAACTTTAATGACCTTGCGACCTCCGTCGCCACCATCGAGTTGGCCATCGGTCCTTTCAGCAGGGAAGCCTTCCACGGCCTTCTCCTCGCCCATGAAGGCCTGCGAGATGACTCGTAGGCTGGCCCGTGAACTGATGTGTGTGCGGGCCTGTGAGATGGCCCGCGGACTGACCCACGGGCTAGGCCGCGTAATTGCTTCCGGAGTTGGATCTGGAGCGGGGCGGGGCTGAGTAACCGCCCCGAGACCCGTTCGGGTAGGCAGCGAATGCGGCAGCCGCCGTCATGGTGGAGCTGCGGCTTTGATCGCGGTGGCCTTCATGGGCGAGGAGATGGCCGTGGAAGGCTTCCCTGTTGAGAGGACCAATGGCTGACTCGACGATGGCGACGGAGGTCGCGAGTTCGTCAAAGTCATCACCGAGGCCTCTGAAAAGCTGCACGCGGTAGTCATCTTTGGATAGTTTGCCACCGATTGCGTCGAGCTGATCGAAGAGGTCCTTAACCTGCGAGAGAAATTCAGTCACCAAGCGAGTCCCCTTCGTGATTGATTGAAGTTGCATTTGGATAACGGCAGAGTGCGCGGAGGATTGCGTGGTGTATGTGCACTTCAAGAATGACCAGGCCTCCACCAAAGTTGACATGTCCATGAGTTGGGTGACGATTGCATTCGTGGAGGTGGCCATAAGCCAGTTGAGAACAGCTTGGTCGCGGCTGAGCCAGGTGGCGAAATCTAGGTTTGGGGTGGTGGCGCCGCCAGGGGAGGTTAGGGATTTAGAGGGGGGGCTCGGATCCATCCAAGACTAGGAGGAGTTTCCAGGAAACGAGGAAGGGCATGAGGCAGGTCCTCTATAGGACGTAGTTGACCCATCGAAACGGTCGAAAAAGGTGGGGGAAGGGACCACTGGCAAGGGTGCAGGAGAAAGAGAAAGGGTCGGGACAAAGGAGGAATTGGGGGTTTCAGAATCGGTGTTTGGGGGGATCAGAATTGAGGCATTAGCCGAGGGCTCTGATACCATGTTAGAATCCTAAGCCAGCTAGCTGAACTTCATGCCTTCTCTGATGCTGGCTGGGCTGGCGACCATGATGATTGACGTTTTGTTAGAGGCTTCTGCATCTTCCTTGGTCAAAATCTTATCTCTTGGAGTTCCCGCAAACAATGCACTATTGCTCGATCTAGCACTGAAGCTGAGTATAAGTCCCTGGCTAACACCACTGTTGAACTTATGTGGATTGAATACCTCTTTCGTGATCTTCGTGCTCTCCCTTCGCTCCTTCTAACTCTTTGGTGTGACAATCTCTCTACTCTCTACTTGACGGTCAATCTGGTCTTTCATGCTCACACCAAACACATTGAGATTGACTTCCACTTCATTCAGGAACACCTTGCTTGCGGTCAACTCTATCTCCAGTTCATTTCCACTGTTGATCAACCGGCGGATATCTTCACCAAAGGTCTCTCTTCTGCTCGCTTCCGCACTTTTCGATCCAAGCTTCAGGTTCATTCTGCCCCTTCAGCTTGCGGGGGCATGTTAGACAAGCAGAGTGTCTCCTCCCCACCGGCGCATGCACAACACGTGCCTGCCATGTCAGCACTACATCAGCAGGTATGAGCCGATGGTGACCCGCAACCCGCTCCAGGATCTGGTCTCCATCACGAGACGACCCGGTTCGTCCCTGACGCCTCTGCGCAACCCTAGCCACCGCAAACCTTCCTTTCCGGCAATTCTTTCCTTATTTGCTTTGTAAATCACTGTAATTGATCTATTTCCTGATTTAATTTGTTGTTTCTTGTCTATATATTGTAATCGTTATTCATATAATTAATGGAATCGGAAAATCACGTTGAAGCAAATCTAAGGTTTCTGTTCTTCGCTGTTTTTCCTAATTTTTGAAAAATTCCGGCCACTCTCTCCTCCATTTAGCTAGCCGGCTTAGGATTCTAACAAAATCCATTTATTCAAGAATATTGAACTTGTGAGTTAGTTTTTAACAATTAAGGACTCTTAAGATTCTCATCTATTTTTGAGTTCTACTTAGAGAAGTTTTTTGAAATAAAATACATGTGGAAATGATTTCTTTTGCAACGATAAATGGTGATTCTTTCTCTTTTAGTTTTTTTTTTAAAATAATTGTCTCTTAGCTAAAAAATGTAAATAACAATAAAATCAATAAAAATTTATGTAATAAAACTACAACTAATAACATTGGCAATTCAACAAGTACACAAAAGTAATAAGCTCATGCCCAACAGCAATTGTAAGATGGTTCTCCCATGAATAATGCCTATGTCACGTGGCTAGTTTCATAGATTGGGTCATGGTTTCTTTTTCAGAGTGGGTCGTGAAGCAGAATTATTGGACTGTTGTAAACTGGGCTTCCACTGGGCATCATTTTTCTGATTTAACCACCTTTAAATGTAAGAAAAGGGGATAATGGGGACGAGTGAGCTGAATTCGTGTGTATTGCTATATGTCAATTACAAAGGTGATGATGTACATATATAGGGACGTAGCCCAATCTAGGAAAGGAAAACTAATATACACAATAAATACAATAATATTGACCCTTAATCATAGGCATCAATATGGCAAGTAATTAGGTAAGGCAGCTGGATATTAACACTCCCCCTCAAGCCAGAGATTTGAACAGGTCAAATACTCCGAGCTTGGAGAGAAGATGCCAATGTTGTTTGCTGTTGAGTGCCTTAGTAAGAAGATCAGCAGGTTGTTCTTTGGTTGGCACATGTCGTGTTGTGATGACCCCTTGTTGCATCTTTTCTCGTACGTAGTGACATTCGACTTCAATATGCTTCGTGCGTTCATGAAATGTAGGATTGGCCGCTATCTTTCCTGCAGCCTCATTATCATAATGTAGCAACGCTGGGCGCTTCATGTGAAAACCAAAATCCTTAAGTAGCCCAATGATCCAGACTATTTCACAAGTGGTGAGTTGCATAGCTCTGTATTCTGCTTCAGCTGAGGATAGAGACACAGTGGGTTGTTTCTTGGAGCGCCATGAAATCAGAGAGTTTCCCAACATGATGCAGAAACCTGTGGTGGATCGTCTCGTCATAGGGCATGTGCTATAGTCTGAGTCGCAGTACGCTCGTAGCTCAAAAGGTGAGGATGATGGGAACATGAGACCTAGGCCTGGACAACTCTTAAGATATCTGATTATCTTTAGAGCTGCTTTCATGTGGGATTGTTTTGGATCATGCATGAATTGACTAAGAAGTTGTACCGGGAATGTGATGTCAGGCCTAGTCAGGGTTAGGTAGATTAGTCGTCCAACCAATCATTGGTAAATCGATGGATCATCGAGAGGGGGATCATTATGTGGTTCATCTGATCCAACATCATATTCAATGCTAGTGAATTTTTTGTTTTGCTCCATAGGAATAAGTGAGGGTTTCGAACCAGCTAAACCAGCTTCAGAGATGAGTTCCAGAGCATACTTGCGCTGACATAGTGAAATCCCATTTGGAGAACGAGCGATTTCGAGTCCTAAGAAGAATTTGGAGAGGCCAAGATCCTTCATGAAGAAGGTACTGTGCAAGTATTTTTTGAGATCTGAGATGGCCTCTTGACTATTTCCTGTGATCAATATGTCATCAACATAGATAAGTAATGCCACAAAAGAGTTACCTCTCTTCTTGGTGAATAAGGAGTAGTCGTGATAAGACTGGTTGAAACCATGCGCAATAAGGGCGCTAGTGAACTTGGCATTCCACTGCCGGGAAGCTTGCTTCAACCCATAAAGGGATTTCCGCAATTGACATACACGAGGCTCCCCCTGATTGGGAAATCCGGGGGGAAGCTCCATGTAGACCTCTTCGGAAAGATCACTGTGGAGAAAAGCATTCTAAACATCCATCTGATAAAGTGGCCAATGATGGGCAGCAGCAATAGTGATGATGAGGCGAACAGTGACATGTTTGGCAGTGGGAGAGAAAGTGTCCTGATAGTCAATTCCTTCACGTTGGTTGAAGCCCTTGGCAACTAAACGAGCTTTGTAACGTTCAATGGAGCCATCAGCACAATATTTCACCTTGTATACCCATTTACAGCCAATAGGACGACGACCTGGGGGCAAAGGAACAATATCCCAAGTGTGGTTGGCCGCAAGGGCCTGAAGTTCAGTATCCATGGCGGCAATCCAGTTGGGATTTTGGGCGGCTTCAAGATAGGTGGTGGGTTCGGTAAGGGCAGAGATAGAGGCAATAAAGTGTTGGTGAGGGGGATAACAGTGATGTAAGGAGACATAGTTGGAAATGGGGTATAAGGAAGTGTTGTTAGCGGAGGAAAGGGTGGGACATATGTAGTCAGCGGTCCAAATGGGAGGATTGGAACTGCGGCTAGAACGACGCAGGGGGGGGAATGAGAGTCAGCAGAAGGGGTGGAGGGAGTGGTATCAGGAAGGATCGGGGTAGGAGTAGGATCAGGGGAAGAGGTGGGGGGAGAGGGAGGCAAGACCGGTGCAGGGGGGTCAGACATAGGGCCAGAGATAATGGGTGGAGCAGGTGGGGGCGGGGAAGAAGTGTCGGGGGTGGAGAAATGAGGAAGATCCACTGGTAGCGACGAAGAAGTGTATGTATCAGGATCCGGCTCCGCTGGGGATGACGGGGCGATCAGGCTGTCCGAAGAAGAGGAGGAAGAAAAAGGAAAAATTGTTTCTTGAAAAACAACGTCACGACTGACAAAATTTTTTTTGGATTGGGGATCATAGACACGATAACCTTTTTGAGATGGGGGATAACCCATGAAAATGCAAGGAGTAGCACGATGACTAAATTTGTCACGAGGTCCTAAAGTGGTGGCATAACAGCGGCAACCAAAGACACGAAGATGGTCGAGAATGGGAGGTTTGCCAAATAAGAGTTGAAAAGGGCTAAGACCATGAAGGGAGGAAGAGGGAAGGCGATTGATTAAATATGTGGCCGTGAGGATGCAATCACCCCAAAAGGAAGAAGGAATATGTGCTTGAAACATTAGAGCACGAGCAACATCTAATAAATGGCGATGTTTGCGTTCAACAACTCCATTTTGTTGGGGAGTGTGAACACAGGAAGATTCATGGGAGATTCCCTTGGAAGAAAGAAAAGATCGACATTCAGAGGAAAAAAATTTGGAGCCATTGTCAGAGCGAATGCGGCAGACAAGAACATTGAATTGGGTTTGAACCAAGGAGAGAAAATATTGAATTTTTGAAAAAACTTGACTTTTAAATTGAAGAAGAAATGTCCAAGTGGCACGTGAAAAATCGTCTACAATTGTGAGAAAATAACGAGCACCATCTTGGGTAGGGGTGCGATGAGGACCCCAAACGTCCATGTGAACGAGTTCGAAAAGGGATTGAGTACTAGTTTGACGAGTGGGAAAAGGGTGACGTGTTTGTTTGGCGAGGGGGCAAATGGGGCAAGAAAAAGAAGAAGGGCAAGAAATAGATTTACCAGAGGAAGGAAAAGTTTTTAAGGAAGAATGACCAAAACGTTGATGTAAGAGATCATAACTAATATTATTAATAAAAACTGGATTACAATCTTGACGCTGTTGGGAAGTACAATCAGCGGATTGAAGGGAATGTAAATAATTGGAGAAAACAGAATGAAAATTTTTTGGAAAATTAGAACAAAGATAGTAAAGTCCTCGATCAGCCTTGCCGAGCCCGATCAGAGCCCCAGTCGTACAGTCCTGAAAAACACAGAAATCATCAAAAAAAATTGCCACACAATTGTTGTCATGGGTTAGTTTTTGAATGGATAATAAATTGTGTTTAAAACGAGGAGCATATAAAATATTGGTAAGATGTAAATTTGGATAAGGTTGACATCGACCAATGTGGGTAACTGGACTGAGTGAACGATCAGGTAATGTGATGTGTATGGGTGCAGCACATGGTGAGAAAAAATCGAGAATTGATAAATTGCAAGTGATATGATCGCTAGCCCCAGAGTCGATAATCCATAATGACGAAATAGGAGAGGTGGATGAGGCCGTACCAGAGAATGGGTCAGAAGAGCCCATTTGGTTGATGAGAGTCATGAGTTTATGCTGTTGGTCTGCATTGAGGTTGAGCCCAGTGGAGCCGCCATAAGTACTGCCTGGGCTTGGGGGGTGATGGTCCAATAAACCCGGGCTAGGGGTGGGCGGATAACCTGAAAAAGAAGATCCCCCAGTGAAGTCCAGAGTTGGGGGACCATACCTAGGAGGCTGATAAGGGCCAATGGGAAGATGGGCTGACTGATCAGAGGTGGCCTGGTGGGTAGTGGGCCTCCTTTTAAGGTTCCCGCGTGGTCTGGGCTTATTTCCGGGTGGATAGCCCACCAGGAGATAGCAGGCCTCGCGTAAGTGGCCTGGGCGCTTGTAGTGAGTGCAAGTGGGCCGAGGCGCGAGGGAGGCCTGCTGGGTCGAATGCGGGTGACTCCCGCGTGACCCAGCGGGTGAAGGGTCCGGGTCAGGAGACCAACCCGGGTTGGTGAGGGCGGAGCCCGACCCGTCTGATGTGCGGCTGGAGCGGTGAATCTGGAAGGCCCGATTATCGCCGACGGAGGTGCTTCGGCCGTCACGGGAGGAGCTCTGGTGGAGTTCCTGTTTGGCGAGGCTGTAAATCTTCTCCAGGTTGGGAAGAACTTCGCGGGAGAGAATGTTGGAGCGGAGGTTGTGAAATTCCTCCGGGAGAGCGAGGAGAAATTTGAGGGCTCGATCTTCTTCCTCGCGTTCACGGACCATTTGGTGAAGTCGGGCACCACAGGAGCAGGTCAGAGGAGGTTGCTGCGCATCAAGATCATTCCAGAGCGACTTGAGGCGGAGAAAAAAAGAGGTGAGTTCTTCGGCGGAGGCGCCGGAAGGGAGGCGGAGATCGCTAATCGCCTGCTTCAGAGAATATTTTTGGGTGCCGTTGATTTTGTTGAAGCTGTCGGTGAGGAGGGCCCAGATTTCGGCCACCGTTGGAGCTGTCGAAACCATGTGCTCCAGCGTCTGAGTAACCGAGTGGGTTAGCCAGGTCTTGACGGCGGCGTGGCATTGGTCCCATCGAGCGGCGGCAGCGGCATCGTCAGAGGGGCGGGGAAGTTTCCCAGTGAGGAACCCCATCTTGTTGCGAGCGGTGAAGACTGTCCAGATTTGCTCCTTCCAGACGTTCCAGTTCGCCTCGCCGGTGAGTTTCTGAAAAACGATACAAGATGGTTGGAGATCGGCGGCCGTGAGGTGGTAAGGATCTTGAAGAGGAGAAACGGGGGTGGAAGGAGGGGTAGAATTCAGGTTTCCGGTGGGAGAATCAATGTTGGTGGTGGCAGAATTAGGATGCACGGCGGCCATCGGAGGTATGGATTGCGGCGGCTAGGGATTTGCCGCGGCGGCTAGGGTTTCGGGGTAATTGGGTAATTAGGAAAGAGGGCAAAGGGTAAGAGGGTAATCTGTGCTAGGGTTACGAGGGCAATGATGGAAGAAAGAAAGAAATGGCACGATGGTGAATGGAGGAAAAATAAAAGGCAGCGATGGAAGAAAGAGAGAAAAGGTGGGGTTAGGTGGGTAAAAAAAAAAAAGGGCACAAACGGAGGTTGTGCGTAAAAAAACAGCAAAAGCTCGAAGCTCGATCCCGAGGAGAATAGCGGAAGCAAAAAAATGGTCTCAGAAAACGATTGGCTCGGGTACCATGTAAGAAAAGGGGATAATGGGGACGAGTGAGCTGAATTCGTGTGTATTGCTATATGTCAATTACAAAGGTGATGATGTACATATATAGGGACGTAGCCCAATCTAGGAAAGGAAAACTAATATACACAATAAATACAATAATATTGACCCTTAATCATAGGCATCAATATGGCAAGTAATTAGGTAAGGCAGCTGGATATTAACATTAAATAACAACTTCTCAATAGCAATTATCAATAAAAATATGAAATGTATTTTTATAACTTTTACGAGTAAGTGATCACATGGTTACATTAATTTTATACAACTCAACAAATTCTTTTTATATTTTTTAGATATTGAGCTCCTAATCATATTAAAATACTTATGGAATATTTAATTCTTCTCTCATCAAAACATTATAATTCTTAACATGTTCAAGACTTAATTTTCATTTGAACACAACTTAAAGCAATTTGGGGGAAGAGGAAATAGGCAATTAAGACATTCTTTAGTATAAACGATGTTTGCAATACCAAAAAGGAATGAGTAAAAATTGAAAATGATATATACAGGTAAGGATGCTTATCTATGCATGCGATGCTAGTAAGAAATAATTCAAAGAAAATTAAGAATTTAAACATGTTTAGTCGCATGGTACTCCAAATGTGAGATCTTTTGTTTTACGTATTGTGGTAGGTGCTGACGAGCATGGACTAGGCACAGAATCCAAGTTTAAACTCATAATAAGTGATTATAATTAAAAAAACAAAGAAATAAAGTATGAGTTATGGTAATGAATGAAAGGAAAATGATATACTTGGAATAAAGTGAATTCTTCCATGTTTATGATAAGAAATTGCTATAAATAATTATATAAATATTTGCAATAACCATAATTAGCATTCGACTAAAGGTTATAGATTTTTATGGTTCAAAGTTTTCTATATTTATGGTAAGCAACTAGTGTAAACAAGAATATAAATGAGATTTGTCTTGTTAGAAAAATTTTCAAAAACAGAAAATGTTCTATACTATAGCTTCAACCACTATTATTTATTTATTTGTTTATTTGTTTTATCAAGAAAGTTGGAGGAATTTTTTTTCTATTTACGATAATATACTTTGAATTGGTATAGATATTGTTCTAACAATGAAATATTTTCACATCTTTTAGAAATAAAAATAGTTATAAAACCACACCAAAAATACTTTCATTATGAAACTTCTAAAAAATGCTTTGAACTTTTTTTCTTTTTTCTTTTTGTCTGCTTTATCCTTTTTGAGACAAGAAAAAAGTTTTAATCTAAGGAAAATAAAGGTATAAGAGATAAGTCTATTCATTACATGTTAATATGGAAATAGAGTTCTCATTGTTGAATTCTAGTGACTGTGATACATGCATCTAAAGTATGGATTTCCATTTTCTACCAGTCCTTTTCTCCCATTCCACAAGCATTGTAATCTTTACGGAATTATGAAAACAACTCATATAATTTATATTTAATATCATGTTGAAATAACTTTCCAAGTCAACAAAGTCATGCAGAAAAAGTTAGGACCCCAGCATTTATTGATGTGGACCCATTAAAGGTGCTTTAATTTATCCTGAGAAAGAAAGTTGCATTTCAATCTAGTGTCACAAGAGTTGATTTTTCTTGTTCCGTTGTTATGTTTTTTGTTCGTTGAAATAGCTGGCTAACAAAAATGATCTTTTGCTTATGCTTATACATCTCATTATCGATACTTCCCTATCGGCTATAACCAATGGAACCGAAAATTTTCAGTTCGGGAGCAAATAACAGACATCTTAACAAAAGGTTACCGAAGAAAAAATTTCAGCAATTAAGAGAAATATTATGAGTTGATCAATAACACATTAACGGCGAAAATTTTGTCCTTCATCTGCTTCAAAAAGTCGTAGTGAGTTTGCAACAAGCACAGTTAGCATTCCACTAAGGTCTTTGGTTTAAAGTTTTCTACGTTTATGATCAACAACCAGTTTAAATTAGTATATAGATGTGCTTGTCTTATTGGAACAGTTGAAAGAAGGAGAAGCAAATTCTAATTTTGAAGCTCCCACCCTTTTTTTCTCAAGAAAGTTGGAAGAATTCTTTTTGTCTCACGGGAGATGATTTGCTTTAAATTAGCATGGATATCATTCCGTTACTTTAATCTTCTATTTGAAATGAGTAATTGTAACTAAAACAGAAAACAAATATATCCCACTCCACAATAACACTTCTAAAAAATGCTTTGAATTCATCTCCTTTCTTTTTTTATCTTATAATTTAAAAGCAAGTAGAAAAGTGTTAATCAATTAGGACATAAGAGATAAATTTATTTAGTTAATGTTAATGTTAATGTACAAGAAGTCTCTAAGAATTGATGGTACGTGCATTCAAAGTATGGGTTTCTATTTTTCTACAAGTCTTTAACGCTTTCTCATATTCCACAAGTTAGCATATGAATCTTCCTTGAGACATCATTTACAATATGGTTTCAACATGAGTATGAATTTATAGTTAAGATTAACACACGTCACTGCCAAGTTGAAACAAAGAAACCGAGCATATCAAAGTGGAAAGTAATGCATTAAAGCAATTGATAATGATATCTCTTGCCTAATGCATGTGAATGTGGAAATACTTTTCTAAGTTAGCCGAAGTCGTGCAAAGAAAGTTAGAACCCAACATTACGTTGCACATAATGTGGACCCCGTTAAAGGTGGATTCATTGAAGCAACAGACAAAACTTGACTTGTAATGGTCGGACGACTTGGACAAAACTTGTTAAGAGTAAGTCTCGTAGAAAGTATGCAAATTGGAAGGTAATAACTTAATGACATTAGTTCTCAATGTAATGTCAATGTACAAAAAGTCTTTATTAATAGATGATATGTGCATTCAAAGTATGGGTTTCCATTTTTCTACAAGTCTTCAATGCGTTCTCATATTCCACAAGGAAGCATCAGAATCTTCCTTGAGACATCATTTACAATATGGTTTCAAGATGAGTATGAGTTGACAGTCAACATCAACACATATCATTGCCAAAATGAAACAGAGCAACCGAGCATATCAAAGTAGAAATTAATGCATTAAAGCATTTGATAATGATATCTCTTGCCTAATGCATGTGAATGTGGAAATACTTTTCTAAGTCAACAGAAGTCAAGCAAAGAAAGTTAGAACACCAACATTACGTTTCACTTAATGTGGACCCGTTAAAGGTGGATTTATTGAAGCAACAGACAAAATTTGACTTTGAATGGTTGGACGACTTGGACAAAACTTGTTAAGAGTAAGTTTCTTAGAAAGTATGCAACAGACAAAACTTGACTTGGAATGGTTGGACGACTTGGACAAAACTTGTTAAGAGTAAGTTTCTTAGAAAGCATGCAGATTGGAAGGTAATAATTTAATGACATTGGTTCTCAATTTATGTGTTTTCCAAAAGGACAAACCTCTTTTGTATCGTGCCTAGCAACTAACGCCACTAGCACTATATTCATAGTGGTCCAACACTAATGTTTAGAACACGGAATCGAGAGATGTAGATATGAATGAAGTCTTGGTCTTTGTGAACCACCAATGTCAAGGTGTGCCATTGTCAAATTGGAAATACGGACTAATGTTTCAAGCATTATGCATGATATGTTTTTAAATTGTGGAAGGGGGTGGATTTGGAAAAAAACACTAACTTCCATACGCTGAAGAGGAAAAAATGAGATTATCTAATAGATAAAGACCCAATTGCTTTAATGTTCACAAGGAATGATGAGTTTGTAAAATCATGCACTTTAATGGTGCGTTCAGCAAATAATAATTGAATGAAATGCTGTTAACTTGTTTCAAGAGTAAAAGACTTTCATCAGGTGTAACTTGAATGTAACCTGATGCGTATAAGTAGTCATCATGGATTCATTACTAATATTAATATGTTATTTATGTATGTGACAAGATTTACCGTTTCTTGTTCTCAGCTTTCCTGATAAGAGTGCGTATTGCTCTCTAGAGAAGATTTATTTGGGTTATTCACCTGATTCAAGACTATTCTATTATGCATGAAAAGAGCTAGTTGGTAAATCATGGAAACATGAACCAAGTCGACTCTAATGGTTCTTCTCATTCATTCAAAAGGAAAAGTTCTGGATACAAGACATCAATGCTTCGGAAGGCACATACTAGTGCAGATTTGGAGTATCATTTCTTAAGTTTTGAAGGCCTTCACTTGTGGAATAAAGAGGAGATAGTGCGTCTTTTAGAAAAGAGAAATGACTAAATGAAATATTGGACCCTTAATGCACTTATTTTATTCTGCCCTTAGTGGAAACAATGGAGCTTGATGAAATGTTTCCACAAGGAACCATAAGCAAGGAATAAAACTTGACTTAATAATGGTTGAACGACTTGGTTTAATCTTTATTAGTCTACTATTTACGATTAAATCATGCAAATATTGATGCCTTCTTTTTTTTTTATATATATGTTGTGTTTGACTTGATAATCTAGTGTAGTACTGTTAGGGATTGCAAACGCCACCAAAGAACTGAGTGTTTAAGCAGAACGACAGCTTTAGAATCATAAATAAAATCACATCCTATGGAACACAAGCAAACAATGCCATTTTGTTCATGGAACATAGCGATTCCGTCCCCTTATACAACAAACTTGTCAGTCAAAATCTAATTCGCAGACGAGAAGGAGGAAAGTTTCTTGCAATCCATTGCAACAGTCTGGGAATTGATCAATGAATGATAGTCACCGAAGCAGGAGTCATTGGAAATCATTCTATCAAGTGCTGACTCTATTGTAGTGATTCAAGTTGCGAATTTGTCTATAAATAGGGATAAGATTGAATGTAATTGAGAGAATAGAATTGAAAAGGAAGTTAATTGCATTGAATAATTTTTCATGAACATAATTCAATTCATTTTTGTTCCTTCAGTTCTGTATTCAATTGCATATTTTTTCAATGTCTTAAATGTGACATAATTTTCATGTATAATTCTCTTTTACAAAAAACTTTAGAAGAAAAAGAATTGCAATACAAGATCCGTGTGAGTCCACTTTAGAGGCCAATTGGTGGTATAAAGTGGTTACTCATTGTCATATAAGTTAAAAAAAATATGTAATGCTCCCTGCCGCAAGGAGGGCATGTCCGTCAGTTGGAGCACAAAGGCATAACAAAGAGGCACATCTTGTCCATCCTAATTTTCTTCTATGGAACGAAGAAGTATTAAGAACGGAGACTCAAGAGATTTTTCATATCATTCTAGAGCGATACGCTTTCTATTATGCTTAGTTTGTATTCTAAGTTGAAAAATTGTGATATAGCTTTTATTCTATCAAGTCACAAAAATATTAAGGGTCCATTTCCTAGGACTAATATATGATATCACTTTAGAACCAAAATTTGGCATAAAAGACAAAGTAATGTAAAAAGAAAGAAAGCATAAAGTAAAGCATAAAGTCCTAATTTTATTAACACTGAAAGTCAAGACATAACACTATCAAATTTAAAACACGGTCACCAATCCATATCGAAATAAAAACTAAGGCATACATCCATTAATCAGTGCTTTTTCTTGCATATTTTGCAGATGCATGTGGAAATCCTTTTCCAAGTCAACAAACATCATGCAGAAAGTTAGGTGAGATGTGAAGCTGTCTAGCTTTATTATAAGGCCTTCCTCTTGAAATGTGCCTTGTGAACAAACTTCTTTTTTTACAATAGAAACTAAGTTGGTGTCAGAATATTTCTTGATGGAGTGGCCTCTTGTGAAAGCCTTCTGTGGGCTTTAGTTGTATTTCTTAATATTCAAGAACACAGGGGGTGCTTCGAGGAAGAGAGGGTCGCTCTGCTAGAACTACAGGCATTTCTGAAGTCCAATACGCATGCAGACTACCGCCTTCCCTTGTGGAGTGAGGACGTAAAGAGTGACTGCTGTGTTTGGGAGCGGGTCACGTGCAGTTCCACCACCAGTCGAGTAATCAAGCTGTCCCTTGGCCAAACAATGGAATATGCGTATTACTATTTGTTGGGGCTCCTATACCACTTGTTGGGAATTTCGGGTACCAATTTGTAGAACTCCGATATTGCTTGTCAGGATCTTATTAAAACATCGAAACTAGAATCTAAACAAGCATTCCAACAATAACATACATCACACAAGAAGACAATATTTAGAGTGGTTCGGCCAAAGCATGCCTACGTCCTAAGTCACTGTTTTGCGACGACCTCTTCTTCTTTTTGTTAGAATATCTGGAGTACATTACAAATTACAAACTCACTACCGAACCTGGGTTGATCGGACTGCTACAATGCTGAGTAGCAACACACGCTGTTGCGTCTCTTGGTGCCTTCACTCGGCACTGCCTCCTGATGCCTTCACTCGACACTACCTGCTGGTGCTTGCTCTGGGCACACCTTCTCTTGGTGCCTTCTATCAACGCACCTGCTGGTGCCTTCTATCGACTCACCTATTGGTGCCTTCTATTGACGCACCTTCTAATGCCTGCATTTAGCACCTCTCCTAGTGCTTGCTATTAGCACACACCCTGGTGCTTGCTATCAGCACACACCCTGGTGCTTGGCATAACTTCTGGTGCTTCTGTTGAGCACACCTTAGGATGGAACTCTTCCCTCCTTTATATAGAATGTCTAACAGACTTTCTCTACCGTGTACTGCCTGAAAATTGGCTTCTCCATGTTTCCAGTTTCTTCATGAATTCGACGCCTCCACATTTAATTCATCGTTAAGCATTCTTTAGAGGATACCAGAAGTCAACAATCACGGTGCTAGACAATTCTTGTGTGGGACCCAACATTACTTTTCTTCATGCATAATTCTGGATAATTCCACCGACTTAAGAATTCTTCACGTTTCGTCCTTTTATTGTGGGTCCTACAACCTTGACTTCTTCATTTCTCTTTTCACATCTTTCGTGGGACCTTGTCAGCATTGATTTTCCAACACTCCCCCTCAATGCTGACTTTCTCTCTAGTGGTCCATCTACATGCACTTGCATCTCACGCATGTCGCCTTCGAGAGAGATTGCATCTTTAGCAACTTGAGTTCGCATAACTTGAGAATTTTTTGGCCCGCACTTGGCATTTACAGGCCAAATTCTCTATCCGCACATGGGCTTCACATGACTCCCGCATGTATACGTCATGTACACTAATTTTCGCTACCAATCACCTTCTACTCGACTACTACATCATCTTTGCCCCTTTGATTTCCAAATCTGCCACTGGTTGCTTGATTTTTGTTGCCATCACAACATCCGCAACCCAAATAAGCCTTTTCGACCACACGTCACCATCACTCATTGTTCTTCCTCCAGGGATGGAACTGGAATCTTGCATAGATCATCCAGTCACCCTCACTTTATTGCTGGGTCAACATTCTGCCTCGCTTCCTGGCCTACTATCTTGGCCTATCTTCAATGGCTTTTGCCTAGCCAGCTTGACTTTTGCATCTCTTGAGCTCATACCAGATCCTCTTGACCCGTTGACTTGGACTTAACTTGATTCACCATACTTGATCCATACTCAGATCCATGGATCTTTTCGACCCACAACTCGAACTGTACATATAATGCATGCGCCCGATTTGATTACTTGATCCGTTGCTCCATGCGTATGCTCACGCGCTTAATCCATTTTCACACTAGATCAACTGCACACCCAATCTATTTGCTCCAGACTTGGATCTGCACCTCTCTTTGGGTCTAGAACCAGGTAACATAATCTAGTTCTACTCTTCACCGATGCTGGTGTTGCCAACGCTAATTCTGCCTTCTACGACTCGATGCCTTGATTCCCGATTTGGCCTTCTTTGCTTCAAAAATAGCATCTTTTCACCGTTTCAAGCTCTTCATAAGTGCTGATCCAGCTCGATCTTGCTCCAAACCCTTCAACCTGGGCTCCGATACCACTTGTTGGGAATTTCGGGTACTAATTTTTATCCCTACTACAATGGTTTAAAATATGATGAGCATTGGTTGCTAAATGTCTCCCTTTTCATGCCTTTCATGGAGCTAAGAAGTCTTGATTTATCTTGTAATCAAATTGGTGGTTGCCTGCCAAATGAAGGTATGTTATGAGCTCATACTTTCCTTTCAAATAAACCCCCCTTAAAACAAAAGAAAAAAAAATGAAAAAACAAATCGAAGGATCATATTGTATGCCTTCTAATGTCTTTATTCTTTCTCTTTACTCAAGAAAAAGGGAAATGAAAAGATTTCCTTAAGACATTTGAAAATTACGGACTTTAAAGGGGGTCAAATTAATGGTGTTACCTAATTTGATCCACACTTAAGCATAAAAGCTACAGAGAAACATTAATTTCATTACAAGTAGTAATTCTAAACCTAAATTAGACTCTACTTACTTTCATATTTTTATTTATTTACCTTATTTTGTAAATTATAGTGTCATGATGGATAAATTAAATAAGGTATTAATTAACAAGTGGATAATCTATAAAATGGCAAATAGTCCAAGTGAGATAAATAATGCTTTCTCTTATTTTTATTTTTTGGAATACAATGTCTCCTTTACCTTTTAATCAAATAATAATAATACTAAATAAGAAATATTTTAAGTTTTCCTATTTAATTTTATATTTAATATTTCTATTGTTGGAACCCTATCTCTAAGACATTCACAAATGCATAGGTGAACACAGTATGCCCAATATGATGTATGAAGAATTTTTCTTGTTGCATATATAGCCAAAAAATTAATAATTATTCCATCTAATAAACTTAATCTATAAAGTGCTAGCATAATTTTCAAGTAAAGATTTCTCATTAAGCTAATAGGCTTTTTATTTTTGTCCTTTGCAGGATTCGATAAGCTATTAAACTTAAAGAATTTGAAAATTTTAAATGTTGGGTATAACTATCTTGATGACAATAATATTCTACAATCTTTGGTTGATGTGACATCACTGAAGACTTTGAACCTTACTCACAATCGTTTGGATGGACACCTTTTTACTCGAGGTAGTTTCTTTGATCTCACTTGTGATGGGAACATTTGTAATTTTATAACTTTAATTGAACTTAGTTCCAAGTTAATTTGAATTTATTTTAATTAGGAGTTTAGATTTAATAATGTTGGAAATTTTGAAAAAAATTGGACATAATTTGAGATCATGACAATAGTCTATTGACAAGATAAGGAAGAAAGAGAAATCTAAATGTTCTCTTTTGACACGGGCTTAAGTTGTAGTAAACCCAAGTGCTTCTAAAAATCTAAGGCTAAAGAGATGGAAAGACATACAATTAATTTTGCAATACTAGCTACCTAAGACAATAAGAGATGAAGACATGTAGAACTAAGTTTGAAATTTTGAGTAGATTGATGACACATTCTAGACATGTAGAACTAGACATATTATTTTTGTTTAATATACAAGTGTTTCTATAATTGTCTTCACATTTTCATACAAATTTATTACAGGTTCCAAGAGCTTGTCAAGATTGAAAAATCTAAAGAAACTCGATCTTAGTTATAACAAATTCAACACTAGCATTATAGAGTCATTAAGTACAACCAAATCTATCAATCATCTAAATCTTGCTGGAAATTTCATGAATGGATCCCTTTATACTCGAGGCATGTTTTTCCTTTTCATTATTTTATTAAATTTTTTTTGTAGAATTGTCAAATTTGGTGAAATTACTCTCCCTCTCTTTCACTCTTTATCTCTCTCCATGTGAAAATTAAGCCATCTTTTCTTTAGTCATCTTCATAAAACATCATGTTATTTTATGTTTGGAAACAAACATTAACTTATCTTTAATTGAAGAGTCTTTGATATTAATCACGTTATTCTCTTAAAAGCTAATATCTTTAACTAATTTTTCTTATTAATGCATATAGAAGCTAAAAAAATTTCTTGAAAAGAAACTATAGTTCACCTTCCAATTATAGTTTTTAAATTGATAATTTTTTTAACAAATATAATCTTCTTCCTCTTTATTTATGACCATATTTAAAGTTACTTTTTAAGACTAATTGGTTCATTTCATTACCATCTCTAAGAAAACTTTTCCCTAAGCCAATAAATGTTGATGTTTATGGTATGAAAGCCATTACTAGCATTTTGCATTTCAATTCCACTAAATTCTTAAGTTAAAGATATCATGTTCTCTAAAGTTTGAATTATTCATCTTTGTCTAGCTAATTGCAAGATATTACTTTTGTTCAATTACACAAGTATTTTTATAATTGTTTTCAAATTTTCTAACAAATTTATTACAGGTTCCAAAAGCTTGTCAAGATTGAAAAATCTAGAGAAACTTGATCTCAGTTACAACCAATTCAACACTAGCATCATAAAGTCACTAAGTTCAATCAAATCTATCAAGCATCTGAATCTTGCGGGAAATATGATGAATGGATCCATTTTGGCTCAAGGCATGTTGATCCTTTTTGTCATTTTATTAAATATTCATTCAATTTCGATCACATTTTTTAAACTATATTTATTTATTTTTGTAGAATTGTTGAATTGAGAGAACTTGAAGATATTAGATTTAAGTTCCAATTTGCTCAATGGATTCTCAATTGTGCAAGGTAATGTCCTTGCAACAAATTATTACTTATGTTATATAAACAAGGAAACTAGTAGCTAATTACAAATGTAAAAGATAACTACAAAATGGTCATGAAGGGTAAGTTTATAACTTTCTCTTTCTCTCTCTCTCTCTCTCTCTCTCTCTCTCTCTCACTATTTTAAACATTTATGTCTTCCTTTTTTTTATTATTTCCAAAGATATTCACCTTTATTTTAAATTGGCATTTAATTTATTTATTTTAACCAAACAATGTTATATGTTACTCATCTTCATAGAACATTGTGCTATTCTATGTTTGAAAACAAACATTAACTTATCTTTAATCGAAGAGTCTTTGATATCAATCACCTTATTCTCTTAAGAGCTAATATCTTTGACTTATTTTTCTTATTAATGCATATAGAAGCTAAAAAAAATTTCTTGAAAAGAAACTATAGTTCACCTTCCAATTATAGTTTTTAAATTGATAATTTTTTTAACAAATATAATCTTCTTCCCTCTTTATTTATGACCATATTTGAAGTTACTTTTTAAGACTAATTAGTTCATTTCATTACCATCTCTAAGAAAATTTTTCCCTAAGCCAATAAATGTTGATGGTTATGGTATGAAAGCCATTACTTGCATTTTGCATTTCAATTCCACTAAATTCTTAAATTAATGATATCATGTGCTTTAAAGTTTGAATTATTGATCTTTATCTAGCTAATTGCAAGACACTATTTTTGTTCAATTATAAAAGTATTTTTATAATGGTCTTCACATTTTCTAACAAATTTATTATAAGTTCCAAAAGCTTGTCAAGATTGGAAAATCTAGAGGAACTTGATCTCAGTTACAACAATTTCAACACTAGTATCATAAAGTCACTAAGTTCAGCCAAATCTATTAAGAATCTGAATCTTGCTGGAAATTTCATGAATAGATCCATTTGTGCTCAAGGCATGTTTTTCCTTTTCATTATTTTATTAAATTTTCGTGCAATTTCAATCATATTTTCTATATTGTATTTTATTTTTTGTAGAATTGTCAAATTTGGAGAAATTGCTCTCCCTCTCCCTCTTTCTCACTCACTATCTCTCTTCGTGTGGAAATTAGGTCATCTTTTCTTTCGTTGTTTCGAAAGATATTCACTTTTATTTTAATTAGCATTGAATTTCCTTTTTTTAAAAAAATATCACATGTTAGTTAACTTCATGGAATTAAAAAGTAACATCTAAAAGTGTTCATTAATTCATGCATAAGAGTTTCAATAATTTTTTTAAAGCAAAACTAGTTATGAGCTCCAGTTCAAGATTTTAGGTCATTGAAGGTATTCTACTATATAAGGTGTTTATCCTATATCTATCATTATCAAATCAACTCCCTATTTAAGAATACTTTGTTCCATGAATTTAGTGTGAATGACATGATAATTCTTACTAGCTAAGTACATCATGCATTTCACTTTGCCATTGGTTGTCTTGAAGGCATGTGATTTTGAAGTGAGGTTGTGCACTAATTTAACTTGTGCTTTTTGTCCACATGAGTCATAAGAAATTATTCTTAACTAGATACAAACAATAGCATAGTTTTTTTGTTATAATTTTTGAATAAATCTATTTTAGATTTGTTATTTGTTGAAGGTGGGTGTTATCCCATATTGAAAACATGATGATGGCTCATAGAGCTTATAAGTGATGTGACTTCCTCACCTAATACCTTAAAGTTTTGGGATGGGCCCTCATACTCTAATGTGGTATCAGAGTCGAGGATAGGCCTTTACTTCATAAATCCCTACACCCCAAAGTCAAGCTACAATCCACTTACAATACTTGTGTTAGCATGCAAGTAAAGGAGAGTGCTAAAGGTAGGTGTTGTCCCATATTGAAAGCATGAGGATGGTTTATTAAGCTTATAAGAGATAAGATTTCTCCACTTAATATGTTAAAGTTTTTGGATGAGCCCTCACACTCTAATATTATCCAACATATTTCTAAGTAAACACTTATTATGCTTTTGTTTACGGTGTATGTCACAATTATTTGCATGACTATTCAACTCTTCCTTCAATGTTTATAGGTTTCTCAAAATTACTTAGTGCTTAAAGATTCAATATATATAGTATAGACTTTTCATCCTTTCAATATGTTGAAAAGTTATATAATTTTTAACTTTACCTCAATTTATTTATTTTTACTTATTTCGAATTATAAACTAATAAATTTATGTCACACTCATGAGAATGATAACTACGATTTTACTATCTTTTTACTAAGTTATAATTTAAAATTTTGAATATTATCTTAAAAAGAAATCAAGGACATCTAATTATGAATTTTTAAATTTGTAAATGGAATTTTATTATTTGTAGTTTCTTCTTTCCACACTTACATTATCATTGCACATTTCTTAATTTGTTGCATTAATGTTTGCAATTTCACAATTCTTTCATTAATCAAAAAGGAAAAAACCTTAACTATATAAAAAAAGTCAGGTTTCTTAATTTTCAAAGTAAATTAAGGAAGAATTATTTTGAGATAAAAGGTGAAGTAGTCATGGTAGTTGAGAGTAAGATCAATTTAAGTATAAACATAATAAGGCTCCAAAGCAAATGTAATAGTCCTTAGTTCTAGAAATTAAAATTCTTACATAATTTTCAAGTGAAAATGATTCCAATTCATGTTAATAATACCACTACAATAAAGTTTGGTTCATATGAGATATGATAAAGTTATCATAGATCTTCATTTTAAAATAATTTTTATCATAATAAAAATTTTTCCTTAATATGTTATAAAGCTAACTAGCCTAAGGAGTGTAAGATAACTTGTCTTGTAAAAGAATGAAGTTAATGGACAATTACCAATCACAAGTAAAAATGTTTTATCATCTAATTTAAGGTTTAAATAAATTACAAATAAGAGAGAATGTGTAATTAATCCATCAGTATTACCACTTTAATATTTTTTTAACACTATCGCTTCTCACTTATAACAAGTTTGGCTAATTTTAATAGGTTGGAGATTTTAAATTTAGAATCTAATGAGCTCACTGGAAATCTTTCATCATGTATTGGGCCACTATCTTCTTTAAAGGCTATAATGTTGGCTTTCAATAGCTTCAATGGCACTTTACCCCAAGGTAAGAGTCAATAACTATACTTTTACATATTTGAAATTTGTGATAGTTCTAATAATTGATTAGGAATATAAAAAATTTAAAGAAAATTTTTTATTATATTTGTTAGCCTTGGAAGCACAACAACTAAGACTTAGATTGCTAATGTTATTCATCTTGACAGAGTTATGTGGACTTGTGAAACTTGAAGAGTTAAATATCTCATCAAATCTCTTTGAAGGGATCCTTCCTTCATGCCTAACAAATTTGACATCCCCTAGATTGTTAGATATCTCATGGAATCAGTTCTCAAGAAACATCTCTCTAGTTGCAATGGACATTCCAAAATCCATTGCGTACATGGATTTTAGTCTTAATCATTTTGAAGGCATATTCTTATTCAGCTTATTTGGTAATCATTCTAAGCTTGAGGCAATTTGCTTTGCAAATGAAAAGAATAGCTTTGAGATAGAAACAGAAAGTCCGATGGGTTGGAGTCTTTTGTTTCAATTAAGGGTCCTTTTACTTCGTAATTGTAATTTGAACAAGCTCACCCACAATGTTCCAAGGTTTCTTGTTAACCAACACAAAGTTGAAGAAATTGATTTATCTCACAATCAATTGGAAGGAAGATTCCTTGATTGGTTACTTGAAAAGAATACAACATTGCAAATAATAAATATTCGAAATAATTCTTTCATAGGGAAATTTCATTTGCAAGCAGTTCAGAACCTAAAACTTAGAGGAATAGATGTCTCAAACAACCACTTAGATGGGAAGCTTCAAGAAAATATTGGAGAACTAAATGCAACCTTAGAATATCTAAATCTTTCCCAAAATTGTTTTGAGGGTTCTATTCCATCTTCAATAACTAAGTTATGTCAATTGGTAATATTGGATTTGTCTTTCAACAATTTTTCTAGAGAGTTACCAAAGGAATGGGATCACAATTGCAACACACTTTCTTTCCTAAAATTAAGTGACAATCAGTTCATTGGTATTATACCAAAATCATTGTTACAGATTAACTCAGGTTATTTAGATATTAGCAACAACAAGATGTCAGGACCACTTCCCAAATGGATGATATAGGAAGTTACAAGCTCTAGCTATCTTGTCTTAAGTAACAACTCATTTGAAGGTCAAGTTCCTTGTGAACTAGGTTCAATTTCATTGGTAGACCTTTCTTATAACTCATTCTCAGGATTGTTACCTCCTTGTTTATATCTACAAAATGTGACACACTTACTTTTGCGAGGAAACAAACTTAGAGGATCACTTCCAAAATCTATTTTCAATTCATCATCTCTTTTGACATTAGACCTAATCGATAACAATTTCTCTGGTCACATACCTAATGAAATGGGAGCACTCTCTAACTTAATAATACTTTTATTAAAGGGCAACAATTTTAGTGGTATAATTCCAGATAAGTTATGTTGGTTGAAATATATAAGTATAATGGATATCTTTGAAAACTTGCTTTCTAGGTCAATACCTAATTGCTTTCACAACATGTCCTTTGGAAAGTTAAGTATTGATCATTATAGGTATGGAGTACATGTATCTAGTAATTATGGAGATATAGTTGCCCTAAGCAAAACAATTATAGATTGGTCTATCCCAAGTAGTTTGGAAGATACGTTTGTGTTGGATAGTGGACAAATTAGTGTTGTGCTTGCAACAAAACACAGATTAAACTCCTACACTGGTAGTATCCTTAATTTTATGTCTGGATTAGATTTGTTACACAACAAACTAATAAGTAGAATTCCACTAGGACTAATGAAGTTATCTTCAATTCATGCAATAAACTTGTCTTACAATTAATTAACAGGGTCCATTTCAAAAACATTTTCAAATTTGGTCAACCTAGAAAGTTTAGACCTTTCTCATAACAATTTAAGTGGAGAACTTCCTTTGGAGTTAAAAAATATGAACTTCCTAGAAGTGTTTAGTGTGGCTTACAATAATTTATCAGGTAGAGTCCCAAAGATGAAAGCACAATTTGGTACATTCAACAAGGATACCTATGAAGGAAATCCATTTCTTTATAGAGAGCCATTGGAAAATAATTGCCTTATAGAAAATGAGTTGCATCCATCACCAACAAAATCTTCTCTTTCAAGTGATGATAAATGGTATAAAGTAGAGATTCAAGTCTTTTTTCCAAGTTTTTCTGTAGCTTATATTATTTTCTTTTTAGCAATAACTACTCTTTTTTATATAAATCCTCATTGGCAACAATGGTGCTTTAATTTGGCTGAGGTTTTTAAGTATTAGTGCTATTATTTTGTTGTCAATATCTTAAGAAAAAAATAAAAGAAATTGTATCATTAGATGTATTTAGTTATTTATCATGCTTAACTTTGAATATATTTGATAAATAATGATTATTGCACTCTAATATGGTGTAATGCTTTTACTTGTATTTTATTTTGCATTGCAATTCTTTTAAAGTATTGATGAAAATTTATTATTGCATAATTAGCTTATGTCATGGTGTGAAGCAACTTGTTTTTTTTGTACACAATGAAGATTTCCAATAAATTCTAGCTATGAAAAAAATTGTATTAACATAATCCGTAGTATTAGAAGAAACAAGTGGGATTTCCCATTGTTTGCAAAGCAAGAACTATAGGAATTATAATTATACCTACATGGACAAATATTCAAGTCTTAATCCTCATTTGAACACTACTTAAAGCAATTGGAGAGAAGAATAAAGGCATAATTCAAACATTTTATTTTTGGGCATTCCATGTTTGCAATGCGAAAGAGGAATTATAAGAGAAAATCAAATTATATAGGTGAAATGCTTGTTTTCATATGCGGTACTAGTAAGAAAATCCAAAAACCAAGAAATAAGAAACCTCAAACCATTGCGTGTGAGATAAAGAAAATGCTTAATGAAGGGACATTGAAACAAAGATTAGGAAAAAAAAAAGTCTATATACATCATTTTGTCAATTTATTAATTGACATATCATGACAACACTTTACATTTTAAAGTTATTAAAATACTGAATAAGAGAATTAAAAAATTGAGACAATTTTAAACTTATAGAAAGTATTTGAATTTTTTCTTGCAATTGGACATATATGTGTAAATGATATTTATCTTTTAACCAAGAAATTAGTTTAGTTTGCAAATTGTTAAGTACTTTGTAAGCTTCTAAGTTTTCTTCCAAGTTTTCTTCTTTTTTGTACATGACTTGATTGAAATTGAAACAAATTAAAAATATTTACTTGTATGGAATAGCCTTATAGCATTGAGTTATAATAGATATCCCCAGTATTTTCTATATAAATATTACAAAGAGTTAGAATATTGGAAGCTAATTAATCTAGGTTTGAGTTCGGCAAATGTATTCATCATGAAAGTTTTATATTTAACTACCAAAATTAATGTTTCTTTTTTAATTTTTGCACATATGAAATTTAAGGTTGGTTGATATATTTTTCATATATGTTAATTGAGTGATATTATAATGTTTGACATAAAATAAGAAAGAAAGAAAATAATAATTTACAGCATATCACTTTCAATTTAACATGATTTTAATTTGGTTTTCAGATTTTTAATTTAAATAATTAATTCATTGCTTTTAAGGATTTCGAAAAGTCAATTATCTTGTCAACTTTTTTTATATAAGAAACCATTGTTAACAAACTAAATAATTTCCACTAGCAATATTCTTTAATTACTTAGTAAAATTAGCACGTTGCCAGATGCAAACTACAAAGAACAATGCTTTATAAGTTCAAGCTTCCTTTAGAATTCAAAGGGGGTCTTTTTTTAAAACTTTTAAAACAAGGAAACAAGAGATACCCACAAGTGACATTATAAGACTCATAAATCGTAACTTATTGACAATTTTTCTCATTTCCGCCATGAATATGTAAAAGAATAAAATACTACATTATTTTTTATTATTAATGAGGAAACATGTGAGTGGAAGTAAATATTTTGTTGAATGTTTAAAGATTTCTTAAGTAATGTGTAAATAAATGTAAAGAAAAGAAGGGAGACGAGTTTCTTAGTATTTGGTTAGTCTTGAGGTTAAGGTTAAGTATTTTTAACTAATAAAATTCTTTACTACGATTTTTTTTTCTTTTTTATACATACACATCTATGCACGCACCGTCAAACCTCCTAATTAAAGCAGTAACTTCATTAGTATTATTTGAATGAGAATATTTATTGCCATTAAATGCTTATTTTTAAGATCAGATTAAACAAGACAGTATTGGGTTTGAAAATTAACATTGGAGAGCAAAATTTAGAAGAACGGAAGGGAAAATCTCAAAATATGAAACAGGAACAAAAAGTTAAGGTTGATTTAGTAAGGATAATAGAAAAACAGATCCAGGATGTTGAACAATAGGACCGATTGGTGAACTTGAGGAAAGGATTGAAGGGAAAGGAAAATTGGGAGAAGAGAAAGTTGATAGATTCAAGATGTTCTAAAACCTTTTTTCGGAAACTGCGCATAGAGAAATGAGAGGAAAAATTTCGACCGAGGACAAATCCGTCAAGCATGCCGAAGATGCCGGTAGAGGAGTTTTCCGTCAGAACTGCCGGCCATCTCACGGAGGTCTTATAACCCAACAAAAGCGACGGTTGTGACGGGCCACAGTGTTCCGATCAACGTCAAAGCTGTGGTTGGCGACAACAGCCGAATGCCGGTGCTAACTAACGTCACAGCTACGATTGGCTACAGCGTCATAACGAGGAATAGATCAATAGAGAACAAATTGCCAAAAGATTCTGGTTATCACTTCATTCTCTTCTTTATACTTCGAAAAGATTTGAAAAACTAACTATTGAGTTGCGTACAAAACGGTGCGTATTGCTTCTGTAATCCTTCCATATGGGGCATTTTCTCTACCAGTTTTCTTGCAGCAATGACCTTCAGTGTCATTTTCCAAACGCTGCGTTTTATCTTTTCTATGCTTATGGGTTCCATTTTGATCTTAGTTTCCAGTGCATTATATATGTATGCATTTGCAATTGAAACGCTGCATTTCGTAAACCAGTCTCAAACCATCAGATCACATATATCAACACCTGAGAGCATACACGTTTGCTTCTTTTGACATTTTTTATCTTGGAAATCTATGTCGGATATATGTTTTCTTTAAAAAAGGTCAACTATAATTATGATTTGTTTATATGCTGATATCATATTATCTTGCAATTCTTCTATGTTTTTCAATTAAGCTATGGAGGTCTATATATCTTACAAACCAAAATTATAAGCTAGATTAATTGAAAAAAATATTGAAATAGAACAACTTCAATATCACAAGGGGACCTTAAGATTGGGATTTACTTCAGATTGCTTAACATTTCTATTGACTTCTGTTTGCTTTTTTTTGCACATCTTCTTTCATAAATGAGAAAGAATGTTAATTTCTATATATTGAAGAGGAAACGATGAGATATCAAATAAATAAAGACCAATCAAGATGTTTATACCTTAAATATGAGTTGAAATTATAATACATATATTTAAGCTATAATTTGCACAAGCCACTACAATTTGAACAAAAAAAGAACATAATGGACAAAAGAAAACATATGTATGCAATTTTGTATACAAGGTTTATCATCTAAATGTACAAAAAAGAAGAAGTATAAAATCCGAGTGGAGGGTTGGGAAGTAAACAAGAAAAACTTGGGCTACAATCTCTAACTATGGGCCTCTGTAAAGTGGGCCCATAACCAAATAAGGTCGAGCATAATTTTTCACACACTCCATCCCCATTTATTTTGTAGATTTTTAGACAAGTACGAAATCCGAGTGGAGGGTTGTTCCCTAATAGTAGTTACATCTCTTCCACTATTTCTTTAGCGCAACATAAGAGAAGTGCACTCTCTTAATTCTTTTTTTCAATCTATTGGTTTAAAGGGATTTTTATTTTTACTTTTTTTGGTTCAAAGGGATTGATCTTTATTGTTAAACAAATAAAAAATATTTTCTACCAGAATACAAGATCCAAATACAGTAACTATGAATTTTCTTGACAACACATGATTCAAAAACAGAAACTAGTGTGGTTGCTGGTTTCTGCAATAAATTCCCAACAGAAAACAGAAGAGTGGAAGTAATTCAAGAGATCAATCAACCCAAACAAAATCACTGTAAACTACAATAAATCACACTATGCTTTCTTTTCTCCGTATCTTCCCCGTACTCCAATCTTCATCCTCTGTAGGCATTTTTGCTCTTCCCAACAGTTGAAGCCAAGCTTCTTTGATTCTTCCCAATTTCGTTGTGAGACAGTGTCTTCCTTTATTATGATTACCCATAATTCTAAGATATATTTTTTTTAAGGGATACTTGTAAGAAAACCCAAAAACTAAGAAAGAAAAGCTTCAAATTATTGCGTTTGAAAGAAAGGAAAATTCCGAATGAAAGGGAAATTATAATAAAGATTAGGAAGAAAGAAAATTACATATAGATCATTTTTTTAGTTTATTAATTGTAGCCTTAGCAAAGATATCATGACAACTTATTACATTTTAAAGTTATTAAAATATTGAATAAGCAAATAAAAAAAATGAGATTTTTTTAGACTTATAGAAAGTATGAGAATTAAAAATATTTGAATTTTTTTCCAGAAATGGCATATAGACGTATAAATATTGTTTATATTTTAACTAAGAAATTAATTGATTTTTCAAATTAATTAATTTGCCGTCCGAGCTGCCTATCATGTCACGGAGGTCTCATGTTACAGGCTTCCCAGAAGCCCACATGACGAGCCCACGAGCCTTGGGAGTGGCCCAATGTATTTACTCTGTTGTTTTGTTCTATTACTTCTGTATGTGTGTGTATTACGGGCAGCCCAACTCGCAGGAAATCTCCAATTCTGTAGGGATTGTTAAAAGACAATCTCCAATCCTAACTGAAGCCGCAGGTTTTCTCTATCCCTCTTATATTTGCAAAGGAAAAATTTTAGTTGTTAGTACATAAATGTCTTTATCAAACTGTCATGAACAGTAATCTCACATGTTCCTGTGAGTCGTAAACTTGGAAGAGAACAAGCCAATCTTAGTAATTGTAAACAGAAACTTCTGGAACAAACACCTCAAGAAAGGAGAAAGTCTGGTCTCAATTATAGAGCCTTGTCTTTATGCGTCAAGGACAACCACGCGGCTATTTTTTCGTGGTGTGCATTTCAACAATTTTCTGGATATTTTGTTAGTTAAATATGTAGGGATAGGCTTCTTCTCTTTGTCAAAAAGGAAAATATGCGTATTGGCATATGCATGATGCAACATAGCGTAACAAAAAGCAGAGAGTTTTTCTATTGAGCATTTAGCTTAATTAAAAATAATTATTATTTAAAATTTTTTATTTTTAAGTTTGACATTGAAGTGTATAAGTTTAAATATATGTGTATAATTCTTTAAAAAAAAGATTTTCTCTTGATAACAAAGAAAAAATAGATAAGAAACTCATAACAGAAAAATTAATACAAAAACATAACTAGTGTCAGAGTAGAAGGTAAAAGTTAAGGATTTTAAATGATAATATTATAAGTATCTACAATATATATATATAGATAACTTAATAATATTTTAATTTGGTATCTAATTATCTTTTTTCAATAAAAGAATAAATACTTGAGTACAATGTTAACAATATAATAAGCAAAGCCCTATTTTATTAATTTAGACATGAATTTAAATTCCTCCTTAACACTTTTATATACTTTAAAACTCAAGTCCACATGAGAAACAATACCACATAATAACCTAGAATTGCATTGAGAGATTGTATTGATAATATGATAGACAAAAAATTACATATTTTACATGGGCTTGTTTGATATCAAAACTTAAGACCTCACGTGATTTCTTCCTAAGAACCGATTATATGACAGGCAGTAAGCCTCTTATCAATTTTTTTTTTTTTGAAAAAATGTATATCAATCAAATCATGTCTGCCATGAATCTGAACCCTAAAATCAGACGGAGATCGATATGCAGAAAAGTGAACAGCTGTCCAAGGAAATGATGGGCACTAATGGCACCCAAATTATTGAGAAGCGGTAATACGGAGGCACTGGCCTTCCTCCATCCGAGATTTACCTACCATGGCTTCTCCACTGTTGAAATGATCCACTCTTTCCATCTTTGCGCCAGGGGGGGGGGGGGGGGGGGGGTGTGTGGGTGGTGGGTACAAAACGATGCGTATTGCTTCTGTAACCCTTCCATGTAGCGCGTTTTATCAATCATTTTTCTTGCAGTAATGGACCTTCGTTGTCAATTTCTAAACTCTACGTTCATCTTTTCTACGCTTGTGGTTCTATGTCAAGATAAAGAAACAAAATACAGTCCTCCACGGGGCCAATGTAGCTTTAGAGCTTGGTAGTTTGCCCCTATAGTGTATGAATTCGATTGTACTATTTTCTTGGTTCAGACGTTGGGTATATAAATGGTGTTATTTCCATTAATAATCTTGTTAATGAAAGACCTATTCTTTTGATCTAAAATGGAGCATATTTATCATCTTGAATACATGTGCTCTTAATTGATAAGATAAATTGGCTTGTATAAGTTGTAGCATCATTGTTGGTTATAGCATAGACATTCTATGATGTGAACACGATGTGATTTATAGGATTTATTGTAGCTATGGTTTGGTTTACTAAATATCATAGAATACATAAGATTTTTCAAAGTTACATACTTATAAGCAACTTGAGAAATTTTAAGTCAAAAAACTAACATTTTGTCCTTATCACTAATTTTAATTCTAGCAAAATTCAAGCATATATAACAATTCTTTCTCTCCTCATGAATTACAGATTTAATGGACAAATATTTTTATAGTAATTTCAAACTGAATCTTGCGATTAAAGAAGAAAAAAGGCATAGTTTCAATATGTTATATAAGAAGCCTATATCCATCTCATATAGTGTTCGTAGGCCTAATTGGGCCTTGGGTTGCTTTTCATTCTGATGGTATTACTCATTAAGTTGAGAGACCGAGGATCGATCAAAATGGCTTCGGGCTTTCTCCTTATAGACTATGCCCAAATCTGAAAGGGCGGAAGAAGTTGCAGAATAAGACTGTAAGATCTAGACGCTATTAATCTTTGACAGAAGCCCATTAGAAGTCAGCAAACAAACCCAGCATTCTATGTGCAGTTCTTGATTTAACCACCTTCTAATAACAATTTCTCAATAGCAATTATCAATAAAAATATGAAGCGTATTTTTATAACATTTCTGAGTAAGTAATCACATGTTTACATTAATTGTATACAACTCAACAATATCTTCTGATATTTTTTAGATAATGAGCTCTTAATCATATTAAAATACTTTTGGACTATTTAATTTTTCTCTCATCAAAACATTATTATAATCCTTAACTCAACATGTTCAAGACTTAATTTTCATTTGAACACAACTTAAAGCAATTTGAGAGAAGAGGAAATAGGCAATTAAGACATTCTTTAGTATAAATGATGTTTGCAATACGAAAAAGGAAGGAGTAAAGATTGAAAACGATATATACAAGTACGGATGCTTATATATGCATGCGATGCTAGTAAGAAACAATCCAACGAAAATTAAGAATTTGAACCTGTTTAGTCGCATGGTGCTCCAACATGAGTTCTTTTGTTTAACATATTGTGTTAGGTGCTAACAAGCGTAAACTAGGCACAAAATCCAAGTTTAAACTCATAATAAGTGATTTTAATAAATAAATAAAGCACGAGGTATAATATTGAATGAAATAAAAGTTGAACAAAAGGGAAATGATATACTTAGAATAAAATGAAGTTTTCTACGGTTATGATAAGAAATTGCTATAAATAATTGTATAAATATTTGCAATAATCATAGTTAGCATTTGACTAAAGGTTATAGATTTTTGTTGTTTAAAGTTTTCTATCTTTACGATAAGCAACTAGTGTAAGCAAGAATATAAATGAGATTTGTCTAGTTAGAAAATTGTCAAAAAGAGAAAATGTTCTATATTATAGTTAAAACAACTCTTATTTATTTATTCTATTAAGAAAGTTGGAGGAATTTTTTTTTTCTATCAAAGATAATAAACTTTGAATTGGTATAGACATTGTTTAGACATTGAAATATTTTCACTTCTTTTAAAATAAAAATAGTTATAAAACCACACCAAGAAATTTCTAAAAAATGCTTTGAATTTTTTCTACTTTCTTTTTGTCCGCTTTATCCTTTTCGAGACACGCAAAAAAGTCTTAGTTAAAGGAAAATAAAGGTATAAGAGATAAGTCTATTCGTTCCATGTTAATATGAAAATAGAGTTCTCACTGTTGAACTCTAGTGTCCATGATACATGCATCTAAAGTATGAATTTCCATTTTTCTACAAGTCTTTTCCCCCATTTTACAAGCATAGTAATCTTTACTGAGTTATGAAAACCACTCATATCATTTATCTTTAATTTCAAGTACAAAATCTTTTCCAAGTCAATAAAGTCATGCAGAAAAAGTTAGGATCTCAGCATTTATTAATGTGGACCCATTAAAGGTGCTTTAATATATCCTGAGAAAGAAAGCTGCATTTCAATCTAGTGTCATAAGAGTTGATTTTTCTTGTTCCGCTATTATGTTCTTTGTTTGTTGGAATATCCGGCCAACAAAAATGATCTTTTGCTTGTGCTTATACATCTCATTGTGGATGCTTCTCTATGGGTTATAACCAGAGGAACCGAAAATTTTCAGTTCGGAAGCAAATAGAAGACATCTTAACAAAAGCTTACTGAAGAAAAAGTTTCAGCAACTAAGAGAAATATTATGAGTTGATCAATAACACATTAAGGGCAAAAATGCTATCCTTCATCTGCTTCAAAAAGTTGCAGCAAGTTTGCAACAAGCACAGTTAGCATTCTACGAAGGTGTTTGGTTGAAGTTTTCTATGCTTAAGATCAGCAACTAATGTGTAAACAAGTATATAGATCTGCCTGTCTTATTGGAATTGTAGAAAGCAGAAACAAATTCTAATTTTGAAGGTCCCAGATTTTTTTTCTCAAGAAAGTTAGGAAGAATTTTTCTTGTTTCACTGGAGATGATTTGCTTTAAATTAGCATAGATATTGTCTTGACATTTTAATATTTTTTCTTGTATTTGAAATGAGTAATTGTAACCAAATTAGAAAATAAATCTATCTCACTTCACTATAATACTTCTAAAGAATGTTTTGTATTCATCTCCTTTCTTTTTCATCTTCTTTACAATTTAAAAGCAATTAGGAAAGTGTTAATCAATTACAAAAGTAAGGACATAAGAGATTTAGTTTATGTCAAAGTACAAAAAGTCTTTAGAAACCAATGATACATGGATTCAAAGTATGGGTTTTCATTTTTCCACAAGTCTTTAACACGTTGTCATTTTCCATAACTAAGCGTCGGAACCTTCCTTGAGACATCATTTACAATATCATTTCAAGATCAGTATGAGTTGGCAGTCAAAATCAATGCACGCCAAATTGACACAAAGCAACCGAGCCATATCAAAGTAGAAATTAACGCATCAAAGCATTTGATAATGATATCTCTTGCCTAGTGCATGTGAATGTGGAAATACTTTTATAAGTCAACAGAAGTCATGCAAAGAAAGTTAGAACCCCAACATCACGTTGCACTTAATGTGGACCCGTTAAAGGTGGATTCATCGAAGCAACAAATAAAACTTGACTTGAAATGGTCGGACAACCTGGACAAAACTTTTAAAGAGTAAGTTTCGTAGAAAGTACGCAAATTGAAAGGTAATAATTTAATGACATTGGTTCTCAATTTATGTCTTTTCCAAAAGGACAAACCTTTTTTGTGCTATGCCTACCAACTCCACTAGCACTCTATCGATAGTGGTCCAACACTGTAATGTTTAAAACATGGAATCAGGAAATGTAGATATGTATGAAGTCTTTGTCCTCGCTAATCACCAAAGTCAAGGTGTGTCATTATCAAATTCGAAATAAGGACTAATGTTTCAAGCATTATGCATGATGTATTTTCAAATATGGAACGGGGTGGATTTGTAATTTAATAAATAAGAACATAAAGTTAGAGGAGAAAAGAATAGGAAGGAAATATAGTCACTGGATCATATCAAAACAAAATTAAGGCATACCTCCATCAATTAATGCTTTTCTAGCATATTTTGTATATGCATGGGGAAATCTTTTTCCAATTCAGCAAATATCATGCTGAAAGCTAGGTGAGATGCTAAGCTGTCTAGCATTACTATAGGGCCTTCATCTTGAAATGTGCCTATGAACAAGCTACGTTTGTTACAGCAAAAACTAAGTTGGTGTCGCAATATTTCTTCATGGAGTGGCCTCTTGGGAAATATTATAACAAGCTTACTCAACAGACGCTGGATGGCCTTGAAAATCTCCCCTCCAACTTGCTTTTGTTGAGAAAATCTTGAAACGGCACCTGTAGCTTTGTTGAGAGTATAGAGGAACGGCCAGCCCTCACTTCAACTTCTTCCACCGCCCGTAGTGTTCTCCTCTTGCCACTTTTCTTCCCTAACGTTTTCCGCATTATATAAACAGACAACATATTTTACTTCCTTATGATTATGAGATGAATATAAATTTTAAATTTAAGATGGAGATTTGCTTCTAAAGAATAGTAAAGATAAAAGAGAAGACCGATTACACGGTGCTAGGTCGGGCCAAGAGGAGATATTGATGCTCAAGGGATTCCAACAAGGACAACAAGGTAATGCGAGTTGATCGGACTGTCGGGAGTGGCTCAGAAACTTTAAACTGAAGCGGTATGTATCAACAAGAAAAATCTTCAAACAGGGATCAGATTGCTCCAGCGTTCCTGCATTTGTCAGTCCGGAGATTGCTGGGAATTTAGGAGTCACGATCTCTCAGAAACTTTCCACCGTGTTTCAAGCTGGACCACAGTATGGATCACCGGACAACGCTTCTGAACCACTTGCCATCTTCTTTTTCTTTCCTTCTTGAGAATGGCCCCAGTGGAAGTTTCTGTTAACACGATCCATGCTTCCCGCCTCTCGTCGGCCGGAACTTAGAAGCCGGGTAAATAAGAGTCGAGTTGGCGTAAATATTGTTTTCACATCCGAGAACATGTTAGGAACCGAAAAAAAAAAATCATACGTTTTAAAAGAATAAGTTTGTTGATCGACACCTGGTAAACAAATATGGTGGACCACATTCCAAAATATTTATTCCGACTGATTGAGTCTGCCACAGGCAACACATGCACCCAACTCACTAAGTTAGCTGGTTAAGCAGCAGTCATTTTGTGTTTTCAATTGTCTGACAGACGAAAGAAACCATCAAACCAATTGATTTGTTCGATTCTCTGCAACATTATTTTAGTTTCTTCCTTTACTTTCTTTAACAACTGGTTCAGGTGGGATTTAGCAGTTAGGTTTTTCACCCAAACATAACCAGCAACCTGACATTTTAAAAAAACAATGGTGTCCTTCACTGGGCAGCATCTTTACTGCTTTTTAAAATTGGTGGAAAATGTTGTTTTCTTATCTAGGTGTTGCTCTCGATGTGCTTTCTTGGTGAATCTGTTGGCTCATATTGATATAAGCCCACATATTGATATGAGTCCATGTAATGTGGGCTTATATCAATGATGTATAAATGATCATTTCCTACCGTGGCAATGCAATGTGATTTTATTAATCTATTTAATTATACACACATTGTACATATATTCCCCTTTTGTATATATGGTATTGGTTGATGTGGGCCGTTGTCCATCTTATAGACTTTGATGAGTAAGGCTATTTGTATGGGCATTTTATTAATTGGCTAAGTCCCCCCTCTAGCTCTCTGTTTATATATATATTTAATATATTTAATGTTGCTAAAGGGAGATATTTTGGAGATAATAATAAAATATGTTTTATTGTGTTTAGTTGTGGGAAATTGCCCCTAAGGGCAGTTTCGTCACCTCATCTATCATGCCCCTCTCTCCTGTAAAACACTAAGCACAAACTCATTAACAACCCACGACTCACACACACCAAGTAATCGTTTATTCACACGGGTAAATAAAAGGGACTTTTATACAGTCATTGTTATCGCCTTTTCCCTAACCTTTTCACGCAACAACTTTTGGCTATCTCATCAAGCCATTATTTGGAGAGAATAGAGTGGAAGACTTAGTCCAAAATGGTAGCGCAAATGGAAAAATACAGTATGTCTTCTGATTTATTTATGTTATGTATATTAAACCCATTTATCTCTCCATGATCAATGCTTAGATCTTATAAAAGAGTCTCATTTGAGACAAAATTTTCTAACAATTGGTATCGGAGCATTTATAGCATTGATATGGTGAGCCAAATCGAGCCAAATCGAAACAAAATTGCATTTTGGTCCTGAACTCAAAATGGGTTTCGTTTTTGTTTATAGAACAAAATTTCAAATCTAGATCTAAGCTCAAACAATGACCATTTTCACCGGTTGAGGTCAAATTCGGAACCAGCATGGTGTGCTGATTCCATCGATGCCAAGAACCACATGACCCGACCCGACTCGAAACCGAGTCAGGCCGCCAACAGCCGCCGTTCACCTCCGAACAGGTGATCGGAGATAGATCATCCGCCGAGGAGCTCAACGACGTCTTGACCGGTCAAAGAACCAGTTGGCTGGACACCGAACCGGCCAAATCAAGCTACCCGATTTCAGTTGGATCTTGTTTAATCCAAATCTGGCCACCAGCGGGCATTGAAGTGCCGCTGTCTGTGGTGTCGGATGTCGGCCATGCGCTGACGATTCTGATGACACCTTTATCTGTTGGAGAACCGGCCGATATGATGGTGAACTAGCCATATTGGCCAGAATCGGCCGAGTAGGCTCGAATCGGCCGAGTCGGCCTGAATCAGCTGAGTTAACTCGGCTGAATTGGCCGTACCAGCCGACAGCCACTTCCGGCGGTGCGTGGAGGCGCGTGAAGGCACGTTGGAGACCCCTTTTTATGCCAAAATTTTTATAATTTTAATTTAAATATTTTGATGCAATTTATTTTAAATAATTGTCTCTGTTTGATGATTATTTGAATCAAAATTGTTTAATTTATTGTTTAATTAATTTTATATGTCATACTTGTATGCTAGCATGTGATGATTAACTGTTTGAAAAATTATTTATGGCCTTTTGAATGTTATTTGTTTATTTAAATATTATATTAGGCCTTTTTAGTCTAGCATACAATTATATGACACTTAAGGTGTTAATTAAGTGTAAATTTAGAGACAAGTGTTCGTCTTTTAAAAATTAAGTTGCACATATGGATTGTGAGTAGTGTATGTTGTATCTCGCAGCACAAACCGAGCTCATAACTTGATTGAGTTGTGACCACCATAATGGCACACCTGGGTTAGGTTGTGAGTTTGTGTTTTGTGCATTTGAGGGATTTCTCCAAGTACGCGAAAGTCATGTGATTTAATTGAATTGTGATCATCACAGTGGTGTAATTTGATTGAGTTATGAGACTTTGTTCTTTTACTGTGGATGAGTCCAATCTTAGTACGTTTCATTTTCGGACAGGAGGTGATTATGTGTTAGGAATTGGATGTTGCACAACTAACATGCCTGAATTTAGGTTAGTCCTTACAGTCCATACACCCACAGTTGGTGGATTGTGATGATTGGTTCTTCCTTATGATAGCTGTTGTGCGGAGAGTTTCTGGATGGCATGTCATGTTGACTGCCTGCAGGTGTTTATATGATAATGCTTATGAAACTCTCTTCTTATCTACTCACTGTGTGTTCATGTTATGATTATGAATTACAGTAACTTTCACGTCAACAATTGCACAGTAAACATAGAAATCTTGACTGTATCAAACTTCAAGAAATTGTTGGCTGATTTCCTCTTCGCTTTGTGGATTTCAAATATACATTCAGTCCTCATTACTGAAAAGCAAAAGGACCCTACTAAGGCTAGCACAGAAGAGTATAGGAATAAGTATGCTACCTAGGCTAGAAAGAATGAATTTTGTATATTGACAATACAAATGACAATTGAGGATTACTTTCAGGCGGATTTACCCACTTATGGCACTGCTAAGGAATTTCTTGAGGTAGTGGAGAAACAGTATACACCATCCATTAATGCTATAGCTGGAGAGCTTCTACAAGAGTTATTTGATCTTAAGTATGATGGATCCATGCTTGTAAAGAATTATACCATGAAGGTAATTGACTATAAGGCCAAATCAAGAAGGCAGATATTCCCCTTTCTGATGCAATCATCATTCATAAGGTTTTGAATAGCCTCCCTGTTGACTTTGCTATTCTTAAGATAACTTATCATATGCGGCATGAGCAGTGGACAACCAATGAGCTGTTAGCTCAAGTGATGGTTGAAAAAAAGTAGTTAAAAGCTAATAAAAGTTGAGTTGCCTTGTATACACAGGGAGCTAGTTTTAATAGAAACAGGAAATTCAAGCCTCAACGTAATAGAGTCCCAAGAAGGGCTCGCCCAGCTTTCCGTGAAATAGCCCCTTAGGGTAGTGTTGCTGGGACAAGGAGGTCTCAGATGGTTGTTGGGGTCAAGCCAGATGAGATCATATGTTTCTATTGCAGGGTAAAGGGGCATAAGAAACCTGATTGTCCCAGGATTGAGAAGAACAAGGGAAAACGCCCAGATAAAGGTAATTGCTCCTTAGCTTATGTTTATAAGTCTCATATGGTAGAAACACCCTCTAGTTCTTGGTGATTAGATACAGGCGCCATTAACCATGTAACATTTACCATTCAGGGATTCGTAAACCGGAGGAGGCCAAGTCAGGATAGAAGTATCTCTTTGTGGGGAACAATATGAAGGTTGATGTTAAGTTCGTTGGAGATGTCACCTTGCTTTTAGAGATTAGTTTTAGGATGAGTTTATATAACACCTTTTATGTACCGTCCTTTAGACGAAATCTAGTTTTAGTTTCTTTATTAGACAAATTAGGGTATTCTTTTGAAGTTAAGAACTCCATTATTAATGTATGTTTTGATTCGAACCTTGTTGGTTTTTGTACTTTGAATCATGGTTTATATAAGATTTGTTTATCACCACATGAGATCTATGTTATGATGAATGATGAACGTAATATTCCTAAGAGGGTGATATCTAAAGAGCAATCATATACATTATGGCATAAGAGACTCTGCCACATTTCGAAAGAGAGAATACAAAGGTTGATAAAAGTAGGAATTTTGCCCACTCTTATGAGGATTTGGAAACTTGTGTGGATTGTTGTAGAGGTAAGTTGACTAAGACAAAGAAGAAGATTGCAGTTCACTATTCTGATTTGTTAGGTGTGGTGCACACTGATATAAGTGGTCCATATAGACTAACACTACAAGGTGATGTTTATTTCATTACCTTTATAGATGATTTCTTACGTTATGGATATGTGTATTTGATCAAAGAGAAGTCAAAGTCCCTTGAGAAGTTTAAGGAATTTAAGGTTGAAGTTGAGAAACAGTTGGGAAAGAGTATAAAGATTGTGAGATTTGATCGAGGTGGAGAATATTATGGGAGACATGATGACACAGGACAATATAAGGGACCATTTGCTCAATATTTACAAGATTCTGGCATAATAGCTCAATTCACTATGCTAGGGAACCCAGAACAAAGTGGTGTCGCTGAGAGGTGAAATAGAACTTTGATGGATATGGTTAGAAGCATGATGAGTGAGAGTAATCTACCCCAATTTTTATGGGGAGAAGCCTTAAAGACTTCTATGTATATTCTTAATCACGTTTCTACTAAAGCAGTTCAGTTGACTCCGTTTGAGTTATTTAAGGGACGCAAACTTAGTTTGAACCATATTAAAGTTTGAAGATGCCCAACGGAGGTGAAACTGTATAATCCGACTCTGGGAAAGTTAGATCCACGAACCACTAGATGTTATTTTGTGTCCTACCCAGAGCACTCCAAGGGCTATCGATTCTATAACCCTAGTAGAGGTCTTAGAATTATGGATTCACAAACAGCTAAGTTCTTAGAGCTTGATGTTGCAGAGAAAGCTGAATGTTCACAGACCTCAGAGAGCGAAGGCATTACCTATGTGGGTGTTGAAGCTGATCCTTTTACTTCATTGGGCATGCAACCTATTGAACCAGTTCTAGTACATTTAGATGTGCAAGAACATGATACTAATGAAGTTCTAGCTGTGGAAATGCAAGCTCAAGATCAAAATACTATTACTTTGCCAGTTCAGAGATCTATTAGAGAGAGGAGATCAACTATTCATCCTAACTATGAGGTATATCTTGGTGAACATGATTATGACATTGGGATTGTACAAGATCCAATGACTTACTCTGAGGCTATTTCAAGTCCACAATCAGAATTTTGGTTGAATGCTATGAAAGATGAAATGCAGTCCATGAAGCATAATGAAGTTTGGGATTTAGTTGAGCGACCTAAAGGATGCAAGCCTGTTGGTTGCAAATGGGTGTTTAAGACAAAAAAATATTCCACTGGAAAGATAGACAGATTCAAGGCTAGATTGGTTGCTAAGGGATTCACACAAAAAGATAGAATTGATTACGATGAGACTTTTTCTCCAGTATCCTCTAAAGACTTATTTAGGATTGTTATGGCACTAGTGGCTCATTTTGATATGAAACTGCACCAGATGAATGTTAAGACTACCTTTTTAAATGGAGTCTTAGATAAAGAAGTATATATGGAACAACTTGAAGGTTTTGTGAAAGATAATGCCAGTAAGTTTGTTTGTAAGCTAAAGAAATCTATTTATGGCCTTAAGCAAGCCTCGAGACAATGGTACTTGAAATTTGATAGCTTTATTACTTCGTGTGGTTTTGTTGAGAACTTGATGGATTGTTGCATATATACCAAGTTCAATGGGAGTACCCCAATTTTGTTAATTCTTTATGTCGATGACATATTATTGGCATGCAAAGATGTGAGGTTACTTCGAGAAACTAAGACATTATTGTCTTCTCAGTTTGATATAAAAGACCTTGGTGAAGCTTCTTTTGTTCTCGGGATTGAGATCCATAGAGATCGTTCACGTCAATTGTTAGGTCTTTCTCAGAGGACATATATTGATCGAGTATTAGCAAGATTTAACATGCAAGATTGTAAACTTGGAAGTGCGCCAATACGTAGAAGTGACAAGTTGAATAAATTACAATGCCCTCAAAGTGAAGCTAATAAGGAATCTATGAAGAGAATACCATATGCCAGTGCAATAGGTAGCTTTATGTATGCACAGGTTTGCACCAGACTTGATATTGCTTTTGCCACTAGAGTTCTTGGCAGATTTCAATCTAACCCTGATCATGATCATTGGGTTGCTACCAAGAAGGTTATAAGATACCTAAAAGGAACAAGGAATTATATGTTGACTTATAGACATGTGGATGATTTGGAGCTTATTGGGTATTTAGATGCAGATTTTGCAGGCAATAAGGATGATTTGAAATCCACATCAGGTTATGTTTTCATTATGGCAGATGAAGCAGTGTCATGGAAAAACGTTAAATAGACATTGATTACATCCTCCACCATGCATGTAGAGTTTGTGGCCTGTTATGGTGTGGCTGTTCAAGCCATTTGGTTGAAAAGCCTTATAAAGTTGTTGACTGCCCTTGATTTTATTGAAAGGCCCGTTCAATTATATTGTGATAATTCTGTTGCTGTGTTATTCATTAACGACAACAGAAATATTAAAGGGGCCAAGCATATAGAGATTAAATTTTTGACAATTAAAGAGAGGGTAAAGAATGGTGAAGTTGCAGTGAAGCACATTGGAACAAATGCCATGGTAGCTGACCCACTTACTAAAGGGTTAAGCCCTTCTGTATTGCAAAAGTACGTTGATTGCATGAGTCTTTGTTCTTCATTTGACACCTTTGTTTAGTGGGAGCTTATGCTCTCTATTTTGATGTTTTTGCTCAATGGGAGCTGTTGATGTTTGTTAAACACTTTTGTTCAGTGGGAGCTTATGCCCATTTTATTGTTATGTATTATTGCAACATTTGTTTGTTTATTGTTATGAAACTTTGATTGATGCATGTACATCTTAATTACTTGTCTATTATTTAATTTTCATAAACTTGTGAGACACATATGTGCCTATCTAAGACAGGTTATAAAATCTTAAAGGAGGTGCGACCTTAAGCATTTGGCCAAGGCACATTATTGTTGGCCACATTATAATATCTTGTAGCATATAATATTTATATACTCGAGTATCCTACACAAAACATTTTATATTCTCCTGGGATGGTTTGTCGATGACGTCTTGTCACCTTGGGGATGTCCTTCTAGGACGGTTTGTCGATGACGTTTGTCATTTGAAGTGATATTCCCCTATGACGGTTTTGTCGCTCACGCTAGTCATTAGGAGAATGGGACTGATAGGAGGGTAACACTATATTTCTTTTCCGGTGTTACTTGTCCACCACACTACCATATAAGATCTATGTTCGTAAAGTGGAGAACTCTTGTGATTATCTTGGGAGTTGTCTCTAAATGGCATAATAACCACTATTATCTTTGAGTTTGAAACTTTATGTGACAAGATCGGCAATAAGGAAAGTTTTTGAATTTTCTGGACCATCATAAAATGTTTTTAAAATTATTTTCATATATATAAAATCTACTAGTAGTATTATTTGTTTTTATGATTATTGCTATAGCCCAAATGGGAAATTGTTGGCTCATTGTATGAGTCCATGCAATGTGAGCTTATATCAATGATGCATAAATGATCATTCCCTACCGTGGCGATGCAATGTGATTTTATTGGTCCATTTAATTGTACACAAATTGTACATATATTCTCCTTTTGCATATATGGTACTGGCTAGTGTAGGCCATTGTCCATCTTATAGACTTTGATGAGTAAGGCTATTTGTATGGACATTTTATTAATTGGCTAAGTCCCCCCTCTAGCTCTCCGTTTATATATATATTTAATATATTTAATGTTGCTAAAGGGAGATATTTTGGACATAACAATGAAATATGTTTTATTGCATTTAGTCGTGGGAAACTGCTCCTCAGGGCAGTTTCGCCACCTCATCCATCATGCCCCTCTCTCCCAAAAAACACTAAGCACACATCTCACTAATAACCCACGACTTATACACACCAAGTAACCGCTTATTCACACGGGTAAATAAAATGGGCTTTTATGCAGTCATTGTTATCGCCTTCTCCCTAACCTTTTCACGCAGCAACTTTTGGCTATCTCATTGAGCCAATATTTGGAAAGAATAGAGTGGAAGACTTAATCCAAAATGGCGGCGCAAATGGAAAAATACGGTATGTCTTCTGATCTATTTATGTTATGTATATTAAACCATTTATCTTTTTTTTTTTTTGGTGAAAGGTCAAATTATATATCACCCGTAAAAAAATTTACAAAATCGTTCGATTACAAGATATCATCATCTAAGCTCAAATATTACACTTGGCAAATTCCAAAGCTCTTGTAAAAATTTATTACAATTTGTAAGGTTGACTTCTCTAGTAGATAAAATCTTCCATCTCACATTCTTCTTAATTTTAGCAATAATGGTTGAGTTTTCTAGACTTGTATTGTTGAATCTTCTTCTATTCCTTTCGCTCCAAATGTGATATAATACGGCCTTGAAAGATATACTAAGCAAAGTTACTGCAAAACTCTTCTTCTTAACATTCTTGATCATCCAACATATTTCAACTCTCTAGTGTTCAATTCTTCGAGTTAATCCATTCATGCCTAACAAAGCCTTCTAGATGTATTTTGTGAACCTACACTTAAAAAATAAATGTTCATGTGATTCTTCTTCTTGTTGGCAGAGGTTGCATTGTAGATCCACTGAACTATTCCATTTAGCCACCCGATCTGCTGTGGATAGTTTGTCTCTTAAAATGATCCAACATATAAAATTATGCTTCGGTACTCCTTCTTTCCAAACAAGTGTTACCCATTTGGAATTTTCTCTGTTCTCTCTTAGTGCTACATAACTTTTGGCAATATTGTATTCTAAGTCCGTCACTAGTTATGTGAGTCCACTTCTTACTTGTAAAATATTCCTAAAACTCCAAGCTAGTGATCCTTTCATCTCAACTTCTAATACATTCTTTTCCTTCAAATTTTTTGTTATCATCCATTTAACCCATAAGGAGTTTGAATTGGGGTGCATAAGATACCATAGGAGTTTTCCAATTGCTGCCTTATTCCAAGTGTGAATGTCTATCAAACCTAGTCCTTTAGAAATTTTAGGCCAGCAAACTTCTTTCCATGTCACTTTTGCATGGCAATTGTTTCATTAGAAGTATTTCCTCACTTATTGGTGAACTATCTTCTCTAAGGGTTATGTCATTGGCTCATAATAGCTTCAATGGCACTTTACCTCAAGGTAAGAGTTAGATAACTATAATATTAAGTATTTGAAATTTGTCATGATACTTATAATTGATTAGGAATATGAAACAAAAGAAAAATAATTGTTTATTTAATTAGTTAGCCTAGAAACCACAATAATTAAGACTTGAATTGTTGTTGTTATTTTTGATAGAGTTATGTGGACTTGCAAACCTTGAAGAGTTAGATCTCTCTCATAATCTCTTTTGAGGGCTCCTTCCTCCATGCCTAAAAAATCTAAAATCTTTTGGATTGTTAGATATATCATAAAATCAATTCTTGGGAAACATTTCTTCAATTGCAAAATCCACCCCAAGATCCATTATGTACATTGATCTTACTAACAATCACTTTGAAGGCATATTTTCATTTAGTTTATTTGCTAGTCACTCCAAGCTTGAGATCATTAGCTTTCTAAGTGAAAAGAATGACCTTGAGATAGAAGCTGAAAATCCAATGGGTTGGCATCCTTTGTTTCAATTAAAGGTACTTTTATTGCCTAATTGCAATTTAAACAAGCTCACTGGCAATGTTCCAAGGTTTCTCTTTAACCAACACAAAGTTGAAGAAATTGATTTATCTTACAATCAATTGAAAGGAAGATTTCCTACTTGGTTACTTGAAAAGAATACAGAACTTCGAGTACTAAATCTTCAAAGTAATTGCTTTACCGGGAAATTTCACTTGCCAATAGTTCAAAAACTAAAGCTTTCTTGGATAGATGTCTCAAATAATTACTTAGATGGGAAGCTTCAAGAAGATATTGGAGAACTAAGTTCAACCTTAGTATATCTTAATCTTTCCTAAAACTATTTTGAACGTTATCTTCCCTATTCAATTAGTAAGATATGCCAATTGGAGATATTGGACTTGTCTTACAATAATTTCTCAGGAAAGTTACCACAGGAATGGGATTGTAACTGTAGCCATTTATTTTTCCTGAAGTTAAGTCATAATCAATTCAATGGTGCTATACCAAAATCCTTGTCACAAATTAGCCCAAATTATTTTGATATTAGCAACAACATGATGTCTAGACCAATTCCCATATGGATACAAAAATTTACAAGCTTTGGCTTTCTTATCATGAGTTACAACTCCTTTAAAGGTCAGGTTCCTTGTGAACTAGGTTTAATTACATTACTTGACCTTTCTTATAACTCACTGTCAGGATTGTTACCTCCTTGCTTGAATTTGCATAATGTGAGGCACCTACTTTTACAAGAAAACAAGCTTACAGAATCACTACCAGGATCTTTGTTCAATTCATCATCTCTTTTGATATTAGACCTTAGCAATAACAACCTATTTGGCAGCATCCCTCATGAAATGGGAGCACTTTCAAATTTAAGAACACTTTCATTGAGGGGCAACCATTTTAGTGGTATAATCCCAAATGAGTTATGTTGGTTGCAAAATATATACATAATGGATCTCTCCAAGAACTTGCTTTTCGGTTCAATACTTGAATGTGTTGATAAAATGTCATTTGGAAAGTTTGATTTTGGTGATTATGTCTATGAAGAATAAATGAATGTTACCTTCAGCCTAGTCTCAATCACAATGATCCCACATTTGGAAATTACAAGTTAAATGGGAGGCAAAATGGTATACTATAGACAAATTGTTGGTATTGAGTTTTCAACAAAGCATTCACTATACTTTTATAGTGGTTATATCCTTCATTACATGTCTGGATTGTATTTTTCATGCAACAAACTATAAGGTAGAATTCCACTAGAGATAACAAAGTTATCTTTACTTCATGCTTTGAACTTATCTTACAATTAGTTGATAGGCTCCATTTTAGGGACATTCTCAAATCTAGTTTCTTTAAAGAGTTTAGACCTTTCTCATAATAATTTGAGTGGAGAACTTCCTTTGGAGTTAGCTAATTTGACCTTCTTAGAGGTGTTCAATGTGGCTTACAATAATTTATCAGGTAGAGTGCTAGAAGAGACAGGACAATTTTTTGTGTTTAATAAGACTAACTATGAGGGAAATCCATTTCTTTGTGGAGAACTATTGAATAAAAATTGCCCCGCAAAATATGAGTTACATACATCACCAACAAAACCTTCACATGCAAGTAAAGATAAGTAGAACATAATAAATACTTAAGTCTTCTTTCCAAGTTTTTGTGTAGCTTATATTATTTTCTTTCTAACCATAACTACTCTTCTTCAAATTATTCCTCATTGGCAACAATGGTGCTCCAATTTGATTGAATATTTTAAGTATTGGTACTATTATTACGTTTTCAATATCTTAAAAAAGTAATTTGATCATTGATTTTTGTGGACACTTCATTGGTATTGATCATACCTAGATTTGAATATATTGATAAACAATAACTATTGTATCCAAGATGATAGTGAGTGTTATCTTAAATTTCCTTTTGTGTTGTATTTCTTCTTAGTTAATAATAAAAAGTGTTGTTGTATGTGGAGTTTATATGTAAGATTTTGAGATGATGGGAGAGAGAGGCCGACAAGTGAGCAAATACTTGGTTTGTATTGATCTAATTCTTTTCAATAGCAAACATACATTTATATCCTATAAACCTAATCTATACAAGGAAAACATAATAATTACAATAATTACATAATATTTTACCTAACACAAACACATAATTAGGGACAATTATAGTAAGGTATTAGGTAAGAAATTCAAATATCAACATTATATCATGGTGTAAAGGAAGCTTGTTTCATCATACATAACAAAGATTTCCAATAAATTCTAGGTATACAAAGTTTTTTACCATCCATGCTTGCTACGAGGAGAAACAAGTAGGATGGAAAGCAAACTACAGAAATATGGCTACAAGGACAAAAATTAAACTCTTAATTCATTTGATCACAGCTTAAAAGCAACTGGGGGAAGAGGAAAGAGGTAATTAAGACGTTTTGCCTTTTTGTGCCTTGATGTTTGCAATACGGGAAAAGGAATTATAAAGGAATAAAGTCATACGAGTGTGGATTATTGTTTTCGTACAATATACTTGTAAGGGAGACCAAAAACTAAGAAATGAAAAAACTTCAAACCGTTTTCAGAACGTTGCATTCGGCATGTGAGATATTTTATGCAATGAGCGTCTTCCCAATTGCACATTTTGTGCTAGAAGCCGGCATGCCTATACTATTCCAAGTCTCCAATAATCAGATACTGTAATAATAAAAAGGAAAAAAAGCAGTGTAGGTGTAATTATGAGAAAAGATAAGGTGAATGAAGGGAAATTGCAACAAAGATTAGGAAGAAAAAAAATTATATACACGTTGTTTCGTCAACTTATTGATTGTAGCCTCAACAAAGATATTTTGACAACTTTTTACAATTTAGATTTGTTGAAAAAAAATGTATGAATTATTAAACGTATTTGAATTTTTTCCAGTGACTGTACATATACAAAATAAATATTGTTTACCTTTTAACTAAGAAATTACTTGATATTGCAAATTGTCCCATTAAGCTTCCAGGTTTTTCTTCCTTTTTAAGCGTCTCTTAACTGAATATGAATTTACTATTATAAAATAGCTCAAAGCAATGAATTATTAAATATATCCCCCATATTTTATTTATGAAAATAGTAAGAAAAAATAATATTGAAAGCTAATTAATCTAAGTTTAAGCTATGTTAATTGATCATGTATATTCATTATAGAAGTCTGTACATAACTATCAAACTTAATGCTTTAATCAATTTTTGTACATCTGAAGCTTGAGGTTGGCTGATGTGCTTTTGTTCAGGTTAATTGCGTAATAAAATAAGTTTTTGACCAAAAAGAAGAAAATAATAATAATTTACAAAGTTAATTCTGTTTAAGGACCTTGCTCAAGCACATAACTTAAGGGATTCTATTACAATTTGTGGCCCATAGGCCTGCTTCCTAAAGCCCATGTATTTTAGTTATTCTTTATTTTTATTTTTTATTTTTATCCGTTGGCCGTGTATATTTTGTTGCTCAAAAACTTTGTTATCTTTGGGAAGTGTGATATGTTGATACTGCTTGCTGTTGGGTGATTTCCATGGCTGCCTTCAGCCATGATGTCACTTAATTCTTCGGCAAATGCGTTATAGATTGAATCTCTTGTGGGATCAGGTTCATTCGGCAATTCTAGTGTGGTTGAAGTCAGAGTCATTAGCTTGGTCCCGTGTGTTTCTCGGATAGGAATAAAAAGGAAATATGGAAGGCTTTTCAACATGGATATGGGAATTTAACTAGAATTCAGATGTATAATATTACGCAGAAATTGCACGAATTGCAGATAGGAAACGAGTACAAGGAGAAATCGACATTCAAGAGCCACCCGTGCGTAGTAATTGTTCCTGCCGGTTGAGGCTGCTTGAACTTTTGTTGGGCCTGCCTGAGAGATTGAAGACTCTCAGAACCACGATTTTGGCAAAATTGCCATTGCCGTTCGTGGATGAAGCTTTCAATATGGGAAAAGAAATCAGGCAGGCGATAGGGAGGCGGATCAGCTGGGCAAGTTAACTAGGGAGCAGTTGAAGGGGGTCCGGTTTTGCAGCAGCCGGATCTGCTCAACCAAATGTGCGACAGGTTTTGCTCCAAACCCAATAATGGGAGGCCCATTCCCATCTTATGCTCCAATCTTCCCCTTGGGCGACCAACAACATCAGCTCCTGCAGCTCTAGCTTCATCTGCGTCTGCTCCTTCAGCCAAGGAAGGCACTCCGTGGACCTGAAAAATTTATAATGGTTATGCAACAAACAAAAACACAATAAAGCATCAGATTTATTTAGCACAAGTTTAGATGGTAGCTATTAGAAACTAAAGGGCCCAACTAAAATACAAAATATAAGATCAGGCTCTCTTGTCGCCTTATCTAATGTAGGACTGGATATTTCAACATTCCAACATTCCCCGTAGTCTCACTTTGGGTGCGGTGAAAGGTGGGACCAATCTAGAAGGACCACACCAAAGCAAACAGGACACAGGACCGGCTTTGATACCATATTAAAAACTGAAGAGCCCAACTAAATCACAGAATTGTGCAATAGTGGGTTGCTAGCGAAAGCTTATAAGGCCAGGCTCTCCTGTCGCCTTACCCAATGTGGGACTGGATATTTTAACACTCCAACAGTAGCTTTGCCACACCATAAGGCAAAACCAAGCTACCATTTTACTATCTACATTGCATAAAGATGGCGGTAAAGTTGAATCTTTGAGGAATATACTGAAAAGTGAATAAGGCGATGACAAGGAAATTTTCGTTGTGCAAAAGGATTGGACGTTGAAACAACCTATGTCATGTTGGGGTCTTCAGAAAGCTTGATTTTGATTTAAGTAGCCTCCATCCTGCAAAACTGATCACTGATAAACGCACTTATCTCCTAATATGTGCACACTCTTGCAAATAAGAAGGAATTTCTCACTATCTTAATATTTTTACTGGTTTCAGAAAGTCAAATATAGTCAGAGAACCATTCGGTCCTCAAGTTATAAGAACTGCATGACTCTTGGATTATACAAATATTAAAGATAATACATAATTAATTAACAAGTAAAATCTTTGGTTTTCATGCAACGCGAGGAGCGTTTAATGGTAGTCCTATCGTTGTAGCCCGTACATCACAGTAAGGGTTTGACAAAAAATGGTCCCTAATGTTGTCAGATTGTACAATCCCAGTATTAGAATGACCTGAACTGCATCTTTGCTTGAGGTAGGGAGGTCTTAATGGTACTACAGCCTGGGCCTCTGCAAGTTGTCAACGAAGAATTACACGCAATCTGGTTGTTACAAATGTGGAAAAGTGAAAGGAAGAATAATTCTTACCAACTCTTTCCCAGCTAAGCTCCCAAACTGGACTCATTTACTGCGTTGAAACCATTACCCTTGTGTTTGTGGACGTCCAGCTGCAACCCTCAGGACTGGTTTCATACATCCTTAAATAGCATGGTCCCATGGCACAAAGATGAGTCAGGCGTGATGTTAACTGAACTTTATTTAACCCTCTAGTTCTCCCCACTTCATTTCTTCAATCAGGGGCTGGTCACGGCTTCACTTTCATGTAACGAATATGTCTTTCTTTTTTCCCAATAATGTAGCGACTTCAGGAGATAATGATTGCTCGTTTAGCTAGTGTTTAATTTAGCACAAGATTGCGGAATGCTGAAGAACTGGTATGCTTTGTGTCAGGACAATGGCTTTTCACGGCTTCTCTCTAGTTCTGTGTATATCAATGGTCTTATTCGTTCATAGCTATTGTGGGGGTTGGACGGCTGCTCTCGCCACTTTCTATGGCGGAGGTGATGTTTCTGGGACAATGGGTACGCTCCTCTCTCTGATTTTAGTTTTGAAGCGCTTCGATCTTTATAGATAACAACATTTGTGTCTTCATCTTCTTTACGGCGACTACACAGGAGGTGGTCGCGGGTATTGAAACATGTACAGCCAAGGATATGAGATTTATACATCGGCTCTGAGCACTGCATTGTTCAACGATGGCCTAAGCTGTGAAGCTTGCTTTCGAATCAGATGTGTAAACGATCCACAATGGTGCCTCCCCCGCTTCGTCGTCGTCACTACCACTAGCTTCTTCCTTCTAGTTGGGGTGGTGCGACCCTCCCAAGCTTCACTTTGACCTCTCTCAGCCCGTCTTCCACGGTGTTCCGATCAACGTCAAAGCTACCATTGGCCACAAACAGCCGAATGCGGGTGCTAATTTACTCAAAGCTCGGCCAAAATGGGGAAACAGAGGTTCTGCGTTTTGGTCTCCTTTTTCTCTCTTTCTCGATCTAAAACGGTGCGAATTGTTTCACACGGTGCATTTTCTCAGCCATTTTTTATGCAGTAAATGGGCCTTCTTTGTCAATTTCCAAAAGCTACATTTTATCTTTTCTACTGACACAAATGCTAAAATAGAATAAGATTGGCATCATAAAGCGACACTTAAGGTAAGAATTTACTCCAAATTTCTTAACATTTCTATTGATTTATGTTTGCTTTTTCACATTTTTTTTTCATAAATGAGAAAGAATACTAATTTCCATATGCTAAAGAGGAAAAAAATGAGGTATCAAGTAAATAAAGACCAACCAAGATGTTAATACAAATATGAATTGTGATTATAATACATATTTTTAAGCTGTAATTTACCCAAGTCACAATGATTTAAACAGCAAAAGAACAAAATAGAAAAAAGAAAACTTATGTTAAATGAAATGATTCTGGCCGATTTTGAATAGGTAGGGGAAGATGACATGTAAGGGTGATGTTTTTGTACAATTTTGTGTGCAATGTACATTAACCAAACGTATAAAAAAGAAGAAGAAGCTATATGAAAAGGAAAGAAACGAAAAATTTGAGCTACAATCTCTAATGGGCCTTGATGGGCCTATAACCGTAAATGGTCAAGCATCATTTTCCACACTCCCCATTTATTTTGCAAATCTTAAGACAAGTGAAAAATGGGAGTCTTTTTGTCAATGTTGTGTATTCAGAATTATTTCTTAAAATCAGCTTTTTATATGCTTTCCAAATCATGCACTTAACAGTCAACTTCTAAAGGGGAGGGTCATCCCCATCAAATTAGAAACAAAGCCTCCAATCTAAATTAGTTGTGAGTCATCGTTCTTATCAAATATTCTTTCCTTCCTTGTTTGGAGACGAAAACTACCAAAGAATTAATAAGTAAATAAAAATCATAAGCTCATGACCAACAAGAACTTTAGGATAGTTCCGCCAATTAATAATCCCCTAATAGAAGTAATTACATCTCTTCTACTATTTCTTTAGTGCAATATAAGAGAAATCCACTTTCTAAATCCTTTTTCTCAATCTCTCGGTTTAAAGGGGTTGATCTTTATTCTTAAACAAATAAAGAATATTTTCTACCACAATACAAGATCCAAATACAGTAACTATGAATTTTCTTCACAACAAAAGATTAAAAAACAGCAACTAATGTGGAAGTAATTCGAGAAATGAATCAATCCACCCAAAATCATTGTTAACCACAATAAATCACAATATGCTTTCTTTGCACTTCCCGACAGTTGGAGCCAAACTTCTTTGATTCTTCCCAATTTCGTTGTGAGACAGTCTTCTTTTGATTTAAGCAACTCTTTTTCTTTTTCCTTTTTTTTTTTCTTTTTTTAATACTTTCTAGAGTCTCCCATTTAATTTTACTCTGCCTCCTTTCTTTGAAAACTGTAGCTTGTCTGAACCCCAACTTCCCTCTTCCGTCTGCGACGTTTTCGGATTCTTCTTAAACCAAATGTTTCTCGATTCCTGCCCATTGGGATTTCCTTATTTAGAACACTTTTCCTACTTGAATCTTCATTTTCACCCTTTCCCCTTTTGGGCAAAGCACCATGGATTCGACCTTTTTCTTATTAGTTTTTTTATTTTCTTTCTCGCTCCCTTTCTGTGTCTTTGTTGGCTAAAGTAATTTTCCTTCCATATCTCAGCTATTTTGCGCTGATTTTGTAGAATCCCACATTTCTTCCCCCTTTCCCTCTTTTGTGAAATGATGTGCTTTAATCTTCGAAGGAGCTTTTATGATTGAGTTGAATTTTAGTGGGCCGGGTCCCGGGGTTTGTTCCTTAGACTGGGTCATGGCTTCTCTTTCGGACTGATGTAAACTGGCTTCGATTGGGATTCATTTTTCTTACAAATAACAATTTCACAATAGCATTTATCAACAAAAGTATGAAATGTATTTTTATAACATTTCTGAGTAAGTAGTCACATGTGTACATTAATTGTATACAACTCAACAATTTCTTTTGTTAATTTTTAGATAATAAGCTCCTAATCATATTAAAGTACTTTTGGAATATTTAAATATTCTCTCATCAAAACATTATTATAATCCTTAACTCAACATGTTTAAGACTTAATTTTCATTTGAACACAAAGGAATTTGGGGGAAGAGAAAATAGACACTTAAGACATTCTTCAGTATAAATGATGTTTGCAATACCAAAAAGGAAGGAGTAAAGATTGAAAATGATATATACAAGTAAGGGTGCTTATCTATGCATGCGATGCTAATAAGAAACAATCCAAAGAAAATTAAGAATTTAAACACGTTTAGTCACATGGTAATTCAAACATGAAATCTTTTGTTTTACATATTGTGTTAGGTGCGTACAAGCATGGACCAGGCATAGAATCCAAGTTTAAACTCATAATAAGTGATTGTAATTAAAAAATAAATAATAAAGTACAAGGTATGGTAATGAATGAAAGGGAAATGATATATTTTGAATATAGTGTATTTTTTATGTTTATGATAAGAAATTGCTATAAATAATTATGCAAATATTTGCAATAAACATAGTTAGCATTCAATTAAAGGTCATAGATTTTTTTGGTTCAAAGTTTTATATATTTATGATAAGCAACTAGTGTAAGTGAGAATATAAATGAGATTTGTCTTGTTAGAAAAATTGTCAAAAAGAAAAAATGTTCTATACTATAGCTTCAACCACTGTTATTTATTTATTTGTTTGTTTTACCAAGAAAGTTGGAGGAATTTTTTTTCTATCGAAGATAATATACTTTGAATTGGTATAGATATTGTTTTGATATTACAATACTTTCACTTTTTTAGAAATAAAAATAATTATAAAACAACACCAAAAAATACTTCCATTATGAAACTTTTAAAAGATGCTTTGAATTTTTTTTCTTTTTTCTTTTTGTCCATTTTATCCTTTTCGAGACAAGCAAAAAAGTCTTAGTCAAAGGAGAATAAAGGTATAAGAGATATGTCTATTCATTTCACGTCAATATGGAAATAGAGTTCAATAGTTCTAGTGTCCATGGTACATTCATTTAAAATATGGATTTCCATTTTTCTACAAGTCTTTTCTCCTATTGCACAAGCATTGTAATCTTTATTGAGTTATGTAAACCACGCATATCATTTATCTTTAATTTCAAGTTGAAATACTTTTCCAAGTCAATAAAGTAATGCAGAAAAAGTTAGGAGCCCAGCATTTATTAATGTGGACCCATTAAAGGTGCTTTAATTTAAATTGAGAAAGAAGGTTGCATTTTGATCTAGTGTCATAAGAGTTGACTTTTATTGTACCCTTATAATGTTTTTTGTTTGTTGGAATACCCGGCCAACAAAAATGATCTTTTGCTTATGCTTATACATCTCATTGTGGATGCTTCCCTATGGGCTATAACCAAAGGAACCGAAAATTTTCTATTCGGAAGCAAATAGAAGACATCTTAACAAAAGCTTACTGAAGAAAAAGTTTCAGCAACTAAGAGAAGTATTATGAGTTGATCAATAACACATTAAGGGCAAAAATTTTGTCTTTCGTCTGCTTCAAAAAGTTGGCGAGTTTGCAACAAGCACAATTAGCATTCTATTAAGGTGTTTGGTTTGAAGTTTCATATGTTTAATATTAGCAACCAGTGTAAACAAGTATATGAATCTGCTTGTCTTATTAGAATAGTTGAAAGGAGAAACAACTTCTAATTTGAAGGTTCCACCTTTTTTTCTCAAGAAAGTTGGAAGAATTTTTCTTGTTTTACTGGAGATGATTTGCTTTAAATTAGCTTGGATATTGTTTTCACATTTAATATTTTTTCTTGTATTTGAAATGAGTAGTTGTAACCAAACTAGAAAATAAATCTATCTCACTTCATTATAACACTTCTAAAGAATGCTTTGAATTCATCTCCTTTCTTTTTCATCTTCTTTACAATTTAAAAGCAAGTAGGAAAATGTCAATCAATTTTGAAAGTGAGGACAAAAGAGATAAGTCTATTTACAAAAATTCTTTAGAAATCGATGATACGTTCATTCAAAGTATGGATTTTCATTTTTCTACAAGTCTTTAATGCGTTGTCGTTTTCCACAACTAAGCATCGGAACCTTCCTTGAGACATCATTTACAATATGATTTCAAGATGAGTATGAGTTGGCAGTCAAAATCAACGCACGCCAAATTGAAACAAAGTAACCGAGCCATTTCAAAGTAGAAATTAACGCATAAAAGCATTTGATAATGATATCTCTTGCCTAATGCATGTGAATTTGGAAATACTTTTCTAAGTCAACAGAAGTCATGCAAAGAAAGTTAGAACTCCAACATCACGTTGCACTTAATGTGGACCCGTTAAGGGTGGATTCATTGGAGCAACAAATAAAACTTGACTTGGAATGGTCGGACGACTTGGACAAAACTTGTTAAGAGTAAGTTTCGTAGAAAGTATGCAAACTGGAAGGTAATAATTTAATGACACTGGTTCTCAATTTATGTCTTCTCCAAAAGGACAAACCTCTTTCGTGTTATGCCTGCCAACTCCAATAGCACCATATCGATAGTGGTCCAACACTGTAATGTTTAAAACACAGAATCGGAAAGTGTAGATATGTATGAAGTCTTAGTCCTCGTCAATCACCAAAGTCAAGGTGTGCCATTATCAAATTGGAAAGAAGGACAAATGATTCAAGCATTATGTATGATATGTTATTGTAGTTTTACATGCTTTAAAGTTTTCACCTCACTATGACACTTCCAAGGAATTATTAAGAAATCATTTTCTTTGAATTAGCATAGATATCGTAAATGGAATATTTTTCTCTTCTCTTTGGAAGTAATTTAATTACAAAACCAAACCAAGAAATATGTATGTATCACTTCACTATGACATTTCTAAAGACTGCTTTGAATTCATCTTTTTTTTTTCTTTTCTTTTGGTCTTCTTTATCATTTTTAAGGCTAGTAAAAAGTCTTATTCAATTATGAAAGTGAAGGCATAAGAGATAAGTTTGTTTAGTCCATGTCAACATGGAAAAAGTTTTTAGGAATTCATGTGTTCAAAGCACAGTTTCCACTTTTCTACAAGCCCTTGATGCTTTCTCCCCATTTTACAAGGATGCCTTGGAATCTTTCCCAAGAAATAAAAACTACTTGTATTCTTCCAGGTCAATAGAAGTGATACAGAATCAGGACCCAACATTTACGTTGTGCTAAATGTGGCCTAGTTTTTATAATGGAGCCTTCAACTTGAAGGGGGACAATGAACAAGCTAGTTTCATTTTTGTACTGAACAAGGACGTCTCAAGTGGTAGAATGTAAAAAATTTACATCTACTTTTTTAAAACATGGTTAGCGATCTCCGATGGTTGTATCTTGCTGATTGATTAATGTTCAGTGAATTTTAGATGCAAGTGAATATGTCGAACAAGTAATATAATGATGAGAAAAGTATCGTCCCACGAAGATTGGTGAATACTGAACTAATTAAGTACTAATGATGAATTAATCCTAAAATTTATCTAGCAAATCAAAATATTGTTGAAGATGAATTAAAATTTAAAATTTCTAAAACGAAAACTTAATACTAATTAAAATTGGATCCAAGTAAGAAAAATCAAGATGAGACACATGTTAGAGCTTCCAATTTCACCATAACTACTAGATATGAATTTCCATAGTTTATGCCTGCAAGAATGATATTATCTATGTGATGGCGGAATTTCCTAATTTATTTGCTATCCTATGTCTAGGTATAGTAAACCTATTTAGTTCATTAATTCACTATATCTCTATATGTGAATTGAAACAAACCAAATGCATTAGGATCTATGAATATTCCTGGTTTACAATAAATCTTTCGATCATCTTATCACCAAAAGCCACACAAATAACATGGTATATGTGTATCCACATTTAATTCATGGTTATATATTATAAGAAGCAATTGCATATTATTACCTTTCTGTCTCTAACATGCACATCAAATCATTCAAGTGGTGGCCAATCACTTAAAAGCATTAAGCATAATAATATATAACTCACATAAATAAACTATCTTGCAAAACATAAAAACTTATAGGATTCACATCATCATAGTTAGGCTACATCTTCGCTCTAACAAAAGAAGTTTAGAACATAATGAAATAATGAGGAAGAACAATGATAAGAAACAAAGAAGGCATCTTGAATCCAAGAACAAGAAGTCTGTCACCCTTTTTGTCTTCTCTTGAGTTGAATCTTGAATTCTTGGCCTCTCTCTTGAGTTGAATCTTGAATTCTTGGCCTCTTTCTTGAGTTGTGCTCAATTTCCTCCTTGGTTTCAGCGACAACTTCTTTTCTCTCTTGCTTCCCCTCTTTTCTATGCAGGGCTCCTCCTTTATATAGGGTATGGGATCTAGAACTTTCTCCTTATCCTAATAGCATTGGGTTTTGGATTCCCAATACAATTGGGTTTTAGACTTCTATATTAATTAGGCTTTGGACTCCTAATAGGACTAGGTTTTCTAATTATTTAAAAAAAACAATAACAATAAAAATCTAATAACAATTATCCAAAGCCCAAGCCCAAGCCCATCTTGATTTCCTTCACCTTGATAATTTGACCATCTTCTGCCATATAATAAGTACCAGGTTCTCCATGCTTGTTCTTTTTCTTCATGCCTCCTTATGCTACATAAACAAGACAAATTTAAGTAAATAAAGAGGAATCCAAATATTTTCTCACAAACATTAGAGAATTTATTATTTAAATTAGGTAAAATAACTCTATAAAAATAGAGTTATCAACACCCCCAAACTTAACATTTTGCTAGTCCTCGAGCAAAAGTAATAATTTGCATATGCTTTAGACAA